>JAGTTD010000025.1:7992500-9453750 GCA_018398585.1 Simmondsia chinensis
ATAAATAAATAAAACTAAGTGTTAGAGGGGGGGAAAAAAAAAAAATTTGTGAGAAAGATTAAGACAATAGCTACCTTTGAAAACTGAATTTTAAGAAAGGGGTATTAGTAATACTAAAGGTTTTGAAAAACTTTAGGATAACAAACCTAACTTTGAAAAACCTATCCAGATGACTAAAAAAAGATTAAAATAAAGTTAAAATTAATCAAAAAAAATCTAAAAATACAACAATCTAAACTAAAAGTTAAGAAAACATAAATTTAAAAAAAAGGGGGGGAAAGTAACCCTAATGTTTTCGAAAACTTTAAAAATATCAAATTTAACTTTTAAAATCCTAACAAAGTGAAATTATAATCAAAATAAAAATAAAAATAAACACAAAATATAAGAAAAATAACAAAATAACACAAAACTAACAAATTTTTTTGGGGTTATATACGAATTTATTTATTTATTAATTTTTAAGAATTATCTTTACAAATAAAATAAATGAATGAAAAGAGGTTTATATTTCAAATTTAAACAAAATTTACAAACTATCAACAATTTTAAACTAGCACCAAAACTAGTTGGTATCGATTATCACTCAAATTCATACAATCCCCAGCAACGGCACCAAAAACTTGATGCTTACTTTGCGTATGCGTTAGCAAGTGCACTAGTCATATCAAGTAATATAGAAATGAGTAGAGTATCGTTCCCATGGGGATTGTTCTTGAGTGAGTACCAAAATTAGTAGCTTTGATGCTATTTGCAAAACTGAAAAATTATGATATTGATATGAAAAAAAATAAAATAAAAGCAAACAAAATTTGTTTACTGAATTTTATCTAAAGTTTACCGATTTTTTGTGGTTTTTAGAATTTAATAAAATTCAAGGGATTCGATTTCACCTAGTTGCATGAATACACATTTCTATTCTCGTTATTCAAATTGTTATTATGTGTCGATGGTTGAAAACCCTAATTTACTAAATATTCTCTCTTGAGAAACATTTGGCATGCTCTTTTACGTATTAACCCATCACTCTTGTGCATGAATTTAAATAAGAAAAGAGTTTTTAAAGCTCTATGATTTTCACTAAAAAACTACACAAATCACGTTAATCTTCCTCGAACATTCGCTCAATTTGTGCCGCTTATCACCATAGCAATCATCATAAATCTCCTCTCGGACTCATTATGAATTATTATAGGCCTTAATTGATGATCAAGCATTTAAAACTCATTAAGAATAATGATAAACACTTTAACAACACAATAACAAAACATTGAATACGTTGAATTAGAAATGAGCGTATATTACAACTTAGGGTACATTGTAGCCGTAAAATAACAAAATTAGTTCATGATAAACTTAATATAAGACATATTTAAAAAAAATTCATGAACTTAATGAAGAGAAGGATAGAAAAGAACTTGAAAATGCAAAATTTCAGACCAAACTTCTTCTTTTCTCCTTCTTCTTTCTTCTTACGAATGTCTACCTTATTTCTCTACTTTCTATTTGATTTTTCTGGATTAAATGATGCTAAAGTATCCCTATTTATAGTACATAAAGTTGTAATTAAAAAAATACAAAAAATTGCAAGCTAAAAACTCATTGCACCACACATCTGCAGCTGCTACCAATTCTGCAGGTTTGCAACTTGCTGCTGATTTCTTCATTTTTCTTCAACTATGGCCACCCAATATCAGTCTTAACATAACCTTGAAAATTTTATTAAAGTGTACAAGATGTTCTTTCACTTGATTTGTCAATTTTGCCACCCAAAATTGCAATCTGCAACTTGCTATCCTTTGCTATTTTTCTTCATTTTTTTTCCAAATTTGGCCACCCAAAATCAGCTTTAACATAAATTATAACATTTTAATGAAGTGTACAAGAAGTTATTTCACCTTATTTGTCCATTTTGCCACCCAAATATGCAAGTTGAAATGGATTGTTTAGGCTTGTTGTTTATTCTTTGCACTTTGCTGTTCTTGGCTGTTTTTCTTCAGATTTTTGAGCTTTGCACCACTTAAATTCAAATTTTACATCAACTTGGATATGCTAATGTTTTGGTTAATCCATCCTTACACCTAATTTGTGCATTTGGCCACCCCTTTTTGCAAGTGGAAACATGAACTTGTTGTGTTTTTACTTTAGCCATGTAAATTGTTATGTTTTACCCCTCTTTTTGCTTTTGTTTGGTGAATCTTGCATTCATGTATTGATGTTGATGATAAAACCTAGCAAGATTCAACAAAAAATGAGTGTTTTTTTAAAAAAAATGGCAATATGAGCGAAAAAGAGCAAAAGCGATAGAAGTTTGATAAAAAATGGTTAAAAATGAATAAAATGATCTAAATAATTATATGCTAAATTATACTTATCATTAATCTACTACAAAATCCTCTTTTAAATTTCACATTTACTTTTACAAAAACCTTTTTATCATAAGGACTGTAGAAAAGATAACCCTTGTTCCTTTGGAATAACCCCAAAAAGAGATTGGTAAAATAGCATGACTCATCTTGGACTTTACCATCTCTAACAATGTCCTATTCCTTTTTTTCTGCAACACTATTCTACTACAGTGTGCCCGGATTAGGAAGCTAAGATCTTAACTTTTTTGCAGTTAGGAAATCTAGAGACTCTCCCGAAAGATATTCTCCACCTCGATCTAATCAAAGTGACTTAACTTATTTACCTAATTGCTTTTGAACTTTAGCTTTGTACTCTTTGAACTTTTCAAAAGAGCCCGACTTATGTCTCATTAGGTAAACATATCCATACCTTTAGTAATCATTAATAAATGTGATGAAGTACACATACCCACCTCTTGTCTGTACATTCATTGGTCCCCATATATCTATGTGAACCAGCTCAAGCAAGTCATCAACCCTGTTGCCTTTACTCTTAAAGACAGACTTGGTCATCTTTCCTTATGTGCAAGATTCACAGACTATTAATGACTTTAAGTCCGAAGCCCCTATTAGTCCATCTTTCTCCGGTCTTTGGATCATGTTCGAATTAATATGACCTAAACATTGGTGCCATGTGTAGGCATTATCCCTTTCATGGCTTTTCTTTTAGAAGATTGAACAAGTGAGCTTGTGTGAGATTCAATTAAACAAAGTTATTAAAGTTTTGTTCAGGAAATAACATGAATAAACCATTTATACATGTACTTATGCAAATAAACAATTTATTTCTTATAATAACAGGTTCAAAAACAAAATTAACTGAATAACCATTATTCATTAAATGAGATGTAGAAATCAAATTCCCATTTAGTGCAAGCACAAATAAACAATCCTTTAAAAAACAAAACTCTACCACTAAAGACTAAGCTAACATCTCCTACACCTAAGACCGTTACTCTTGTACCGTCTCCAACCATCAGGTACAGCTCCCCATCATGCAGCCTCCTGATTAGCCTAAGTCCCTATAACATATTACAAACCTGGTCAGTTAAACCTGAGTCCACACACCAGGAACCTGATGGACTCTCAACTGCACATGACTCA
The DNA here is from genome assembly GCA_018398585.1 of Simmondsia chinensis. Lineage (NCBI taxonomy): Eukaryota > Viridiplantae > Streptophyta > Magnoliopsida > Caryophyllales > Simmondsiaceae > Simmondsia > Simmondsia chinensis. The sequence goes on from JAGTTD010000025.1 coordinate 7,996,013, forward strand.
ACTAAGTGAGATATAACCATATATCATCACCAGATGGCTTAGTAGTCTTTGGAAGAAGAGAAGCTAAGTACTTAGTGTAGTTTTTCTTCAAGTGGCCAGTCTTCCCGCAAAAGAAACACTTTTTTTTTGCATACTTCTTTATGGACTAGGTTGCTACACTAGCAACCTTGCCCTTTCTTATCTCTTCAGTAAGTCCCTTTTGAGAAATAACTAAGTCAAACTTATTTTTTCCAGGCAAAGTAATTTGGTCCGATGTGTACATTATGCATTAGAATCGAGTGAAGTTCGCAAGTCTTATCTATTTCAAAACACTGTAAAAGCAAACATTTGTGTAATTGTCTAACAAGAGTCATGTATAATGTATTGATATCTATTCTTTCATTTTAGCAAACACAATCAGTCAGTTATCCACAAAACTGTACTACCATGCAAGCCATGATAACCCAAGCACACCACTCCTTACTCCCTAGCAGCGGGGTCACATGAAGCTAGTTTGGGTGAGAACTATTCTCAATTACCATATTTTTTTGTAACTCTTATTAAACATGATTAACTCACCACTTTACCTTAGTCTCTAACATAACACAACAGTGATCATCGAAGAGGCTAATGCATCATGCTAGTCAAGCGTAAACCATTACCTAAACCTCCATACAGATACATGTAATAGTCAGTGGTCGCAATGCTTCTTTGCACTTCAGTTTATCCTAATAGAAGTCTAGCCTATAACCTGCAAACCGGCATGCTCCGCAGGGAGGTCTATCGATCTACTATATTACTAGATTGGTAATGGAGACCGTGAGGTTTCTACAATTGAATGTTGCTCCCACTCGATTTTTATAAATTACTGATTTTTAATTAACTTGCATTTACAACTTGGATAATCTCATAATCTCCTTTAAATCTCATTCAAAAATTTAAAATTAACTAATAGAATTAATTAATTAAATTTTTTGTATCTAAAACACCACAAACTTATAATTTAGATTATCTCATAATCAACTTAGAATCGCATTCCAAATTTAACAAACAAAATTAATTAATTAATTTTTTATTTAAACACTACCGTATTACTACTTTAGAGTATCTCATAATCTTATTTTAGAATCTCATTCTCAAATTAAATTAATTAATAAAAATTAATTTTTATATTTCAAATAGTGTCGATGTACGTCTTAGTTTATCCCATGATCTTATTTCAGAATTTCATTCTAAAATTAAATTAATTAATAAAATTTAATTTTTAATTATTATTTAAATCAGTACTGACGTCTACATGTCCAAGATTTTTTTTTTTAAATTGCTAATGTTAACAACACGTCAGCGCTGACCAGCTGATGTCATATGTCAGTAGGTGCTAACGTGTGCTAACGTCAGCGTCAGAAATAATTTTTTAATAAAATAATTAATTAAAAAATAATGAATCATCTTAGTAGATAAATTTTATCCAATTTCACAAAAAATAATTGAATCTAATCTCGTTAAATCAATTTTATTCTATTTCGTAAAAAATAACTGAATCTAGTCTCATTAGATTAATCTTATCTGATTTCGTAAAAACAATAATTGAATGTAATCTCATTAGATCAATTTTATCTGATTTCTTAAAAAGTAATTGAATCTAGTCTCATTTTATCAATCTTATGCGATTTTGTAAAAATTAATAAAATATGATCTCATTAGATCAATATTATCTTATTTCATCAAAAATAATTGAATCTAATTTATTAGATCAATTTTATCCAATTTCATAAAGGTAATTAAATCTAATCTCATTCGATCAATTTTATCCGATTTTATAATTCATGATCAAATATGCATAATCTCATTATACGAATAACATGAATGCAAATTAATGAATTTACAAATCTGATTATTATTTCATTAATGACATAAACAATTTAAATCGTTCCCTTAAACAATATAATTAACCATTAATTCATTAACGATTTAAAAAATATAAATCTTTGTTTTAAACAATCTTCCTTCTTTATAAAATCTCTATTTTATTAAATCGCAAGTCTCTTTATTTTGATCTTGTTATACTTATTCATGTATATTAGGAATGTAATTAGATGCAGGCTCTGATACCAATTGTTGGGACAAATTTCAAAATTTTCCCTAATTTAATAAATTTTAACACAGCAAAGGGGTTGAAAATTATTGATTTTAAACCTAGGGTTGATTTAAAATTTCTAATTTTAAATCTATAGATTTAAATTCCAAATTTAAATCTATAGGCCGCTACTCTAATACATTCATAACAATAACATGAACTTAAACAAGCATAATAAGAAAAACCGTAAATAAATAGAAAAATGAAAACTAAAAGAGAACGAAAGAAGAATATCTGGAATTGCTCTAAAAAAAGAATACCAAAACGAATAATAAATTACTCCAAGGAAACCGAGAAAATCGAGAGCCAGATGCCTTTTATGCAATGACCTTGAAACACCCGGAGAGTGGGCTCTAAAAAATATTAAACTTGAGGAAAGAAAAAATTTCAAAATAAAAATTTCCTTACCACTAGGTCTCCGAAAGTAAATACTTTCAGGCATCTTTTATTTATTATGAATACCAAACCTTTGAAATAAGTACCTCTACTTATAGTAGTATACCAGAGCGAAAAAATTACAAATTTTTGATGTGGGATTCGAAAAAACTGATAACAAAACACGACATATACCAACTGACGCATTTAATCCAAGGCAAAAACGCATTTACTTTAAATCAAATCTGCCTAACACATGGGGGCCACGATTGGCCCGCTCGCCTGCATGCGGATGGGCACACCGGAAGTCCCAGCGCTTGTTCATTCGATTCTAAGCACGTAGATCACCGAGCTGCTTTGTGATTTTTTGAATTTTTTTTCCTTTTTTGTTTGTTTTTCACGTGTAAAAATTTATCTTATGAATTTTAATTTTTATAAATTATTTGATTTTATAATTTATAATTTTTATTCATCTGATGGATAATGTTTGGAAAAATTAAATTTACTCCTTTCATGAATTCTTTAATTTTTTCTGATGGCAATAAATATAGAGGCTTGCACAGAGACCTCAGGGACAATTTAAATCTAGCTCCAAATAGGTTAAATTAATTATCATCTCATGATAAAATTTAATTACCATTTAATGGGACTTAATTTCACTAAATAAATCCCACTGCACTTTAAATTTAAACCATTTATTTGCTATCTCCCAAATAGACTGTATTGATAACAACAACCCCTCCACCTAGATGTCCATGACAAAGAATACATATAACTACTACCATTATCCTTCTCTCAGCTTCTCCATTACTTACCGACTCGCCCTTCACTGAATAGTTTATTATACTTGAACATGTTCATATTATAAATTCAAAATATCAAATACTAGGAATACTTCGGCCAACGATTCCAAACTATTGAAATACTTGAGAATCAACTAAGGGGACATCTATACCTGATAAGAGATTGCAGATTCTATGTTGAATACCTGATCCTTGTCACACTTCATGCCACTACTCAATGTACGTGGGAATTCAATCATTCATTTAAACCTTACTTATAATACACCAAACTAACGCTCCATGCACAAGTCCACAATACTCTCAGGATTCAGAGCCGTCATTCAAACAGTATAACATGAATCCCTCATCTCTAATAGTAGTCTAAAAATGAGCAACTTACATGGTCCAACTCAGTGTGTCAATCTTATTAAACAAACCAACCTAGCACTTTTGAATCACCATTAACATGAGCAAGACAAGTCATCCAAAGTGTTAAATCATGGTCTTAACAGACAAGTAGCCCAGGCTCATCATCAACCAAGAGTTACTCAATAACATTCCAAACCATTAGTTCCAAGTCTATACGTGGCTTAATCTCATTATTCACTTAGAACAAACATGTAAAATGTAATCTGAGGACTCTGTCTATCTCATGGATAATACTTAAAAGAAAATCACATGCAATATATATGCTCTCTTACACAGATTCAACGAGGAAACGACTGGAACTTTAATTTTATTCATTAATAAAATATTATTGACATAATAAATCTGGATTTTAGGACACTGTTCCGAACATGTATTGCATGTTGAACCCCCTTTGCCACCTTTGGGATATTCTTCTCAATCCGAGGAGCGTATGCTCCGATTCATGGAGGAAACTGCGCAACTGGTCTGATCCCATTATCAATCAATTGCAAAAAGGTAGGACTAGATAGGACAATTGGCCCAAGCCCATCGTAGGCGAGAGGAAGGGAGATTACCCTCTCAATCTCTCACAAACCCAGCAGGGTCACTAGTTCTAACCTCAACTTGCTTACTCACGAGCAAGTTAAGGCTGTGTCAGTGTCCAAAGAGGGGAAACTTTGAAGATTGAGGTTGAGGAGGAGAGCATGGATCCCTCTCCCACTGCTAATGGGGAGGGCCCACAAGTTAGGACCGAAGAAGAAGGATGACCCAAAGTGGGCTGAGCTCATAGATGTGTTTAAGGACATGAAGGTCAACTTGCAGTTGATTGAAGCCATTAAGCACATTCTTATGTACGCCAAGATCCTCAAGGACCTCTGCGGGTAAAATAAAGCGCGCGTGATGTGATTTTAAAGAGTGTTTTAAAACCGTCTGCTCGCAAGCGTATTAGATCATCATAGCCAAATCGGGTATACGGGTCGTATCCACAGGGAATCGGAGTTATGTTGGATTTAGTGATTAGTGAGCGGTTGAAATTCTGTTTTTGTGTGGTTTGAACAATTTTTTTACTAAATTAACAAAACTAAATATAAACTAAAGTTGTCAATTCAATTAAGGTTATTTCGGGGAATGAATTCAGGGTAGCTTTACTTGTATTCCGTCATTATATTCTATTATGACAATGATTTATGAGGCTTAGGCTACAAGCACTAAGCCTGGGTTAATATTCAAACTAGGGCTTAAGTTAATGAACTAGTCTAAAGACATAACCTATCATATCACCCTAGGTGTAGCATGGATTATCTCAATAGCACTAACAGACTCCTTTGTCACTACTAATTAAATATTAATTTCTATAAAAAAAGTTGTGTTTAGAGTTGGGTATAACCAGACCCCTAACCACACGTGAAAATTAGTTATGTTAGGATCTAGGCTACAAGCTCGTAGACTGATGCTAAAGTTAGGAACAGTGTCCTGAAATCCATATTTATTCTGGATATATTATTTTAATTAATAAATAAAATTGAAGTCCCATTCATTACCTAATTAAATTTGTGTAAGCGAGCATTTATACTGCATGTTATTTTCTTTTGGGAGACATCTATTAAATAAGTGTAGTCCTCATACTATAAGTTACATGTTTGTTCTAAGTGGTTTATGAGACTAAGTGGTTTATGAGACTAAGCCACAGATAGACTTAGAACAAATGGTATGGATTGTTGTTCGAAAGGCTCGTAGTCGAAGATAAGTTTGAACCACTTGTATGCTAAAACTATAACGTGAGACTTTAGATGACTTGTCTTGGTCATACGGATAGAGATCCAAAAGTGCTAGGTTGGTGTGTTTAATAAGATTGACACACTGAGTTGGACCATGTGGATTACTTATTGCTAGACTACTATCAGAGATGAGTGATTCACGTTGTACTGTTTGAATGACAACTCTAAATGCTAAGAGTATTCTGGACTTGTGCATGGAGCGTTAGTTACTTTGGTGTATTATAAGTAAGGTCTAGATGCACGACTGAATTCCCACATATACTGGGTAGCGGCGTGAAGTGAGACAAGGATCAGGTATTCAATAGGGAATCTACAGTCCTTTATGAGATATAGATGTCCCCTTAGTTGATTCGCAAGTATTTGAATAGTTTGAAAACTTTCGCCAAAGTATTCTAAGTGTTTGACATTTGGAATTTATACTACGAATCTTTTCAAGTATAAATGAATTATTCAGTGAAGGGCGAGTCGGCAAATAATGGAGAAGCTGTGAGAAGGATAATGGTAGTGGTTATATTTATCCTTCGTCATGGACATCTAGTGGAGGGTTGTTGTTATCAATACAGTCTATGAGGGAGATATCGAATAAATGGTTTAAGTTTGGAGTGCAGTGAGATTTATTTAGTGGAATTAAGTCTCATTAAATGGTAATTAAATTATTTTATGAGATGATTAATTTAATCATTTGGAGCTAGATTTAAATTGTCCCTGAGGTCCCTACGCAAGCCTCTATATTTATTACCATCGAAAAAATATTAAAAAATTTATGAGATGAATTGTTTATCCATGAGATGCGTAAATCAGTTTTGCCAAACATTATTCTTGGGATGAATAAAAATTAAAAATTATAAGGTAAAACAACTTTGAAAATTTAAAATTCATAATATGAATTTTTACATGTGGTAAACAAAGCCAAAAAAAAAAAAAAAATAATAATTGCGTACAGGGGTCACAACTCGTGTGACCTGAATTGGACAAACCAGAGCGCTACACGCTGCTTGCTCCTAGACGATCCACATGCCATAAAGCGGGCCAATCACGGCCTGCCACGTGGCAAGCTAATTCAAAAACAGGCACGGCTTTCTAGGCTGTGAAACGCAGTATTTTAGGTTATTTTTTGAATGAAACGACGCATTTTCTTTTAAACTAGGTGATTCCCACATCGAAAAATTGAGAGTTTTTTGTTTCGATAGCATACTATAAATAGAGGTACATATTCCAAAGATTTGGTGTTCAAAAAAACACATTATTTTAGGCTTTTAGAAATTGTTTAGGAGACCTAATTAGAGAGAAAAAATTTTCGTTGAAATTTTTTTTTTCCGAGTTTAATATTTTATGGAGCCCAACCACGTGGTAGCTTGAGGTCATTGCGTAGAAGATAGCGGGGTCTCGATTTTGAAGATTATTTTTATTTTCTGTTTTTAGGTATGTTTTCTTTCCTTCACTTATAGTTTATACTTTTTTATTTATTTACAGTATTTGTTATTATGCCTGTTTAAGCTTATGTATTGTTATGAATGTATTAGAGAAAAAGGCATGTATATCTAAATTAAGAATTAAGACCTATAGATTTAAATTATAAATTTAAGTCTATTGGTTTAAATTATAAATTTAAATCTTTAGATTCAAAATTATGAATTTTAAATCAACCCTAGGTTTAAATTTTGAATTCTAAACCCCTTCCGCTATGCAAACTTTATAAAATTAGGAAAATTTTTTGAAATTCATCCTAACAACCGGTGTTAGGGCAAATGGTTCATAGAGATAAATCTATTCCATGGAACTCTCGCACGTGATGTGTCACGAAGTGTGACTCTCCGACTTGGGGCTTAGACAGAGAGAAGAGTCTTCTACTTTAAGTGCTCTAATAGGTGCCCCTTGTTGTGACCACAGTTGAAAACGTATGAACCCAACAATTGGTATTAGAGTTTATTTTTCCAACAAAAGTTGCCTCTTTTCCCAACAATTGATATCTGAGCCAGCCTCTTATTACATTCACAATATACATAAATAGGTGGAATAAGATCAAAATAAATAGATCTACGATTTAATAAAATAGAGATTTTATTAAGAAGGAAAGTTTGTCAAAAGTAGTAATTTAAATTGTTTAAATCCTTAAAACATGAATTGCTAATTAGATTATTACTTTTACTGTATCAATTTAAATTGTTAAATCATTAAAAGAGTTAATAGTTAACTATAGGTTGTTTAAAGTAACGGTTTAAATTGTTTAAATCATTAAAGAATTAATCATCAATTCGGATATATCAATTTATAAACTTGCGATTATGTTATTTGTGTAATGAAGTTATGCATGTTTTGATATGATTTGCGAAATCGGATAAAATTGATCTAATGAGATTAGATTCAATTAATTTTTTACAAAATTGGATAAAGTTGATCTAATGAGATTAGATTCAATTAATTTTACGAAATCAGTTAAAATTGATCCAATGAGATTAGATTAAATTAATTTTAAAATTAAATATTTTATTTTATTTAAAAAAAATGAAAACTGACATTGATGTCATGCTGACGTCAGCGTCAAATTTGAAAAAATAATTATTTATTTACTAATTTTCATAACAATTATAAATTAATAATTTTATTAATAAATTTCTTTTTAAAATGAGATTCTAAATTAGATTGTGAGATAATCTAAGTTGTAAATCAGTATTATTTTAAATAAAGTTATTTTAAATAATTTTAGAATAAGATTCTAAAATAGAATATGAGATAGTCTAATTTAATATTATTTTAAAAATAAAATTAATTAATTAATTAATTTAATTTTAGAATAAGGCTATAAAATAGACTATGAGATAGTCTAAGCTTATTTAATTTTTAGAATGGGATTCTAAAAATAGACTATGAGATAGTCTAAGTTCTAAATTGCTACTGTTTTTAAATGAAATTGATTTTTATTAATTAATTAGTTTTAGAATTAGATTCTAAAAACAGTTTATGAGATAATCTGTAATACATAATTATTTTGAACTAAAAATAATTCCTTTTAATTTATTGAGTTTTAGAATGGGATTATAAAAGTAGATTATTAGATAATCTAAATAATATTACAGTATTTTTCCAATAAAAATTAATTAATCAATTTTATTGATTAAATTTAGAATGAGATTCTAAAGTTAGATTATGAGATAATCTATATAGTAAAACGATAATTTTTTAAATAAATTAATTAGTTAATTATGGTTAAATTTTAGAACGAGATTCTAAAGGATTATGAGATAATCAAGGTTGTAAATACAAGTTAATTAAAAACCACTAGTTTTAAAAATCAAGTGGGAGTGAATTTTCAATTGTTATAACCTCACGGTTTCCATTACTGGTCTAGAGTATAGTAGATCGATAGACCTCCCTACGGAGGATGTCAATTTGCAGTTCACAGGGTTAGACTTCTATTGGGATAAACCAAAGTGTAAAGAAGCGATGCGACCACGCTGCCGAGGAGTATTACGTGTATTTGTATGAAGGTTTAGGTAATGGTTTACACTTAACTAGCGCCATGCATTAGCCTCTGAGGAGCTCTATTGTGTTATGTTAGAGACGAAGGTAAAGTGGTGAGTTAATCAAGTTTAGTACGAGTTATAAGAAAACAGGTTAATTAAGAATAGTTCTCACCCGAACTAGCTTCTTGCGACCCCATTGCCAGGAAGTAAGGAGTGGTGTGTTAGGGTCATCATTGTATGTATGATAGTACAATTTGGTGGATATCTAACTTATTATGTATGCTAAATTGAAAGAATATATACCACTGCATTATACTTGACTCTTGTTAGACAGTTACACAAATGTTTGCATTTGCAGTATTTTGAAATGGATATGAATGGTAAATTTCACTTGATTTCAAATGCATAATGTACTCACTGGACCAAATCACTTTGCTTTGAAAAATAAGTTAGACTTAGTTATTACTCACAAGGAGCCTACTTGAAAGAAAGGAAAGGGCAAGGTTACTATTGTAGCAACTAAGTCCATGAGAAAGTCAGCAAAAGAAAAATATTTTTTTTGTAAGAAAACTAGGCCACTGGAGGAGGAACTGCACTAAGTATATAGCTACTCTTCCTACAAAGACTGCTAAGCCATCTGGTGAAAATATGATGATATCTCACTTAGCTGAGTCATGTGCAGTTGAGAACCTACCATGTTCGTGGTGTGTGAATGCATGTTCAAATGGCCATATCTGTAATATGTTATGGGGACTCAGGCTAACCAAGAGGATGTATGATGGGGAGTTGTACTTGATAGTCAGGAACAGTACAATAATAGCGGTCTAAAGTGTCGGAGATGTTAGCTTAAACTTTAGTAATGGAGTTTTGTTTTAAATGATTGATTATTTAAACCTTCACTATATAGGAATTTGATTTCTGTATTTTGGCTAATGGATAATTATTATTCAGTTGATTTTGGTAATGAAAAATTTAACATGAGCAATGAATTGTTTATTTGCACATGTACATGAATAAATTATTTATTCATGTTATTTCCTTATCAAAAATCTAGTAATTGTTTAAATGAATATAATATAAGTTCACTTGTTCAATCTTCTAAAAGAAAACACCCTAAAAGTGATAATGCCTACACCTTGCACCAACATTTAGGTCACACCAATTCGAACAGGATCCAAAGACTGGTATAGAAAAAACATAACCAAGTCTATATTTAAAGATAGAGGCTTTGGACTTGAGGTCATTACCAGTCTGCAAATCCTGTATAGAAAAAAGATGACCAAGTTTGTCTTTAAGAGTAAAGACGACAAGATTGATGACTTGCTTGAGCTGGTTCACATAGATGTATATGGACCAATGCATGTTCAGGTAAGAGGTGGGTATGGGTACTTAACCACATTTAGTGATGATGACTAAAGGCATGGATATTTTTACCTGATGAGACATAAGTCAGATGTTTTCGGAGAAATTCAAAGAGTAGAAAGTTGAATTTTAAAAGCTATTAGGAAAACGAGTTAAGTCACTTCTATCAGATCGAGGTGGTGAATATTTGTTGGGTGAGTTTTTGGATTTCCTAATAGTAGATGAGATATGATCTCAGCTTTCTGCTCTGGGTACACCACAACAGAATGGTGTTGTAGATAATAGGAACAAGGACGGTCTTTTCTACAGTTTTTTTATTTAAAAGGTCTTTTGTAAATACAATGCAAAACACTTAGAGAAGCGATTTACAAGTAAGCTACAGAAACAAAAACAAAATAGTATTATGGGAAAAGTGACACTAATTCTAAACAGCGAGACACAACTCAAGACATAGTGGATGTATTAAATGCACCTACATTGATTCTTCGATGTAGACCTTTTGTCCTTGGCTTGGAGTATGCCCCACGTAGGCTTGTACATATATTTTTGATCATATATGGTATTTATCACTGATTCACCAAAAAAATTTAAATGCACCTACTGATAGGAACAAAAATGTTCCAGGTGCACGAGAGCTTAGGTCTAGTGCGAGGATTGTCAGGAAACCTGACAGGTTCATAAGGGGAACTTTTGGTTATTGACCGTTGCATTGAATCTGATCCTTTTAGTCACAATGAAGCAATTAAGTCTCATAGTTTTGAGCAATTGGTTGCTCGAATCATGCGTGTACAAATGATATTTAGAGAAAGTAGTGACTTGCTTATTGTGATATGTCAATAATATACTACTCATTCAGAATGATGTAGGGGTATTATTAGCTGTAAAGATTTTATTGTCAAGAAAGCTCAATATGAAGGACACGGGAGAAGCCAACTCTACTCTTAGGATTAAGCTTCTGCAAGGTCGCAAGAGTAGGATGTTGGGTCTCCCTCCAGCCACTTATAGTGACAAGACGTGGTCAAGGTATAGCATGGAGTCCCTCTTTCTTTTGAGTAGTATTTTAAGACACCTCAAGAGGAGGAACAATTGAGAAATATTCCATATGCTTCAGCAGTGGGAGGCCTCAGGTGTGCCATGTTGTAAATGAGGCTTGATGTCTTCTATGCTATGGTCTAGTAAGCAGATGTTAGTCTAACCCAGGTCTGATGGAGTAGGTGGCAATGAAGAGTTTTCTGCAGTTCTTGAGAAGAACTAGAGACTATATGTTAATCTTTTAAAATGACGAGCTAGTTCCAGTTGGCTATACTAATTTAGGACTTCTAGTCAGATTAAAATGATAGACTTTCGGTGTCAAAGCCTGTCTTTACGCTTGGAGTGAGAGCCATTAGTGAGAGAAAAGCCATGCAGCATTGTATTGCTGACTTCACAATAGAGTAATTGAGCTCACTAAGGGTTGGGCCCAACAGACCCTTGGCTCAAACTTAAAAGGGGTGAGTATGGACTTTGTCATAAATTGGATTTAGGGCAAGTTGGAGATTATTAGAAACAGTATCCTAAAATCTAGATTTATTTTGGATATATTATTTAATTAATAAATAAAATTGAAGTCTCAGTCGTTTCTAGTAAAATTTGTGTAAGCGAGCATTTATACTGCATGTGATTTTCTTTTGGGAGACATCCATGATATGGGTGTAGTCCTCATATTATAATTTACATGTTTGCTTTAAGTAGTTTATGAGACTAAGCCACATATTGACTTGGAACTAATGGTTTAGATTGTTGTTTGAAAGGCTCGTAGTCGAATACAAGTTTGGAGCACTTGCATGCTAAGACAATAACGTGATGCTTTAGATGCCTTTTCTTGGTCATTTGGATCACTCATCTCCGATAGTAGTCTAGAAATATGTAACCCACATGGTCCAACTCAGTGTGTCAATCTTATTAAAAACACAGTGTTTTTGGTTGTTTTATAAACGAAACAACGTGTTTTGTTTTAAACGAGGCGGTTCCCACATCAAAAAATTGAGGGTTTTTCACTCCGGTAGCCTACTTTAAAAAAAGGCACCTATTCCAGAGGTTTGGTGTTCAAAAAAATAAATTATTTTGGGTTTCCAAAAATTGTTTCGGAGATCTAATTGAAGAGAAAAAATTTTCGTTGAAATTTTCTTTCCTCAGTTTAATATTTTTCGGAGCCCACGCTTTGGGCAGCTCGAGGTCATTGCGTTGAAGATCACGGGGTATCAATTTTGAAGATTATTATTATTTTCTAGTTTTCTTTATTTAGAGCAAATCCAGGTATGTTTTCTTTCCTTCACTTATAGTTTTTCGCTTTTCTATTTATTTACAGCATTCGTTATTATGCCTGTTTAAACTTATGTATTGTTATGAATGTATTAGATTAAAAGGCCTGTAGATCTAAATTAAGAATTTAGATATGTAGATTTAAATTATGAATTTAAATCTGTAGATTGAAAATTATGAATTATAAATCAATCCTAAGTTTAGAATTATGAATTCTAAACCCCTTCCGATGCGTAAAGTTTATAAAACTAGGGAGAATTTTTGAAATTCATCCCAACAACCGGTATTAGGGCAAAGGGTTTATAGAAATAAACCTATTCCCGGGAACTCTCGCACGTGAGGTGTCACGAAGCGTGACTCTCTGACTAGGGGCTTAGGTAGAGATAAGAGTCTCCTACTTTAAATGCTCTAATAGGTACCCCTTGTTGTGACCACAGTTGAAAACCTGTGAACCCAACGATCGGTATCAGAGTTTATTTCACCAACAAAAGTTACCTTTTTTCCCAACAGCTAATAGTTTGGAGATCTCAATATGGCTATAAGGACACACAAAGAAACACCAAATACAATCATAAATTCTCCATAGGGGTGCGTATATAATATAACATAAATACATTGTCAAAAGCATAGCATAAATCTGAGATACGGGCGGTTACCCGCCATTCATCCCTAAACTACAAGTCTACTCCTCCATAGGAGTTTTACACATCATTCAAATCTAATAAAGATAAAAACAATGAATAAAAACTAAGAACTTGAAGACTCCTTCAATTGGCATTGACCTTAATCCTTACTTTGATCCTTTCAGTACTCCGACCACCTACGCTTTGAGAACCCCTTGGGTCTCGTAGCGGCTTAGGGAAGGCGAGGAGGAGAGGAGGCATGGAAAAAGATCCCTAAAAAGATTAGGTTTTCGATATTTGACTCGTCGTCCCAAGTGCGTGCATGTTTTGCGGCGTCCTCCTTCTCTCCCTCTTGTCACACACACACACACACATACATACATACATATATATATATACATATACATATATAATATAAAACATTATATAAAAATAATGTATTGTATAATATTATAAAATATATATTAACTATTCATGAAACCTATTTGGGTTACCGAATTACAACCCGATTGGTCATTCTTTTCCATACGTGGAGTAGTCTTCAATTATGCCTCGATTACGTTAGATTCCGCCACTTTTCAACCTTTGTTTGCTCTGTTGCACTCTAAGCCAAAATGTACCTAGATTACAACAAAATATACATGTAAAAGCAGAATATTGCCCAGGAATAAAAAGTAAAATATGTAAATATAAGGCACATCAACATCTTCAAACCTACTCCATGTTTCTCCTAAAGCAAGATTCAACTTAAATTAGCCAATGATGGAAAATTTTAGATGGGCATGCAATAGTAAGAATAACTTGTGACAACTATTTCCCGATCATAATTGAAGTTGTACCTGAGAGTAGAGAATCTTTGTACGATGTTATTATTATACTAGTTCTAACTCGAATCTTGTGATTCAAGTCTTTTTACTGGTATGTTAGCTTATAACTTCTCTTCCCTTTGTCTTATTTCAAATCCTCCAAATTTAAAACGAATACAGAGAATAATAGAAAGAATCAGCTATCCTAAACATTCACTACTGATCAATATTAAAATCAAAAGGCATCTCTTTTCTCTCTTGTTTTCCTTTTTTTTTTTTTTTGCTATTTTTTTTTTCATGGTCAAGCGTGTCTCCCTCAGACCCATGTAGCGCGTTTTCAGCCGGTGACTCCCGATCCAGTTGGCTCAAGGCACCGAGTGAAGAGCACCCCTCAAACCTAATGGCTCGAGTCTATGGAATTCACAGTCTAAGCTGTTACTAGCACGTACCTTCATTTTTTTATTTCTTATTTTTTGGGGATTAGTGCTTACCATGGTAATCTGAGCTGGTTGATTCTTCTTAAGCTTTCCATATAGCCATGGAGCGAGCTTTAGACCGGTACCTCCTGACCTAATGGGCTCAAGGTACCGAGTGTTAAGACACCATTGCGGGCTTATTTGCTTGAGACATAAGGGCTACAAGAACCAACAAATCACAGGAACTCTTTTTTTATTCTTTTGGAATCACTCAGGATAAAGAGATAAGAAATTGATTTAAACATGTTTAGGAGTAAAGTGGTGGATTCAAATTCCTAAAATTATTTTCGCTTTCAACCTAAAAAGTAGGATACGTCACAAGATTAAGGGTGAAAAGTAATAATCTCTCTAACGAGTTAAAAGACAAGATACATGTTCAAAAGTCAGCTCCAGAAATAATTTCATTACACAAATCATCATAGTACATCTTAAATTTGATCTTCAATAGAAGTCACAGACAATTCTATGCTCATTCATGTAAAACCTTAGCTAATTTAAGTAAAAATAATGCTAAAAGGGCAATCAAGAGTTCACATCATTCACGCCATCCCCAAACCCAAATCTTGTGTTGTCCTCAATACAAATCGATGAAAACAAATATAAGTAAGGAAAGGAAAGAAACGCCCTAAGGTGTGGCATATTCAGCTATATGTGGTGAGCAAATCCAAAAAAGGAAAAACAGAAGTAGCAAGCTGCAATCGAAGACATAGAAGACAGAATACTAAACAACTTTGTTATTAGTGTTAGAAATAAGGACCGTACAAGTGCTTAGTAAAAGAGAAACAAAGTTAGCATGGTGGGGATAACAAAAGGATTTACAATTGAGAGAGAGTTCATGTTGAAAAACAAATTAAAACAAAACTAAAAGTAGGTTGGGTTGCCTCCCAAGAGCGCTAAGTTTTACGTCTTCAGCCAGACGCATTTTAGAGCACAATGTTAACCAAAATCCGAGGCGGTGTCTTCCATAAAACTCAGGTTGACCCAGTAGGATGATCCCCAAACCCAATAGCGTTTCGAGACCCGTGACTATCGAGGAGGGAAACATTACCAGCATCGTGGTCTCAAATCTCTATCCTACCAGGTATAGGTGATGAAGCACAACTATCGACATAGACAGGGACACAATAACAATCAGCACTTTTAATAGAATCGGGCTTATCCGACTCTGCCAAAGGGTCAATATCATCAACCCTATACCACTCCAACTCATCCTCAGTCTTAGGGTGCCGAACAAAGTTCAAGACCTTCAATTTACCCTTGAGGTTTCCAAAAGAAATCACCAACACTCCCGTTCTACAGTGAATCACAGCGTCGACTGTTGCTAGAAATGGTCGACCTAGAATAATAGGGGCGTTGTGCTTTTTCCTATGAATAGGGTCTATATCTAAGATAATAAAATCAATAGGGAAGTCAAACTTGTCAACCTTGACAAGTACATATTCCACTACCCCACGAGGTACTCGCTCTGTCCTATCAGCCACCTGAAGTGTAACATGAGTTGGCCTAAGGTCTCCTATACCCAATTCCATAAAGATTAAGGGATTTGGTGTAACATCCTCCTAATACAAATGGAACCTTAAAAGCTCCAGGGTCTCGAAACTTGGGTGGGGCGCTTGACATTAAAGTGCTGCTCACCTTTTTGGTGAGCCGAACCTTTTTTGGGATATGCGCTTGCGCGTGCTTCTTGTGATAGTGAAAATAATGTTAGGAATCTGACTCCACTATTTTACTTCTAATAGTGTTGAAATTAATTTTTGTCTCTTTATCTTTAATGATTCTAAAGGGAAAAAAAAAAAAAAAAAGAAAAAACGCATCAATGCCTGTGAATTAGGAAAGTCATGTGACTTGTTGGTACTTGTGGCCCTGTGTCTCGAGCAAATAATCTTGTAGGGGTGTCTTAACACCCGGTACCATGAGCCAACTAGGTTGAGAGCTACTGATTGAAAGCTCGCTACATGGGCCAAAAGGAAAGATTAAGAAGAATCAACTTCTTCAAGTCACTGTAATAAGCATCAATTCCTAATTTCAAAGAAAGAGAGAGAGAGAGAGAGAGAGAGAAGAATTAAGGTATGTGCGAGTAACGACTTAGGCTGTGAATTCCTTTGACTCAAGCCATGAGGTCCGCGGAGTGTTCTTCACCCGGTGCCTTGAGCCAACTCAATTGGGAGTCACTGGCCAAAAACTCGCTACATGAATCTAAGGGAGACATGCCTAAACATAAGTTACTTAAAAAAAAAAAAAAGAAGAAGGAGGAAAGAAGAAATAAAGAGAAACCTTTTGATTTCTTTATTGATTAAAAGTGAACTATTTCTATAATTGATCCGTTTGATTATTCTCTCTGTTTGTCTTAAATTTGAAGGGTTTTAAATAAGAAAAAAAGGGGGCGAGAAGTTCTAAACTCACTTTTTAGTAAAAAGACTTGAATTGTGAGAACTTGAGTTGGAACCAGTGTAATATTAACATTACATAAACATTTTATATTCTCAACTATGTCAACAATTATGAACGAACATATATTTCACAAGTAATTCTTACCATTACATGCTTGATCAAATCCATCTTTAACTAGTTTGAGCTAAATTTTACTTGAGGACAAGCAAGGAGTGGGTATGAAAATGTTGATGTACCTTATATTCACATATTTTATTTTTCATTCCCATCATATTAAGATTTTACATGTGTGTTTGGTTGTAATCTAAGTACATTTAGGCTTGGAGTACAACCGAGCAAACAAAGGTTGAAAAGACGCATAATCAAGCATAATTGAGGCAAATTTGAAAACTATTATGAGAAACCTGACCATGTGTTCAAAAGAAGTACCCATCATGTTAAGATTCGATCGAAAAGAGTATCTACTTGGGCGCATGGATTAATTGACCATGCATTTTGGCAAACTGTCAAGATTAAAACGAGCAAAAGCTTAAAAGAAGAATATTTATGACACAATAGTTTGCCAATCTACTAATCAAAATCACATAGATCTCTTCGGGAGTATCAATCTGGTGCATACTTTGGCCTGTAACTTCGTATGAATCTAATGTTACGCATGTTTTAATTTAGCAGCGCAAGTTGTCAACGGTTGCCAATCGATTGGGGGGGCCATCTGGACGCCCCTAAATGACACCCCACCTATAAATAGATAGGGGCAGACCTATTTTCTCATCTTTTGTCACGTCTCCCCTCCTCCTACCCTTACCGAAGTTGCTACGAGATCCACGGATTCTCAAACACCAAAGTGCAGGTGGTCGAAGTGTAGGTTACTTATTATTAGACTAATATCGGAGATGAGTGATTCAGGTTGTACTGTTTGAACGATGACTCTAAATCCTGAGGGTATTCTAGACTTGTGCATGGAGCATTAGTTACTTTGGTGTACTATAAGTAAGGCCTATACACATGACTGAATTCCCATGTACACTAGGTAGCGGCATGAAGTGTGACAAAACATCAGGTATTCAATAGGGAATCTACGGTCTCTTTTGAGATACAGATGTCCCCTTAGTTGATTTGCAAATATTTTAATTGTTTGGAAACTTTGGCCAAAGTATTCCAAGTGTTTGACATTTGGAATTTATACTATGAATATGTTCAAGTATGAATAAATTATTTAGTGAAGGGCGAGTCGGTAACTAATGAAGAAGCTGTGAGAAGGATAATGGTAGTGGTTATGTTTATCCTTTGTCATGAACATCTAGTTGAGGGGTTGTTGTCATCAATATAGTCTATTAGGGAAATATCGAATAAATGGTTTAAGTTTGGAGTGCAGTGAGATTTATTTAGTGGAATTAAGTCTCATTAAATGGTAATTAAATTATTTTATGAGATGATTAATTTAACCCATTTGGAGCTAGATTTAAATTGTCCCTGATGTCCCTATGCAAGCCTCTGTATTTATTGTCATTAGAAAAATATTAAAGAATTCAGGAGATGAATTATGTATCCATAAGATGGGTAAATTAATTTTGCCAAACATTATACATGAGATGAATAAAAATTAAAACTTATAAAATAAAATAATTCTGAAAATTTAAATTCATAAGATGATTTTTTGCATGTGGGAAACAAAGAGAAAAAAAATCGCAAAATGTCACAGCATAGTCGCGATCCGTGTGCTTCAGTTGTGACTAACTAGCGCACGACACGTGTCCCGCTCTGGGTCATCCTCAGTGGCCATCCGCATTCGCTGGCACGGGCGAATGAAATTGTGATACGTGGCACGCAGATTGTAAGCTAAAGGACGCGATTTGAATTGTTAATGAAATGACGCGTTTTGCTGGGATTTTACTATAAACACTGCATTTTGCAATTATAACTACAAATCCCACATCGACCTTTTTATATTTTTTTTGCGTCGATAGCCTACTATTCCATGGGTTTTGCATTCAATTGAAATAAATTATTTTGGGTTTCTGAAATTGTTTCACTGACCAAACTGGAGAGAAAAATTTCGAGTTGAAATTTATCTTTCCTCAGTTTAGTATTTTTCGGAGCCCACCCTCCGGGTAGTTTGCGGTCATTGCCTGAAAGATCGCGGGGTCTCGATTTTCTTGGTATTTTTTGTTATTAGAGCAATTCCAGGTATGTTCTTCTGTCCTTCTTCTTTTAGTTTTTCACTTTTTTATTTATTTATAGTATTCGTTATTATGCCTATATAAGCTTTTGTATTGTTATGAATGTGTTAGAGTAAAAGGCCTGTAGGTCTGAAGTAAGAATTTAGATCTGTAGATTTAAATCATGAATTTAAATCTATATATTTAAAATTAGAAATTTTAAATAAACCCTAGGTTTAGAATTATGAATTCTAAACCTCTTTCCGCTATGTAAACTTTATAAAACTTGGGAAAATTTTTGAAATTCGTCCAAACAACTGGCATTAGGGCAAACGATTTATAGCGATAAACCTATTCCTGGGAACTCTCGGACGTGAGGAGCCACGAAGAATGACTCTCTGATTGGGGGCTTAGGTAAAGAGAAGAGTCTCCTACTTTAAGTGCTCTAATCGGTGCCTATTGTTGTGACCATAGTTGAGAAATGTGAATCAAATAGTGGGCATCGGAGTTTATGTTTTCCAACAAAATTTACCTTTTTTCCAACAATTGGTATCAGAGCCAGCCTTTTATTACATTCATAATATACATAAATAGGTATAATATGATCGAAATAAATAGATATGCGATTTAATAACACAGATATTTTATTAAGAAGGAAAAAACTTGTTTGAATTAGTGATTTAAATTGTTTAAATCATTAAAGGAGTTAATAGTTAACTAGGTTATTTAAAGTATCGATTTAAATTGTAAAAATCAGTTGAAAGATTTAATAGTTAATTAGGTTATTTATAGTGACGACTTAAATTGTTTAACCATTAGAGAATTAATCATTAATTAAGATCTAATGACCTATAAATTCGGGATTACATAATCTTTATTATGAGACAATGATCGTTTGGTTAAAATTTGTAAAATCAGATAAGATTAATCTAACGCAATTAGATTCAATTATGATTTACAAAATCCGATAAAATTGATCTAATAAAATTAGAGTCAATTAATTTTAAATTAATTAATTTAATTTAAAAATTTATAATTAAAAAAATTCTGACGCTGTTGTCGGTGTCAGGCTATCGCGGACATCAGCAAAACAGTGCTGACATCAGCGAATTTTTTTGTTATTAAATTTAAAAAAATTAATTAATTAATTTATTAAATTCCTTTTTGAATGAGATTCTAAATTAGATTATAAGATAATCTAAGTTGTGAATCAATCTTATTTAAAATAAAAGTTATTTTAAATTATTTTTAGAATAAAGATTCTACAATAGACTATGAGATAGTCTAAGTCAATGTTATTTTAAAAAATAAAAAATTAATTATATTAATGAATTAAAGTTTAGAATATGATTCTAAACTAGACTATTAGATAGCTTAAACTTATTAAATCTTTTAGAACGAGATTCTAAAGTAGACTATGTGATAGTCTAAATTTTAAGACATTACTGATTTTAAATGAACTTAATTTTTATTAATTAATTTAATTTTAGACTTAGATTCTAAAGAAAAATTAGATTATGATATAATATAAATTTATGGTACTATTTTAATAAAAATCAATTTCTATTAATTGATTTAATTTTAGAATGAGATTCTAAAAGGTAGATAATGTGATAATGCAAATTAGATGTTGGTATTATTTTAATTAAAATTAGTTAATTAATTTTATTAATTGGTTTTAGAATGAAATTCTAAAGCATGGTTATGAGACAATCGATGTGGTAAAATGATAATATTTTTGAATAAATTAATTAATTAATTTTGGTTAATTTTAGAATGAGATTCTAAAGGGGATTATGAGTTAATCAAGTTGTAAATGCAAGTTAATTAAAAACCATTGGTTATAAAAATCAAGTGGGAGCGAGGTTTCAATTGTTGTAACCTCACGGTCTCTATTACCGATCTAGCAGTATAGCATATCGATAGGCCTCCCTGTGAAGGACGTCGGTTTGCATATTACAGGGTTAAACTTCTATTAGGATGAACCGAAGTGCAAAGAAACCAGACCACGCTGCCGTGGAGTATTGCGTGTATTTGTATGGAGGTTTAGGTAATGGTTTACACTAAGTGTGATACATTAGCCCCCCGGAGGAGCTTTGTTTGGTCATGTTAGAGACTAAGGTCAAGTGGCGAGTTTCTCATGTTTAGTAAGAGTTACAAGAAAACATGTTAATTGAGAATAGTTCTCATCCAAAATAGCTTCGTGCGGCGCCGCTGCTGGGGAGTAAGGAATGGTGTGTTTGGGTCATCATTGTATGCATGATAGTATAGTTTGGTGGATATCTTACTTATTGTGTATGCTAAATTGAAAGAATAAATATCACTGCATTATACATGACTCTTGTTAGACAGTTACACAAATGTTTGCATTTACAGTATTTTTGATATGGATATGGCTGGCAAACTTCACTTCATTTCGAATATATAATGTACTCACTGAACCAAATCACTTTGCCTTATAAATAAGTAAGACTTACCCATTACTTACAAGGGACCAGTTAGAAAGAATGGAAAGGGCAAGGTTGCTATTGTAGCAACTAAGTCCATAAGGAAGTCAACAAAGAAAAGTGTTTCTTTTGTAAGAAAACTAAGCCACTGGAGAAGGAACTACACTAAGTACATAGCTAATCTTCCTACAAAGATTGCTAAGCCATCTGGTGAAGGTATATTGATATCTCACTTAGTTGAATCATGCACAGTTGAGAGTCAACCACGTTCCTAGTAGGGTGCGCTCGAGTTCAACTGACCATATCTGTAATATGTTACAGGGGCTCAGGCTAAGCAAAAGGCTACAAAGTGGGTGTTGTACCTAATGGTTAGAGACAGTATAATATTGGTGGTCTTAAGTGTAGGAGAAGTTAACTTAGTCTTTAGTGCTAGACTTTTTATTTCAAAAGATTGTTTATTTGTAATTACTCTGTAAAGGAATTTGATTTATGTATTTCGGTTAATGGATAATTGTTATTCAGTTGATTTTGATAATAAAAATTTTAATATGAGAAATAAATTGTTTATTTGCACATGTACATGAATAAATTATTTATTCATATTATTTCCTTATCAAAACTCTAGTAATTGTTTAAATGAATCTAACATAACCTCTCTGGTTCAATCTTCTAAAAGAAAACACCCTAAAAGTGATAATGCCTACACCTTGCACCAACGTTTAGGTCACACCAGTGTGAACAGGATCCAAAGACTAGTAAAAGATGGACCGATAGAGGCTTTTGACTTGAGGTCATTACTAGTCTACAAATCCTACATAGAAAGAAAGATGACCAAGTCTGTCTTGAGGAGTACAGGCAACAAGGTTGGTGGCTTGCTTGAGCTAGTTCACATAGATATATGTGGATCAATGCATGTTCAGGCAAGAGGTGGGTATGGGTAATTAACCACATTTAGTGATGATTACTCAAGACACAGATATGTTAACTAGATGAAACGTAAGTCGGACGTTTTTGGAGAAATTCAAAGAGTAGAAAGTTGAATTTTAAAAGCTATTAGGTAAATAAGTTAAATCACTTCGATCAGACAGAGGTGGTGGATATTTTTTGGGTGAGTTTTTGGATTTCCTAATAGTAGATGGGATAGGATCTCAGCTTTTTGCTCTGGGTACACCGCTGCAGAATGATGTTGCAAATAAAAGGAACAAGGACGGTCTTTTCTACAGTTTTTTGATTTAAAAGGTCTTTTGCAAATACAATGCAAAATACTTAGAGAAGCTATTTGCAAATAAGCTACAAAAACAAGAACAAAATAGTATTACAAAAAAAATGACACTAATTCTAAACAGCTAGACACAACTCAAGACATAGTGGATGCATTAGAAGCACCTACTGATAGGAACAAAATTGTTCCAGGTACATGAGAGCTTAGGTGTGGTGGGAGGAATGTCAGGACACCCAACAGGTTCATGGTGGGAACTTTTAGTGGTTGATCGTGGCATTGAATCTGATCCTTTTAGTCACAATGAAGCAATTAAGTCTTATAGTTTTGAGCAATTGGTTACTCGAACCATGCATGTACAAATGACATTAAGAGAAAGTAGTGACTTGCTTATTGTCATATGTCAATGATATACTACTCATTAAGAATGATGTAAGGGTATCATTAGCTGTAAAGATTTGATTGTCAAGAAAGCTCAATATGAAGGACATGGGAGAAGCCAACTCCACTCTTAGGATTAAGCTTCTATAAGGTCATAAGAGTAGGATATTGGGTCTCTCTCCAGCCACTTATATTGACAAGACGTGCTCGAGGTGTAGCATAGAGTTTTTTTTTTTTTTAGTAGTGTTCTAGGACACCTCAAGAGGAGAAGTAATTTAGAAATATTCCATATGCTTCAGCAGTGAGACTTGATGTCTACTATGCTATGGTATAATAAGCAGATGTAAGTCTAACCCAGGTTCGATGGACTAGGTGGCAGTGAAGAGTTTTCTCTAGTGCTTGAGAAGAACTAGAGACTATATGTAGATCTGTCAAAGTGACGAGCTAGTTCTAGTTGACTATACTGATTAAGGACTTACAGTCAGATTAAAATGATAGACTTTCAACGTCAAAGCATGTCTTTACCCTAGGAGTGGGAGCCATTAGTGAGAGGAATGTCAAGAAGTATTATATTACTGACTTCAAAATACTGTAATTGAGCTCACTAAGGGTTAGGCCTAGTAGACCTTTGGTTCAAACTTAAAAAGGGTGAGTATGGACTTTGTCATAAATTAGATTTCCGACAAGTGGGAGATTATTAGGACCAGTGTCCTAAAATCAAGACTTAGTCTTGATAATTTATTTAATTAATAAAAAAAATTGAAATCTTAGTCGTTTCCCAGTTAAATTTGTGTAAGCGAGCATTTATACTGCGTGTGATTTCCTTTTGGGAGACATCCATGATATGAGAGTAGTCCTCATACTATAATTTATATGTTTGTTCTTGATGGTTTATGAGACTAAGCCACAGACTGAATTGGAACAAATGGCTTGGATTGTTGTTTGAAAGGCTCGTAGTCGAAGACAAGTTTCGAGCACTTGCATGCTAAGACTATAACGTGATACTTTGGATGACTTGTCTTGGTCATGTGGATGGAGATCCAAAAGTGTTGGGCTCGTGTGTTTAATACGATTGACACACTAAGTTTGACCACGTGGGTTACTGATTTCTAGACCACTATCGGAGATGAGTGATTCACGTTGTACTGTTTAAATGACGACTCCAAATCTTGAGGGTATTCTTGACATGTGCATGGAGCGTTAGTTACTTTGTTGTACTATAAGTAAGGTCTAAAAGCATGACTGAATTCCCACGTACACTGGGTAGCGGCGTGAAGTGTGACAAGGATCAGGTATTCAATAGGGAATCTACAGTCTCTTATGAGATACATATATCCCCTGAGTTGATTTGCAAATATTTAAATTGATCGAAAACTTTGGCAAAAGTATTCCAAGTGTTTGACATTTTGAATTTATACTATGAATATGTTCAAGTATTTATGAATTATTAAGTGAAAGGCGAGTCGGTAACTAATAGAGAAGTTGTGAGAAGGATAATGGTAGTAGTTATATTTATCCTTTGTTATGGATATCTAGTGGAGGGGTTGTTGTCATCAATATAGTCAATAAGGGAAATATTGAATAAATGGTTTAAGTCAGGAGTACTGTGAGATTTATTTAGTAGAATTAAGTCTCACAGAATGGTAATTAAATTATTTTATAAGATGATTAATTTAATCCATTTGGAGCTAGATTTAAATTGTCCCTGAGGTTTTTGCGCAAGCCTCTGCATTTATTGCCATTAGAAAAATATTAAAGAATTCATGAGGTAAATTATTTATCCATAAGATGGGTAAATTAATTTTGCCAAACATTATTCATGAGATGAATAAAAATTATAAAATAAAATAATTTTAAAAATTAAAATGCATAAGATGAATTTTTACATGGGGAAGCAATGCAAAAAAAAAATCGCAAAATATCACAGCACAGTCGCGATCCGTGTGCTTCAGTTGTGACGAGCCAATGCGCGACATGTGTCTCGTGCCAGGTCATCCTCAATGGCCATCAGTGTTCGCTGGCATGGGCGAATGAAATTGTGACATGTGGCATGCGGATTGCAAGCTAAAGGATGCGATTTGAATTGTTAATGAAACTATGCATTTTGTTGGGATTTTACTATAAACGCTGCATTTTGCGATTATGACTGTGAACCCCACATCGACTTTTTTATATTTTTTCGCTTCAGTAGCCTACCAATAAATAGAGGCGCCTATTCCAAGGGTTTGACATTCAATTGAAATAAATTATTTTGGATTTCTGAAATTGTTTCAAAGACTTAATTGGAGAGAAAAATTTTCATTGAAAATTTTCTTTCCTCAGATTAATATTTTTCAGAGCCCACCCTCCAAACAATTTGAGGTCGTCGCGTAGAAGATTGCGGGGTCTCGATTTTCTTGGTATTCTTTATTATTAGAGCAATTCCAAATATGTTCTTCTTTCCTTCTTTTTTTTAGTTTTTTTCGTTTCTATTCATTTATAGTATTTGTTATTATGCCTGTTTAAGCTTACGTATTGTTATGAATATATTAGAGTAAAAGGCTTGTAGATCTAAATTTAGAATTTTGATATGTAGATTTAAATTATGAATTTAAATCTATAGATTTAAAATTAGGAATTTTAAATCGACCAGAGGTTTAGAATTATGAATTGTGAACCTCGTTCCACTGCGTAAACTTTATAAAACTAGTGAGAATTTTTGAAATTCGTCCCAACAACTAGTATTAGGGCACAGGGTTTATAGAGATAAACTTATTCCCGGGAACTCTTGCACGTGAGGTGCCACGAAGCATGACTTTCCAACCGGGGGCTTAGGTAGAGAGAAGAGTCTTCTACTCAAAGTGCTCTAAGAGGTGCCTATTTTTGTGACCATAGTTGAGAACTGTAAACCCAATAGTCGTTCTCAGAGTTTATTTTTTCCAACAAAAGTTACCTTTTTTCCAACAATTTGTATCAGAGCCAACCTCTGATTACATTCATAATATACATAAATAAGTATAATAAGATCGAAATAAATAGATCTGCAATTTAATAAAATAGAGATTTTATTAAGAAGGAAAAACTTGTATGAATTAGTGATTTAAATTGTTTAAATCATTAAAGGAGTTAATAGTTACCTAAGTTATTTAAAGTATCGATTTAAATTGTTAAAATCGGTTAAAAGATCTAATAGTTAACTAGGTTATTTATAATGACAATTAAAATTGTTTAAATAGTTAGAGAATTAATCGTTAATTCAGATTTAATGACCTATAAATTCGGGATTACATAATCTTTATTATGAGACAATGATCGTTTAGTTAAGATCTATAAACTTAGATAAGATTAATCTAATGAGATTAGATTCAATTACGATTTATAAAATCAGATAAAATTGATCTAATAAGATTAGATTCAATTAATTTTAAATTAATTAATTTAATTTTAAAATTTATAATTTAAAAAGAATTTCTGACGAGCTTGTCAACATCAGGCTGACGCTGACGTTAGAGGGATTGTGCTGACATCAGCGACTTTTTTATTATTAATTAAAAAATTAATTAATTATTTTTTTAATTAAATTCCTTTGAGAATGAGATTCTAAATTAGATTATGAGATAATCTAAGCTGTGAATCAGTCTTATTTTAAATAAAAGTTATTTTAAATTATTTTTAGAATAAAGATTCTAAAATAGACTATGAGATAGTCAAAGGCAATAATTTTTTAAAAAATAAAATATTAATTATATTTATTAATTAAATTTTAGAATATGATTCTAAACTAGACTATTGGGTAGTCTAAGCTTATTTAATCTTTTAGAATGAGATTCGAAAGTAGATTATGTGACAGCCTAGAAATTACTGATTTCAAATGAAATTAATTTTTATTAATTAATTTAATTTTAGAATTAGATTCTAAAAAGAAAAATAGATTATGAGACAATCTAAATTTATGGCATTGTTTTAATAAAAATAATTTATATTAAATGATTTAATTTTAGAATGGGGGATTCTCAAAGGTATTTTATATGATAATCTAAATTAGATGTTGGTATTATTTTAATAAAATTAATTAATTAATTTTATTGATTGGTTTTAGAATGAGATTATAAACCATGATTATAATCGATGTGGTAAAATGATAATATTTTTGAATAAATTAATTAATTAATTTGGTTAATTTTAGAATGAGATTCTAAAGGGGGTTATGAGATAATCCAGGTTGTAAATGCAAGTTAATTAAAAATCACTAGTTATAAAAATCAAGTGGGAGCGAGGTTTCAATTGTTGTAACCTCACGGTCTCCATTGCCAGTCTAGCAGTATAGTAGATCGATAGACCTCCCTGCGGAGGATGTCGGTTTGCATATTACAAGGTTAGACTTCTATTAGGATGAACCAAAGTGCAAAAGAAACAATGCAACCACCCTGCCGTGAAGTATTACGTGTATTTGTATGGAGGTTTAGGTAATGATTTATACTTGACTAGCGTGATGCATTAGCCTCCCCAAGGAGCTTTGTTTTGTCATGTTAGAGACTAAGGTAAAGTGGCGAGTTTCTCATGTTTTGTAAGAGTTAGAGGAAAACATATTAATTGAGAATAGTTCTCACTCAAACTAGCTTTGTGTGACCCCGCTGCTTGGGGGTAAGGAGTGGTGTGTTTGGGTCATCATTGTATGCATGATAGTACAGTTTGGTGGATATCTGGCATATTGTGTATGCTAAATTGAAAGAATAAATATAACTGCATTATACATGGCCCTTGTTAGACAGTTACACAAATGTTTGCATTTACAGTATTTTTGATATGGATACGGCTGGCGAACTTCACTTGATTTCGAATACAAAATGTACTTACTGGACCAAATAACTTTGCCTTGAAAAATAAATTAGACTTACTCATTATTCACATGGGACCAGTTAGCAAGAATGGAAAGGGCAACATTGCTATTGTAGCAACAAAGTCCATAAGGAAGTCAGCAAAACAAAAGTGTTTCTTTTGCAAGAAAACTAAGCCACTAGAGGAGGAACTACACTAAGTATATAGAAACTCTTTCTACAAAGATTGCTAAGCCATCTGGTGAAGGTATGTTGATATCTCAATTAGTTGAATCATGCACAGTTGGGATTCCACCACGTTCCTAGTAGGGTGGACTCGGGTTCAGCTGACCATGTCTGTAATATGTTACAGGGGCTCCGGCTAAGCAAAAGGCTACAAAATGGGTGTTGTACCTGATGGTCATGGACAATACAATAATGGTAGGAGAAGTTAGCTTAGTCTTTAATGCTAGAGTTTTTGTTTTGAAAGATTGTTTGTTTGTAGCTACTCTATACAGGAATTTGATTTCTGTATTTCGGTTAATGGATAATTGTTATTCAGTTGATTTTGATAATGAAAATTTTAATATGAGAAATAGATTGTTTATTTGCATGTGTACATAAATAAATTATTTATTCATGTTATTTCATTATCAAAACTCTAGTAAGTGTTTAAATGAATCTAACATAACCTCACTTGTTCAATCTTCTAAAAGAAAAGACCCTGAAATTGATAATGCTTATGCCTTGCACCAGCGTTTAGGTCATACCAATGCGAATAGGATCCAAAAACTGGAAAAAGATGGACTGATAGAGACTTTAGACTTGAGATTTTTACCAGTCTGCAAATCCTGCATAGAAAGAAAGATGACCAAGTCTGTCTTTAAGAGTAAAGGCAACAAGGTTGGTGACTTGCTTGAGCTGATTCACATAGATGTACGTGGACCAATGCATGTTCAGGCAAAAGGTGGGTATGGGTACTTAACCACATTTAGTGATGATTACTCAAGACATGTATATGTTGACCCGATGAGACATAAGTTGGACGTTTTTGGAGAAATTTAAAGAGTAGAAAGTTGAATTTTAAAAGCTGTTAGGTAAACAAGTTAGGTCACTTTGATCAGATCGAGATGGTGAATATTTTTCGGGTGAGTTTTTGGATTTCCTAATTGCAGATAAGGTAGGATCTCAGCTTTCTGCTCTAGGTACACCATAGTAGAAGGGTGTTGTAGATAAAAGGAACAAGGACGGTCTTTTCTACAGTTTTTTGATTTAAAAGGTCTTTTGTAAATACAGTGCAAAATACTTAGAGAAGCACTTTGCAAGTAAGCTACAAAAAAAAAAAAAAAAAAATAGTATTAAAGGAAAAATGACACTAATTCTAAACCGTTAGACACAACTCAAGGCATAGTGGATGCATTAGATGCACCTACTGGTAAGAACAAAAATGTTCCAGGTACATGAGAGCTTAGGTGTGGTGGGAGTAATGTCAGGACACCCGACAGGTTCATGGTGGGAACTTTTAGTGGTTGATCATGGCATTGAATCTGATCCTTTTAGTCACAATGAAGCAATTAAGTCTTATAGTTTTGAGCAATTGGTTGCTCAAACCATGCATGTACAAATGACATTAAGAGAAAGTAGTGACTTTCTTAGTGTTATATGTCAATGATATACTACTCATTCAGAATGATGTAAGGGTATCATTATGTCATGATCCGAGATCAAACTCGAGTCATGACCTAGAAATAAATGCAAGAAAGCGATAAAGGAATGTAAAATGCGAAAAAGAAAGGAAATATCTCAAAGAGAGAGTTGAATTTTCATTGAATGAATATCCTTACACATGAGTAGCCTATTTATAGAAATCTAGATACATCACCCTTGGACACAAATGGAATCTTGGACACAAATGGAATAGCTGACTTAACCAATTTGAAACTCCCGCCAAAGGACTTTCCCGCCAAAACCAATATTCCCTATCTAACAATTAACTAACTAACTAACCGACATTCAAAAGCATTGGCGCCAAACACGGCTAAGCATAAAGCTAATACAAGACACTTATTTGACCACTAATGACTTAAGCTAATCTACTACAGTCAATGATTTATTAATCCCTATATTCTACTATTTCCCGATCATGACAATACTCCCCCCTTAAGAGATTCTTGCCTTCAAGAATCTTAGAAAAAAGTATAGCTTCGAGATCTTATTAACTCCAGTGACAACTTTAGCTTGGTCTTATTCTTGTACTAAAACTGCAATTTTCCATTCTGGATCAGCAACTTTTCAGCAACTCAACACTTGTTCAGCTCAACTTGCAACATTGCCGCAGCATCACTCTCAGATTTTGCAAATGTCTTCCCATTTAAGAAGTGTAATTATGGAAATTCGAGCTTGAGCTAAGCTAAGAAGAAGTCTCTTGATCATCACACAAGTGCTCCTATAACCGTGAAGATCACCACAACAATTCAACCACACTTGTAATGCCTTGTATTTGCACATGATCACCTGATTTCGGTTGCTACTGACTATTTGTTGTTGCTTGTCCAACTCAGGTGGTCTTCCTGTATGACCCACTTGATGATCTAACCCTAATTATCCTTCAACTAACTCGCAATGTTACCCATTCTTGCACTTTACTCAGCTGACAGTGGGCTGTAGCCTGTTGCAAAGGAAAAGCAGCTGGGGTTGCAACCTTGTAAGTTTGCACTGCAGCAAAACCATCTCGATTCTTTGGTGAACTTACATCTTGGCTTAGTGAATCCTCTTGTCTTGGATCAAACGGCCTCAATAAAGCCTGCCATGGAACCTGATCTTGTGGTTTTCCCAGCTGCATTGTTTGTTCTGCAGCAGTAATATACTTCAATTTTATTAAAGGTTGATGGGTTACTACAAACAGGGCATTTTGATGTGCTGATTTTGCTGCTACAGCCCTTGACTGTGACTCAAGGACTTGCGTTTCCTTCATCTCAACAAGTTCAAGTTGAATCTTTGCTTCAACATCCTACTTATCTAGCTGTTGATTTACTTGATCTGATGAGTACCTTTTGATGTCTTATTCAATTGATGAGCTGCTGTATTAATACATGGATTCAATGCTGAATGTGGGGAGTAAGGAACTTCCCTTGATACTTGATTAATGTCCGTACATAGTGTTTCCCCTTGGGGACTCAATTCCTCTTAAGCACTTTGTCCATTGAGCTGTTCAAGTAAGCAATCGAGTTGCCGATGCATTCCTTCGAAGTGCCGATCCAACTTTTCCTCCCATGAACGTTGCATTGCAGCAAACATCTCCTGCATCTCATGCATTCAAAGGCCAAATTGCTCAAGCTAGTTTGTTTTGATTTTAGCTCCCACTTCATCAACAGACCCTGCAGTAGCACTAACAACAGAATCAGAGGCAACATGTTCTACTTTTGGAAAATCTGAAGTGTCATCTTCATGGTTTAAGGCTAAATTTGTGTCATGGCTGCCTAACTTGGATCCTCTCCTTGCCCTCTTGATACTTCTTTGGATCCAAGAAAATGCTCCAAGCCTATCAATAGACATCAATAACACCTGAGGCTGCTTCATTCCCAACCTATTGTACTCACAAAGCCTTCCAAGAACTTCTTCATTTGCCTCAAGTTGTAAAAATTCTGGTGCAACTCCATGGAAAACAAGGATTGGCTTCTTCAATGCCCTTATCCTCTTGCTAGAGTAGCACTTCTTACGGTTTAAATGAATGATCAAGCTAGTTTTCTCAGACTGCTGTAACAGAAACTTCAACCTGAACTTCCTTGTGCTGAGAATCTCGATTTGCACTTGTGATTTGATTTCGGCACCAAAATTTGGCTCCTCGACCTGTACTTCAGGCTGTATTGCATCAATTTCAGGTTGTTCTGCATTAATTCCTGATTGTGCTACTCCGATTGCATCACTAATTAATGTTGATCTTGTTGAAATTGGCGCCCCAAATGCAGCTCGATCATCCTGATCTTGATTCCAACTGAAATTACCTTGGTCTTTCTCAATCACAGCAATCTTATCATGACAATTCTCAACCAATTCATCACACACAACTTGATTAAACGGCATTACCTTAAACTGACTCGAATCTGCAAAATTGTTTGGAATTGTTCCAAAACCTTGCTTGTATACCTCAGTCGACTGGAATTCTACATTACTTTGGATTTGTTGCTGAATTTCCTGTTGATTATGCACAAACTACTGCTGAGACTGTTGCAAAGTAAGCTTATACCCTCGTGGAATCTGCTGTTGGTACTGCCGAATAAAAGAGATTTGTTCTTGCTGAATTGCATTGACGCCAACATCGCCTGCTGCTCCTAATCGGCTCGAGCTGTAAATCATACTTGGAATTTTTAGCCAACACAACTTCAGCCAATTTGCTTGCTGTCAAAGCTCCAACAGATCACAATTGTGATGTGAATTCCATTCAAATCTTCAAGATCACACTTCAAGAATCAATTAATCTTGAAATCTTGATCAACCGTGAAGTCTGTAATTTCAAGATCTCAAGTTTAAATCAATTCAACCTCTATTTTTTGTTGATAGATTGCAACCAGCACCAAGCTTGACACAATACAACTCAATTTAGTTGAAATAGATTCAACAAAATCAAATGCCAAAGCATCTAAAGTCTTTGCGCAGCAACAATAAATCGATTCTGAATTTTTTTTTTTTTGAATTAAGAGCTTGATTTGGAATTTAATCAACAAATCAAGGCTCTAATACCAATTGTCATGATTCGAGATCAAACTCGAGTCATGACCTAGAAAGAAATGCAAGAAAGTGATAAAGGAATGTAAAATGCGAAAAAGAAAGGAAATATCTCAAAGAGATAGTTGAATTTTCATTCAATGAATATCCTTACACATGAGTAGCCTATTTATAGAAATCTAGATACATCACCCTTGGACACAAATGGAATAGCCGACTTAACCAATTTGAAACTCCCACCAAAGGACTTTCCCGCCAAAACCAATATTCCCTATCTAGCAATTAACTAACTAATTAATCGACATTCAAAAGCATTGGCGCCAAACACGGCTAAGCATAAAGCTAATACAAGACACTTATTTGACCACTAATGACTTAAGCTAATCTACTACAGTCAATGATTTATTAATCCCTATATTCTACTATTTCCCGATCATGACACATTAGCTGTAAAGATTTGATTGTCAAGAAAGCTCAATATGAAGGACATGGGAGAAGCCAACTCCACTCTTAGGATTAAGCTTATGCAAGGTCGTAAGAGTAGGATGTTGGCCTCTCTCTAGCCACTTATATTGACAAGACATTGTCAAGGCATAACATGGAGTCTTTCTTTCTTTTGAGTAGTGTTCTAGGACACCTCAAGAGGAGGAGCATTTGAGAAATATTCCATATGCTTCGGTAGTGGGAGGCCTCGGGTATGCCATGTTGCAAACAAGACTTGATGTCTGCAATGTTGTGGTACAGTAAACAAATGTTCGTCTAATCCAGGTCCGATGGACTAGGTGGCACTAAAGCTTTTTCTCTAGTTCTTAAGAAGAACTAGAGACTATATGTTGATTTTTCAAAGTGACGAGCTGCTTCCAGTTGGCCATACTAATTTAAGACTTCCAGTTAGATTAAAATGATAGACATTCAACGCCAAAGCATGTCTTTACACTTGGAGTGGGAGCCATTAGAGCAAGGAATGTCAAGCAGTATTGTATTGCTGACTTCACAATAGAGTAATTAAGCCCATTAAGGGTTAGGCTCAATAGGCCTTTGGTTCAAACTTAAAAGGGTGGGTATGGACTTTGTCATAAATTGGATTTAAGACAAGTGAGAGAGTGTTAGGAGCAGTGTCCTGAAATCCAGAGTTATTCTAGATATATTATTTAATTAATAAAAAAAATTACAGTCCCAGTCGTTTCCTAGTTAAATTTGTGTAAGCGAGCATTTATACTGCATGTGATTTTCTTTTGGGAGACATCCATGAGATGGGTGTAGTTCTCATACTACAATTTACATGTTTGTTCTAAGTGGTTTATGAGACTAAGCCACATATAGACTTCAAACAAATGGCATGGATTGTTCTTAGAAAGGTTCGTAATCGAAGACAAGTTTAGAGCACTTATATGCTATGACTATAATATGACACTTTAGATGACTTGTCTTGGTTATGTGGATGGAGATCGAAAAGTGTTGGGTTAGTGTGTTTAATAAGATTGACACACTGAGTTGGACCATGTGGGTTACTTATTTCTAGACTACTATCGGAGATGAGTGATTCATGTTGTACTGTTTGAACGACAACTCTAAATCCTGAGGGTGTTCTGGACTTGTGCAAGGAGCGTTAGTAGCTTTGGTGTGCGATAAGTAAGTTCTAAACGCATGACTGATTTCCCACGTACACTGGGTAGCGGCGTGAAGTATGGCAAGGATCAGGTATTCAATAAGGAATCTACAGTCTCTTATGACATACAGATGTCCCCTTAGTTGATTCGCAAATATTTTAATTGTTCGAAAACTTTGGCCAAAGTATTCCAAGTGTTTGACATTTAAAATTTATACTATGAATATGATCAAGTATAAATGAATTATTCAGTGAAGGGCGAGTCAGTAACTAATGAAGAAACTGTGAAAAGGATAATGGTGGTGGTTATATTTATCCTTTTTCATGGACATCTAGTGGAGGGGTTGTTGTCATCAATACAATCAATTAAAAAAATATCGAATAAATGGTTTAAGTTTGGAGTGCAATGAAATTTGTTTAGTGGAATTAAGACTCATTAAATTGTAATTAAACTATTTCATGAGATGATTAATTTAATCCATTTGGAGGTAGATTTAAATTGTCCCTGAGGTCCTTGCACAACCCTCCGTATTTATTGCCATTAGAAAAATATTAAAAAAGTAATGAGATGAATTATTTATTCCTAAGATGGGTAAATTAATTTTGCCAAATATTATTCATGAGATAAATAAAAATTAAAAATTATAAAATAAAATAATTTTGAAAATTAAAATTCATAAGATGAATTTTTACATGTGGAAAACAAAGCAAAAAAAAATCGCAAAATATCACAGCACAGTTGCGATTCGTGTTCTTCAGTTGTGACAAACCATTGAGTGACACGTGTCCCGCGTTAGGTCGTCCTCAATGGCCATCGGTGTTTGCTGGCATGGGCGAATGAAACTGTGACACATGCCCCGCGGATTGTAAGCTAAAGGATGTGATTTGAATTGTGAATGAAATGACGCGTTTTGCTGGGATTTTACTATAAACGTTGCGTTTTGCAAATATAACTATGAAATCCACATCGACCTTTTCATATTTTTTTGCTTTGGCAGTCTACTATAAATAGAGGTGCCTCTTCTAAGGGTTTGGCATTTAATTGAAATAAATTATTTTGTGTTTCTGAAATTGTTTTAGAGACCTACTTGGAGAGAAACATTTCCATTGAAAATTTTCTTTCCTCAGTTTAATGTTTTTCGAAGCCCACCCTCCGGGCAGTTTCAGATCATTGCATAGAAGATCGCGGGGTCTCGATTTTCTTGGTATTCTTTATTATTGGAGCAATTTCAGGTATGTTCTTCTTTCCTTCTTCTTCCAGTTCTTCGCTTTCTATTTATTTATAGTATTCACTATTATACTTGTTCAAGCTTATGTATTATTATGAATGTATTAGAATAAAAGGCCTGTAGATCTAAATTAAGAATTTAAATCTGTAAATTTAAATTATGAATTTAAATCTATAGATTTAAAATTAGGAATTTTAAATCAACCATAGGTTTAGAATTATAAATTCTAAACCCCTTTCTGCTACGTAAACTTTATAAAACTAGGGAGAATTTTTGAAATTCGTCCCAACAACTGGTATTAGGGCAAAGGGTTTATAGAGATAAACCCATTCCCCGGAACTCTCGCACGAGAGGTGTCACGAAGCGTGACTCTCCGACCAGGGGCTTAGGTAGAGAGAAGAGTCTCATCCTCTAAGTGTTCTAATAGGTGCCTATTGTTGTGACTATAGTTGAGAATTGTGAACCCAAAAGTCGGTATCAGAGTTTATTTTTTCCAACAAAAGTTACCTTTTTTCTAACATATACAACTATTAGCACCGTTTCCCCAACTTTGACACTTAGGGACAAGGGTCATTACATGCAGGGGGTACTGATACAAACACTATTGTAGATGACCCAACTTATGACTCTGCTGGCTCAGCTCACTACTCGGTGACTCTGCCTAATTGACTTGGCGAATGATTCGCACCTAAGATGGCATTTGGTTATTTGATTAGGGGTACCTAATTAGCATTAATGGACCATAATTAATAGCATAAATAAGGTCTTAGGACTAAGATGAAGCATTATGTTGATTGATGTTAAGCACTCTATCTTTCTCTAGCTCTGCATTCTCTCTCTTCTCCCAAGTTTCCCTCTTCTTCTTCTTCTCCCAAATCTCATTCTAATACTTATATTCTATTTATTCTGCTAATTGCCGCTTACTAGACTTAATAGCATTACAATTTATGTTGAGCTTGAGCCATTGTGATTGTTGATTGATTGAATTGAGTTGATTTGAGCTTTGTTGTTGTTGGATGATTTATTATTGACTTCATTGGAGCTTTGTTATTGCTGGATTGCATTAGTTTCTTTGACATATTATTTAGGGATTGAATCACAATAACTTTCATTTTCTCAATAAACATGTGAGTGATGTGTCTTAATTTTCATATTTTATTCCTCACTGCTGCGACTTATTCGCTTTTTGCATATGTGTTTTGTTGTAATCTGGGCACATTTACGCTTGGAGTGCATTGGATCAAACAAAGGTTAAAGAGTAGTGAAATCAAGTATAACTTAGGCTATTTGAAGACTATTTTAAGAAACCTGACCATGTGTGTAAAAGAGTGACCCATCAGTTCGTAGTTCGGTAACCCAAATAGATCTCATAGGGTTTCGAGTACTAGACCAATTGGCACGAAGTACCGATTGGTCAACAGCCCCCAGTAGGATAGATAGTGGTGTCGATTGTTTGGCCATTTACCTGCAACAGACCCCTAGGTCACGCCGCAGGTATAAATAGTGAGGGGGGAGACCTATTTTTCGAATCTTTTTCCTCTTCTCTTCTCCTCTTATTCTTCCTAAAGCCGCTACGCGATCCAAGGTTTTCAAACGCTGCAGTATAGGTGATCAGAGTGTTGGGGGAATCAAAGCAAGGATTAGCGCTCACGTTAATTAAGGAGTCTTCACTTCTAGTTTTTATTCATTGGTTTCTTTTTAGATTTTATGATATTTAAAACTTCCACGGAGGAGTAGGCTCCTTTTGTTTGGGGATAAAGGACGGGTAGTTTGCATTATGTTATTTCGCACCCTTGCGGGTATCTATTGTTGTTTGGTTTTCTTTGTTTGTGCTTATAGCTAGGTTAACATTTCCAAATTATGAGCGTTTGTCTATGAGCTTGTAGTTAAGACCATAACATAATAGTTTTTCACGCGTTGTTGAGGTTGAGATTGTGCCCAACCCTAAACACAATCTTTAATATAAGTTAATATTGAATTAGAAGTAAGAAAGGAATTAAATAGTGCTAAGGAGATAACCTATACTACAACAAAATTGACTTAAGGTAACACTTAAATTGTAACATCGGTTTAAAATGTTACCATAGGTAGTGTTTAGGTAACACTTTTTTTATTGTTGCATTTGCTTGGTACCTAATGTAACATTTTAAAACAATTGTTGCTTAAGCAATATTAAAGGTAACACTTTTTGTGAAGTGTTACATTTGCTCTATTTTGTAACGCTTTAAATCCATTACCTAAACCGTTCTCATTTTTTAATAATTTATGTTTTGATATATAAGAACCAAATAGTTTTAAGACCAAAATTTTGAGGGTAAATTATATAACAATGCTGTGAGATTTTGTGTATTAATTTTACAGTCCTTTTTATTAAATAACTTTTTAGTCAAAAAAGTTAAATTTAATTAATAAAATAGTTTAAATGATGATGTGTAGGGGTGCAAATAGGCCTTGCTTTTATTTTTTTCATCGTCATTTAGACTATTTTACAAAATAAATGTAACTTATTGTTCTAGAATAGTATTTCACAAAGTTAGTGAACTAAAAACTTAGTACATTAAATTTTATGGTACTAATATGTTATAAGTTATCATATATTTTAAATACTATTATTTTTAAATAATTAAAATAAAAATAATAATAATATTTACCAAAAAAAATTGTTTTCCCTCCTTATTTTCACTTTCCCTCCCTATTTTATTTTTCCCTCCGTACTTCAATTTTATTACTTGTTTGATTTTGGTATTTTCAATTATTTTGCCAAACCCTAACATTAACCCACTTCGTCCTTTCCGACAACCACCCTTTCATTTCCCCCGTTTCACTTACGCATAGTCACTACCTAGACCCACGCCCCCGCTCGACGTTGACAACCACCACCGACGACCACTACCAGCGACCACCGACGCCAGATTTGTCCTCCACAGGTCGAAACTTCAAAAAATCAACACGCTTGCACGAGTTGAGTTCCTCTGTGACTCCGTGAACCACCACTTACGACCACCACCGGTGACCACAGTAAAAAAACCCAGCTCGTCCGCCCTAAACCCAAAGCGTTGGGTTTCTTTGCGACTCCAAATCTGAATCCGACTGACTTTGCAGCCCATCTCCCGTCACTGTCACTCCTGTCTGCGACTCCAGTTGGAACTCGCTTTCGCTTTGTTTTGCTCTGCTCCGCTCCTTAGTTGGTTTGAACTTGCCCTCTGTCTTCTTTTTTGTTTAGTTACTGTTATTTATGTTGATAAATTGGTTGTTGATGGTGTTGTTTTACTTTTAATTGTGTCTAAGACGGGGCTATTAGGTTATCTCGCATTGATTGTACAGCTTGATTTGTAGAAATTTGTGCTCTTGAGTGATTTAGAGCTTTAGACATTGTTTGATTTAAGTTCGATTTAGAGCCTTAAGTTAATGGTCATGGCCAAAAACGATATACACCTCTAGTGTGCACTTAAATGGAGCCTACAAACAACAACAGTCCCAGTGCCACAGTGGCTCCCACATTAAGCAGGGTTTGTGGGGTGGATGTATGCAGCCTTCCCCCTCCGGGTGGAAGAGAGGCCGTTTGCGAGACTTAAATGGAGCCTACATTGTCTATAATTGTTTTCACTCTGGTCGCTTAAGTTTTCTACACTAAAGTCTACATGGCTAAATTATCATACAAGATGCCAATTTTGGACTACATAAGGTCTGAAACCCTTCAAGCATCTGTATTCCTGGTCATAGATCAACAAATTTAGCCATTTGGGCGTCAATTAGAGTATGAAAGAAGGAAGCCAAATCGGAGAGGTAGAGAGTATATGCTAGAAATAAGCTAGTGTATAATACAAGAACAAACCTACTAAATTGAACACCACAAAGAAGTTATACAATGTAAAAGTTAGAAAATAATATGGAACGTACATGGCTTATTTTGACTCAAGGAATATATGATAACATCTCCAAAAATTGCATAAAAACCTCGCATAAGCCCATTGTATGAAGTAAATCAATGTCGAAATGAACAAAAAATTACTTCAAAATACGAAACCTACATGATGTATTAGAACAGTTAGCAAAAATATATGACCAATAAACATGGGAAAATATTTCTAGCCTTAGAACTGAAAGAATTTTATCAATTGATCTATTTTGATCAATTGTACCATTTCCTCATCTAGTCACCTAATCTAAGAAACTCCAAATAAAATGTCATTGCTAGCAATAATCCTGTTGTTGGAAATGTTCACTTTTTTGTAGTAGTCATTCACTTTTTTGTTAGTTTTTCCTTTGATTTTTGTTGATTTTTCATATTATTGTTGGTTATGTCTTAAAATTGAATCCTATACACTACTTTGAGGTCAAAAAATGGGAACCCTAGACCTTATTTGCAATTTTTGAGATCAGTCGATTTCTCCTTTTGTGAAAAACAAACCCTAATTAACTCATTTCACTATTTATCTTAGGTTACTCTTTATTTTTGCTAATTTAACTTGAAACAGCTCCCAAAAGTACGAAACCGACATTGGTGTTGACCTCCCAAGGTTGCTCTTTTCTCCTTTTATGATAAGCTTATATCTATTGGTTGTGAATTCGAGTTATGGATATCAGTTGTTTGAACGCACTTGACCTATGTAGTAGTATGTTAAGTTCATGATATGCAATCTAGTTGGTTGAGCTAGAACCTTGCTTGGTAGTTGTGAATTTTATAATTTTTGGAGTAATGTTCGAACTTATATGAACTTTTGAATTGAACTTCACAGGTTCAATTCTATTCAGATAGCTTACTACAACATTGGAGGCCAAAGCTGAATACCCAAGTGAAAAGCTACCAAGATGTAAGTGCCCCACTTCTGTACTTATTCTTTACAAAATTGACAAAGTGTTTGGAATGATTATGATGCTTTACCGTGCTATTAATTCTCGTATTGCAATGAAAAACTTGATGCCTAATTTGTTGATGATAATTGATTGTCTATTATGAACCTTAGCTCAGTGTCTCTTCTAGTTTCTTTACAATTTTATTGATCTTCAAAATTACAGTGGTTTGTTTGATATGTGGTGCTGGTCAGGGTTGATCTAGTTTTCTTACTGCAAACTCACCACATAATTCTTAGAAAACACAGATACTGAGCGAACAATTTAGTGACTTCTATGCGGCAATACTGATGTTGCAACCATGGTGGCAAATCTCTCTTCTTCGACTATTTTAAGGATTAGAATAGAGACATCTTTTGATATAGTTATAAATTTTAGATGTTATTGCAAATGCATAGTCCCTAAGTTTTGGTGGATCTCGTGCAGTGCATTCCATGTACAAAGTAAACTGTTCACATTGTAATAGATGAGTAGGTCGAAGTCATATCTGTATAGGACTGGTTATGCGTTAGTTTCATTTATGACAAGAATGTTTGTCACTGTTAGTTTCATTTATGACAAGAATGTTCGCCACTTTTTATTGGTTGGAGGAAATCAAGCATGTTACAGCTCTAAGTACTATGTTGTCGTTTTGCATATTCTAATATCTTGGCATGCCTGTTGGTGCTGAAGCTTTTTAGTGCTCAAGTTACTTCTTTCTTACATTTTATTTCCCGTAATTGAGGTTCCTCTTTTGGATGCATAGTTGTTCATATTAGTCATTTGGGCTCCTGTAAATTTATTGTGCTTCATGAATGACTTCATGTTTTACTTATTGCCCAGTGGAGTACTTTGTATATCTTATGTTTTTTTTCTAGGGTGGGGGCCCGTGGACACAGTCTTTCTTCAAGGTACTACTCTGAAGGGGTAAGGCTACTTACATTTCACCCCCTAGACCCAGCTTAAGCGGGAACCCTTGAGGCACTAGATTTGTTGTTGT
This sequence comes from Simmondsia chinensis, assembly GCA_018398585.1. Lineage (NCBI taxonomy): Eukaryota > Viridiplantae > Streptophyta > Magnoliopsida > Caryophyllales > Simmondsiaceae > Simmondsia > Simmondsia chinensis. The sequence goes on from JAGTTD010000025.1 coordinate 8,037,293, forward strand.
TGCTCTTGTAGGGAACCATACTCCACTAAATTTTCCATATTCACGTTACTTCTTGTTGAATTCCTTAAATGAATGAAATGTAGATGTGACTTTTTGCTCTTGGAATTTGACGTCACATGATATGATAGTTACAAGGTGTGGCATTACTTGTTTTCTGAATATTGCTAGTAATTAGCATCTTTTTCTTACGCTCTGTTTATTCATTTAATCATGGGTATAATTGGATCGTGGTCATCTGGTTTCGATGTTGAGCAATTCTATCTTTTTAATGTTAATGCTTAGTTTTAATTGCTAATGGTTGAGATATTATGCTTATTTATTAGGTATCTTGAGGGTGTTGAGGCAATTTAGTATTGATGTATCTAGTAACATTATATTAGATATGTTGATATCTTATGGCACTCTTGTTATCGAGTACCATTCTTATGGGAAAGTATGAGCATTAGCCAATTTGCCATGTTTGGTGTACGATATCCTGTTAATAAATTGTATTCCTCTTGTCTAATCCTTAAAGGCTTATGTGGAGTTGCCATCCTTAGGCATCCTTGTTGAGAATGCTACTTCATTATAACATCTCACATATTTGGGGTTCTTTGACAATTAACTTCTAGAGATCAAATGCGTACGCTCTCTATCAGTCCCAAAAATCAACTCTTGCAATCTGAACAGGTATAGTTTTTTTTTTTTTTTTCTTTTTTTTTCCCTTAATCTATATTTTAGAGAAATGTTTTTGTAATTAAATTGCAAAAATGCGTACTTACTATCTTTTTGTGAGCAAGCATAGTAACTACTTACTCTTTTTGCTTATTTATGATATTGTCTCTTACTCCATTTGATGCAACCATAGCATGTATTATCGGAATGTGTCTAATTTTATAAATGTTTTATATGATATAAGTAGTTTATTTATGAGTAGATTTTTGATACATGTTTTAATTAATTTGTAATAAGTGTTGTTGTTGCTCTTGTAGGGGGGTGATGTTTCGTCACAAGGTGCTTCAGGAGTGATTAAATTTGTTCCGTTTCGAAGGTATTCGACAATGTTATCAAGTTTATGGTTGAATTTGATAAGATTTTTTGGATTGGTTTTAGGATTTAAATTGTGGAGGCTTAATTTGTATGCATATTGATTCTCATTGTAAATGTGAAATGTCACATGTTGTATCTTTTCATTTGTGGATATGGATTATTATTGTGTATTTCAAAGATATGTTCTATTTCCGTTTGGAAGTTGGATACTTTATCAAGATGGACACAACACATTAGCCTTGCAACAAAAAGCTTGTATTGGAGCTCATAACTATTGCACTAGTCAAATCTTTCACCTATCACGGCTTTCATACAAATGATTATACATCAATGAAAAATTATTACAGTAGGTCTCATAAGACCGTTACTTAAGACTTATAAAAGTGTTACATTAGGAAGGAAAATAGTTACATATGATCCTTGATCAAAACGTTACATTAGGTCAAAAACAGACCTCATTCAATTGTTACCTTAGGTTTTTTTTGAAAGTGTTACATTAGATACATACCTATGGCAACATTATCAAAAGCTGTTACATTAGGCCGAAAAATCCGTTACATTAGGCTAATGTAACACACCTCTAATATAACGGTCAAAAAAGTGTTACATAAGATCTAAGGTAACACTTTTTGTGTGTTACATGTGATCAATTTTGCTGTAGTCATTTAGGATGATACAATAGGTTATGCCTTTATACTAGTTCACTACCCAAAGCCCTAACTTAAATATTAACTCGGGCTTAGTGCTTGTAGCTTAAACCTCCTAAATCATTATTATGAATGAGATACAATGACTGGATACAAATTAAGCTACCTAGAAGTCATTCCCTAAACTATCCTCAATTGATTTGACAATCTTGTTTACTGCTTTAATGGCATTAGTATCGTTAATTGCTCAATTCACCAACAAAATCAAATTCAAACTATTCATTAATAACTGAATCCAACTTAACACCAATTTTTTGTGGATGCGACACCTGTACACTCGACTAAGCTACGATGATCTCGTACGTTTGTAAGTAAACGGTTTTAAAATCCTCTTTAAAACTGCATCAGTGAGTCACAAAGAATATTAAATATGAAATTAATCACTGACGTTGAACTTATAGTTTAAAAATAAAAATATTCAATTTCCGTGATAAAAGGACATTGCCAATGCTAAAGTTGTTAACCTAAGCTTGAAAATGAAGTGGTTGGTCTTCCAAACTTGCGCGACCGAAAAAACATTGCATAAGTATTCAATGCAAACAGTTAAGAAAAACAATATATCCAATTATATGTATGATATAAGTCTCTTTTTTTTTTGATAAAAGCAAATAAATCGCAATACAAAAGCTGGCATCCTACGGAACACGAAAGACCACACTAAGTGGCATACAACACAAAGAGAAAGAAAGAGAAAACGATAACCGAATACATATAACAAGATAAACCAATATAGCAGCAAAAAACAAGCCTTAAACAAAAAAGATCCAAGTTGGAGATGCATGAGCATGGATTAAATAAAGAGAGACATAAATACACGACTCTACGCCTCAAACAACCGGTTGCCCCAAATAGGAGCTGAGAACGAACTCCGGAGGGACCAGCTTTTGATGCATTTGATATTCCTAGCAATGTCTTCCATGGAGTATGGGAACTCATCACTCCAAGCTCTAACCTAAAATCCCAATCTCAGTTTTCATACACCAAAACACCTCGTTGTCCATCCAACTCTTGTCCTTAAAGTCAATCTTGTATTTGGTACACCAGATTACCTATACAACAACAAAGAATAGAGTAAATCATGCCTTCTTTTGGAATCTGCCTCCCACCTAGCAAGCAAGCCATTGATCGAATAGTTCTCTAATGCTGGTTGGCATACACCACCGAAGACCCACCACGACATACATTTATACCAAACTCTCCAAGAGATCATGCACCTGAGGAATAAATGATCTACACCTTCCATCATCGTACAACAAAATGGCACCACTTGTCCTCCTAAAATCATTATCTTATAAAAGATAAGGTTTTGTTTTTTTTTGCTTTTTTTTTTTTTTTTTAAACTAAAAACCACTTAAATTATTTTCTAAAATTTAAAAATTGATCTTGTACATATTTATAAATTTTTTAGATATTTAAAATAAATTTTAAAATAGTTTAAAATTATTTAAATATTAATTCGAATTTTTAAAATTATATTTTCTTTTTTTTTTTTCAAAGCCATGTCAGAAAAAAACTAATAGATGTTAACGAACTTAATATTAAGGTGTGATATTAAAAATTGTAAAAAGTTTAGGTATGGCATTAAAAAATTAAAAAATTTAGGTGACTTTTTAAAATTATACATAAATTTAGATGTTTTACAACAAAAAATCCTAAAAATAACTAAAACAACGTTTTTCTGATTAATAAATTCATGCTATATATTATATATAATTAGATATATATGTTTATAAGTAGTTATCCAGCTATGAGCTCCCCTCTCTAGGAAACAAGGGAGCAATGTTTCCGCTGTTTTCCGGGAAAATGAGCTCCACTTTCTCCAAAAACTCAACTGCCATTACACCCCTTCTACTTCTTCTTTTGGCAACTGTAGCATTCTCTAATTGTGCTGAGACCCGACCTGATAATAAGCCCGATAAAGCTCCGGAAAATTCGGTATCGGCTATTTTGGTGTTTGGAGATTCAACATCCGATCCAGGAAACAATAACTACATTATGACACCGTTTAAGAGCAATTTCTCTCCATATGGAAGGGATTTTCCTAACCGGGTTGCTACTGGTCGATTCACTAATGGCAAGCTTGTTTCCGATTTTATTGGTAAGCTAAGTAGGACAAATAAAAAGCAAATGCCTGATCATTGCATGACAATGTTGCATGTTCATAGTCATTTTCATTCTAAGTCTTTTCAAATAAAAAAATTCATAGGTGAATTAACTAACTTGTTATTTTGCTATTCAACTTGTACGCTATTATCACTTTTAACTTTGTGTGTGCTAATAAAGTATCATGGACTATTCTTTTTAAAATGTGTGCAAAAATTATATCTTTAATCTTACTGTTTTCTATAGATAATGTTAAGTAGAGCATTAAAAGTAAGCTATTCATACAAAAAAGGCCATTTTTTGTACTTTCGGCTAGTGATATATGGAAGATATTATAAGATATGCTGTGTATTAATCTTCTAGTACTACCACAATTCTTGTATTAGTAATCTTGCATGATCAGTAAATTTGTGCTATAATAGTTGACTTACAAGTCATTATTTTTCCTCTGCAATTTTTAACGACCTTTCTTAATATTTTTGTTTAAATTCTGTATTATAGCAAATTAATTCAATGGATTAATTAAGGGCCTGTTTTTTTTTTCCGTTTTGAAAAATTAAAAAGCACGTCTAAAAATAATTTTTTCAATTTTAGTTTTCTGTTTTTATTGTTCATTATAATTATGAAAAAACTAAAAATAAAAAATAAAAATAAAAACTAGATAGAATTATTTCCAAAAATCTAATTTTCAGTCTTTGAAAATCTATAAATTACAAATAGAAAATAATTTATGTTATTTCATTTATTGAGTATAACATCATATAATTAATTTTTTAATCTATCCCCATAATCCTGAAATGCCGGTCACTTTTTTATTGATGATAAAGACTAGTTTGACATTTCATAGGGTAAGAAAGGCTAAGGATTAAATTACTATAATAGAAATAGTATATAGTAAAAGTGACAAATAAGATACAAGGACAGAATAGTATTGCATAAATAACCTAATAATATGGCGTAAATAACCTATCAAAAAAAAAAAAAAAAACCTATTAATCTAATATGCAAAGATAAACTTACATATGTATATGTATAAATAAAAATAAAATCTGTGTATATTAGAAGAAATTTGAGTAAGTATTTCGTACATTTTACACAATTTTGTAAGTTGGGCTTGATTGATTTTTTTTTTTTTTTTTTTTCTATTTTAGTCATATTATATGTTTGATAATTTCATAACCATGTAAATACTATTATGGAAAAAAATTTCTCTATCAGCGAGAATTTGATGTATTTTCCATTCAGGAAGAAAAAAGTTTCATTTTTAATGTAATCACATGTCATATATTTCAAATCTTATTGGCCATATATAAAACACACCAAATTCATAGGGCGAAATTATTTTTTTAGCTAAATATCAATTCTAAAAATTTAATATTTTTAATTGAAAATATTTTCAGGTAAAAAATTACTATAAAACATATTTTGAATAGAGCCTTAATCTAATACTTGAGTGTCGTTGATGCGAGTGCAGCTATGTACGTTGGTGTAAAGGAGCTTGTGCCACCATACTTGAACTCTTCACTAACTGTAGAAGAATTGATGACTGGAGTTAGTTTTGCATCTGCTGGTTGTGGTTATGATCCTCTCACTCCACGCCTATCTGTAAATATTCTTCTTTCTTCTTCCCTTTTTTAACTACTTTAGTATATTTAGGAATTTATAGATAAGTATCTAGAGATTTAGTCTCTTATAAGCAAGTTATAAAAAGGCCATCCATAATATTGCATGGGTGATCGAGAAAAGGATTGGGCATTCTTGACATAATGAACGACTAATTTCTCAGCCTTGATTGTATTCGAGGTCCCATAAAGGGAGTTCAAATCAATCCTTCCGGCTGATGCATATGGTGGAGTCATTTTAAGGGTTCTAGATACTTTTCTTTACCAATGTCAAAGCAAATGGTTAACGTAACGTAACAGGGAGTAATACCAATGTCAAAGCAAATGGAGTATTTCAAGGAGTACATAACAAGAATAGAAGCATCGATTGGCAAACAGAAAGCAAAGGAGTTCATCAACAAGGCATTTTTCATTGTAAGCGCAGGCACCAATGACTTTGTTGTCAATTACTACACATTTCCCTTTCGGAAGCGCATCTACAATGTCCCTCAATATCACCATTTCTTGATGCAAACTGTCCATCAATTCCTTCGGGTCAGTTCATTTGGTGTTTGAGTTTCTCTTAATCATTTTTTGTCATGTTTGAGTTGTATTATTATGTTGATTGTCACTCTTCCACAATAATATTAAAGGTTAAGTGTTGATAATTAGGCAATCGGTTGTTGGAATTTGGGGAAGTGTGCTTCAATTTTGATGTCTTGTAAAAGTACCTCAATCCCACATTGAAAATCCAGAGGAGTGGAGCCTAGTTTATATACCCACTTGTCATTGTACCTCAATTTGCCGCTTTCCTTATTGTAACCATATTCTAAGTCCATGATTTTTCCTTAACATGCACTGATTCTTTTCTATAAATACCTTGTCTTGGTAAGTCTTTCAAAATACCGAAATTACAAAGAAATTCTCCTTCTTCTTCGCTGCTTTCTTTCTTTCTCAAAATAATTCTCTCTTCCATTACTGAGCAAGTTGGGTCGCACTCCAACCTATCTCTCCAAAGTACACTACAGAGGTGGATGTCGTGATAATCCTGGGGGTGGGAGTGCCATTCAGCCCATTATACTTCTGTGGCAACATAAAGGACTTAGGGCAGTGGATTCTCCACGGGACGGCAATTCTTCGGCTAATTCATGCTTTGGCTTAGTTATCTCTATTATTTTATTCACTCGTCAAATGAAGTTTGAGACTTACGTTGCTCAAGCCTGGGATCGTTTTTTTTTTTTTTTTTTTTTTTTTTTCCCATCTCAAATCTAATTCTTTTGAGCATAAGTTTAATTATGTGAAAGTTTAAGATTAAATACTATGGAGATAAAAGTCATCCATATCAATATGGGATTTATTCAAAAGGTCAGAATAGTCCTCGCTTAAACAATCTTAGTCGTTTATGTACAATGAGTAATCATATCAAAATTGAATGTTCAGTTACTTGTTCCTAGTATGTTGAAAAACAAGATCCTTCTAGATGAAAGGAAAAAATAAAATATTGTAATATGTGGTTGGACTGCATAATATCCTTCCAATGAACGTTGGAGTTCATTTTACATTCTAAATAATAAAGTGTTTGAAGGGTCAAACAATAATTTTAACAAAGGATATTGAACTTGTGAAGGAATAGGCATTCTTTATATTGACTTGTGGTAAAGTGAATAAAACAGGTTGAACCTCTAGTAATATTGAGAAATTGTCAGACTCATAGCTTGCCAGTCTAGAATGTGAGAGCTCGACCTGAATTGAAAGAACTAATAGCCCTCTTGAATTCACTTTTAGTGACTTGAATAACCTTTAAGAACACCATGAGTATAGGTGGTAAAAGGGTATTATATTGTGCTTGTAGATGACTAATTGAGATTTGCTAGAGTATATCCTTTGAAGCTCAAAGATAACACTAACGAGAAGTTTCTTAAATATATGATGGAAGTTAACAAAATTACTGAAACTAGAAATCGAAGGGATAAGGTCAAATAAGGGTGATCGATATGATTAAACCCTCCTCGAGAGATATTGTAAGAAAACTAAATGCTTATGGACATGGTATCTTTTAACTTGGGGCTATTCTTGAGGGTATGGGGGAAAACCCTGTTGTGGCTGTTACGGACTTGAAGGGATTCAAATTTAAAAGGCAAGATAAAATACCGCAATGTAAAAAGGTTACATTTCTAACCATTGTTACCTAGAATTGTGGGGTGTCTAGCCAAAGTGGATCTTCTTGATTATATTTGCCAACTGCTTTGATCTTGATAATCATGTCAGTAGTGCTTTCGTGATAGAGAAAAATTCTAAAAACCTTAATGAGGTTATGAAAACATAATTGCACTTTTTATTTTGATAGAGTTCATTAATAATGAGTCATATTCAAATTATGAGTGGACACTAGCGAGCCTACCTGGTGGTTGATACAAAATAAGAAATATTAAATTATGATATTGAAGGGAAAACTTTTATGAAAGAACCTGAGAGATTTTGAGGTTCCAAAATTGGAAATAAAGTTTATATGTTTGAAACTCCCTATATGATCTTTATCAAACCTCTAAATAGTGGCACTGTAATTTGACTATCCTTAGTTACGTATGAATTTGTTTATGGTGAATCTTTGATTGTGTGTATAATCATGCTAATAAGATGCTTAATATTGGCACGAGTGTGAACATTGCGAATACTATAAAGTCCTTAGGTTTATGCTTGATATGAAAGATCTATGTGAGGCCAATATGATATTTGGTGTGAAAATCACTAGAATACCTAAGGGGTTTAACTCTGGACTTTGTAGAAAAGTCGTTAGAGAGTTTGGTCACCTTGATGATATTCTACATAACCCTACATGTTCACTTGAAAAAGAGAAAAATTGATATTGTAGCAAGCTGAATACACTAAGATGTTAAATAGCCTTGTGTTCTAATGAACAACATTCGTCCGGATATATCATATGTCATTGGTAGATCTAGCCTATATACCTTGATCCAAATGATGAGTATTAAAGTGCCCTAATCAAACTGTTGAGGTAGTAGTAAACTACTATGGATTGGGGTTTATGTTGTAATAGGCAGCTTGTTATGTTAGAGGGACATTTTGGTATTTATGAGGATAATTCTATTAATGTCCCTCAGCTTAAATTTGCCTATGGTGCTATATTATGGATTCCCCTCTCAAACTTGCGCTGTTATATTGACCATTAAGTCCAAGTTGGTAGGTAGAAAATTTGAATGGTTTAAGAATGTAGTTGAGACATTCCATTGAGGGGATTTTTTGCGCACTTGAGAGTTTATGTGATATAGTATTTGACCGTAATTTCTTATGATTTCGGTGTCTCCACTGATGTTTGCTAGTTATTACTTGCTCATGTACATTGATTTTGGTCGAAATATTACTGTGATGATTGTATAAAGTCAGTGCGGATAGTTTGATGATACTAGCACTTGGCTCGAGAATCCCGGTGATGCGTGGGTTGCCTTAATTTGAATAATAAAAGGCACTTTGTGTATTATGGTCATATGTAAACTAGCTGGTGGTGGTCTAGTTGAGATACTAATGTTTCATTACTATGATGGCATACCAAACTTATATTTCGTGGTATAAAATTGTATCCTAACTATGTGTATACTATGTGAGTACTTGAGGTGCAAATGTGATCCATTGATATAATATATGTTCTCCACTATTGTTTTGTGCTTACTGTTGTTAAAGTTGGTAGGCTTTGGAGCTGGTTGTTTAACAACTTGTTGTAGATGCCTTAATGTGGAGGTAAGAGCAACATGTGATTAATGTTGGCAGTGACCAACTTATGTAGCGTTTGCTTTATGATTAGTGTCGCAATGCCAATTGTGAGGGTTGCACTTGATGCTAACCTACCCATAGTCTGTGAAAGATGGTGTGAGCACTGCACACTTGATGGTTTTGGCAAGCTAAGGGCATGTTGCTTAAGCCGGTGGTGTCGAAAGACACGTGATCTCACTCGAGCCTGCTGAGTGAGACTACCTAACATATCCTTTTTATGAAGGTGAGTTCGAGCGGTTGTTAGAACAGGAACATGTCAATGGGGCCTGACATGATATAGCAGAGGGAATAGGGTTTAAGCCCATATGGGTGTTCTGACCCCAATGGATACTTGTCCCGAGAGTTACTCTTCTTGTTTAATGGGTGAAACAAAGTCAAAGGTTGGGAAAATGTGATCGAGCCACCCAAGCCCCTTCTAAGCTAATGTTGTCTTGTGGCTTAAAGATCTTTCAAATCTACCATGATGTTAATTTGAGCTTTATGCTTTTAGTGTTGTCCATAGCTCATTGAGGTGGCGTGGCATAGCACACCTGATGGACACACTGATACTGCCATGACGTGAGTATGAGCCTAATTCTTTTATGGATGTCCAGAGCTTTTATCACAGTGTGGGGCAGCGCACCTGATGGACTCACTTATGGAATTGTGGGGGTAGAAAGTCCTTCCATTGAGAGTAAGGGGTTATCCATAGAGCATTCCTTAGAATACCCGGTTTCAGATATTTTTTAGGAATGTCATAAATCTTGATCGCGAAGTCCGTTTCAACCTTGAGAACCACATAAAAGGGTTAGGTATGTTTTTTTACAATGACTACCCATGGTTTAAGACCATGTTCACTATTGGTGGGACATGTTTAATCGCTAGGTGGCGACTAAAGCCCAAATGACATTAGCATCATCAATTATGGGTCTCACTGCTCAGTAATACTCTTCCTTTTATTCTTTTTCTAAAAATTGAGCCATGTGGGGGATTGTTGAAATTTGTGGGTAATGTACTTCAATTTTGATGTTTTGTAAAAGTGACGCAATCCCACATTGTAAATCAAGAGGAAGGGAGCCTTATTTATATACCCTCTTGTCATCGTACCTCAATCCACCACTTTCCTTATTGTAGCCAAATTCTAAGTCCATGATTTTTGCTTAACCTACAAGGATTCTTCTCTATAAATACATTGCCTTGGTATGTCTTTCAAAATACCAAAATTACAAATAAATTCTCCTTTACGGCTTTCTTTCTCTCTTAAAATAGTTCTCTCCTCCATTACTAAGCAGGTTTGGGTGTACTCCAACCCATCCGCTCGGAGTACATTGCTGAGGTGGGTGCTGTGTTAACCTTGGGGGTCAGAGTGCCATTTATCCCATTGCACCTTTATGGGGGGCATAAACGTTTTAGGGCAGTGGATTCTCCATGGGCCGGCAATTCTTCGGTCAATTCTCAATTATGCCCTTCATCTTATTCATGTCTTGACTTAGTTTGTGTCTATTGTTTTATTCACTTGTCAAATAAAGTTTGAGACTTATGTTACTCAAGCCTGGGATCTTTTTTTTTTTTTCCATCTCAAATCTAATTCTTTTTAGTATAAGCTTAATTATGTGAAAGTTTAAGATTAAATACTATGGACTTAAAATCTATCTATATTAGGATTGGATTTATTTAAAAGGTCAGAATATTCCTCACTTAAATTCAATTAAAGCATCTTGAGTTCTTTTCTTTATCCTGAGTTTGTGTTGTGATTGCTCATTATCCCCGTATTATTCCAATACCGATGGGCGATGAAAGTTAAACCCATAGCCAATAGATAAGCTAGGACCAAGACTCGGCCAAAAAAGCTAATTGAATGTACTAGGCCGTTAGTACATTATCTAATATCGAGTTTGATATCTATTTTTGTTTGCACTTTTTACTTTTTGAAAACTAAAGTCATATCTTTGAAACAATTGTTTTCTTAGTTTTGGGTTCTTTTTTAATTTCTTTCTAATTTGAGTGAAACTGAAAATGATGCACGCAAATAAGAAAATTATTAATTTGAAAATGCAGTGTATAGTTTCTAGAAAACCTAAAGCAAACAAAAAATGATATCATTTTACAAATTTGGGAGTAGTTTGCTTTAATTTTTTTTCAAGTTGTTCAAACTCGTCTATCACATATATAAATGCCAGAGGTGGAAAAGCCGCTTTATATACCCCCTTTCGTCTGACTTGGTAAAGTCTTATGGTCTACCGTGAGCATAATGGGCCACAAGCGCGCATGCCGTGCTCTTCCTTTCCAGGCTGATGCATCACATCGTAGTCGGTTGTTGTGTGAACTTTTTCTGATCCAAACCTTTATTTTGATGACCATTGTATTTCCATTTGTTCCAAAAAAGTCAAACTCGAGGCGAATTCTTTTTGGGTTGAGCTTGAGGCTACAAGCTCAAGCTCGAGTTGTCATCCCTGGATGACCTTGAGGTTGTTTGCTCGAACCATTGTCCGTTACTCCAAGTTCGAGCTCGAGATATGCTTTTGGCCTTGTAACCATCCACTCTTTCCATGTATGTTCTTACCTTAAGTAAAGTGGGATTCTTTGCTACTCCGTATCCACACAATCTCCATATGGAGACCGGATTTCGCGCCATCCCTCCATAACCGGCAGTACTGTAAAGGCACCTCCTTGGCGATAAATTCATTGCCTTGCGACATTCATTGACACGTCGAAACCACATAAATATTATACTCCTCATATTCTTTCTTGTCTCTGGTATTCTCTAATTGTGTTATTGAGCAAATTGGGGCATACTCAAACCTATCATCCAAGAGTATTCTCATGTGTTGCACGTACTCAAACCTATCACCGGAGAGTACTCTCATGTGTTGGGTGTCATGTTAATCTTAGGAGTCGAAGTGCATGAAATCCCTTTTGTACAATTCTACGAGGATAAATGACTAATTAAGGGCAGTAGTGAACTCCACGCTGTGGAAACTTCCTTCGGTATCGTTCTTCCTCTTTGAATCCCTTTCTTTAGTCATTTAATTAAGTTATGAGTCCACTTCCTAAGTTCAAGGTCTGTAGTGTTCATATTGAGATCTTCATGTTGAGGTCCCTCTTTAAGTCAATTATAGTTTTTGATTTGTTCCCATCCCAAGTTAGCCTTTACTGTCTTGAGGTTAAGTTTATAGTTTTCTGTTCAAGCTATCTTTCCAATATACTAAGTCTTTTATCTATAATGATTAATCAGAATATGGCTTATGCAGTTTTGTCATTCTGAATATGTCGATAAGTGAACTTTTAGAATAGGAAAACAATATAAAGTGATATGATAAAATGGTGTTTTTTTCTTGGCAAAATGAGGTCCATTATGCCCCTCTCAAATGATAGGGCTCTACCTTGGTCAAGCTGTGACTTTGAGGAAGATAATTAAACATGTAGGGGAATATTGTTGAATTATATAATCGTCCCATGAAAAGTAGTAAGAAAATCTAGGAGGCCATACATTGTAAATGTGGGATGGATGACGTTGCCGCCAAAAAGTATGTTTACTCTAGGTGGTTGTCCTTAACCGTGATAGATGATAGACCAAATTTAGACCGAATTCATGAGCATGAAAACATGTTTGTTGTATTCTTAGTGAAGGCATAAAATATGGGAGGCATTTCAAGCTAGCTATCTCTTTAAGGAACCACCTCCCTCTTGAGATAATTATGACGCTCAACTGAAGCATAAGAAGGACACAATTATATATGCAAGACCTAGTTTCCCACATAATCTTAGAGGATTGAAATTGAAAACAATTAAAAGAAATGTCCCCTGAGCATTCCTCTATATTTGTTAACATGTTTGAATCAACAAGTACATGGAAAAATTATTGGTATAAGAAACCATGGAATACGGGAGATTCCAACCGCCAGTTAGGCAGCTCGAGCACAAGCTCTCAAAAAGAAAACAGTTATGAGGGAAGAGACCCCACAACATCCCTAAAGCTGGCTAGAAACGAGTCAAGAGAGCATGTTGGACCTATGGCAAGATGGGCCACACCTTCATAAAGTGTAAGAAGGGATTTGGGTCGGGGAAAGCCCAAAGACCATAAACGCCAAGCCAACCACACAGAGGGCAAAGATGTCTTTGTTGTCATGATCTCCAAGAACATGATCAAGTGTGTTGTAGATACTGGTGCTACGAGGCACTGGTATGCCAATCAGAACATGTTCTAGTAGTTTGAGAAAGCAAATATGGGGGAGTGTGCATTCATAGGCAATTCCAGTGTAATCCCAATGCTTGGAAAGGGAAACATTCTTCAAAAACTTAAATGTGGAAAGTTTGTTTCTTTGCAAAATGTATTGCATGTTCCTCACTTTCGTAGAAATTTAGTTTCTAGTGCTTTCTTGTCACGTGAAGTTGACCTTGGTATTTGATAAAGTGATTATCACTAAGAACAGGAACTTCGTTGGGAAAGGATTCTGTAATGGGGATCTCTTTGCACTATACGTTAAAATTCACATGAACAAAACTGCATCTGCTTATGCTGACATCGTTGAATCTTTAGATTTATAGGATGCTAGGCTCGAATATGTGAATTATAATTCAGTTAAAAGACTTAAATAAATGAGTTTAATTCCCAATTGTAGTCCAATCAAAACCCATAAATGTAAAATTAGTGTCGAGGCCAAGCATCCTAATAAGCCATCTAACAAATTTATTGAAAGAACAACTCACTTACTATAAATTGTTTCTATATTATTGAATTGTTCAAGAAGGGGGATCCGGAAACTATGGTGAAAGATGTGAGAAAAGTAACAATGGTAGTTAAAGTTACCTTTGCTTCTGGATATCTAATAGAGGGGTTAATTATCGTAATAAAATATATTTAATTTTAAGGCCATAAAACTTATCTAGTAGAATTAAATTTTACTAAAAGGTAATCAATGAGATGATAATTAGATTTGACCCATCCGGGGCTAAAGTTAAATTGTCCTTAAGGTTCTTTTGTAAGCCTCAACTTAAGCATCATTCGAAAATATTTAAAAAATGAATTTATGAGATGAATTATTTATTTATGAAATAAATAAGTTTTTATGCTAAATAAATATTAATGAGATGGATATATAATACGATAAATTACATCGTGATTGAAAAAAAAAAAAAAAATGATATGTATACACAAAATGTGGGCCGTGTATGGCGGCCCACCCATGTAAAATGTGCTGGGTATCCTACCCAGTGCAAGGTTAAGTCATATGGGGCCCATATCTATTTACTTATTTAAACGAGTTTTGTCATCAACCATGTATAGCTTTGAGACTTGGTTTTCTCCCGTGGCAAAAAACCCTCAAATTTATTTTTAGGAATTTTCTAAATTATAGTTTAGCATAATTTTTTTTAAAAATTATTTTTTAGAAAGATTACAAGGAAAGATTTTGTTCAAAAATTTTTGCTAAGTAAATATTTTTGGGGACCCACTCGGTGCTAGAAGAGGTCATTGTGAAGAAGACTTTGAGATGTCAATAAATCTTCTTCTAATTTCAAATCTTCAAGTCGGAGTTGGGATTTGCACTTCAGGTTTCTCTAATTAAATATATGAAATTTAATTTGTTTTTATTTATTGCGTTTATTTTATATACTATATTTATACTTGTTTATTCGATGTTTTTCATTTGTCATATTATAAATCTAGTAGAGTAAAATCTAGATCTAATTAAATAGTTTAACTAGGTCAGGACTTTAGATTTAAAATTGAGAATTTAAAGTTGGTTTTTCCGTTGCACCCTAGCCGATTTAGGAATATTTTTTTTATATATGTTCCCAACAATTGATATCCAAGTCAACTCTAAATACATCTATAATCAATATTAAAAATATCAGGTTTGGTAAAATAGGAGCATGTAGAATTATGAAAATGTGAAATTGAGAATTTAATTAAAGGAAAAGACTAAATCTGAAGATTGTCGTTAAAGATTTTAATAGCAAGATTGAATGTTCATTAAAGTTTTAAATTATTTAAAATTTTATAAGAGTCATAATTCAATCGAGGAATATATTTTAAAATCAGATCTAATGAGATAATATATTCAAGGAGCCGAACGATTTAGAGTATTTAATCTATTGTGATTAGATTATGCACCAATATATGAAATATTCAATTGTTGAATATTTTATGATAATTCAAAATGTTGTGTATCTAATATGATTAGATATACAGATTTACTCTATTCTAATGATATTAGAAATTTATTATTTATTTAAAAAAAAATATAACGCGATGGTGACGTCAGCGATGATGTGTCAGTTGTATATTTACAAAAAATTTAATAAATAAATAATTAATTAGGATGATATTATAAATAAGATTACGTGATAATCTTTTCTAAAGTGTTTAGAAAAATTGTTAATTAAGTGTTGTTATTCAAAAGATTTCATAACATGATATTTATTGAATTTTATTCACATGATTAATATTATTTATGTGAGTTAAGTACTATGTTTAATGTGAATAATGTTTGATGGCTATTAAATGTATAACTTGGTGAGATATTTGATTTCATTGAGTGGGAGATTTTTTAAAATAGGTCTAATGAGATTAGAAAATTCAAAGTTGAATTATTTAAAAATAAAATTCACGTAATTTATCTAATGGGAATATATTATATAGGTTGGATAATTAAAATTATCTAATATGGTTAGGGTTTTATTTAATTGTTAAACAAAATTTAGAATATGCTTAAAAAGAAAGTTCTTCCATATAAAATTTCAAGGGGGAGCAAGGTTCTTGAGTTGATTCCTCACAATCTTCGTTGCTGGTCTAATAGTGTAGTAGATAGGCACTACTCCTTGAGGAGGGTTTTTTTTTTTTTTTTTTTTGCTGAATAAGGAGTTAGACTACTTTAAGATAGATGGAGGTATGGGAAAATAGATTAACCATGTATCCATAGAGTATCTTGTTTACTTGTACTAACGTCTAGGCAATGTTGTATGCTTGAGTTGAACAATATGGTGGTCTCCTAGAGAGCGTTGTGATACTGTCTTAGAGGCCAAGAAAGAAAGAGTGAGTTAATTATCTTAGGAGACATATCAACTAAGGATAGTTCTCAACTTTCTGATAACCCGTTGTGCCTCACTCCCATAGAGTATTCGGTAGATTGGTTAGCTCATCGTTGCGCACACATAGAGAATGGTTAGGTTGGTTCCATGCTTTGCTTATTTACTAAAATTATTAAAAGATTCACAAGACTAAACATATCAAGTGGGAGCGACCTTCTAAATGAATGCTTATGGCCTCCGTTACTGGTCTTGTAGTATAGTAGGTGGGCCTTACTCCTTAAGGAGGGTGTTCATTTGCAAAATACAAGGTTAGATCTCTTAAAGATAGACTGAAGTGTGGGAAATATGGGTGCAACTATGTCGACACGAAGTACATCATGGACATGTATGGATGTCGAGGTAGCAGTGTACACTTGACTAGGGTTCTACATTATCCTCCCCGAGGAGCTATGTTGTACGACCTTAGACATTGGAGGAAGTGTGGTGTGTTAAATATGTTTAGTATTAGCTTACAAGAGAATGTATTTATTGAGAAATATACTCATTATTCTGATATCTCGATTGGGCCCCCTAGACGGGGAGTTTTGGGTAGTTTAGTTGGGTTGCCAAGGCATACATGTAAGTGTCAAATTGTGAACTCCAAACTTTGATTGTTTGCTAAAAGTAAGAAAAGTAATCATGCATGTTATAGGACTTGTTTATAGCTTTAATTTTAGACTAGTTATTATCTTATACATTGCGATCAATGCTGATAGTATGTTACTTGTCTATTCTGTTATGCTCGCTATAATATAATATGTCTTAGTTTATTGGAGCACTAGTAGATGCTCATAGTTGTCTAGTTTGATACTAGTATATCTACGAAGTTGAAAAAAATGTTAGGAACATTAGATTAGACTAATGAGCTAGTTGGATGCAACATTTAGACATTAGATGTTGAATGTGTTCAACTATTAGATACTTGACTTGTCAACTATAGTAGAAACAATCAGATATTTGAAATAAGTGTTCGATTAGAGAACTGGTAGCATGAGAACATCTAATTAGAGAGATGATGAACATATGTATTAAGAAAGTTCAATTCAAGAGAAGGTCATATGTTGATGGTTTATTTAATTTAACTAGAATTCTTGATGCAAATATTGATAGCCAATCTCAACAGGATATGATCTTGACTTGCCTATCAAGGTCTTTCAATCGGTGTAGGCTGGATATGTTGAGTAATAGAGATTACTCGTTGACTGAACTAATGAAAATATAGTTTGAGAAAATGTGTCATGAAAGCTAAGGGGAAGAGTCCACTTAGTGTAAACATCTATCTCAGGGATTATAGGTTTTTCAAAATTATACTTTAGCATAATTTCTTTGAAAAATTGATTTTTAGAAAGATTGTAGGGAAAGATTTTGTTTGAAATTTTTCCAAAGTAAATATTTTTGGGTGCCCACACTCCCGAGGCTAAAAGTGGCCATAGTCAAGAAATCTTCTTATAATTTCATATCTTTATATCGGAGTTGGGATTTGCGCTTCAGGTTTTTCTAATTAGATATATGATATTTAATTTGTTTTCATTTATTTCCTTTATTTTACATACAATGGTTATACTTATTTTATTCAATATTTTTCGTTTGTCTTATTAGGAATCTATTAGAGTAAGATTTAGATCTAACTAAATCATTTAATTAGGTCAGACTTTATTTAAAATTGAGAATTTGAAATTGGTTTTTGAGCTGCGCCCTAGCCGATTTGGTCAATATTTTGAAATATGATCCCAACATAGACATGGCATAATTCATGAATTATTATGCCCTAATACACCCAAATAAACTAATATAGCGTAAAGAAAGAATAAAACCCTTAAATGATGAATGCCATGTTGATTAGTCCAGGCTTTGCCCTCGAGCTTGTGGGGGGAATATATGTTTTTTGCTTGTCCCATGCTTAATATAGTTCCATATAAAAAGTTAAATAAGACATCCTATGAATATTGGAATGGTTATATGCCTAACATCAATATCTCAAAGTGTGGGGGTGCAGTTAAATTTAGGGTACATGAATTAAAAAGAAGTGGAATAGGTCCTAAAACATTGGATGTTGTGTTTATAGGTTATACTTTGAGCAATTTCACATATACATTCATGCTAACTAATGACTTGAGTTTGAACTAACTAAAATTATGGAATGTATAGATATTGATTGCTTTGAGCATATGTATCCTATGGAAGAATCTATGCATGTTTGACAAACATGTTTCTTTGTCTGATGCATGTACTTCAACATCTAGTAATTCACTCCCTGAAATCGAGTTTCAAAAACTTAGAAAAAGTAAGAGGGCTCGAACCGAGACTAGTTTGGACCTGACTTTATTACTAGTTCCGTGTCTAAACATATGAAATGCTGAGCATGTCATTAGTGTATTGATAGGAAGATCCTAAAATATGTGATGAAGTGATAAGATTTATAAATGCTCCACTTTAGAGAGAGGCTATAAACAATGAGCTAGATTCTATAATCAGTAATGATGGACCTTCCTTGAGTACATAAACCCATAGGGTATATATGGGTGTTTAGAAAGAAAATAAAGATGAATGGGCCCATTTTGAAAAATTTAAAGCCAGATTAGTTGCTAAGGGGTACACTCAAATAAGGAATATACTTCTTTGATACTTATCCACTTGTAACGAAGATTTCCACTGGTGAAAGCTTTGATTGCTCTAGCGTCAGTCCACAGCCAAATAGTGTATCAAAGGGACTTAAAAATTGCTTTCTTGGAAGGTTACCTTAAGAAGGAAATCTATATGGAACAACCTGATGAATTTGAGTTCCTAGTATAGAGCATATAGTTTACAAACTTGTAAAGTCCTTACATGGTAGTTGGTCACACATGGTTTTACTGTGAATGGTGGTGATGCTTATGTGTACTATGATGACAATGGTTGAGTTATTATTTGCTTATATGTTGACGACTTGCTATTTTTGGTATGAATGTGAATGTTCTTAATGCTACAAGTCTTTTTTGAGCTCATGTTTTGATAAGAAAGACCAAAGCAAGGCCCATGTGATGTTTTAGTGCCAAAATAGTTAGATCACTTGAAGGTTTTACTCTTAGTCAATTCTGCTATGTTGAGAAAATATTGAGATTGTTTGATCATTATGATGACTCCCGTATTATGACTCCTTATGGAAGCATAATGGTTTTTTTAATGATTATACTCATCCAGATATTGCCTATGTCATTAGTACATGAAGTTGTTATACCTATTATCCTAGGGATGAGCACTAGGTTATTCTAGTTAGACTGTTAAGGTACCTCAGGGGTATATGGATTAGGGTTTATATTATAATGGTTCCCTATTGTGCTAGAGGGATAGTGTGATGCAAATGGGTATCTGACAGTGCTGAGATTAATTCTACATGTGGCTATGCTTTTATGCTTTCTATAGGTGTTATGTCTTGGAAGTCTTACAAACAAACCTACATTACTTAATCCACGATGAAATATAAATTTATTACTCTAGATATGGCAGGTATAGAAGCTCAATGATTGAGGAATGGGCTAGGCACATTCCGTTGTGGGGGAAGCCCACACTGTCATTATCGATGCACTATGACTCATGTGTGACCATTATATTGTGCAAAGTGAGGTGTATAATGGCATGTGCAGACATATTTACCTAGGGTATGGTGATGTAAGGTACTTGATTGAGAAAACGTGTTCCCACTCGAGGTTGTAAGCAGTGAGTGAAATTATGCAGATAGCCTTAATAAAGGCCTTTCTAAGAAGGCAGTTTGTGATACAGCATAGGGAATGGAGCTTAACCCACTTGTGTGTCTTGATCCTGGAGGATATCCGTTTCAAGGGTAGTCATCAATGTTCAATTGGTCAAATGAAACCAAGGTTAGGAAAATGTGATTAAGCTAGCCTAGCTCCATACAAGATAATGTTGTTTGTGGCTTATGGATTTGTTAAACCTTTCATGACATCGAGAAATAGCTTAAAGCTCTTCATGATGTCCATAGCCTATTATGGTGATGTTGGCATGATGAGTCCATAATGTTGAGGGTGGGCTCTATGCTCTTAATGATCTCCATTGCCTATTATGGTGTTGCGGGACAACACGCCTAATAGACTCATCTACAATAATGTTGGGGTGCTACATTGTCCTCTGTCAAGAGTAAGGACTTACTTTCCGGAGCATTCTTGAGTACCTAGGTATCAGATTTGTTGGTTGAGAAGGACCTCATACATTTGAATTTTAAAGCACATCTTAACTTCGAGAACGACATGAAGTGGTTGTCTGTGCTCTTCACAATGGCTGCTAATATATATATATATATATCGGTTATGGGACATGCATATTCATTAGGTATTGATTCAAGTCTAAAAGGCATTGGCATCATCTAGTGTGGGACTTATTGCTTAATAGCACATCTTTCTTCTTTTTCTCAAAATTAAATCATGCGAGGGATTGTTAGAATTTGTGGGGTAGTGTGCTTCAAATTCATGCAAGTTGTTCAAACTCACATATCCCATGTCTAAATGCCAAAGGTGGGAAAGCCTCTTTATGTAAACACCACCCCCCCCCCCCCTCTCGACTTTGTAACGTCATGTAGGACTAATGGTTCACATACACGTGTGCACCGCCTTTCTATGTTGGACCGACAAGTGCATCACATCATGCTGGGGTTTGGTGTGGGGAACATTTCCTGACCTAGATTTTTATTTTTATGGCCATTGTATTTCCAGTCTTTCCGACAAAGTCGAACACCAAGCGAGTTTGTTTTAGGTTAAGCTTAAGGCTGCAAGTTGGAGTTCACGTTGTAATTCCTATCCCACCTCTAGGCTATTAGCTCGAGGCATCCATTACTCTAGGTTCAAGCTTGAGGCTATAAGCTCGAGCATGAGATATGCTTTTAACCGTGTAACCACCCACTCTTGCCATTTCCTTTTCTTTTTTTCTTTTTTCTTTTTTTTGAGGTAAAATTCAATGCTTCTCCATATTTGCTCCCTCTCATTATTAAGGCAAGATTTTGCGCCATCTCTCTCTAACTAGCGGTTACTCTAACAGATGCCTCTTTGCCTATAAATTCAGTGCCTTGGGGCATTGAATGACACATTGAAAACATTGAAATAATATACTCTTTATCTTCTTTCTTCTCTCTCGTTTCTCTGCTTGTGTTACTGGACAAGCTAGGGCGTAATCTAACCCATCACCCGAGAGTAGACCCCTGCAATGAGTGTTATGTAAACTCTAGGAGTGAAAGTGCATGACAATTCTATTTGTGTCATTGCGAGGGCAAAAACAGCTTAGAGCAGTGGTGAACTCCATGACGTGGTAACTTCCTTAGTTTCATTCATTCTCTTTGAATCTCTTTCTTTCAGTCGTTTAATTATCTTGTCACAAGTCCATTTGCTTAAGTACGAGGTTTGTAGTGTTCATTTTGAGGGCTTCATGTTGAAGTCCCTCTTTATGTCCATTTGAGTTTTTGTTCCTCCCTTATCTCTAGTTAGCCTTTAATGTCTCGAGATTGAGTTTTTGGTTACCTATTGAAGCTATTTTGCCAATACATCAAACTTGCCCATGGTATGCTATTAGTAGACTCACAACACAATAAGAGGCAATTTGTAACTTTTGTTGCCTTCCTTGTCATGTACTGGAGTTTCTGTGTTTGGCTAAGAAGTGTTGGGAAAACGTGTAAATGACCGACTATAATATAACTTTAATGCCAATAGAAATGAACTCGAGCTAGAGTAAAAATGACAAAAGGAATAAAAACTAAGGAGACATTAAATCGAAAAATTGCCACGGGCTGAAGAACTCCACTACCCTAATTCGTTTATGCCCCACACAGGTACAATGGGACCAATGATACTCTGATCCCCAAGATTAACACAACGCCCACCTTAGTAGTCCACTCTGTGAAGAAGGAGTGGAGCACACTTCAACTTAATCAGTAAAAAAAAAAAGGAAGAAACGAACTTTGAGAGAAAGTGAGGGAGTGGAGAATTCTGTATTTCAATGTACTTTTGTGTGTTGATCAACCTACCAAAGGGTTGTATTGTAGGTGAAAAGATCACAATCTACGGGAAGGATCATGGCTTAAAAAATCCGACCTCAATAATTAGAGTGGTGGATATGGGGAAGATAAAAATCCAGCTTTAGTTATGTAACGAACAGATATAGAAAAAGTGGACATTGAAATGGTCAAAACGCGCATACTGAGCTAGAGCTTGCAACCTCGAGCCTCAAGCTTCTAACCTTGTGCCTCGAGCTTAGGGTAAGTGACAGCACCCGCGAGGTTAGCTTGGAATGACAACTCATGCTTAAACTTGCCGCCTCAAACTCTACCCAAACATAAGAACTCACCTTGAGTTTAATCTTGACAAATATACAATGGTTGTATAGAATAAAAGTCCGGGTTAGAAAAGGTCCACATAGTGATGTGAAGTGATGTGCTTCCCAGTTCGGTGTGGCGGGGCGCATGTGCATGTGGCCTACTATGCCCACTCTAGGGCCACAAGACTTTACCAAAAGGACAAAGGGGGTATTTAAAGTGACTCCCCACCTTTAGTTTTTCTGTATGGGATTGATAAGTTTTTACAAGTTGATCAAAACACCCAAGCCGCAAATTCAAACAAGGAGACTTTTGGAGTTGTTGGGATTTTTTTAGTGTTTTAGTTGTATGTTTGATGCTTTCATTGGTGGCCAAAATCGCGTGATTTTGTTTCTTAGGTTGGTTCCTGCCCGAGAGTTTTCGTTCTTTGTTTTTTTCGAGTTCAATGTTCTTGGTGTTTGGAAGTTATCCTTGTTCTGGGTATTCGTGTTTTTGAGAGCCTATTGGGTTGACCTGTTGATGTAACGTTGTCTGTTTCCATATTTTTGGATTTGTCTTGATCTACTTTTTAGCTCTACCCTATTCTATTTTGAGAGTTTACTCTCTATTCCGGTCCCTGGTATGAATTTTTGCATTATTTATACAAAAAATTTAGCGAAATAAATACATGTAACAAGTGACTAGAGAAAAAACTTCAATTGATTGAGCCAAAAAAAAAACGTGCGCCTCCTCATTATGAATTTCAGACCATAAATGTCGTCGGCCACCCGACTGCCAATTTTGCCCGCGGGCCATAATTGTCATTTGTTAAAGATGACCGTTGCTATATTTTTTATCTCTAGTAGTTCTATTCCCAATTACATGCCCATTTTGTGTTTCCCTGCATGATGTAAAGCTTCGTCATAACATAGGAATGTAAATTCAATCAATTCAACCATTTTGTCAAGTTTAATTTGCAATATTCAAAATTTAAAATCGTTGTTGCAGAGCTTGTTGGAACAAGGAGCAAGGAAAATCGCCGTAATTGGATTACCACCAATAGGTTGCTTGCCCATCGTAATAACGATGAACTCCAGTAATCCCATACATCCACGAGAGTGCGTAGACACACTATCAGCCGTTGCTAGAGAGTATAATCAACTCCTTCAAAATGAACTCAACTCCATTCAACTTGGCTCTTTAGATCGTGGCACCAAAATTGTTTATATTGATGTGTATTCACCGCTAGCCAACATGGTCCAGGGCCCAGGCAAATCATATTATGGTGAGTAGTTTGATTCTTGTCATTTGGTTTTGGATAATTTAGAACAAAATACAAACAGTGATTCAAAAAGATCAAATGGCACTTAAATATAGAAAGCTAAAGAGTAAAGCATGACTCAAAAGTACAAAGTTGGAAAAAAAATCAGTTGCACAAACAAAACAACCTCGAGGGCTCACCAAAAAGACCAATACCAAGAAGAACAGCATCAACAAAATTTCATGAAGCACTAAACTAGGTCAATGAATAATGGAAGGAAAATTTACAAGTCATCAAGCTCAAGAACTAAAGGATCATGCAAACCATTAATAAATGTTAAAAAAAAAAAAAAAAAAAAACCCTTTAAAAAAAATTAAAGGATCCCTTTAGCTCCAAAAGTATCCACAATCAAACATTCACAACTCCCAAAGCCAACTATCTGAATCTGAAACTAACATTGCCACCTGGATAAAAGTCGGTAGAAATGGGTAAACAGAGGTAAGGCACCAAATAACACCAACAGCAACAACAGACCTAGTGCCTCAAGGGTTCCCGTGTAAGCGGGGTCTGGGAGGGGTGGATGTACGCAGCCTTAATCCTTCAGGGTGTAACTCTGCCGAGAGACTGTTTCCGAGGACTCCCAATCTCATGGGGTTGGCAACACGAGGACTTCCCAGGAGGTCATCCATCCTGGTACTACTCTCACTCAAGCTCACTTAACTTTGGAGCTGTAATGGGCCAAACCATTACCGTTATTTGCTTTACATCCCAAATTGCAATATACTAGGGGGACGTTAAAGTTTTGAAAGCTTTTGGACAGTTTTATCCCTATTCTAATTAAAATTCTCTTTATCTTACTTCTTTTACCCAAAATAAGGGTTAGCCATCCATCCTTCTTTACTTTTATCCATCTTTATCAACTATACTCAAATAAAGGTAGGACAGCCTCTTACCCATCCTTTCTTGCCGCACTTTATCCTCCCTCTACTGACCTTTCTCTACCTACCTTCCAGATGCGGTGAATGAACAGATCAACTTTTAGCAAACAGAAGTCGACACACCTGAGATAGTACGCAGTACTCATATCATGAAGCATTTTCTATGAATCTGCCACAACGACCCCTTCTAGGTCCTCTACTTCCTGCAATTTATTTTTATTTCCACAAAAGTCTCCAATTCATTATATAACTGATTTGAAATGACCAAGTTAATGTTGAAAATGGTACAAGCCTCGGTGCTTAAAAACCTTATTTGACGTAACTTCTTTTTTGCTCTGTCCCACATTGATAAAAACACTTCACCTTACATATCGTTGTTTACACTCCAAGCTTGAGGGAGTTGAGGTGACACCATTTTGGGCAAAGTGCCAAGTGCTTGCCACCTGAGGCTCTCCTTGAGGAAGGTGAGGCCTTTAGGTGCTAAGATAACGGCGTCTCCAGCCCAACTGCTTGAGGAGTTTAAAACCCTGACAAGGGTATCAGCCACTCGAGGCTCGAGATGAATTTTTTTTTGGGGGGGGGGGGGGGGGGGGGGGGGGTTTAAAGGAGCACAAGCTTAAAGGACTTCCTAGAATGCTGCAAGACAAGGGGTTTTCAAGCTCAAAGCGATTACTTAGAGCGCAATTTCTGATGCGTAAGCCTCAAGTCTATCCAACAGAGTGAGGGGCATCTAGAAGAGATTCTAGCTAAAAAAGCAAACGTGAGCTTCTAGAAAGACGCTCGAGCACACCAAATCCAGGGCACGTTCACTACCCATTCATTTGCCATAGGAGCTTTGAGACCAAAGCTAGAAAAAAAATGCAACGGAATTATAGACCAAAAGTTATTTCCTTTTTCTATAAATAAGAGACACTATTGTTGTTGAAAAGTATCTAACACCACTCATAAGACTTCTTCAAGTTTCTTCATTGCACAATTATGATTTTACTTAGGAGTAGCAAATCTAACTTAGCTTAAACTAGCATAGATCTTGCTTTTCTTCCATCAGAGTAATACAGTTCTTTGGGTTTTAAGTATGACCTCCTTGTTTTAATCTGTTCCCAAAATTGAAGAGTTGAGAATTGCGGCTTTAGATTGAGGTTTTGATGGCTAAGGCTCGACCTTGATTGCGTTGGTCTTAACACTACTGTCAATGCTTAATAAGTCAAGCGAAATTAGGTTTGCGCTATTGTTTAAGGGCTTTGATAGCTAAGGCTCACTTGATTGCATTTTTCCTCATTCAGTGACCCAAATAGGGTTTGCTCCACCCAAATCTTGTCAAACTCTGATTCATTCGAGTTATTATAAGTCAAGAGTGACATACCTAAAAATCTGATTGACTCGCGCTTATAAATAAATTTTTGAACTCTTGAGTTTGTCTCTACCCCGGTTCTTGAATTTTATGTTTAGGAGTAAAGGTGTTTGTGGGTCCTACTCCATCACTATAACTGCCACTTGGATATGTTCTATATCCCTCTTATTTTCTATCAACTTATATATTGAAAAATCAACAAAAAAATAAAAATAAAAATCTCCTTAATTGGAGCACAAGTAGAATCTACGTGTTTATCGAAAGAAGTTGGATACACCAAAAGCATCACCCCTTTTATCTAAAAAGGTGAGTGGTTGATTAAAAACCATGCGGTCTAGAACTTAGACTCACCCTATAGTCGTGGTGAGTCCCTTTTGCACGTTTGTCTGAATTTATATTTACGGGGGCCACATTCACACGTCTAACAAACAAATAAAGCGAGCAAGCCTTCTAGCGACCTCAATGGGAGACTTAACATAAGACTTAATTGTCTTTATCTCCATTGTGAATTATCAAAATATAATCCCAGACCATTCCCCAAATGTAAAAATAAGGAGATCTAGTACTCTTGAATTTGAGGAACCAGAAGGACTAGCCTTAATTGAGTCCCCACATGAGCAACCTCGAAAGCAAAGTCCTGCATCAAGAGGGGATGAAACTAGTCACAACCTCGGCAATGAGAGCGGAGGTGTTGAAGACATCCCAGAAGACGAGCACGTTGAGCTTCAATGGATATTCTTGCAAGAGTTTTATGGCCATGCCCAAGTGTCATATGTAACTCATTAATCAAAGGATCGAGCAAGCAATGAAAGAAGTCTATGAAAAACAACACTCTGAAACAGAACGCACTCTAGCGGCCTAACATGAAAATGTTACCGCAATGAGAGCTATAATCAATGACGTTGGGACCTCAATAAATGAAAGGCTTCATAGAGAAACTGACAGAGTCTTAGGTGAGATGAACTCAACACTGTCTTCTACTGCTACCCTTATAGCCGAGGATGTGGCAAGACAGACAGTAGTTGAAGTTGAGCCTATCTTAGTCATGCAAATTGAGGCTCATAATTTTTTTGGTAAATCAGTGATAAATACCATATATGAACAAATATATGTACAAGTCTACGAGGGGCATACCCTAAGCCAGGGCTAAAAGGCCTACATCAAAGAATCAATCAAAGAAAGAAACAAACTAAGAAGTATCAACGGTCAATAAGACCGAACAAAGAGAACAAGAAAATGAAAGCAGTCAAAGCTAATGCTCAATCCCCCACTCGTGCAGAAGCTGCGAGTGGCGATGAGCGCCGCGAAGCATAGGAGCAGCAATAAGATGACTGCGGACCAATCCTGTGATCTCCTCAGTGATGACTGCAGAAGGCTTGGACTGGGAGCGATGAATCCTCAGGTTATGCTCATACCAGAGGATGTAAACCGTAGTGGAGAAATAGAGGCGAGCAAGGATTCGATCCACCCCGTGGCCACGGAGCCTAGTAGTAGCCCACTGAACCAGCTCGCACCATGGAAGTGTGGGCTAGGAAAAAGAGGTGCGGGAGGACACCCTGGACCAAACAGTAGCAGAGTAGCTGCAGGTGAAGAAGAGATGGTCATGCGACTCAGCATCTGACCCGCATAACATGCAAGTAGCCTGTACATCCTGCACTCGATGTCTCAGCAGTCTGTCAAATGTCCATAGTCCCTCACAGGAGGCAAGCCACAAAATGAAGGAGTGCCTTAAGATGTGAATCATAATGGCTTAGTCTAAGCCGTTAGAGAGGATATTAGGCAACTTAGGCCTGTTGCTCGTCCTTCGGGTCCAACTGGGTATCCTTGTGATGTTCTTTCGAGCTCATGAATACCAGTTCCTTAGATTGACAACATAGTCCCTAAGAGAGTGAGCAACCCAATAGTGGCTAAACCAGGCATTTCTCACTTGGAGATTGCCCATAGAGTTGAAAATGCGTCCCTTGGGGTTGCAAGACCTTTGAATCGTGGATTTTTTCTGACTTTAAGGGATCTCAATACCAACATGCAAGTAGTGCCCGTCTGTTGGACAGGGGGCAGGGTCACTAATATACACTTTTCATGCTGGAAAGGTTGCCTTAAGGCATACCTAAGGCCTTGGAAAAGGTGTGCAGGGACAAGTACCAAATCTCGGGGATTAGGCCCTTCTTTCTAGACCTAATCCCATTTATGAGACTAGGGGGCAAGTTAACTACCCACATCTTCAAGATCAAAACTTGGGAATGGATCAAGCAAGGATGGCCTAGCAGCCTGTCAAAGTGGGTGTGCCTTTAGGCATGCCACATAACCAAGGATCTGTTTGAAATTGCTTCAGGGCCAAACAAATGAATGGACAAAATGATTAGGGGTTAGTACCCTTCGTATTTGGGGTAACAATTGTTCCTACATCCGGTTGTGATGGGAGCCAAGGGTATCCTACTAATCCCCCTTAGGATCCTCAGCCACTGAGGAGGCAAGAGCAAGCGCATAACCATGTGTCAAACCTACCCTTCTAGGGCCAGTTAGTCAACCTAATCAAGCAGATGTTTAGGCTAGGCCTAAGAAGGGTCGTTAGACCCTAGTATAGTACAAATTACCTTGACTATACTCAAAGAGATTACCCTTTTCTTTGAGGGTACAAAATACCGAAATTTACCCTTTTCTCAAGAGAGGAAGTTTATTTGCCCTCGAGCATTTGGCAATGCTTAACTGCCAATGTAGGGAAGCGGCTGATAACCCATATTTGAAACTTAGGTTGTTCCGTAGTTCTTTAACCTTGAGAGTCGATGTTATATTTGATTGGCTTGAGGCAAATAATAATCTTAAGATTAGGGGCAAACATAGAAAACTTGACCTCAATTCACTAAAAGGGATGATATACTGTAAATGTCATGATTCTTTGACTCACTTAATGAAAAACTGCGTAATCTTTAGAAATGTGGTCCAAGATGCCATCAAAGTAAGGGCGTTATTCTTCTCTGGAGAAGGACAAATGGGTGTAGATAAAGACTCCCTCCCTAATCATGGCCAAATTAATAGAATTAAGGTAGTGAAACCCTGGAACACCCATGATTGCCAAACTAAGGGCAGAACTCTTTACATTATGAGTGGTAGCAAGGAAAGTTTGGTAATGGCCAACATTTGTTTGACATAGTGCTTGAGCGAGGGGCCTCAAGTTTCCTAAAACCTCAGTCAAATTAAAAGATGAAAATACTAGAAGTGGTACATTATTGTAGAACATGCAAAGCGTGACTGTGCCACCTTTAAGAGATTCCTAAAAAAGTAACCAAAAGAAGGGGCTATCATCCTCTCAAGAGAAGAAGAGTTAGCCATGGAAATGTTCAAGATGACAATTGGCAAACCATCTTCGTTACTAAGAAGGAGGCATCAAGAAAGCTCATGTGTCTCACTCGTGACCTTTATGGGGGTTGTGGTCATAAGTTACTGTTTGAAATAAAAAAGCTGAGCCTTTATAAAAGGAAAAACTCAGCTCCCTCTAAGAAGGCTTCATTAGTTGGACCCCTCATGGTCTTACTTCGATGGCTCAGATCATCATGAGGACTGAGCACCTAAAGAGGAATCCAAAATACCACATGGTCGATGTGACACCTATTAAGGACCATAGCAATCAAGGCAACAACCTTCAGTGGTCCGTTTTGGTAATGTTTGGAAAAGGAACCGTCTTAAGCAGGAAGAAGCTAGTCCCTCCAACTTGACACGAACCTAGAAAATGAGAAAGCTACTAAAGAAAGCAGCGCAATGAAGAGCTCTACTTGACACTTGTTTGACTAGGCTCTCTGAGGAAGAGAACAAAGTTTGTAAAGACAAGTGTATTGAGTCCCTTGATCTAGAGGATTTAGAAACAAAATCAAGCCCTTAACCACCACCGGTAAAGGTGAGCCACGTAAGAAGCTCAAGACATGGGCTAGTCTCTCATCTTCTCATGGTAAAGAATCTTTGGTGGGATTAACTTGCCAAGAATTCATTGGCTCGAAGAACGTCTGATGATGCGGAGAAGGACAGTCACCTCAGCATCAATTTAGTGGAACCTGTGGAATGTGTTAAGCCAACATGGTCTGACATAGAAAATGACTTCCACGAAGAAGACATCCTAGAACCAATGGCGGAGTCGATGACGCAAGAGGTTGAACCAAAACATAAGCCTGAAGATTAGGACAAGCAAATTGATGGCAGTCCTAAAGGCGAAACAAGCCAAGGGATCCAGATACAGTTTGGGTCACTCCTTGAGCAATCTGATGTGAGAACTGCCTTGCTTCTCTACTAGTAGTTCATGGCGACTAACACACAGGAGGGCCTTGAAGGGGATGTATAGCATCAGACGAAGATCCCCAGGTGGAGTTTGTAAATGAAGTTGAAACTACCACAGGTAATCCTGATCCTTTGTCTTTTAAAGTTAAAAGCCAACATCCAAGTCAATTGATGACACTCCTGACATAATGAAGGTGATGTTTGATGGGTCTAATATTGCCAATGGACACATCAAGCCTTTATACATCAAAGCCAAATTTGATGGCATTCTACTGAATAGGGTGTTGGTGGATGATGGTGTAGCCATCAATCGTCTAACTTCATATATGTTGGGAGTCGTTGATAAATCTTGAGATGACTTAATAACTTCGGATGTGGCAATCTGTGGCTTTTTAGGAGCCACCCTTAAGTCTGTAGGTGTCGTCCCAATTGAGTAAATTGTTGGCAATTTAGGCAAGCTAATAGCTTTCTTTATAGTTGATACTACCACAAGCTATAATGCTTTGCTTGGGAGAGATTGGCTACATGCCAATTACAGTATCCCTTCCTCACTTCACCAGTTGTTAATCTTCTCAAGCCATGACAAGTATGAAGTTGTTATGGTAGATAACAGGACACTCATGGCTTGCTCCAATTCTGTTGAGGCAAACTTCTACAAAGACGGCCTGGGAACACTAGATGTAAAGAGGACCACTCCTCAAGCTGCCTAACATCATGAACTAATAACTGTCTTTGACAGCCTGCTCACTGAAGCTAAGGCTAATCAAGTTGATGTAGAGTCAGAGGACTCTGACCTCTGGGAATGCATGAGAGTCCTTGTAGATGAAAGGGACCTCCAAGGCACACCAGAAGCCTTATGCGGGGGAGCCAAGAAATCCCATTAAAGGCCCAAAGGGCCGTCTCCTCAGCCATTGCAAAACTAGTGGCTTGGCATACTGAGGATCAATTATGGGCTAAGCAACCATTTGTCTCTGGAAATGGCCTCGAAGTCCAGGTGATATTGGAAAAAGAGCTGGAGCAATCTAACTTAACAGCAGCACTAGCTAAGATGGAGGATTTACGAGTTGAAGTCCAAGACCCTTTCTTCAAGGTTAACTTGGGGTCTATAGAAGAGCCAAGACACACATATCAGAGCACTTAGTTATTTGAAGGGCAGTGAAGCATTTGACCTTACTCCTTGAGTTTAAGGACAACTTTACTTGGGACCATCATGAGATGCCATGCCTAGATAGAAAAGTGGTTGAGCATAGGCTTCTCATCAGCCAGGCTTGAGGCCCATAATACAGGCATCGAGAAGGATGTCCTCCGGGGGGTGGGGGGGGCGGCGGGGTAAGATTTGGTCAAAGAGGAGATTGATAGAATGTTGAAGACCAAATTTATTAGGACTGTCAAGTACGTTCAGTGGTTGGCAAATATTGTCCCTGCTATGAAAAAGAATGACAAAATTAGAGTCTATATTGATTTCGAAGATCTAAATGCAGCCACCTTAAAAGATGAATACCTTATGCCAATAGCTGATGCCTTCATAGATTCAGCCTTAAGGCATGAGGTCTTATCTTTTATGGATGGCTACTATGGGTACTACTAAGTCATTATTTCTTCGAAGGGTACGCATAACACAACATTTAGGTGTCCTAGGTATAGGGACCTTTTAATGGGTGGTGATGTGATTAGGTTAAAAAAATGCTGGCGCCACCTAGCAAAGGGCCATGAATATGATTTTTCATGATCTCAAAGGCAAGACCATGGAAGTCTATGTTGATGATATTATGCTCAAAGCAAAGTGTCAAGCTAAGCACTTGGAGGAAATAAGAAGAGCATTCCATCAAATGAGGAGCCACAACCTAAATATGAACCCATTAAAATGTGCCTTTGGCGTACGCGCCAGAAACTTTCTTGGTTTCTTTGTACACCAGAGGGGGATTGAGGTTGATATAAACAAATCTAAGGTCATTCAAGAGGCCAAACTCTCTTTAAGAAAAAAGGAACTTCATCGCTTCTTTGGGGCTGCTTAACTTCCTAAGCATTGCATTTCAAATGTCGTAGGAAAGATCAAAGTCGTCTCTCCACAGGTGAGACTCAAGTTGGAGAAGGACTTGAAGTGGGAGAAGACAAAGCACGTAGCCTTTGAGGCCATTAAATAATACTTGATCGGGCCGCAAGTGTTGATTCTACCAAAGTAAGGCAAACCTCGGAAGATTTATATATCTACTTCTGATGAGTTAATTGATTGTTTTCTTGTATAAGACAATGGGAAAGGGCTTCAACATGCTGTATTCTACCTGAGTCATTATTTAAATGTATGTGAAATAAAATATTCTTGCATTAAAAAATTGTGTCTATCTCTGTTCTATGCATCTATGAAGTTGAGACATTACTTCTTAGCATTGATCATATATGTGGTTGCTTAGATAGAACTCCTCAAATACATGCCGGATAGACCTCTAATGAGAGGAAGATTAAACAAGTAAAGTATTGCTCAGCTTTAGTTTGAATTAAAATATGTGTCATAGAAGTCAGTCAAAGGCGAAGCCTTAGCAAACCTTTTACCTGACCCTCGAAACAATCAAACTGGCATAGATTATGAGCTAGATCATCTCTTGGCAATAGAGATGGTTTTATGATCGAGTCCCCTACTATGATTGTTAGAAAGCTGGCTGTTACCTTGTTTGGCAAGTGCTCTAACAACATGGCAGAGTATGAGGCTTTAATTATAGGCCTACATACTCTCCTTGAAATGCAAGTCCCTAATATATCATAAAAGGAGATTCGTAGTTGGTCATCTGCCAAGCAAAGGAGGAGTTTTAGTATTTAAGTGATATCTCGAAGAAATACATTTCAATAGTGCAAGAATTGTTGAGCATGTTTGACAGTGTCCAATTTTAGCACTTACCACGCGAACAGAATAACGTAGTGGCCAAACTAGCCTTAGGGTATAAGTTACCCAGGACATGGTGTTAAGAAATCATGGTTATTAAGACAGAGGTTTTAGACCATGACCTTCAATTCACTAGGTCCTTCAAATATGAGAGCAGAGTAACTAAAACTAAACACTTGGAGGTCTTTGAGGCGTATCAATCTGTCACAAGTCAATGTGAGGATTGGAGGAAGCCCTTGATGGATTACTTTAAAAAAACCCTCATGACTATGCTAAGGCCAGAAAAACGGAAATGAGAGTTCATAGATTCCATTTGAATGATGCATCTTGAGAATTATACAAAAAGAACGCTTGTGGAGTGCTTGTCAAGTGTCTGACCATGAGGGTATCTATGGATCCCATTTAACTGGTAATAAGATGCACTGGCTCATAACACATTATGGCTATTATTGGGCATCATTAATGGATGGTTATATCAAGTATGCCAAAGGATGCAGAGCATGCCAAAAACATGACCATGTATCATGGGTCCCTACTATTGAAATGCATGCTATTGCTAAACCATGGCCCATTTGAAAATGGGTAATGGATATCATAGGAGAGATTAACCCTCCTTCTAGAAAGCAACATTTAATATTCATGTGGCCACACAATATTTTACAAAATAGGTTGGAGCTCTCCAACTCTTGAGCCTTGAGAAGTATGTTGTTGTATGAGAGATGAAAATTGCTCCTCGAGCTGGCTTAATTACCCCTCTAGGCAATTGATGTCACCTTCTAAGCTTATGATGCCTTGAGCTTGTTACCCCTCGACTTCCTTGGCTACTTAGAGCTCTTCAAAGAGAAGCTATAGGCCTCCTAGGCTAGCTGAACGTCCTAAGTCCCTGAAAGCATCTTGGCATTGCCACTTCTTTTGAAGGAGTGATGGGATCTTCTGGTTGATTCTAATGAAAACCTTATATAACACCTCGAGCTCTTTGGCAATGGTAGGGGCCACCTTAGGATCCTCTTTTAAGGCCTTCATAGGGAGATAGCTTCTTGATAAGTGGCATTCTCAGTTAGGGAGAGGACAGGGAGGTGTGCCATATCACTCAATCTTTGAAATCTTGGAGAAACTTGGTCTAGCTTTTGGAAGGCCAATCTCCAACTCGCCCCTCATTTCTCTAAAGCAGATGCAATCCTCTCTATGATAGGAGGAGGAGTGACTCTTAGTGGTGTAACCTGAAAGGGACAACATTAATGAAGTCAAATTGAGTCCTAACATTGGAGCTAAACAAAGTAAAGACCTATTAATTTCTACCTGAAAAACTTCAACTCGAGGAATAGGAGGGACTTCTGTTAGGGCCTCAGCCATTAGATTGCCTTCTTCTAGGAGGACTTCTAGAAAAGACAATACTTTTATGTTAGAACTAACTAATGGTTTGGACATCAAGGATTCATGAGCCAAAGGAAGAGATGATACCTTCATGAATCTCTTTAATGGTTATTGAGGACAGTATTGGAAGAAGGAATGGTGCCTAGACAAGGCATTGTCTCAAAGAGGCTGGGAGTGGAGCTTCTCTGGGCGATTCACTTACAAGTGACTCCCCGGATGAAGTGACCATATCTCCTTCTTCGCTAATGCGTGAGTTAAGTGATTCTGTTTCTTGAGGGACTTATGGCACATGTGGCTACTGTGGAGAGTCTAGGATTTCCCCTAGGACTAAAGCTGTTGTCTTCATTTTTTGTATAAGACAAAGTCAGAGTAACTATGGCAAGAGATGAATAAAAAAAAAACAATTAAGAAAGGCCAATATCTCTAGTTGGAGGAGTCTAGCTCTTCTTTTCTCACCAACTATGAGATTGGAACTTCTTCTCTTCTCCTTCTATTGCCTGAATGGCTCTAGATGGAAGCATCGGAGGAGCATATCTCCTTGTTCTTTTCTTCGAGCCACCAACTTCAAGGGCTGGTGGAGAATTCCTTAGAAGAGATTCCTCCAACGACATTCTAGTAAAGCTCCATCTGCTCCTTGGAGTTTCCTAAGTAGTTGAGGCTGCAAGAAAAGAACAAGGATGAGTCTTTGTTCAAGCCATCTAAAGGAAAAAGGTGAAGCCTACTTCAAGAATGGTTGTTCACCTAGTAATTCCTTCTTTGGGGTCCACCTTATTATGGTTGGCTGGGCTCTTCTTGAGCTAGGACCTGGAAGCTCAAGTGAAGGTGTAAAATACTTCTTGGCACCTCTAGCCTTCAAAGATGACCAATAGAACTAAGCTATAAAGCGAGGTGTGGCACATGGGGCAAACCTGCAAGCAACAGCGTACCCATAGGTTGACTTAACCTTGAGGTTGGACTCATAAACCTCTTTGTATTGAGAGAGATGAATAGAGATCCTCTTAGCCCACCATAAATTCATGGCCTCACACTTGGAAAAGGAATGCCTTGGACCATCTCAAACTCCTGGCAAACAACCCAGGCCTATAAGTTTTCACACCAAGATGAGTCTGTTGTGAGAAAAAAAGATCCTGAGGCACAAGATTGCTCACTAGATCTAAGCATTGATGTCTACGAAGACTTCATAATCGAGGTCCAGTTTCCTGAAACAATGAGGACCAAGTTTCCTCTCTTTGAAGGGAGTCCATTAGATCCCTAACCTACCATAAGGAGACATAAGCTTCCCAAGGCATTGCCAAAATAAATCCTTGGGGTAGAGAACCCCATTGCGCACAAATTGCTTTCCATAATAGGTGACCCCCTCATATGTGGAGACAAAGGGGCCTCTATGACAGAGCTCAAGGATTTACGCTTGGGCCCATAGTTGCACCAGCCACAAGGGTCCTCCTTGTTGGATAACATAATTATTGACTATGATGTCCCTGAGGCACCTGTACACTTGAGCCTAGAATAGTGGTCCTAGAGTCAGTGGACCAGTGCTGAAGGCCAAGTTTGTTGGGACCGTCCTAAGAGACTTAATTGCGGTGTTGGAGGAATTAGCAAAATAGAACTTGTTCAATCAAAACATGTAAAAACAAACCTCTTCTCCTCTATACCCTTGTCCATATTTATAACATTTTATGACAAAGACTTTAACAAAAGTCTCATAACCGTTGGGCAAGTCAGTCACAGAGAAAGAAGAGGCAAATGTTTCATCCTCTTTAGAAACACAAGAATCAAGAGTCAACTCCTCTCCTCTTGGAGAAAGACCTATTAAGGCCGCTATGCCCTCTAAGGTAATCCCTAGAATGCCCTAAGGGAGGACAAAAGCGTTATAACTGATGTTCCAGTAGCAGTTGAGCGTTATCATAATGGGATAATCATACAAGAGAGTGATCTTAGAGAGTTTGGTAGCTTTGTACATGCGAAGGTTCTTCCATTTCTGTTCACAGGTCAGGATTAGTTGATCCACCCATTCAGCACATTGCTTAGTGAAAAATGTCCATCCTTTCAAGGGGGCAGCTTCTTTGTAGATGCGCCTTCCTCTCCAAGAATGACTTGCATACATTGTGCAAAGGAAGGGAGATTCATCAGCATCTGGAAACTTTCCCTAAAGGCAAGGGACATCAATTAAAGGGTAAAAAATGGGCCTTGGGGCATAGGGTTCATAGATTGAAGAAGGATCATTCTCTTACATCCGAGAAAGATCCTCCTTGATGGTACCAAGGTTAATAGGGCTCTAAAGCCTATCAAAGACCAATGAAACATCTGCTTGAACCAAGGGTGCCAACTTCTCAATAGGACTATCAATCCGAGGGATGGGGGCAAAGACAACATAAGAGATTTGAGCCATTTCTTAGTGGTTTAAAGAATGTCAAAATGCAAAGAGCAGATTAGTAGCGGAGAGTGAAGAAATCAAAAGTACAGAGCAAGTGTTTTTGAGTGCTTGATCACAATGAAGAGAGAACATAGAGCACAAGTGAAGTTTCGAAGCCTAACTGTCATATTTATAGACATGCAGGAACAAAGGAAGGTAAAATGTTACAGTGTTCTCTCAAGCTCCCTGTAATTGTTAGAGCGCAAATTAAGCAGATTTTTTAGCCGTTGGAAATCTAAAATTACCAACGGCTAAAATGGGGGGCATTTGTTTGCATCCCAAACTCAAGGGAGTTGGGAAGACGCCGTTTTGCTCAAAGCACCACGTGCTTGTCACATGAAGCTCTCCTCGAGGAAGGTAAGGCCTTTAGGTGCTAAGATAACGGCATCTCAAGCCTAGCTGCTTGGGAAGTTTGAAACCCTGACAAGGATTTCAACCACTCAAGGCTCGAGATATTGAGGGAGTGAAAGCAGCTTGAGCTCATGGAACTTCCTAGAAGGCTACAAGACAAGTGGTTTCCAAGCTCGAGCTAGTTACGTGAAGTGCAATTTCAGATGTGTGAACCTCAAACCTATCCAACATAACATGGGGCATTTAGAAGGGATTCTAGCTGAAAAAACAAACATAGGCTTCCAGAAAGATGCTTGAGTTCACCAAAACAAGGGCACTTTCACTGTGCATTCACGCGCCAAAGGAGTTTTGAGGCCAACATGGAAAGAAAATGCTGTGGAATTAGGAAGCATCAATCATTTGCTTTTTCAATAAATAAGAGACACAATTGTAGTTTTAAAGGATCCAGCCCACTCATACAAACTTCTTCAAGTTTCGTCACAGTACACTTGTGGTTTTACCTAGGAGTAGCGTAACTTAACTTAGCTTAGGTTAGCTTAGTGTAGATCTTGTTGTACTTGCTTCCATCATAGTAATGCAATTCTTCAGGTTTTAGGTATAAACTCCTTGTTTTACTGTATTCCCAAAATTATCGAGTTGCGAATTGAGGCTCTAGTTTAAGGCTTTGACGGCCAAGGCTTGACCTTGATTGCATTGGTCTTAACACTACTATCACTACTTAATAAGTTATGCGAACTTTGGTTTGCGCCATTGTTTAAGGGATTATATGGCCAAGGCTTGAGCTTGATTGTGTTGGTCCTCATCCTTTGACCCAAATATGGTTTGCTCCACCTAAATCTTGTCAAACTCTAACTCCTTCGAGTTATTAAAAGTCAAGGGTGCTAAGCTAAAAAAATGATTGACTTGGGCTTATAAACGGATTGTTGAGCTTTGAGTTTATCTCCAGCCGAGTTCCTGATTTTTAAGTGTTGGAGGAAAGGTGTTTGTGGTTCCTGCTTCGTTGCTGTAACTGCCACTTAAGTTAGGCCCATATCCATTTTATTTTCTGTAAACTTATATATCGAAAAAACCACAAAAAAGTACAAAAGTTTCTTTAATTGGAGCATAAGCAGAATCCACGTGTTTACCGAACAAAGTTGGATACAATAAAAGCTTCGCCCCTTTTCTCTAAAAAAGTGAGTGGTTGAGGTCAAAGACATGTGGTCTGGAATTTAGACTTGCTCCCTAGTCACAGTGAGTGCCTTTTGCTTGATTGTTTGATTTTATAGTTACTGTGACCACATTCATACAGTTAATAGACAAATAAAGCAAACAATGGTAATGTAAGCTTACCTTTCAAATTATGTTAAGTGCATACGATAGATGGAAGCCATATGTACACACCTACTCGCTGTGATAGGCATGTGCATGAGCATGGGTGTTCTTGTTACAATAGGTATTTTTATCTTTCACAGAAAGTGTCGCGAGAAAGTCTTAATTGTATTCCACTCCCCATAGAAATGAGCTTTCCCATTTTGAAACGTCATTTAATCCTTCGCACCTCTCCCTAATTGTCATCTTACCCAAACTTGATTATTAATGGTGACAAAGGAGAGTACGTGGCACCACTTCCCAAGAGGTGCATACTGTACTAGAAATCCTAGTTTTGGCCAGTTTAGTAGCAACCACCTTCTCAAAAATTCACTCCCTTTCTAATATAATATTCTCTAAACTCTTTTCCACTTTGGAAAAGTTTCCGGCACTCCTAACTTAGTTATGTTCATCCTTGAGCATGGTCGCCCAAATTTCTATGTGCACCTGAGAAGAGGCAAAATTTTCTTTTAGGACAATGGTTCAACCACGGGGCGATGTTCATTTTTCATATCCCCTATAAGATCTTTTCCATTTCTCTTCTTTAATGTGATTGATTTTAATGCAATATACACTTATAATCCAAATTGAGTCAAAGTGAAAACTTAGAAGACTTGGTCATCCAATTGGTTTAAGATTATCAAGTTAGTCACGGAAATGGTTTAAAATTTCAATATTAGTCACCCAAATGAAGAAATAGCAAGTTTAATCATCAAGTTTCTAATCAATTGCTTAGTTGGTCTATTTGAAATCACTAACTGACTCAATATGAATATTACAAGTCAAATTATTTTATTTTATTTTTTTGTATCTTCAGTGACTAATTTGTCTATTTAAAATACTCATGTGGCTGAAGATTCTAATTTTGCACTTATATGTTTAATTTGGCCATTTTAAACCACCAAGATGAGCAAAAGAGATTTTTGGACCCTATTTAGAAATTAAAACATTTTAATATTTTTATTTCTAATTTTTTTTCATCTCAAGTACATTAGGAAAACCTGCTGAGGAGCCAGAAATTGTTAACAATTTTGTAGTATAGAAAAATACGCCTCAAGTGACCTCCATTTCAAATTTCATGAAAAATTGAAAATATAGGTATAAGTAAAATAATAAAAGTCAAAAACCTTGTAATCCAATTTGAATCCCAATTTAAACAATTACTGTAGGTGATGAGAAAATGACCTGTTCGAGTACTTCAAATCCATTTAGATATTCGTTTGGGTATCAATACTGCTTTAGGACAAAGTGCGGACTATGTACTCGAAATGCTAAATCAAACGCAAAGAAAAAGGAGTAACTTATTGTTGACATAGAATACATATAGAGCAATAGATACACAAAAGGTATACGAGTCACAAGAAAAAAGCCACAAAAATGTCACGAGAAGGAGGGTGCTCAGGAACAATTTGGCCGTTAACAACCAACTGTGCCTATTCGTGATATTTTTGTGCACCTCCTTTTCGTGATGTGTAGCAATGCTCATAAATACAACTTGCTTAATTATTCCACATGCTAACTTACATGGTCCTCGTACGTCATCATCCTCGAAAATCATTTATATCATACTACTCACCCAAATATGGTGCCATGAACAAGAAAATATTGAGATAACCAATATCGACAATATGTAATAATTTGCAATTAACTTATGATATTATTATAAAATTGATAACAAGGGTATTAGAGTTCTAGATAACAAGAAATAGAAGTAGCATGATGAAAGAAAAAGAGAAGGGTGCACGGAGAAAGAGGGAAGGAATGAAAGCAAGAATAAGAGAGAAGGGGAGGAGGCACGTAGAAAACACGAAAATCAAATTTTGAAAAAGGGTAAGAAAAGCTGAAAAATTGTTTTCCATCTTATCCTGTTTGAAAGTTGGCTTTTTAAAAAAAAAATTTAATTTTACAGTTTTCGTGAAAAATTTTCTATGTCTAAACTACCCTTGATCTTTACCGATTCCCATCATATGCTTAAACTTGCTTGGTTTTTTGAAATCATGTTAGAGTGGTAATTCGGCCATGTGGGATGTGTGTTTATCTTAAACTGTGATGGAACTGCAAAATACATTAATTGGTCCGATTTGAACAAGAATAATGTGGTCATAGTCATACCAAAATTAAGTTGTCTAAATGTTGTACTTAAATTTTCTTAAAATGAAATTCCATATCTCAACAACCCTACAAACTGGCACCAGCTTCAACAAAGTTACCATCCCGTTTTATTATAGGAAATATATTACTTTGTGATTTGTTTCCACAATAGTTTAGCCTTTTGAATAACTCTCCATACTTCAATTGTTAAGAACCAATAGACTTATTCCTCAAGATTTTCTCAAGTCCAGTGTTGTGTTTGGGGAAATTGAAAATTGACAGTCATCTTTATTTGAATTAATAATTTGGAACATGTTACCATGTTTATAATAAAGAATATCACCATAACCATTTCTAGATGTGAATGGCGTGCTTTTTCTTTAATTTTCATGTTAGGGTTTGAAGTTGTAAGCAGTGGATGTTGTGGGACAGGCTACATAGAGGCATCATTTATGTGCAATCGGGCATCTTATGTTTGCTTGGATCCAACAAAATACGTGTTTTGGGACTCCATCCACCCTACAGAAAAGGCTTACTATCTCATCTTTGAGTCCCTTCGCCCAGTCATCGACTACATTATTGCAGGCTAGTGCAGCAATGCGATACGTTTTCTTTATTTCAAGGAAAAAAATAGCAAATGAGTTGTGTTTGTTTTAGAAGAGAGAGAGGGGGGGGGGGGGGGGGGGGGGGGGGGAGACTATAATAACGACTGATTACTATGATTTATCAATTATCAAGGTAATATGAAGTAATGAACAAGTTATTCACAAGCTCCCCGCAACTCCTTGGTAATCTCTTACTAAGCCCTCAATGACATGAACTCGAACATGCTAGTTGAGCATCCACTTTTTGAGCTTAGGCTTGTCAACATTATCAAGAGCACTACAACTCATTATTGAGCATTTAAAACAAACACACTCAAGCATCAATTGATAGTAGACATGAGCTAGTCAAATGTTCGATTCATTTATGCCCCTAATCTCGTGACTAAAGAACAGAGCATGATGCCCTCACCGTAACATCTACTGTTGGTTATTTCCATATTTGGAGAAGAGTAGATTATAATTGTGATCCCAAAAGTCATATGATTTCACGGTATCTTATGTGCATAACTATGTAAGTACAGATGCATGGGCCTAGCATGACATGCATATGAGGTCGTGGCTTAACATATGTACAACATCACATCCTCTCAATCTGTAATAAGCAGAGCCACATACAGGTCGTTCCTAAAAAGTTTTAGCCATCTAGACGGAAAGGCCTTAATGAGAATGTCAGTAAGCAAACCTTGAGTGCATTACTATGGAAAACATTGATGTCTTCGAATAGGTTTCAACTAAAGTTTGCCATTGCCAATGAATGAGGAACAACATGGCACTCTGACTTGATGCTGGAGCTGGACACTATGATTTGTTTCTTGGTCTGCTATAAGACAAGGTTAGGACCCAAAAACATTTCATAGCCAATAAAGAACAACAATTCAGGAAGCTGCCCTTAGTAAGTGACTTCTTAAGTAGTTAGCAAGACATCAAAGTTGTGATAATAGCAGAGGTGATATCAAAGTGTTATTGAAAAATATAAAAAAAATAATCCCTAAAATTAATAAATATGTGCAGTAAGAATTTCAAATCTGAATTTAAATTTTGATCTCTAGTCCAATAGGCTCATGCATGGAAAAAAAAAAAACCAAATATGACAAACACATTCATAATAAAATTAAAGCAAAAACTAAAGGAAAACGTTAAAAAGCTAAAAGCTTACCTAAGAAGAAGATTGCTGAAAACATTTATGATAATAATCATCTCACAAAATATATATTAAATAATAATATGTATTTACATATATTAATCACAATTAACATCAAAATTTAGATAATTACACAAGCAGAGATACAACACAACATTTTTGAAATTCTATCCAATCATATACTAACAAACAATTACATGTGAAAAATAAAATAAAAAAATAAAAAGGTTTAAGAAAAACATATATTTGGGGCTAAGCATGGGAGAACACTATCATTACAAAGGAAATGCCCTCCTACATGAGTTTGGTCTTTCAACTTTTATGTGCGCTCCTTTGTCGAAACTCTATTTGTGCAGTAATAAAAGATCCCCGAATCTCAATTATCATAGCTCACAAATTAAGAAAAGTGCGAGAGTTCAGTAAGAGAAGCAGATAAAATAGTTTTCCTTTATGTTGTCCGACAGTTTGCTTTTTCGTCAATATATATATATATATATATATATATATATATATATATATATGATGAAAAAAATATATAGAATAAATCTCCATAATTTTGGTAAAAATCACGGTATTGTGATTGCATTCATAAAAAATATCTGCTACAGATATCCTTAATTTTCTCAATTAAAGGAGAGTAAATAGGCCATGACTTCGATATTGGGAAGAACTTCTCACAACAACTCAATCTTTGTT
Source organism: Simmondsia chinensis (assembly GCA_018398585.1). Lineage (NCBI taxonomy): Eukaryota > Viridiplantae > Streptophyta > Magnoliopsida > Caryophyllales > Simmondsiaceae > Simmondsia > Simmondsia chinensis. The sequence goes on from JAGTTD010000025.1 coordinate 8,080,561, forward strand.
TTAGAAAAAAATATTTTTAAATGTATAAAATAAATCTTTATCAAGGATTTTTTTCAATTAGATAATAATACATAAAATGGATAATTTTTAAATCACACCAATAAAACATTTTATTTTTCCAACAACCCCCACATGATTTAAAAGCTCTGTTAGCATTGCATTCCATTAATACATGTAGGTACCTTCCTAATTTGAACCAACACTTAGTGTAATAAGCGTCAATCTGAAGGACCATAGTAGCATAAATGATTTGAACAAGGTCCCTTGTAGCTAGATCTAGACCCATCCCGCACAAGGAATACTTGTAATTGTAAGGTTCTATTGGTAGGTCACGTTACGATCATGTGCACCAAATCCTGCCTCATGAGCGTCATTAAGGAATTGCTCATTTCCCAAAGTGGCGACCCAACCATTACACTCAAGTAGGTGAAACCCCAAGGGTGATCGGTGATCAACAGTCCGCTAATAATATGCCATTAGTTTCATTTAGAGTTTAGAACTCTTCCTTAAACATCATAGTAAAGAGCACTTCACCTTAAGAACAAGACTCGGGAATATCCCACTATAAATAATATATTTGTTGCTCTTTCAATCACCCATCAGTTTTGTTTTTACACATTGAACCTCATTCATGGGATCATCATAACTCTGAAGACAGTTTCCACTGTGGTGACTCATTTTATAGGCTTTAGTCCCATTTCCCTCGATGATTAGCAACTCATATGCAGATCTGCCCTTTTGTAAGTGAATTCACAATTTCTTCTCTTTTTTTTTCTTGGATTCTCTTTATCATTCTCTATTGCCTCTATAATAAACTCTTTATATGTACGCAATCTTTTCTTTTGACTTTATTGTAGAGCACATCTTCAACCTTCATTTTAGTGAAATTCCATAGCTTAGCTCACCTATTGGTGAATAGGGTTGATATTAATTCACCTAGATCAAACATTAATTAGAACACTGCGCTCTTTAATAAAAATTATTTGAACATAAAGCATTCATAATGCCTCTCAAACATTCAACAATCTTAAGCATTTTATATAACACAACCAACTAAAGAATGGCTTTGATAAATACTTTCGAAGAAATACCAATTTTCATTTATCAAAGGCATTTCATCTTTGTATAATATAGAGTGTTTCATCTCCAAACAGCACTGGCATATATCAAGTGCTTTCTAGTTTTTTGGGATTTTTTTTTTTCACTCTTTATTTTCAACCATTCAATGCACCATTCAAAACAATCCTCGCATTTTTTAGGGTAAAATTTTGTGTAAGATTTACATAGAATTCTCAAACAACTATTACTCAAAATTGTGCACACTAGTTCAAATCAATATATAAAACCTGGTTGGGTTCACAACATTAACTTGACCATCAATACTATCAACCCATTGCATATATTTCCAAACAAATGTGACAAATTTTCGTTCATTCTTTCGGTTTTTTTTTTTTTTTTTTTAATTTTTTTTTTTTAAATCCATCCAAGATGAATTGGTTATCCCAAAATATGTCAAAGAGCTAAAATACTCATAATGGCTTCTAGTAAAATTTTTGGCAATAGACTAAGATTTTAAGTCAAATTCATACAGTCTATTTCCTTTCCATTTAATTTCTCTCAAATTACAAGACTAGAGAACTAAACACCACCCCCCACCCTTTAAAAAAAAAAAAAAAAAAATCCCAATCATGTTAAGAATGACTTGAACATGAGACTAGCTCAAGGTGAACAATACAAATAGATGCAACTATTAATGCAACTGAACATGAGATGCATAATATATGTATATGCAAATTCGGATAGACACAAAGAGAGACACAAGTTCAAATTCATGAAATTTCAAGCATCACAAAGTATGAAAATGTCGACCTTGACTTGTTCAATCACACAAGTTTCTCAAGAACGGATAAAAAACTAATAATTAAAGTCTTCTCAATGTGATACAATGCATGCTCACTATTAGAAAAAATAGTAAAATTAGTACAATTGTAGCAAGAATACAGCAAAAATTATAGCAAGAATACTGCTGAAAATACAGCGTAAATACTAAAAATTACAGCAAAAATACTGTAAAAAATGCAGTGTTAATACTGAAAAATTACATCAAAATATACAGTGTTAATACTAAAAAATTACAGCAAAAAATTCTAAAAAAAATTACTAAAAATTATTGCATGAGAAATTACTAAAATTCGCAGAAATTAAACAGGTTATTGCTGTAAATTTAAACTGTAATCGCAGTAACAATTAACTACCACATTTATACTTGTTAGCGTTTTGGATTAATATAAATAGGATGCTTAAGCTTAGATTGGGATCATCCAAAAAAAACCAACGCTGTCTTCTTTCTCCTCTCGGCTTCCTTCCTCTTTCTTCAAGTACTTGGGCAAAGTTCTCGCACTCTCCTGCCCAACAACTAACGAGTGCACATTAAGACTTGGACCGTGTTAATCCTGGAGGACGGCCTCCGAAATCACTGTTGGCACCAGAGCGGCGGAGAAATCCTCTTTTAGGATAGTGGTATTTCCTACTGCATGATATCTTCAGTATTCTAATCAATCTGTCCTCTTTTCCGGTATTATTTGGTTGTTGTGTTTAATCCATCTTACTGCGGTTTTTCTATCAAACTACTGAATTATTTCACTGCATACCTCACAAATTTTACAGATACGGCCAGTAATGTTTCCTGTGCATTAACACCAAGTCCAACAGCTAGTAACGTTTTTGTGCATTAAAACCGAGCTCTACAGCTAGTTGGTGTAAATTTCCATAAAACAAATATACCCGATGAGAAAAATATCACCCACACCCTTGCCCGAGCACGGCGTGGCGGCGCGTGCGTGCGTGTGGTTCCCACTATCCCTTCACCCATGACTTAATTCAAATGAGTTGAGGGCATATGTCCGTATGAACTCTACCAAAGCCCCTTAATTTGTCTATGTAGCATAGAGGGTTTTTTTATTGTATTCTCAAAGTCGGATGTAATTTTTTCATAATTTTTAAGTTTAGCTTGCATCATTTTTTAACACTCACAACACCTGATGTTTCAAAATTTCAATCTCAATATTGAATAATGAGGAGACAGCCACCTGCTTAACTATAATACAATATACTTGGTGTCTTCCACTATATTGTTTAATTATTTGACGATAGAACTTTGCAAGTATACAACTGATTCGAATAATATTAATACATGTAATTACCCCTACAATTCAATAGCCATATCAAAAGTTTACATAGACATGAGACTGGATTGGAGTGATACTAACAAATATATGCATGTAGTTCTATATATCAATAATTTTTTAATCATATATCTTTTTAGACATACACAACATTGCACATATACTAATGGAATAATTTAAATTTTTGTTTTTTTTTTTAATGTATCCATTAGCTCACCTTTTCGAATCATGTGATACATTTAGGGTGTTCAAAAATTGCAATGTATTTATCTACTTTAGCACATTTTTTTTTTATATAACGGACATCCTTTAAAAGAAAGTGAAATACAAATTTGTAGAAACAGTTGATGCATAGAGCAACCTAGGGGTGTGCAATATACGGTTTAAACCGTAATTTAGACCAGACCAAACCGTAAATTATGATTTGGTCTGGTTAATTTGGTTTATGGTTTGAAAAATTATGGTTTGCTTTAGAAAAAATTGGTTATTAGGTTTTACGGTTTAGGTTTGGTTTAAAACCAAACTTAAACCATAAACCATAAAAACCGCAAACTAAAGAATCCAATGATACCCATCATGAGGGTGTCTCAGTTGGTGGTGACTCCTACTCATGCGGTCATCGCCCAGGGGTCAGGTGTTCGATTCTCGTTGAGGATATACTCATGACTTACCTGCTCATGGGAGCTTGTGGGCTGTTCTCATGGGCCGATATTAGTTGGGGCATCCTAATCGCTCATCACCAAAAATAAAAGAATCCAATGATTATTTATATCATCCATATCATAACAAGTTATGTCGGTGGCAAAATTTACTTGATGACCCGATAAAAATAATTAGGGTTATTTACATCAAATGTCTTTTTACTTTTTTGATCATGTCAACTTAAGCCTTATATTTTTAGTTATGTCAATTTAGTCCTATATTATGTCAATTTAGTCATTTGGTTAAATTTAAATTAAGGTAATGATGTAATTTTTAACGACAGAATCATATTAGATGCAAGTAAAATCCATTCATTGATTCAATTTAACCCAATCTGTGACTAAACCACTAAATATTTCATTAACACAGACCCAATGTAACTGCTGAATTTTCCAAAAAAACATTACTACTGAATTTAACAAACTAATTTTATGTATTGTTCATAGTTTTGTTTATGTAGTATAAACATATATGATACTGTTAATTAGGAAAAGAAGTAAAGTTTTTGTATTTCTTTATATTTTTGTAATTAATGATAATTTTGATATTGATCAAATTATGTTTATATTAGTGCAATTTAACAATTTTTCTATTATAATGGTTAAAACCATAAACCGGACTGGACTGGACCATAATTACAGTTTGGTCCGGTTTGTTTTGTGAGATAAAACTGTTCGGTTTTGCCTTAGAAAATTGTCAAACCATATTTTTACGGTTTGGTCTGATTTGGTAACCATAAACCGCTAAGCCGAACGGTGTGCACCCCTAGAGCAACCTAAAGGTCACCTTGTACCAAATTAGTTGAAATACAAGGTCAACCTCTTGAGATTGTTCGTCTCTGACTGGAAAATGTAGCAGTGTGTGTCTGCTTCGGTTTCAACTGGTGCCCTATTAGGCCCTGGTTCTTTCCTGTTTGGGTGATGTTGTCCTGTTTTTCTTTGGCGTCTGATTTTTCCTGTTTTGATCTGGATTTTGTTCCCATCGCCATTTATGGGATGATTTAGGTCTCGCCGTGGCGAGAGCCGATATGTACTACGGCTTTGCCGATAATTATCCAAAAAAAAAAAAAAAAAAAACGAAGTCAGATACAAGCTACTCAAGTACAACTAAGGCAAACCCAACATAATGAATTTTTTCTTTTTTTCTTTTTTTTTTTTTTAAATAATAACATGAGCTATAGTGAAACCTCATTGTATTTTTTTCAATTATTTCAAAGCAAATCATTGAGGTTTGCTAGGATGGACTTATCAAAATATGCCCCTTCTACATGCACTTTAGTTGATTGCGAAATAAGTACTGCATTCCTATAAGCTGAACTGGCAAAGCTAAATCTTAGAACACATTTATATTAATATATATTCCAACAATAATAATAATATATGGGACGACAAAGATGAAATAAACAATAGCGATGAGTATGTATCTTACCCAAATCCCTCTTTAGGCCTCACACATTGTGTCTAAACAAGGTTGTCCTGCTCCTTTCTCTCTCCTAAATTCAAAATCCCCAATGGTTACATCCCCTCTCACGTGCGTCCTCTTCTGGCACGTGCGGGCATGTGGCAACCCAGCCAGGGGCCGGAGGTCCGGTGCCGGAATCGACTAGGTCTTGCCATTCGGATCGTGCGACTTTCGAGGCTGTTCATTGAGGTCTAGAAGGACCAGCGCTTTCGCCTACCTCCGAAAACTAGCACCGGAAGCCCTCTTCGACCACCCACCATATCCAAACGCCACATTCCACCACTCATCACCGGCTCCCATAACCCAGCTCCAATTTCAATTACCCATCACCGGATCCCTTCATCTCCCATCATCTCCAAACACCAAATTCCACCACCCACCATCTCCCACCACCATCTTCGCCACCTTTCCATCTCCACCACCAGCCACCATCAACTCCATCTCCACCATCTTCCAACGCCATCCCCGCCTCCTCCTCCCTTCGGTCATCACCTTGCCCCCCGGTCGCTGCCCCCCATCACCATCCAATTTCATTAGACCCCGTCATCTTCGTACCCTGCCCACCACCACCCACAACTGTGTTTACTTGAAATGCCGAGTGCCAATGAAGGGGTGTCCATCTTCGTTGATGGCCTACTAGAAAGAACAACAAACTCATGGCTTAGGGTTGTATTCCGTGATTTCAAGTCAATGTACGACATCTTTATTCTTGTGAAGAAAAGGTTGAGGTCTAGATGGTCTTATGCCTTTGTTTGATTTCATAACTCAAATGAAGCTACATGGGCAGTTACATGGGTGGTGGGTGTGAAGCTTAAAGTACAATGGGCTAACCCGGAAAAAAGAACAATACCTCCATCCGCACGGAATAGGCTGTAGCAAAGGGAAGTCCAGTAGCCCAGAAACGCAAGTGGTATTCAGGAACAGTGGAATGCACCACCTAATCGAGGTGGGAAAGATATGAGTACAAATATTCCAAGGATTGCGGTGTCAAATACCAACAAGAGGGTAGAGGCATGGCTTAAGCGATCAATCATTGGCCGTTTGTCTAATGAGGTCAGTCTTGATGATATTCTTACATTTATCACAGAGAACGATCTCTACGGGCTAACCCCTAGAGGCTTAAGCAACACTACCTTTATCATGGTATATGACTCTGTTGACACCATGGACCCCTACCTTGGCCCCCGTAAGGAGACACTACTACGGAAGTTCAGAGAGGTGTACAAGTACTCTGGCGAGATCCTTGGATCCCTTAATAGAAGAGTGTGGCTTGGGGTCCATGGACTGCCTGTCCAATGTTGGTCTAATGATTGTTTTGCTAACATTGCCAAAGTATGGGGGAAGTTTGTTAGGGTGGATTCAAGAATGTCCACAATGAGATGTGCTGACGTTGCCGGGATCCTGATTGATACCTGCTACACAACATACATTGATCAGATGGTCCAGGTTCAGTATAACAGGGGTCCTCGCTTGGTCCTCATTAAAGAAGGCAGCTCTGTGTTGATCCTAGACTACTCTTCCAAAGTTGTTGCCCTAGCAGCCTCAGCCAGATTAGCTAGGAAACAGGCATCCTTCTCGACATAGTCTTTTCAAGAAAGTTATTGTATAGTCTTTTCAAGAAAGTTATTGTACTACAGTACCTCGGCATACATCATGGGTTCAACCTTCTCTTAAGCAGATAACGGATGTCTCGATTGTTGTGAGGAGCCTGGAAGTCCTATTCCATGGCAAGTGAATGAAGGGGTAGATGTTACATGGCAGCCATTAGGACAGGGTTCTATCCATCTCAATGGTCAAATCATTGGGAGATGGGCCTTGGAATGGTCTTACCCGCTCGCTGCACTGCTCCCTTGCGTTCCTCAGCCTTTCGTCCAATTACCGTACCAGGATGATCGAGAGAATGAACATCCTCCTCTTCTACTTCCATGGGTCAAGGATGGTGAAGTTGTAGTTGTCCAACATCGTGCCCAGATAACATCTCATGATAACAAAGCTCCAGGAAACACTAGTGATAATAACTCTGCTGCCTCTAGTTTGGAATTTCCTTCAGGCTTCGAGGCCCATGCATTGACCAGAATCTTACATGGAGCAGATAGTATGCCCGGGAACCACCACGTTATAGTACCTTTCATGGAAGGGCCTATCACTGATCGGTGGAAAAAAGATGAAACATAAGATGAAGGAAAGAGAGAAGCGGAAGCTACATGAATTCCTGAAGGACATATCACCCAGGAGTAGTGCAAGGAAAACGACAAAGACCGTTGGAAAAAAAGAAAAAGAGAAATAGCGGGAATCAGGGAGATAGTGCTTCTGTTGTTAAAAATATCCTGGAAGCGAAGAGAACAATAAAAATGGGGAAAAGGTTGGGCATAGATTTTGATGGGTTCGATCCTCATATGGTGAAAGCCATGCTTGATAAAAGATGAAGATGGGGATAGATTTCACTGCTGCTGAATTCTCGGTTTCATCTTTTTTGGGTGTTGCTTGCGCTGTTTCTCTGTGTCTGGGAGGCCTTGTTGTCGTTGTCTTGCCTTGTCGTGTTTTGGGGCTTGTGTTTTACCTGTTGTTCAGTCGCTGTTTGTGTTGTCCTGTCTCCTTTCTTTTGTATTGGTTGTTTTGGTTCCCATTGTCTTACGATTTGACTCAGGGCTCACTTAGCGAGTTGTTGTTTGTTTCGCGACTTTGTCGCTAATTATCAAAAAAAAAAAGTATCTTACACAATGTAAATCTCCTTTTTTTTTATATATAAAAAGAGGCTACCCCACATTTTGTTCGGGCAAAAACAAAGTCATATTTATACAAGTGCAAAATGATACATACCTACTAAAAGACTGTATATCAAAAACTACACATAATAGATATATAATACTTGGACTCTTGCCTTCACAAATAGGGATTACCCCCATATATCATTAACATATGCCAATAATAAAAAGAATATTGCTATAAACGCAAAACAAATAGATATAGGGATATTCCAACCACATAAGACATGATCAACAACCTGCATCACATAAATATGGATCCAATAGTACAACAACAACAACAAGAACAACTAACCTAGTGCTTCCAAGGGCTCCCGCCAAAAGCAGGGTCTGGGGAGGGTAGATGTACGCAGCCTTCCCCCTTCAGGGGGCTACTCTGAAGAGATGCTGTTTTCTACCAACCCCAGCCTAAGAAGATAGTCAAATATGGATCCAATAGTATGCATCATAAATCATGCAATTGAGGTTTTATTTTATTTTATTTTATAATTATTATTATTTTTTTGATAGTTTGAATACAAGCCCGAGAAAATACAATAAAGCAGGGCAGGGCCCAAAAGCTAAGAAAAAGAAACAACCAAAACACTCAAGGTAGAAAACTACCCTAAACCCGAAGTCTAAAATGAAAGGACTCAAAATCAAGGGTAAGGGTGGACCTGACACCAATGACTCCATGATAAACACCAGCAAAAAAGAAGCTGCTCCAACAAACCACACCCTGGAGGAACTACCCTAGAGACAAACAAAATGACGAGGCCACAAGAGGCCAAAACATCCGAGGTAGACCAAAACATGACAGCAAAAAATTTACAAAAACACTGAACTTGAATATAAGCCTTATATATTTCAAAATGATACCTCCCTCTAAGGGATCGGAATATGGAACTGACTTCCACTACCAGTAATCCTAGTATTTTCACATTTCACATAGTGAATCTTGTACTTCTTCCAGGGATCGCTCCATTGTCTTAGGTACCATATTGGCAATAAATACCAACGTGAAGGCATAGATGCCTGCTAATATGAAAAATGTGCCTGAGGAACTCCATTCCATGAAAAAGCTAAATGTACATGTCACAATTGAGTATTTTTCAACAAAGAAACTTGTCCCACATTTTAGTGATCATATTAAAATCCACATCTAGGATTGGCTCATAGTAATATCCTAAAATATGCATGTTGATCAACATACCACATTTTCGATAAATCATATCCCTTTTCTTTACTCATACGGTGCAACACAAATAATTGACAGCACCAACTCATAAATTCAATCTTGATTTCCACGAACCACATTGACAGAAGTTCAATCATCCGACCATGAAATCAAATTTAAAGTATTAGATAGCAATTTAAGGAGTTTTCCAGCTCATAATCAACTATTGTCTTATCTGTTTTGTTGAATCAGTCAAATAGCAAAGCCACATAAAATGGACTAACTCATGTAGTTATCTAAATCATTTGGCATGACAAACCAATGCATACTTAATTAATTATTTGAATAAGAATCAATCACTATTGCCTTTAGTTTTAGTTAGTCTAACTTGACTTTCAATGCACATAGACAAGATATGCCTATCTAAAATTCAACAAAAAGTATGGACATTTTAAGCCTTAAAATAATAAAATTAAAGTAGAAAAAAGTGTCATTCAGCCAACTCGACTAATTAGTAAACAAGGTTTGACAATGAAGATTATTCAGTCTAGATTACTTCATAATATTTTTCACAGGAAGAAAAAGTTTTACGTACATCTAAAAGCTTCAAGTAGTTTTAACAAGGCAAAATTTTCCTTTTTAAGACTGTTGGACATATTTTTGATAATAATCATATCATAAAATATATTTTAAAATAAATAATAAATATTTACATATATTAATAACAATTATCATCTAAATATAGATAATTGCACAAGAAAAGATACAACGTAACATTATTTAAATTCTATCAAATCATGTACTGGAAATTCACTAAAAACAAGCACATGTGAAAAATAAATTATATATACGAAAGGGTTTAAGAAAAACATATATTTGGGGTTAAGACACGTGAGAACGTTTTCCTTATAAAAGAAACGTCCCTCCTTCACAAGTTTGATATTTCAAATTTTAAGTGTGCTCCTTTCCCAAGATTAAACAACCTGTCGGAACTCTATTTGTGCAGTAATAAGAAATCCCCGAACCTCAATTACCATAGCTCACCATTTAAGAAAAGTGAGAGAGTACACTAAGAAAAGCAGATAAAAGAGTTTTCCTTTATGTTGTCTAAATCTCTATTTTCGTCAAAATATATATATATATATATATATATATATATATATATATATATATATATATATGGAATAAATGTCCATAATTTTTGGTAAAAATACGGTATTGTGATTTCATTCATAAAAAATATCTGCCATAGATATCCTTAATTTTCTTTGTCAAAGTAGAGTAAATAGACCATGACTTTGATATGGTGATTACGTTCACAAAAAAATATTTTTAGATGTATAAAAACAATATTTATCAAAGGTTTTTTCAATTAGATAATAATACACAAAATGGATTATTTCTAAATAACGCCAATAAAACATTTTATTTTTCCAACAGATCAAGCCAGAACCTGTCAGAAACTTTTAAGACTACAAAGCATTCTTTCCAATCTCCTTTAAACACCCGGAGTGTGGGCTATAAAAACATATAACCAAGAACGATTAAGAAATATTTCCTTTTATATTGTGAAGACTTTTTTTTTTTGAAACATTAGATACTGAACTTAATTTCCAATACTCCTACTACAACAGTTTTTGGGTAGAATTTTTTGATAAAAACGTTGATGTGGGACTGAATCTGACTGGCTAATGTCAACCATGCTGACAACATATCCGCACCATGCGACATGCATGTCTCCTATTTTCTAGGTTGGCTTATACAACATGTAGGACTTTGTTAGCAAAATAGCACTTTCTAAAAAAAAAAAAAAAAAAAAATTTTGTAATTTGATACAATTGAAAAAATATTCAGCAAAATAATATATTTTACTATTTATTTATTATTGTACGCCATTTTGAACCTAGTACAAGAGGTTCCCTAACGTCGTGCAATAGGTTGTGCAACATGCACCCATTAAATTTCTTTTTTTTTTTTTAAGTATTATATTTTTTAAAATTAAAAAAAATTGATTAAATAACTTTTAACTTAAATTATTTTGAGTTTTAGTTTTATAATTTTAATCACTAAATAAATACCTTTTGAATTAAAAAGGCATATATATATATATATATATATATATATATATATATATATATATATATTATTATTATTATTATTTGAACTATTAATAAGAAAAATATAAATGAGGAACAAATTTAAATAAGGAGATGGAAATATGCATATTATTGAATAAGGGATGCATTGAGGGTAACACCCTAAAAGGGGAAGGCTGCGTACATCTACTCCTCCCCCCAGACCATGCTTATGAAATGATATTTTAGTTTTTAAGTTACATATATCTAATAAAATAATTAAAATAATAATATGTAAATGCATAAACTCGTAATTTTTTGTTGGAAATATCACTGTCTCCTCATTTATATCTTCCTAATTAATAGTATTACACTATCACAGTTCTTGTATGACAACAACAACGGTCCCGGTGCCACAAGGGCTCCCGCATAAGCAGAGTCTAGGGGTGGATGCACGCAGTCTTCCCCCTTTATAGTGTTATCTTGAATGTGTCTCTTATTTAATAATATATATATCACCATCTCCACATTCAAATGTGCCTCTCATTTATACATTCCTTATTAATAGTTCAAATAATATTATGCATATACCTTTTAATTTAAAAGATATATGTATTTAGTAATTCAAATTATAAAATAAATAATTTAAATTAAAAATTTATTTTTTTAATTTTAAAAAATATAATACTTACAAAAATAAAAAAAATTAATAGGTGCATGTTGCACGACCTGAACGTTGTGCAACAATTGGGAATCTCTTGTACGAGGTTTGAAGTGGCTTACGACGATAAATGAACAGTAAAATATGCTATTTTCCTAAATATTTTTCCACATTACAATAAAAATATCATATGTTGACACTTTTTAGGAAATATGTTGAAGCTTTTAAGCGCAGAGAAAAATTTTCTTGACGCTTGGTTCAAGCGTCTTTAATTTTGGGGTCAGGAAATATTTATTGACACTTGAAAGCGTCAAGAAAATCCTCGACGCCTTAAAGCGTCAACCAATTCTAGACGCTTTCAAGCTTCAAGATAGCAGTGTCAATTTATTTGTGACTCTTTAAAGCATCAACCATTTACGAGTTAAATTTTACGTTAATTTTTTTTGAAATATATCTACACACTTAAAAGCGTCAAGAAATTAGAATTTTTATTTTTTTTATTGATTTTTTAGCATGCATTTATTGTTCTATTAATTTCGTAGGAATGATTGTTTAAATGTTATACCTTTAATGACTATTTCAAAATACATGTAAAGATTTTTTTTTTCTTTTATAACCAATCATTAAATTTCCTATATAATCTTACAGAAATCCTCCATATATCGGAAATTATAAGAAGACATCCATAATATAAACTAAAAAGGAACATATCTAGTGCCTCAAGGGCTCCCACCTACGCAGGATCTGGGGGGGGGGGGGGGGGGGGGGGGGGCGGGATGTACGCAGCATTCCCCCTTCAGGGTGTTAACCTGAAGAGAGGCTATTTCCTAGTGCCCCCAACCTGAGGGTGAGGACTTCCCAGGAGGTCATCCATCCTGATATTACTCTCGCCCAAGCACGCTTAACTTCGGAGTTCTAATGGGATCCGGTGACGGCGTGTTGGTGCCCTCTTTGGTATCCATAATATAAACTCAAGCATAGTAATTGATCATGCTAATTAATATTGAAATTATCCCAAAAAATATCAGAAGTACATCCATAAGTAGTCAATACTAATATTAAATAGGTACATCCTTAACATATCACATAGAAAATATTGACTGATCAAACAAAATTCTAAAAAATCTAAGAAATCTTGCCTACAAACTTTATCTGATACCTTTATGTCAGCTATTTTGAGCATTATCAACTGGTGACGGAGCAATGCAATCATCGGCACTTGATTCATCTGCAACCTAAAAGAAGCCAAAAAAAAAAAAGAAAGAAAATTAAGTCTTCTAATATATACAAAGAAAAGTATTTCCACTAGCCCAATTATGCCACAAAAATATTTTCTAAACAAGTATGATAATCACTAAATGTAAATTTTGTAGAATTATGGGCTCTAAAAACACTCTAAAGTATGACAATTACTAATTCAAAATTTTGTCTATCTTTCCCCAAATGGATTAAAAAATTTCAAAAGGAAGAAGTTTTAGATTAGTTTCTTACTTGAGTTGTAGGCATACCACCAACACAAGTTGCCAAAAAAGGATCTCCGGCCGGACGCATTTGCATTCCACCAAACAAACCAAGTCGATACAGACGAAGCTCAGACTCCAACATATGGTTTCTCTATATCACACTATCCATTTGTTTTTGCATGCTGTCAAGACGACTTAGGAATACAATAACTTGATTTGTGCTTGTGCCTTCATTGTTTTTTCTCTTCAATTCTTGATTAAGCCGAGTAACTTAGCTTTTGGTTACTCCAATGCCATAGCCACGTGCTCTTCCCGGCTTATCTTCACCCATAAGCTCCATCATAACTGTATGTTCAATTTCTGCACGCTTTGCTTCATCAACATCTTCACCAAGTTCTGTTATTTTCTTATCAATTTCTTTTTTCGCTGCATCCTAAATTACAAGAAAATATAATCTAATTAGTCTTGTATATATGCAATAAATGACTATTGTGATGCTTATAATGTAAATTGTACCATGAATTCTTTGGAATCTTGTTGCACATATGATCCATCTTTTTTGGTATGTGCAATGTCAAAAAATTCAACTTCATGTGGATTCCTTTTGTTGTGCACCTTCTACAAATCATAAAAATTCAAAAAAAAAAAAAAAAAAAAAACCCATTAAATAAGCAATCTGCTTGTTATTTGCATGTATAACAAGCTAATACGATATGAAAAAAAAAAACTCACAAATTCTTGTTTCTTTCGTGAGTAACTCTTTGAGCCAGTGGTGTGGGTATGTATTTGGTTTGCACGAGCTGCTTTTTCTTTCTCAGATAGCTCCTGTAATAAATATAGAAACCATCAAAGTTGACAAATGAACGAGCAACTTGTAAATAGCCAAACTCATCTTTTTATGGAATAACAATAGAAACTGCCCTCTTAAGCACCAAATCGCATAAGCTATATTCACATGATAATTCTATTTGTCCTAATCCTCTCTATTTTCCCTAGATTTACTCAGGTTCAAGAGTTGAAAATCAACCATAAAGCCGCAAATTAGGGTCCAAGTTCATGACTTTAACATGCATCAACCATATAATAACCACAAGCAAGAAATCTAGTCAAAAACCATTAAAATTGATCAATGAACAAGTAACTTGTAAATAACCTAACTCATCTTTCTGTGGAACAGCTATAGAAACTCCCCTCTTAAGCACCAAATCGCATAAGCCATATTCACATGATAATCCTATTTCTCCTAATCCTCTTTGTTTTCCCTAGATTTACTTGGGTTCAAGAGCTGAAAATCAACCATAAAGCCTCAAATTAGGGTCCAAGTTCATGACTTTAAAATGCATCAACCATATAATAACCACAAGCTAAAAATAGAATCACAGACCATTAGAATTGATCAATGAACAAGTAACTAGTAAATAGCCAAACTCATCTTTCTATGGAATAACTATAGAAACTGACCTTTTAAGCACCAAATCGCATAAGCCATGTTCACATGATAATTCTATTTGTTGTAATCCTCTTTGTTTTCCCTAGATTTACTCAGGTTCAAGAGCTAAAAATCAACCATAAAGCCTCAAATTAGGGTCCAAGTTCATGACTTTAACATGCACCAACCATATAATAACCACAAGCAAGAAATCTCGTCAATGATAAAATATGAATTCCTAATGTTCTACTTACCTTGGCTTGAGGTGATCTCAAATAATTCTTAAATTTATCCCATTTGCGATCTGAAAAGCCTGGTGGAGCGTCAACCGTGTCAAATGCCTCAAAAATTTCTTTTTCAGAAAATTGATGCTCATCTTCCTCTTCTTCCTGAGTGTTATCGGTTTCTGTATTCCTTGCTTCCTTAAGCTTCGTTTTAGCTTCCTTGAAAATGTTCTTTTTCAACTCATATTTATTTTTCCTGTACTTACTGTTATAAGTTGCAAAAAGAACCTTGTCCACTTCCGCTGTTTGCGGTAACAAGAATTTATCCTAACCATCAAACAAGCATCACATGTAAATACATTAGAAAAAGACAAGACAATTTGAAAACCACTTCTACATTTGCTACAACTTCCAAAATAATAGAAGTGGAAACTTTGATAAAAATTAGAATAAGTGTAGTTGGTTGCATCAAGGAACCCTAAGAAAGAAATGAAAAGCTAAATAGAACAATTACCCTAACTTCTTTGATAAGCTTGACACCATATCGGGCCTTGACTTTCTTAAAATCTTTTACAAAGGTAGTCAAACCTGACTCTGAAGCCAACAAGGAAAATCTTCGACCCACAACTTCTCCTTTAATTTTGCATCCATACGTCCATGCCTAAGGGCTCTTTGTTCATTCATATAGTAACTATAGTGATATAAGTCAAAATTGACATGTTTCCTCTAATAAAGATCTTGTATATATAACATGTATTTAATAGAAAAGGTACTTACTCATGGTAAGGGGAAAGCTTCTTATAATTAAATAACACATAACGATGAGCTTGACGCAGCGATGTGTTATCAAGCAGAATGCAATATACCTTCCCTAAAACACGACCACCTGAATTAAGTGCATACTTATCTTTGTTAGGAATATTGTCATCATTCCTAGGGGGGCGATTCAATGGAGTCTCTACGACTTCAAAATATCTCGAACAAAAAGTAACACATTCCTCAGCTAGGTATCCTTCTGCAATTGATCCCTCTGGTTGAGCTCTATTATGAACGTATGACTTCAACCGCACTAGAAATCTTTCAATTCAAATAATCGACAAAAAACTCTATTAGTGAACAAATAAGGCATACCTATTATATAGGCATTATGCTAACCCAAAAAAAAGAACCTCGATTACCTCTCAATGGGGTACATCCATCGATAATGCACGGGGCCACCAAGCTTTACCTCTGTAATTAAGTGAATGGTCAAATGCACCATGATTGTGAAAAAACTTGGAAGAAACAATTGCTCTAACTCGCACAATGTTTTTCGAATTTGATACTCCAGTTTGTCTAACTTCGCAAGGTGAAGGACTTTGGCACATAATCCTTTAAGGAAAGAGCACAAGGCTGATACTACCTTCACCACTCGGTGTTGTGCTTGTGAATGCATGGAAGCCCTCAAAGCTATGGGCAAAATATCTTGCATTAAAATGTGACCATCATGGCTCTTAAGGTTCGAGAGTTTACGATCCTTCAAATTAACACCCCTTGAGATGTTTGATGCATATCCATCAGGAACCTTGAGATCTTTTAACACTTGAAGAAAAGTAGACTTTTCAACACTTGACACAGTGTAGCATGCTGGCGGTGCGTATGGCTTCCTATTAGAGCGTTCAACAAGATGAAGATCAGACCTGATACCCATATCCATGAGATCCCTTCGAGCCTTCTCATTATCTTTTGTCTTCCCATCTAAATTCAATAAAGTACCAAGCAAGTTGTCACACACATTTGTTTCTATGTGCATCACATCTAAATTATGCCTAAGAAGATTATGCTCCCAATACGGCAAGTCAAAGAAAATGCTTCTCTTTTTCCATAGCTGTTGCTCCCCATTAATATCCTCCTCAATGAAATTATCAACATCCTCCAAAGCACCAATATCATAAGTAGAAGCAAGATTATTACTCAATACCTCAATCGAGCTATCATTTGTAGAGCTGGCAACCTCCTCCCTTGTCCTTTTCTTAAAAGATTTGCCATGCTTGCCATATGTGAAGTTTGTACCCTCTAATTGTTTGAGAACATCAGATCCACTTAGTAGACTTGGAGGGCTCCCATACTCAATAGTGTCGTCAAATTGATTTGGTTGATATCTATAAGGATGATGGCGCTCTAGCCATTTGCGGTGGCCCATAAAGCTGAACTTCTTTCCATACTTTAGCCAAATCGAATGCGTGGAGTTAGTACAACAAGGACATGCAATTCGTCATTTGGTACTCCAACCAGATAAGTGTGCATAAGCAGGAAAGTCATTTATTGTCCACATCAAAGCAGCCCGTAGTTTAAAATTTTGTTTAGAAAAAGCATCATAAGCATCCACAGCATCCCACAATTGTTTCAACTTATGTATCAGTGGTTGCAAATATATATCTATGTCATTTCCTGGACCTTTCTCCCCTGGAATAATCATCGAAAGGATGAAAGAATGTTGTTTCATACACAACAATGGTGGCAAATTGTACGGGATCAACAAGACTGGCCAAGTGCTATATGTTGTACTCATTGTACGAAAAGGATTAAAACCATCACTAGCAAGGGCAAGCCCTACGCTACGAGGGTCTGAAGCAAACTCTGGATGACGCTCATCAAAAGATTTCCAAGCAAGACCGTCCGCCAGAGTCCTTAACTTTCCATCCTTTGTGCGTTTCATATCATACCATCTCATATCCTTTGCCGTTTGTGGCGACATGTAAAGCCTCTTCAATCTGGCAGTTATCGGGAAATAACAAAACACTTTGCCCGCCTTTTTTGCCTTTGGCGGTTCTGTACTTTCATCGATTTGCCCATCCTTGTCACCCTTATCTTCTGTTTGCCAATGAGAGAGACCGCATACATGGCATGATTCTTTGTTTTCTTTCTCACCCCAATAAAGCATACAATCATTAGGACATGCATGAATTTTTTGGTAACTAAGACCTAACTCGTTGGTTAATTTTTTAGCTTCATAGGCCAAAGTGGGCAATGATGTTAAATGGGGAAAAAATCTTTTAGGAGTTGTAATAACATTGTGAAAACCTTATTAGAAATATCACTGAGACATTTGAGATGAAATAATTGCACATTGAAGGCCAAATTCGAATATTTACAACCCGGATAAAGTTCTTTGTCAAATTCTTCGAGCAACTTCTGAAACCTAACATCCTCAACACTAGGTGAAGGGTTAGGCTGCACTGAATCTGGATATGTCTGTGCCCCACTAGCTTCACCTAAGTCCGCATATGCCTGTTCCTCTAATGATTCACCAACTAAATTTAAAGAATTGGCACCCAAGGCATGTTCCAGCATCTCTCTCATATTTCCTACACTTAGGGAAGTATCTTGAAGAGCACTAGTCTCGGTGGACGATTGAGTCCTATAAGGTGTATTAGATTGATATGTTAGTCGATTTTCTCCATGTCGTGTCCAAATAGTGTAACCAGGTACGAAGCCATATGACAAGATATGTCGGTGAACAAGATCAATTCCCAACCATCTTCTATTACGGCACTTAAGTCATGGACATTCAATTGTGTTTTTCACTGCTTTAGCACGACAAAAATCAATGAAAGATTGAGCTCCCGTCCTATAAATTATGCTGGTTCGTAGTGCAGTAATCCAACTTTTGTCCATTGGATCAAATTATAGGAACATGTTGTACCTAATCAATGCATCAAAATTTAAATTCCTAAAAAACAGTTAAATGACATAATCAATTGCCAAAATGTAAAACGTTTTCCAAATAAAAACATCAATTTCTTCCTATTTTGAAATAGAAGTAAAAAAGTATTGTTTCTTTTCAAAAAAGAAATAGAGGAAGAATTTTAAAAATTTAAAACAAATTGCCTTCACTGATAATCTAAGAATAATTAAATCTGAAAAAAAAATTTTGAAAAAAATGATATAGCAAATGGCAATTATTTTCACTTAATGTTTAAGTGGGCTTCAATTTAAAAATTGTATACGATATGAAATGGTGTAAAATTTGTCGTCATTTTTTTGGTAAACCCACTATTCACTTGCTATTTTCCTCATCTCATACACGAACTACGAAGTTGTGACATTAATAATAAAGAAAAGTTTGATACGATGTCTATTTATACCTTTATACATCACTATTTGGACTATTCTACTGAATAACTGTTAAACAAAAATACTATTTTATAAAGTGTGCGGAGTAAAAATTAAATACACCGAATCTCAAAATATTAATGTGTAATTTTTGCTTTTTTTTTTTTTTTCCGTGGATAGACACAACTTATTTGGTTTATGTCAAGAAAAATCAATTGTGTCAAAATCTTAAATTATTTGAATGAAATTTAAATTTATGTACATACTTATTTCATACCTTATTTTTAAGTTATATTAAAATAAACAATGAAAGTTTTGATTCAAGCTCAAACATTTTTGTTACAGAGGCTCTAATGTTGATTAATGTGTTTCTGTAAAACTTTTAAAAGTATATATGTTTAGTGAGCTCATTGTTCGGCTTGTAATTCACATCTTGAACATAATGCATATCTTGCTCACCATATATATAATATAAAACTAAACCATAACTAAAGAACAAACAAAAGAAAAATACAAACATTAGATTATTTTCTCAATAACTTTCCCTGTCAAAATAATACTTTGAAATATAAGTCATTAAACTCTTGGTTTAGTGATAAAATTGTACCCAAATTTGAGAATACATATAAGAGGTCATAAGTTCAATTTCCATTACTATAAACCCCACTCTAAAAGCAATAATGTCATCAATAATGATTTTATAAACTTCGAACTAAAACAACATAGAAATAAAATGACAAAATTCTATCACTAGAAAACCCTACTCAAACAATAGAGAACTAAATTGACAAAATCCTAATGTCAATAGCAACATCAACAACCATAATCACTTACCCAAAATTAAAAAAAAACGTCAACAACCATTATCACACAATGTCAACACTAAACACATTGTCAAAAGTAATGTGTCTTTAAACTAATAAACCCTAACATATAAGTAATCAGGCACTCAAAAAGCAATGTCAAACATATCAATGTTCGATTTAGTTGATTTACCTTGAAAAAACCTCAAATCAGGTTGTTGAGCGAGGACGGGAGTCGTTGAGCACCTGATTGTGCGCGAGCAGAAAGACAGAGGAGCAGTAAGGCTCAAGCAGAGCGAGAGAGAAGCAAACTGTGGAGATGGGGATTAGGGTTTTTGACAAGGGAGTGGGAGGTGAGGGAGAGAGATGGGCCGTGTGGGAATTGGGAGGAAAGGGGAGGGGGTGAGTTTCAATTTTTTTTTCTGTTTCCCTTTTTTTTTGTCCAATTATTTTCATTTTTTATTATTATTTTAAACTAAAATCATATTTGAGTACATATGAAGTGAATGATTATCGAGTACAATTTAAAAAGTGTCGAGTCAAGTTAATAATGCAACACCTACTCTAGTATTAAACTAATTAACTCATACTCATTTATTAAACGAGTTATTTATATTTTACTACTTTGACCTTTTGATAATTATAAAAAGGCCTCTGATGTTTTGGAAGTATTAAATTAAAGGACCCTAAGGTTTCATCGTATTAATAAAAATGACCTTCTCCTACCATCTGACATCTCGGAAAAATAAAAAGACGAAAATGCCCTTAAGCAAAATGACGTCGCTTTGGGTCTGATTTTGCACACTTACCAAAACGGCGTTGTTTTGGTTAAAAAAAAAAAAAAAGAAAACTTCCCTTAAGCAAAACGACGTCGTTTCGGGTCTGATTCTGACACTTACCAAAATGAGGTTGTTTTGGTTTTAAAAAAAAAATTATAATGGGTTAGCTAAATTACATTAAAAAATATGGGTTTATATAAAGTAAAATTAACAAAAAATAAGCAAAAAAATGACATTTGAAAAAAATATTTTCAATCTACCATAGTAAATAAAGCTTAAAAATGATACTAAAAAATATTTTCAAAAAGCTCATGGTCCATTTTATTAGTACGATAAAACCTCATAGTCCTTTTTAATAATTCCAAAACGTCAAGGTCCTTTTATAATTACAAAAAAGGTCAGGGTAGTAAAATGTAACCCTCTATAAATCTTATTTTATTTGATACTGTAACTCAAATTATAGGATATGAGTGGGGGAGAGAACATTTAAAGTAAAAAAGAACCTTTAAAATTAATGGAGCCGGAGTATGAGCTAACTAAATAATTTAATATTGACACTCGTGAAACTATGATACTCTAAAACACATTGCAACAAAAATAGGTCCTCTTATGCAATAGTTTAAAAGCGATGCAAAACCGCTACCTAAAATTAGACGATGCAAGGATTTTGAGAATCGTTGCAACTGAACCCTTGGCATAGCCTAGTAGTGAAGCTTCAGGAACAAGTGTATTACTATCCAGGGTATGAATGAAGTGCTTAACTTTATTGCTCGACTGATCTTCCTCATTTAATTAAAATTACAAGTTAGTTAACAATTAACTTAAAATTTTAGTTATTTTAGTCAAATAGTTCATACCATGATTTTTAACCATACAGGCTTGAAGAAAGAGTGCAGGGCAATGAAACAACAACACACACAGAAGATGAAGGTGGCGGAGATGAGAATGCTAAGGTGGATGTGTGGACACCCAAGGAAGGATAGTATTGGAAACGACTTCGTAACAGGCAAATTGGGCGTAGCCTCCATTGAAGATAAATTGAGGGAGCAACGGCTGAGGTGGTTCAGACATATATGTTTATCATCATCTTATATGTTGACATGCGCTTGTTGTGGCACGCTTTGAGCCTGTTGCTTTGCTTGCAGTGTGCCTGCCGTGAGTTTAGCCATACTTATGCATTTGATACTTCTTCTGTTTTTGCCAGGTCTTTGGCTCTTTGCTGCGGACTTGCTTTTCTGACTGGGGATCCTCGGAAACAGTCTCTCTTTAGGGTAGCCCCCGGGAGGGGGAATGCTACGTACATATACACCCCTAGACCCTGCTTTTGCGGGAGCTCTTGGAGGCACTGGGTTTGTTGTTATTGTTGTAGGCTTGAAGAAAGAGTAGCATAGGTACTATCGTACTGGTACTTTCACTGCGGCCATCAAGTCAGTGGTAACCGCAACATGTATAGTGGTACCAAATTCATTTCAAACAAGTTTTAAATCAAATTTACGAATCCTAATACATGGATGGGAGTCATAATTATAATTTAATAATTTTGGTACTGCAAACCCAATTTGATAAGATGCTCAATTCATATTCAGAATTATGCGTCTAAGATAAGCATTTCAAATATCTATGCCCAATTCACCAACCATGAAGGGAAAAACTGACGAAAATGAAATCGTAGGTGGATCAAATAGCTTTGGTCATACTGTGTACTTGTGACATGTGGTGTTTTAGATGGTACATCGACCAAGTTTCACATGGTGGTGCAATTGTGAGTTCTAAGACGAATATATTTAACATGCCTAGCAACGAACCTCGGATTTGGAGAGCAAGGCTGTTTTGTATGCGTTTTCAAGATATTAAAAAATATTTGCCACGTCAACCTTGCTGATGGATAATGGTGTCAATATGACTCCAAATCCATTTATTAAAACGACGAAACTTATGGTTTTTTTTTTTTTACTAATTGAATAATATCAAGGTATTTTTTATTATTTCAAAAATATTGGATATTAAAATGTAAATAACTTTTAAAAAATATGTATATTAATTTCTTTTTTTAACTAAATTGGGAAATAATTGGACATTGAATCAAAAAAAATGTTTTTTCCTTTTTTTGGCGGGAGCAACATTTGGTTTCCCTCCAAAATTATAATGTTTTTTTAATTTTTTATTACACATTCTTTTTCTTGACACTTGCAAGTGTCAAGAAATTTGTTGACGCTTTTAAGCGTCGAAACAATTTTAGCGTCAAGAAATTTGTTGACGCTTGGTCCAAGTGTCAACAAAAAGGTGTCAAGATTTGGCCATTTTGTTGTAGTGCCAATTGCGTCAAATTGATTTTTTTTTTTTTAAGAAATACTTCCTTTTATATTGTGAAGAAAATTTTTTTTTTTTTTTTTTTTTTTTTTTTTTTTTTTTTTTTTTTTTTTTTTTGTAAACTTTGGATGCTAAACTTAATTTCCAATACTCCTATTATAATCGTTTTTGTGAAGAATTTTTGATAGAAACGTTGACGTGGGACTCAATCGGACTGGCCAATGCCGACCATGCTAACTTCATATCTGCATCATGAGATGTGCGTGTCCCCTATGTTCTAGGTTGGCTTACACAACATGTAGCTCATGAGTGCAAGAACAAGTGGGCCAGGTGCAAGTTGGTGTCCTTAGAAAAGGAACTAACATTCAGGCAAAGCAACCAAGAAGAAAGTAATTATAAAGATCTTACAAAACGATGATATCATGCCGTGGTAAGAACCACTGTCCTAAAAGACGATTTCACAACACCTTCGGTGCACACAGTATAGCCGGCGGCCGTCCTTCAGGATTAATGCGATCCTACTCTTAACGTGTACTCATTAATTGTCGGGTAGGAGTATTTTTAACTTTGCTCAAATCTATTAGATCATAAGATAACCAACCATAATCGATATGGAACATGGATGTGAGGTCCAAACTTGAAGAAATCGAAGGAGTACATAGATCTGGTTTATTTAGAGGACGAATCGCCGCCAGCAAACATAATCTTAGCGGCCAGCAGAGGCAGGATGCCATGGCACAATGGTTGAGGAGAGAAGAAGAGCCACCTTGCCGCTACTCGCAGCATCGTTCCAAGCTATCGATTTTTATTGGAAGGAGAATAGAAGAGAGTGAGAGGAATGGGCGAGGCTGTGCGAGGAGAGAGAAAGAATGAGAGTGTTATTTTCAATTATTTTTGCTGAAGGGAGAGAGAGGGTTGGAGAGTTAAATAGTGGGGCATAATTTAATAGGGTTTTAATTTACAACGATAAAATAACAGACATAATAAATTATAATAGTAATATTATTAATTAGTTATGAATCTCCAATAATCATATTTAATGACATTAAACAGCTACGATTAAGTGGCTAGTAACGGGTCTTGAAAAATATTTTGTAAAAAATAAATGTATCCGTTGAGAAAAAGATCATCCACACTATTTTTCCAATGTGGGATACAACTCTCCCATAAAACTAAAGGTTAGCTTGTATCATTATTTCAACAATTTTTCACAAAGGATACAAGCAAAAGAGAACAAAGAAGAATAGAGTGGACAAAGGAAGTTTAGGTTTTTAGTGCCAATATCTTGCGATTTGAATCGTCACCTAGGGTAAACCAAGTTTAGGACCAATAGCTTGTAGGGTGACTTTCGTCTTGAACCTCACAAGGGGTTGTATAGTCTGCCACTCGGACACATACTAAACTCCAGATCTCGGCAACTCTAGTGGTTTGGCGCATTTTATCGGCCATGCGCTCGCCTTGTATATTCAGAGGTGCTCTTAGGGGTGTTCGTGAGCCAAGCCGGCTTGGCAAGGGCTCGCGAGCCAGCTCAGCGGGAGCTCAAAAAGCTCGGCTTGCCACAAGCCCAAGCCCGAGCTGAGCCGGCTCGTTTAGCATCCAAGGCTTGGGCTTGCCAAGCTCGCGAGCCTAACGTGCTTGTTTAAAAAAAAAATGACTTGTAGTGGGTAGGATTCGAACTCGATACTTCACCTATTAGAAATGAGACTCTTAACCAATTGATCTCCAAGTAAGTTATGTATATACTTTATTCTATTTTTTCTTCTTACTATATCACAAATAAGTTAAAATGGCAATTATAAAAAGCTTTTTCTTAGGACAATAAAAACAATTACAAATCCAAATCTTCTTCTACACTCTATCCTCTCCTCTCGTTTTTCAATCTTCCTCCTGCCAAGCTCCAAATCAGGTTTGTCTCCTCTCCTCATCTAAGAATATAAATTACCTTCACCAGATTTTTTATTTATTTATTTATTTTTTAATATGAAAATGTTTGTCTCCCTAATTTCTTCAGGCCTCTCGATCTCTCTCTTTCAGTTTTCCGCTGCTGCCTACGGCCCCACCGCTGCTCCCTGCGGCCCACCTCTACTGCTGGCACTGCTTCTGCCGGCCATCACATCTGCACCGCCTCTTCTTCCCTCGCCCGACCACCGACTTGGGTCTTGACTCTTGTTGTACTCTTGTTATATCTCTTCAACTAGCCTCAAGTTATATTCTCTTGTCTCTCCCAAACTTGTATCAGTGTATGTTTATCTTTGATTTGTTTTTTTAATTTAATTTACGAGTTCAAAAAAAAAAAAAAAAAGAACAGGTCTAGCTACTGCCTGAACTGAGCCCGAGCTGAGCTCGAGCCTGTGTCTTTCAGGCTTGGCAAGTTCGAGCCGACCCTCAAGCCTACTACGAGTATGCCGAGCCGAGCCTCAAGCTTGCCAAGCTCGGGCTCAGCTGAGCTCATTAACAGAGCTAGGTGCTCTAGAAGACAAATCTTAAACTTTCATAGAGAGCAGATACACTTCCACACCTGCATAAGTAAATCCCATCAAGTGTGTGTTACCGCACACCACCAAACATATGGATATAGGTCAATTAAGAGCTAAAGCTCAAACTCACCCTTTGGCAACATATAAATAGTGTTCGTCAAGTATAAGCCTCGCTTACACCAGCAAACATATGGCTATGGACCTGTCTCCGTGCTGTCACACCATGGGGAGGGATAACATAAAATACAGTGCACTCCTTGAATAAAACTATGACTTGGCACATTGAACCTGTTAAAACCAGGTTGGATACGTCACGGTTCATTCATATATAGACTTTAATCCCATCCTCCTCGATGTTTCCACAACCAATTTTTGACATAATGTCTGTGTCAATGAATCCACAAGGTTCTTTTCAGACATTACACAATTTAGTGATATCACTTTTTTTCAAGTGGATTATTTATTATCTTAAGCCTGAGACAAATACGTCTCCTCTTACCAAACCCATCAAATATGCAGTGTCCACACCACCCGTTACGGACTATGGGTTAGGTTAAAGCATCAAGCTTAACCATCATAAATAGCATTTCAACACTGTATTGGAACCAAGCGATACTTGAGTGTTGATCACTGCCAACATCAATCACGAGTTGCTCTTAGCCCCACATTACGGTATCTACAACAAGCTGTTAAATAATTAACTCCATCACTTGCCAACTTCAACAAGAGTCAATATAACACAATAGTAGAGCAAATATCATATCAATAAAATCATATGTCCACCCCAAGTACTCAAATAGTACACATATCATACGTATATTGTATATATAGTTGGCAAGAATGACATATACCGCAAATTGGTCAATTTCAAATATTATTAATATTGTGAAACATTATCATCTCAAATCAATTAGATCACCACTAGTTTAGGTTACAGAAGACCATATACCCATTCTCGTCATACTTAATGTACATGCATTATCACGATTAGGTAGTCCATGTATTACCAAGGTGACATCAAGAGAAAGATGTACAGAAAATCATAATCCACAAGGTGCCTTTTACAATTCAACTTAAGGATACCCAAGCCTCTGCAAGGCTCTCGAGACCAATTGCTGGCATCATCAAGCTATTCACATCGACTTTGAATGGTCACCAAAATAATATTTCTATAAGTTAGCTATAACAAGCAAACATTGATGGAATTCACGAGAAATTTTGGTCGAATAGCATTTATCATAGACTCTTGGGTCTCACAAAAACCCCCACAGTGAAATGTCTCACATTGCATTACTAATCCATTCAAATTTTCTACATGCCAATTCAAGCTTTAAGGTTAATCAAGATTCTCATATAACCTACACCTTATCCTTCTCCCAAAAACTAGAAATGAAGGCATGAAACAATGATCGTTAGGGCATACAAATCTCCAAAGACAGCACAAGTCCACATGTGACTCAAACATATCATATTTTTTCTCAACTCTTGGCTAAAATTCAGCAGAACAACTTAAAATCATACTAGAATTCTAAAAATTTAGCAACTAATAGTCCCAAAAATTGCTGTAAAATTAGTATGGACACAACAACATGCTGCAACAAATTTAGCAAGAAACCAGTCCAGAAATAGCGACAATAGCAAGAGCAAATCTAGCATTGCATAACCCAATAATAGCAAGAGACCCATTTCTTCAATAGAATAATATGTTATCTTGTCTTCAAGCAATATGTAATAACATATACCAACTTGCTTCAAACATAGCCATGGGAAACATATGAGACATATCAACATGGAGACTGGTAAACAAAATCACACATAGATTTTCATAAAAACTCACAAGTCCTATTAGCCCTTTAAAATGATCAACTTATTTCACTTAGGTCGCCCAAAATATGCAAGAAAATCCAATATAAACATACAAGTTCTAATCCATGGTTAAACTCAAAATATTTAATGTTCTACCAACCCATTGGGATTCAAGATTGTGCAACTAGACATGTCTAAGAGTTGGCCAATTCCAGGTTCAAGGCTCAAGTTCATAATCGACCTCAAGAGTTAAATACATACTAACTACAACAATCAAACAGAAAATTGAAAAACACAATTTAATTTTCGTACAATATGGTCAGCCATGCAATAGTAGCACTAGTACCATATGACTAAGGTTATATCAAATTCTGATGTCACTCTTTGGAAGATTGTTTAAGCCCATATTAGGATGCACAAGTTTACAAATTTTATCTTCCATACTAAGGGCCATAGACCCTTCTGGTTGTTCCAACAAACTCTTCCTTAGGGTTATTATTTAGAAACATAATTAGATGTCCATTTAATATACATACCATAAGATCATGGCTAAGAGCAATTTATCCATACGAGCTATTAATCATCAAAACAAATGGTCCCAACTTCAAAACTTTGGAGATCCTATGTAACATTTTGATCTCTCTCTACATTTTATATATGTATGCTTTTCTTTTTCCATCACACCTAGCTTTCTAGCTATCCTTCTTCGCTTGTTGTCTTCAAATGTTATACATATGAAGATTATAAACGAGTGAAGATATTTTCCATTCCCTTTATTTGACAACATGATCAAAAAGTATGCCAGCAAGTTATAAGTTAATTTACTAATGTGAATTTCAACAACATACCTAGCATTCTGCAACAACATCATAATATATGAATTAAAATTTAGCATGTGAAAGTACATGTATTATTTGTTGGTCATTACTATGAGTAGAATAGCAAACTTATATGAATGCACAAGATTCAGATGCCTATTAACCTCATGAGAGAGATATCGCTTACATTCATATAGGGTGACAAGACAAATAGAGAGAACATGATGAGCAAAACCTTTAATTCAAGGCTTTTCTCTATTTTCCCACTATGTTTACGAAATCCGCATAAATATATTTAATCTACTAAGAAATTGCGGAGAAGGATCAAACATTCATAACTAGATATATGCCAAATTATTTACGCAAAATTGTATTAGCCCCTGATCCAAATCCAGAGTCCCAATGACAACTAGGTAAAGTTCCATCCAAACAAACCATCACTTTAACCTTTTAAGACAATTGATTCCCTGATACATATCTTATCATTGAAGTATCAATCCATTCACCATATCATTGCTAAAAACAAATGTAAACAGAAAACCATCCAGCGCCCTTATCTGCAGCAGCATCAATAAAGCTAAGAGGAACCATCAATGGCTAAGCTGCATCATCATCCACCTCATATGACTCTAAGTACTCAATCTCACTCACATTGCATACTCAAACCCTTCAACCTCAACCCAAATCACCAAACCCACTAAAACCACACACACATTTTATCTTCAGAAAAATTAAGAACCTCCTCTCCCCTTTAAAACGCCAGCAAAATATTTATTGCCTGTTATACAAATCCGAATCACAATAGTAAAGAAATCAGAATTTCACCAAAGTATTACAAAAAGTGATCACAATCTTCTTAGATCTAACGATAAACTTATATTTTAATACCCAATAGTCATTACTTAGTAGCTGTAGTAATTATGCGAAGTAAGAACATAATCAAATTTTTAAACATATAAATAGTAAGGAAAGAGTGTGTGCGGAAATGCGGAATCCCAAGTACTTAATTCGAATCAAATACTACAACCAAACGAGAAGTAATACTGATAAAAGAGAACAAAAACAAGAACATAATGATTTACGTGAAAACCCCTCTTCAATCGAGAAGGGAGAAAACTACTAGCGGAGATGGAGACTTTTATTGATTAGAGAATAAAAGAATTACAATTCACTTCTCTCTCTCTCTCTCTCTCTCTCTCTCTCGAGGATGATGGCAGTACTCACTTTAATTGGATACCCTTCACGTGAAACCTAGGGTCATATGTATACCTGCATTGAATATAGACTCCCGATCGATCGAGGGGTCCCGATCAATCGGCCCTACCTCTGCTACTTTTCTGCATTTCTCTCCAGCACACTTACCCAATCAATCGGTGGAATCACCCGATCAATCGGCAAGCTCACGGCAACAACAATAATAATAAGTCACTGGATTTGTGGCATATTCCTAACAAACCTCCACCTTGACTCAAATTTAACACCGAAATAAAAAATACCTCCATCTTCTCCACTGAAACCCCACAACCGAGCTCAACAAACAGAAATTGAGAGCCTAGTTTGATGCAACAAGCATCCCATGGCTTGGCCTTGGCGGGACCGGAAGGAGAAGGAGAGGTGCGAACCCAAGGTACTTGGCCTAAGCCAAGGAGTTTGCATGGAAAAAGCCAACTAGGAATAAGCCAAGAGGAACTTGGCGCCACCATTCCTGGCCTGACCAATTCTAGGCGCCACCCCTGGTCAGATGCGGTTGAAGGCCTTGTGGGATTTCCAGCTTGATTCAAGGACGATTTCATCTGATTTTCGACTCAAAAAATTATATCTTTCCTTAATTTTGATTTATCCCTTATTAGTTGATTTATTTCATTAATTAGGTTTAGATCTGATTTTGAATTTGAATTGGAATCCCTCGTCTATATAAAGGAAGGTTAGACTAGTTTAGAAGGAGACTTGAATTTGGATTAAATTGCTATTTCTTTTATGGAGAATTTAGACTCCTCGATGTGTGAGCGAGCTAATTCTACCCATCTTTGTTCATTTTATTATCAATTTTAATAAAATACAAAGGGAAGGCTGTTGAACCTTCCCGTACCCAAATTTTCCCATCACGCGCTGCATCATCTGGTATCAGAGCTCAGAATGTATCTGAGATGGCACTGAGACATCGAGAGACCGCTGTTGTTGAAGAAGACGCTGACCGTAACCGACTTCAGCATGTTGAGAGGAAGTTAGAGGCGAAGGAAGAGCAATTTCGGCGAATCAAGCGTGGCTTGATTCAAACCAAGGTACATCCTATTTGCGCACCAGGATCCCTACCCCAACGCCTCTTAAAACCGGGCGCTATCCAAAAACACTTAGAAGAAAGGCGAGAGCAACCTACCTTCTAGACAACGTGCACCATGGGTGAGAGAATTCCACGCCTAGCCATCGATCCTGGAAGGCGTAGCAATGCCATATCTGTAGAAGCCGTCCATAAGTTAGGGTTAAAACGGTGGATTATCCAAGCCCTTACACTATGGCAGGAAGAGGTGAAAAAGTACTTCCACGAAAACGTTGTTTGATCAATTTTTTAATTGGGAAGAAGTATTGCTAGTCGGTATGGTGTGATATGGTGGCCATGGACGCTTACCACGTGTTGTTGGGGAAGCCATGGATGGACCAAGGAGGCGCCTTCCACGATGAAGAAAAGAACATGTTTGCTTTCATGTTCAAGGGAGTAAAGGTCATTTTGCTTCCAAAGAAGATTGAAGCACCACGTGAGACAAAAGCTGAAGATCCGTTGCCAAAAGAGCAAGCCTCAAGCCTAGTTGGCTCCACCATAGAGACTAAAGTTGGCTCCACCACAGAGGCCAAAGTTGGTGCCACCAACGAGACCAAAGTTGGCATCACCAACTTAGAACCCCAACATGAAAAGGCAACCGCGGGCACAGAATGTGAATCATACTTGGCGTCACCAAGGATGAATCCAAACCAGAAGAGGATCCAAAGATGAGCCGAGACTTATCGGTGGCAACTCAAGACGCAACAAAGGACAAGCCAAAGTTAGGGGTGTCAGCCATGTTCAAGCCAACAATGAAGGCACCAGAACAGGAAGACAAGGTTCATGACATTACCTTACCGAGTGGGGAGGAGCACAACCGAATTGGCCTTGCGGTTCATGCGGACATCTGGAGCTAATCGATGAAGCTGCTCGCTAGAGGTTACATCCAGGTAACACTGAAAGGTGCGACGACCGCATTGACCCCCACAAGCAATGGGACTTGGCGGAGCAAAACGGAGACGGTAAGAAGCTTGGTGGATAAGGGAACAAAGTGGAGGATACAAAAGCTCCAAGTAACAAGGCCCACCAAGAAAACAACGCACAGAATTCGAGGATGAATTCTTTCCAAGCCGGAGTGAATGATACGGAGAGTAATCCAACAATGGCAGTTCAACAATATTGGGTCAACATCTCCATGGTCGGGGTCCAAACGGGGTAAGTTCAAGCGGAGATGGGAGTCATGTTGGGATAAGCTTAAGCCAAGATGGGAGTCATGTTGGCATAAGCTTAAGCCAAGGATTCTATCTTATGCTTGGCGTCACCATTGGAGGAAAGGAAATGTGAAGCCAATAGAAGAAAACATCATCTTGGCTTCACTTGTTATTGGCTCCACCAATAACAAGCTTGACAGAGCATGGCTTCACCCTTGGTCATGCACAATTGAAGGCCTGCTTCTTGGCTCCACCAAAAGTTGGCTAGACAAGATTCGGCTAGGCAAGACGAAGCTATCGTGTGTCCGCGAATGGCGCATTGCTTGGCTAAAAAATTAGAAGTTGGCGACAAAGGGCTCATAAGGTTGACAAGGAAGCTCCACGTAACTAGGCTAATCAAGAAGATTTTCCCCGGAATTCAGGGACGAATTCTCTCCAGGCCGGAGAGGATGATGTAGAGAGCATCCCATGGATTGGCCTTGGTGGGACCGGGAGGAGAAGGAAAGGTGCGAACCAAAGGTACTTGGCTTAAGCCAAGGAGTCTGCATGGAACAAGCCAACTAGGAATAAGCCGAGGAGGAACTTTGGCCTCCATTCTTGGCGTGACCAATTCTAGGCGCCACCACTTGTCAAATGTAGTTGAAGGCCTTGTGGGATTTCCGGCTTGATTCAAGGACGGTTTTGGCTGATTTTCAACTTAGCAAATTATCTCTTTCCTTAATTTTGATTTATCCTTTATTAGTTGATTTATTTCCTTAATTAGGTTTAGATCTAATTTTGAAGTTGAATTTGAATTGAAATCCCTCATCTATATAAAGGGAGGTTAGGCTAGTTTAGAAGGAGACTTGAATTTGGATTAAATTGATATTTCTTTTATGGAGAATTTAGACTCCTCGATGTGTGAGCGAGCTAATTCGACCCCTTTTTGTTCATTTTATTACCAGTTTTAATAAAATACAAAGAGAAGGCCATTGCACCTTCCCGTACCCCAATTTTCCCATCACGCGCTGCATCACATTCAAGTTCGAGCAATGCTCGAATTTCCTACCGGGAAGAACTTTAGTGAACATGTCTGCTGGATTATCTTCAGTACCTTTCTTTTTCAACTCCACCTTGTGCTCATCTATCAGATCTTGAATAAAATGATGCTTGACATCAATGTGCTTCGTTCTGTCATGGTGCGTCATCTGATCTTTAGCTAGGTGAATTGCAGACTGGCTATCACAGTAGACCCTAACTGTGCCCTGATCAACACTGAGTTCACTAATCAAAAATCTCAACCAAATAGCTTCCTTGAATGCTTCTGTCACTACCATATACTCAGCCTCTGTAGTTAACTGTGTTATAAATGACTGTAGACATGCCCCCCAACTGATAGCACTATCACCCAAACAGAACACATAACCAGAACTAGACTTCCTCTTATCGAGGTCTCCATCGTAGTTTGAGTCAACATACCCAACTAAGCAGCATTTACTCCTCCCAAACTCCAAACAAACATCAGAAGTGCCACATAAATATCTAAGAATCCATTTAACAGCATGCCATTGCTTCTTTCCTGGATTCGCCATGTATCTACTCACTTTGCTAATAACATAAGCAATCTCTGGAAGAGTACATACCATAGCATGCATAATACTAGCAACTGCACTAGAGTAAGGAACCTATGATATGTACTTGACATCCTCCTCTATCTGAGGCGAATCTAATGCTGAAAGCCTAAAATGAGCTACCAACGGAGTGCTAACAGGCTTAGCATCCTTCATATGAAATCAATTCAGAAACTTCTTGATATACCTCTCCTGAGATAAGTATAACTTTCCTACTTTTTGGTCCCTATAGACTTCCATACCGAGTATCTTCTTGGTTGCTCCAAAATCCTTCAGCTCGAACTCGCTTTTCAACTTTTTTTTGAAGCTATTAACATCAGTCATGTCCTTAGCTGCAATCAACATTTCGTCAACATATAACAGAATATAAATGTATGAACCTGAGTCTGTCTTCCTGAAGTACACACAACTTTCATATTTACTCATGAAGAGCCCATTACTAGTCATAAACTGATCAAACCTTTTGTACCACTACCTAGGTGACTGCCTCAAACCATATAGAGATCTTTGCAATAAACAATTATGATATTCCTTACCCTCAACAATGAAGCCTTCAGGCTAATGCATGTGAATACTCTCCTCTAGCTCACCATGCAAAAATGCAGTTTTCACATCTAACTGCTCAAGCTCTAAATCATGCATAGTTACTAAAGCAAGTATCGCTCGTACGGAACTATGCCTAACAATAGGTAAGAAAATATCATGAAAATCAACACAATGTACCTGACTGTAGCCTTTAGCTACTAATCGAGCCTTGTACCTTGCATCTTCCACTCCAGGAATGCATTCTTTCGTTTGAATACCCATTTGCATCCTATAACTCTCTTTCCTGTTTGAGGCTTGACTATCTACCAAGTCTGGTTCTTCTGTAATGACTCCATTCTTCATGCATTACCATTAGCCACTTCTCTAAGTCAAATCTAGATACAACCCCCGAATATGTAGATGGTTCAGAATCTTCTACTGTCTTAGCTGTAGTAAGGGTATAGGCTATCATCTCCTCATACCTATATCTCTGTGGCAGCCTAATCTATCTTTTCTGCCTTCCTCCAGCAATAGTATACTGTCCGACCTACTGACCTGTTTTTGTTTCATCATTCTTATTAGAAACCTATACTGGAGGTGCCTGTGTACTCTCAGTCTGAACTACTAGCTGCTGATCTGAACTATCTGACTGTATCTGACTATCATCAGGCTTCTGCACCTGACCCAATTCATGAACTAAGGAGGGCGTGCATGGGGGATGTATTAGGGTAGACTCATCAAATGTAACATCCCTACTAGTAAGAAATTTATGAGATTTTGGATCCCATAAACGAAATTCCTTCACAACTGACGTATAACCAAGAAAGATACACTTCTTGGCTCTAGGCTCTAGCTTCCCATCATTCACATAAGCACAAGCAGGACAACTGAAAATTCATAAAAGAGAGTAACTAGTAGGGGATCCAGACCATACCTCTTCTAAAGTCTTCAACTGAAGCGATGAATGAGGTGATCGATTCACTAAGTAACACGCCACATTAACTGCCTCTGCCCACCATTCTCTCCCTAAACCTGCATTGGATAGCATACATCGAGCCATCTCCAATAACGTCCTATTCAGTCTTTCTACTACTTCGTTCTGCTTTGGTAGATTTGTACAAGTCCCGTGTCTGACAATGCCTTGATGCTCATAGAATTTGATGAAATCACCCTCAACAAATTGAAGCACATTATCAGTCTTTAACCTCTTTATTTGCTTCCATATCTGCTTTTCAAGCAGCATCTTCACTTCTTAAAGACTTCATAAACTTCGTTTTTCTACTTAAGAAAATAGACCTAAACTTTTCTTGAATAATCATGAATGAACGTTAGCAGATGCATGGAACCTCCTTTGGAAGCAACTCTGGACAGTCCCCACAAATATGAATGAACTTGATCCAGCGTTCCTTTAGTCTAATGCACTGCCTACTTAAAGCCGACTTTCTTTTGTTTCCCATAGATGCAATTCTCACAAAACTGCATCAGCCCCGTAGACTGACCACACAGTAAACCCCTCTTGCTCAGCTCCGTCAAACCCTTATCACCCATATGACCCAATCTCATGTGCCAAATCTTGGTAATATCTAATTCTGACATAGATGTAAAAACAGCCACTGATCCTTTTATGGTAGAACCTAGAAGCTCATACAAGGTTCCTACCCTTCCGCCCTTCATCCCAATCAATGCACCCTTACTGACTCTCATAGCTCCACCTTCTATTGTGTATTGTACCCACGTGACTCAAGGCTACCTAAAGAGATAAGGTTCTTTTTCAAATCTAGGACGTGTCGCACATTGCTAAGTGTCCTGATAGTACCATCGAACAACTAACTCTAGTTGCTCCTATACCCATAACCTTACAAGCGGCATCATTGCCCATCAATACTACTCCACCCTGAATTGACTTGTATGTGGTGAACTAGTCCATATTAGGACAAACATGATAAGAACAATCTGAACCCATGATCCACTTATCCTTAGATCTGGCCTGGGATTCGGTTACTAAAAGAACATCAGCATCACCCTCATCTTCAACTACACTAGCCCCAGCAGACTAATCACCTCTATTATGGTCATGTCTGTTATCTTCTTTCTGCTAATTCTTAAGCTTGTAACAGTTTTTCTTTATATGCCCTTTCTTGTGACAAAAGTTACATGAGAGGTTCTTATGTCTAGACTTAGATCTTGACTTCTTTCCACCATCAGGCCCTCTATTCTTAGTTCTACATTTCACAAACAAACCATTACCAGAGTCATTTAAAGAGTCAGACAATTCTTTTTCTACTCGTTCTTTACTCACTAGATTCTTCTTAACTTCATCAATTGTGATAGTTGACCTCCCACCATATACCATGCTTTCTACAAAGCCTTTATGTAAATTAGAAAGAGAACACAATAACAATATGGTCTGATCTTCAGGGCATCAGCCAATTTTTTTAAGTCTTGAATTATAGAGTTAAATTCATTAATATGGTTCTTAAGAGATGTACCTTCCGACATACAAAATGTGAATAACCGGCGCTTGACTGCGAGTTTATTGGAGGCCGATTTGAAGCAGAACATCTTCTGCAGCTTCTCCCACAACTACTTAGTAGTTTTCACCTCCAAGACATCTGTTAGAACATCATCTGTAAGACACATCTGAAGAGCTGTAAGTGTCTTCTCATCTAACTCCTCCCATTGTACTTTGGATAAACTCTCCGGTTTCTTCTCTTTTTCATCCAATGCTTTCTTCAAGCCATTGTGTGTCAGGA
Organism: Simmondsia chinensis; assembly: GCA_018398585.1. Lineage (NCBI taxonomy): Eukaryota > Viridiplantae > Streptophyta > Magnoliopsida > Caryophyllales > Simmondsiaceae > Simmondsia > Simmondsia chinensis. The sequence continues at coordinate 8,117,126 of JAGTTD010000025.1, forward strand.
GACCTTTAACGCGGACTTGCCACAAACTAAAACTACCTTGACCACCAAACTTCCATACTTTAGATTCAATCGCTGAGGTCATAGTACCAAAACGAACAACAAGGGCTTTGATACCAATTTGTGCGAAAATGTGGAATCCCAAGTACTTAATTCGAATCAAATGCTACGACCAAACGAGAAGTAATATGGATAAAAGAGAACAAAAACAAGAACACAGTGATTTACGTGGAAACCCCTCTTCAATCGAGAGGGGGGAAAACCACGAGAGGAGATGGAGACTTTTATTGATTTGGGAATAGAAAAATTACAATTTATTTCTCTCTCTCTTTCTCTCTCTCAAGGATGATGGCGGCGCTCACATTAATTGGATACTCTTCATGTGAACCCTAGGGTCATATATATCTCCGCATGGAAAATAGAATCCCGATCGATTGACTCTGCTTTGCTGCTTTCCTACATTTCTCTCCAGCGCGCTTACCCAATTGATCGATGGATGGAATCACCCGATCGATCGGCAAGCTCACGGCAACAACAATAATAATAAGCCACTGAATTTGAGGCATATTCCTAACAGAGTGATTAGTGTACTTAGGTGATGATTATATCAGCCTTAATTTAATTTAATTAATTAAACTGACCCAAACAAAGCCAGATGTGAACAGAAATTTAGGTGTTAAAGCGAAAGTATAAGAACAACAACAGCACAACATTTACAATGTACCGATACGTTTCCCATTATTCGATTTTGCAATTTTCAAATTGTTCGGTTTCGGTTTTGAAAATATATCATATAAATTTAACTTCAAATTTTTGAAAAAAATATAATATATAAAAATTCTAATTGCTTATGATAAAGAATGATGATTGATTAGTAAAATCGTCATTTAGAACATTAGGAAAGTGACTAATATTTAGGCATAGCAACAAAAAAATACAGTAATTAGAAAGATCTTATAAAACAATGATACCACGCCCTGGTAAGAACCATCACTGCTCTGGTGCATACAGTATAACTAGCGTCCGTGCTATGGGATTAACGCGAGCTGACTCTTAACATGCACTCGTTAATTGCCGGTAGGAGTACTTTGAAATTTGCCCAAATCTATTAGATCAAAAGATAACAAACCATAATCTTGGTATGGAACATGGATGTGAGATCCAAACTTGAAGAAATTGAAGAAGTTTATAGATCTGGTTTACTTAGACGATGAATCACTGCTAGAAAATCGAATCTTAGCTGCAGCGGAGGTTGGAAGCCATGGTGCGGTGGTTGAGGAGAGAGAGAAGAGCTGCCTCGCCTCTACTCACAGCATTGTTCCAAGCTAACGATTTCTATTGGAAGGGGCATAGAGAGAAAGAGAGTGGAATGGGGAAGGCTGTTCGAGGAGAGAAAAAGACCGAGAGTGTTATTTTCAATTGTTTTTGCTGAGGGGAGAGAGAGAATTAGGGAGTTAAATAATGGGGCATAACTAAATGGGGTTTTAGTTTGCCAAGGTAAAATAATGGATGTAATAAATTACAATGGTAATATTATTGATTACCTATTGATGTGTTTTAAATGTGTGTTTTAAAATCGTCTACTCGCAAGCGTACGAGATCGATGTAACTTTGTCGGGTATACGGGTTCTATCCACAGGGAATTGTGTTAAGTTGGACTTAGTGATTAATGATCAGTTTGAATTTTTGGGTTTTTGTTGTTTGAATAAATTGTTGGCTAAATTAATAAAACTGAATATTAAGTAAAGGTGTCAATTCAATTGAGGTTAGTTTAAGGAGTGAATTTAGGATAGCTTTACATGTATCCCGTCATTATATTTTACTTAGGACGATAATTTGAAGGACTTGTTCTACAAGCTCTAAACCGAGGTTAATATATAAATTAGGACTTAGGGTAATGAATTAGTCTAAAGGCATAACCTATCTTAGCACACTAAGAGTAGCATAAGTTATCTTATTAGCACTAATTAATTCCTTTGTTACTGTTAATTTATTTTAATTTATATAAAAGATTGGGTACAACTTCAACCCCGACCACGTATAAAATCTTGTTATGTTAAGGTTTAGGCTACAAGCACAAGTCCAATCGCTGCAAAGTTGAAGATTTAGTCATGGCTACAAGCACACATACAAAAATATTCAACAATCATAGAGAACTCCCCACATGGATGCGAATGTAACATAACTAAACCAATCATCAAAAGTATAATATAAATCTAGGATACGAGCAGTTACCCGCCCTTCATCCTTAGACTAAGAATGTTTACTCACCCATGGGAGTTTTACACATCATAAAACTTAAAGAAATAAAATAATAATGATAAAACTAAGGATTTGAGGACTCCCTCAATTAACGTTGGCGTTGATCCTTACTTTGATTCTCCCAATACTCCGACCACTTACGCTTCGGTGTTTGAGAACCCCTTGGATCTCGTAGCGGCTTCGGGAAGGAGATGATGAGAGGAAGCGTGGCAAAAGATATAAAATTAGGTCTTCCCCTCTTTATTTATAGTTGCGCCGCAAAAGCAACTCCAATCGATTGGTATATTGCCGATTGATCGGCACAGCAGTGGGGTCCTTCCCCCAAATCTCGCCCCACTCCCTCTCATAACATATATATATATATAAAATATTATAAGATATATATATTAACTATTCACAAAACATATTTGGGTTATCGAATTACAATCCGATTGGTTATTCTTTTCCACATATGGTCAGGTTTCTCAAAGTAGTCTTTAATTATGCCTTGATTACGTTTGATTCTGCCACTTTTCAAGCTTTCTTTGCTCCGTTGCACTCTACCAAAATATATAAATATAAGGCACATCACCTATGAATCTCCAACAATCATATTTAATGACATTAAACGGCTACAGATAATTGACTAGTAACGAGTCTAGAAAAATATTTTGCAAAAAATAAATGTGCCCGTTAAGAAAACGATCATCCATACTACTTTTCCAATGTAGGATACAACTCCCCTATAAAACTAAAGGTTAGCTTTTATCATTTTTCCAACAAGCGTGACCACAGTTTTTTCTTCTCTTTTTTTTCACGCTTTTAGCATTTTATTATCGCTTATTTGTTTTTTTTTTTTTTTGGTCTTTTGCACATGTTTGTATTAATTCAAAGAATATAGTTTTGTAAAAGATTTATTCGTCCCATTAATTCAATTTAATTAGTATCAATCGGTGTATTCATTGATGATTGCAAAAAAGATCTCAAAGACAATTCAATTGTAGTTCCAAATGGATCAATTAAATGAAAATCACATGATAATATTTTATTACCATTTAAAAATATTTCGAGATTATTTATATTTTTGTATCCCTATATTCTTAAAAATAGTAAAAACAAATCTGATCTTTTTGAATTAAAAAAGATCTCTGAAGTTTTTGTCGTAGTGATAAAAAGGCTCATCTCAAATGCGATGACATCATTTTTTGTTGATAGAGTTGACATGACTACTACTTTTTCCTTAGTGCTATATTAAAATGACAAAAATATACTTCAATAACCATATAGTTAAACAAATTAGGAGAAAAGAAATAGTTTTACATAACATAACAAATTCCGTGCTTATAAAATAAGAACAAGGGTACTAAAGAGTACTTTTATTATTTTAATGTAGCATTAAAAAAAAAGTGGTCACCTCATTAGCCCTGTCAACGAAAAATGACGTAATCACACAAGAGAGGGGCTTTTTTCATTGAAATGGCAAAAACTTAGGAGCCTTTTTATTCATTCAAAAAGGTTAAAGTTCTTTATTGTCTTTAAAAGGTCAATGTACTTAAATGTAAATAACCTAATATTTAATCCATTAAATAAATATTGCTTCACTCTAGAAGTAAATATATTTGCTCAAAAAATCTCATATTGTTCTTAGATGAACAACCAATCGCTCCTTTAGATATATATGAGAAAAACTAAACCTACCATAATTATAGTTTCCACAACTTTTTTCCTCAAAGTTTACGATGTTTTCTTTTTAAAAGTTTTTATTCTCGAATTCTTTATGTTACATTCAATTGAAATACTTTTGTTAAAGATTCTAAACTTTCAAACGCTTGTAAATTTGCATAAGGAGATATCTTTATATCAAGAAGAGACTGCCGATACTTTATTGATTGTTTGTTCTAGCCACACTTTATGTTACCGCCCAATGTACAAAAGATGTAAATAACTCTCAAAGAGCTCGCTTTTGATTACACCAAAATGATACACACTGCATGCATGAGTCTAAGACATTCCTAGGATTTACAGCTTGCTTCATGGCATAATATGAATTATTCGTTTCAGATAGTAGTTTAGAAATAAACAACTCAAGTGCTCTAGTTTAGTGCTTCAATCTTGTTGGCAAATAATGACATGATGTTTTAGGATCTCATCCACATGATCTACACAAGTCATCGCTCATATCACATTGTGGTCTTAATTGGTTAGTAATCCAAGCTTATCACTAAGTATAAACTTATTTTTCGACAACACATCACTCCTTTTGATCTAAGGCTATCTGTGAGACAATGTCATTGACCATTTAACTTAAATATTGATATTTCTCCTAGACGAAATGCGCCCATCACATAGCATGTTAGGAAAAATAATTACACGCATATATAACTTGTAAAATAATGAAACAATGAAATAATACAGTTTTATTTATGGAAAAATTACATAATTGGGTTTTGAAAACACTATTCTAACAGATCTCTCAATTGTTAGAAATAACGTTGTCTAGTAGCGTTGGGTTATTAATCATTGATTTGGAATATTTTAGCCCAAGATTTTACCTAGACAAAAGCTTTGCTCTCATGACATAAATGCTCTACTTTAATCCATCGTCTAATTAAAGGTGGCCGACCGATCAACCTGTAACCTGACTTGCAAGTCAAAATCTATCTGTACCATGGGTTGGGCTAGTTTGGGGGGCAGGGATCCCTGACAAAACTGCCATTTTGGTCACCAAAGGTCAAAAAAGGCCAATTTAGCCACCAAAGTCAAAATTTCGATAATTTAGTTACTCAACTCTTAAAATATATTCCATTTAGTCATTCAAGTCTTTTAACATGGATAAATTGGCCACCCAACAAAAATTTTGAACATTTGGCCATCCAATTCCTAATAAAAATATTATTTAGTTACCCATATGGTTTACAATGGGCAAATTGGTCACGTAAACTTTATTTTGAAAGATTTGGACACTACTCATATAAAAATCCATTAGTAACCCAAGTAGTGTCAAATATTTAAGTTAGTTACCAAAGTCAAATTTTGGAAAATATATCACCCAACTTAAAAAATTTCATTTTGATCACTTTTACAATTTAAAATGATAAATTAATGCTCAAATATATAAAATGAAAATTTAAAAATTCTATCAAATTTGATCACTTATATAATAAAATAAAAAAAATAAATTATTCAAGTGAAAATATAAAGTAGTTTCAATTTGAGCACCAAAATTTACAGGGATACAATAAATTTACAAATATATTGATTTTTCTTTGAAACTGGGGAATTATTTTTGTTTCAATAAAATGGGCTTGGGGCTGAAACTTTTTTTGATTAGTTTGGGAGGGAATTTTTGACAAAGGTATTTAATTTGAGATTAATATTCTAATTCTTAATTTTTTTATAATTATAAGTATATTTAAATTATTCTCCTTTTTCTTTAAAATATTTTTATGTTTATTTTATAACCAAATTGATTACTTATATTTTGAATTTTACCTATGTTAAAAAACCAGATACTAGCTGATTCGGTTATAGAGTAAAAGATGAATAACTATTTTGGAAAAAATAAGTAGTGAATAAATTTAAGTAAAGTTATAAAATTAGAGACCAATGGAACAAATAATTTAAGAAAATATGATTAATTTTATAATTTTTATGATTAATTTTGTTACTTTCTGTCATGGTCGAAGCCAGGCACAATGATATGAGATGAGATCTGTGAGTGTTTAGGGAGCAGATTGGAGGGGATGAACCGAAGTTCAGGGAAGAGAGAGAGAAGAAGAGAGAGGAGAGAGGGGGAGAGAGAGAGAGAAGAAGAGAGAGGAGAGAGGGAGAGAGAGAGACAGAGAGAGAATCTGTATTATATTTGATTGAATGCTTGTACAGTTTCACATGACTTAGCCTTTATACATCAATATAATGTAACCAACTAATGTAACTACCTAACAATACAAGAATACAACTCTTTCTTTGACTAACAATGTGTATACCAGACTTATTATAATGAAAATTAATATCAATATTATCAATCATGATATTTTTCTACTACAATAGTGAATTTAATCAATTTTGAAGCACTTAGTTAAGTAAATGACATTTTTATAGGAGTTGGGTGACTGAATCTTCCAAAATTTAAGTTAGGTGACCAACTTGTTTTTAGATTGCTTGAGTGACTAAAATGGACTTTTAATAACAGTTGGCTGATTAAATCTTTCAAAATTTGAGTTGGATGACTAAAATGGCTAACTTTGATCACTTGAGTGACCAAAATGGGACTTTTATTCGGAAATACCTAACCCGATTCTGCCCGTGACATGGGCCTTGGATGGGCCTAGTTGGTTCACCCCACGAGTCTGACACAAGTCATGGATCGGATGGGTTAATCCCTTGTTGAACGCGGGTGAGACTAGGAGTGGGTCTGAAACGGGTCTAACTCAGGTCATACTCTTTTTTTGCTTTTTCTATACTTCCAAATGAAAAATACAAAATATATTGATGTGCTTTTCTACGTCTATCAAAATTTAATATAAAACCTTATCTATTAAACACACATAAATTGAAGTGTAGGGCGAGAGGGTGTCGAATCACAGGGACTAAGAGTGCGTGAATTTAATCTATGACCTAAATCGATTTAAGGAAAAGTGATATCTTTGTGTTAATTAATCTAGCAAACGATAATTAAACTAAAGTAATCTACTACTAATCGGGAACGTGTATTAAATTGGAGCCTAGGGTTTCGAATCCATCACTAGCCAATTATTTTTGCGTTAACTCTTAAATTGGAATTATTGATTGTCACACGGGTAGTGGTTGAGGCTATAAGCTTCAACCTACTAAGGTAATGTTGTTAGTATTACGTATTGACCCTATCTAACTAAAGCATAAGGAAAATAGGCTCTACCTAACGTATTATTAATTATTACGTATTGGCCCTATCTAACTAAGGCATAGGGAAGATAGGCTTTAATTAACAATTCGGTTAATACTATTGCTTGATTAATTAATCTTAAGGCTACAAGTACAAAGAATTAATTTATAATTATCAATATATACAGTTAAAGGTTACAAACTCAATAATCATATCAATTGAATAAACAATAAAAATAAAATACTTCAAAGTATTTATCTCAACCAAGAAATTCATGTAAACAATTAAATTAACCCAAATTAAAAGTAAACAAGAGTAAAGGCTAAGATTTCATCTAACCCTAGAGAGCAAGTTAGCGCTCCATCAAGGAAGATCCGGTGAAGGAGGAGATGAATGAACTCATGTCAGTCTTCACGCTAATTTCGCTCTGGTTCTAATTTAACAAAAAAAATAGAAAAAGAAATTGCGAAGCAGAGAGGAGAGAGAGAAACAGGGGCGGTGGTTCCAGCACTCAAAACAGAGCGCAAGTCCTCCTTTTAAAGTGGCGACCTACCGTGTTGTCAACCCTAACGTCGATGGGCTTGAGTGGGAGAGGGCTTGGGTAGGAGCTGGTGCGGGTTAGGCTGGACGGTGAGGAGTTGGGTCGAGGTCAGCAAGTTTGGTGCGGGTGGTGATGGGCCGAACCGGGGGTGTCGGGCAGAGGTGTGATGGGCTTGAGGCTGAACTGGGTCCGTCATGGTGTTGCTGGTGGTCGAATCGGGCCGGGGTGGGTCTGATGAGATGCTGCAGTGCTGGGCTTGGGCCTGTGTTTGGCTTGGGCACAGTAACGGTGCGGGTTGGGTCAGAGCTGGCCAAGTTTATACGCTATTGTCCTGAATCTCGATTGACTTGATTTAATTGTTTATGCATCGAATTTGCCTTATTTGCACCCAAATTTGGCAATTTCTGGAACTTTAATTTCAAACCTGTTAAACATAAAAATTGCCAAAATAAGTGTAGAACTATAATTAAATAGGTGCAAAATAATTAAAATAACACTTAAAAGATGCGTAAATTTGAGATGCGTCGACACCCCCACACCTAATCTTTGCTAGTCCTCGAGCAAAGCATGGAATAGACATAACGACTTGAGTGACCAACTACCCCAACTATCCCAACCTTCACCCAGTTTTTCGAGATTAACACCGATATTACAATTCAAGACAAGATTAAATCATTTAGAGCATTCTCCAATTGTATGAATTCAGATGATTAAACTTCAAAACTCGTCATAGAATTTCATTAACCCTGTATCAACTAATAGGAACTACACGCAATTTAAGCACACAAGTGAAAGTGAATAGAATTTTATGTCACATAATCTCCTTAAATTCTCACTTCCAACTAAATATATAAAGGTTTTGTGCACCGACACCATTGAATCACCTAGACACATGCCTATGCATAGAGAAATTCTAAGTGGCATATGAGTGACCATTTTACAACATTTGACCTTAACATAGCACAAAAGAAACTTTATCACGAACATACATCAATTTTCAATTTTTCTCTTTCTTGCCCCCTTTTTTTCTTTTTTTTGGAGGAAACCTTTTTGTCTTTTTCTCTCTCTCTCTTTTTTTTTTTTTTTTTTTTTTTTTCCTTTCATTCTTTTTTTTTTTTTGTTTCCTCTTTCTTTCTTGTCCAATATTTGGACTTTCGCATAACAAGTACCTCAACTTTACAATTGACATTGATAACAAGTACTTTACATCATAACAACAGGCGAGGATTAGGATAATCCAATAGGGCAAGCTTGCAAAACTCAAGATATATAGGGTTATTTACTCAAATTCTTCAGATTTTCCAAAACAAGAAAGTCCTATGGTTAGTGAATATGTGTGCGGCATGAGTAGAACCCATTAATATCAACAATGATCAACAATACTCATTAACAAGAATGAAGTAGAATCATTTACCTTCATGGAATTAAGAGAACGAAATAAACAACTAATCCCATTGTCATCATAACATACGCGCCGATCAAGGAAAACTTGGTTAAACGGTCATAATGCACGCTCAAAATGCACAAAAGATGCCAAAATTATAAAAATTTGACCAAAGAAATGAGCATATACAAATGAGCCTCACCCCCACTTCTAAATCATGCATTGTCCTCAATGCGACAACATAAATCATTAAAGCACAAGAAACAGGTGAGATAGAGCAATAAAACCTGACAAGGTGGCGTGAACATTTACATATGACTTCTTCAACCAAGGACAAGAACTTCAAAAGAGATAAAACAAGTCTCCAAGAAACTAATTAGTTTAAAAAATAAACTAAAAACAAGAATTAACAAAACCTAGGCTGCTTGCTAGGAGCGCTAAGTTTTATGCCTTCAGCCTGGCGCAATGAATCCAGCAAAGATCAATATAAATTATGGTGTCCACCAAAGAGACGACTTCAATAACCTATTGATCAACAATGCCATCCAACTCAACTACAGGTTTAAGCCTTTGACCATTTACAGTGAATGCATGACCATCCTTTTGGGTGGCATATCTCAATAGCACCCGAGGGGTACACCTGCTTAACCACAAAAGGACCATCCCACCTAGACCTCAACTTACTAGGAAAAAGACACAATTTAGAATTAAAAAGCCAAACCTTTTGATCAAGAGTAAATGTTTTCCTCAAAATATGTTTATCATGAAAAGCCTTGGTTTTAGCTTTAAAAATCTTTGCATTCTCATAAGCTTCATTTCTCAACTCCTCAAGTTCACTCAATTGAAGCTTTCGGCTAGATCTAGCTTAGTCTAAGTCAAAATTCAAAGCCCTAGTGGCCCAATAAGCACGGTGTTCTAACTCAACCTGTAAATGGCACACCTTACCAAAGACTAACCTATAGGGTGACATACCAAGTGGGGTCTTAGAGGCAGTGTGGTAAGCCCAAAGAGCATCATTCAACCTAAGGGACCAATCTTTCCCATTAGGACGAACAGTTTTCTCAAGTATAGACTTGATCTCACGATTTGAAAGCTCTACTTGATCACTAGTTTAGGGATGATAGGGGGCGGCAATCTTATGGTGCACAGAGTACTTCCTAAGAAGTGTCTCAAATGACCTATGAATGAAATGCCTACCACCATCACTAATGAGTGCTCTAGGGGTACCAGTGCAGTTAAAAATGTGGTCCTTGACAAATTGCATGACCATTTTGTGGTCATTGGTCCTATTAGGTATAGCTTCAACCCTTTTAGACACGTAATCGACCCCTAAAAGTATGTAAACAAACCCAGAAGAAGGGGGAAATGGTTCATAGGCATCATGCCTCGACGCGCCATTGCGCCTGTGCATTGACAGCGCTCACAAGCAACATAAAACTTGTGAGCATCCTTGAACAGAGTAGGCCAATAAAAACCACACTGTAAGGCTTTTGCCGCAGTCCTACGACCTCCAAAATGTCCTCCACATGCACATGAGTGACAAAAAGATAAAATGCCATGATACTCACACTCTAGAACACATCTACGAATTACTTGGTCTGCACAATGCTTAAACAAGTCACGGTCATCCCAGTAGAAGTGCTTGACTTGAGAGTAAAACCTATCCTTTTCTTACTTAGACCAAGCAGATGGAATCGCACCTGTAGTGAGGAAGTTAACAATATCTGCAAACCAAGGGCCACATGAATGGGAGACAACAAAAAGTTGCTCATCGGGAAAAGATTCATGCATTGAAATAAATGGATCATGATGCTCAAAGAAAATCCTAGAGAGAGGGTCAGCTACCACATTCTCTGCACCATTCTTATCTCTAATCTCAATGTCAAACTCTTGAAGTAGAAGAATCCATCTAATGAGCCTAGGTTTCATTTCTTTCTTTAAGAGCAAATATTTCAATGCGGCATGGTGAGAATAGATAATGACTTTTGACCTCAAAAGATAAGAATGAAGCTTGTCCAGAACAAACACAACAGGTAGCAACTCCTTTTCAGTGGTGGTGTAATGGCATTGGGCATCATTAAGAGTTTTACTAGCATAGTAAATGACATGAGGTACTTTGTTCACTCTTTGACCTAGGACAGCAACTATAGCAAAATTAGAAGCGTTGCACAAAATTTCAAAAGGGAGAGAGTAATTAGGTGGCTGCATAATAGGGGCCGACACAATGATCTAAGCTTTCGGAAAGCTTCTAAGCAAGACTCATCAAACTCAAATGATATTTCCTTAACTAGCAAGCTAGTCAATGGTCTGGCTAACTTCCCAAAGTCTTTAATAAATCTCCTGTAGAAACCTGCATGACCTATAAAGGATCTAACTTGCTTCACATTTGAGGGACAGGGTAAGTTTGCAATCAGATCTACCTTAGCCTTATCAACCTCAATACCCTTCTTGGACACTCAATGACCCAATACAATCCCCTCTTGAACCATAAAGTGACTCTTCTCTGAACTCAAAACAAGGTTGGTCTCTTCAAATCTTTTTAGCACAAGCCTTAAATTATGCAAACATTCATCAAACAAAGGTCAAAAAAAAAAAGAAAAAAAAAAAAAAGAAATCATCCATGAAAACCTTAAGAAATCTGTCTACCATGTCAGAGAAGATAGACATCATGCATCTCTGGAATGTAGTGGGTGCATTACATAAACCAAATGGCATCCTACATTAGGCAAATGTGCCAAAGGGGCACGTAAAAGTCATTTTTTCCTTGTCCTCTGGGTAGATTGCTACCTGGTTATATCCTGAATAGCCATTAAGAAAATAGTAAAAGCTCTGACCAACGAGCCTCTCTAAAATTTGGTTAATGAATGGTAGAGGAAAATGGTCATTCCTAGTGGCAGAGTTAAGCTTCCTATAGTCAATACACACTCTCCAGCCCATGGGCTCTCTAGTAGGCTCCAACTCTCCATCACTACTCCTAACCATAGTAACGCCCGACTTCTTTGGGACTACCTGAATAGGGCTAACCCACCTACTATCAGAAATTGGGTAAATGATACCCGCATCAAACAATTTCACAATCTCTTTCTTTACCACTTCTTTCATGATAGGGTTTAACCTATTTTGCATCTCTCTAGTGGGTTTAGCACTCTCATCAAGAAAAATCCTATGCATGCAAATGGAAGGGTCGATACCCTTCAAATCAGCCACAGACCACCCAATGGCATTCTTATGATCACTAAGCACTATCATCAATGCATCCTCCTATTTCTTAGACAACTGAGAAGAGATAATTACAGGTAAAGTCTCATCGGGTCCTAAGAAAGCATACTTAAGAGTAGATGGCAAAGACTTAAGTTCAAGTTTGGGTGGTGAAACTATGAAAGGCAAGGAAGGGGAATCCTAAAGCATAGGTAAGCTTCTACTTTTGACTACCAATGACAAGTCTCTAAGGGGGCACACAACTCAAGCAAATCATTCATCTCTCTAATGTCATTTTCAATCTCAAAAATATCAGAACGATCGTATACTAGTGCTCACTTAAGGGAATCACTAACTAAGATAGAAAGGAGTGTTTGGTCCGCCGAATCATCAATAACATCCACCCAAAAACACTCCAACGCATCCTCACTAGTGGATGAGAACGAAGCCTTAACAGTGTTCAACCTAAGAGTCATGTTTGTAAAACTAACGTCCATTATCCCAGATCTACAATTAATGGTAGCATTAGCCGTTGCTAAGAAAGGCCAACCTAGAATGATAGGGACATGGTTTTTTGAATCACTAGAAAGTTCCATATCAAGTACGAGGAAATCAGTAGGAAACAAGGCTTTGTCTACTCTCACTAGCACATTACTTAGCTCACCATAGGGGATCCTAGTTGATCTATCTGCTAACTGCAAGGTCACCATGGTGGGTTGCAACTCTCCCAGGCCTAACTTCTCATAAATCGAGTAAGGGATAATATTGACACTCGCTTCTAAGTCCAGTAAAGCTTTATCAATCGGGTAGTCTTCAAGTGAACAAGAGATGGTGGGGACGCTAGGGTCTTTGTACTTAATTGGAGTGTCACACTTCAGAATAGAGCTCACTTGCTCGGCTGAAAACACTTTTTTAGGCAGATGTGCTCTAGATCGCCTCTTTTGGTTCAGAAAGTCCTTAATAAACTTCGCATAGGCCGCAATCTATTTAATTGCATCAAGAAGGGGAACATTTATCTTTACTTGCCTAAAAGTCTCCAAAATGTCTTCCCACTTCTTGTCCTTTCCATTTGTACGTGGTGCAACTAAAGCTTGAGGAAAGGGCACTGTAGGTACATATGAGGAAGGAAGATCAAAGGTCTTAGGAGTGGGAGAAGGGTGCATGACCTCATCGATCTCCTTCTCTCTTTCCTCGCTCTTTTTTTCTCCTTCGCCACTTATGGGTGCTTCACTCTCAGCACTCACGCCGTCATCAACCTCCTTCTAACTTCTTAACATTGTAATAGACTTTGCTTGTTCTTAATGGGGAGGATAATTGTCTTGCCTCACACAGTTCCTAGGGTTCTCTACGATTTGGCTAGGGAGTCTTCCCTCTCCTACTTAAAGTGTTAGCTAGTTGACCTATTTGGGTTTCTAACTTTGAGATCGATTGTGTATAGAAGTGGAAGAGTTGGGAATTAGCTTTCAAACCTTTCAGCGCACTCAAAATCTTCTCTTCAAAATTCGAATTAGAGCTTAAATTGGGAGGTCGAGAGTAGTTGGAAGCATACCCTTGCGGTTGAAAACCAAAAGGTCGGGGCATACCAGATTGTTGAGATCGTGGGTTCGGTTGTTGTGGCATAAACTGTCCTTCTCCTCCTTGCCTCCAGGAGAAGTTTGGATGGTGTTTCCATTTTGGATTATACGTGTTTGAGTATGGGCCGTTCCTTGAGAATTCTTACGCTGCATGAACTTGTTCCTCCGACCACTCAACAATAGGTGAAGCGGATGGGCAATCAAGCGTAGAATGAGAGACACTAGAACATGAAGAACAAGCACTATGCATGTTTTGAACACTAGACATATTAGGTACAGGAGGGGGAGTCAATGTCATTTTAAATAAGGAAGTAAGCTGCTCCACAAAAGAGGCAAGAGGGTCTACTTTCTTATCTAAGATAGAGGTATGGGCAACTTCATGTACTCCTCCTCTATTTAATCTAGAAGCATTCAAACGTGCATGTGCGGCATTCTGTTGTGAATTCTCATTCAAATGTTCAAACAGTTCCCACACCTCATCCTCATTCTTCCTGAGGAATTGACCACCGCATGAGGCATCAATAGTTTGTTGACCCTTTTCATTTAACTCATAATAGAAACTTTGGACTAGTTGCCATTTAGAGATAGCATGATGTGGACAAGCTTGTAAGAGTTCCCTAAACATATCCCAACTCTCGTGAAACTCCCAAGTAGGGAGTTGGGCGAAGGTGTTAATGGCTCACCTAGCAGTGTTAGTCTTACTAATGGGATATAATTTCTTGAGAAATTCTTATTGCATTTGAGTCCAAGTACTAATCGTCCCACTAGTTAAAGTGCCTAACCAATACTTAGCCTTATCCTTCAAAGAGAAAGAAAAAAGGCAAAGTAAAATGGCGTCATCACTAGCGTTAGGAATCCTGAAGGTTGAGCAAACCTCCATGAAATTGTCCAAAAGTGTGTACGGGTTCTCTTTGCCTAAGCCGTGGAATGAACGAAGCATTATATGGTATGTGGCTTAAGTTCGAACTGATTGGCGACAGGTAGCAATCTAATGCATGAAGGTGAAGCGTATGTGGTGGGAGTAAAATACTCCATAAGTGGACGTGGTTATTGTTCGTCAACTATTGCGGTTTGTGCTCGGTGTTGGGCTCTAAAATCTCTTTAAGTCCTTTCTATTTTAGGGTCGAATCTAGTAAGGCCAAGAGACAAAGAGCAGCGACTGTGCATGAAATAACAATCACAAGAAGCAAATAAAACTAAAAACTAAAACTAGCAAAACAAACAAAACAAACACTTAAAAGAAAAACAAAAGAAAAACAAATAATAAACTATCCTAAAATCAACCTATAAACGAAAACCCAAGATAAATAATGCTTTAAAAATAAATAAATAAATAATAAATAAATAACCTTTTAAGAAAAGTGAAGAAAATATATTTTTATATATTTTTAAAATTTTTAAAGAAAGGGACAATAACAATTAAAGAAAATTAAAAACCAAAGAAAATCACAAAAATAAAATCACTAACGTTACCTCGTCCCCGGTAACGGCGCCAAAATCTTGATGTGTTTTTCGACGTCTATCAAAATTTAATATAAAGCCCTATCTATTAAACTCACCTAAAATGAAGTGTAGGGCGAGAGGGTGTCGAACCACCGGGACTAAGAGTGCGTGAATTAAATCTATGATCTAAATTGATTTGAAGAAAAGTCATATCTTTGTATTAATTAATCTAGAAAATGACAATTAAAACTAAAGTAATCTACTACTAATCGGGAACGTGTATTAAATTGGAGCCTAGGGCTTCGAATCCATCATTAGCCAATTATTTTTGCATTAATTCTTAAATTAGGATTGTTGATTGTCATACGAGTAGTGGTTTAGGCTACAAGCTTCAACCTACTAAGATAATATTGTTAGTATTGCGTATTGACCCTATCTAATTAAAGCATAAGGAAAATAGCTCTACCTAACATATTGTTACATATTGACTCTATCTAACTAAGGCGTAGGGAAGATAAGCTTTAATTAACAATTCGGTTAATACTATTGCTTGATTAATTAATCCTAAGGCTACATGCACAAAGAATTAATTTATAAATATCAATATTAACAATTAAAGGTTACAAACTCAATAATCCTATCAATTGAATAAACAATAAAAATGTAATACTTCAAAGTATTTATCTCCACTAAACAATTCATGTAAACAATCAAATTAAACCGAATTAACAGTAAATAAAAGTAAAGGCTAAGATTTCATCTAACCCCAGAGAGCAAGTTAACTCTCCATCAAGGATGATCCGGTGAAGGAGAAGATGAACGAACTCATATCGATCTTCTCGCTAATTTCGCTCTCGCTCCAATTTAACCAAAAAAATAGAAAAAGAAAATGTGAAGCTGAGAGGAGAGAGAGAAACAGGGGAGTGGTTCTAGCACTCAAAACAGAGCACAAATCCTCCTCTTAAAGTGACGACCTGCTGTGTCATCAACCCTAACGTCGGTGGGCCAGAATGGGAGAGGGCTTGGGTTGGAGCTGGTGCGGGTCAGGCCGAACGGTGAGGATTTGGGTCGAGGTTAGCAAGACTGGCACGGGTGGTGATGGGCCGAACAGGGGGTGTTGGGCAGAGGTGTGATGGGCTTGAGGATGAGCTGGGCCGATCATGGTGTTGCTGGTGGTCGAATTGGGCCGGGGTGGGTCTGATGAGATGCTGCAGTGCTGGGCCTAGGCCTGCGTTTGGGCTTGAGGTTGATGATGAAGGTGATGGGCTCGGGGCACAGTACCGGTGCGGGTCAGGTCGGGTCGGAGCGGGCCGAGTTTATATGTTGTTGTCCCGAATCTCGATTGACTTGATTTAATTGTTTATGCATTGAGTTTGCCTTATTTGTACCAAAATTTGAAAATTTTCAAAACTTTAATTTTAAACCTGTTAAACATAAAAATTGCTAAAATGAGTGCAGAACTATAATTAAATATGTGCAAAATAATTAAAATAACACTTAAAAGATGCGTCTGAGATGCATCATATATATATATATATATATAATACATGGCGTTGGATTTCGTACGGTCACTTTTGTCTCTTTTTCTTCTGTGCTTCTTTTTAGGACCTTTTTGGCCTCTAGAAATTTTTCTGTCTCGTGTAAGTCAGGTCTCATGCCACATCTGCAAAACAAAATTCTTGCCACATTATTACCTCGAGTCTTACCAGCCACTTCTCCTCATATGTTACTTGTAACTGCAATAGTGGTTTCTTGAATTAACTTATGAGTTTGCTGCAAGAATGAATAGCGGTAAGCATTTTGTGTTGCTGTCAGTCGGGAGCCCTATGTATTAGTTCTAAATAGAACTTGAGACCTTATATTTCATCCGTATTACTTCTGAATACAAGTTGATTATAATAAAATAAAAATACAAATATTATGCGTGTTATAATATCATATTTCATGAATGTATACTAATAATAACAATAATAATAATGATAAAACTAGAGAAAATTTTTAAACATTTGAATATAAATTATAATGGAAGGTAGTTATGTAGAATGAAAAATAAAGCAGGGATTGGGGGTATTTATAGCAGTTTGAAAACTCAAGGGCAAAGGTTTTATATTTTTTTGGGAAAAATTTTAATCTTTTTAAATTAAGGGGACAAGTCACAATGGAAATGAAGTAGCCTTTTTCAAGGAAGGTTGACACGAATCAGACACGTGTTAGACAGAGTCATTAACAGGTTAAATTCGTGTCTAATAGGGGTCACATAGGGACTCGTGTCACTTGCTCAGGTTGCGCTGGCTCCATATCTGGCTGGAGGAAGTTGAGCCCCGTAGCTAGTCAGCTACATGAGACGAGTCAACCCGCCACCATGGCGGGTCGGATTGGGTCAAATCATTTAGGGGACAGGGTGTTATGATTCCTTTAGTTTTTGGTTGTAATTGGTCTTGAATTACGTGTGATGTTTTTGAGTTGATTTGGTGTTGTATTCAAATGTTAGTTGGCAGGCCATTTGGTGCCAAGAGTCGGTTAGTGGTTAAGGGTAGTCAAATGTGGCGGCTAGTTTATGTTTTGGCGCCATATTTGGTTAAGAGTCGGTTATAGCTTTGGTCTTGGTTCAATGTACTTGATGTAGTATAAATAAGCTCAAATCATGTAATTTCAGCATTCAATCAATACAAATCAAATTTTCCTTTGGAAATTCTCTCTCTATTTCTCATCCCCTTCACTTCTCTTCTCATCTTAACTCTTCTTTCTACAAGGTTAACTTTCAATTATTGAATTGGAAGCTAAAAATTGGTATCAGAGATGGTTCAAGCAATCAATTGATTGATTGGAGCTGGCAAAACAAAAGAAAAACAATTAAAATATGGCTGATGGAGTGAGGACTCGATCGGGAGCTGATGGAGCCAATGCAGCTACAGTTGTTGATGCGTCTCATAGTTACGGATCTTTTAATTGATATTTCAATTATTTTGCACCTATTTAATTATAATTTAACTCATTTTGGCAATTTTTATGTCTAGCAGGTTTGAAATTAAAGTTCCGAAAATTGTCAAATGTTAGTGCAAATAAGACAAATTCGATGCGTAAATAATTAAATCAAGTCAATCGAGATTCGGGACAAGAACATAAAAGCGCGACCCACACCGCTACAGTACCCGAGCTGGTACTGTTCATCATCTTCAACCCCTAGTTGGGCCGCTATAGTAACCTTGGCCCATAAACCCCCAGCTAGCCCCAAACGCAAGCCCACGACATCACCTACCCCAACCCAGCAGGCCCATCACCAACACACAAGCCCAGCTTCACCCGCGCCACGACCCCAGCTCGACCCATTGACCACCGGCCCAACACCCAACATTGAGCTTCAGGCCCGTCAACCACCAGCATCCGGCCCACCAAGGCACCGACTTAGGGTTAGTTTCTATTTAAAAGGAAGAGATTTTGGTCTTTGGGGGGGGGGCGGGGGGAGGACGACCGCCTCTATGCTCTTCTGAGCTCTCTCTCTTGCTCCTGTTCTTTCTTTTAGTTTTTCTTTATTTTCTTTATTTTAATTTTTCGTTAAATTGGAACGAGAGCGAAATTAGCGTGGAGATCAACATGAGTTTGTTCAACTTCTTCTTCACCGGATCATCCTTGAGGGAGAGCCAACTTGCTCTCTGGGGTTAAATAAAATCTAAGCCCTTACTTTTATTTACTTTTAATTCGGGTTAATTTGATTGTTTACATGAATTGCTTGGTTGAGATAAATACTTGAAGTATTATGTTTTTATTGTTTTTTCAATTGAGATGATTATTGAGTTTGTAACCTTTAATTGTTGATATTGATATTTACAAATTAATTCTTTGTGCTTATAGCCTTAGGATTAATTAATCAAGCAATAGTATTAACCGAATTGTTAATTAAAGCCTATCTTCCCTATGCTTTAGTTAGATAGGGTCAATACGTAATAATTAACAATACGTAGGTAGAGCCTATTTTCCTTATGTTTTAGTTAGATAGGGTCAATACGCAATACTAACAATATTATCTTAGTAGGTTGAGGCTTGTAGCCTAAACCACTACCCATGTAACAATTAATAATCCCAAGTTAAAAGTTAACGCAAAAGTAATTGGCTAACGATGGATTCGAAACCCGCGGTTCCAATTTAATACACCTTTTTGATTAGAAGTAGATTACTTTAGTTTAATTGTTGCTTCCTTAGGTTAAGTAATACAAAAACCTCTTAATTTTATTCAAATCAATTTAAATCGCAGAGTAAAATTCACACACTCTTAGTCCCTGTGGTTTGACGCCCTCTCACCCTACACTTCAATTTAGGTGTGTTTAATAGATAGGGTTTTATATTAAATTTTGATAGACATAGAAAAACAAATCAGTTGTTAGTCATGATGTGTCTTACGTTGCTGTTGCTGGTGCAATGGCCACAACCGGACATCAGAATCTTACTACTGCTCATCTTCAGGACATACTTGATCGCCTTAATAATGTAGAAACGCTTGAGCAAAAGTTTGATCAATTTCAGGAGGGAATGCTCTTAAACATGCAGCAGTTACTGTTGGAAAGTGACTTGAAAAAAGAAGAACGTTTGCAGCAAATTGAGGCAAAGCTTATGAAATTGCAGGATCAGATTAATAAGCAAGGAGAATAATTGGTTAATGCGATTCTTGAGCCCGCTAGCCAGATTATTCCTGTTACTGAAGTGGTTCAACCGTAAGTGAACAATAGCAGAGCTGAGAGTTTAGTACGGAATCGAGATAAATCGCCAATGATTCAACCAGAGGCTAGGTCTTCAATTCAAATCAGATCAGTAGATGATCAACCTCCTGAGGCTGAGATTGCTGCAAGGAATCAGGATTGAGCTACAGAACAAGCTCATTCTCGATTGTATGGCCAAAATTCAGGTTTGCATTCAAGACCTCCCGATTCTGTTATTCACCACAGAACTTCAATTGATGACTTCGAACATCAAGATAGGCCACCTGATCTTGCATCATCTTGTGGTAGGAGCAGTTCTCACAGGCATCCAAGGGTCCAAATCGAGCCTTTTGATGGCAAGCAACCTGAGTCTTGGTTGAGAAGGTGTGATCGGTACTTCCAATACTATAACATAAGTGAAGTTGAAAAAGTTGAGCTGGCAGCAGTGCACTTACATGGAGATCATGAGGTATGGTATTATAGTGTGTTGAAAAGCAAACCTAATCTTTCTCGGGGCCAATTTGTTGAAGAATAGTGTGAACAATATGGTGAAGAGGAGATAAGTGATGTAGTTCACAGTTTTAATAAGGTGTATCCAACATCTACCATGAAAGAATACATGATCAGGTTTGAGAACCTACGGGCTAACATGATATCCATGATATCCATCACTCCACAAGATTCGGAGGCATATTATGTCTCTAGTTTCAATAGTGGTTTGAAGCCTAGGATCAAGAACATGGTGAAGGCCATTGGTCCTAAAACTTTGTCCAATGCCAATAACAAGGCCAAGTTGATTGAAGCCACGCTTGCAGCTTCAGGTGATAAGAGTAAATTTAAAGGCAGTAGCTTCAGATCTCATCACAAGGATACATCAAGCTCCAAATCTAGACGTGCCGTTGATAAGAGATTAGTGAGATTGTGTTTTAGATGCAACCAGCCTTATCAGCCAGGACATAGATGCAATTCCAAATCCTTGATGTCTGCAAGAGGATCACGAGTTAAAAGTGATTTAGATAGTGGAAATTCAGAAGCTGAGGATGACAGTTCTGAGCATTCTTCACAAGATGAGTTAATGGAGGATGAAGTCGAGATTTCAATGAAAGCCTTGACCTGAAATGGAGCTCACAATGCCATTCGCATCAAAGGAAAGCTAGTAAGACTTCCATTATTATTCTCATTGATAGTGGGAGCATGCGCAGCTTTGTTGATCCCAAATTGATAAAGAAAGTGAAGCACGAAGTAACTAAAACTCATCCTTTGGCGGTTATGGTAGCTGATGGCAACTCCATAACTACTCAAAATAAGTGCCAAGCTTTCTAATGGTCTATACAAGATCATCAATTCACTTTTGATTTTAGAGTTCTACCCTTGGGAGGTTGTGATATGGTGCTCGGGGTAGATTGCATGAGATCATTCAATCCGGTGGTTTTTGATTTTGATAAAATGACAGTAGCATTTGAAGTTCATGGCACTAAGGTCTCACTGCAAGGCATTTCTGATCAAGCACAGCTTTGGTTGATTAATGGCAAGCGTTTACAAGGGGGATTCAAGAAGAATGTAATCCAATGGCTTGGACAATTGTTTGTGATTTCACCTGCTGAACTTCAGCTGGTAATTCAGCCTGAGGTTCACGCCTTGATTGAAGAGTTTAAAGATGTTTTTGAGCAACCAAAGAGCCTTCCTCCTCAAAGGAGTGTAGATCATGCCATACCACTTCGAGCAAATTCTGATCCAGTGAAGATCAGACCATACTGATATGCTCATGCTCAAAAATCAGGAATTGAGAAGCAAATTGATGAGTTTCTTCAAATGAGATTCATCAGACCAAGCCATAGTCCTTTTGCCTCACCTGTGATTCTTGTGAAGAAGAAGGATGGGACAGCTAGGATGTGCATCGATTATCGCCAACTGAATTTCTTGACAGTGAAAGATAAGTTTCCTATTCCTGTTAGAAATGATTTGCTTGATGAGTTATATGGAGCGCATTTCTTTTCTAAGCTTGATTTGAGACAGGGATATCATCAAATCAGAGTGCTCGAGCCGGATATATATAAGACTGTTTTTCAGACTCACCATGGGCATTTCGAGTTTGTTGTTATGCCATTTGGCTTAACAAATGCTTTGGCCACCTTTCAAGCTGCTATGAATGACATATCAGTGCTGGTCTTCTTCGATGACATATTGATATACCACTCTTCTTATGAGGATCATCTCATCCACCTTAGAGAAGTATTTGTTGTGATGCAGTAGCACAAGTTCTTTGCCAAGTTGTCTAAATGCTCGTTTTCTCTTACCAAGCTCGAGTATTTGGGCCATGTAATATCTCATTAAGGAGTTTCCACCGATCCTACAAAGTTACAAGCAATGCAAGATTGGCCAATTCCAATAACTTTGAAGCAATTGAGGGGATTCTTGGGATTGACTGGATATTATAGGAAGTTCATTAAAGGTTATGGATCTATTGCAAAGCCTTTGACTAAACTTCTTAAAAAAGATGCTTTTAAGTGGTTTGAAAAGGGTCAAGCAGCTTCTGAAGCTCTCAGGACAGCCATGTGTGCAGCACCGGTATTGGCCATGCCTAATTTTGCTAAAATTTCATATTGGAGACAGATGCGAGTGGGTCTGGTGTTGGGGATGTTTTTTCTCAACAAGGAAGGCCTATTGCTTATTTGAGTCAAGCATTTAGTCCCAAGCATCAAGTCGTGTCAACTTATGGGAAAGAATACTTGGCTATTCTTCTAGCAGTCGAGAAATGGAGGCATTTCTTGGATGGTCATAGATTCATTATTCAAACTAATCATCAAAGCCTTAAGCAAGTCTTAGAGCAAAAGATTGTGACTAGAATTCAAAAGAAGGGATTGATGAAGATGCTTGGCCTTGATTATGATACTGAATACCGAAGAGGTAGAGAAAATGCAGCAGCAGACGCCTTATCAAGGAAATTTGAAGATGCTGAACATGGGTTGTACTGTGCAATGTCCATTGTCTTACCATCATTGTTGGATGAAGTTTATAAGTCCTATGAAGGGGATCCATTTGCTCAAGAGTGTGTGATAGCAAGCCCGGTGAAAAATGCAGAAAAGGATGACAGTGTTGCTGATATATCAGTGCAGAGAGGCATCATCAGATTGCAAAACAGACTTTACATTGGCCTTGCAATAGATTTGAGGGATCAAATTGTCCACCTCTCATGATTCAGCTTGGGGAGGACATGCTGGTGTAGAGGGAACTTATCAAAGAGTTGAAGCCTATTTCAGCTGGCCAAGCATGAAGAAGATAGTGAGTGAGTATGTCAAGGCATGTGAAGTCTGTCAACGAACCAAATTGGGGGATCATAGGTACAAAGGACTTCTTCAACCACTTCCCATTCCGGATGGAGCTTGGATCAATATTAGCATGGATTTCATAGAGGGTTTGCCTAAGTCTGATAGCAGGGAAGTCATATGGGTTGTAGTGGATCGTTTCACCAAATATAGCCACTTCATTTCACTCATACGACCTGTTACAGCAAAGAAGTTAGCAAAGATCTTCCTTGACAATATATATAAGTTACATGGATTGCCTCAGTCCATTGTTTCTGATCGGGACAAGATCTTTACAACCCGTTTTTGGAGGGAGTTATTCAAGTTTCTGGGTACTACATTGGCACTTATTTCATATTACCATCCCCAAACAGATGGATAAACCGAGCTTGTTAACCAATGTATTGAGCAGTACCTTCGGAGCATGGTTTTCTCACGGCGTAGAGAATGGAACCGCTGGCTTTCTTTAGCTGAATATTGGTTCAACACTCATGTACATGCATCTATTGGCATTACTCCTTTCCAAGCACTACATGGATATGCTCCTCCTACTCCATTTATGTTGCAGCAGCCGGTTCAATCTGAATTTGCGGCTACTGATTTCTTACAGCAGAGGAAGCAGATGATGCAAATTCTCAAGGATAATCTTCTCCAAGCGCAAGCAAGAATGAAATTCTATGCTGATAAAAAAAGGGTAGAAAAAAATTATGAAGTTGGAGATATGGTCTACCTCAAATTACAACCCTATAAACAGTCTTCTTTGGTCGTCAGGAAGAATGTCAAGCTAAGTGCTCGTTTCTTTGGTCCATACAAGATTTTGGAGAAGATTGGAAAAGTTGCATACAAACTTGACTTACCTCCTCTTTCAAACATTCACCTGGTGTTCCATGTATCTTTACTTAAAAAGCAGGTGAAGAATGGAGCTAAGAGTTCACGGGAACCACCAGATGTTGGAGCAAATGGCGCATTGCTGCTGCAGCCTGCTGTTGTCAAGGGATGATGGATGATGCAGATTGAAGATGGTGCTTTGCAAGAAGTTTTGGTGCAGTGGCATAATTTGGACAAGAGCTTTGTTACTTGGGAGAACCTCACATTCTTGAAGAGCCAATTTCCTAGCTTTTCTCCTTGAGGTCAAGGAGCTTCTTAAGGGGGAGGGAATGTTATGATTCCTTTAATTTTTGGTTGTAATTGACCTTGAATTGCGTGTGATGTTTTTGAATTGATTTGGTGTTGTATTCAAATGTTAGTTGGCAAGCCATTTGGCGCCAAGAGTCAGTTAGTGGTCAAGGGTAGTCAATTGTGGCGGCTAGTTTAAGTTTTGGCGCCAGATTTGGTTAATAGTCGGTTATAGCTTTGGTCTTGGTTTAATGTACTTGATCTAGTATAAATAAGCTCAAATCATGTAATTTCAGCATTCAATCAATACAAATCGGATTTTTCTTTGGAAATTCTCTCTCTATTTCTCATCTCCTTCTTTCTTTCTCATCACCTTCACTTCTCTTCTCTTCTTAACTCTTCCTTCTACAAGGTTAACTTTCAATTATTGAATTGGAAACTAGCAGTGGGTGGGGTTGGAACGCGGTTAAACGACCGTCGGCCTCCTCTATGTCTAATGGTGCCTCTATGTCCCTCCCGTCTTTCCACGCTGCTAATTTTCTCCTTTCTTTTTTCCGCACCTTTCAAATTATCATTTTTTCCTCTTTCGTTATCTGGTTCAACTTAACATAAATAAAATAAACTAACTAAAAATACACATATATTGACAATCTAGGAGCATTATTACACACAAATTATGCATAATTCAGGTATCTAACGACCACGAATATTATTGGTTGAATTAAGGGTTATTTATACCAAAAGTCCTTGCAGTTTTTTCATTATATCAATTTACTTCTTATGCTTTTAATTTGCTCAATTTAATCCTTGTACAATTGATATTTAGTCAATTTGGACTTTAAGGTAAATTTATGGTAAGTTCTTGATGAAATTTTTAATGGTTTAGGAAAAGATTGCATGAAATTGAGTAAATGGGTGGATATGTAGCAGGTTACTTGTGTTTAACGTGATTTTGAAATTAAAAATTATATCAATAACTTAACTTAAATATAACTATTGGACTAAGTTGACACAATATAAACTATAAAGGTATTGAATTGATATAATTAAAGATACAAGGATTCAATTGTCACAATAAAAAACATAAAGGAACCTTTGGTGCATATAACCCTAAAATTAAGTATTTGATAATTCCTTTTCAATTTTTTCCCTCTATTCCAGAACATAACTTTCTACATCAAAAAATTTTAAAAAAACGCTCTCCATATGGAATTTGAATATTTTATTGAAACATAGTATTAGAAAATAGAAATGTATATATAATAAAATTGGTATGTATGCAAAGCAACCAAACAATCAAAAATCCACAAAAATTCCTAACACAACTCAAAACTCTAAACCCAATCAACCAAAACAAAAGGTATATCCATAAATGAAAATCAATTCACAATTAAAACAAAAATGATCTAATATGGCTTCAATCAAATTTTGAATCCATCTCTACACTACCACATCTGATCTTCATTTGTCTTCAAAACATCTATCATTACACTCTCTCTAGATATTGTAAACTCTAGCTGAGAGGCACAATCACTTAATCCTGCTCCCTGAGGCTGATTCTTCACCTTAATTCTAAACCACAGCAACACTGCATCCAAAGTCCGGACTTTCCTAATTCCACTCCATTCACACACTCTAAACCGTATTGATTGTGACCAAGAACACTAAAAAAAATATATGCTCAGTAGTTTCACATTTCTCACCACACAAACATCTTGAAGCTAATTAAAGACCCCATCGACACAATCTATCCTCCGTGTTCAGACCTCTCAGAGTTGCAAGCTATATTATTAAATTCCTACGAGGAATATTCAATCCATCCCACACTGACCTCTCCCAATGAGTACTCGCACCCCGCACATGAGTTCATACGCCACTGTAGTTTTTAATGAACCCTCTCGCATATACTTCCCAAGACTTTTACCACTTGCGTGGGAGTACCAAACAACTGTATAAGCTTGCCCCGCATTGCTAAAATATGACGCCACATTATCGAATCATTATTTCAAGGAACCAAAATCCATATCCCTCCTCCCTCTATGATATGCATGAATCCATTTCGGATTTTTACATTTTAGTACCCTGATATTTTTAAAAATAATAAAAAGGACCTGACCTTTTTAAATTATTAAAAAAACCCCTAAGCTTTTGTCGCATTAATAAAAAGGCCCATTACAAGTGTGCTGACGTCATTTTTCATTGACAGAGCTGATGAGACAATTATTTTTTTATTAATGCTACCAAAAAATGATCTAAAGTATGCTTCAACACCTTTATTTTTGCTTTATAAGCACAAAATTCGAGATGTTATACAATATAGAAGTTATTTGTTTTCGCTTAATTTGTTTCAAAATATGGATATTATAGAGTGCTTTTGTCATTTTACTGTCGTATTAATAAAACTGCAGTTACTATACCAGATTTTTTGACTAAAAATTACATTATCATGTCAGAGATTAACATTTTTATTAATTCAACAAAAACTTGGGAGGGTCTTTTCATGAATATGACAAAAACTTAGGGACCTTTTTAATAATTCAAAAATGTCAGATTCTTTTTTATTATTTTGAAAAATATCAGGATATTAAAATGTAAATAACCCATCCATTTAACCTATAATGTATCCTTTTGTTTATGGATATTCCACTATAATTTTTTAACAAAAGCCAACTTCCACTCCTCGAGTTGCAGGAAATAGAGTCCTCCTTCCCTCTCTGCCTTCAGGAAGCGTAGCTTGCCGCACACACTCGGTACAAAACTTCTACTTTTTTTGTATATCGTCCGACCACAAAAATCCCGAGAATAATCTCGGAATTTCTAAAATGACTATATTTGGGATCCAAAAATATTACGCTAATATGGAAATACCCATCAAAATCGACCCTATTAGCTTGACCCGACAATCATGAGACAATAGTTTATTGTGCCAGGCGACAAGCTTGGACCAAATACAATCCAACACTACCACATAAAAAATCATACGCAAGGGTTAAAAACTACTGCAAATGCACTAAAATCGCATCATTACATCTAATGCAGCGGTTCTTGAACAGTCGCATATGAGGCCATGGCATTAGCCTTTTGCAGCAGCTTTTTGAACTACTGTAACGGTGCATTTGGTTGGTTAATGCAACGGTATTATGAACTCTAATGCAATGGATTTTTATAAATAATGCAACGGTTATATTATCTAATGCAGTGGTATTTTTAAGCTAATGCTGCGATTTATTATAGCTAAGGCAGTGTGTTTTTTAACGTAATGCAGCGATTTTGATCTCTAATACTGCGGCATTGATTTAGCCATTGCAGTTTTTTTTTTTTTTTTTTTAAACATAGTGCAACAGATTTTTTGAGCTCATGCAGTGGTTTTTTGGAGTAGATGCGTTGATGTTTTTAAGGTAATGCAACATTTTTTATCTCTAATATTGCGGTATTTATTTAGCTATTGTGGAAGGCAATGCAACAATTGTTTTTAACCTAATTCAATGGTTTTTTTAAGCTAATATAGTGGGTTTTTTTGTAAGTTACTGCTGTTTGTTTTATTTTGTTTGTGATTAAGCGTGATGCGGTCGTCGTAAAATGATTAACAAAACAAAAGTGCAAAAGGGACTCACCACAACTCGGAATTGAGCCTAAATTTGAATAGCACTTCTTTGATCTCAACCACTCAGCATTTTTGGAGAAAAGGTTGCAATATTTTAGTGTATCTGACTTTAGTTATACCCCAAGTATAGCTTCTGCTTCTATTAAGAAGATTTGGTTAAATATTTTTGTGGATTGTTTAATATGTTGACAGAAAATTAAAGGATATGAACTAAACTCAAGTAACAATTACAATGATGGAGCAAGGCCCAGAGACACCTTTTCCTCATACACTTAAAGTCAGGAACTAGGTGGAGACAAACCCAAGAGATCAGCAGTCCACATACAAGCCTGAGTCAATCAGGTTTTTTGAGCCAAGCACCCTTGACTTATAATAAATCGAATGAATTTATTTCTGACAAGATTAAGCTGGAGTAAACCGTATTTAGGTCACTGGATTAGGATCAACGCAGTTAAGGTTAAGCCTTGACCTCCAAAGCCCAAATCAATGGTGCGAACCTAAGTTCACCTGACTTATCAAACAGTGATAGTAGTGTTAAGACCAACACAATCAAGGTCAAGCCTTGGTCGTCAAAGACTTAATCTTAAGCCTCAATTTTCTACACGATGAAATTTGGGAATAGATTAAAACAGAACGTTCATACCTAAAATTCGAAATATTGTATTACTAAAGAAGCAAGTGCAGCAAGTTTATCTACGCTAAGCTAAGCTATGCTAAGTTATGCTACATTTAAGAAAAGAGCACAAGTGTTCTGTAAAGAAAACCTGAAAGAGTTTTGTATTGTCTGTGTGCATATTTTGGAATATAATAGCTTCTTTTATTTATAGATAAACTAAATAACGGTTGCCCCCTAATCTCGAGGCATTTTCTCCCCACCAAGATTCTTCTTGCGCGTGAAGGATCAATGAACGTTTCCATGATTCAGGAATTCCTTGAAGCCCACATCTAAATTTCTAGCTGAAGTTCCCTCTAGAAGCCGCACGTTCTCTTGGATTTAGCTTAGTGCCCAAGTATATGAGATTACACTCCAAGTAATTGTCTCGAGCTTAGAAATTACCTGTCTTGTAGCCTTTATGGCAGCCCCTTGAGCTCAAGCTCCGTTTTACCCTTCCACCATCTCGAGCCTTGAGTGGCTACTACCCCCTATTGTGGTGATGATCTTCTCAGGAGAGTGGGCTCGAGACGCCATTACCTCATCGCTTAAAGGCTTAAATCTTCTTGAGGGAGGCCTCATGTGTTAGGTACGTGGCACTCTGCTAAAAAAATGATATATAAGGGAAAAAAAGTCCTAATTTGACTCTCAATGGCTGCAAGAAGCTCGAGAGATCACTGTTTTGTCATTTGCTCTTCCTTCCCATGTGTCTATAAGTATGACAGTTGGGGCTTGAAATCTTCACTTTTCTGCTCCGTGCCCTCTCTCTGTACTAGACTCCAGCGCACTTTGAAACAGTTGCTCTCCACTGCACATGAATCTTCTATTTTTGATTCAATCTGCCTTCATCCCTCTACATCTCCTTGAAACTGATCCACCGATGGCTCAAATTTCTTTCGCCGTCTCTACTATCCTTCCCTAGGCTGATAGGCGCATTAAGCAACTAATGCATTTGCTCCAATCTGATAGTTCAATGGTCTCCAAGGTGATTCAGAGTCCAATTGATCTCAACGCCATCAAAGAGGATCTCTCTTGGTTACCAGAGAATGATCCTTCGTCTTATTTCAGGTTATATGCCCTAGGACCCATCTTTGACTTTTCTGATGATGCTCCTAGCCTTCTAGGCCTGTTTTCAGATACTTATAGTCTCCTTTACTTCATAAAGCCTCTACAGGTCAATCTTTGTGAGAAAGACGCATATACAAAGAAGCGGTGCCTTTCATAGGATGGGCATTCTTGACAAAGTGGTACAGCATGTTGACCCATAGAGAAAAATTGAAGAACGTCCGCATCTATGAAGCCATCAGGCTTTCCACCATTGCCCTTAGGTATTATTATTCCATTATGATGGGACTAACCTACTATTGGAACACCTTTTATAACGCATTTTTCTTTCCTGAGGGTTTTCTTGGTATTACATTAGTGGACAGAGTGACCTTGATAGGTCTTTCACCAGGAGAAGAATTGTCTTTTGACCCTTTTATTTCTTCAGATGCTGAAGCCTTTGCCTCTTGTTTCTCTATCACTGATTGACCTGGTGGCAATAAGTCCTTTTTCCAGATGTTTGTCATAGAGGCTCTTGACTTTGGACAAGGTTCCAGAGAAGAAGAGACATGTTTTTTATAATTTTGGTTAAACAAAATTTTCTTTGCTAACTTTCGAACTCAGTTCTAAGTATTTCAAGACCATGGATGTAAACCTAGTCTTTGGTTCAGGTCCGATGGCCCTGGGATCTATATTCTAGGCTCAAGTCAATGGATGCCTTAGGGACATCGTAGTCAAAAACTATGCTATCCAAATAGGTGGACCCTTTTGGCTGGTCCAACTTTAGGCCCAAGCCTACTTCCCTAAGCTTTGCCCTAAAGGCCCTCACATCCCACAGGTGAGGGGGTTTATTGTTTCGGAGAGTAGTATGCTCGTTATGAGGTCCACTTACCCCTAGGATGGTCCTTTGACCAATGTCTTAAGAGATTAATGTGTCCTCCAGGTAGGAAGGGGTCTTAAATGGGCTCCCTTCAGGGAGAGAAGCTTGATCCTTATTGGTTCATAAAATTGGACCTTTATTATGATGTTTCTATGGACATCAACTCACAGACATGGCAAGCAATCTTATGCTCTCAAGATCTATTCTTCTATCACTAGACTCATTCTGGTGTATAGACTTACAAGCCTAGGTTGTTTTCTAGGCAATTGGATATGTGCCTAAAAGTTCTTTTCCCAATATAAGAGCTAGAAATCTTTGGTGGGCCAAGAGCATCATTGTTCAACTCCCTCAACATAAAGAGGTTCTTGAGTTGAATCAAGAACTCCAATCCTTTTATGGGTACCTCATTGTCTGTAGGTATAGTCCATGTGCCACACCTTGTTTTGTAGCTTGGTTTGAAGCCTATTGGTCCTCTTTAGAGGCTAGAGGCACCGAGAAGTATTTTATTCCTTCTTTTGAGCATGCAGGTTCCAGCTCTGCGGAGTCGCCAAGCACCATCAGGTAAAGAACCACCCTGATGCAAGTTTCAATTCTATTTTTAGGTGGTTTTGAATTAAGACTGATCTTTGAACATATTTTTTTATTTATTTATTTTTTTTTTACAGCAGCATCTGTCCAAGGGACTCCTAGGAAAGATAAAACCAAGAGCTTCACCCAGATATTACCAGAGGAATCCTCAATAGGAAACTATCCACCAGACCTCGAGATTGGCACTAGGAAGAGAAAGTAGCAGGAGGTTCCCCCAACTCTTCCTACTGGAGCCATTCTGGCAACAGAAGAGGAAGAAGTGACCATCTCATAGCTAGTGAAAAAAAGAAGGGCCAGGCTCCCTGAACCAATGGTATTGGTCTTTCTTGATTGGTGTCTCATTCATCTCCGTCAAAGTAGCTCCTAACTTAGCCCTTTTGCCAGCCATAGGAAGAGCCAGCTCATGTTATTATGGAGATATCAAATTCTTCACCCCAAGATAATGCATTAGAGCTCAGTCAAAGTATTGAACAACTAAGCCATGCTTCCTAACTCTTTATGTTTAAACCAAATTTGGCTCTAACATGCAAGCTATGTCTCCCAAAGGCTCCCCTCGAGGAAGACGTCCTTGTGGTTGAAGAGCCAGCAGAGGCCGCAATGACAGATATACCAGTAGATGTCCTTCTTTGGCTTCTAGTTAATATTTTAGAGGTAATAATTGTTCCCCTAACCTTGGCTATTTTTTCAAAGTTAAGATTTAATTAACTCCCTTTTGATGTTCACCCTTTTATAGGTCACACCTCCACGAGCCATTCCTTCTTCATCACTAGGAGGGATGACCTATCCTTTAGAGAAGCTAGGAGCAAGTGGTAGGTTGGCCTTCCAGCAACTGGATCAAGTCTCCCCAATATTACAGAGACTAAGGGAACTTGCAAATCTCCCCGTTTTTACCCTAGCTGAAAGGTTTAATTTCCAAGAGGCTATGGCTCTGGTTAAAGCCCTAAAGGAGGACCCTATGGTGGCTCCTACCATTGCCATAGAACTTGGAGTCCTAGAGAGAGTGCTTGTGAGGGTGAATAATGTGGTCCCAACCCTTCATCAACAAAAGCAGCACTGCTAAGACGCCATAAGGAACTTAAGGAATTCAATTGACCTTTGTGGCTTGTAGCTTTTCTTTGAAGAACTTGAAGTAGCAAAAAAGACTCAGAGCCTGCAAGCTAAAGAGATCAAGGGCCCTGGGGATAAAACTCATCACTTGGAGTAGAGATTGGGTCATCTTAGGGGAGAACTACTTCCCCTAAGACAACAACACTCCTCTAAAGGCACTGTAGTTGGAAGGCTCGAGTATGCTGCCGTGGAGGACCCAAGAAGCAATGGAGTTCTCAAAGAGGAAGTTCATTCCTTGGACCATGAGCTGAGCAACGCAACCAGCTAGTTGTCTTCTATAAAGGAATCAATAGTGAGGATCAAGACTTAACTCTTTTAGCCTTCATTTTTTCTTTTGTAAAGAGCTTTTTTGGCCATACAAGTTACTTGTTTGTATTATTTTGTACATAAGCCATGCACTCTTTTATAACATCAATGAAATACGCATTTTTGTTCAAATAAATCTTTTTTTTTTCTTTATTTTCTTATCATAAGGATTATGGAGTTGATCCTCAAGACATTACTATTGAAATTGAGCCCATAATTCAAGAATACCAAATTGATGGCACATCTTTCTTTAGGAACCTTCCATTAATAGCCTTCAAGTGAGTTGCTCCTTCTAGATCTTAGAATAAGCAAGCATTGCCTCCAAATACCTTCATGACTCTAAATGCGCCCTCCTAGTTTGGGGACCACTTTCCAAAGACACCATCACTCTGGCCAATGGGTAAAACCGCTTTCCAGACTCTGTCCCTTAAGTCAAAAGAACTGGGTTTGAACTTTTTGTTATACACTTTGGCCAACCTCTCTCTTTTTGTTTTTTTTTTTTTTTTTTTTTTTGTTTCTCAAACTTGTAAAAAGCATCAAGCCTAACTTGGTCAAAGTGTTTGGACGAATCCCTAAGGGTTTAAACTTCCTAATTTTAAACCTAAAATTGATTTAAAATTCCTAATTATAAATCTGCAGGCCTCTACTCTAATACATTCATAATAATAGCATGAATTTAAAACTAACATAACAAGATTACTATAAATCAATAAAAAAGTGAAAAAATTAAAAGACGAGGGAAAGGGAGACACCCAGAATTGCTCCAAATAAAAAGTATCAGAAAAACCAAAAATAATCGAGACAAATAAGCGTTCTACGAAATCACCTCGAAAATATCCTGAGTGTGGGCTCAAAAAAATATTAAGCTAGAGAGAAAAAATTTCAATGAAAATTTTCTCCAATATTAGATGTCTGAAAGTCAACACTTTCCAAAACCTTCTCATTTTAATTAGATGCTAAACTTTTACACCAAAATCCCAAATTATAGTCGGCTACCGAAGTGAAAAAATCACAGAGAAATGATGTGGGATGTGGAAATGCAAAACAAACTCACCAAAATTATTCCGTATTGAGAAAAATCACAAACTGCATTTTTAATTTCCTAGGGCGTGCCATGTGGCAGCCTAGGCCTGTTCCGTGACCGCTGGTGCGAATCGCCAATGCAGGATGCTCTTTGGCGTGCCACATGGCAGGCTGTGATTGGTCCATGCCTGAAGGCTCGGATCATCACCCTTTGTCATGCGCTGATTTGCTACTGCAATTATACACGAATTACAACATATGTTTTGTGATTTTTATATTTATTTGTTTTGTTTTGTTTCCAACAAGTAAAACTTCATCTTATGAATTTTAATTTTAAAAAGTTATTTCATTTTATATTTTTCAACTTTTATTCATCTCATAAATAATATTTAACAAAATTAAATTTACTCATCTCATTAATTCTTTAATATTTTTTCAATGATAATAAAATAAAAAATATAGAGGCTTGCCCAGGGACCTTAAGGATTATTTAAATCTAGCTCCAAATGGGTTAAATTAATTACAATGTCATAGAAAATTTAATTACCATTTAATGGGACTTAATTTCGTTAAATAAATCTCACTACACTATAGACTTAAATAATTTATTCGATAATTCCCGAATAAACTATTCTTGCTACACCAACCCCTCTGTAAGACATCCATGACAAAAAATAATTAGACCTACTGCTGTTATTTTTCTCACAATTTCTCATTAGTTACCTACTCACTTTTTATTGAATAATTCATTTACACTTGAACATATTCACAGTATAAATTCAAAATGTTAAATACTTGTAAAACTTTGGACAAAGTTTCTAAGTTGATTCAAATATCTGCGAATCAACTAAGGGGACACCTGTATCTTGCAAGAGACTATAGATTCTCTATTGAATACTTGATCCTTGTCACAGTTCACGATGCTACCCAGTGTAAATGGGAATTCTGTCATATATCAAGACCTTACTTATAGTATACCAAACTAACATTTCATGCACAAGTTTAGAATAATCTAAAAATTTTGAGTCACCGTTCAGATAGTGTAGCATGAATCACTCATTTCTGATAGTAGTCCTGAAATAAGTAACCCACATGGTCTAAATTAGTGTATCAATCTTATTAAACACACCAACCTAACACTTTTGAATCGCCATGCACATGACCAAGACAAGTCATCTGAAGTGTCAAGTCATAGTCTTAATAGACAAGTAGTCTAAGCTTGTCACCGACTACAAGTTTTTTTCTAATAACATTTTATATCATTTGTTCCAAGTCTATATGTGGCTTAATCTCATTATCCACTTAGAACAAACAAGTGAAATATATTATGAGGACTATATCCATCCCATGGACATTACTTAAAAGAAAATCACATGCAATATATATGCTCACTTACACAAATTTAACAAAGGAAACGACTGAAAGTTCAATTTTATTCATTATAAAATGAAAATTACAAGAAAAATATGGATTTTCAAAACACTTTTCCTAACAGCCTAGATGCTCCAGTATGTTGATGTTGAGCGAGGAATATTCCTCTTCATCATCCGTAGATTTTTGAGCAAGGGAACTCTTGGCAAGCTGGTCCCACCGAGATTCCTTTTCTTCAAAAGATGAGAGACTAGTCCATCTCTCAAGCTTCTTGTGTGGTTGCTTCTTTTTTTTAGACAGTAGCAACAGGTTTGGATCTAGTTGTTAGGTCTTCAAGATCCATAGGCTTAATTTGCTTACCCTTACGGACCCTGGCTTCCTCTTGAGAGAGCCTAGTTAAGCAAGTATTGAGCAGAGTCCTTTGTTGAGCTGCCTTTTTCCTTAGTTTCCTCTTCTTTTGGGTTCTAGCAGGGCTAGAGAGACCAACCTCA
Source organism: Simmondsia chinensis (assembly GCA_018398585.1). Classification (NCBI taxonomy): domain Eukaryota; kingdom Viridiplantae; phylum Streptophyta; class Magnoliopsida; order Caryophyllales; family Simmondsiaceae; genus Simmondsia; species Simmondsia chinensis. The sequence goes on from JAGTTD010000025.1 coordinate 8,152,549, forward strand.
TCTTGATCAAGGTGGCTCCCTCTGTAGCCATTAGCGAATTGGACCCAGGAAGGCTGGTACCCTAACTGTCGTGGTCCCTAACTGGTGTCCATCTCCAGTAGGTGGCATTTTGGATTTCTCCTTGGATGCCCAGTCCTCATAATGACTTGGCTGTTTGGAGGAGGAACCTCATAATTCTCATATTTATGAGACTTCTCTGATGCCATCTTCAGTTCCAATAGGGGGTTAGCATGGGAAATATATTGAGGAAGAAATATGAGTTTTCTCATTACTGCCTCTATTTTCCTGCAACATTGCTTGCATGCCTTATAGGACACCCTCTCCAAGTCTTCAGATATTCTTTTTTGGCTTGTGAGGCTTAGCGAAGGCCCTTGATTACTACTGATATCCATAGCTAACTCCTCAGCAATTGTCAGCATAATGGCAAAGTCATTGTGAAGTTTGATTAGTACGTTTTTAAACACCACTCACTTGCTCATGGGATGGAGTTTGGTGATATACCATCGGCAAATTCCATCATTCAACGTGCGTGCCAGTCACAGGAAGCCCAATATCCCTTCAATGACCAATTGTTCGAATAGGTTTTTTGCCACCTTTGCCTCTTGAGTGTCATCGTGGACCATTTTTAACCTGTAAAGGGGAAAAGGCCTAGACACAACAAGGATAGGTTTGAGAAACAGTGCCAATAACATTGACCTGAAGAGGACTAATGAAGCAGCCTTCATAAACACCTATCTATCCTTCTCCCGGGAAGATCAATTCCCTTGCGTCTATGGCATATTGTACCACGTTTTTGAAGATGACACAGTTCTTCATTGACTGGTTCAGCGAATTATGCCATTTACTGTATACCTTTCCCTTAGTAGAATTTGGATTAGGTTTCCTATGTTTTCCCCTGATCTTGAGTTTTTTATTTGCCTCAAGGCAATCAAATATTACATCCGCTCTTGAGAGGTCAAACGAGTATTTCCTCAAGTCTTGGGATTGATAAGACTTCCTTACCTTTATATCCATTTTAACCAAAGGATTGCAAACCATAGGAGGTCCCTTGATGTATTCAGCAATGTTAATCTCATAAGGAGGATCTTCATTCTCTCAAATTAGATCATGTACGTAAGTACCATACATGCTATTTTTCTTTAGGCTTTCTTCTTCAATGACAACCTCATATCTAGCGACACATTCCACCAGTTATAAGAGCATCGTGAAGTTAAAGCCTTAGTTAAACTCAATACTCCAGCCATTCAAGGCTAGCTCAGCATATTCAACTTTAGGAAGGGCTGCAGTACATTTTAACCTGGCTCTGTTGAATCGGTAATGTAATCTTCCACTAATTCACCTAACTTTTGTCTCATTCAAGCCATGTCAGACATGGAAGTTCCTAGTTCCATTTTTGGAAACTGAGCCTAAAATTGCCTTGCCATGTCATCCCAATAGTAGATGGACTTAGGTGGCAGGCTAATGTACCACTAAAAAGTGGTTCCACTTAAAGAGCTAGTCCACAGCCTTGGCTTGAGGTACTAATTATCAACCGCTTCTCTATAATGACAATTGAATCTTTCCAAGTGCTTGAGAGCAGGAACAATCCCTTCTCTTGAGAAGAGGGTAAACTTGGGGATTTTATATCCTCGAGCAAGAGAATAGTCTCTGCCTATGTAGTCGGGGTAAAGTTTACTGTACAAGAGTCTATTGACTTTTCTGAGGCCTGGTCCATACATCTACACGATGAGGGTAGTCAGTTGGTCCTAGAGGGGTAGATTAGGCACATGGTTATGCACTTGCCATTGCCCCCCAAGTCGGCCAGGATCTCGATGGAGATTTGTAAGATGCTCCTAAGCACCCATCACAATCAGGTGTGGGAACGGTTAACCCCCAAACCAAGGGTAGCCCCCTGATCAATTTAGCCATGCGCATGTTTGGCCACGATGTATATCCCAACAGGGCCTTGGATATACGACATCCCTGGGAGAACACCAATATTAGCAGGTTGTTGGTTCATCGTTGCTTTATCAATCCCCAAGTCCTGGTCTTAAGGAAGCAGGTGGTGAACTTGCCCCCAATGTGATATGTATGGAGAGGTCTTAGAAGAAAAGGATGGTTCCCAGAAGTGGGCACCTGTCCTTGCATTCCTACTTCAAGGCCTTGAGTGGGCATCGAAGTTACCTTTACTACATGAGGAGGGTATGACCGGTTTTGCATCCTGTTTTGGGGATATGATATTTGCTTTATTTTGTTTCGAATGGTGTGTGGGTGGTCACCGTAAATGCGAAAAGAAAAAATAAATAAATAAACATGCAAAAGGGACTCATCATGACTAGGGAGTGAGACTAATTACGAACCGCTTGTCTTTGACCTCAACCACTCGCCATTTTCGGAGAAAAGGTTATGGCATGTTGGTGTATCTGACTTCGATTATACCATGAATTCTGCTTACGCTTCAATTAAATAGACTTTGTAGTGTTTTTTGTGGATTTTATGTATTTTTATGATAGAAAATTAAAGGATATGGACTTTACTCAAATGACAATTGTAGTGACAGAGCAGGGCCCATAGACACCTTTCCTCGTACACTTAAAAGTCAGGAACTGGAGTGGTGTTATGATTGAGCTGCAATTTGAGTTCTATTATTCTGTTAAAGCTTTGAATTAGTCTTGAATTCTTCTTTGGTGCATAAGTTGGTTGTGGCTATTGGTCACTTAATCAATCAGCCAGTTTGCAAGTCAATAGTGGCGGCTGAGGTAGTTTAAGTCGGTTAATGTGTTGTCCTTATGCAGTATATCTAGTTTGATCTAAGAATTGTATAAATAGCTTGATTCTGTTGTAAATAAGATTCATGAATGATCTTTGATCTCTTTTCTCTCTAAACCCTGATTTTCTCTCTTTTCCTCATCTATTTCACTTCTCTTCTCATCTCAATTCTATCTTTCTTCAAGGTTATGATTTAAGATTGATCTGGAATCATAACAATTCGTATCGAAGCTTGTGTTGCTTGCATAGGATTACTAATTGTTCAATTTGTTCTGGCTAGACACAAGGAAACTTTGACAATGGATGGAGGAGTTATAACTAAAGCTCAGGCTGCTACTTATGCTGAAGCTAATGCTGCTACCACAATGGGAGGCATTCAAGCTAATCAATTGAGCTATGGAAGCGTAAGATGCAGGAGATGATCATAAAAATGCTGGATCAAAAGCTGGAGTAAAAGCTGGATAAGAAATTGGATCTTCATTCGTAGCAGTTACAACAGCAGATTCATGGATTGCAAGAGCAGACTAATAGAGAAAGCTTACTCGCTGGAGCTGGAGCTGGAGTGTTGTTAGCTGCTAGCCTACATGCAAGACCACTTGATCCTATTCCTCTAGGTCCTATGCAATGGTAAGGGTCAGCTGCAAGCCAACATGCAAGGCCACTTGATCCTATCCACCAGGTCGTGTGTAGCAACAAGTGATTGAGGACAACGGTGTTGGAATGAGTGTGTTTAGGAATCCATGATTCAGACAGCCTTGTGTAGAAATTGAGCCATTTGATAGAATGCAACCAGAGTCTTGGATAAGGAGATGTGAACAATATTTCCATTTCTATCACACAGCAGAGGTAGAGATGGTGGAATTGGCCGCAGTGTACCTTTATGGGGATCAAGAGGTGTGGTTTTATGGCTTCATCCACAATAATCCTTTACTCACTTGCCTTAATTTGTAGAGGAGCTGTGTGAGAGATATGGTGATGAAGATCTAGGTGACATTGTGGATAATTTCAATAATATAGTGCAGACTACTTTAGTAAGAGAGTACATGACAAGGTTTGAAAACTTGAGAGCAAAAATGATGGTTGTCAATTCTGGTGCTAGGGAAGCATATTATATCTCTAGCTTCATTAGTGGTCTTAAGCCAAAAATTAAAAATCTTGTCAAGGATTTGAGCCCTATTACATCATCTACCGCTTATGCAAAGGCCAAATTGTTCGAATCCACAGTGCTAGCAGCTTCTGATGGTGAGAGAAATGGAAGCAGTTCCGTGAATTCTTAACAGCAAAGTTTGACTGTGAAGTCCAAGCCATTGAGTTTGGAACAAAATAAGGCTCAAAGATTGTGTTATAAATGTAATCAGAGGTATTTCTTTGGGCATAAATGTAATGCAATGCTCCTTATATCAGTAATTAGAGCTGAGGCAGAGGAGGATGCTGAAGATTTGTATATGGAGGCTGAATTGAATGAACAATAAGAGGAAGTACAAGAAGGGTCCATGGAAGAAGAGATGATGGAAATATCTGTTAAGGCATTAACTGGGAATGGATCTCATAACACCATAAGAATTAAGGGGGAGGCAGGTCACAAGCCTATCTGGATATTGATAAATAGCGGAAGTACTCATAGTTTTATTGATCCCAAGGTTGTTAGGAGAGTGGGATATGATGTGATCAAGACAAGTCCTTTAGCTATGGCTGTGGCAGATGAAAATTCTATACTCCCTCAAACCAAATGTCAAGGATTCAGTTGGCAGATGCAAAAGTACCAATTTGCATACGACTTCAGAATTCTGTAGCTAAGAGGTTGTGAGATGGTTCTGGGGGTTCATTTGATGAAGATATTCAGTCCACTGATATTTGATTTCTCTAAGTTATAAGTCTCTTTTGAGATGCATGGTTAGATTGTTCGATTGCAAGGAATTATGGAACAAGCTCAATTGCAAATGATGACAGGCAAAGGCTAGAAGGGGTGATTAAAAAAAAAAAAAAAAAAAAAAAAAAAAAAAAAAACTTATCACTAGATAGGTATAATTATTCTCTATATATGTTACATTATCTGAGGCTCAGGTGCACTCTAATCCTGCAGTTAGCAATTTGATTTAGGAGTATGAAGACTTGTTTAAGCTGTTGGGAAAGCATATAAATTTTGTTGAAAAATGAACTCTGATGTCAACTATTTGGTTCACAGTTCTCAACTATGGTCACAACAATAGGCACCTATTAGAGCACTTAGAGTAGGAGACTCTTCTCTCTACTTAAGCCCCCGGTCGGAGAGTCACGCTTCGTGACACCTCGCATGCGAGAGTTCCCGGAAACAGGTTTATCTCTTTAAACCCTTTGCCCTAATGCTGGTTATTGGGATGAATTTCAAAAATTCTCCCAAAAGATTACGCAGCGGAACATGTTTAGAATTCATAACTCCAAACCTAGGGTTGATTTAAAATTCATAATTTTAAATCTACTGACTTAAATTCAAAATTTAAATCATCAAATCTAAATTCTTAATTTAGATCTACAAGCCTTTTATTCTAATAAATTCATAACAATACATAAACTTAAACTTAAATAGGTACAATAACGAATACTGTAAATAAATAGAAAAGCAAAAAGGAATAAAGAAAGAAGAACATACTTGGATTTGCTTCAATAATAAAGAAAAACAAAAAAGACAATAATATTCTTCAAAATCGAGACCTTGTGACCTTCTACGCAATGACCTCAAACTTGCCCGAAGGGTGGGCTCCGAAAAATATTAAACTGTGTCTTCGAAACAATTTTAGAAACCCTAAAGAAATATTTTGACTCTAATGCCGAACCTCGGAATAAGCCCCTCTATTTATAGAAATATACCGGAGCAAAAAAAACCTGATTTTTCGATGTGGGAACCTCCCAGTTAAAAACAAAACGCGTCATTTTATAAAAAAAAGGATTAAAATGCTGCATTTCAACCCCAGGTCAAACGCGTCCCTAGTTGACCAGCCGCATGACACGTGTCATCATGTGATTCGTCCCCGCATGGGGACGCAGATGCCTGTGGTGGACGTCCCACCTGTCGCGCACTGGTTCGTCTAATTCAGCGCGCATGAATTGCCACTGTGCTTTGATTTTTGCTTTTTATTCATTTATTTTATTTTGCTTTGTTTTCCACATGTAAAAATTCATCCTATGAATTTTAATTTTCATATTTATTTTATGTTATAATTTTTAACTTTTATTTATCTCATGAATAATGTTTGGCAAAATTAATTTTACCCATCTTATGGATAAATAATTCATCTCATGAATTCTTTGATATTTTTCCAATGGCAATAAATGTAGAGGCTTGCGCAGAGACCTCAGGAATAATTTAAATCTAGCTCCAAATGAGTTAAATTAAACCATCTCATGATATTAATTAAATCACCATTTAATGAGACTTAATTCCACTAAATAAATCTCACTGCACTCTAAACTTAAATTATTTATTTGATATCTCCCTAATATACTGTATTGATGACAACAACCCCTCCACTAGATGTCCATGACAAAGGATAAATATAACCACAGCCATTATCCTTCTCACAGCTTCTCCATTAGTTACCGACTCGCCGTTCACTGAATAATTCATTTATACTTGAACATATTCATAGTATAAATTCAAAATGTCAAACACTTAGAATACTCTGGCCAAAGTTTCCGAACTATTCAAATATTTGCGAATCAACTAAGGGGACATCTGTATCTCATAAGAGACTGTAGATTCAATATTGAATACCTGATCCTTGTCACACTTCACGCCGCTACTCAGTGTACGTGGAATTTCAGTCATTCGATTAGATCTTACTTATAGTACACCAAAGTAAGGAATGCTCCATGCACAAGTCCAGAATACTCTCAGGATTTAGAGTCGTTGTTCAAACAGTACAACGTGTATCACTCATCTCTGATAGTAGTCTAGAAATAAGTAACCCACATGGTCCAACTCAGTGTGTCAAACACACTAACCTAACACTTTTGGATCTCCATCCACATGACCAAGACAAGTTATCTAAAGTGTCACGTTATACTCTTAACATACAAGTGGTCCAAACTTGTCTTGGACTACGAGTGTTTCAAACAACAATCCATACCATTTGTTCCAAGTTTATCTGTGGCTTAGTCTCATAAACCACTTAGAACAAACATGTAAATTGTAGTCTGAGGACTACACCCATCTCATGGATGTTTCCCAAAAGAAAATCACATGCAGTATAAATGCTCAAATACACAAATTAACTGAGAAATGACTGAGACTTCAATTTTATTTATTAATTAAAATAATATATCCGGAATAAATCTGGATTTCAGGATACTATTCTTAACAATCTCCCACTTGTCCTAAATTCAATTTATGACAAAGTCCATACTCACCCCTTTTATGTTTGAACCAAAAAACTACTGAGCCTAACCCTTAATGAGCACAATTACTCTATTTTGAAGTCAGCAATACAATACTGCTTGACATTCCCCTCACTAATGGCTCCCACTCCAAGGGTAAAAACATGCTTAGACGTCAAATGTCTATTTTAAATATGACTAGAAGTTTTAAATCAGTATAGCCAACTGGAACCAGCTCGTCACTTTGAAAGATTAGCGTAAGATCTCTAGTTCTTCTTAAGGACTAGAGAAAACGCTTCACTGCCACTTAGTCCATCGGACCCAGATTAGACTAACACCTGCATACTATCCCATAGCATAGCAGACATCAAGGCTCGTGCACAACATGGCATACTTGAGGCTCCTACTGCCAAAACAAATGGAATATTCCTCAATTGCTTCTCCTTTTGAGGTGTCCTAGAACACTACTAAAAAAAAAAAAGAGGGACTCCACACTATACCTTAACAACATCTTGTCAATATAAGTGGCTAAAGAAAGACCCAACATCCTACTCTTACGACCTCGCAGAAGCTTAATCCTAAGAGTAGAGCTGGCTTCATTGTGGCTAAAAGGATCAGATTCAATGCCACGGTCAACCACTAAGGCTCCTGCTGTGAACCTGTCAGGTGTCCTGACAATCCTCCCACCACACCTAAGCTCTCGTGTACTTAGAACATTCTCATTCTTATTAGTAGGTGCATCTAATGCATCCACTGTGTCTTAAGTTGTGTCGAACTGTTCAGAATTATTGTCATTTTCCTTTAATACTATTTTGTTTTTATTTTCGTAGCTTACTTGCAAAATCCTTCTCTAAGTATTTTGCATTGTATTTACAAAAGACCTTTTAAATCAAAACTGTAGAAAAAATTGTCCTTGTTCTTTTTATTTGTAATGCCATTCTGCTGCGGTGTAACCAGAGCAGAAAGCTGAGATCTCATCTCATTTTGCAGTTTGGAAATCCAAAACTCACCCAAAAATTATTCACCACCGCAATCAAATTGTAGTGATTTAACTTGTTTACCTAATTGCTTTTCAACTTCAGTTTTGTACTCTTTGAACTTTTCAAAAGAGTCCGACTAATGTTTAATTAGGTAAACATATGCATGCCTTGAGTAATCATCACTAAACGTGATTAAGTACGCATACCCACCTTTTGCTTGAACATGTATTGGTCCACATATATCTAAGTGAACTAGCTCAAGCAAGCCACCAACCCTGTTGCCTTTACTCTTAAAGACAAAATTGGTCACCTTTCATTCTATACAGAATTCGCAAACTGGTAATGACCTCAAGTCCAAAGCCTCTATCAGTCCATCTTTCACCAGTCTTTGGATCCTGTTCGAATTAGTGTGACCTAAACGTTGGTGCCATGTGTAGGCAATATTCCTTTCAAGGTGTTTTCTTTTAAAAGATTGAACAAGTGAACTTACATTAAATCCATTTAAACAATTACCATAGTTTTGATAAGGAAATAACATGAATAAACTATTTATTCAAGTACATACGTAAATAAACAACTTATTTCTCTTATTAAAATTTTCATTATCAAAATCAATTAAATAACAATTATTCATAAAACGAGACATAGAAATCAAATTCCTGTCCAGAGAATGTTTAAATAATCAATTCTTTAAAACAAAACTCTATCACTAAAGTCTAGGCTAACATCTCCTACACGTAAGACTACTATTATTGTACTGTCCCTGACCATCAGGTCCAACACCCATCGTGTAGTCTTTAGCCCAGCCTGAGCTCCTGTAACATATTATAGATATGGTTAGTTGAACCTAAGTCTACCCACCAGGAAGCTACTGGACTCTCAACTGTGCATGACTCAACTAAGTGAGATATCAATATACCTTCACCAGATGGCTTAGCAGTCTTTGTAGGAAGAGTAGCTATGTACTTAGTGTAGTTTCTTTTCAGTGGCCTAGTTTTCTTGCAAAGAAACACTTTTTCTTCGCTGACTTCCTTATGGACTTGGTTGCTACAATAGCAACCTTACCCTTTTCTTTCCTTTTAGTAGATCCCTTGTGAGTAGCGAGTAAGTCTAACTTATTTTTCAAGGCAAAGTAATTTGGTCCCGTGAGTATATTATTTATTCCAAATTAAGTGAAGTTCGCCAGCCGTATCCACATAAAAAACTATAAATGCAAACATATGTGTAATTGTGTAGCAAGAATCGAGTATAATGTAGTGATATAGATTCTTTAAATTTAGCATACATAATAAGTCAGATATCCACCTAATTGTACTATCATGCATACAATGATGACCCAAACACACCACTCCTTACTCCTCGGCAGTGGGGTCGCACGAAGCTAGTTCAGGTGACAACTATTCTCAATTAACCTGTTTTTCTTGTAACTCTTACTAAACATGATTAATTCACTACTTTACCTTAGTCTCTAACATGACACAACAGAGCTCCTCGGGAAGGCTAATGCATCACGCTAGTCAAGTGTAAACCATTACCTAAACCTCCATACAAATACACGAAATCCTCCACAGCTACGTGGTCGCATCGCTTCTTTGCACTTTGGTTTATCCTAAGGAAGTCTAACCCTGTAATCTGCAAACCGACATCCTCCGCAGGGAGGTCTATCGATCTATTATACTGCTAGACCGGTAATGGAGACCGTGAGTTTACAACAATTGAAACCTCGCTCCCACTTGATTTTTATAACCAGTAGTTTTTAATTAACTTGCATTTACATCCTGGATTATCACATAATCCCCTTTAGAATCTCATCCTAAAATTAACCAAAATTAATTAATTAATTTATTCAAAATATTATCATTTTACAGTATAGATTACCTCATAATCTTACATTAGAATCTCATTCTAAAATTCAATCAATAAAATTAATTAATTAATTTTAATTAAACAATACTAATATTTAATTTAGATTATCACATAATCTACTTTTCAAAATCTAATTCCAAAATTAAATCCAAATAATTTAATTTAAAAACAGTAGCGAATTGTGCTTAGACTATCCCATAGTATATTTTAGAATCTTATTCTAAAATTAAACAAGCTTAGACTATCGAATAGTCTAGTTTAGAATCTTATTCTAAAATTTGATTAACAAAATTTAACTATTATTTTAAAAATAAAGTTAACTTAGACTATCACATAGTCTATTTCAGAATCTTATACTAAAATAATTTCAAATATCTTTTATTTAAAATACACTGATTTACAACTTAAATTATCTCATAATTTATTTAGAATCTCATTCTAAAAGAAAATTAATTAATAAAATAATTAACTTAATTATTATGTAAATCAGCATTGATGTCTACATGTCCCAAAATAAAAAATAAAATAAAAAAAACTTTTTTTTAAATGAATTGTTGACGTGAGCAGCAGGTGCTGACGTCAAACGCAAGCTGAAGTCAACATCTGTTGACCCAATTTATTTTTAAATTTAAAAATTAAAATATTTAATTTTAAAATAAATTAAATTTAATCTCATTAAATCAATATTATCCAATTTCGTATAAGATAATTGAATCTAATCTCATTAGATCAATTTTATCCATTAAAAAAAATATTTAAATCTAATCTTATTAGATCAATTTTATCTGATTTCGTAAATTATTGCTGAGAACGTATAATCTTATTATACGAACAATATAATCGCAAATTTATAGGTTGTTTTGAATTAACGATTAATTTGTTAACGATTTAAACAATTTAAATCGTCACCATAAACAATCTAGTTAACAATTAACTTTTTTTAACCGATTTAAACAATTTAAATCGATACTTTAAATCAATCTAATTAACAATTAATTAATTTAATGATTCAAACAACTTAAATCACAAATACAAACAATCATCTCAATTAATTATTAATTCTTTATTGATTTAAACAATTTAAATTGAAAGGTCAAATAAACTAATATTCTTCTTAATAAAATCTCTATTTTATTAAATCGTACATCTATTTATTTCGATCTCGTTATACCTAGTCATGTATATCAAGAATGTAACCAGAGGCTGGCTCTGACACCAATTGTTGGGAAAGCATATGAATTTTGTTGAAAAATAAACTCTGATGCCGACTATTGGGTTCACAGTTCTCAACTATGGTCACAACAATAGGCACCTATTGGGGCACTTAGAGTAGGAGACTCTTCTCTCTACCTAAGCCCCCGATCGGAGAGTCACGCTTCGTGACACCTCAAGTGCGAGAGTTCTCGGAAATAAATTTATCTCTATAAATCCTTTGCCCTAATACCGGTTATTGGGATGAATTTCAAAAATTTTCCCTAAAGATTGCGTAGCAGAACAGGTTTAGAATTCATAACTCTAAACCTAGGGTTGATTTAAAATTCTTAATTTTAAATCTACTGACTTAAATTCATAACTTAAATTATCAGATCTAAATTCTCAATTTAGATCTACAAGCCTTTTACTATAATACATTCATAACAATACATAAACTAAAATAAGTATAATAATGAATACTGTAATTAAATAGAAAAGTAAAAAGGAATAAAGAAAGAAGAACACACCTGAAATTGCTCCAATAATAAAGAAAAATCAGAAAGACAATAATATTCTTCAAAATCGAGACCCTCAGACCTTCTACGCAATGACCTCGAACTTGCCCGGAGGGTGGGCTCCAAAAATATTAAACTATGTCTCCGAAATAATTTCAGAAACCCTAAAGAAATATTTTGACTCTAATGCCAAACCTTGGAATAAGCCCCTCTATTTATAGAAATATACCGAAGCGAAAAAACCTAATTTTTCGATGTGGGAACCGCCTAGTTAAAAACAAAACGCGTCATTTTATCAAAAAAGGATTAAAATGCTACGTTTCAACCCCAGGTCAAACACATCCTTGGTTGACCAGCCGCATGACACGTGTCATAGTGTGATTTGTCCCCGCGTGGGGACGCGGATGCCTGTGGTGGACGTGTCGAGCGCTGGTTCGTCTAATTCAGCGTGCACGGATTGCCACTGTGCTTTGATTTTTGCTTTTTATTCATTTATTTTATTTTGCTTTGTTTTTCATATGTAAAAATTCATCCTATGAATTTTAATTTTCAAAGTTATTTTATTTTATAATTTTTAACTTTTATTCTTCTCATGAATAATGTTTGGCAAAATTAATTTTACCCATCCTATGGATAAATAATTCATCTCATGAATTCTTTAATATTTTTCCAATGGCAATAAATACAGAGGCTTGCGAGGGACCTCAGCGACAATTTAACTCTAGCTGCAAATGGGTTAAATTAAATCATCTCATGATATTAATTTAGTTATTATTTAATGAGACTTAATTCTACTAAATAAATCTCACTGCACTCCAAACTTAAATTATTTATTTGATATCTCCCTAATATACTGTATTGATGACAATAACCCCTCCACTAGATGTCCATGACAAAGAATAAATATAACCATTACCATTATCTTTCTCACAGCTTCTCCATTAGTTACCGACTCGCCCTTCACTGAATAATTCATTTATACTTGAACATATTCATAGTACAAATTCCAAATGTCAAACACTTGGAATACTCTGGCTAAAGTTACCGAACTATTCAAATATTTGCAAATCAACTAAGGGGACATCTGTATCTCATAAGAGACTGTAGATTCCCTATTCAATACCTGATGCTTGTCACATTTCACGCCGCTACCCAGTGTATGTGGGATTTCAGTCATTCGTTTAGACCTTACTAATAGTACACCAAAGTAACTAACGCTCCATGCATAAGTCCAGAATACTCTCAGGATTTAGAGTCATTGTTCAAACTGCACAATGTGAATCACTCATCTCTGATAATAGTCTAGAAATAAGTAACCCACATGGTCCAACTCAGTGTGTCAAACACACTAACCTAACACTTTTGGATCTCCATCCACATGACCAAGACAAGTCATCTAAAGTGTCACGTTATAGTCTTAACATGCAAGTGGTCCAAACTTGTCTTTGACTGCGAGTGTTTCAAACAACAATCCGTACCATTTGTTCCAAGTCTATCTGTGGCTTAGTCTCATAAACCACTTAGAACAAGCATGTAAATTTTAGTCTGAGGACTACACCCATCTCATGGATGTTTTCCAAAAGAAAATCACATGAAGTATAAATGCTCAAATACACAAATTTAACTGAGAAACGAATGGGACTTTGATTTTATTTATTAATTAAAATAATATATCCAAAATAAATCTGAATTTCAGGACACTATTCCTAACATAAGCAGCCGATCTGTTTACCTCCTAAAAGGAGTCTTGATCATGCCATACTGTTGAAATTGAATGCAGACCCAGTTTACTTGAGACCCTATAAATATTCTCATTCACAGAAAAGTGAGATAGAAAGGGAGGTAGAGGAGCTTCTAAAAACCAATTTTGTTTGGCACAATCATAGCCCTTTTGCCTCACCAGCAATATTTGTCAGGAAGAGGGATGGAACCTCTAGAATGTGGATTGACTACCAACAGCTCAACTCACTTGCAATCAAGGATAAGTTTCCAATTCCGATCATTATTGTTCTTTTGGATGAGAATCATGGGTCACATTACTTCTTTAAATTGGATTTAAGACTGAGATATTACCAAATTCGAGTATTGGAGCAAGACATCTATAAGATTGTCTTATAACTCATCAAGGGCATTCTGAATTTGTGGTGATACCATTTGGATTGGCAAATGCCCGGCTACCTTTTAAGCTTTAATTAACGATGTGTTCAAGGCATTTCTGAGGAAGTTTGAATTGGTTTTCTTCGATGATATTCTGGTTCGCAGTCCCACATTTGATGACCATATGGCTCATCTGAGACAAGTGTTTAGCATCATGCACAGTCATAAGCTCTATGCCAAACTCATTAAGTGCTTTTTTGCTCCAACTCAAGTGGAGTATTAGGGTCATATTATTTCCTACGAAGGCGTGTCTAGAGATCCTTCAAAAGTTCAGGCCATGAATGAGTGGCCAATCCCTTCTACATTTAAGCAGCTAAGAGGATTCTTGGGTTTGATTTGGTATTACAGAAAATTTGTGGCAAGCTATGGTGTAATTGCTAAACCATTAACCGATCTTTTAAAGAAAGATGCATTTCTATGGATTGCTGTAGCTCAAGAGTCAATTGAAGCATTAAAGGTAGTGATGTGCTCAGCACCTGTATTGGCTATGCTATATTTCAGTGTGAGCTTTGCATTGGAGATAGATGCTTGTGGGAAAGGAATTGTAGCTGTCTTATCTCAGAAAGGAAGACCGGTGGCTTATCTCAGCCAAGGCCTTAGTCCAAAGAATTTTGAGTAATCTATATATGAGGAGTATCTTGCTATTCTTATGGTAGTCAAGAAGTGGAGACACTATTTAAAGGGACATCATTTCATCATTAAAACTGATCACCAGAGTTTGAAATACTTACTAGAGCAAAAAATTACAACAAGAGTGCAGCGCAAGGGCCTTCTAAAGATGCTTGGCCTGGATTATTCTATTCAGTACTTCAAGAGAAGGGAAAATCTAGCAGTAGCTGCCTTGTCATGCAGATTGGAAGAAACTGAATTATGATCCTATTGTACTATATTAGTTGTGTTGCCTGCTTAGATGAAGAGGTACACATGTCCTATGAAGAAGACAGTTTTGCACAAGAATGTGTGACAGCTTTTAGCATTAGTAAACTTCCACCTGCAAAAGATGCTGACAACAAGGTAGCAAATGGGATCATCAGACTGAAGGGAAGGATAAACATAGGCTCGACAACTAATTTGTGGATTTAGATCAATGAGGCTTCCTATGATTCTGCTTGAGGAGATCATTCTAGCATTGAAGGAACATACCAAAGACTCAAGAGTTACTTCAGCTACCTTAGTATTAAAAAGGATATAGTGAAACTTGTTCAAACTTGTGAGGTTTGTCAGCGTACCAAATCAGATGGTAAGCAGTAATAAGCACTGCTATAGCCCCCGCTAATTCCAGATTGTGCTTGGCAACACATAAGTATGGAGTTTATTAAAGGGTTATAGAAGTGTGAGGGAAAATAAGTCATCTGGGTGGTTGTAGATCGATTCACCAAATTCAGTCACTTTGTTGCTTTGAATCATCCAATATTAGCTAAAAAAACTCGCAAAAATATTCTTAGATAACATCTACAAGCTTCATGGCGTACCTCACTTCATTATTTTAGATGGAGACAGGTTGTTCACCAGCCATTTATGGCGTAAATTGTTTCTGATCTTCATCATATCATCCACGGATAGATGGACAAATAGAGAGGGTGAATTATTGTATTGAGCAATATCTAAGGAGTATGACATTTAGTCACCTTAAGAACTGGTGTAGGTGGCGATCTTTAGCTAAATTTTGGCACAATACTCATGCTCATTCAGCTTTAGGCACCACACCCTTCAAAACACTTTCTGGATATTATCCCCCTTCTCCTATGGTGTTGCAAAAGGTCACAACTTCTTTTCCTGAAGTATCTGATTTATTGCTTTAGAGGAAACAATTGGTGCAGTTTCTCAAGGACAATTTGCAATTGGCTCAAGCAAGAATGAAGTACTATGCTGACAAGAAGCATTCCAATAAATCATTTGAGGTGGGAGATTTGGTTTATTTGAAGCTTCAACCATACAGACAATCCACAATACCGATGCATAATAATATCAAGCTCAGTGCACGATATTTTGGACCTTACAAAGTGCTTGAGAAGTTAGGGAAAGTCGCTTACAAGCTAGAGCTACCTACTAATGCATATGTTCACCCAGTGTTTCATGTGTCTCTTTTGAAGAAGTATGTGGAAAAGGGGACAACTTGTTCTTCCATTCCTCCAAAGGTCAGCACCAAGGGAGATCTTCTGCATGGTTTAGCTGCTATATTGG
Source organism: Simmondsia chinensis (assembly GCA_018398585.1). NCBI lineage: Eukaryota > Viridiplantae > Streptophyta > Magnoliopsida > Caryophyllales > Simmondsiaceae > Simmondsia > Simmondsia chinensis. The sequence goes on from JAGTTD010000025.1 coordinate 8,168,546, forward strand.
GCTCTCAGTTTGTGCAGCAATTAAGAAGGTAAGTTGAAGAAGTACTAGTGCAATGGGTTAATTTGGATAAGGAAGGTTCTACTTCAGAATATTTGAGATTCATTCAAAGTCAATTTCCTTCTTTCCATTCCTGAGACAAGAATGTCTTCAAGCAGGGAGCATTGTTATGATCGAGCTGTAATTTGAGTTCTATTGTTCTGTTAAAGCTTCGAATTAGTCTTGAATTAGTCTTTGGTGCATAAGTTGGTTGTGGTGGTTGGCCACTCAATCAATCAACCAGTTTGCAAGTTAATAGTGGTGGCTGAGGTAGTTTAAGTCGGTTAATATGTTGTCCTTATGCAGTGGATCTAGTTTGATCGAAGAATAGGATAAATAGCTTGATTCTATTGTAAATAAGATTCATGAATGGAATTTGATCACTTTTCTCTCTAAATCCTAGTTTTCTCTCTTTTCCTCATCTCTTTCACTTCTCTTCTCATCTTAATTATATCCGTCTTCAAGGTTATGATTCAAGATTGTTTTTGAATAATAACAGGTGGAGACAAACCCAAGAGCTCAACAGTCGACTTACAAGCCCGAGTCAATTAGGTTTTTGAGCTTGGCGCCCTTGACTCATAATAACTCGAATGAGTTTCAGTTTGACAAGTTTGAGATGTAGCAAACCGCATTCAGGTCACTGGATTAGAATCAACACAATTAAGGGACTTGCCTAGGCCGTCAATGCCTTAATCAATGGCACGAACCTAAGTTCACTTGACTTATCAAGCAGTGATGATAGCGTTAAGACCAATGCAATCAAGGGACAAAGCCCTAACCGTCAAAGCCTTAAATCTCAACTTTTTGATTTGTGGGAACATATTAAAACTAGAAAGTCATACCCGAAGCCCGAGAACTGTATTACTATGTAGGTAAGTGCCACAAAGATCTATGTTACGCAATGCCTAGATAAGTTATGCTGCTCCAAGGAAAAGAGCATAAGTGTGTGTTAGAGCTAATGTCCTTGGGAACTCAATTTGTGTAAACCCTTTTATTAGTGAATAAACGTTGTTTTGAATTATCGTCTGATTTTAATTTAATTACAAGTCTTTATGCATGTGATGTTGTTCTCTATCAAAACACGTGCCATGAGATGGACGAAGTTCTTAAACTACATTTAGGATATCTATTTTTAGTGGATTAATGAGATTGTTCCACAGATGGACTAAATAATGGATAAGAATGTTGTTTAACAATTAGTTCATAGTCAGTGATGAGTTTGGGCAATTTGTCTACTAAGACTATAACGTGTTGTTTCGATAACTTGTCTTGGTTATATGGATAGCGATCTAGGAAGTTGTGTTGCTGTTTCACAAAGAGATTGTCACACTGAACAGGACCACGTGATTTGCTCGATTCTGTACTATTATTAGAATTGAGTGACTCATATACTTTTGTTTATACAACGACTCTTAATCCATAAAATAGACTAGACTTGTGCATGTAGTGTTGATTACTTTGATGCACTGAAATGACGAGGTTATAAGTAATAACCGGGGTCTTACGTTCGTTGGGCAATTACATGAAGTGTGGCGGTGATAGATATTTTATCAGGAATCTGCATTGTGAAATGTCCCCTTAGTTAATTTGTAAGTTTTTGAGTTATTTCTAGAGATTTTGGCCAGAACATTCCTTATTTTGGATATTAGGAATGAATACAGAAGTGTTTATCTGTGTTAGTGAATTATTCAAAAAGGGACAAATTGAGAAGTAAAAAGAAAAGATGGGAAAGAATGACAACAGTGGCATAAGTCATTTTTCTCTTGGATATTTAATTAGAGGAGTTAATTGTGAGTAAATTTTATAGGGAAATTTAAGAAGTAAACATATTTATTTTTAGAGTGCAGTAAAACTTATTTAGTGAAATTAGTTTTATTAAATAGTGTTCAACTGTTATCATGAGATGATAATCAGATTTGACCCATTTGGAGCTGAAAATATATTGTCTCTCAGGTCCGTATGCAAGTCTCTAAAATTATTTTATTCAAGAGAATTCATGAGATGAATTATTTTATTCAAGGAGTTGAATAAAGTTATTTTTCTTAAATTCTAAGAATTCATGGATGAATTTTTACAAAAAAAAAAAAAAATGTAAAACGACTAAAAAAGAAAAATAAAAATTGTGCTAGCCAATTAGTGTGAGGGGAGATCCTTGTCCCCTCCTTGTTGGCCCACCGGCTCGCAAATGTTGGCCATCCGCACCAAGCGGTGCAGACAACTAGTGGGGTGCCACCTGGCACCCTGCACGCGGCCAGTTTAAAGAATATGCGAGAGTGTTTTTTAATGTACTTTATCTCGTCTAAAATACTATTTTCTGCCTTTTGTTTTATTTTCTGATTGAGTTAGTCAATTATGAGACTCTTATAAATAGGGGTGCTTGGCTAATTCAAATTAATTCGCTCAGTTTTCTCTCAATTAATTAGAGAATAAATAAAGAGAAGAAGTCTTCCGAATTAGTTCTTAAATTAGCTTTAAGAACCACTTCATTTTGCAATGCCCAATCGCTTGGTACTAAAGCAGGAATTGCAAAGAAGATCTCAGAGGTATTGTTGGAGCATCTTTTCACTTGCGGTTTACAACGAGGTATGTGATTTCTTGGCTTATACTTTTATATTCATATTTAATTCTTTTCATGTATATGTCTTCTATGCTATGCGTTGTTATGTCTAATTAGAGTCAAGATCTAGTATTTAATATAAAATTAGAGAATTGTAAATCTGTATTCTGCTGCACTAGATACAATTAGTACATGGTTTTACTTGAGGAAATTAAAAATCACCTACCCAACAATTGGTATCAAAGCTGAACCTTGATTATTCATGATGTGTATGAGGTCATTAGTTGAAGTGATTGAAAAATCTTTTATATCCGTATAAATTTTTATATATTAAATTGATTGTTTAAATTGTTTAAAATTTAATTAAGAAGAATGTATTCATCAATAATTGTATAGTTTTTGGTTTATGGTTATGAGAATAAGATTTTCAAGGTAACTTAAATTCTTCATATAATTTATTTAATTGGATTAAGTAGGATTAATTAAAATAATGAGATTATAGTCAATCAAAATATGAAAATTTTAATTTAAATCAAAAACCAAAAAAAAAAATATCAGATCTGCTGACGTCAAATGATGTGCGGCTGATATTAATAAAAAAATTTAATTATTTTAGAAGATAATTCCAAAAGAGATTATGAGACAACCATTATTTTTCTGAAAGAGTTTAGAAAGGAATCAATGTTATACCATATTTTAAATTGTTATTAAGAGAAATTTTTAATGACATTATTATTTGTTATGAATAATTTAATTAATATTCATTGGATCAGAATGGTAACTTAAATTAGTCTCATCATATTATTTTTATTAAAGTTATAAGCTAACTCAAGGTAAATAAAATTTTATTTTTAATGATCAAGTAAGAGCGAGTTCCAATGGTTGAAAACTCATGGTCTCCATTACTGGTCTAACAGTATATTAGGTCTGCACTAGTCCCCGAGGAGGATGTTGATTCGCAAAATACTAGGTTAGACTTCTGTCAGTATGGACTGAAATTCAAGCAATCAAGTACGGCCACGCTGACGTGGAGTATACCGAGACCTTGTGTTGATGTTCAGCTAATAGTTTAGACTAGACTAAAATAGTACATTAGTCTCCCTAAGGAGCTCTGTTGTACTATTTTGGAGACTAAGGACATAATGGTGAATTATTAATATTTAGTGAAATAGTTTACAAGAAAATATAATAATAGAGCAAAGTTCTCAACCAAGCTATGTTCGCCGTGTCCTTGCCGATGTAGAGTAACAAGTGGATGGTTTGGATCATCATTGCTCTTATTTTAATAAGGTGCTATGGATACCTAATTAAATATAATTTCTAAATTTTGAAAGAAAGCAATGTCACAGATAGATGCATGACTCATATATTTTATTTACATATTTTCAGTATAACTATGGTGATTACTGGTGCATTGCATTCCATACTAAAGGATAACCTCCTTACTAGATCTAATTACCTAAATCGGACGATGAATCTAGATATTATGCTAATTTACAAGGGACATAAATTTGTGTTAACTGAACCCTGTCCTCCTGTGCCTACTAATAATGGCACTGCTGCTGTCAAGGAACGTTAGGGCTGATGGATTAAGTCCAATTATTTAACTCGACGTTACATCTTGGCCTTCGTGTCTAATGTTCTCAAGCATCAGATGCTTGAGATGAAGATGGCAGCAGAGATGAAAAAGTATCTTAAGAAGATGTTCAGTGGGCAAGACAGAGCAGCAAGGCGAGACTCATGTTTATGAAAATGCCCGAGGGAAGTCTAGTTCAGGAACATGTTTTGAAAATGATGGCTTATCTAAACGAACTAGAATTCCTAGGTGTTTAGATTGACAGTGAATCTCAGCAAGACACGATACTTGGCTCTTTGGCAGAGTCCTTCACTCAATTCAGGTTGAACTATACAATGAATTATAAAGATTATCCATTGCCTAAGTTGATGAAGGAGCTGTAAGTTGCTGAGAGGGTGATAAAGGCTAAGGGAACTATCCTCTTAACCCAAGCACCTACCATAAGGAACAGGAAGTCTTCCAACAGAAAGTCTGGGAGGACGAAGAACAAGGGAAAAGTTGGTAGTGTAGCAGCAAGGCCAATGAAGAGGAAGCCATCTGCAAAAGGAAAGTGTTTCTTATGTTAGAAGGATGGCTTGAAGAGGAACTGCCCTGAGTACCTAGCAAGTCTTCTTGCTAAGGAAAAGAATCTATCAGGACAAGGGGCTCAAGCTAACCAGGAAGCTGCATAATAAAGAGCTTACCTTGACCATATGAGACGGGAAGCGACTTTTAGTCTTAAAAGTGGGAGATATTTGCTTAGTATTTAGAAGTAGAGTTCTAATTTTTGAGAATTGTCTTTATGCGCATGCGTTACACAGGAATTTGATTTCTGTGTCATGATTTGTCAATGATGGATATTTTGTTTCTTTTGGAATTGATTTAATTGTTCAACATAATAAAATGTTTATTTGAAAAGGTACTATTGTCAGTGCTTTGTTTATCTTGACACCTGATCAAAACTTTGCTAATTGCATGTTTGAATCTACATTACTAAACTAATTGTACCTCTTAAAAGAAAGAACCCTTAAATAGACAATGGCTTCAAATGGCACCAATAGCATTGTCATATTAATTCTAGTAGGATCCAAAGACTAAGAAGTGAAGGATTAATTGAGTCTTTAAACTTGAAATCTTTAGCAGTCTGTAAATCCTGCATTGAAGAAAAAATGACTAAGTCAGTCTTTAAGAGTAAAGGCAATAGAGCTGGTAACTTGCTTGAGCTGGTTCACACAGATGTATGTGGACCAATGAATGTTCAAGCCAGGGGAGGCTATGAGTATTTCATTACCTTTATTGATGATTACTCCAGGTATGGTTATGTTTACTTTATGAGACGAGAGTCTGACTCTTTTGAAAAGTTCAAGGATTTTAAGGCCATGGTCGAGAATCAGATGGGTAAACTCATTTCTAGATTTCTTAACTACAAATGGGATCAGTTCCCAGCTTTCTTTACCAGGTACACCATGGCAAAATGGCATTACTAAAAAGAGAAATGGAATGTTGTTAGAGATGGTAAGGTCCACGACCAGTCATGCTACTTTACCAATCTCATTTTAAGGTTATGCCTTGGAAACAGTGTCTTATGTTCTAAATTTGGTTCCTACAAAATCAGTTCCTAAAACACTTGTGGAGCTATGGACTAGGCACAAGCCTAGTTTAGGATATCTTCGTATTTGGGGCTGTCCAGCACATGTGTTGAAAAGAACCCGGACAAGATGGAGTCTAGATTAGAAGTGTATGTGTTTGTTGGCTATCCTAGGGATACTAAAGGTGGTCTGTTCTATAGTCCTTCATAACAAAAGGTGTTTATGAGTGCAAATGCCAAGTTTTTGGAGGAGGACTTTATGATCGGCTACAAAGGTAAAAGTTAAATAGTGTTAGAGGAGTTAATTGAGAATGTCACTACTTCTGAAAAGTTTGATAAATCTCATAATGAAATAGACATGATAGGTGCACCTGCGGTTCGCTCTGAGAAGAACCCTAATACACAGGAGCTTCGTCATAGTGGGAGGATTGTCAGGTAACCTTACAAATACATGGCTAGTGCCTTAATTCCTGAATCAAAAGATGTATCTAATCCCTCACTTATGATGAAGCGTTAAGGGATGAGGATGCTGACCAATGGCTCTTTGCAATGAGAGTAGAAATAGAGTTTATGTATTCTAATAAAGTCCAGAATCTTGTAGAGGTGCCACCTAGAATTAAACCCATAGGTTATAAATGGGTCTACAAGAGAAAAAAAGGAGTGGACGGGAAGGTAGAGATATTCAAGGCAAGGCTGGTTGCAAAGGGTTACACCTAAAAGGAAGGTATTGATTATGATGAGACCTTCTCACCAGTGGCTATGCTTAAGTCCATTAGGGTACTCTTATCAATTGCAGCTCATTTTGATTATGAGTTATGGCAAATGGATGTCAAGACAGCCTTTTTGAATGGCAGTCTTGATGAAGACATCTATATGGTGCAACCAGACAGATTCACTGGTAAGAATCAAGAGCATATGTTATGCAAATAGAAAAGGTCCATTTATAGACTTAAATAAGCATCTCGGTCATTTAATAAAAGATTCAATGAAGCAATCAAGCCCTATGGTTTTGTTCAACATAGAGAAAGTAGTGACTTCCTTGGTGTTGTATGTGAATGATATCCTGCTCATTAGGAATGACGTAGGAGTCCTATCAGCTATTAAGATTTGGTTATCAAGTCAGTTTGACATGAAATACCTATGAGAAACCAGCTATATTTTTGGGATTAAGCTTCTGTGGGATCGTAAGAACAGAATGCTGGATCTGTCTCAGACTACCTATATAGACAAGATGCTGTCTGAGTTTAACATGACGGACTCCAAGAAGGGCTTGTTTCCCTTTGGGCATGGAGTGCCTCTTTCTTTAGTACAGTTTCCTTCGACACTTTAAGAGAAAGAATATATGAGTAATGTTCCATATGCTTCGGCTGTGGGAAGCCTTATGCATGCTATGTTATGTACTAGACCTAATATCTGTTTTGCCGTTGGTCTGGTAAGTAGATATCAGTCTAATCCAGGTGAAATGCAGTGGACGACAGTAAAACATATTTTCAAGTACTTAAGAAGGCCTAGAGATTATATGTTGGTTTTTCATGGTGATGAATTGATTCCAGTGGCCTATTTTGATTTGGACTTTCAGTCAAATTCGGATGCAAGACGTTCTGTATCTAGTCATATCTATACCCTTGGTGTAGGAGCCATTGTTCGAAAAAAGTATGACTTCTATTGGAAAAATAAACTCTAATGCCGACTATTATGCTCACGGCTCTCAACTATGGTCACAACAGTAGGCACCCATTAGAGCACTTCGAGTAGGAGACTCTTCTCTCTACCTAAGTCCCCGGTGGGAGAGTCACGCTTCGTGACACCTCACGTGCAAGAGCTCCTGGGGATAGGGTTATCTCTATAAATCCCTTTGCTCTAATACTAGTTATGGGGATGAATTTAAAAAATTCTCCCTAAAGTTTGCGCAGTAGAAGGGGTCTAAAATTCATATTTCTAAACCTAGCGTTGATTTAAAATTCCTAATTTTTAATCTACAGATTTAAATTTTTAATTTAGATCTTCAGGCGTTTTACTCTAATACATTCATAACAATACACAAACTTAAACAGGCATAATAATTAATACTGTAAATAAATAGAACAGCGAAACCAAAAGAAGAAGGAAGAAGAACATACCTAGAATTGCTCCAATAATAAAGAATACCAAGAAGATCGAGAGCTCGCTATCTTCAACGCAATGACCCCAAACTGCTCGAACTGTGGGCTCCGAAAAATATTAAACTGAGGAAAGAAAATTTTCAACAGAAAATTTTCTCTCCAATTAGGTCTCCAAAATAATTTTCAGAAACCCAAAAATTTAATTTCAATTGAATGCCAAACACTGGGAATAGGTGCTGCTATTTATAGTAGGCTACCAGAACGAAAATAAGCTCGAAATTCAATGTGGGATTTGCATACAACTAGCAAAATGCATCGTTTTAATTAAAATCAAGCCAAAACGCGTTTTTTTTATCCCAGGAAAAAATGCCCTTGTTTTCAATTCAGTGTGCCACTTGACGACAGCTGATTCGTCCCCGTGAGGGATGTGGATAGCCAAAGGACATCCCGGCATGTGGCACGTGTCGCGCGCTAGTTCGTCCAATTCGAATCACATGAATTATCACCTGTTAAACACGATTCTTTTTTATTTTGCTTTATTTCCCACATATAAAAATTTATCATATGAATTTTGATTTTTCAAAATTATTTTATTTTATAATTCTTAATTTTTATTCATCTCATTAATTCTTTAATATTTTTTCGATGACAATAAATACCGAGGCTTGCGCAGGGGCCTCAGGAATAATTTAAATTTCGCTCCAAACGGGTAAAATTAATCATTTTATAAATAATTTAATTAACATTTAATGAGTCCTAATTCCACTAAATAAATCTCATTGCACTCCAAACTTACTCCATTTATTCGAAATTTCCCTAATAGACTGTATTGATGACAACAACCCCTCCACTTGATGTCAATGACGAAGAATAAGTATAACTACTACCATTATCCTTCTTACAGCTTCTCCTTTAGCTACTGACTTGCCCTTCATTAAATAATTCATTTATACTTGAACATATTCACAGTATAAATTCCAAATGTCAAACACTTAGCATACTTTGGCCAAAGATTCCGAACTACTCAATTATTTGTGAATTAACTAAGGGACATCTGTATCTCGTAAGAGACTATAGATTTTCTATTGAATACCTGATCCTTGTCATACTACACGCCGTTACCCAATGTACGTGGGAATTCGGTCGTGCGTTTAGACCTTATTTATAGTATACCAAAGTAACTAACGCTCCATGCACAAGTCCAGAATACTCTCAGGATTGAGAGTCGTTGTTAAAACAGTGCAACATAAACCACTCATCTCCAGATAATGGTCTAGAAACAAGTAATCCACATGGTCCAACTCAATGTGTTAATCTTATTAAACACACCAACATAACTTTTGGATCACCATTCATATGAGCAAGACAAGTTATCTAAAGTGTCACGTTATAGTCTTAGCATACAAGTGGTCCAAATTTTTCTTCAATTACAAGTCTTTCAAACAACAATCCATACCATTTGTTCCAAGTCTATCTGTGGGTTAATCTCATAGATCACTTAGAACAAACATGTAAATTGTAGTTTGAGGATGACGCCCATCTCATAGATGTTTCCAAAAAGAAAACCACATGCAGTATAAATGCTCACTTGCACAAATTTAACATGGAAACAACTGGAACTTCAATTTTATTCTTTAACAAAATGATATTAACATAATAAATCTGGATTTTAGGACATTATTCCTAACAATCTCCCACTTGTCCTAAATCCGATTTATGACGGGCTTTATAACATCTCTTTTATGTATGAACCAAAAGTCTACTAGTTCAATTATTCTATCTGAACCAACATGCCCTCTATGTAGCTTCTGAAGCTACAACGTATTTAGCCTCGATCATGAAGTTAGCAATACAATATTGCTTGACATTCCTCTCAGTAATGGCTCCTACTCCAAGGGTAAAGTCATGCCCAAACGTCGAACATCTGGCATATATATTTGACTAGAAGTCTTAAAAAAATATATCCAACTAGAACCAGCTGGTTACTTTGAAAGATCAGCATATAATCTTTAGTCCTTCTTAAGTACCAGAGAAAATGCTTCATTGCCAACTAGTGCATCAAACCCAAGTTAGACTAACACCTGCTTGCTATACCACAGCATAGCAAATATCTGGTCCCGTGCACAGCCTGGCATACATGAGGCTGTCACTGCCAAAGGATATGGAATATTTCTCAACTGTTCTTCTCTTGAGGTGCCATAGAACACTGCTCCAAAGAGGAAAGTGGACTCCATCCTTGAAAGGTGAAAAACCTTTCTTAGAGTCCTCCATGTTGTACCTTGACAACATTTTGTCAATATAAGTGGCTAGAGAAAGACCTAATATCATGCTCGTACGACCTCATAGAAGCTTAATTCTAAGAGTAGAGCTGGCTTCTCCTATGTCCTTCATATTGAGCTATCATGAAAACCAAGTCTTTACAGCTAATGACGCCCCCACATCTTTCCTAATGAGTGCTATATTGTTGACATACAATACCAAGAAAGTCACTACTTTCTTTTAATGTCGTTTGTACACACATGGTTTGTTCAACCAATTGCTCAAAAGTGTAAGACTTAATTACTTCATTATGACTAAAAGGAACAGATTCAGTGCCACAGTCAACCACTAAGGCTCCCGCTATGAACCTGTCAGGTGTTCTGACAATCCTCCCACCATACTTAAGCTCTCGTGTAGTTAGAACATTCTCGTTCCAATCGGTAGGTGCATCTAATGCATCCACTATGTCTTGAGTTGTGTCTAGCTGTCTAGAATTAGTGTCATTTTTCTTTGAATTCTTATAATACTATTTTTGTTTTTATTTTGTAGTTTACCTGCAAAATCTTTCTCTAAATATTTTGTATTGTATTTATAAAAACCTTTTTAATTAAAAGAACTATAGAAAAAGATCGTCCTCGTTCTTCTTATTTGCAACACCATTTTGCTATGGTGTATCCTGAGTAGAAAGCTGAGATCTTATCTCAATTGATGTTAGGAAATCCAGAAATTCACCTGAAAAATATTCACCACCTCAATCTGATCAAAGCGACTTAACTTGTTTACCTAATAGCTTTTAAACTTCAACTTTCTAGTCTATGAATTTTTCAAAATGCCTGATTTATGTCCCATTAGGTAAACATGTCCTTGCCTTGAGTAATCATCACTAAATGTGATTAAGTACTCATACCCACATCTTGCCGGAATATGTACTGGTCCCCACACATCTACGTGAACCAGCTCAAGCATGTTGATGAAGACTTTGCGTATGCGTTAGCAAGTGCACTAGTCATACTAAGTAATATAGAAGTGAGTAGAGTATCGTTCCCACGATGATTGTATTGAGTGAATACCAAAATTTGTATCTCCAATACTATTTGAAAGACCAAAAAATTTAGGATTTTGATATAAAATAAAGTAAAATAAAAATGAAAAGAAATAAACATTAAAATGAGATTAGAATGTGCTAATTTTTTGTTGGTTTTTATCAGTTTATAAAGTTTAAGGCATCCGATTTTACCTTAGTTGCATCAATACGCCTTTTCTATTCTCGATATTGTAGTTGTTACTATGCGTTGATGATTGCAAATTCTAATTTACTAAATATTCTCTCTCAAGCAACATTTAGCATACTCTTTAACATGTTAACCCATCACTCTCGTGCATGAATTTAAATAAGAAAAGAGTTTTTAAAGCCCGATGATTTTCATTTTTTTTTTTTTTGAAAACTACACAAATCGCGTTAATCTCTCTTGAGCATTCGCCCAATTTCTAGTGCTTATCACCTTAGCAATCATCATAAATCTCCTCTCGGACTCATTATGAATCATTATAGGCTTTAAATGGTGATCAAGCATTTAAAACTCATAAAAAACAATGATAAACACTTCAACAACACAATAACGTAAACATTGAATACTTTAAATTAGAAATAAGCGTATATTACAACTTGGGCTACATCGTAGCCTTAGAATAACCAAATTAGTTCATGATAAACTTAGTTTTAAATATTATAAGTACAAAATTCATGAACTTAGGAAAGAACAAAGGATAGAAATAACTAAAATTACAAAATTACACACCAAGCTTTCTTCCTTCCATTTCCTTTCCTCTTTCTCATGATTTTTCTTTCTTTTCTCACTCAAATCTTGTGATTTTTTATTTTGAAATATGATGCATAAACACCGCCACACCATCCCCTATTTATAGTAGTTGAGATGGAATTAAAAAATTGCAAAAAATTATCAAACTTCATCCTCATTAGCTAAATGTTGCGGCTGCTGCTGAAGCTACTTTGTTCATCCATTTTTTTTTTTTTTTTTCTCAATTCCACCGCCCAAAACCTGCACAAAAGCATCATGTGTATGTTTTACAAGGTGTATACAATGAATTTAAGTTAAAATATTGCATAATATAGCCGCCTAAAGTGGAGAAAGTAAGCAAGTTGTGCAAAATCTGTCAAATTTCTACAGCTGCAGTAGTGTTGCTTGTTGATCCTTTTTTTTTCATTTTTTCTAAATTCCACCGACCAAAACTTGAAAATGATGAGTTAATACATGTTAAATTATGTTTTTAAAATTAATTTGGGCAAAAAGCATTGAGTTTTTGCTCCCAAAATGCAAGTTGAAACTGATTGCACCACCACCTGCACCCAGATTCTGCAATGGCTGTTCAACACGGTTTTTTTCATTTTTTTATTGCTTTGCACTGCCCAAAATCAGCTTTAACATCAACTTGAACATGTTAATGAAGTGCTCAAGAAGGTCTTTCATATTATTTGTCCATTTTACCACCCAAAATTGCAAGTTGAAATGGATTGGTTGAGCTTGGTGCATTTTCTCTGTTCTTGCTGTTCTTTGCTGATTTTCTTCAAGTTTTTGAGCTTAGACCCACCTAAATTCATAGTTTACATAAAATTTGACATGTTAATGCATTTTTTAGTTTATCCTTGCACTTGATTTGTGCATTTTGTTACCCATTTTTGCAAGTTGAATTGTATTGTGCATGAACTTGTGTTCTTGCTTTAGCCATGTTAGTTATTATGTTTTGCCCCTTTTTTTCTTTGGTTTGGTGTATCTTTCTTTTCCTTGTTGATTTTAATGATAAAACCTAGAAAGATTTAGCATAAAACGAGTGTTTTTGCAAGAAAATGGCAATATGAGCAAAAAAGAGCAAAATCAAGCAAAAGCGATAAAAATTTGATGTAAAATGTTTAACAATATATTAAAATAATATAAAAAATTATATACTAATTTCGAATTATCCCAAGTCACCAACTCTGTTGCCTTTACTCTTAAAGACAGACTTTGTCATCTTTCATTTTATGCGGGATTCATAGACAGGTAATGACCTCAAGTCCAAAGCCTCTATTAGTCCACATTTTACTAGTCTTTATATCCTGTTTGAATTAGTGTAACCTAAATGTTGGTGCCATGTGTAGGCATTATCCCTTTCAAGGTGTTTTCTTTTAGGAGATCGAACAAGTTAGCTTGTGTTAGATTCATTTAAAGAAAGACAAGAGTTTTGATAAGAAAATACATGAATAAATAATTTATTCAAGTACATCTGTAAACAAACAATTTATTTCTTGTATTAAAATCTTCATTATCAAAATCAACTAAATAACAATTATTCATTAAACGAAATACATAAATCAAATTCCTATGTAGCGCAAGTTTAAATAAACAATCCTTTTAAACAAAAATTCTAGCACTAAAGACTAAGCTAACTTCTCCTACACTGAAGACCACCATTATTGTATTGTCCTTGACTATCAGGTACGACACCCTTTTTGTATCCTTTTGCTTAGCCTAAGCCCCTGTAACATATTACAAACATGATTAGTTGAACCCGAGTCCACCCTACTAGGAACCTAATAGACTTTTAACTGCGAATGACTCAACTGAGTGAGATATTAATATATCTTCACCATATGGCTTAGTAGTCTTTGTAGGAAGAGTAGCTATATACTTAGTGTAGTTTCTCCTCCAGTGGTCTAGTTTTCTTGCAAAAGAAACACTTTTCTTTTGTTGACTTCCTTGTGGACTTGTTTGCTACAATAGCAACCTTTCCATTTCCTTTCTTTGCTAGTAGGTCTCTTCTGAGTAATAACTAAGTCTAACTTGTTTATCTGGGCTAAGTAATTTGGTCCAATAAGTTTATTATGCATTAATAATCAAGTGAAGTTCACCAGTCATATCCAATTCAAAATACTGTAAATGCAAACATTGTGTAATTGTCTAACAAGAGTCATGTATAATGCAATGATATTTATTCTTTCAATTTAGCATACATAATAAGTTAGATATCTATCAAACTGTACTACCATGCATACAATGATAAGCCAAACATACAACTTCTTACTCCCCAGCAATGGGGTCGCACGAAGCTAGCTCGGGTGAGAACTATTCTCAATTAACATGTTTTCTTATAACTCTTACTAAACATGATTAACTCACCACTCTAACATAACAAAAAAAAGCTCCTCAGAGAGGCTAATGCATTACACTAGTCAAGTGTAAAGCATTACCTAAACCTTCATAAAATATGCATAATACTCCACGGCAATGTGTTCGCATTGCTTCTTTGGAGTTTGGTTTATCCCAATAGAAGTTTAACCTTGCAATCCGCACACCGACATCCTCCGCAGGGAGGTCTATCGTTCTACCATTCTGCTAGACCGATAATGGAGACCGTGAGGTTATAACAATTGAAACCTCGCTCCCACTTGATTTTTTAAACTAGTGATTTTTAATTAACTTGCATTTACAACCTGGATTATCTCATAACCCCCTTTAGAATCTCATTCTAAAATTAACAAAAATTAATTAATTAATGCATTTAAAACATTATCGTTTTACAATATAGATTACCTCATAATCTAACATTAGAATCTCGTTCTAAATTTAATCAATAAAATTAATTAATTAATTTTAATTTAAAGAATACCATAATATTATTTAGATTATCTAATAATCTACTTTTAGAATCCTATTCTAAAACTAAATCAATTGATATAAATTAATTTTTAATTCGAAATAATTTCGTAATTTAGATTATCTCATAATTTATTTTAGAAGAATCTAATTCTAAAACTAATTAATTAATAAAAATCAATTTTATTTAAAAACAGTAGCGATTTAGAACTTAGACTGTCCCATAGTCTTTTTTAGAATCTCATTCTAAAATTAAATAAACTTGGAGGTATTGTTTAGAGCGTCTTTTCACTTGTAGTCTACAATGAGATATGTGATTTCTCGGCTTACACTTTTATGTTCGCATTTAATTGTTTTCAAGGATATGTCTTCTATGCTATCCGTTGTTATATCCAATTAAGGCCAAGATCTGGTACTTAATTAAAAATTCAATGATTTTAAATGTGTATTTCGCTGTGCTAGATACAACCATTGCATGGTTTTAATTTACAAAACTAAAAATCACCCACCCAACAGTATGCTGTAAAAAAAAGCTTGTAGAAGTTTTGTCTTGAGTGTGTGCGTACTACTTTGAACTAACATAGAGTCTTTTATTTATTGAAATAGAAAATGACAGCAACTCCTAATTTCACTACAACTTCACCCATGTTGGGCCACTAAGCTCATCTTCGTCACGCGCTTATTTTTTAGCAACGTGTCTCGAGTTTCGAAGGGAAATCCTTGACGCCCGTATCCGTAATTTTTGTAGAAGTTCCCTCTAGACGCTCCACGTTCTCTTAAATTAAGCTTAAGGCCAAGGCAACTGAAATTGCACTCCAAGTAAATCCTTCGAGCTTGAAACTGTTGTTCTTATAGGTTTCTTGGCAAGCCCTGAAGCTCGCACTTATTTCTCCCTTTAGCCAGCTCAAGCCTTGAGTGGCTGATACCCTTGTCCGAGGTAATAATGTGTCCAGGCACTAGGCTCAGGACGTTGTTATCACAAACCGAAAGGCCAGAAGCCCCTCGAGGAGGACCACACGTGATGGCCACATGGCACTTTATCCAAAAGTGACATCGTCCCAGCCCTAACAAAATAGGGTGTACACAAATGCCCCCTTTTTAGCCATTGGTAAATTCGAATTTGCAACGATAAAATATGACTGATGTGACCTTCAATAGCTACAGGGGCCTTCTCGTGAGAACATGTCTTTTACTCTTCCTTCTTGTGTCTATAAGTATGACTGTTAGGGCTTGAAGTTTTCCTTTTCTACTATGTTCTCTCTTCGTTGTTATCAAGTGCACTTGCATTCTCTTTCTTTCATTCTTGAATCATTGAATTCTTGATCCAATCTACATTTCATCCTTCTGCTTTCTTCCAGCCTGATAATGGCATAACTCTCATTCGCTATCTATACTCCCCCTCCTCAGGCGGATGGCCCCATTGAACAACTGTCTCGATTTCTTCAATCTAACCTTTTAATCATCTCTAATGTTCTTCAAAGCCCAACTAAACTCAGTATTATCGAACATTATAATTCTTGGTTGTCAGAGAATGATCCCTTATCGAACCTACCATCTTATGCCCTAGGGCCATTCTTTACTCCATTTCAAGATGTTCCAAATCTTATGGGATTGTTTCCAGATACCGACAAATCTCCTCTCCTTTGTGCAGTGTCTATGGGCCATTCTTAGGGAGGTGACACATCTGTAAGGAAGCAACGACTTTTAAAAGATGGACTTTCCTGACCAAACAGTACCCTGAATGGGTAGATGACCTGATGGTTATCCATGGTGACAAGTGGAAACATCTTCACAACTACGAAGCCATTAGGTTCTCAACCATTGCTCTCAGGTATGATTTTCCCATAGCAATAGCATTAACATGCTGCTGGAACACCTGTTTCAACGCCTTTATCCTCCCTGAGGGCTTTTTAGGCACTACACTTGGGGACATAGCGGCCCTAACGGGTCATTCCTCTGGGGGAGAAGAGTTGCCCCTAGATTCTTTGGTTTCTACTGAGGCTGAAGCACTTGCCTCCTCCTTCTATGTTACAGACCTGTCTAGGGGCTATGAGCCTTTCCTTAAAGAGTTTGTAGCAAAAGCTCATAGCTTTGGGCAGGGTTCTATAGAGGAGGAATTATGCTTCTACTTTTTTGGTTGAATAAGTGTTTCTTCACAAACTCTTCTAACTCAGTTCTCAAGTTCTTCAAGACCATAGCCATCAACATAGCCTTTAGTAATGACCCTCTATGCTTGAGACCATTGTTCTTAGCCTAGGTATATAGATGCCTCAAAGACATCATAGCTAAAAACTATGCTGTCCATGTAGCTGGTCCTTTGTGGCTAGTGCAGCTAAAAGCCCATGCCCATTTCCCTGAGTTGTGTCCCAGAAGCCCCTATGCTCCCACAGGGAGGGGTTTCTTCTTTTGGTGAGCAATTTGATCGTTTTGAGGTCCAACTTCCTATGGGATGGTCATTTAACCAATGCCTTGAGGCTTTGATATCCACTCGAGAAAGGCGAGTGACCCTAATGGGCTCCTTTTAAGACAAGGAATTTTAGTCATTAAAGCCTGACTATCATGATGATGTCTTAGCAGACATCAACTCCCAAATCTGGCAAGTAATCTTACGCCCTAAGATTTGTTCTTCTATCACCAAACTCATTCTGGTGTGGAGACCTATAGGCCTGGGTTGTTTTCCAGGCAATTTGGTATGGTTTAGGATGTTCCTTTTCCTAACCCAATGACCAAAATCTCTGGTGGGCCAGGGGGATTCCTCTTTAGTTCGATCAATTCTTGGAGCTTTTGCTCCGATTCAAAAGATCAAGTCTCTTTATGAGTATCAAGTGGCTTGTAGTTACACCCCATGTGCCACGCCACATTTTTCAACTTGGTATCAAGCCTATTGATCCTCCTTGGAGGCCAGAGGAACCATGTGGCATTTAATGGTTCCTCTTGAGATTGCAGGTTCTAGTTTCAAGAGAAGCCAGCCAGCTCTTTCTAGGCATACCTTGCAAAAAGTGCTGTCATGTAGTTTCATCACTTCAATTTGCTAGCATGCTTCAATTTGCTAGTAGTTGTCATAAGGCCTGGCCCTTGTATTTTTATTTCCAAAGCAGCAGTCTAGTTGACTTTGAAGGGTGCCAGGACAAGAAGCTTCACTCAAGTGCTTTTGAAAGAGGAAGAAGGATGATGCTGCCCCAGGACTTTCTTCAGTAATAGAAGCAGAATAAGAAGAAGAGGAAATACCCGTCTCCCAATTAGTGAGAAGGAAAAGAAGGACAAGGCTATCGGCAGTTGAGGTATTGGTCTTTCCTATTTGGTACTTTTATTTACTTTGTTAAGGCAGCTTCTAACATGGCCATTTCCAGCCGCAGGAAGAGCCTGCTCCTTACATTGTGGAGATTTCATATTCTCCATCTCAAGAGGTTGCCTTAGAGCGCCCTCAAGACATTGAGTCAATAACCAAAAGTGCTGAAGACGTAAGAGATGTGGCTACCTCATAGTATGAGAACACAAAAACAAATGATTCTCAAGTTATTCATTTCCAATCAGAGCAAACATGCTAAGAAAGTAAATTTGCCAAAAAAAGCATGACGATAAGATCTCAATAATATTTGCGGTCTAATTAATGCAGCTTGGAATGTGAAAAAGCAATTGCTAAGACTAATGATCTAAACTATAAGAAATAGAACATCATTTTGCTGGCCGACGCTATCTACATCTCCATACAAAAGCTCCAAACTTTGGGAGGCATTAAAGCCAAAACTAAGGACAAAATACAACTAGACTAGAAAAACTTTCTAAAATTTTTGGCTCAAAATTTTGAAGCTTTTTCTCCCACTCCTAAACTTAAAGTTCAGCATTGTCCTCAATGTTAAAAGAAATAAAGGGAACAAAACAAATGAAAGAGATACTTCCCCATTTTCAAGATTGAACTTGTTGCCATGTTAACCCCCAAACTTGTTTTAAAACCTGTCCCAGAAACATATAAAAGCATAAAGAATAATTTCAATATAAACGAAAGAAAACAAATGTAAGAAAAACTTGGGTTTTCTCTCAAGAAGCGCTTTAAGTTATAGTCAGTAGCTAGACTTTTGAAAATTTTTTCTACCGTAGATCCTTTAGAAGAATGGAGCTTCCCGCATTTACACTGAATGTTACTCTCTCGCCATGAATCTTTTAGGCATTATTCTTTTTGCGACTCTCCCAATTTCACCGCCCTCTGCTCTAACGGTGGGATCTTTAGGCTTGACACGCCCCTCTTTTGATTACCTTTTGTGAACTCGAGAATGTTTCCTCACTAAGTCATCCTTGACCCCAAAATCCTTCAACTTGGTTTGAGAAACTTGATCTTCACTTTGGAAGCAAGTGTCCTTCTTATATGAAAGTTTTATGGGCTCAAATATATTGAAGGTCACTTGCTCATCTTCCACCCTTAACATCATTTCCCTTGTTGCAAGTCAAACAAGGCCCTTCCCATGGCAAGGAAAGATTGGCCTAGAATAAGGGATATCTCTTAATTCTCCTCCATGTCAAGCACTACACAATCAGCCGGTAAGATGAATTTGTCTATTTTCACCAAAACATCCTCCATCACTCCTCGCGGATACTTGATTGACCTGTCCGTCAATTTGAGTGATACCGTGGTAGGCTTCACTTCTGCTGGACCAAGCTTTCTGAAAACAGAGAGTAGCATCAAATTAATACTTGCACCTAAACCACTTAAAACTTCATCGAAAGTACAGGTGCTAATGGTGCAAGGTATTGAAAAACTCCTTGGGTCTTTTTGTTTAGGAGGAAGCTTCTTTTATAGTACGGCCCTCCATTTTCATGCAATGCCACGGTCTCGAACTCTTCCAACTTCCTCTTGTTAAACAAGATTTTTTTTCTAGAATATTGCATTTTTGGGCATTCATTCCAACATATTAGTAAAAGGGACATTAATAGGTAATTTCTTATAATTTCAAAAAATTTAACAGATTGGTTATCCACTTTTTGCCTTTTCAAACATTGAGGAAATCTAATTTTCTGTTTGTATGGCTTAGGATCAAACTTTTTGACTCGCTTTCCTCTTGGGTTTTGGTCTCGTCTACTCGCTCGAGTTCTAGGTGTGATTCAGTCAGGGTGGGTTTGGGTGGGCTGTCCTCTTGAGGTGATTTTTCTAAAGTAATGGCATTTACGTGCTCTCTTGGGTTAGTCACTATGTTTCTTGGTACGGAACTTGAGATTTTTCAGAACTTTGCTTTGAAATTTGTCTGACTTAGTCTCAAGGTTTTTGGATGGAAGCTTCGTGATTCTTAAAGTTAGCCCTAGTTTCATGCATGAAATTTGTTGTTTCTTGCATGAATTTCTAAAACACCTCCTATAGATCAGATTTCTTTTATACAAGTGGATGAATAGGAGGTCTAGGGCTTCCTTTATTGATCAAAGAGAAATTCGAGTGGTTCCTCAAAACTGGGTAGTAGGTGTTGAGCTTGTTGAAAGTTTGGGACATCATTGGCTTGCTCAAAACTTGATGAGGCCAAAGTGTTTGCCATTTGACATTCCACACTTGAGTGATTTCCTGCACAGAAATCACATGTTAGTATCAAAGAGTGAATGGAATTAACATTCATGTTATCGAATTGTTTTTGGAACAACGAATGTTGGGCAGATAAAGCTGTGAATGCATCCACTTTGTGAACTCCCGCTGGTTTCTTTGGCACTGTGCAATCATTTGTCCTCACATAATTGTTGCTAGGGATTACTTCAAGCAACTCATATGCTTCTTCAGGTGTTCTATTGTTCAGTGCTCCTCCAGCTGTTGTGTCTACCATAGTTTGAGTGTTTTGTGCCAAACCATTGTAAAGGTTTGGACTTGCATCCAAACTGGTAAACTATGATATGGACACCTTCTCAAAAGCTCTTTCTATATTTCCCATGCTTCATACAAGGATTCCATTTCATATTTTCTGAATGAGGTAATGTCATTCATGATCTTAGCGGATTTGGCTGGTGGAAAATATTTTGTGAGAAATTTTTTAGCCAAATCCTCCCATGTTGTGATAGTATCAGGAGGTAATGACATTAACCACGCTTTGCTTTGTCTCTTAATTAGAACGGGGACAACCTCAAGCGAATGACATCATCACTAATGCCATTATGCTTGAATGTATCACATATCTCTAAGAAGTTAGAATATGCAACTTCGGGTCCTCACTAGGTAAACCGCCAAATTGAACTGTCTATTTGGTCATTTGTATGGATTGGCAGACGTTGAATGCTAGATGTGAATCCACCAAGTACTGGAACTGCATATTTTTTTCAAATCTCTTTCCCCTTCCGTAACTTGTTCAGTCATGGTTTTTGTTCATTTTGTTCTCCTGATTTCTCTAAGTGATCTTCCAATCTCAAGATCCAAGGGAATAATTTCGTTCTCTTGTGGGTTTAGCATACAAAATAAGAAAAATGAACTTTCAAAGTTAAAAGAAAGATAAATACAATAAGAAAACACAAAATACAACAATAAAACACAAAAGTTAGGAAAAACTAGGGGGGGTTAGTAAACCAAGTGTTGAGAAACTTTAAATTTATATTGTACAATTATTTGAATAAAAATCCTAACTTCCAAAAATCTATCTAAGTGAATGAAATAAATGGAAAAAAAATGAGATTTCTTCTTCAAATTTGACAAGCTTTACAAGTTTGAACTAAATGAATTCAAATTAGTACTAAAACTAGGTGGTATCAATACTACTCAAATAAAAACAATCCCCACTAATAGTGCCAAAAACTTGATGCGTGATTATATAGCAAGAATACTAAGTCGATTAAAATAATAAAGAGTAAGTGGAGTATCATTCCCACGAAAATTATTTTATTGAATGATTACTGAAATTAGTAGTTCTAGGGCTATTTGAATGAATGAATTTTAAATTTTTCAATATGAAACTTAATAAAATAGTAAGAAACTAAAATCTTTACTAATTGTAAAGTAAGTTTGTTGATTTTAAGTCCAAGGCATCCGATTTCATCTAGTTACATCAATATAATTTTTTATTCTTAGTATTCATGTTGTTTTATCCATGTTGATGGTCAAAAAACCTATTTTACTAAATATTCTCTCTCGAGCAATAAATTAGAATATTATTTTATATACTAACTCATCAATCTCTTGCATGAATTTAAATAAGAAAAAGAGCTGTGAAGATTTATGGTTTTCACTTACAAGACCACAAAAAATCATGTTAATCTATCTCTATCATTCACCTGCCTTACGGTGTTCATTACTTTAGCAATCATCATAGGTCTCTTAAACTCATTATGAATCATTAAAAGTTTTTAATGGTGATCAAGCACTCTAAACATATGAAGAGCAATAACAAACACCTCAACAACTGAATAAACAAACGTAGAATATAAAGTAATACAAAGCAAAACTAAAATAAAAGCCATGAATTAAAAAGAAAAATGACAGAAGAGAGCTTGGAAATGAAGAACACCAAAACAACTTTTTCTTTCCTTCCTTTTCTCTTCAAACCGTGTGTGTGTGTAATTTTTTATTTTTATTTTTATTTTTTTCATTTTTGATGATTCAATTGATTCCTTAAGCTTTTGTCTTGTTCTCCATTTACGGCAACCTTCCATGAGTTCTACTTGCTCATTCATGAATTTAAAAAATTGCATCCACTTGCTTCTTTACTTTCAATTTGGCTGCCTACTTTTCAAAAGGCATTCCATGCTTTTTTGTGCAACTTGCTCCATTTCTTTACTTTGTTTATTGTAAATGTGCTTCTTTCCGCTTCTTTTTGCCACCCAAGTTGCATATTGCCCATTATTATGATGGCGAATTGGTTAGCTTGTTTTGATTGGTTCATTTTACCACCCTTGCTTGCAAAATTTTTGTTTAATCTTGATTTACTTGTTCTTTTATGAATTTGCTGTCAAACCCAATAAGAATTGGCATGAAATGAGTTTTGGTGTAATAAATTAGCAAGAATAAATTAGCAACAAGAATAAAAAGAGCAAAAACAATAGAAATTAGATGCATGACAGAAATAAATTAAACCAAAACCATATGAATATATGCATAGAAAATTGGACTTGTCAACATTCAATACACATACAAATTACTAGAATCAGTCGTAGCTAAAAGTGTTGTAGACATATATTATCAAACGAGAATTTCACTTGTCCAGTTTGCTTCAAAAGTTCAAATAAAACCGAATATAGCTACAAAATTTATGAAATCTGGTCACAAGTAACCTAACATCCTAAATTAACTTAGGAACTTCTAGTTTGGAAAAATATCTAATAGAGGCTATTGAACTTATCAACAAAATTCCTAGGGTGACACGACATATGGGTTTGTTCGAAGATCAAGATCTTCATTTTTCATTGTAATCCTCTTGCAAGTCCAAAGAAATCTAAACGATCCAAGTTTATGCTTGAACAAATTCAAATTAACGAAGTTTGGTTTTAGCTCAATTCACTAGATTGCAAGACTATCGTGAACTTAACATGCTACTATATAGGTTGAATATGTTTAAGCAATTGAAATTTATAATCAAGAGATAATTTTTTACCATAGAAGGAGCAAAAACAACCTCGGGAAGTCAACACCAAAATAGTCTCCAATACTCTAGAGAGCTGCTGCACCTTAAATTACCAAAAGTAAGGTCAATAATCAAACAACAATAATGAAATCGGATAGAGTTAATTTTTTATATTTAGTTATTTTGAGAGGATCATTTGTTAAGCCTAGATAGAGAAAGTAGAGAGAGAAGCTATGCATTTTGGTGAGGTCTGTGCATATCTGCGGTGGCGCATGGGTGGCTTCCCTCCACTGTCAGGCCACATGAGAGCACATTCGGCATCATACGGCGGCAATCCTTGCATCTCCATGCTCTCATCACCTCCTCTTCCATGAGGAGCACCCTATTTGCCACTTTAATCATGTTTTGAGGGTGTATACATATGTGAGAGACGGAGTTTGATGATGGTAGTGTTGATGGCGTAGGACAAATTTTCTAGTGCTCTTCTCACTGGATCTCAACTTCTTATCAACTTGTGGCTCCTTGCTCTTCATGTTCTATCCGCCACGGTTGTTATGGTGGTGGTTATGTGTTCTTTCTCTCTCCTACATGGGTTCCCTCTCGGTTTTTAATATGATTTCCTCCTTTTTATGGAAAATTTCTTAGTAAGATCCTTCTACTTACTGATTATATTGCTCTTTGTCGTGCCCATTTTATTGCTTTGGAGTGGATTCTTGATTTTCGCTTAGATTCTTAGGCTTCACTGCTGTGCCCTGTTACCGTTCTAACAGGGGAGGCTTGCATGTTTCTTCTTCTTGGTTCAAAGATGTGGTTGATTGAGCTTTGGAAAAGCTTTGGTCAAGCTTTGTTTGCTTTTTCTCAAATCTGGTTGATTTGCTCCTATCTTGGCCATGTAACCGGGGAGGTCTCTGGCTTTCTTCTTCTGTTTCAGGTGGTGCTTGTTGAGCTTGGATTGTAAAAGTGAGGCTATGACTCAATTGAATTAAATGGTTGATAAAGAGAATTACATGCTCTATTTATAGAGCTGGAGACAAAAACATAAAGACAAAGGTGCCCTTCTAGTTTACATGAGAACTAAGGGCAAATCAGTAATAATGCAAACCCTAGATAAGATTGCCTAGGATGGAGGATACTATCCTCTAATACACGATGAGCATTCCTATAATGAAGGATATTATCCTCTAATAGGCCCCCTCAATCTGAAGGAGGAGCAGCAACATGAAGATTGTTCTTGTGATATTGAAATAAGGTAGCCCCAAGGCTTTTGGTGAAGATATCAGCTATCTGTTGAGTAGTGGGAGTGTAGCGAACTTGAAGATCACCCTTGAGAACCTTTTCCCGAACGTAGTGGAAGTCAACATCTACATGTTTGGTACGGTCATTGGAGACAGGGTTGGCGGCAATGTATGACACAGAGACATTGTCAAAGTAGATGATGATTGGTCCAGAATGCCGAAGACCAATGTCACGCATGAGGTAGCGAATCCAATCAACCTCTGCAGCAGCTTGGGCAACGGCCCTATACTCGGACTCAGTGGAGGATTTAGAAACTGTGGCTTGTTTCTTGGCTCGCCAAGAGATGAGAGTAGAACTGAGAAAGAGAGCATAGCCTGTGGTGGAGCGACGGGTATCAGGGCAACCTCCCCAATCAGCATCAGCATAGGCAACAACAGAGGTACAGGTGCCTGGAAGGATTGTAAGTCCATGGTCTGGGGTGCTTTTGAGGTATCGGAGGATCCGCTTCACAACCTGCCAGTGACTAGACCTGGGAGCATGCATAAACTGAGAGACAAGGTTAACAGTATAACATATATCGGGACGAGTCATGGTGAGATATTGCAGTGCCCCAACCGCACTGCGGTACTCCGTAGGATCAGGTAATGTGTCACCCTCAGTCAAGGACAGATGAACACGAGCTGGTAGAGGGGTTTTGATTGGTTTGGCATCTTGCATGTTGTGTTTGTGGAGAAGGTCGATGGTGTATCGATGTTGGGATAGAAACATGCCGGATTTTGTACGGTGAGCCTCAATTCCTAAGAAATAATGGAGTGGACCGAGATCCTTCATGGCAAATTGGGTCGAGAGGGCATGGATAAGGGCATCAAGGGAGGAGGGATTGGATCCAGTGAGGATGATATCATCAACGTAAAGAAGAAGGCAAATGATGTCATTAGTTTTGCGAAAGAAAAAGAGGGACGGGTTAGCTCGACAACAGGTAAAACCTAGGCTATAGAGAAAGGTGCTGAAGCGATGAAACCAAGCCCGAGGAGCTTGTTTTAGACCATATAGTGCCTTTTTAAGGCGACAGATATGGTTGGAAAATTTAGGGTGGATGAAACCCTTAGGTTGCTTCATGTAGACTTCTTCCGTAAGATGGCCATGTAGAAAAGCATTTTTAACATCAAGTTGTTTGATTTGCCACTTGTGTGTGATAGCGAGGGTGAGAATAAATCGTATAGTGGATGGTTTGACCACCGGGCTAAAGGTCTCCTTGAAGTCAATGCCTTCATGTTGGTGAAAACCTTGAGTAACAAGGCGAGCTTTAAAGCGATCAACAGAGCCATCCGCTTTATATTTAACTCGATATTTCCAAGTGCTACCTACAACGTTGAGTTTGGGGTTGGGAGGAACAAGTTCCCAAGTGTTATTGAGTATTAAAGCATTGAATTTGTCCGCCATGGCGTCTTGCCATTTGAGATTTTTAATCGCTTGAGAGTAGCACGTAGGTTCCTGTATAATTGTTATTGAGGAAAGGGAGAGGGGATACCTCGGTTTTTGAATACCGTCCTTGAGTCGAGTTCGCATTGGATGGACACTGGGGTTCTTGTGCTGTTCGGTTGGGTCCTAGTTCGGTTGGGTTGTTGTGCTGTGCAGGTCAGAGGGCTCGGTGGGGATGGGTGCTGCTGCACGGTGGGGTTGGGTGGTCGGGGTAGGGTTGGGTGAGGTAGGGGGCAACTCGTTGTCTGGTACGGGATGGGTATGGGCTAGGGGAGGACTTGGCGGTGCAGCGGGAGGGGCCGTGGGCTGATCAGTAGCCTCGTGGTCGACGCCAACAGGGTCAAGACGAGGGCTGTCATGACCTGGTGTGGGCTGACTTAGGCTGTCGTGGGGAGTCGTAGTCCTTGGAGTTGCGGGTGGCACATGTTGTATGCTTAGGTGTGGAGAACCCAAGCTACTGGTGACTATAAGGGGGAAGGGCAGGTCAACGATACGGGCTGTACTACCTGGGTCTGAGGTGCAAGACGGGTTGGCCAATTCAAGGTATGGGAAATGAGTTTCGTTGAATCGAACATGTCGATTTGTATGAATTTTACCGGTTTGAGGGTCAAGGCAGCGATAGCCCTTGTAACGTGAGGCGTAGCCTAAAAAGATGCAAGGTTTGGACCGTGGTGCTAATTTGTGAGGGGCACGGGGTGTGAGGTTAGGATAGCATGCACACCCAAAAACGCGAAAATTAGAGTAGTCCGGGATGCGTTGAAAAAGTTTTTCAAAAGGGGACAAGTTCTTGAGTACAGGTGTAGGAAGGCAATTTATAATAAAACATGCGGTACAAGCAGCATCATCCCAAAAAGTATAAGGAAGGCGAGACTGAATAAGAAGCGTGCGTGCCATTTCAATAAGGTGCTGATGCTTTCGCTCCACCACCCTATTTTGTTGTGGGGTATAAGGACATGAAAGATGAAAATGGATGCCGTGTTGACGGCACAGGGCCTGCATGCGACGATGGTCAAATTCACGGCCACCATCACTTAGAAAAATTTTTATTTTTGTGGAAAATTGGTTTTCAACAAAGATTTTAAAATTTTCAAAGATTTCAAAGATTTCCGATTTTTGTTTCATAGGGTAAAGCCATGTAAACCGAGTATAGTCATCAATGAAGTTAACATAGTACTTATAGCATGAATTTGATGAAATAGGCGATTGCCATACATCTGAATGAATTAAATGCAAAGGTGTAGAAACAAAATGCAAAACACGTTGAAAGGGTAGTCGATGAGACTTGCCCAAACTACAATCTTGACAAAAAGCAGTAAAACGTGAACTAGGTATAAGTTTGCGAGAGCAAAGTACATCTAACATGGGGCGTCCTAGATGTCCTTAGCGCCGGTGCCAAAGATCTCCTGTTAAGGTTTGTGCCATAAGTCCAAGTGAGTGAGGCGAGAAGCTGTAAAGTGGCCCATTACTGCGAACTCGAAGCAGAGGTATCCTCGTAGCCTTGTCCTTGACACAGAAAAAATCAGAGTCAAATTCAACAGTGCATAGGTTATCACGACAAAGTCGTTTTATAGACAGGAGGTTGTGAGTTAATTGGGGTACTAACATTACATTGTTAAGGTGAAGTTGTCGTTTGTTAGTCTTTAAAGTTGTAGAACCCATATGAGTGATAGCGAGGAGAGCTCCATCCCCAACTAAAACTCGTTTTTGGCCATGATAGGGAAGAAGAGAGCGAAGCATACCTGAGTTGGGTGTCATGTGGTTAGTGGCACCAGAGTCGGGGGTACCAACTGTAGTCTTGTGAGTCTTGGACGGACATGGCAGCGAAAGAGTGAGACGGATCGGGATAGGAGGAAAAGTCGAGCCGGTGTGGGCATGAGACAGCATTATGACCAATTTGATTGCAGATCTGACAGATGTTAGGTCCAGGCCCGAGAATGCCGTTGGGGTTGGGTGGAGCATTACCAGTCGGCCGAGAGTGGTGTGGTTGGGGTGGCGGGGCATGAGGTCCCGATGGATGTTGATGTTGTTGTTGGTATCCCCCGTTATGGCCCCCTCGATTGCCACGGCGACCTGTGTTGCATCCTTTACCCTTACCACGTCCCCCACGACCTGAGTTGGGGTTAGATCCTTGAGAACCTGCATTTGAAGCAACCAAAGCATACTGTTGATAGGAGGAGGGGCAACCCTGATAGAGAATCTGGGCACTTTCCTCATTTAGAAGATCAGTTTTTAATTTTTCAAAAGAAGGGGTTGGTGAGGTGTTGCGAGTTAGAGTAGCGAAAGCAGCGTATTCTATTGGAAGTCCATATAGGGCATAATGAACTAGTTCTCGATTGGCTATTGGTGAGTCTATGGCAGCTAAGTCATCGGCGATCGACTTTAACTCAGAGAGATAGTTTTGCATAGTTTTGCCATCCTTTTTGAGATTTATAAGTTGGGATCTCAGATCAAATTCCTTAGCCAGCGAATGATCTCGAAATCTTTTGACAAGGGCATCCCACATAGCTTTTGATGTGGGTTCACGGACAATATCGTTTAGGAGAGAGCGAGATAGGGTAGCGGATATGCAAGAGCGGAGGCTTTGATCAGTGCGGACCCAGTTTATATATTCGGGGTTGGGGAAGGAAGAGCCATTGTCGGTTGTTATATGGCTTGGGGGACACGGAAAAGTACCGTCTATGTAGCCCATAAGTTGATGGGAGATTAATAGCATGTGAAATTGTTCTCGCCAAGTTGTATAATCAGTAGCGTGTTCTAATTTTGTGGTGATTATATTAGAGATACTAGATAAAGGGAGTAAGAGGGGAGTTGTAGTTGTGTTATGTAAATTAGGGTTGGAGTTAAATGGGGGGTTTGGGGTGACGCCGCCGCAGCCATGGGGCTGGGCCGCCGCAGCCATGGGGATGGACCGGCGCACCACTTGGTACCTGGTGGCTGTATGAGGCGTCAGAAATCAGACCACCAGCAAGGGTGGTGTTGGTGCCACCGCCAGTGGGGAAGCCGAGGGAGGGAAGGGCGAGAGAGCTATATGGGAGGGAGGTGTGACTAATAGAAGACCGGTGACCACCAATGGGCATGGTGGCACCGGCCATCGGCAGTGAGGGGAGAGGGGGGAAGCCCGAGCCAAAAAAATGAGAAAATTGTGGTCTCGTGGATGCCAACGAAGTACCGGGGATGGCGGCTGTGGCATTCGTTTGTCCATTGAGGAATAGACCTGAGGTTATAGATCCGATATGGGAAAAATCGGTCATAGCCACAGAAGATGTCACGTCCCGGTGGTTGACCAAGGAACCGGCATGAGGCGAGCCGGTCTCGGTCACCAGGGGAGTGGCAGCCCCTTTGAGGTGCCGTGGGGGAGGGGGAAGAATTAGGGTCAGATGCCATAGCAAAACAACAAAAGGAAAAGATAAGGTAGAATTAATTCAGAAAGAAAATAATAGCCAATCAAGATGCTAATAATTCAAGCAAAAAACATGAATTTAAAAAAAAAGAAAAGAAGAGAAGAGAGTCTCCTTTGGAGGCTCTGATACCATGTGAAAGTGAGGCTATGACTCAATTGAATTGAATGGTTGACAAAGAGAATTACATGCTCTATTTATAGAGCTAGAGACAAAAACATAAAGACAAAGGTGCCCTTCTAGTTTACATGAGAACTAAGGGCAAATCAGTAATAATGCAAACCCTAGATAAGATTGCCTAAGATGGAGGATACTATCCTCTAATACAAGGTGAGCTTTCCTATAATGAAGGATATTATCCTGTAATATGGATAAGCTTGTTTGTGTTTCCCTAAATTTTGATTGGATTTGGGTTTGATTTGGTTGATTTGTTTTTAGAGTTCTCTCTTAGTCCTGCTTGTGTTGTGGGTTCTTGTTGGAGACCATCTTTATGGTCCTTGTATGTAACTTTTGCTCTTGCTTGCACTCTTTCTTGTTTGATTTTGGGTCTGATTTGGAGGCGGTTATGGAGTTTGGATTTGTGGTGGGCTTTGGGGGGGGGGGGGGGGGGGGGGGGGGGGGGGGGGGGGGGGGGGGTGTGTTTTGTTGTTGTGCCCATGCTTTGGTGGTGATTGAGGTGTAAAAGGGACGTTTTTTGGGTTGTGGCATGATGGTGGAGGTGCAGTGGCTTTAGGATTGGTGGCGATATAAGGGTAGATTGGTGGTGGCTGGTGGTTGCGCGTTGGCTGTGCATGGTGGTGGTGGTGGTGGTGGTAGGGGATTGTTTGCTGGTTGGGCTTTGTTTGTTAGGCATTGGAAAGCGTACATTAGTTGTTAGAAGATAACTTGTTCTTGATTTCTCTTGGGCTCCTTGGAATTTGTGGCCCAGGTTTGCTCTTAGATATCGTCCATCCTTATTTCGTTTCCCATGGGGAGCGGTTTGCTAACCCGAATGAGAATTTCGTTGCAGATTGGTTGATTGATCAATTAATTGGGATAAGAATTCGGGTGAGTTTTTAGATTCTTAGTTCGATCACATTTGTAGCCCTTTGATTGGAAGCTCACCTATGTTCCTCCCAAGCTCCTTAATGGTTCCATTATTACCTCCATCTCCCATGATGAGGTAGCCCCGGGCCTCGAAAAATGGAGTCGTTGCCTTATTGGTCAATTCATTGGTGGTGGTGTAGCTTTTTCTGGATGTTCTGCTTTTGCTCACTCTCTCTAGGGCTCGATGGGTCTTGAGTGTGTCATCCCTTGCAAGGAGAGATACTCTTTCTACTTCAGGTACTTTAATGACATAGAAAAAGTGCTTCGGGCTGGACCGTGGTGCTTCAACAGTCATTATCTTTTCCTTTAACATTGGAGCATTGAGGATCTTGATTCCCTTTCTTTGGTCTATCGACTCTCGATTTTGATCCAGATTCATGGTGTTAAAGCACCTTTTTTGATGAAGGGCCCTTAGTTCTATTGCTAGTTGGGTAAGAGAGCCCCTATACTTGGATTAACCGACCCTTGAGGGGACCATGACTCATTTTCCTCGGGCTTTCATAGAGATTGGTGCTTAGAAGCTTGTACCTTGTGGTGTGGAGGTTGATTCTAAAAGTCATCGCTTCCCAGTTTCGTTCATGTATGAAGGCTTGCCAAAACATTTGCCAAAATGCTCAGTTTGTTGTCATTCTTGTCATACCTCAGTTTCTCCTTCCCCTCCTCTTGAAATCATTACTTGCATCAAGATCCGCCTAAAAAGCTGCTGGAGCAAGGGGGCTGGTGGGAGTGGGCTAGTGGTGGGTGGAATTAAGGATGAGGGAAGATTTGGGCCTACTAAAGGGCTAAGTGGGCTAGGAATTGGACTTGGTCTTACAGTTTGGCCTCTATTTCGGCCTGCATTTCATGGGTCTAGGGCTGCAAATGGGTCTTTTTCTTCTTAGTTTGTGTCTTGTTCGGCTGGGCTCGGGCTTCCTTTTACTGCTGATTCCATCTGGTCAGTTTTTGGTTTCACTAGGCCCACTCACTTTGCCAAGCCATTGGGCACTGGTCTGTTCTCTACTGGGGGCATGCTTCCCCTAGCCCATTTGGGTTCGGGAGGCCTATTCCTGGGGACCCATTGCCCCCAGCAAATTTTGGCCCAGGTGGCCTTGAGGACTTGCTCATATTTTCCCCCCTTCATCTCAGATTAATGATGCTATTTCTGCTCCGAGTTCCGCTAGGGGTTGTTTGAATCCTTTTGGATTCTCTGATTTTCGGATTAATGATGCATCTATTGTGGTTTAGACCTCTGATGAGCCTTTGTTTTGTAGTATAAACCATGTGGCTAGTGTTCCGAGTATTGCTCCGATGGGCCAGGCTTATGATCAGGATAGTCCGCCGTCCACATCCTTTGCTCCAATTCCTTGCTCCCAGTCCATTTATCATGCTACTTCGGTTGGTACTTTTGATGCAGGATGGACTATTGTTACTTCTTCCTCTTACCAATCGAGCCATGCAGAGCGTCGGATGGCTCGAGCAGCTTCTAAAGCTGCTACTGCTGCTGGGGGATGATTTCTCCCTTTTTTCTTCTTTTTCTTTTATTCTTTTTGTTTCTTTGCTTATCTTATTCCTTGTAGGAGTTAGTTTGATGTATTTATCTTTATCTCTTTCTTTCTCCTTTTGTTTGGCTCTTTCTACCTGTTTCTTGAATTTCCCGCTTTGTTTGGTTTCCTTTGTTGCTTTGTAGAGGTGGCCAGTGGGCCGGGTCCGCCCATAACCCGGCCCTGCCCGGCACGTGTGGACCAAGGCCTGGTCCCCTAGAGGGTTGGGCCTCGGGCCTCAAAAGTATGAGGTCCAAGCCTGGCCCGACCCAGGCCCGTTAAGGCTCTTAAAAGAGTCATTTGAGGGGGAGCAACGGCTCCCCCTCCAAATCAATTAAAAAAAATACTTTATTTTTGTCTATAAATATGAACCCATTCACTTCATTTTCCTCACAAACAAATTTCTTATTTTCTCTTCTCTGTCTATATATCCATCTACATACTTCTTCTACTTGCAATATTGTATTTTAAATTTCTAAAGTTCGTTGTTGACAAAGCGTTCGGCTCGTAGAATCTCGCTCAAGTTCAAATTTCATAGTTCGCTTCGCTTGCTTCAGTAATTTTAGTATCAAAATTTTATCTGTTTTCTTCTAGTTATCTACCTAATTTCATAATTTTGCATTAATAGTTGCATTTTTAAAATACTAATCAGTAATATTATCATAATGGCCCACAACACATCATCATCTGGAGCCGGTTGTTCGAGTTCTAGTTCTTCTCGATGACCGCCTATAATCCCTAAGAGGAGTAGAATTGTCGAACTTAATACTGAGGAACGAGCTTTTATATAACCAGGTCCATCACCTCTATACATTGACAGTATAGATTAGTACTTTGAGCAATAGTCCCACAACGAGCAGGATTGTCCTGACTCACAAAATGAACAGGAACTCACACCCACCACAGAAACCCAGCAGCCCTCAAGAACTAGTACTACTAGGCGTAGTACTAGTGGGGCCTGGAAGCATTTTAACTTGGATAGGGAAGTGAATAAAGCTTTTTGTAAATTATGTAACCCATCCAAGGCCTTTAGTCATCCACCCGCCAGTGGGACGGACACATTAAGTAGACATATAGTTAGGTCCCACCCCGAACAAGACCCAGAAAGAGCCCAACAACAGTTAGTACAACAAGCGACTGGTGCGCTTGCTAACTTTAAATTCTCCCAGGACACTAATAGACGGGAGCTAGCTAGGTACATAATTGCGGCTAAAGAGCCTTTTAGCACCGGCGAAGACTCGAGATTCGTCAGGTATATGCAAACAGCGGTGAACCCCGCCATCGTAAGGATTCCTCTAAACATCTTAAAGCGGGACGCGTTTAAAGATTACCAAAGGATGAAAACCGAGGTATTTGAACTTTTTATGACGAACACGAGCATGTTCTCGTTGACATCTGACACTTGGAAGTCGAAACCTGATATGCCTTACTTATGCATAACAGCACATTGGATCGATTCCTCCTTTACCCTTCAAAAAAGAATAATCCATTTTGCAAATTTAGATTACCCCCACACTGCCGACATTATCACGGGTGTGATTATGGAGGCAGTCCGTGGTTAGGGCATAGAGCAACGTATTTTTAGTTTTACATTCGACAATGCTACCAATAACCATGCATCCATTAAACAATTAATTAGGCATATGAGACCCGTGTTAGGTGGGCGGTGTTTTCATCTACGTTGCATGTGTCACATACTATTTAATGGTTATGGATGGTCTAAGTCTAATAAACGCTTCTCTTTCCACTTTAAGGGATGTAACAATAGCTATAAAGTCATCCGAAATCAGAAAGAAAAGATTTAGAACTCTATGTAGGACGTATGGCTTACAGTATAAACAATTTAAATTAGACTCGCCAACTAGGTGGTCTTCAAGGGTAGATATGTTAGATATAATTTTACCATATAAGAATGTCCTGATGGAATTTGAACAGGATACTCATTCAGATTTAAGTGATTATAATCTGAACGATGTACATTGGGACACAATTGATAAAATCTGTAAACTTTTTACCATGTTTAGGGAGGCTACCAACTATTTTCGGGTTGCTATTATCTGACTATACCACAAGCAATATCAAAATTGATTGATATTATAAATTGGATGTCGGGTAATGAATCAAACCCCTTGTTGGCAGCATCGATTGCAGTAATGAAAATAAAATTTTGTAAATATTTTCTTGAACTACCCCTTTTATATTGTTTTGCAACTATTTTGGATCCGCGTTGTAAATGAAGGGGTTTGAACCTGTTTGCCGAACATTTTTACAAAAAATTAGATCCCACTTTTAATACCTTAGTTTTCATCGAGCAAGTCGATAAGGACCTACACACTTTATTTTCTCATTATTCTTGGATATTATCATCTGATAATCCACAAGCTACTTCTATTACAGTAGGATCTTTCACATCTGGTGGAAGTAGTTAACAATCGTCATATGCGTGGACGCTGTTGGACCAATTCACGCCAGCAGAAACTCCCACGTCATGTGACGAGTTAGATTACTATTTGCGGACGCCGATGATCCAGGTCTTTGCGACACCGACGAATCTGCAATTTGAAATTTTAAAATGGTGGTGTACAAATCAAGCCCAGTATCCCATGCTTTCTACCATGGCACTTGATGTACTAATGTGTCCAGTGTCTTCAGTACCATCGGAGTGTGGGTTTAGTCTTAGTGGCAGGTTGCTTGGAACGAAGAGAGAGAAGCTATCATCGTCCAGCTTTGGAGATGTCCTTGTGCTTAAAGGACTGGATGCATGCAGAGCCTAGGGAGCAAAACAACGTGAGGCTGGGTTTATTGAGCAAGGATGAAGACTACCGCACTACTGATACGTCAGACGGCAACACAGCAACCCCCCCAGTAGGTTGATTATATCTTGTTTTTATTTTGTAATAAATATATTTGTACTTTTAAATAGTATGATCCAACTGCTGTAGTTACATTTGTTACATTATTTACCGTTATTTACTATTATTTATTTTATATTTTATTTTATATCATATATTTTATCAATAACGATTAAAGATTGTGATGAATTGTATTTGTATCTTATATTATTCATCAATGAATTATAATAATTTTTGTACAAAATAAGTTTATTTTTCCTTAATTTTACATTTTTTTATTTAAAAAATTGGGGGGGGGGGGGGCGACCGGGCCTGACCCACCCAGCCCGGCCTGTGGCCACCTCTGTTGCTTTGTTTGGTCTTGTCTAACTTATAGGCCTTCAACTTGTGGTGGGATATGCCCCATGTACACTTGTACTTCTCTCTTTTTGGTAATAAAAATAAAAACTGTTGACTTACCCAAAAGAAAAAATAAAATTTTATTTTGACAAAAATTGTTCATTAATTTTGATAGAAATGAGAAATGGGTTGATTTTGAGAGATGAAGATATTGTCTAGGGTTTGAATTTCTTGAGCCAAAAAGAGTGTATATTAGGTTCAATTTTTAGAGACAACCATCCAAGGGCCTGTTTGGGATTGCGGTAAAAAAACTGCTTTTTTGAGAAGCGCTTCTTGTAAAAGCACTTTTATAAAAGTTACTGTTTCAAATGAGCAGTATGTGTTTGGCCAACTAGTAAAAAAGCACTTATGGTAGTATTATAAGTGTTTGACAAATGTTAAAAAAAAGTGGTTTTTTCTATAAAATTACCAGAAAGGTCACTAATAGAAGTATTTTATATTTGAAAAAAATCACCCATGAACCATTACAAATATTTAATATATTTTTTAAATATTTAAAATTTTTTTATTATTTAAAATATTTTTTAAATATATAAATATTTCTTAAATATTTAAAATAATTTTATTATTTATAAAATATTTTCTCAATATTTTTAAAATATTTAATTTTTAAAAAATATTAAAATATTTTGAATATCATAAATATATTATGAGTTATTAAAATATCTTTTTCATATTTATTATACATTTTAAAGTATATAAACTGTGTGTGAAATATATAAATTTTTTTTTCAATATAGTAACAAATTTTAGAGCACATGAAATAAACTTTTTCAATTGTTTATTTTTTTGCTTCTGCTTGTCCTTAAAAGCAAAAAAACAGCTTCTACTTTTAATAAAAATCACTTTTTCACGATTGCCAAACATCCTCAAATCTAAGAAAAGTACTTTTTTAAGAAAAAATCACTTATTTCTCTAAAACAAGTAATTTCAAACAGACCATAAGTCTTCTACCTTTAATTTCTCACACTTAGCTTTGTCAACCTCTAATTTTCAACCACAAATCTCAACCAAGTCTCTTCTCATTTCTCTCATTCTCTTTACACATGATGGACAGAAACATGAGCCATTGCCTAGAATGGCTTAAAAACTATAAATATTACCCAAAGTGGCTTTGTTTAAAAAATATTTACCATTATGGCTCTCACGTGGCATTTGTTGAATTTCAAAATTTTTGTAATATTTTTTTTTTAAATTTAATACCTCCCTGTTGAGGGAGGTACAATGCCCCTGCAAATATCAGGGCCTGCAAGAGCAGGCCAATTTTACAGGCCCTGTTTGCACCCTCTTATTTTCTTTTTTCTATTTTTTTATTTTTTTTATTAAATAAATTAAATATATTAAAAATATCAAAGTACTCCCATTATACATTTTAATATATCCATCCAGGTAATAAATGATTACATCTTATAGTATCTAATGTTATCTATGTTACAATAGAGAAAACATAATATTCTTCTAGTTAGATATTCTTTTGTATTTAATAATGTTTTATAATTTTTTAGATATTTTAGATTCATCCAATAACATATTTAAGCCGATATTTAACTGTATATGTTAAACTACAAAATTATTAGATAATATAATTTAATATT
Source organism: Simmondsia chinensis (assembly GCA_018398585.1). NCBI lineage: Eukaryota > Viridiplantae > Streptophyta > Magnoliopsida > Caryophyllales > Simmondsiaceae > Simmondsia > Simmondsia chinensis. The sequence goes on from JAGTTD010000025.1 coordinate 8,205,379, forward strand.
TAATAAATAACTTAATTTGAATCTTTTTGTTATAAGTTATATACCTACTTTAACCAAAATATATATCATAAAACTAAATATAATATAATAATAAAATTATAATTAATATATTTAATTTATTAATAATTTTATTTAAAAATAATTAAAAAAATACATTGGTGCATGCATGGCCTGCTTTTGTAGGCCCTGACACTCGCAGGGGTATTGTACAGGGAGGTATTAAATTTTAGCGAAAAAAAAAATAAAAAATTTTAAAATTTGCCAACTGCCACGTGGGAGCCATAATGGTAAATATTTTTCAAACAAAGCCACTTTGGGTAATATTTATATTTTTTAAGTCATTCTAGGCAATGGCTCCAGAAACATGGAGGGTTTCTGTCAAGCACCAACTTGACATCTACAAAACAAAAGCAAGTAGGATAAGTGAAAAACATACTTTACCTTCACTGAGGATTGAGAGGGTTTTTGTCGAGAGGGAGACCCAAGTGAGAGAGAGAGAGAGAGAGAGAGAGAGAGACCACGAGAGGGAAAGAGACAGTGGCAACAGAGACAGAGAGCAAGGGAGAGAGAGAGTCTTGCATGGGCGGGAAGGAAGGGAGACAGAGAGATATAGAGCGGGTGTCACGCAGGGGAAGGGGGGAGGCTTTTGGGGCAAAGCGGGAACTTCTTTGGCTGAAATGTTTTCCTTGTGCAAAGTGAGAAGAGAAAGTGGGAAGGTGAAGTTTTCATCGAAAGATATTATTTTTGGGCAAACTAAACTTCGAATGAATGGATTACTAGTTTTTTCCCATGCAATGCACGGGCTAGTTCTATTATTTTTGTATATTTTTTTAAAGCGCATGAACTAATTTTGTTGCCTATACTTTTTTTAGAAGCTTTGTAAAAAATCCAATTTATTTTATATTTGCTAAAATCATGGTTTTATTATTGTAAGTATATCCCATAATTTAGTTTACTTTAAATAGGCTTCTCGCCTTTAAAAAATTAAAGTTGTTTTTCTGTGTGGTGTTGCTCTTTGAAGAGTGCCTAGTTTTAATGCCTTTGAAAAAATATGATGTTCAGATAGATGAATGTTGTGGATATAATTGTTTAAGAGAGAAGAGAAAGGATACCAGAGGTTTAAATGAGAAGAGAAGGGAAATTGGGAAGTGATAGAAAGAATAATAAGGGAGAGAGATATTTAATTAACATTTTAATTATGCTCCCTTACAACCTAATTGCCTCTGTTTATAATAAGGGGAGGGGGACTAACAAACTAATATTAATACTACTGCAATTGCATAATAAAAGAAAAAATTACCTAGATTATTACTATAATAAAGGTACCTACTAACAACAACAACAACAATAACAACAGTCCCAGTGCCTTGCGGCTCCCGCAGAACGCAGGGTTCATGGAGGGGGGGGGGGGGTGGTGTACGCAGCCTTACCCCTTCCGGCAGGAAAGGAGACTGTTTCCGAGGTACCTACTAAAATACTATTTAATCATGTGTCTGACATGTCGTCATCAACTTATTTATCCTATATCAAAAAATAGGATGTTCGGGTGGGTGAATATTGTGGATATGATTGTTTTTTGGCATTGATTATTTTTTAATTCAAAATTTAGGTTTATGACACTGATTTGTGATGTTCTCTATTTTTTATACATCATCATATAGTTATGTTAGTCAAATTCTTTTACAAATATTGATTGTCAAATAATACATATTTATTCAATTTAATCATAGTTTTATAGTTGTAGTTATATTCTTAATGTAGTCCATTTTAAGTAATTTTGATCCTTAGTTTTATGGAGTATTTTAGCATTTTGTTTGAATTTATTTGATTAAAATTAGTTCATCAGTATATATATTCAAAATTTGATATATACAATATTTAGAAAGTGAGTAATACATTTTAAATATTTAAGAAGATGAGTAAAATATTTTTTTTTTTCTAAAAAATACACTTGGCCAAATATGTTCTTAGTACTCTAAAACGAAGTTGAATAATTGCCTCCTAAAATTGCTTGGTTTGGAGATTGGACCCTTTTGGGGTGGGAAGGCTTTGCGATAATATATAATATAGATTATCATGTGAATTGATACATTAATTAATTATCTATTTTAAATTTCATACAATACTATTTTAAATCAAATTATATGTATGTAATAAAGTAGCTTAAATAATGATGGGTAAAATGGGCATTTCATCTATGTCTTTTTCATTACCACTAATTGCAATTCGTGTGTGGGATGAGGAAAATAGCAAGAAGATGTAACTTTTGGACTTAAATATACTATTTCACAATGTTTATAAATAAAAATATTATTACATCGAATCTCAATGTTAATATGAACTTTACCTAAAACTTTCAGCACGACAATATTTTGGTTGCCATGTATCAAAAAAATTATTTTTGTACTTTGTGCAGTAGTTTAAAACCAGTTGCAAGCGAGGTCTAATGCAATGATTATAAAACCATTGCATAAACCTATGTCTTATGATACGTCGATCAAAACTGTTGCGTTAGACCTCAATCATGCAAGGGTTTTATAACTGCTACATAAACTAATCCAAACCGCTGCATAAAGCCTAATGCAACAGTTTGCAAATTGCTACGCAAAACTGTTGCATTTGTAAAATCACAGCAAAAAATGACACATATTATTAGATAATGTTGTTGCTTTAAAAACACTAGAAAATTGCTGCATAGATTTAGCCTTATGTAACAATTTTAGAACCGCTATAAAAAAATAGTTGCATATGACCCATTATACAATAGTGTAACAATAGCTAATGTTGGCTAGTCTTTTATATATATATAATGCTTATGACATGGTGAATTTTGGGTCACACATTTGGTTAAAGTAGAGGAAGGGGGCTGGTTATAACATAGCAGGCAGCTTGCTACTATAGATAGACAAATAAATTATGTATGCAATTATTGTATAAATTCGGACAACGATAAACTAAGGATTAAAGTTTACACTTACCTTGGGCTACATACCCGGTACTTAGTTGCCTAGTCTATGCCTAGCATTTTTAGGTCCAACACTATAAATATAATGAGTAGATAATTATTACTTAAGATCGAGTAATAGTAAATTAGACATTCATTAAAAACTCGGACCATGAAAATACCAAATAGACCGATTGTGCCGGAAGTCATTACGTGTCACTACATGACAAGTGGCAAAAGTAAAAAGGTCCACCCCATTCCAAAATGGGCGGACATGTTCTAATGTGAAAGGACACACTTAGAACGGAGGAGGGGTGAAGGTAGAGGGGACAGGAAGCAGATGATAAAATACGAGGGGACAGACAATGGATTAAAGATAAGAATTATGATGGCATGATGGTGAAGAGGATGATGTTAAAAGCAGATGAAGATGATGATGATGATGATCCTACCTTCAACTTATCTATAGGTATTTTAGGCTTATACTTCTTATTACCAAGTACGGCTCATGTTAGCTTATACATCATCGAGGTCTTCCCCACAATTACCTTGAACATTGAACGTGTAGGCTTTGTGAAAACCAAAACTCTGAACATTGAACTTTTGGCCTCTTCAATTCGCTAATTGAAAAAGTAGGTCAAAAATACGTGTTTTATAAATCCTAAACAAAATATGATTCTTTTATATGGCTCTAAAAAAAAAAAAAAAATTTAACTTTTAAAAATAAAATAAAATAAAACAAGATTTCTGATAAATCAAAATACCAAGAAATCTATCTAAAAAAGAAGAAAAAATGTGTAAAAATTAAACACCCAGCACCTACGTCACGGAGTGCCAATTGGCACCCTGTGATTCGTCCACGTCAAAAACCACGGATTAACCACGCAACATGCGCTGGTTGGCTCCGCGTGTCATCCCCTTGTGCCAGTTAGCGCTCCACACGTGTCCCATGCTGATTATCCAAGCTCATTTTTCCGTTTTATTAAAAAACATTTCTAGTATAAATTTATCTCATGAAATTTGTGTATAGTGAAAATAAAAAGCAATTTATTCATCTCATGAATATATATTTTATCTTATGAATTGTCTTGATTTCTTAAGGTGCATATTTTAGAGGCTTGCACAGGGACCTCTAGGACAATTTAGTTTTAGCACCTAATGAGTCAAATCTTATTATTGTCCCATGATAAAATTGATTACCAATTAATGAAACTTAATTCCATTAAAAAAGTTTTACTGCACTCCAGACATAAGTATAATTACTCGTTAAATTTCCTATTAGTGCTTACTCACAATTGACCCCTTTATTAAAAGTCATTGAGCAAATATTTTTGAACTACTATTATTATATTTTCCCATGTTATCTTCTTAGTTCCCAACTCACCCTTCTCGAATAATTCACCACAACAACAACAACAACAAGCCAAGTGCTATAAAGGCTCCAGCATGAGTGGGATCTGAGAGGGGTAGGATGTATGCAGCCTTACCCTATCAAGGGGCTACCCTAATGAGAGGCTGTTTGCGAGGACCCCCAACCTGTTCTCAAATAATTCACTAATACAAAAAACCCTTCTGTATTAATTCCAATTGTCAAACACATGGACCGCTCTGGCCAAAGTCTCTAGATTCAATAAAAAAGCTTTTGATTCAACTAAGGGGACATCATATGTTGTAGATTCCTAGTAAAACATCCGTTCTCGCTACACTTTAGGGAATTACCCAATGAGCATAAGATCTCATTTACACATTGTAAAGTAATCCTTTTAGGGTACAAAGTAACCAACATTCCGTGCATGAGTTCAGACTATTTCTCGGATTTAGAGTCATTGTATAAGCATACTAAAATGAGTTGCTCACTTCTAATGGAAGTGCAAAACTGAGCAAGTGTGGTTCAATTTAGTATAACAATCTCATTATAATACACCAATATAGCATTTTGGATCACCATCCACATAACCAAGATAAGTTATTCCAATGCTAAATTATAGTCTTAGCAAACAAGTAGTCCGAGCATATCCCTAACTATGGATTAACACTTAATTAATATTTTAATCTGTTATTAGTTTATTTGTGACTCAATCTCATTATCTACTAAAATAGATCTTCCAAATGTCATTCAAGGACTATGTCCATCTCATGGTATGCTACTTGAAAGGAAATAACTTCACACACATTATAATAAACTCATAAATATAAAAATGACAATAAATAAATTTCATTCCATAATAAAATTATTCTTTTAAATTTGGTTTTCTAGGACATCAATTCTAATAAAAAGATGACGTCAGCAGCCAAATGAGTGGTTCAGAATGTTCCCTCTCAATCTCGCCCTTTCATAGGAGTTACGCTATATATATATATATATATAGTACGTATAATTTTTTAAGATAACTTTCTGAATACAAATATGCGACACAGTAAGTCACAATTTAGATAAATAGATCCATCTTAATGCCAATGTATTGTGCTTCCTCACGTATGTAACACATAAAAGGATTGGTAAACGAATTAACTTTTAGTTAAAAAGTGAATAGATGTCTCTATTTCTCCAAATTCAAATTTCCAAATTTCATATATTAATGAATTTTCAAGATATTAATTAAACATAATATTTAAATAATAAAATTGGCAAATCTTATAGAACATGGATAAAATAAAGTCCTTAAAAATTATACCTTCTAACTTTTTGATCTCAACATATAACGAACCGCATAATTTAAAAGACTTTATTTGTTTTCACGGAAAATAGATTCTATGAAGTAGTTTCCCCATTTTTTGTTGTTTGTCATGCATTTAGTGATGGAAAAAATTTTCCACCCATTTGGGGGAAAATGACTTCCCTTTAAAAATGGGGGAAGTCATGATTCCAGGTGACACAAAGACTTTCGCGTTAATTATGATGCGAATCTAGATCGAATTAAAATAAACCAAACTGGACCGCAGACATTTAACTTCACAACATCACAAGAATTGGACCGAATAATTAAACAAAGATTACATGTTACTTTGTTATTGTTGCAACATAATAATTTTAATCAAGTTGAATTGCTATATAATATTATATAAGAAAATTATCAAGGTGCCCTAATATTTTAGCATTTATTAATGATACCATAAATTTTTAGTAATATACAATGATATACCCTGAAATTTAAGAATTTTGTTATGAATCAGGTGCCTATTGCCAAATTTTAGTAGATTTTAAATGAAAATTGTTGACATGGAACATAAGTTCAACAATCTATGTGTGTCCTATATTATAATGCGATAATTTTATTTGTCCAAAAATTCTAACATGACATATTTTTTAATAATATATAAGTAATTTTTGTTAGAACGTGGACAACCTTTAGGTAATATGGTCATAAACTCGTTGTTTACATCACATTAGTTTTTGGCAGAAATTAGCTGAATTTGAATGAAAATTCATCAGACTTTAACACAGTGTATACATAAGTGATGAAATTTCTTGTCTCAAGGTTCTTGATACATATTAAAATGAAAGGGTTGTTAGGTGATAAATACTAAAACTTTAAAATACCCAATAGATAATTTTCCTAATTTATAGAGCTTTGATAGTTAATTTATTTTAATATTTTATCACTTTTATATATGTTGTATTGCTATTTATATAGTCCTACAACAGTATGTAAAATGATTGGTGCAAAATATTTTTTTTAGACATACAAGACGACATCACAATATGGAATTAAGTTTTCCTGTAAAACAAACAATGCAAAACCCCCCTCAGATTTTATATTTTCTAGAAAAACTTTTTCCGAAGAAAAATAAATTTCTAGAATGTACATTTCCACCAAAATTATGTGCCTCTAATGTTCCTAAGGAAAAATATTTCTAAGTCTACACTGACTATAAAATTATTTCCAGAAGTAGCCCTTTAAGCCAACAAGCCTGCTTTACTACTTCATAGATTCCTGATTTATGGGTTTAATTCATGTATAAATATTTAGAGGATCAAAACTTAAACTTAATTCTTAAGCACCATGTCACGAAATTAAGAAAAAATTGAGCGGCGATTTTATATTATAATAATTTGTTATAAATTCCACAAAGTGGAATACAGAACACAAAAAAAAAACTCTAGAAAGGGGCGCCCTGGTTCTGGCTAGAGTGACCTCGAGAGAGGAGGCCCTAGTTGCAACTTGATTGAGCTCCCTATCTACTGGTGTGAGTTGAAGCTCATCGGCTCACTCAGTTTTTGTGGCTTCTTGCTGAACTTGATTTGTCTTGAAGTGTCAGGGCAAAATCCGATCAGTCCCTCAAACACGAATCAACATATCATGAACTGAGGATTATATTGATACATCCTAAAAAGGGGAGGATTACATAGATTTTAAGAGAGAAAGGGGAGAGAAGTAGAAGAAGATAAATAGGGGGAGAGTTAGAGAGAAATTAGGGGAAGAGAGATAGATTGTTTAACATTTTTGGCATGCCTTTCATCTTCCTCTAATCTTCTATTTATAGAGTTAGGGGAGGGTATTATCGTAATGAACTACTTAACCTATATTTATTTATACCTAAATTATCCTTCACTTAACTACTATATTTTTTCACTGTATCAATACCTTTCCCCTTTAAAGATTCTTGTCCTTAAGGATCTAGGTATTGATACTTGAATTAGAGACCCTCCGGGGTCAAATACTAAAATTACAAACACTAAAATTTTTATGTAAAATATAACTTAAATGCTAAGGGTAAAAATGTAATTATGGCTTGCAAATTCAAAACCCCCAGCCTTTTTTCTCCTGCGCTGCTCAAGCCAAACCTTGGAAACCCTAACCCTAACACCACCAAAGCGGCAAATCGGTGTTCCGGCATCATTGGGTGGCGTGTAGTCGAGGAGATGGCAACGAGTAAGGTGCGAACCGATCTGGAGGGGGTGGTGGTGAGTCTCGATCATCGTGGCATTGTACCCCTCCTCTAAAATGACGGCCAGTACGCACGAAGAAGGTGGTTCCTCGACAATCAGCAACGGCTCGTCTACTCCCGGTGGCTCCGGTGCCTTCTCCTGGGTTCGATCATCCCCTTTCTCCAGATCTCCGGTCTCTTCACTGTCGGAATTGATGATCGGTGGCAGAGGTTCCAAAGCCTCAACCTCATCTCCATTTTCGGCCAGATCTGGTGGCTCCGGAGCTTCATTGATGACATCTACCTCAATACTTCTTTGGCAATTCTGAAATTGTCCCTTTATTTGATTGTCCAGAAAAGATTTTGTCTCTTTGAGCTGATTTCCAAAATTTTCTAATGTCTTTTCAAATTTGTCAAACCATTTCAATATATGCTCGGATGTCACTATCGATGGAGCAGTTTTGACATACATTGATGAATACCGAGGATAGATTTCAGTAATCCCAGCTCAAATTCAGCACCCAAGGTCAGAGGATCGATGCTCTAATACCAATGTTACAGGGAAAAACTCAATCAGATACCAAAAACTGAGAATTATATTGATAAACCCTAAAAAGGGGAGGATTACATAGATTTTAGGAGAGAAGGGGAGAGAAGTAGAAGAAGATAGATAGGGGGAGAGTTAGAGAGAAATTAGGGGGAGAGAGATAGATTGCTTAACATTTTTGGCATGTCTCTCATCTTCCTCTAACCTTCTATTTATAGAGTTAGGGGATGGTATTATTATAATTAACTACTTAATCTATATTTATTTATACCTCAATTATCCCTCACTTAACTACTATATTTTTTCACTGTATCACAAAGCATTGAGCTCTTCTCAAAGCCTTGCCAATTACATCTCCAAATCTCGATTTGCTGCTCTAGTCTGAGTCAGGAGGTTTTGCAGCTTTTGACTTCTTGAAGTTGGTGCTGCTTTTTATGGAGGGGTGCAAGATCCATCATCTGAGATGGCACAGCACGTCCAAACTCACTAATATCTTCTTAAGGCTGGCTATTCCGTCAATGTTCCATAGGAACATCCTCGAGGATATTGACTAATATGGCTTCTAGAGCATTGAGCTCCGTTGAGATTATGGAGTAGTCTTGGAGTCCTCCATAAGCTCTATTACCAAGGAGAAAGCTAATTGATCATTTCTTGGAAGGGACAGTTGTTTGCGTTACTTTGTTTGTACTTAAGTGTGAAGTGGTCGCCATATGATAACAAAAAAAAAAATGTGCAAAAGGAACTCATTGAGACTAGAGAGTGAGCCTAAATTCGGACTGCATGTTTTTGACCTCAACCACTCACCATTTTCGGAGAAAAGGTTGTGATATTTTGGTGTATCTAACTTCAGTTATACTGTGAGTTCTACTTATGCTTCAATTAAGAAGACTTGGTTAAATGTTTTTTATGATTTTTTAACGTATATATGTTGACAAAAAATTAAAAGATATGAACCTAACTCAAGTGGCAGTTACAGTGATAGAGCGGAGCCCACAGACACCTTTTCTCATACGCTTAAAAGTCAGGAACTAGGGTAGGGACAAACTTAAGAGCTTAGAAGTCCACTTCCAAGCCCGAATCGATCAGGTTTTTAAGCCTAGCACCCTTGATTGTAATAATTGCGTTGAGGTTGGGACTGACAAGATTAAGGTGGAGCAAACCGTATTCAAGTCACTAAATTAGGACCCATGCAATCAAGGTCAAGCCTTGGCTGTCAAAGCCCTAATCAATGGGGTTAACCAAAGTTGGCCTGACTTATCAAACAGTGACAGTAGTGTTAAAACCAACACAATCAAGGTCAAGCCTTGGCAGTCAAAGCCTTTAATCTAAAGCTTCAATTCTCAACTCCTCAAAATTTGGGAACGTATTAAAATAGGAAATTCATATCCGAAACCCCAAAGATTGTATTACTAAAGATGCAAGTACAGCAAGTTTATCTACGCTAAGCTAAGCTCTACAAGTTACACTACTCCCATAAAAAGGGCATAAGTGTGCTATAAAGAAAACTTGAAGAACTTTTGTGTTAAAAATGCGTGTTGGACTACAACAACATCCTTTATTTATAGATAAACTAAATAATGGCTGCCCTCTAATTTTGCAACAATTTGTTCCCACCTTTGGCCACCAAGCTTCTTTTTGTGCATTAAGGATCAATGAACGTGTCCATGATTCAGTCTTGGAGGGAATTCCCATAAGCCCACGTCAGAATTTCTAGATGAAGTTCCCTCTAGAAGTCCCCAATTCTCTTGGATTAAGCTTAATTCCCAAGTATCTGAAATTGCTCTCCAAGTAACTATCTTGAGTTTGAAAACCACATGTCTTGCAACCTTATCGGCAGCCCCTTCAGCTCAAGTTCCATTTACCCTTCAACAATCTCGAGCCTCAAGTGGTTGACACCCTTATTGGGGTGATGATCTGATGTGTCTCATGTTTACGCATCTTCTATTTGCTATTTTAACTATTTCCCACCTGTTTAATTAATGTTATTCCCGCACATTGGAAAATTTTATGTCTTGCTGGTTCGAAGATCAAAGTTTATTAAATTGTCAAATTTTGGTGCAAAAAAGATAAAATTCAATGCATAGGCACTCAAATCAAGTCAATCGGGGCTCGAGATAATAAGTCCCGCTACGCAGTCCAGCCCAATGACAGCCCATGTACAGCCAGCTCTCATCAGCTTGTCCATCATCCCTATTCATCCCACTACCACACAAGTCCACACTAGGCCTGTACAATTCCAGGCCTCAAACCACCACAACTCAGCCCGTGACTTACGAACCTCGCACTCGCTTCTAGACCCACCTTCACCAAGCCGAAGCCTATCATCGCAACTCAGGCTATTATGATCATTAGTTAATATGTTGGTAATGCATTTGTAAGTGTTCTTTAAGTCGGAAAGTCGGTTAGGAAGTCAAGTTTAGAAGTCAAGTTTTACGGCTGCTGTATTGAGTCCGTTGTAGCTTTAGTCATAGTTCATTGCATCTATTTTGTTATAAATAAGTAAGATCTATCATGTAATTGATCATTGATGAATGAATATACTTCTATTTCTATTCTCAACTCTAATTTTTTTCTATTTTTAATCTATTGTTACTTCTCTTCTCATCTAAACTCTATTCTATCTTAGGTTATGAATCAAGATTGTTATTGATTCATAACAATTGGTATTGGAGCTTGAATTTAGCTCCAATTCAGCATCACTGAGCAATCGAAGTGGAATTAATTGCATCTGATCCTGGTTCAAGCATTTGTTGAGAGTTTAAACCTAAATCAGTTCAATTGCTACGGCAATTTCTCGCTCTAGCACAGAACAACCATCAATTGTTCACGATTGTTTTGAGCAATGAATAACAAGTGCTGTTACAAGTTTAAATTTGATCAAATCTAGATCCAAAGTTACTTGATCTGGAATTCAGTTGTTTAAGCCTTGCAAATGGATCCTTGTTTAGGATCTATTACAGTTGAGTGCGTTACTTAATAATAGACTTCCTCTCATCTACAAATACATTGTACTGTTCCATTGCTTGTTATTTTCATGCAGATACATCAATCAGTACAAGATTTATGATTGTTGCACCAAAATTATGCCTGCTACTAGATCAGGTGCAGCCTAATATGCTGCTGTTGTAGCAGGAGCTGCTGTGAATGGATCTGGAAATGCTGGAAATGTTACGGTTGACGATTAATTTGATGCAAACATTGCTCGACAAGTGAATACTATTATTCTGTCACTCCAGCACAGCCAGGAGGCAAATCAAAGTTTTTCCATACAAGTTAGTGGAATGCAGCAACAATTAGACAGACAATGAGTAGCTCTTGAAGAAACTCAGAGCCTTCGTTCACAAATTAATCAAATACAGCAACAAATGGACAAGCAAGATAGGCTGGACAATGTTGCTGGAATTTTGAGACCAGCTAGTCAGTTGCATTTACCCACAACTCATACTACATCAGAGGGGAGCGGAGATGTAACAGCTGTGTCCCGAGCTCTGGATTCAGACAACCACTAATTGAAATGGAAACGTTTAATGGAGTGCAACCACTGTCCTGGATTAGAAGATGTGAATGCTATTTCTAATTTTATCACATATCAGAAGCTAAAAAGATGGATCTTGCAGCTGTATACTTGGAAGGAGACCAGGAAACTTGGTATTTTAGATTAATGAGGGGGAAAGCTTCCGTTACTTGGGATAAATTTGTGAAAGAATTTTGTGAATGCTATGGAGAAGAAGACATTGGAGACATTGTGGATAATTTTAGCAAAGTAATACAAACAACCTATGTGAAAGAGTATATGACAAGGTTTAAGAACTCGAGAGCATGCATGTTGATTGCTTATCCAGAGACCATCGAGGCTTACTATGTTTCAAGCTTTATCAGTGGTTTGAAGTTCAAGATTAAGAATCTAATTAAGACTTTAGAACCTACAACACTTTCTCAAGCTTTCTCTAAGGCCCGGCTTTTTTAGAATACCATTTTAGCAGCACCTAAAGGAGCACGACCCAGAGGTGGACAAGGGTCGTCTATAACTTCTTCTATATCTTCTGGTTGCAGCAGAAGTCATAATATGGAGGAGAAAAAGGCTCAATGCTTTTGTTATAAGTGCAATCAAAAGTATTTCTTCGACCATAAATGTAATCCTAAACTCCTAGTGGCTGTCACTGGTGTGGAACATGAGGAAGAATTGGAGGCTGACTCTGAGGAGGGCGAAGAGCGAGTCTAGTTTGAAGAGTCAGAGCAAGAGGAAATGGGTGACTTTAAGGAAGATAAGCTTAGAATTTCAGTTCAAGCTTTGACTAGAGGAGGTATCCATAACACCGTTAGAATGAGGGGAGAGGTTGGACATAGACCTATCTCGATTTTGGTGGATCGTGGGAGTGCATATAGCTTTGTGGATCCAAAGATTGTGCATGCAATTGGCCATGAAATGATCAAAACCAATCCTTTGACAATCACAGTAGTTGATGGAAACTCCATTTTAACTCAGACTAAGTGCAAGCAATTCTCATTGTTGATGTAAAAGCACAACTTCACTTATGATTTTTGAGTTTTAGGGCTTGGGGGATGTGATATGGTCTTAGGAATAGATTAGATGAAGACCATAAGCCTAATTGTGTTTGATTTTGCAAAGCACACGGTCTCATTTGATAGATATGGCCAAAAGGTGTTGCTGTAAGGCACCAAAGAGCATGGTCGGCTACAGGTTATGACTGGAAAAAGGTTAGAGAATGTCATCAAGAAGAAGAACTATCATTAGATTGGACATATGTTGTCCATTAGGGGGGGGGGGGGGGGGGGGGGGCAGAAATTGGGCAAGATCATCAGCAGTTTGACCTTGAATTACACATGCTTCTTTAAGAATATAAGGATTTGTTTGAACCTCTATCATCTCTTCCTCCAAAGAGGTCATTGGACCATGCTATTCCCTGAAGAATGATGCTCAGCTGATGTGTTTGAGACCTTACAAGTATGCACATGCCCAAAAAGATGAGATGGAAAGATAGGTGGAAGATCTTCTCATAACTCATTTTATCCGACATAGCTATAGTCCCTTTGCGTCATCTTGGTCAAGAAGGATGGGACATTTCAAATGTGCATTGATTACAGACAGCTCAATTCTCTTACCATTAAAGAAAAGTTCCCTATACCAGTAATTAACAATTTGCTTAATGAATTATACGGGGCCAGTTGTTTTTCCAAGCTAGACTTGCGGCAGGGATACTATTAAGTTTGAGTTAAGGGTGAAGACATTCACAAGACTACATTTTGCACTCATCATGGACATTATGAGTTCGTGGTGATGCCCTTTGGTTGTTCCAATGCCCCTGCAACTTTTTGGCATTAATGAACGAAGTGTTCAAGCCTCACCTGAGGAAGTTTTTTGTTGTCTTCTTCGATGATATCTTTCTATATAGTCCTTCACTTGACAGTCATTGGTCCCATCTTCTGCAAATCTTTGATCTCACGAGGCAACACCAGCTGTATGCAAAGATGTCCAAATGTTCCTTTGCTTGTTCACAAGTTGAATATTTGGGACATGTTGTTTCAAGGCATGGGGTTGCTACTGATCCAGCAAAGATCAAAGCTATGCAAAATTGGCCTATACCTACTTCTATTAAGCAATTAAGGAGTTTCTTAGGTTTGACTAGCATTATCGTAAGTTCATCTCTGGTTATAGTTTAATGCTGAACCTCTTACAGAATCACTTTAAAAGGATGCTTTTGGATGAAATAAAATGGCTCAAACAGCTTTCCAGTAGCTTAAATCTACCATATGTGTAGCTCCGATGCTAGCTATGCCAGATTTCAAGGTTCGCTTTGCATTGGAAATTGATGCAAGTAGCACTGGAATTGGGGCAATGCTGTCCCAAGAAAGACAACCAATTGCTTATCTAAGTCAAGTTTTGGGACCTAGGAACGTGAGTTTGTCAATTTATGAGAAGGATTATTTTGCAATGCTCCTTACAGTGCAAAAGTGGAGACATTATCTACAATGGAACCATTTCATTATTAAAGCTGACCATCAAAGCCTTAAATACTTGTTGGAGAAGAAAATCGCCGCAAGGGTACAACGCAAAGGCCTCATGAAGATGTTGGGCTTAGACTATTCGATTGAGTATATATGTGGAAGAGAGAATGCAGTGGCAGATGCTCTTTCTTGGTGTCAAGAAATGAATGATTAGGCCCACAACAACAAAATTTCAGTATCGCTTCTTTCTTTGATTGAAGAAGTTTTGCAAACTTATGTGAATGATGCTTTTGCTCAGGATTGCCTCATTGCTGCAAGTGTGAAGCATTCAACTAGCTCTGAAGCAAGGGTGATAGTGTGTAATGGTCTGATCAGGATTAAAGGCAAGATCTACATTAGGTCTTGTATTGAATTAAGGCAGCAAATAGTTTCAGCCATTCACTCTTTTGCTTGGGGTGGCCATGAGGGTAATGAAGGTACCTACCAATGAGTACAACAGTACTTCCATTGGGTTGGAATGAAGAAGGATGTGGCGAAATGTGTTCACACTTGTGAGGTTTGTCAACAAACCAAAAGTGAACGTGTTCCTTATCAAGGATTGTTATAACCATTACCTGTTCTAGAGAGAGCTTGGCAACATATAAGAATGGATTTCATTGAAGGTTTGCCTAAGTCTGAAGGGAAGGAAGTGATTTGTGTTGTAGTATATCGCTTCACTAAGTTTGGACACTTCATTGGCCTCAATCATCCAATTACTGCTGCAAGGCTTGCAGGGATTTTCTTGGATCACATACATCGTCTTCATGGATTGCCTCAGTCCATCACTTCAGACCATGACAGGCTTTTCATTAGCCATTTTTGGACATAATTGTTCGGTTTTCTGGGAACTACACTTGCTCTAAGTTCTTTATACCATCCTAAAACGGATGGACAAAATGAACGAGTGAATCAATGTTTGGAGCAGTATTTGCACATCATGACTTTCAATAATCCCAAGTATTGGTTTGGTTGGCTTGCTTTAGCTAAGTATTGGTATAACACACACGTGCATTTAGCTATTAAGATAACTCTTTTTAAGGCACTATGTGGTTATGATCCACCCTCACCAATAGGTCTCCAAGGAATAGCTTCATCTGTTATTGAAGTATCTGATTTGATAGAGCAGCGAAGAAAACTCATGCTTCAGCTTAAGACTAATTTGCAGCTTGCTCAATCACGGATGAAATTTTTTGCAGATAAACATAGAACTGACAAGTATTTTGCTGCAGGTGACAAAGTTTATTTGAAGTTGTAGCCTTACAGACAATCTTCAATTGCGATGCCCAAGAATGTCAAGATGGGAGCATGTTATTTTGGGCCTTACAAGATCTTGCAGCATGTGGGAGAAGTAGCATACAAGTCAGAATTACCACCAGATAGTGCGGCGCATTCTGTTTTTGATGTGTCTCTCTTGAAAAAGCAAGTGAAGGAGGGCTCCTGCAATTCCTTGTCTCCACCAACAACAGCCAAGGATGGTGGTCTTTTACAAACTCCTTTGGCTATATTAGATACTAGATAAAGTTCTCCTTCGCAGCATAAGGTTGAAGCTTTGGTTAAATGGGCTAATTTGGATGATCAGCACAGCACTTGGGAGACATTGTCATTCCTTCGCACTCAATTTCCTCATTTTCATTCTTGAGGCCAAGAATGTTTTTAAGGGGAGGGGATTGTTACGATCATTAGTCAATATGTTGGTAATGCATTTGTCAGTGGTCTTTAGGTGGACAAGTCGGTTAGGAAGTCAAGTTTAGTAGTCAAGTTTGGTGGCTGCTGTATTGAGTTGGTTGTAGCTTTAGTTTTAGTTCATTGCATCTATCTTCTTATAAATAAGTAAGATTTATCATCTAATTGATCATTGATGAATGAATATACTTCTATTTCTCTTCTCAACCCTAATTTCTCTCTACTTCTCATCTATTTTCACTTCTCTTCTCATCTAAACTCTATTCTATCTTAGGTTATAAATCAATATTGTTCTTGATTCATAACACAGGCCCCGTGTCCCCTGCGTTCACATCACTAGCTCACTAGTCCATTTAACGGCCCACGTTCATCATTAAAAACTAGCCCATCATCGTTAACCACTAGGCCCGGCATTGATTTAGGTTTTCATGGCAGCAAGGCTTCATTTAAAAGGAGAGTTTTGAGAGCTCCGCAGTGGGGGGGGGGGGGGGGGGGGGGGGGTTATTTATCTCTTTGTTTTGGGACCATTGCACCACCTTAAGCTTTTCTCTCTTTCTTCAATTTAATATATTTTTTTTGTTAATTTGGAGCGAGAGCAAAATTAACATTAAGGCCGACATGCGCTTGTTCATCTCCTCCTTTACCGGTTCATCCTTGATAGAGAGTTAACTTGCTCTCTAGAGTTAGATAAAGTCTTAGCATTTTTACTTTTGTATTACTTTTAATTTTGGGACAATTTTTTTGTTATAGGAATTGCCTGATTTTGAGATAAATACTTCAAAGTATTTTTCGTTTATTTAATTGAGATGATTATTGAGTTGTAATCTTCGATCGTTGATTTTGATATTTATAAATTAATTCTTTGTGCTTGTAGCCTTAGGATTAATTAATCAAGCAATAGGATTCACTGAGTTATTAATTAAAGCCTCTCTTCCCTATGCTTTAGTTAGATAGGGTCAATACATGTTAGTTAACAATACGTTAGGTTGAGCCTATTTTCCTTATGTTCTAGTTAGATAGGGTTAATACACAATACTGACAGCATCACATTAATAGATCGAAGCTTGTAGCCTAAACCACTACCCATGTGAAAATCAATAATCGCAATTTAAGAGCTAACACAAGAAAAATTAGCTAATGATGGATTTGAAACCTAGGTTCCAATTCCAAACTCTTTTCCCTATTCGAAGTATAATTCATTAGTTTAATTGTCATTTTCTTAGGTTAATTAACACAAAATCTCAGTTTTCCTTACATTAATTTAAGTCGTGGAATATATTCTTGTACTCTTAGTCTCTATAATTCGACACCTTCTCACCCTTGACTTCAATTTAAATGTGTTCAGTGGATAAGGTTCTATTTTAAATTTTAATAGACGTAGAAAAACATATCATAATCTTCTTTGGATACTTAACTTGAGAAGCCGTTACTTCAGCACCTAAGGGCTTAATTCTTCTCAAGGGAGGCCTCACATGTTAAGCATGTGGCACTCTACTCGAAATGATGTCGTTCCAATCCCTTTGAATTTAGGGTGTAACACCTACTCGTGAAAGAGTATGCATGACAATGAGCTCAACCTCATCAATTTTAAGGAAGCCTCGAGATCGAGTTGCTAAAAGACAGCTTTTTTTGTCACCCCCAGGTGTTCTAAATAAGAAGACATCTTAGGATATAAGGGCAAGGAGGACTGTTCCATACGCAATGAAAAAAAGTTAGGTGTTACCTATTAAAAAAAAAGGAACTACATGTGAAGAGTCTAGACATCCTATCCCAGCTCTGTTTGTCATTTGAAATTGGAATTAGGCTGTGAAATTATAACTTCAAATTCAATTGTAGTGGAATTTGAATTCTAAAAAAATTGAAATTCCATTGTTTGGTTTATCAAAGGAGTTGAAAGTCGAAATTATAATTCAATGATGATTTGAGTCATTAAGGGTTATTGATCAATCGAGGTGGGGTATATCATGTTTTAAATCAACTGCAATCAAATTATGGTTGGAGCGGTTCACCTTGCATTTGAGTTATTATGGTTGGAGTGATTAACTTAGAGTTCGAGTTATTTGAGTTTTGATTCAAATCGGGATGAGTATCATGTCGGATCATTTGGTGTTCAACTTATCTCGAATTTTTAGTTAATTGGGTTAGGTCTTTTTGGGATTCAAGCTAGAAATTATGGGGTTTGAGTTGATCTTGGTCATTTCAATTTTCAGTCATCTTAATTTTGGGACGAACAAGTTGTCTGTTTTCGAATTTTTAGTCATCTTAGGTTGAGTTTAGGATGAGTTGAGTTATTTTGGATTTGCCTCATATTATGTTTTGAGTCAATTCGGTTGGGTCATTTCTACTTTAGTTCGACTTATTTAAATCACATATAATACTTGGATTTGAGTCATTTCGAGTTTGGGGTAAATTGGGATGGATCACCTCAGACTTTATGTTAAGTTGATTTTCGTCATTTAAAATTCCTCAGACTTTTGGATTTTGATTCATCTTGGGTTTGGGTTAATGAAATGAGATCATTTTGGGTTTCTGGTCAATGGAGTTAATTTAAAATTGAAATTCCTTACCCCCACCCCCAAAGAATCGAAAAGTATAATTTTGAGTTAGAATCCAATTCCATTGAATTTGGTTGTGGAAATGTAATAGCGCGCTCAAGGAGCTTTGAGGCAAAAGTGGGAAAGGAATGCCAAAGAAGTAGGATGCAATAGTTATTTCCATTTTCTATAAATAAGAGACACTATTGTAGTTATAAAGTGTCCAACACCATCATACAAACTTCTTCAAGTTTCTATACAGCACACTTGTGCTTTTTACATAGGAGTACTATAACTTAGCCTAGCTTAGCTAACTGTAGCTTAAGGTAGATCTTCATTCAACTTTCTTTGTTAAGAGTAGTACAGTTCTTTGGGTTTCAAGTATGAACTTTGTATTTTAACCTGTTCACACAATTGACAAGTTGGGGAACTGAGCCGTTGGTTTACAGCTTTGACGGTTAAGGCTTCACCTTGGTTGTGCTAGTCTGAATACTAGTGTAACTAATTAATAAGTCAAGTGAATGTAAGTTTGTGTTATTATTTAAGGGCTTTGATAGCCGAGGCTTGACCTTTATTACATTGGCTTTCATGTAGTAACCCAGATACGGATTGCTCGATATAAATCTTGTCGAACTCTAACTCATTCGAGTTATTAAAAGTCAAGACTGCAAGGCCTAAAAATCTATTTGACTCGGGCTTGTTAGTGGGTTGCGTAGCTCTTAAGTGTGTGTCCACCCAATGCCTAACTTTTTTTAACAACAATTCCTAACTTTAAAGTGTAAGAAAAAAGTTGTTTACGGGCTTCGCTCTGTCACTGTAACTGCCATTTGAGTTAGGTTCATATCCCTTAAACCTCGCAGTAGATTATCAAACTCTGGCCTCATACCATTCACTAAAGGTTAGAACAAGGAGATCTAGTGAGCCTGAGGAGCCCGAAGGGTTAGCTTTAATCGAGTCTCCACTTAAGCACCCCTTAGAGCAAAGTCCTGTCTCACAAGGGGATGAAACAAGTCACAACCAATGTAACGAAAGCGGAGGTGATGAAGACATCCTAGATGATGAGCGTATTCAGCTCTATGGCTTTCTCGAAAAAGTTTCATGGTCATGCACAATCTTCAGATGGAACTCATTAATTAAATGATTGAACAAGCTATGAAAGAGGTCTATGAAAAACAACATGCTAAAATAAAGCGTACTCTAGCGGCTCAGCATGAAAACGCTACCGCAATGACAGTTATCATCAATGACATTGGGAACTCAATGAGTGAAAGACTTCATAAAGAGACTGATAGAGTTTGGGTTCAGATGAACTCAACCCAGTCCTCTGGCCCTACCTTTATAGCTAAGGATGTGGCAAGACATTGAGCCTATCTTAATTAAGAAGGCTAAGACTCATAATAGCTTAGTTCGAGCCACTGTGACATTAGGCAACTAAGGCTCGCTCCTTCTCCTTATATTCCCACTAGATACCCTCGTGATGTTCCTTCGAGCTCACAAACGCCAGTGGCGCAAGTTGACAACACAACCTAGGTGCTGCTCTCCTGGAATCTCCCCATAGTAGTGATTGCACAACCTTTAAAGTGTTGAGAATGTATTTCAAAAAATTTTCCCTAAACGACTAGAGCGGGTGCAGCGGAAAAAACTATTTAAAATTCTCAATTTTAAATCTAATGCCCTAATCTAATTAAACTTTTTAATTAGCCCTAGATCTTACTCTGATAAGCTCATAATATGAAAATAACACATATATAAACATAATATATAGAATAAATGAAATAAAGAAAAACAAATTAAATATCAAATATATAATTTATGAATACTTGAAGCATGAATCCCCGATTCTGATTTGAAGATATGAAATTCGTAGATGATTTCTTAACACCTCAAGGTCCTCTTGACAATGATCTCTTCAAGCACCGAAAGTGTGGGCTCTCAAAAATATTTATTTTAGGCAAAATTTCGGAAAAACGTTTTCCTTCAATCTTTCTGAAAAATAGTTTTCTAGAAAATTTATGCTAGACAATAATCTAGAAAACTCTAAAACAATTTTTGAGTTTTCGTTGAGAGAGAAACTAGGTTCCAAAGCCTAAAAGTCATATAAAAAATCGACTCTTTTACACAATTGGCTCCTTTTTTCAAAAAATTACCAAAATGGCACCCTTTCAAAAATATTTACCAAAATTGCCCCTTTATTATAGCTTGTTCAACGTACGCCATTTGTAACGGAGTATGTGGAGTAAATTTTTTTAGCTTACTAAACGTACTCCATTTGAAACGGAGTACGTTGAGTAGTTTTATAAAACACGGCTAATTTATTGCATTAAAATTATTAGATTTTAAAAGAGAAAAGCTGTTTCCGAGTACCCCAGGACCCTGCATAGGTGGGTGAATGCTATCACTCTCATTCCCAATAAACCCCCAGAGCTTGATATCTCTTCACCCACCTATGCAAGGACTGGGGATACTCGGAAACAGTCTCTCTTCAGGGTAGCACCCTGAAGAGAGAAGGCTGCGTACATCCACTTAACTTACTCGATTTACTCAAATGGGTGGTAACGGTTATTGAATTTTAAACAGGTAGCACCCTTGAGTAATTTTTTCTTTTATAGTTTACTCAACATACTCCCTTTGAAACAGAGTATGTTGAGTAATTTTATTTTTTCCCCAAAAGTACGGCTAATTTATTATATTAAAATTATTGTATTTTAAAAAAGAGATAATGTTTCCGAGTACCCCAAGACCCTGCATAGATGGGTGAAGGCTAGCACTCTCATTCCCAATAAACCCCTAGAGCATGATATCTTTTCACCCACCTATACAAGGTCTGGGGATACTCGAAAACAGTCTCTTTTCTGGGTAGCACCCTAAAGAGAGAAGGCTGCATACATCCACTTAACGTACGCGAAGTAGTCGTTTTAAATGGGTGGTAATGGTTATTGAATTTTAAACAAGTAGCACCGTTGAGTGATTTTTTTTTTTATAGTTTACTCAACGTACTCGATTTGAAACAGAGTACTTTGAGTAATTTTATTTTTTTTCGAAAGCATAACTAATTTGTATTTTAAAAATTATTACATTAAAACTATTTTATATAAATAATTTAAATTTCAATAATCTTTTAAATTTCTTAAGAAAGTATATTAACTTTATCATAACATTGTATATATTATCTCTTTTATTGTCATGCCATCTACCACATATTCTTTTTTGTCATCAAGTCATTTTTTTGAGTAATTATCCTGGTCATTTATAAATAATTGATTCATATCCTATCCTTTTCTAAATAATATTTTTCTTTTTGGTCGTTTTTGCAAAGTATGTTGCATTTACTGTGTATAATATCATTTTAAAAAATTTTTACCATTTACGTTTTTGTCTAAATAGTAATGCATAATTTTTATGTATATAATATTGGTTCAAAAAAATTTAACGAGTACTTAAATAATGAAATGACCTGTATATATTATAGTTATTATTCACTATATTAAATATAGTAAATAGAAAGTAATATACATTCTCAATACCCTAATACCTCTCACCTAAGCAGGGTCTAGAAGGTTGGATGTATGCAGTCTTCTCTCTTCAAGGTGTTACCCTAAAAAGAGACTGTTTTCGAGTACCCCCAGACCTTGCATAAGTGGGTGAAGAGATATCAGGCTCTGAGGATTATTGGAAATAAGAGTGCTAGCCTTCACCCACTTATGCAGGGTCTTGTGGTACTTGAAAACTGCCTCTCTTTTTTAAAATATAATAATTTTAATGCAATAAATTAGTTGTGCTTTAGGAAAAAAAAAATTTACTCAACGTACTCTGTTTCAAATGGAGTACGTTGAGTAAGCTAAAAAAATAATTAAAAAAAATTTACTCAACGTATTCCATTTCAAATGGAGTACGTTGAGTAAGCTAAAAAAAAATTCAAAAAAAATTTACTCAACATACTCCGTTTCAAATGGAGTATGTTGAGTAAACTATTAAAAAAACATTACTCAATGTACACTGTTACAAACAGCATACATTAAACAAGCTATGGTAAATAGTATTATTTTGATGAATATTTTAAAAAATGTGCCATTTTAGTAAACTTTTAAAAAAAGGTGCCAATTCAATAAAAAAAATTTAAAAAATCACAGCAAAACCAGGTACACATAAACAGTCAACAACATCACATGTCCTCAGCTTAATGGACACACGGGGGTGACGCGGGTCGAGGTGCTTCTCGTCATGCCGTGACACGTGTCACATTATGATTGGCTAGGTGTTGTAGACGTGGATTCCTGACCTTCAGCACGCGTTTAAATTGCCGCACGGCCTTGTTTTATTCATTTTTCAATTTCTATGTAAATTAATTTAATTTAATTTTTCACACGTATAAATTAATCTCATGAATTTCTCATTTAATAAAATAAATTTGTTCATCTTATAAATAAATAATCCACCTTATGAATTATGTTTAGCAAGATTAATTTATTCATGGCAAAAATAAATAATTCATCTCATGAATTCATCTTAAATATTTTCAAAGAGCGCCTAAGTTGAGGCTTGCGGAGAGACCTCAGGAACAATCTGACTCTAGCTCCAAATGGGTCAAATTTGATTATCATCTTATGAGAACAATTCATTACCATTTAGTCAAATTTAATTTCACTAAATAAGTTTTGCTGCACTCTAGAATTACATGTATTCACTCAAGAATTCCCAAATAACTTTTATTATAACAATGAATCCCTCTATTAGATATCCATGAGAAAAAGAAACTTTAACTACTATTAATATTTTTCTTACATCTATCACCGTAATTCCTGACTTGCCCTTCTCCAAAAATTCATAATACATAAAAATTTACGTATAACTTCTAAATTTCAAACATATGGCATATTCTGACCAAAGATTCTAGAATATGTTAGTATATTTGCAAATCAACAAAGGGGACTTCTTACATTTTTGATTCATAGTAAAATATCCATTCCCGTCACACTTTATGCAATTGCCCAACTAAGGTAAGATCTTGGTTAAACTTAATAACCTAATCAATTTAGTGCATCAAAGACTTTAGCATTCCATGCATGAGTCTGAAATATTTTTTGGATTTAGAGTTATTGTCTTACAAAATTAGTTATTTCTGACAGTAGTTAAAGAAAGAACTAATTCAAGTGGTCCTACTCAGTGTTCCGATCTTATAGAAAACACAAGCACAATATTCTTAGATTCCTAACCACATGACTAAGACAAGTCATCAAAAGTATAATATTGTGGTCTTATCAAATAAGATGTCGAAACTTATCACCGACTATCGAACATACTTTGACAACATGTCACTATTTTGATCTAATTTTTTCCATTGTTAAATCATGTTGACTTCTTAAACCAAACTTGACATGTCATTTTGGACAATGTCTATCTCATGGAACGCTTTTCGAAAAACAACCACACGTCTGTTTAACTTGTAAAATATAATTGTACAATAAATAAAATAATTTCATTTATTTAATATTTAAAGCTAACTAATTTGGTTTGCTTGGACACCTACTCTAACATGGAGTTGTTGGCCCTTTGAACTAGGGATAGACTTTGGCTTCGAAGGACCTCAAAGCCAATGTTCAAGTCTTGCTTATCCTTAAGAAAGGGGGGCATAACTGTCCATACCCTCCTCACACTGGAGAGGTTGTCTTGAGGCTTAACTAGAGCCCTTAGAGTAGGCGTGTAGGGGATGTTCCCAACACTAGGGACCAATGTCCTCCTCCTATGCCTCTTTCCACATATGAGAATGGGGGACAAGCTAACCTCATGCGTCCTCAAGATTAGATTGTGTGATTGATTAAGCAAAAATGTCCCAATAGCTTAATAATGCAAGTGTGCCTTTAGCATGCCAAATACCAAGGATCTGTTGGAGCATCCTTCATGGCGAATCAGCCAACTGGCCATAATGATCAAAAGAGTTACTACCCTGTGTATGTGGGACAAGAACCATTCCTAGATCCGACTATTATGTGAGCCCAGGTGTATTCTGTTAATCCCTCTTGAGATCCTCAACCACTTGGGGGGGGGGGGGGGGGGGGGGGGGGGGGGGGGGGGGGTGTAGCTGGGGTATAACCATGTGCCAAACCTACTTCTTCAAGACCAATTATCTGCTCTAATAGAGTAAATGCATGGGCTAGGCCTCAGAAGGGTTAATAGACCCCTGCATTGCAAACCATACCCTGTTTTCATTAATAAAGGTTACCCTTTCCCTCTAGGATATAAAATTTCCAAGTTCACCCCTTTTTCGAGAGAAGGAAGCATGTCTACTCTGGAACATTTGACAAGATTTCATTGCCAATGTAGGTAGGCGGCTGATAATCCATACTTAAAACTACGGCTGTTCCCTAGTCTTTACCAGGGACTGCCTTTAATTTGCACATTAGCTTACCACCCAATTCTATTTACAGTTGGGATGATATGCCCATACAATTTCAAGCCTAATTCTAAAGAATAGAACTAGGAACCTCTATGTCAGACTTGGCTCGAATGAGACAAAAGCCAGGTGAATTTAGAGGATTATATTAACTTGTTCAAATGAGCCATGTTAAAATGCAAAGTAGCTCTCTGTAAGGTTGAATATGCCTAGCTAGCTTTAAATGGCTTGGATATTGATTTGGGGAAGAAGTTTGAAGGCTCATACTTCAACATTCTACTTCAACTGCCGGAATGTGCTGCTAAGTATGAGGCTATCTTAAAGGAGGAAAACCTCAAGAAAAATAGAATGTATGGAACTTACATAAATGATTTGATTTATGAGGAGCAAGATCCTCCATAAGAAATTGATGTAATTGAATACATCAAGGGATGTTCTATAGTTTGTAATCCTTTACTAAAAAAGGATATTAAAGCAACAAAGTCAAAATAATCCCAATACTTGAAAAGTACTCATTTGACCTCTTAAAAGTTGACATTATATTTAATTGGCTTGAGGCAAAAGTAAGCCAAAGATTAGGGGGGGAAACATAGGAAACCTGACCCCAATGCACTATAGGGGAAGGTATACTATAAATGGTATGACTCATTTACTCACTCATCCAATAGTGCATTGGGTCCTAGATTACACTCAACTAAATGACCCCAATGAATCACTCACTATAGTTAGACCATATGAGTTGCTTGTTTCTAAATTACTATTAGAGATGAATGATTCATGTTGTACTGTTTTGAGTGAAGACTCTAAATTCTAAGAGTATTCTAGACTTATACATGGAGTGTTAGTTACTTTGGTGTACTATAAGTAAGGTCTAAACGTATGACTAAATTTCCACTTACACTGGATAGCAGCGGGAAGTGTGACAAGGATCACGTATCCAATAAAAAATCTACAATCACTTATGAGGTACAGATATCCCTTTAGTTGGTTCGTAAATATTTGAACAGTTCAAAATCTTTGACCAAAATATTCCAAGTGTTTGACATTTGGAGTTTATACTATGAATATATTCAAGTATAAATGACTTATTCAGTGAAAGGCAAGTCGGTAACTAATGGAGAAGTTATGAGAAGGATAATGGTGGTAGTTATATTTATTCTTCATCATGGACATATAGTGGAGGGGTTGTTGTCATCAATATAGTCTACTAGGAAAATATTAAATAAATGTTTTAAGTATGGAGTGCAGTAATATTTATTTAATGGAATTAAGTATCATTAAATGATAATTAAATTATATCGTGAGATGGTTAATTTAACCCATTTGGAGCAATATTTAAATTGTCTCTGACTTCCCTACGCAAGCCTCTGTATTTATTGCTATCGAAAAATATTAAAAAATTCATGAGATGATTAAATTTAATTTTGCCAAGCATTACTCATGAGATGAATTAAAAAAATTAAAAATTATAAAATTAAATAATTTTTAAAAATTAAAATTCATAATATAAATTTTCACATGAAGAAAACAAAGCAAAACAAAAAAAAAAAGTAAATAAAATACAAAAAATTGCAGAGCTCCCGCAATTCGTGTGAAGCAAGAGCAAACAATCAGCGCGCAGGGCTGCTGAGGGGAGATTGATCCACGCCTTTTGGCACGGACCAATCACCACGTGCCACGTGGCACACTGTGATAAGCCAAAGCATGTGGGCTCCAGCTTAAATAAGGCACAATGTTTTGGCCATTGTTTACATGGGGCGCTATGTTTAGTTCTTAACTGTGCAAGTCTCACATCGAAATTTTTGATATTTTTGGTAGCCTACTATTAATAGAGGTACCTATCCTAAAGGTTTGGCATCAGTTCTAAATTAAGAGTTCTAGGAAGTATTGACTTTCAAGGACCCAAATTGGGAAGAAAAATTTTCCGTTGAAAATTTTCTTTCCTTGTTCAATATTTTACGGAGTAAGCTGTCCGGGTAGTTTGAGGTTATTGCGTAGAAGATTGCTGGATCTCGATTTCCTTGGTATTTTGCCAAAGATTATTATTGTTTATGGTATCTTCATTGGAGCAATTCCAGGTATGTTCTTCTTTCCTTCTTTTTAGTTTTTCGCTTTTTTATTTATTTATAGTATTTGTTATTATGCTTGTTCAAGTTCATGCTGTTGCTATGAATGTATTAGAGTAGAAGCCTGTAGATTTAAAATTAGAAAATTTAAATAAATCTTAGGTTTAAAATTAAGAATTTTAAACCCTTCCGCTGCATTAACTTAATTAAATTAGGGAGGATTTTTGAAATCCATCCCAACAATTGGTATTAGAGCAAAGGGATCTATAGAGATAAGCCTATTCCCAAGAACTCTTGCGTGTGAGGTGTCACGAAGTGTGACTCTCCGATCAATGGCTTAGGTAGCGAGAAGAGTCTCCAATGCTGAGTACTCTGATAGGTGCACTTTGTTGTGACTATAGTTGAAAACTGTGAACCCAGCAATTGGCATCAGAGTTAAATTAATTAATAACTAGGTTAGTTATTCCCAACAATTGATATCAGGGCCAGCCTCTGATTACATTCATAATATACATGAATAGATATAATAAGATCGAAATGAATAAACTAGCGATTTAATAAAATAGAGATTTTATTATGAAGAAAAGTTCATTTAATTTGACACTGATAATAATCTATGTATCAGTTTAAATTGTTTAAATTGATAAAGAATTAATAGTTAACTCGTATGATTGTTTAAAGTAAAAGCAAAAAAGCAACATACTTAGTGCCGCAAGGGCTCCCGCCTAAGCAGGGTTGGTGAGGCAGATATACGCAGCCTTCCCTCTTCTTGGTATTACCTATGAAGAGAGGCAATTTTCGACTACCCCCAACCTAAGGGTGAGGACTTTCCAGGAGGTCACCAATCCTGTTACTGCTCTCGCCCAAGCACGCTTAACTTCGGGGTTCTAATGGGATCCGGTGACGGTGTGTTGGTACCCTCTCTGGTAGGTTATTGTTTAAAGTAATGATTTAAATTATTTAAATCATTAATGAATTAATAGTTAATAAGATTTTATAAAGTAATGATTGGAATTGTTTAAATCTTTAATTAATTAATAGTTAATTAGATCATTTAAATTGTTTAAATAATTATTGAATTACAAGCTAATTCAGATTTGTCAATACATGAAATAACATTCATATCATACACATGATGAGATTGTGCATATGTAATCATAATTTTTGAAATCGGATAAAGTTGATCTAATGCGATTAGATTTAGTTAATTTTTATAAAATAGGATAAAGTTGATCTAATGAGATTATATTCAATTATTTTTACGAAATCGGATAAAATTGATCAAATAAGATTAGATACAATTAATTTTAAAATTAAATATTTTAATTTAAAAAAATCTAGCATTAGGTTAGCCGCTGATGTCATGCTGACATAAGCACATTTAAAAATAGTTTTATTTAATAATGTGTAGACGTCAGTACCGGTTTGCATAATAATTAAAAATTAATTATTTATTAATTAATTTAATTTTAGAATGAGATTCTAAAATAAATTCTAAGATAATCTAAAATGTAAGGCTGAACTATTTTAACTTAAATTAATTTTAGAATAAGACTCTAAAATAGATTATGAGATAATCTAAGTTATGATATTGTTTGAATAAAAATTAATTTCTATTAATTAACTTAATTTTAGAATGGGTTTCTAAAATAGATTATGAGATAATCTAATTAATAAGTACTATTTTCAATAAAACTTAATTAATTAATTTTATTGGTTAATTTTAGAATGAGATTCTAAACTAGATTATGAGATAATCCATATTGCAAGATGATAGTGTTTTGAATAAAAAATTAATTAATTAATTTTATTTGTTAATTTTTAGAATGAGATTCCAAAGGGGATTATGGGGTAATCCAAGTTTTAAATGCAAGTTAATTAAAAGCCACTAGTTTATAAAAATCAAGTGGGAGTGAGGCCCAATTGTTGAAATATCACGGTCTCCATTACCGATCTAGCAGTATAATAGATCGTTAGACCTCCCTGCAAAGGATGTTAGTTTGCAGATTACAGGGTTAGACTTCTACTAGGATAAGCCAAAGTGCAAAGAAACGATACCACACTACCGTGGAGTATTATGTGCCTTTGTATGCAGGTTTAGGTAATGGTTTACCCTTAACTAACGTGATGCATTAGCCTCCCTGACAAGCTATGTTGTATTATGTTAGAGACTAAGGTAAAATAGCGAGTTAATTATGTTTAGTAAGAGTTACAAGAAAACATGTTAACTGAGAATAGTTCTCACCCAGACTAGCTTCGTGCGACCTCGCTGCTGGGGAGTAAGGAGCGGTGTATTTGGATCATCATTGCACACATGATAGTATAGTTTAGTGGATACCTGACTTATTGTGTTTGTTAAAATAAAAGACTAGACATCATTGTATTATACATGACTCTTGTTAGATAGTTACACAAATATTTGCATTTTGCAATATTTTAAAATGGATATGACTGGTGAACTTCACTTGTTTCTAATACATAATGTACTCATTGGACCAAATTACTTTGCCTGGAAAAACAAGTTAGAGTTAATTATTACTCACAAGGGACCTACTGGAAAGAATGGAATGGGCACCATATAGAAGTAAGCAAAAGAAAAGTGTTTCTTTTGCCAGAAGACTGGCCATTGGAAGGAAAACTACGCTAAGTATTTAGCTTCTCTTCTTAGAAAGACTACTAAGCCATCTGGTGAAGATATATTGATATCCCACTTACTTGAGTTATGTACAGTTGAGAGTCCACCAGGTTCCTGGTGGGTGGACTTAGGTTCAACTGACCATATCTGTAATATGTTATGTGGGCTCAAACTAACTAGGAGGCTGTATGATAGGGAGTTGTACTCGATGGTCAGAGGCGGTACAATAGAAGTGGTCTTAGGGGTAGGAGATGTCAGCTTATTATCTAGTGGAAGAGCTTTAATTTTAAAAGATTATTTATTTGTTCATTCACTGTGTAGAAATTGATTTCTGTAACCCGTTTTAATGGATAATTGTTCTTCAGTTGATTTTGGTTGTGAACTATAATTATAAGAAATATATTGTTTATTTACAAAACATACATGTATAAATGCTTTACTCATGTTGTTTACTGATTAAAACTTCCATATTTGTTTAAATGAATCCAACACGAGCCCACTTGTTCAATCTCGTAAAAGAAAACACCCTCACACGATAATGCCTACACATGGCACCAACATCTAGTCACACTAATTCGAACAGGATCCAAAGATTGGTGCAAGATGGACCAATAGAGTCTTTGGACTTGAAGTCATTACCAATCTGTGAATCTTGCATAGAAGGAATGATGACCAAATCTGTCTTTAAGAGTAAAGGCAATAGAGTTGGTGACTTGCTAGAGTTGGTTCACATAGATGTATGTGGACCAATGAATGTTCGACCAAGAGGTGGGTATGGGTACTTCATCCCATTCACTTATGATTACTCAAGATATTGAAATGTTTACCTAATGAGACATAAGTTGGACTCTTTCGAAAAGTTCGAAGAGTACAAAGCTGAAGTTGAAAAGTAATTAGGTAAACAAGTTAAGTCACTTTGATCAGATCAAGGTGGTGAATATCTTTCGGGTGAGTTTCTAGATTTCCTAATTGCAAATGGGATAATATCTCAGCTTTCTGCTCTGGGTACACCGTAGTAGAATAATATTTGCAAGAAGAAGGAATAGGACATCGTTAGAGATGGTAAGGTCCATGATGAGTCATGTTACTTTACCAAACTCTTTTTGGGGTTATCCCCAAAGAATAATGGTGGCCTTTTCTACAGTCTCTCTGATCAAAAGGGTTTTTGTAAGTATGCGAAATTTTTAAAGGAGGATTTTGTAGCATATTACAAAAGCAAAAACAAAGTAGTGTTAGATGAGTTAAGAGAAAATGAGGCTAATTATGAATAGCTAGACACAACTTCGCATGCAGTGGATGCATTAGATGCACCTACTATTAGGGTTGAGTATGTTCTAAGTACACAAGATCCTAGGCGTAGTGGAAGGATTGTCAGGGCACATGACAGGTTCATGACGAGAGCCTTAATGGTTAACCGTGACAATAAATCTGATCCTCTTAACTACAATGAGGCAATTAAAGACAATAATGCTGACTAATAAGTCTAAGTAATGAAATATGATTTAGGATCTATGTATTTTAATCGGGTCTGAAATCTTATCGAGGCACCTGTTGGCATTAAGCCCATTGGATATAAATGGGTCTACAAGAGGAAAAGAGGGGTGGATAGGAATGTAGAGACCTTTAAGGCAAAGCTGGTAGCTAAGGGTAAGAAGGGAATTCATTATGATGTGACTTTCTCACCAGTAGCCATCCTAAAGTCCATAAGGATACTCCTATCGATTGCAGCTCATTATGAGATCTGGCAAATGGAAGTCAAAACGGCCCTTTTGCATGGTCATCTTGAAGAAGACATCTATATTATGCAACCAGACAGTTTCATTCGCAAAAAATCAAGAGCATATGGCATGCAAACTGAAGAAGTCCATGTATGGACTGAAGCAACCATCACGCTCATGGAATATTAGATTCAATGAAGTGATTAAGTCTTTTGGTTTTGAGCAATTGGTTGATGAACCAAGCGTGTATATGCAACCTCAAGAGAAAGTAGTGACTTTCTTAGTACTGTATGTCGATGACATACTACTCATTGGAATTATGTAAGGGTGTTATTAGCTGTAAAGATTTGTGACCCAGTTCTAGTCGGCTATACGGATTCAGTCTTCTAATTAGATAAAGACGCTAGACGGTCGACGTCTGGGTATGTCTTGACCCTTAGAGTAGGAGCCATTGGTGGGAGGAATGTCAAGCAGTATTGTATTGTTGACTTCACCATAGAGGTAAATTACGTTGTAGCTTCAAAACCAGCACAGACGGCAGGTTGGTTCAGATATAATAATTGACCTAGTAGATTTTTGGATCATACAGAAAAGAGATGGGTATAAAGCTTGTCATAAATTAGATTTAAGACAAGTGGAAGATTGTTAGGAATAGTGCCCTAAAATCCAGAATTATTCTATTAATATTATTTTATTAAAAAATAAAATTGAAATTCTAGTTGTTTCCTTGTTAAATTTCTGTAAGCGAGCATTTATACTATATGTGATTTTCTTTTTGGTAACATCGATGGGATGGGTGTAGTCCTTAGACTATAATTTACATATTTATTCTAAGTGGTTTATGAGATTAACACATAGATAAACTTGGAACAAATGGCATGGATTATTGTTTGAAAGACTTATAGTCAAAGATAAGTTTGGACCACTTGTATGCTAAGACTATAACGTGACACTTTAGATGATTTGTCTTGTTCATATGGATGGTGATCCAAAAGTGTTATGTTGGTGTGTGTAATAAGATTGGCACACTAACTTGGGCCATGTGAGTTGCTTGTTTCTAGACTATTGTCGAGAATGAGTGATTCATATTGTGTTGTTTGCGCGACGACTCTAAATACTGAGAGTATTCTGAACTTGTGCATGGAGCATTAGTTACTTTGGTGTACTATAAGTAAGGTCTAAACATACGACTTAATTCCCACGTATACTGGGTAGCGGCATGAAGTTTGACAAGGATCAGGTATTTAATATGGAATCTATAACCTCTTATGAGGTACAGATGTGCCCTTAGTTGATTCGCAAATATTTGAATAGTTTGGAATCTTTGGCCAAGGTATTCCAAGTGTTTGACATTTGGAGTTTATACTATGAATATGTTCAAGTATAAATGAATTATTCAGCAAAGGGCACGTAGGTAACTAATGAAGAAGCTATGAGAAGAATAATGGTTGTAGTTATATTTATTCTTCCTTATGGACATCTATTAGAGGGATTGTTGTCATCAATACAGTCTATTAGGGAAATATCGAATCAATGGTTCAAGTTTGGACTGCATTGAGATTTATTTACTGGAATTAAGTCTCATGAAATGGTAATTAAATTATATCATGCGATGGTTAATTTAACCCATTTGGAGCTAGATTTAAATTGTCCCCGAGGTCTTTGCGCAAGCCTTTGTATTTATCACCATCAAAAAAATATTAAAGAATTTATGAGATGAGTAAATTTAATTTTTTCAAATATTATTCATGAGATAAATAAAAAATTAAAATTATAAAATTAAATAATTTTTGAAAATTAAAATTCAGAAGATAAATTTTTACATGTGGAAAAAAAAGCAAAAAAATAATAAAATATAAAAAATTGCATTGCTTGTGCGATTTGTGTGGAGCAGGAGCAGCCAATCAGCGCGCTTCTAGGGGGAGATTGGTCTGTGCCTTTGGGCATGGACCAATCATCGCATGCCACGTGGGACACGGTGATACGCCAACACATGCGGGCTCTAACTTAAGTAAAACACAAAGTTTTGGCCAATATTTGCATGATGCGTTGTGTTTAGTTTTTAATTGTGCGAATCCCACATCGAAATTTTTGTTATTTTTCGCTCCGGTAGCCTGGTATAAATAGAGGTACCTATTCCAAAGGTTTGGTATTAGTTCTAAATTAAGGGTTCTAGGAAGTATTGACTTTAATGAACCCTAATTTGGGAGAAAAATTTCCGTTGAAATTTTTCTTTCCTAGTTTAATATTTTTCGAAGCCCATTCTCTGGGTAGTTTGAGGTCATTGCATAGAAGATCACTGGATCTCGATTTTCTTGGTATTTATCTAAAGATTATTATTCTTTCTAGTATTCTTTGTTGGAGCAATTCCAAGTATATTCTTCTTTCCTACTTTTTAGTTTTTTACTTTTTTTATTTATTTACAGTATTATTTAGGGTTATTTATATTTTACTACCCTGACCTTTTTAGTAATTATAAAAAAGACCCTGACGTTTTGAAATTATTAAAAAGGACCCCGATATTTTATCGTATAAATAAAAAGGACCCTCTCGAACCATTCGACATCATTTTGAAAGGTTTTTGGGGCATCTGGTTTATTTTGATTCGATCTAAATTTGCATGATAATTACCGTGAAAGTTTTTGGGCTACTCAGAATTATGATTTCCCCGTTTTGAAAGGGAAGTCATTTTCTCTTATTTGCTAGAGAATGTCCTTTTTATTAATACAATCAAACCTTGGGGTCCTTTTTAATAATTTCAAAATGTCAGGGTTCTTTTTATAGTTACCAAAAAGGTCAGGGTAGTAAAATATAAATAAGCCATTATGACTTGTAACTAGGCATATGACCCATCATGAACTTTAATAGGGCGTTTAGTGTAATCATGGATATTGGCAGAGCATTTTATGTTGCAACTCTTATTTTTCTAAGAATAATTAGAAGAGTCTGGGCCTTTAAGGTTATTTTGAAACTTAGAGTACTCAAGCATTTTCCCCCTTATATTAGTAAGCGTTCATGGTGATTCAAACTTTATGTGATAACAATGTAAGTATATCACTATCGTGATTAGCCCCTAGGTATATTCGCATTTGGTTAGTAACTTTCATAAAGCAATGAGTGTGATGCGTCAAGTTTATGTTACTTTGACAGGCAAAGGCACCCCTAATTCATACACCTGGTCGGTATATTGGTGATAGAGATAGCCTGTCTAGAAAAGATTAAAGTGCCAAATTTTTTACGTTGTTTGTTAACTACCCAAGTCAACAATATGTAATATACCATAATGTAGTTAACATGATGAGTATGCCCCCGAGGGGTGTTGCACTCTTTGCGGGTAATTGCACTAGGGCAGACCATGGTGAGGGATGTTGCACCCGTTGCGAGTGCTTGCACCAGGGCGGACCATGGTGAAGAATGTTGCACTCGTTGCCGGTGATTGCACTAGGGCAGACCATGGTGAGGAATGTTGCACCCGTTGCAGGTGATTGCACTAGAGTGGACCATGGTGAGGGATGTTGCACCCGTTGCAAGGGATTGCACAAGGATGGACCATGGTGAGGGATGTTGCGCCCGTTGCGGGCAATTGCACCAGGCTAGACCATGGTGAGGGATGCTGGACCCATTGCGGGTGATTGCACCAGGGTAGACCGTGGTGATGAGTGTGCACTTGGTAAATGTTAAGTGTCATGTATGCAGTCAAGGTAGCAAGCATGATCGAAATAGTAAAGCCACATAGGATAGTATTCTTCTCTGATGATAAGAGTGTCGAGGACATATATCAAGGTATAGACAGGTTGCTAGAATTAACATACCTTAAGGACTAGTACATGCCAAGTAAGAATTAAATCAAGCATATGGTATATTATTCTCAAAGGATGTCTTTGACTAGTATTGGTTTACCATTGGCATTCATCTATGAACTGATGAGCTTGATATGCTTCCTGTTTATTGGGTGCAAATAAGTAATCGCATAGACAATGATTAGTAGTATTTATATTATGTACTTTGCACATGAATATTATCTTAGGAATGTGATTCATCATATAGGCTATGGCTAATTTTTGAAGCGCTTATATCTAACAAGCAGTTTAGTAATGACCAGCCCTTAATATCTTCTTATCATTACACTTATTACTAAAAAACACCTATTGCTGAATTGAATAGGCTACGACTAGAATTTAAAGCAGACTGTAAGAAAATCCAAGACTATCTTGAAGCAAGTCATTGTGGATATTGAACTAGTTCATCTCATTCCTACCTTTTTGTTTAGATTGCCACATTCGGAAGGGCTTTTTACTATTGAGTTGTCATCTATGTTCATACATCACTAGCTTGTGACCCTTCATCTTAAGTGGGCAGTTAATAAGTGCCTAGAGCTAGGTAGATAAAAGCGACCTCTTTTATTACATGTTGCATCACTGATTTGTGCTAAGACAACTGCTTATCATAAATACTCCCGTTTGCAACTTGTTTTTGGTCAAGAGCCAAATGTATCCCATCTATGAATTTTTGGTGGCCCTGTGTATGTTCCAATTGCTCTACCCCAGCGTACAATGACGAGATCACAAAGGTGATTGGGAGTTAGAGTCAAAAAGGGATTCTTGCCCTAGACTATTAATTTAATGAACTTATGGAGTAAAGGAAAGTGCATGAATTCTTGGAAAAAGAGGAAGTGAATCCCCATCAATTATAAAATATCTTGAACCATTGACGAGAGATATTTTTATTGCACGGTTTGCATTTTGCAAATTTGCTGAGACAATGTTCCTAGAATTAGGGGGAGAAAAATTAAAGCTAAAAAAGCATAAAATTGTGAGAATCATGAAAATGTCAAGAATGAGGAAATCTCAATAAGCTATGCTATTACTGGCATACGAGGGAATTGACATAAGACGATTACTAATGAAGTGTTCGCATATATTGTGGCTACTTATTTGACCACAAAAGGTGAAAATTTTGAACTTAAATCTGTTCAAGAGTGCCAAAGAAGAAATGATTGGCCAAAATAGAAAGAAGCAATTCAGGTAGAATTAAATTCACTTGTGAACATATAGTTTTTGGACTCGTAGTCCAAATGCCTGAAAATACAAAATGTGTAGGTCACAAGTGGGTATTTGTAAAAAAAAAGAAATGAAAATAATGAAGTGGTCAGATATAAAGCACAACTTGTAGCCCAAGGTTTCTCATAGAGGCAAGGAATTAATTATGAACAGACATATTCACCAGTAATGGACACAATTACATTTAGATTCTTAAGAAGTCTAGCAATCTCTCAAAGACCCAAATGCGTCTTATGGATGTGGTGACAGCTCATTTATATGGATCACTTGATAATGATATCTACATGAAAGTCCCTAAAGGGCTACAAATGCTAGATACGTATGGCTCAAAACCTCGAGGGCTGTGTTCAATCAAATTACAGAGATCTTTGTATGGACTAAAACAATCAGGGCGAATGTGGTACAATTGTCTTAGCACATACCTTCTAAGCGAGGGATACATTAATAATCCCGTGAGCCCCTGTAGTTTTATTAAGGAATTGTGGATTTGATACAATCGCAGTCTATATTGATAATTTAAACATCATAGGAACTCCTGAAGCAATTAAATAAGCTGTTCCATATCTAAACAAGGAGTTTGAGATGAAAGATCTCGAAAAGACAAAATATTGTCTTGCCAAGCACATAAAGCACTTATCTGATGGAATTTTAGTCCATCAATCTCGTTATAAAGAAAAAGTGCTAATGTTTTAACATGGATAAGGCACAACCATTGAGTATCCCAATGGTCATCCGATCTCTTGATGTAAATAAGGACCCTCTTCGACCTTTAGGGAATAACGAAAAAATTTTTGGCCCCGAAATGCCATATTTAAGTGCAATAGGTGTACTGATGTATCTTGCTAACTACACAAGGACAGATATAGCCTTTTTAATTAATTTATTAGCAAGATATAGCTCGACTCTCACTCGGAGACAATGGAATGGGATTAAACATATATTCAGTATCCCCATGGTATATTTGATTTAGAATTATTCTATCTGAGAACATATTTGTAAGGGGCGTTCTTGAGTCGAAGCATACTAATTTTGTGAACTAATTTCTCAAAAGTTGTTATTGGCAATGCTTTCATGGGCAAATCTACTCGATTCTCACTTGAGCGAACTTAGTGAACATCTGTTTCACTGGTCTTCTGGAACTCATGTGTAAATAAGAACTTTGGCTAGATATGTTTTGTTCTGTTGCCTTTGATTTGAGTAATACACGCAGCATTATCTTCATACAGTATCGTCAAACTCCCCCTGATTGCTAGAAGACTGCATTTCTCTTGAACATGTTGAATAAGAGATCTCAACCATAAACATTCCTTGCTTCATGAAGTGCAAGTATTTCAACATGATTTGAATGGAACGAAAAGTGCGAAGAGAGCTTCCTCCTGCTCAAGCAACGTCTAGTTTCTGCTCCTATCTTAACAATTCAAGCTCTTTTGCTTAGCTAAGAATTTGGCCAACTCTAATAGAATGGATCAAAGATGGTCAAGAATGTGATCAAGAAACCAAATTAGGGATTCATGAAGACGGTTCCCTGAGATTTGGAGCTATATATTCCTAATGATTTTTTGTTAAAGAAGGTGTTACTAGAAGAGGCTCATAGCTTGAGTTATTCTATGTAGCCTAACAGAACTAAAATGTATCAGGACCTTCATGAAAGATGCTGGAGGAAGAATATGAAGTGGGACATTGCTCAGTTTGTGGCTCAATGCCTGACATGTCAGCGAATTGAGGAAAAACATCAAAATCTAGTGGGTGAGCTTGAATCATTACCTATACCATATGGAAATGAGAAAATATTGCAATGGATTTTGTAGTCAGGCTTCCAAGAATAACAAAGGGGCATAATGCAGTTTGGATAATTAGTAGATCGCTTAACTAAATCAGCCCACTTTTTACCCATTAGGATCACCTATAACCTGAACATACTTGCCAGGTTATACATGCATGAGATTATCCGATTGCATGGCGTTCCAGTATCTTTTTCTTAAGTTATTGGCTAGTAATAGTGCTTAACTAACAGAGAGTTAATGAGGTGTGAGTTACTTAGGCATGGTAACAGGTGTGGTCCATATTGGACCTTCTTATTAGAAATAGTTTATTGGGCTGCGACGAGCCTCCGAGTTTTTTAATTGTAGTTCTACTTATTATGGGCATTAAAGCCTTACAGATATGTTATTATTTTATATAACGTAGTTTAGAAATTACTAATTACGGGCCACCACTGTATGTCTGATATTAAAAGGTGGCTAGGAAGATAAAGATGATACTTTACATTGCCCTGATTAAGATGTTGATAGAACGCTGGTTAGAGTGTGAGTTGCATAGGTGTAAAAGGAAACGCAACTCATTTCAGATTCTCTTATTGGAAATATTTTGTCATGTTGCGGTAGGAACCCAAGTTTGGCAATTATAATTCGATCTATGACGAGTAGCAAAGTCTTCTTGAAATGCCATAATGTTTGTATAATGTAGCATGATTAAGGACAAAGTTCACTAGCTTTGAAAGGAATTGCCTCTTATAGATGGGCAATTCTTGACTTGTAATTTTCTTTACCTACTTTGTATCACGTGAAAAGAATGTACTTTTAACCATTGCTAATTGTGAAGCCACTTAATTTTGGAGTGGTTTACCCTTTGTGTTGGAAGTAATGCCTAGCCTGTGACTTGGGGGTGATGTCCCATAGTCGTGAAAAGTGAGTTGCACCATCAAGGTGAAAAAGCCGAAGTTGTGAATTGAGGTGAAGTCCCTCAATCCTAAAATCATTTGTATCAGTTAAAATAAGAAAATGGATAAGGTAAAGTCTCCCATTATGAAAGTGATTGGTTCCTAAAATAAGGGAATGACCAAGGTGAAGTCTCCCAGCCTTAAAATGATTTATAGCACCTTAATAATGAAATAACTTAGGCAAAGTCCTCTTGCCCAAAAGTAATTTCCACTGCTAGGATAAGAAAACCTAAGTTATAAATTGGGGGTGCAGTTCCCCAGTAGTAAGATGATTTGCACTATCATTGACATGAAATTCAAGCTGTGAATAAGGAGGTCCCTCGGCCCTAAATTGATTTGCACCACTGTTGACATGAAGTTTAGACTATGAACAGGGACGGAGTTCCCTAATCCTAAAACGATTTGTACCACCATTGAAATGAAATTCGGACTTTGAACAGGGACGAAGTTTCCGGGTCTCAAAAAGATTTGTACCACTACGGAAGTGAAGTACAGACTATGAATAGGGATGAAGTCCCCCAGTCCTAAAAGGATTTGTACCACCGCTGAAATTAAGTACGGACTATGAATAGGGACAACGTCTTCCAGTCTTAAAAGGGTTTGTACGATCACTGAAATGAAGTTCAGACTATGAACAGGGACGAAGTCCCTGAGTCCTAAAGGGATTTGTACTACCACAGAAATGAAGTTCGGACAGTAGTCTTCAGTCCTAAAAGGATTTGTACCACTGCTGAAAAGAAGTCTGGATTGTGAACAGGGCGAAGTTCCCCAGTCCTAAAAGGATTTGTACCATTGTTGAAATGAAGTTTGGATTGTGAATAGGGATGAAGTCCCCTAGTCCTAAAAGGATTTGTACCATAGCTAAAATGAAGTTCGGACTCTGAAGAGGGACAAAGTCCCCCAGTCTTAGAAGGATTTGTACCACCGCTGAAATGAAGTTCGGACTATGAACAGGGGCGAAGTCCCCTAGTCCTAAAATGATTTGTACACCACTAAGGATAGGGAATCACGAAAGATGGCAAAGTCTTCCAGCTTCCACCACTTATGAAATGATTTTTAATGCAGATGAATTTTTGAAATTTGATCCTACTTGATTTAGCGTGGCATCATGTTCGATTTCAAGAAATGGTGATACCGCGCAGCTCATGAAGCAAGTCAAGTATAGTGAGATTTCGTCTTTTTGACTAAATAGCCTTTGCTAGTGTTTTGTGGGCAAAAAATTGCGGCACTGGCATATGACGAGTAGCTTGTGCCTTAACTGCACATTGAGTTCCTCTTGGATGAATTGTTTGCTTCGAGATTTTCTTCGTAAGTGTATAGAATATGTCAATAAGAAATTCATGGAGTAATTGCATTAGTTATGGATGGAGAGAGATAAATGGCATGCCTTGTGAATTCTAAGCGAGTTATGAGGTCTCTCACATGCCCAAACAATGTCCTTGGAATGAATCATGTAACCTGGCTGTTTTGTTATAAGTACTTTTACTATTCTAGAACTCAGTAGTTATATGTGTTCTTTGATTTGCACTCATGTTTTGGTGTTGGATAATGTGCGTTTTGTATTTCAAAATCATTAAGGTAGGGTCAATGACCTTGTTCCGTTAATACCCTTAATTTAAAATTATCATGTCTAATTGTTAATTTGACGGTCTATGCGTAAGGATCTGGCGAAGTATAACTTAGTTGAACCAGAATTATAGCAAGAGTGTGCTAAGGTATAGTTTGTCTACACTAAAA
This sequence comes from Simmondsia chinensis, assembly GCA_018398585.1. Lineage (NCBI taxonomy): Eukaryota > Viridiplantae > Streptophyta > Magnoliopsida > Caryophyllales > Simmondsiaceae > Simmondsia > Simmondsia chinensis. The sequence continues at coordinate 8,246,288 of JAGTTD010000025.1, forward strand.
ATTTTGGCAAAGGTTGATTCAACTTAAAATCCCTCAGAGCGAAATTGCAATGAAGACTGATTCTCTTAGATGGTGATTGAATAGGAATCGATATAATCAGGACTTGGGTAGGCTAAAACTCCTGTAAGTATTGATTCAACTGGGATTGAGACAAACTAATGATGTAGCAAGAATTAATTTAATTAGAATTTGATTTAATATGAAGGTTGAACCAGAATTATAAAAATATTTGTTCCACTAGAGTCGACATGAAGTAGGATCATGATAAAAATTGATCCAATTAGGGTTTAATTTGAACAACAACGGGAACAAATCAAGAATGGATCAATGTAAGATTGTGGCAACAACTGACGCACTAATGGTTTATTTGAATAAGGTTTGTAACAAAAAGTGACCCATTTAAGGTTGAAGTGACTGAAATTATAATGAAGATTGACCCATTTAGGGTTAAAGTAAACTGAGATGGTAGCGAAAATTGGCCCATTTAGGGTTAAATGGAATTAAGATAGTAATGAAAATGACTCTTTTGAGGTTGAATTGAGCTAATATTGTCATAGAAATTTACTCAAATTCGGGTTTGAAAGAGAGAACAAGGGTCTGACCATGGTGGGTGGCAAACGGCGGGTGGCAACAGGCGTGCCAGTGGTGGCTGTGGTGCAGCCGAGGGCAGTGGTGGATATGGTTGTTATTTTGGTGCTAACATGTAATGGGAATGCTGATAGTAGTGGTGGAAGATGAAGCTTCACACACAGTGAATGAAGCAACACGTTGTGGCAACTTTTAGAGGATGGTGGTTAAAACTCCCATGCGTCGAGGAAGTGATGGTCATTAGTGAAATTGACGCCGGTGGCTTGGGATGGTGATTGTCATATAGTAAGCGAAGCATCAAGGATAATGCCAGGTTTTACGGATGACGCCTAGTTGCGGATAACGTCGGGTTGTGGAATTCACCAGGTTGTGGAAGTGAATTTTTAAATGTATATAAATTTTCACTCATAAGCAGTTACGAGTCGATTCACATGTCAAAATGAAGCTTTAAAAGAGTTCTGTATTTATATGTGATGAGTTCTTAGGGGTTTTTTTTTTTTTTTTTTTTTAATCAAAGAGAAGATAAAGAAAAGGTGAAAAGATAACTGGGCGTTTTATCCATGTGGTGGTATACAACTTAAACCATTGACTTAGAACGAGCATAAATTCTAGTCTTTACTGATTTATGGGTTGAATCACATATCAAATTAAGCTATTGAAGAGTGCTAGGCACCTATGATGATTTTTCAAAGAAAATATGAAAAAGACATGAAAAGATGAAGTGCGCGTTTTCCTCTTTTAATAGTTATATAACTCGGCCCTTTGATTTGAAACGAGCATAACTTTCAATTCGTGAATAGTTATGGACCGAATTAGCTATCAAAATGAAGCTCAGGAATTATTCTATGTAACTATAATGAGGGTTTAAGTTTTAGATCAAAGAAAATATGAAAAGGTGGTGAAAATACAAACTGGGTGAATTCCAATTGTGGTTGATATACAACGTGCCTTGTAAATTAAAAAGAGACTAACTTTTAATCCGTGATGAGTTATAGATTGTGTAACTTATCAAAATGAAGCTATTGAATATTTTTATGTGACTATAATGATTTTTAAAGCTTTGGAACCAAAACAATATGAAAAAGAAGTGAGAACATGAATGGGGCGAATTCCGTTGGTGGTAGTTGTCCAACGTACCTTATAACTTGAAACAAGGATAACTTTTAATCCGTTAAGAGTTACGGATTAAGTTACATATCAAAATGAACCTATTGAAGATATATGCATAACTATGATGATATTTGAAGTTTTGGAGCAAAAATAATATGAAAAAGAACTAAGAACATAAACCGGGCGAATTTCATTGGTGGTGGTTACATAGCTTGCCTTTTAAGTTGAAAGTAGGATAACTTTGAATCCGTGAAGAGTTACGGATTGAGTTACACATCAAAATGAAACTCTTGAATAGATCTATGTAAATATGATTATTTTTTAAGTTTTGGAACAAAAAGAATATGAAAAAGAAGCCAGAACATGAACTAGGAAAATTCCATTGGTGGTGGTTACATAGCTTACCTTGTAACTTGAAACAAGGATAACTTTTAATCCGTGAGGAGTTACAGATTGAGTTACATGTCAAAATGAATTTATTGAAGAGTTCTATGTAACTACAATGATTTTTAAGTCTTTAATAAAAAAAAATTTATAAAAGGAGATGAAAAGATGAACCAGGCGAATTCCGGTTGTAGTAGTTGTATAACGTATCTTGTAACTTAAAGCATAACTTTTAATCCATGAAGAGTTATGGATTAAATTATATATTAAAATGAAACTCTTGAATAGTTTTATATAACTATAGTGAATTTTAGATTTTGATCAAAGAGAATTTGAAAAGGACGTGGAAAGATGAACCGGGCGAATTTTGGTTCTTGTTGTTGTATAGCATACTGTATAACTTAAAACAAGCGTAACATTCAATCTGTGAAGTTATGGATTGAGTTATATATCAAAATGAAGCTATCGAAGAGTTCTACTTGGCTATGATATATTTTTTTTTGAATTTTTGATCAAAGAAAAGATAAGAAACAGGTAAATACTTGACTTACTCTAACGTACTTCTTTGCATGTATGGATATGCTTAAAAGTGCTCAAAGGAATAGTAGCGATTTTTTTTTTTTTACTTATTTTGCTTGAATAAGCTTATTTTTTATTAGAAAAATGCGCCAAATACCCAAAAATTGCTAAAATTACCACGAATGACATTAAAAGTGTTTGAATTTTACAAGAAACACTAAGCCAGACATGAGCTTACCATCCTTCCATAGACAATGCCATTATGTTTGTGATGAATTTGGCCAGTATACTTATTCATTAATTTGGAGTTCTGCACAAGGTGGGGCTTGTTAGGATGAACAGAACTCAAGCTCTAGCTGCATGTCTAACTTGATATTCCTTGCAAGATCAAACGAACGGTTAGAGGGGCCCGTGGAGTAACCCACGGGGGACCCCTCCGATGCTCAAGTCAATATCAATATTATGAAATAGTAAATAAAAGCAAGAAATAAATGAAATAACAGAGATAAAATATTTCACTTAAAGAAGAAGCCTATTTGTGGATGGGTATGATTTACTTAAAGAAGAAGGATATTTGTGGATGGGTATGACTTTACTTAAAGAGAAAGGATATTTGTGTATGTTTGATTCTATCTTTTATACTTTTGCATAAATGTGTTTTGGAGGGATAAAATAGGCAAATTCTGTTGTTTTTACCTCTATTGAGCGAATTGTACTAATTTTGCCTCTACTGGGCGAATTGTGTTGATTTTGCCTATACTGGGCTAATTGTGTTGATTTTACCTCTACTAGGCGAATTGTGTTGATTTTGCCTCTACTGGGTAAATTGTGTTGATTTTACCTCTACTGGGCAAATTGTGTTGTTTTACCTTTCCTAGGAGAATTGTGTTTTTTTACATTTTTGTTCAAATAATTGTTTGTGTAGCCTACTTGCTCATCTATAGTAGCAAGCTGCTCTATTATAGTTTGCCAACACTTCCAACCTTATGCTAACTCATAAAAGTTTGCATCAAATGGCGGCAGCAAAACACAAAGCTCTACTTGATACTTATTTGCTAAAGGATTATGATGAAGAAGATAGAGGCCACGAGGACAAGTATACTAAGTCCATCGATCATGAAGGTCGAAAAGTTAACTCAAGACCTCTAGCTGTTAATGCAAAAGGTGAGCCACGTAAGAATCTCGAGAGATGGCCTAGTTTCTCACCTTTCAAGGGAAAAGAATCTTGGTGGGATTAGGTTGCTAGGAATTTGTAGGCTTGAAGAACATCTGACGGCGCGGAGGATTATAGTCCCCTCGGCATCAACTTAGTGGAATCTCTGGAGCATGTCAATCCAACATGGTCTAACATAGAGAATGACTTCCATGAGGAAGACTTCCCCAAACCAATGGATGAGATCAAACCACAGAGGTTGACCCAAAAGATCAACCTCAGAACAAGGACATGCAAATAGATGGTAGTCATAGAAAAGTGACAAGCTAGGGGATCTAGATACAGTTTGTGTCACTACCTGAACAAGCTGATTGCTCCTTCTCTTAGAGTTTGTGAAAACTGAGACACAAGGAAGCCTCGAAGGGGATGTAGTAGCAACAGATGAAGATCCCCATGTGGAGCTTTTGGTTGAAGTAAGGACCCTTAAAGAAGATAAGCCATTCATGGCTTGCTCTATCGTCGTTGAGGAAAAGTTTTATGAAGACAGCATGGGACCCTATGAAAAGGACCACTCCTAAAATTGCCCATCATAATGAAATGATAACCATCCTTGAAAGCCCACTCACTAAAGCTGAGGTTGATCAAGCTAATGTAGAGTTAGATCGCTTTGACTTCTGGGGATGCATGAGAGCTTTTCTTAAAGAAGGGGACCTTCAAGGCAAGCGAGAAGCCTTATAGAGAAAACGCAAGTGTTTATTTTATTTGTCTGTTAAGTGTGTGAATGTGGTTGACACAAATACAAATTCAAACAAACATGCAAATGGGACTTGCAGGGACATGCACATCTCTAACCTCAACCACTTATCCTTCTAGAGAAAAGAGATGGTGCTTTCGGTCTTATCCAACTTCGGTTTACAATAAATACGTGGATTTTACTTGTGGTTCAATTAAAGGGACTTTTATTTTATTTTGTTATATTTTGGATTTTCAAATACATACGTTTACAGAAATGTAAAAAGATATGGACCTAACTCAATTGGTAGTTATAGTAATGGAGCAGGGTCCAAAGACACCTTTCCTCGTACCCATAAAAGTTAGGAACTAGGGTGCAGAAAAACTTAAGAGCTCAACAGTCCACTTAAATGCCCGAGTTAATCAGATGTTTTAAGCTTAGCACCCTTAACTTGTTATAACTCGATGAGTTAGAGTCTGACATGACTAAGGAGGAGCAAACAGTATTTGTGTCATTGGATGAGGACCAACACAATCAAGGTCAAACCTTGGCTATCAAAGCCCTTAAATAACAATGCAAACCTAAGTTCACCTAACTTATTGAGCAAGTACAGTACTATTAAGATCAAGAGCAATCAAGGTCAAGAATTCGCCGTCAAAGCCTTAAACTATGGCCTCAATTCTTAACTTGTCAATTGTCCCCGAAGAACTGCATTACTATGATGAAAGCAACTACAACAAAGATCTATGCTATGCCAAGCTAAGTTATGTTATGATACTCCTGGGTAAAAAGCAAACAGGTGTTGTAAAGAAACTTGAAGAAGTTTGTATGAGTAATGTTGGATACTTTACAACTTCAATTGTGTGTCTTACTCATATAAAATAGAAATAACTACTGCATCCAAATTCTGTGGCATTTCCATCCAACATTGCCTTAAAGCTTCTTTAGCATGCTGAATGGGTAGTGAATGTTCTTTAAATTTGTGTGCTCGAGTGTCTTTCTTGGAGCCCACGTCTACTTTTTCTACAGGAACTCCTTCTAGGTGCTCCATGTTCTATTGGATGGGCTTGAGGCTCACATATTGGAAATTGAGCTCCAAGTAACTACCTCGAGCTTCAAAACCACCTGTCTTGTAGTCCTTCAGGATGTTCCTTGAGCTGGAGCTCCTTTGACTCCCTCAACTACCTTGAGTGGTTGATACCCTTACAGATTATTAAACTCCTCAAGCATCCAGGCTTGAGACATCATTATATTAGAACCTAAAGGCTCTAACTCCCTTGAGGATGGCCTTGTGGGGAAAATATTTCAAAAATATTTCCCTAAATGGCATGAGCAAGCGTAACAGAATACCAATTTAAAATTCTTAATTTTCAATCTAAAGCCCCAGTCTAATTAAATCTTTTAATTAGATCTAGATTATACTCTAATAGAATCATACTATGACAAATGAAAACATCAAATAAAACAAGCATAAACACAACATGTAGAACAAACAAAATGGAGGAAAAACAAATTAAATATAAAATACCTAATTTAGACATACCTGAAGCATCGATCCCAACTCGGACTTGATGATCTAAAATTAGAAGAAGATTCTCGACACAATAAGATCTTCTTCGCAATCGCCTCATCCAGCACCGGGAGTGTGGGCTCCCAAAAATATTTTAACTTAGGAAGAATTGCTAAACAAAATGTTTCCTTCAATCTTTTCTAAAAACAAATTTTTAGAAAAACTTATGTTAAACAATAAAATTAGAAAACTCCTAAAACAATTTTTGGGCTTTCGTCGTGGGAAAAAATTAGGATCCAAAGCCCTTAAAAATTAATTTATTAACTCACGGCTTTAAAGCGTGCAACATATTTAGAAAAATAGAAAATACCACATGTCAGTTTCATATTGGACAGCCCATGATCACACGAATCACCATTATAGGTGCTGTATTGCACGCCTAATGGATTCCTGTCAACGGCACGGATCGCCCACTTGGCTGGCAAGTGCGCTGCATGTGCTAACTGAGCTTTATGCAACTGGGTCGCATGCAATCCAATTTCCTTTTTTTCATTTTAAATTTTATAGTTAATTTATTTAAATTCCCACATGTATAAATTCATCTCATGAATATTATTGAATAAACCAAATTTATTTATCTTATGAATAAATAATTCATCTCATGAATTATATTTAGCAAAAATTAATTTATTCATCTCATGAGCAAATAATTCATCTCATGAATTTATTTCAAATATTTTCAAACAATGCTTAACTTTAGGCTTGCAAAAGGGCCTCGGAGACAATCTAACTTTAGCTCCAAATGGGTTAAATCTAATTATCATCTCATGATAACAACTGCTTACCATTTAGAAAAACATTATTCCACTAAATAGGTTTTACTATACTCTAGAATTAAATATTCACTCAAAAATTTCCCAAATCACTTTTATTGTGATAGTTAACCTCTTTATTTGATGTCTGTGTGCAAAAGCAACTTTAATTACTATCGTTATTTTTTCTCACATTTATCGTCGTAGTTCCTGACTCGCTCTTCTCGAATTTTTTAGGATACAAAACCAATTTCTGTATTAATTCCAAACATTAAACAAATGGAATACTCTTGCCAAGGATTCTAGAATATGTTCGTATATTTACGAATCAATTAAGGGAACATCTTTATCTCATTGGAGACTATAGATTCCACGTAAAAAAACTATTCTCGCAACATTTCATGCCATTACCAAACTTATGTAAGATTCAAGTCAACGCACTTTAACTAATCGATTTGGCACATCAAAGCAATGAACAATCCATGCATGAGTTCAGACTGTTTCGTAGATTTAGAGTTATCGTCTTATGGAATTAATTATTTCTGATAGCAGTTGAGAAATAAATAATTCAGGTGGTCCTTCTTAGTGTTTCAATATTATTGACAATACCAACATAATACTCTTGGATCCCTATCTACATGACCACGACAAGTCATCAAAAGAATCATATTAGAGTCTTATCACACAAGTTGTCCAATCATATCATGGACTACAAACATACTTTGACAACATATCACTAATTTGATTTAAGTCTATCTGTTGTTCAATCTCATTGACCACTTAAACCAAACCTAACATGTCATCTTGGGCTACGTCTATCTCACGTAATGTTTTAGAAAAAAATTACATGCACTTTAGTCTCGTAAAACATAATCAGACAGTAAATAAATAACACAATTTCATTTATTTAATATTTAAAACTAACTAATTGGGTTTTTTGGGACACCAATTCCAACAATCTCCCGCTTGTCCTAAACCTAATCTGCCTTGCATTGCATAACTATCTTCTAGGGATCTGTCAACTCTTTGGCTATAAACTTTAACCAATACTGTTCTTTCATTATCCCATTCTTTCGTTCACATGCTTTCATCTATAAGGAACCTTTTGAGTCAAGTAGTCTACTTAACAACTTCATAGCTGTCAAGTACTCGACTTTCATAATGAAGTAAGCAATTCAAGATTACTTCACTCTCCACGATCTAATGACTCCCACTAAAGAGTAAACTCGTATTTCAGACCTCTAATGAAGTAAAACAAATGACCCATGACAAACACACATTTTTCTTTTCTTTTGAATTTGGCATAAGCTTGATTGTAAGATTATAGTGTGCTCATCTTAGGTCTTTCACTTTTTAACTGACTAAATGATTAAACCTCAACAGCTCATAACAATTCTACACTATTCTCAATGAGTAGAATGTCATCTATATGCAATGCTTAGAAGATCTTGACTTTCTAGTTAGGTCACGTGCACACTGATGATTCACTAACGATTGATTTAAAGCCCTAAAACTTGATTAGCCCTTATTGAATCTACTATTCAATGAACAAGATGCTTATTTAAATTTGCAAATAGACTAACTCAGCTTGCATACTACATGCCCATGACTTTTGGCAGCAAACGTGTTTGGTTGTATCATATACATAGCCTTTTCAAGATGACCATTCATAAAATGTCGTCTAGACTTCCATCTTCCGTGTTTCATCATATGAACTATAATGGATGAGAGTATCCTTATAGACTTAAGCATAACATCTAGTTAGAAGCTCTCATCAAAGATGATACCTTCCTTTAGTGTATAACCCGCTGCCATCAATCTAGCCATGAATGTCTCTACCTTCTCATGCACTCAACTCTATATTCTTTAGATCAATTCAGATCTAGTATAATGGACTTGATGTCTTTTGATGCCTCTACAAGCTCCCAAACTTAGTTAAAATACAATTAATTCAACTTAAGTTTTATTGCCCTGATCCATTGGTCTGCATGTTTATACTTAAGAGTTTCATGGAAGTCTAAAGGATCAGATTCACTAACATACTTAACCGTTAAGACTGAAGTCATGAATTCGTCAGGTGACCCTAAACATCCTTCCATTACATCAAAGCTCTCATGTATTTAGTGTGATAATAACCTGGTTGAAGATGTATGTAATACATCATCTACACTATTAGTTATATCGAGCGGTAGAAACATAATATCTTATACTGTCAATCAATCCAACAAAAGCTATTGCCGTACTTTTAAAACACTTTCTAAAACCTCTTAGACAACAAACCTTTTGCTATGTAGATGTGATTCATCATTTGAATCTTATCATATTCAATAATGCATTATTGATCCTTTCTACAACACTTTGTAATAAGCAAAATTAAGGATTTTCCTGAAATCACCCTTTTGAGCTAATCAAAGTGATTTGATATAATTATCTAACCAATCCCAATTTTAGTCTTTAATTCTTTGAACCTTTCAAAGGATTTAAGAGTTCAATTTTTCATGGGTATATCCATACATCAACTAATTGAGTAGTCATTCATAAAAATTTTATAAAATACACATTGCTTATGCTCACTTAAACTTTTAGCAGTCCATAAATTGTTTATGAACAAGTTCTAACAGCTTAGTGGTTCTGCTGCCTTGACTTTTCAAGGCTCTTTCAGTTACCATTAATTCGAACATGATTAACATGCTCGTTATTAGTTTAGTACTTAATGATTCCATAAGACAAATCAAACCAGTTTTGAATCATACAAGAGTAGTGTGACCTAAGATCAAGTGTCACTTAAAAGCTACATGGACTTCATGAAACTCTTCTTTTGTTTGTGATGGCCTAAAGAGTAACCTAAGAGGGAGGGTGAATTATGTTCTTTCCCAATAAAATGAAAATTTAAACTTTAAGAACAAAAAAATAAATAGAAAGCTAAACAATGAATATAAAATGTAAAAAATAAAGGCAAGAAGAAAACATTGGACAACGACTTTTATAGTGGTTCACGTCCAACCCGGAAGCTAGCCCACTTTTCAAGTGACAACTCTTCGTCACTTGACCCTTTAACTAAGCTCGATCATATTTTTTTTAAAATTAGGCTCAGGATCCAACCTTTAAAATCGGTCTTTTGTATGTAGGCTCGAAACACAACTTTTACAACCTACACTTATGTAACAGTATGCTTAAGATCCAACCTTTAGAATGAATTAAAGCAATAAAATAATTAAAGCACTGAAATTCTTCACTGTTTCAATTGTAAATTGGCACTAAATCAAGCTCAACTAAAGCGAAGGATATCCTATTTAAGCTTAATGATCAAACATATAAAGCACTAGTGATGCTTAATAAGACTTTTAAAAGAAACCCAAAATTAAAATGTACGAGCGCAAGAGAACAAAAGCTTTTTAATCAAAGAATGCTTAGAGAGAATTTGATGATTAAAATGAAAGTATTCAAGCCCTATTTATAGGAAAATGAGGGTGTAGGAGACATTCAAAATTCTAGGAAAAAGATTACAAAATAAATCAAATCAAAAGTAGCCATTTGGAGCCTTTTTACAGGTTGTGTGTCGTCTCGCAGGGGTGTTGTGTGTCGACAATAGCAGCTCCAGATGGCTATTATATGTCTGTGTCGACACATCCCATCTATGTATCAATACTCAGCTTGCCTGGGTGGATTTGAATATTTTTGACCATTTGGCTTGATTGATTGTATTTACCATATTAGCTAAGAAAAACTGATTTATTAATTGATTACCATATTAGCTTAATCTTTGAATTAATTTCCATGATTTTGCTTATTCATTTGAAAGACTGATTGATTCAATCAAGCTAAAATATCACCCTATTAAAATTTGATCTTGTTATTTTTTGGAATGCCTTTCATAATACCAATTTTGAAAAATATTTTTATCGACAAACTGCATTGGCTTGAATTTGACATGAATATTTTTCATATAAAATTTGGAAAACAAATCTCAAAAACATTTTTGTTAGAGCATCACTTAACATTATTGAGATTTGACTTAATTGGTATGTCTCGATCCTAAGTCCTAGAAAATAAAAATAAATAACTTAAAGTGCTTGGACTTCATCTCGTTCTCTTCATTTTGGATGAATCGTTTCTTTAACTTTGATCACTTAATTGATATATCTCGATCCTAAGCCCTAGAAAGCTTGGTATCAACATGATTAGTCTTGATTTTTTCGAGCTTTCTTATGAGTCATTTCCAAATAAGATTAGAATAATTTAAACATAATGACTCACTAAATAATCATTATCGTCAAAATTATAATATAAATGGCCTTTAGGGCCAACAATATGGTTACATAACTTGTATTAGAAAAATAAATTGCCATTAACGTAGTTTTTGATTAAAATAAGTCAACCACCTACCAATGTACCCTTTGTAATAAACACTTTATTTACTTCACCATCGGTCTATTTTTCAGAAAAAATAACTAAAAAACTATTTTGAAATAAATACAGGGTACAAGTCTAATTTCTAAAGTACTTTAAGCTAGTTAACCAAATTAAAAACTACATTCCTTGACTTAAACTACTTTCTCTTAATGCCTTTACTGAAAACCCATTTATTAGAACACTAGTGAACTACCTACTGGTCACAGCTCGAGGAGATAGGATATCAAATACCCTGCCATGTTGGGTTTCGGTCTTGGAAAAAATAGTATTTAAGTACCTAAGTAATTCCATTTAAAGTTCAGTGTTATTATAAAAGAGACAATACTATTTTAACTCATGTTTTATGTTACCCGATTGAGATTCCCAATTCCAGAGATAAATGCTTACACTAAACGGACTTTTCCCTTAGTTCTTGTCACACCTTTTCTTTCAAACGGTACGTTCATCAGTTCAAACAATGAGCAATTTCTTTTTCTCTATGTATCTAACCTATACCAATTGAAAAACCACGATAGCAAAGTGCAGATCATATCCTATTGAGATCCACTATCAATATTTGCATCAAGAACTCCAGTTCCATTAAATAAGCCATCATGACATGACACACTCTTCAGCCAAACTTTCTTAATACACTCGTGTCCCTATCATATTTCTCATAAGTTGTTCCCATGCTACCAACTCTTTAATCAAAAAATTCTTTCAAATATCAATCTCTACTATAGTTGACATTACAAGTATCTAATACTAGAATAAGTTTGACATCTAAAGTTTGAATCTTGCAATTGATTAGCTCTTTAGTCTAGTCTAAAATTTCTATTGTTCTTTTCAACTTAGTAGATAAACTAATAGAAAACTAGAGAACTTTAAGCATCTCTTAGTGCTCTAGATATACTAAGGCATATCACATCATAGCGAGCATAACATAACAAACAAGTTAGACATACTAGTATTCACCACAATGCAAAAATACAAGTCTGAAATCAAAACTGTGAACAAGTCATATAATATATAGGATTACTTTTCTTACTTTCAGCAAACAATCAATGGCCGCATTGAGATATCAGAAGTGTGAGTGCATTTCTCAATAAATTTCTTTTCTTGCAAACTCTTTACTGAATATATTTAGCACACCACTTTTCCCTTAACCCCTAAGGTCATGCAACAGAGCTCCCAGGGAAGGCTAATGTAGACCCTAGTCATGTAAACACCGCTACCTCGTCATTGATACAAGTCCACGAAGTAATCCACATAAGCATGGCCACATTTGCTTTTCCTGCACTTTAATCTATCCTAAGAGATCTAACCTTGTATTCTGTAAATGAACGCTCTCCTCGGGGAGTTGTGCCCACCTACTATATACTGCTAGACTGGTAACGGAGGTTATGAGCATTCATATAGAAGCTCGCTCCACTTGATATTTTGAGTCTCGTGAACCGTTTAATAATTTTAGTAAATAAACAAAGCATGGAATTGACCTCACCACTTTGTGTATGTGTGCAATAATGAGCTAACCAATGTGCCGGTTACTATGGGAGAGGGGGTAAAAAGTTACTAGTCAAGTGAGAACTATTCTAAATTAATATGTTTCCTAAACATATTTAACTCACAGTTTTCTCCTTGGTCTCTAGGAAAGTATCACAATGCTTCCTACCAGTCTATAATGCTATCCTAGTCAAGTGTATGCCATTGCCTAGACATTAGTACAAGTAAACAAGATACATCACGGATGTGCGGTCACATCCATATTCTTGTACTTCCATCTATCCTTAAAAGGTCTAAATTTGAATTCTATGAACGAACGCCCTCCTCGGGCAGTAGCACCTATCCACTATACTGCTAGACTGGTAGTGAGATCCTGAGAAATCGACTCTTGAACCTCGCTTCCACTTGAAATTTTCAACAGTTTATCTTTCTTTTAAGTTAGAGTATCTCATAATTAATATTAGAATCACATTCTAAATTTTATTTAACAATTGAAAAAAACCCTACTCATATTGGATTCCTTTAATTATCTAACCTATATAATCTAATCCCATTAGATATATTATGAGAATTTTTCTTTTCAAATAGTTCAACTATTGATTCATCTAATGATATTAGACCTATTTCAAAAAAATTCTCCCTCTAGATGAAATCAATATTTTACCAAATAATATGGCCTTATAACTATGCTCAAATCATAAATAATATTTAACTCATTTAAATAATATTGAACATGTGAACTAAAATTTAACAAATGTCATGTTATCAAACAATTTGAATGACAACACTTAAGGCCTAAAGGTTGGATTAATTAAAGATTTTCCGAACTCCTTTTAGAAAAGATTATCGTAAAATCTTAATTAGAACCTTATTCTAATTAAGTAGTTATTTATTTATTATTTAATTAATGAAATAATAAAAAATTATTTTTAAATTAAATTGTATCGTGCCCAGCGGTACTAGGAATCTTGCCTCCTCTTTTCTTTATTATTATTCATTATTGTTAAATAAATAAATCCAATCTCAATTTAATTAGATAGAAAACCAAACATCTAATCCTAATCGATATTCTTTGTTTTGGATTATCATAAAATATTCAAGAATTGAATATTTTATGCCTTGGTTCAAAATTTAATCACATTAGATTAATAAACTAATTTGTTCTAACACTTTGAATATATAATCTCATACTAAAAAAAAAAACCTTTGGCAACAACAAAAGTCATTGCGAAAGATACATTGTCATTGCGAAGCCGTTGCGTATGAACTTGTTGTGAAAGCTCTAAGGCAACGACAGTTGTCGTTGCAATATAATGCTTTTTGGCGACGACAATTTCCGTTGCAAAAGATACGTGGTTTTTTGGCAACGACAATTGTCATTGCGAAAGATGATATGTTTTGGCAACAACAATTATTGTTGCCAAAGAAAGCTTATCTTTGGCAACGACAATTGTCGTCGCCAAAGACCATTTTTTTTTGCAACGACAAGTGTTGTCACCAAAGACTACTATGTTTGGCAACTAAAAATGTCGTTGTAAAGAGTGTTAATTGTTCCAGCAATTTTCCTAATATTATTTCTATTACATTATTAAAAGCTGTCAAACATAATTTACATTTTAACTCATAGAAAATGTTTAACATAAAATTTAACACTAAAGAAAATTCATTTATATTGAGACATTCCAATACAACCAATATTGTTACTGATCCTTACAAATATGAATACAAACATACGAGACATCCATATTTATAGTACAAGGTAAATACATAACAATTACAATCAATGTATTTTAATCCCAAAATTTACATCATGATTCCACAAACATCACATTACAGTTGACAAATGTTTTTGTTTTCTTCAAAATCTAGGTGACCATCTAGAGCTTCCAACTTGTAACTCTTAGTTTCCTACAACAATGAATGTAAAACAAATTAGTTATAAGACAAAATAACCAAAAAAAGTATTACCACCCGTCATGCGGATCAACAGTAAACCAGCTACGTTCAGAATTACCTCCCAGATTTAGCGAACATTTGGCGTCATTTTAGCTTGAAGAGATTCTATCAACAAACTTGGTCATCCTTTCGCTTGCCCTATAATGTTAGCTTTTATTAATATTCTTAATTGAATAGATGAAAAAAATAATAAGAGATTCCTTGTGATAACCTCTTTGGACGGGTGTATGCATAGAGTGTCTCTGAGACTCATTATTTAAAGATGGTCTTGCATCAAACTCATCATTCACGACATAAGGAATGTTATTATGAGTAGAATGAGAGGGACTAATTTCCCTTCCCTCTTCACCTCTTCCACCCATATTTGCTGAGCGTGTAGTTTTACCCTTCCCTCGACCAACCATTCCTATAAATTTAAATCAAATTATAGCTTACACATCAGAAAACAACAATACCATACAAACTCAGCAATGATTAACCACACATAAAATTTAAGTATAGCCTTACTAGTTAATAAATCAATCCCCAAGGAAGACGGTGCAAGTTGAATGCAACGTCGCATGAGGCTCCAGCTATGCTTTCAATCTGCAATTAAATAACAATAAGTTAACATGTCATCACTAAAATTAGGGCCAAATTGAATTACATCATAAATAAAAGAAAGGAGAGAAAGGAGGAATAACCAAGAATAAATAATTCATTATGTCACAATGATATAAAGCACAACTAATGTTGGAAATAATTAAGTAATCATCCGTCATTACTCAAAGAACAAAGATTATCATCTTCTTTATTGCCCCTGACTTCTTTATCATTTTCTTTGATTTTCATAAAAGTCTCTTTAACCAATTTAACAATATTACCTCCTCTTTCAATTGAAAACCCATTTTCAACCAAACAACTGATCTCATCATCATCATCAAGTGGCCTAGATATGTTGCATAAGGTATCACTACTAAACTTATCTTGTGGACAAGTATCATCTTTTTACCCTTGTCACTGGGATACATGATCTTATGTATGGTATAGATAACTGCAACATACCCTGGCTGATACAATATTTCTATCAACATATAAAATCTTTCAATTCGCCCAAAAAATCAAAAGTATCAACATGTAACTAGCTCAAAGTTTCAAGTAGACAAAAGATCAAAAAGATTGGCAATCTTCCATTCTTCGCTCTTTAATCTCACAACTCTACAAAACATACGTTTATTAAGCTCATATATACGTGTCTTGTAAACAAAAAGAGAAGAAATAAAGGCATACAACAAAAGAAGCACATATAGAGCGAGTGATCGATGGCCGTATCATTGATAAAATAAAGCTTATCATCGAGAAGGTTAACTTGAGCAGTAATTCACCGAAACAACCCAGTACCCCAAATACGCTTCTGCCAATGCAACAATAACAACCACCACCACCATATCGTGAATATGGGCTAATTCTTAAATTATTTCTAAATTCTTTAAATCACATTTTACCCTAAGAACATTACTTCTATAACAAATGTAATGGATTTGAAAGATGAATTGAACAAGCCTATGGTTGCTATTTTGGCTCAAAATATTTAACATACAATTCTAAATACTTAATAATGAATAAATCACTATTGCTAACAAATTTTAACCTTGAGATCCCAAAAAAATCAAAATTAGCACTAATAAGTAAGTACCAATCATGAATTTTAATTCAAAAGAAAGAGAAAAAGGAGAGAGGAGAGAAGATCAGCTACCACAAGAAGATTGCCGAAGTACCAAGTTAGTCAGAATTTTGACCTGATCCTGCAACTTCTCCATAGCTTTGATGGTCTTCAAACAATATCACAAAAAATACTCATTTGTGTTCTTACATTTCATACATTGGCATTTGATCACCTTTTTTTTTTCCCCATCCTAGGCGTCTAAATGCAAAACTAGCAAGTTCCTCAACACCTTTCTCATATTCATTGTTAAGGTGATTATCAATAACAAGTCTCATCCAGTGCTTAATAGAAGCCATTACGATCAAATAATAGGTACCTAAATACATAAAACATAAAAAAATAAAAGAATGAATCTCGTCCCAAAATGATTAAACAAAGTACGTTATGACTATGCACCGAAACAATCCTACAATGCCAGTAGTGGCGGTTTACGGCCGGATTTCGCCGGAAACAGACGGTGTTTTTCTGGTAACACCAGAGCCACCGCCGGAGACACCCCCAACCACCCAGACCGAGAATACCCACCCACCCAAAGAAGAAGAAGAAGGACAGAGGACAAAGATCGAAAATGTACCAGAATTGAGGGACGAAGAGGCAACGAAGAGGAAAGGCCACGACCAAGAGGTGGAACCGGGAGAATGAATGGAGAACTAGCCGAAGAGAGGGGTTATGAGCAACGACGAGGCTGAACGAATGGGCTTAAGACCGACGCCCAGTGAGACGCAAAGGACGAAGGAGGGTCCGGATGAACGAAGGAGAAAGAGAACGACGAAGATAAGGGTCGATGGGAGGAAATCAGCCACACCGAGGTCGAACACCGCCCCCGAGGCTGGGCGTCACCACCATCATAGAGAGCGCCTTGATTTGACGAAGAGAGAGAGAGGAGAACGCGAGTAGTAGGTAGTTCGAAGAGGTATGGGAGAGGAAAAAGAAGGGGGGGCCGTCCCGCTTGCCGCCGCGGCAAAGCGCCGCCTTATGGCCACCGGAAAGTGATGATGTGGGTGTGGAAGATGGGGAGACGGGGTCAACGGTGCAGAGAAGGGGAACTGGGGACTAGGGTTAGGGGTATTTTAAAACAAAATAACAATTCTACTCCTTTATTTATTTATAACTACATAATTACTCTTTAACTTAAATATCTTTGGGGAAAAGGGTATTATATCTATTATTAATTTTAGACAGTTTAAGTATGTAAAATTTGTACCTATTATATTTGATCCTGGGGGACAACAGTAGAAAATAGATCTAACAAAAAATGATGGCAAAAAAAAATTCATTATTTTTTTAGAAGTGCTGGAGTATTATACTAGACCCTTGAGAACAAGGATCTTTCGAAGGGGAAAGTATTGATATGATCCTAAATTAGGTATTTAGAGTCTATAGTATTAAGGTATTTAGTATTGTAGTAGTCTAATAGTAAGTTAGTGGGCCCCACCTAGAAGTGGGCTTCATTCTATGAATAGGGGCATTGTAATCTATATTCAATCAATCAAATGAAATATCATCTTATGTTTTTCCTTTATGTCTCTTTTAATGCTTTCCTTTAGTTTATAGTATACTTTTATTTAGGTTCGCAACAAGGTCAAGCGTCGAGCAGTGGAGGTCGCGGCCAAGTAGAGTAGAGCAAGGGCGGGGGGTCGTGGGAGGAGAGTGAATGAAGTTAGGGTTTTGTTGGACAAAGGAGAATGAAGCAGGGGAATTAGAATTGGGGTTTTCAAATGAAAATAAAATTTTAAAGAGTGTGGAAAGTAAAATTATGGTGGGAAAATGAAATTTTTGTGAAAATTTATATTTAACTATTTGAGTATATATATATATATATATATAGTAGATTCCAATACTGTAAATTTTGTACATTTTTTAAATTCTGAAAGTTGGTAATGGAGGAAAAATTTTATTAAGAAAAAAAAGCAACATTTCCGGTGTCGCAAGGACTCCCGCCTAAGCAGGGTCTAGGGGTGGATGTACGCAGCTTTTCCCTTTCAAAGTATTACCCTAAAAAGAGCTATTTTCGAGTACCCATGACCTGAGGGTTGGGGACTTCCCAGGAGGTCACCCATCTCGATACTACTCTCTCCCAAGCACGCTGAACTTCGGAGTTCTAATATGATCCGGTGCTTGTGTGTTGGTATCCTCTTTGATTTTAAAGAAAATTTTATTACATGAACCTTAATAATTACAATAAAGAATAACCTATTTTTGACAATGACAACATAATGTTGTTGTTAAAGAACTTATCTTTGCCAATGACAGCCAAATGTCGTTGCTAAACTACTATTTTTCGCAATGACAATTACTGCCGTTGCTAAATACATGTTTTTTCGCAACAATTGATCTATATCGTTGCCAAAGACAAATTCTTTGGCAACAAGCGCTGAATGTCGTGGCAAATAAACAAGGT
The DNA here is from genome assembly GCA_018398585.1 of Simmondsia chinensis. Lineage (NCBI taxonomy): Eukaryota > Viridiplantae > Streptophyta > Magnoliopsida > Caryophyllales > Simmondsiaceae > Simmondsia > Simmondsia chinensis. The sequence goes on from JAGTTD010000025.1 coordinate 8,265,054, forward strand.
AGCTTTCGTAACGACCAAAAATGCCGTTGCAAAAAATATATTTTTAGCAACAGATAATTTTGTCGTTGCCATAAATGCGTTTTTGACAACGATGTTGTATTGTCGTTGCAAAAAATACATTTTTCCCAACGAAATTTATTTGTCGTTGCCAAATCTTGTTGCCAAAAATCTGTTTTCTTGTAGTGTTATATTTGATTTAGAAAAACGCTCCTTGATTGAATCATGATTCATCTAAAATTTTAAATAATTTAAAATTTTAAGGAACATTCAATCTTGTCATTAAACTTTTTAACAACAAAATTCAGGATTATCTTTTTCATTTAATGAAATTCCCAATTTCATATTGTTCATAATTCTACATATTACAATTTTATCAAACATGATATTTTTAATGTCAATCTTGAACGTGAATGAAGTTGGTGATGCAGCGCGTGAATGGGATATAAGGACTACGGGAAGGTTCAAAGGCCTTCCCTTGGATTTCTATTAAGAAAATTAACAAAATCAAAGGGAGGGGGGATAGTCTCGAGTTCTCACACGTTGAGAAATGAGTCAAGAAAATAAAACAATTTGAAAATTTTAATTGAAAGCTATCTAAACTAGGTCCTAATTCTTCGTTTATATACAAGAGGAAGATACAATTTAAATTCAAAAGTAAATCATAACAAAATCGGAAATGAATGAAATAAATCACCTAAATAGGATAAGAATTGTAACTTCCCTAGTTAAACTTGGAATCTTGCCAAAACTTGCCCTTGATTGCCATGAAGATTGAAACGGCTGAGATTCTCCAAGATTTCATGCATTGACAGTATCAAGCGCTGGTCTTGGCGGTGCTTTCATTCTGCATTGCAACCCGGTGCAGCCAAGTTTTCCCTTACACCCGGTAATGCCAAGTCTGGCCCTGTTCCTCTTACTAAACCCAATCTTGCTGCATCATCATCCCCGGGTTGAAGAGAATTCGCACTCGAATTCCTTTGTGGTGCTTTATTGTCATTCTCTCCAAAGTACGAAGTGAGGTGTTTGACATTGAAAACATCGGAATTTCTCATACCTGGCTGGAGTTACAGGCGGTAAGCATTGTCGTTGATCCGTTCTAGAATCGTTAAAGGACCAATCTTTCATGCAATGAGCTTGTTGTACTCCCAGGCGGGAAACCTTTCTCTAGTCAATACAACCCACACTTTATCACCTGCCCGAATTGAACTCGCCTCTTCTTCTTGTCGAAGTCCATCTTGTATTTGGTGGTCGCTTCTAACAACCGAGCCCTTGTTTGTTCATGCACATCCTTGAGGGAGTTAATGAAGTCTTCTGCCTTCCCATGGGGTTTGGACAAATCAAGAGCGGGCACTATGCCAATTGGAGCTCGGAGAATGAATCCATAAGCAATGTGGAATGGAGCAAAGCCGATAGTGTGACTGACCGAACAGTTGTAAGCAAACTCTACCTAGTGGAGCTTGGACTCCCATCCCTTGGCATGGTCAGCTACGAGGCAATAGAGAAGGTTGCCAAGGGAGCGGTTGATTACCTCGGTTTTCCCATCGGTCTGGGGGTGATGGACGGTATTGAATGCTAACGACATGTTGGCCATTTTCCACAAGGTCCTCCAGAAATGATTCACAAATCGTACATCTTTATCGGATACAATGCTCAAGGACAAACTGTGAAGCTTATAGATCTCTTTAAGGTATAGCCAAGCGACATGGATGGCATTTGCGGCTCGTTTGCATCCAATAAAGTGCGCCATCTTCAAAAAACGATCAACCACAACAAATATGGAGTCAATACCACCAGTGGTCCATGGTAAGCCCAATACGAAATCCATGCTAACATCGGTCCACGACTGCCTTGGAATGGTTAACGGTAGGTACATCTCGGCATTGGTGACACCCCCTTTATATCTGACAAATACGGCAACGTTGGACAAATTGTTCTACTTCCTGACGCAATGTTGGCCAATAATATTGTGTTGAACTCAGCTTGAGCATCATGTCACGCACCATGGGTCCCGCATTGTGTTGCTCTTCAATTATCCGTAGCCGTCAACTTGATTGAGGGATGCCCAAATGGTTGCCTTGGAAGAGGAAGCCGCCATCTATGGCGTACTCTGGGTGGAGCCCATCTAGTGTGTTTCGCCAAATGCTGCCAAAGGTAGGATCATCTCGGTATAGCTCTACCAAAGACTCAAAGCCTTTTCAACTCTACTTTGCTCCAAAACTAACGTTCTCCTGCTCAGTGCATCCGCAACCTTATTAAGTTCCCCCGACTTAAGTTTGATAGTAAAGCAGAATAGCTGAATATAGCTAGCCCACTTGGCGTGTCTATCAGATAGTTTTTAATTATTCTCGGTACTGGCCAATCTCTTACGGCCTAGAACTTGCCTTCATCTGCTGAAATTCCTTCCTTAGACACGAAAAAACAAAGGAATGTGACCTTATCCTTCACGAATTCACACTCCTTGAGAGTGGCAACTAAACATTGGCTTCTACCTCTCGGACACGGGGGAGATGATCGTCATGGTCGCGGCTAAAGATAAGTATGTCATCAAAATATACAATGACGAATTTACTGATGAATCGGTGGAGGATCTGGTTCATAAACCTCATAAACGTGCTCGGTACATTGGATAGTCCAAACGGCATGACCATCCATTCGTAAAGACCTTATCTTGTTTTCAATGCCACTTTCCATTCGTCTTCGGGCATAATGTGGACCTAATGATACCCGTTCTTAAGATCAAGTTTAGTGAACACCTTGGCGCACCGAAGCTGGTCTAACAAATCATCATGTCTTGGGATTGGAAACCTATAACGTACCGTGATTTTGTTTATGGCGTAGCTGTCCACGCACATTCTCCATCCCTTTTTGGTGTGAGCAAGGCAGGCAGTGCACACAGGCTCAGGCCCTCTTTGATGAATCCCTTGGCGAGGAGCTCTTCAACTTGGCATCTTAACTCTTCATGTTCAATAGGGCTCATCCGGTAGTGAGGACGGTTGTGTAAAGAAGTGCTAGGCATGAGATCAATGCGGTGCTGTACGTCCCTCAATGATGGAAGTGAGGCTGGGAGTTCCTCTGGATAGACGTCAGCATACTCCTCCAATAACCCCTTGACTTCTCTTGGTAGTTCCTCGGGAACCTTGATAACCTCCTTACCGATCAGAACAAATAACAGTTTGGTCTTGCCTACTTCTTTGGCGAACATTACACGGCCTTGGATATTCGAGTGCTTGGCGGCAAGAGCTTTTGGCTTCTCTTCTGTTCTTTGATGTAGGACTATCTTAATGCCCTCATGAGTGAAGGTGTAAGTATTCTTTTGTCCGTCATGAATAACTCCTCTGTCATATTGCCAAGGGCGTCCCAGCAACAGATGACACGTGTCCATTGTCATGACATCACACCAGACGCTTTCTTTGTACTTGGGGCCAAAAGAAATTGAGTAGACAACGCCTTGAAACCATCACCTGGTTCCCCTTCTTTAGCCAAGAAAACATATATGGGTGAGGGTGGTCTTCCGTCTTCAATCCCAGTTTGGTCATGGCGGATTCAAAAATCTCTTTTTGGAGTTTTCCTAAGGGAGCAAGGGTGGTGTTTTCTATAGTCTCTCTAATTAGAAAGGTTTTTGTGAGTGCAAATGCAAAATTTTTAAACATGGATTTTGTAGTAGACTACAAAACTAAAAGCAAAGTAATGTTAGAGGCATTAAAAAAATGACCCTAATTCTGAACATCTAAACATAACTTGGGATATAGTGGATGTATTAGATGCACCTGTTGTTAGGGATAAGAATGTTGTAGTACATGAGAGCCTAGGTGTAGTGGGAGGATTGTCAGGGCACCTAACAAGTTCATGATGGGAACCTTCATGGTTGACCATGACATTGAATCTGATCTTCTTAGCTACAACGAGGCAATTAAAGACAAGGATGTTGACCAATGGGTCTTAACAATGAAATCTAAGATAGAATCAATGTATTCTAATTAGGTTTGGGATCTTGTAAAGGCGCCTGTTTGCATTAAGCCCAATGGTTGTAAATGGGTCTACAAGAGGAAAAGAGGAGTGGACTGGAAGGCAAAGAGCTTTAAGGCAAGGTTGGTTGCTAAGGGTTTTACCCAAAAGAAAGGAATTCATTATGATGAGTCTTTCTCACTAGAAGCCATGCTAAAGTCCATGAGGATACTCCTATTCATTGCAGCTCATTATGAGATCTAGCAAATGGAAGTCAAAGTGGCCCGTTTGAATGGTCGTCTTCAAGAAAATATCTATATGGTGCAACCAGACAGTTTCTTTGGCAAAAATTAGGAGCATATGATATGTAAACTGAAGAAGTCCATATATGGGCTGAAGCAAGCATCATGTTCTTGAATATTAGATTCAATGAAGCGATTAATTCTTATTATTTTGAGCAATTGGTTGATGAACCATGCATGTGCAAGCGACATCAAGAGAAAGTAGTGACTTTCTTTGAATTGTATGTCGATAATATACTACTCATTAGAAATGATGTAGGGGTATTATCAGCTATAAAGATTTGGTGATTTGATTCTAGTTGGCGATACAGATTTAAGACTTCCAGCTAGATAGAGATGCCAGGCGTTCAACATATTGGCAGGACTTTACCCTTGGAGTCAATGCCATTAGTAGGAGGAATGCTAAGCACTATTGTATTGTTGACTTCTCCATAGAGGCTAAATATATTGTAGCTTCAAAAGCCGCAGAAAGGGCATGTAGGTTCAAATAAAGTAGTTTACTTTACTAAGACCTTGACTCAGTAAACCTTTGGTTCATACTTAGAAAGGATGAGAATAAAGTTTGTAATAGATTGGATTTGCAACAAGTGAGAGATTTTTAGGAATATTGTCCTAAAATCTGGATTTATTCTGTTAATATTACTTTATTAATGAATAAAATTGAGGTTCCAGTCGTTTCCTTGTTAAATTTGTGTACGCAAGCATTTGTACTACATGTGATTTTCTTTTAAGTATCGTACATGAGATGGACAGAGTCCTCAGATTACATTTTACATGTTTTTTGTAAGTGGATAATGAGATTAAGCCATAGATAGACTTATAAAAAATGTTATGGAATGTTATTTGAACAACTCATGGTCGATGATGAGCTTGCACTACTTGTCTGTTAAAAGCATGACCTAACACTTCAGATGACTTGTCTTGGTCATGTGGATGGTGATCCAAAAGTATTAGGTTGGTGTGTTTAATAAGATTGATACACTGAGTTGAGCCATGTGAGTTGTTTATCGAAGATGAGTACTTTATGCTGCACTATTTGAATGACGACTGTAAATCCTTAGAGTATTATAGACTTGTGCATAGAACGTTAGTTACTTTGTTGTACTATAAGTAAGGTCTAGACAAATGACTGAATTCCCACGTACACTAGGTAGCGGTGTGAAGTGTGACAAGGATCAAGTATCCAATAGGGAATCTATAGTCTCTTATGAGATACAGGTGTGCCCTTAGTTGGTTCGCATGTATTTGAATAGTTTGAAAACTTCGGCCAAAGTGTTCCTGATGTTTGACATTTAGAATTTATATTATGAATATGCTCAAGTATAAATAAATTATTTAGTGAAGGATGAGTCGGTAACTAATAGAGAAGCTGTGAGAAGGATAATGGTAGTAGTTATATTTATTCTTCGTTATGGACATCTAATGTAAGGAGTGTTGTCATCAATACAGTCTATTTGGAAAATATCGAATAAATGATTTAAGTCTAGAGTGCAATTATATTTATTTTATGGAATTATGCCTCATTAAATGGTAATTAAGTTATATAATGAGATGGTTAATTTAACCTATTTGGAGCTTGAATTAAATTGTCTCTAAGGTTCCAGCACAAGCCTTTGTATTTATTGCCATCGAAAAATATTAAAGAATTCATGAAATAAATTATTTATTCATGCAATGAGTAAATTTACTTTTGCTAAACATTATTCATGGGATGAATAAAAGTTAAAAACTATAAAATAAATTAATTTTTATAAAAAGTAAATTCATGAGCTGAATTTTTGCATGTGGGAAACAAAAGCAAAATAAAAAAATGTAAAAGAAGAATAAAAATCATTTTGCATAGGGGTCAATCCGTGTATACACAAATCGACCAACCAGCACGCAACACAGTAAGGTGGATCTGAGCCTCTAGATGCGGACCAATCTCCGCGTGCCACGTGGCACACAGTGACAAGGAAGAGGATGCGGCTTTTGACCTGAGCGATATGCGGCATTTGGTTGCCTTTCTATGATTAAACGAATCACTTTTAAAAGAAAATGAGTCCTGGAAAGAGAAAATGGAAGAACTTTCAAAAATACCAAGAAAATTTTTTAAAGGTCAAGAAATGCTTGACAAAATTGTTGCATCTTAAAAGCCAATTTATAACAAAGAAGGAATAGGTTATAATGGAAATATCCAAAAGAAAAATTTGAATATTCTTTTTATTAAAGCCCCATCACCTTCAACAAACTCTATATGGTGCAATTATTGTGGTGACCATGGGCACATCATCTACCAATGTTCTTTCAAAAGAAATTTGAAAAAGGCAAAGATCGTTTGGGTCCCAAAAGGATCTCGACCACCAAATGTAAAGGCTAAAGTGTTTTAATTGTAATAGGTGTGTATGAATATCCAAAGCAAAAAACAAAAATGATACTTGGATAGTGGTTGCTCAAGACACATGACCGGAGATAAATCCAAGTTCACTTCACTAATGCCAAGAAAAGGAAATGTCACCTTCGGTGACAATAAGAAAGGAAAAATAATCGGTATCGGTAATGTTGCCTCTAACTCTTCTCCTTGCATTGAAGATGTCTTACTTGTGGAAGGTCTTAGGCACAACTTGCTAAGCATTAGTCAATTATGTGATAAAGGCTATTGTGTGAACTTTGAATCATATGGATGCATAGTTAAACATGCTAAAACAAATGAAATTTTGCTTGTTGGTCTACGATGCGAAAATGTCCATATGATTGACCTTGATTGTGCAGACTCATTAAAATGTTTTAGTGTCTTGGATGAAAATGATCCTTGGATTTTGCATAGAAGATTTGGACATGCTAGTATGGATTTAATTTCAAAACTTAAAAAAATGTTCTTGTTAGAGGTTTACCAAAGCTAAAATTTGAAAAAGATGATGCATGTCAATATGGCAAACAAACTAGATTCATTCAAACCCAAGAATGTAGTTTCAACATCAAGGCATCTTGAACTCTTACATATAGACTTATTTGGTCCTACTCATCATTTGAGCTTTAGTGGGAAGCGATATGGACTTGTAATTGTTGATGATTACTCCCACTTTACTCGGGTCCTATTCCTTTCTCATAAGAGTGAAGCATTTGATAAATTTGAAAAATTTTGTAAAAGGTACAAAATGAAAACGATTTGAAAATTGTTTCGGTTAGAAGTGATCACGGAAGGGAATTTGAAAATGATGATTTTGAAATTTGTTGTGATTACTTTGGAATTGATCACAATTTTTCAGCACCTCAAACTCTTCAACAAAATCGAGTGGTTGAAAGAAAAAATAGAACTCTTGAAAAAATGGTAAGAACAATGATTTTGCGAAAATAACTTGCCTAAATCTTTTTGGGCCGAAGCCGTCAACACCGCTTGCTATATTTTAAATCAAGCTTTAATAAGACCAATTTTAAAGAAAGCACCATATGAACTTTATAAAGGTAGAAAGCCAAACATTGCATATTTTAAACCTTTTGGATGCAAATGCTTCATTCACAACAATGGCAAAACAAATCTTGGAAAATTTGATTCACGAGTTGTTAAAGGTATTTTCATTGGATACTCTTTAACAAGCAAAGCATATAGAGTATATAATAAAAAGACAAAGGTTGTAGAAGAGCCTACACATGTAGTTTTTGATGAAACTTATGTCTTGTCCTCTAAAACTCCTTGTGATGATGATGATATAGTAATCAAACCAATAAACATCACACACTCATCCAATGAGTAAGAACGCTCAAATGAATGAATCAAAGGGAGATAACCAAAATGTAGAATCCAAAGAGGAAAACTTTCACGAGATTGGAAATACTTGAAGGATCATCCAACAAGTCAAATCATTGGTGATCCGTCTCAAGGTGTAAAAACTAGGCATGCATTAACGGAATATTGTCATTTAGCCGCATTCATCTCTCTTGAAGAACCCAAGAACATAAAAGAAGTGCTTAATGGCACAAATTGGATAATGGCGATAGAGGAAGAGCTCAACCAATTCAAGAGAAGTGATGTATGGGTACTTGCAGATAGACCCCAAGATCATCTAGTCATAGGTACCAAGTAGGCCTATCGCAACAAGAAGGATGAGGAAGGTAACGTGGTAAGAAATAAGGCAAGGTTAGTAGCCAAAGGCTATAACCAAGAAGAAGGTATAGACTATGAGGAAACCTTTGCTCCCGTTGCTAGGCTAGAAGCTATTAGACTCTTATGTGCGTTTGCTTCATTTAAAGATTTCCAATTTTTTCAAATGGATGTTAAAAGTGAATTTTCAAATGGTCTTATCGAAGAAGAGGTCTATGTTGAATAACCACCCGGATTTGAGAATGACAAATTTCCCAATCATGTTTTCAAACCCAAAAAGGCACTCTATGGATTGAAACAAGCTCCTAGAGCTTGGTACGAGAGATTGAGTTTATTTTTAATGCAAAATGGATTTTCAAGAGGAAAAGTTGACACCATACTTTTTATCAAACACTCTAGACATGACATTCTTATCATACAAATTTATGTTGGGGATATAGTGTTTGGTGCTACTAATCCATCTCTTTGTGAAGAATTTGCAAATCTTATGAGTAGGGAATTTGAAATGAGTATAACGGAAGAACTCAACTACTTCCTTGGATTACAAATCAACCAAGGGAAGGAAGGAATTTTCATCAACCAAGCCAAGTACATAAAGGAAATGCTCAAAAAAATTTGGCATGGAAAATTCCAAGGCAATAACAACACCAATGTGCTCAACTCTTCAGTTAGATATGGATGAAAAAGGTAAAATGGTGGACCAAAAGCTATATCGAGGTATGATCGGATCCCTTCTTTACCTTACCACTAGTAGGCCTAATATATTGTTCAGTGTATGTTTATGTGCCAGATTTCGAGCATGTCCCAAGGAATCTCATCTATGTGCCGTGAAAAGAATATTTTGATACCTAGTTGGTACTCCTACTTTAGGCATATTTTACCCTAATTGTGATTTCTTTGATTTAGTTGGATACAGTGATGCAGATTTTGCTGAATACAATGTGGACCGAAAATCGACTAGTGGTACCTGTTAATTCCTTTGTCACGCTTTGGTGTTATGGTTTAGCAAAAAGCAAAATTCCGTTGCTTTATCCACTGCCAAGGCCAAATATGCCCCATGTGGCAGTTGTTGTGCTCAAATGTTATGGTTAATGCACCACTTAAATGATTATGGCATCCATATTAACCATGCTCCCATAATGTGTGATAACACTAGTGCTATATGCCTTACTAAAAACTCGACTCAACATTCAAGAACAAAGCATATTGGGGTTCGACATCACTTCATTCGTGATCATGTACTCAAACGAGATGTCATGGCAAAATTTGTCCCTACCAACGACCAATTAGCTGACATTTTTCCTAAACCTCTAGGTGAAGAAATCTTTTGCAACATTAGAAGTATAATTGGCATGTGTAATCTATCAACTTGACCTTGATTGCACACATGAGTGATTTGCATTTAATATTGAGTTTTAATACTCGTCATAAAAGAGCTCCAATGGGCCAAGTATTCTTATCCAATTCATGGATATAGGAACTTGGACCAAGTAAAAAAAAAAAAAAAAAACACGCACACACACAGAGAGAAACAAAGAGCAGTTCCGTCTTCTGTGTGTCGACGCATAAAATCTTTGTGTCGACACAAAGAGCAGTAGTACCGCTACTCTAAATCTGTGTGTCGCCGCACAGATAGTGTGTGTTGACACACAATGGAAAATACAGAACCCCCTCTCTTTTTTTGCACCTCCCAATCCTATCCCTTTCTTCATTTTCAACTCTCTACCTCTCTCTCTCTCTCAAACCCTAACACTTTTCTTTCAAAATTTCTAAGAAAACTACCATTTTTCTTCAAATTTCTTTCAAATTTTTACTCCAAATCAAGTTTCTAACTATATTTCAATATCAAAACCTTCAATTTTTTTCAAAAACTTATCTTTTCCACAAGCCCTAACCTAAAACCTAACCCACAAAACTTTTTCCCATACTTGTTGGTTTTTCTTCCCTTTTCTTCATTTTTCAAGTTAAAAACACTCTACTTTCACTACCATTTCATTTTCTTTCACAAACACATTTCTTTTTCAAAAACCCTAGCCAACCTCCAATTTTTTCCCCCTTCAATTTTTCCTCTTTTCTTCCAAATCTCCTCATAGTTACTCATCAATGGCTCGTAAAACCACTGCCAAGAAGAAATTTTGACACACTGAAGGGGCTTCTTCTTCTTGGGGTGCTAGCTCGGTAAATTCCTCTAACCCGTTCCTCGAAAAGGAGGTCTTATTCGGTAGATTCGTTGACTGAACTTGGATTAGGACTCATAACTTGCGAGAATTATTTTCTCTGTTCGAAGGAGTAGGTTGGATTGAAGTTTGCTCTATAAAGGAACCGGTATATCCGGAATTAGTAAGATAATCCTATTTCAATGTAAACATCTCTAGAACAACTCCTTTTCAACTATCCTTTGTTGTTTTAGGTCAAGAAATCAAAATTACTGCTGATTATATCAATGATTTACTTGGCTTTGATTTTAGTATAGAGGATGAATTTAATTTTCCTCAAGAACTCCACCAATTCCCGCTCCCCGAATCTCACTGACACCCCTTACTTCGTCAAGTTTGGGGTGAAATACCACTTTCCAACCCATCAAGGCCTAACTCCAATGATTTAGGAGTGGTTCTTAAGCTAGCACATAAAATAATTTGTATGAACATCACTCCTAGGTCAGGTGCCTTTGACTCGGTCACTAATTTACATCTATTTTTGCTATCTAGACTCCTCAAAGGGAAGAAAATAAATTTAGGGGATTTAGTCTTAAAATTCATGTTCCACATTCACACTAGAAAGACTAATCCAGCATATGGGATGCTTCTTACTGGCATTTTCGAACAACGTTTAAGCCGCTCATCTTTTCAAAACCCCATTCCCTACCCGGATGACTCTATAGAGGAATCCTTGAAGAAAATAGGCTTCGAATTTCGAAATAATGAACTGGTAAAGAAGCAACGAGGACCTAGAAGGGTAGACGTAGAAGAGGAAATAAGAGCCGAGGAAGAAGAAGAAGAGAATTTTGATGATGGGGGAAATGGGGATAACGAGCTAAAATCCCATCACGGACCTCAAAAACAAAGGAGTGTAGATGAAAGACTTACTTCTGTGGAAGTTCGATTAGCTTCCATACAAGAAAGTCAGTCTTCGTTGCACTCTCAATTTGAAGAGTTTTGCAGAGAACATCGTTCTCCAATGCAAAAGATGTTTGACTTTTTATGTTGTAGACTTCCACCCCCTACCCTTGGGTTGTTTCTTATTTTCACAAACTTGGAGCCAAATTTTTCCATATTGTACAATCATGTTTAACCTTATGCAATTTATGGATTTCTTCTTTATTCTTCTTGTGTGCATTAATATTCTAATTGTCATATTCCATCTCTCCCCTTGTGCTTTTTGTTGATGACAAAGGGGGAGAAAAATTGGCGTGTAATATTCATACATAGATTGAAAAATGTTAAAAATGATCCCTAAAATGCATCAACTTAGAGGGGAGCAATTGAGTTTGAACCATAACCAAGATATACATTGCTCCATTAGTTCATAGTTATGTGTATGCATCAATAAGTGAATACTTTTATGGAGAAATCTATGCTTCAACTTTCACATATTCAAGAGAAAACACCAAATGTTTGTCATCATCAAAAAGGGGGAGATTATTGGCCCTAAAGCCATTATTATTGTAATTTTGATGATTACAACTATTTAGTGAGTCATGGGATTTAAATTGTTCTAATCTTATTTTTAAGTGATTTATAAGAAAGCTAGGAACATCAAAATTAATCATAGATACGAAACTTTCCAAAAGATGATAAATAATGAGAAAAAGAGATAAAAGCTGAAGAGAAGATTTATCCAAATTGAAGAGGACGTGATCCGAGTCCACGCATCCTGTTATTTATTTTTATCTTCCAGGACTTAGGATCGGGATATGTCAATTGAGTCTAAGTCTTAATATTGACATGTGATGCTCTTAAAAAAATGTTTTTGAAAAATATTTTAGAAAGTTGATATATCAAATTTTATTTGAAAAATATTCAAGTCAAAATTAAACAAATCTAGCTTATCAATTAAAATATTTTTTTAAGATTGGTACTTTAAAAAGTATGATCAAATCAAATAAAGATAAAATTTTAATGGGTAATAATTTAGCTTTATTTATGGAACCAATCATTTTTATGATCAAGTTAAGTGGGAAATAAATTCAAAAAATTGAACAAATATTGCAATCAATCAATTAATTTTTTAACTTAGGAAATGTGATAAAAGTATCTCACCAAACAAGCAAATTGCTCAAAACGAGTAAATGCACCCGCGTAGACTGAGTGTGGACACACAGATGGTATGTGCCGACACACAAGCTTACAGTAGCCGCCAAGATCTTCTGTGTGTCAACACACAGAGTCTGTGTGTCGACGTACAAACTGAAAAAGCTCAAAACGGCTACTTTTGACTTGATTTCTTTCCAAAACCTTTTCCCAACTTTTTGAACGTCCTATTGGCCCTCATTTTCCCATAAATAGAGCTTGAATTCTTTTTTGAAATCATCAAATACTCTCTAAGCGTTCTTTGATAAAAAGTTCTCTTATATTCTTGCGCTTTAAAAGTTTGTTTTCAAGTTTTGTTTAAAACTTTTATTAGAGCATCACTTGTTCTCTCATTATTGATCTTTGAGCTTTATTGGCATATCCTTAGCTTTGGCTAAGCTTGATCAAGTGTTAATTCACTCTTGAAAGAGTGAACAATTTGGGTGCTTTTATTCTTTCATTGCTTTATTCAAATTTGTTGCATTGTAAAGGTTGGATCCTGAGGCTACGGTTACAAAAGGATTGGTAGTAAAAGGTTGGTCTGGAGCCTACGCATAAAAACACCGGTTGTAAAGGTTGGATCCTGAGCCTGTTTTTAAAAAGGATCATCGACCTTAGTTAAGGGCTGAAGTGACTAAGAGTAGTCACTTAAGAAGTGGACAAGCTTCTGGTTTGGAAGTGAACTACTATAAAAATCTTTGTGCATCCCTTTTATTTTTGTCTTTTTTTTTTCATTTTTCATTTATTGTTTAGCTTTTAATTAAATTTTTGGTTCATAAATTTAAAATTTTCATTTATCACTAAAGAACCTAATTAACCCCCCCCCCCCCCCCCTCGCTCTCTCTCTCTCTCTCTCTCCTTATGGTGCTATTTGGACCTTCAATCTAGATCAAGAGAAATAAATTGCACTTAGACTTACTTATTAACCGACTCAACTAGCCTAGCCACCGAAATGGACAAAAGCATTACAACCGATTTTCCTAGCAAAAGAACATACAAAGCAATTGAACTAAAAAACGAGCTCTAGCTACTTCTCTTGCAATAGAATGCTCCAGACCAGTTCAGGAAAGCCCAAAACACAACAATACCTACCCCCCCCCCCCCCCCCCCCCCCCCCCCCCCCCCACGTAGAAGCATTCTTGTCTTAAGAATGTAATGAGGGAAATTGAGATCTCAAGAATGGCAATATTCCCATGATGCATTCTCTAGGCTCAAGTTACTCCATTGTACCAATACTTCCTTAATCTGTTGGCCCTGCTGTAGCGTTGTTCGTGAATCTGAAATTTCTTGCGGTTGTTGTACCAGGAGTCCTTGCAATATAGCTTGTAGTTGATCTGCAAAAGCACTGGAACCAGCTGCCACATACTTCTTAAGCAATGAAACATGAAATAGAGGGTGAACTGGAGTCTCAAGAGGCAACTACAGCTTGTACGCAACCTTTCGAATTAGCTCCAACACCTTGTGAGGACCAAAGAATCGAGCACATATCTTGATATTCTCACGTACCGCAATGGAAGATTGACTGTAAGGCTATAATTTCAAGAAAAATAATTACCAATTGCATAAGGTTTGTCAATTCTTTTCTTATTTGTAAAATACTTCATCCTTGACTAAGCAACTTGCAAGTTATTCTTGAATCATCCTTGACTGAGCAACTTGCAAGTTATTCTCTAATTGCTGCTCTAGTTGTTTCCTTTAATCCAGCAGCTCATTGACTTCAACGACATGAGAGTGTGCTCCTTGTAAAATTAATGGTGCTGGTGGATCGTACCCATATAGAGCTTTCAAGGGTGTAACTCTTAACACCGAATGAAATTGAGTGTTACACCAAAATTCCACAAGAGACAACCATCTATTCTAGTTCCTTGGATGAGTAAACGTCATACTCCTTAGCTATTGCTCAAGGCATTGATTTATTCTTTCATCTTGACCATCCGATTGTGGATGCTATGAAGAACTAAGAGCCAATGTAGACCCCAGCAATGCAAACAATTCACGCTAAAAGTTGCTGATGAATAACTTGACTCTATTAGAAATGATGGATTGGGGCAATCCATTTAGCTTGTAAATCTGTTCTAGGAAGAGCCTTGCCAATCTCTCAGCAATAATGGCATGATTAAGAGCCACAAAATGACTATACTTCATGAAATGATCAACCATCACCCAAATGACTGCCTCTCCCTCATATCTAGGCAGATCTTCAATAAATCCATACTGATGGGCAGCCAAGCTCTCTCCGGAATTGGCAAAGGTTGAAGCAAGCCTTGGTATGGCACATACTCACTTTTTGTTATATGACAAATCTCACATTGTTGAACAAATAACTGAACCTCCTTCTTCATACCAGTCCAATGAAATTATTGCTTCAACCTTTGATAAGTTCTTTCGATTCCAAAATGTTTACCCCAAGCTGAACTGTGAGAAGCCCACACAATTTGTTTTCTAAATTCTGAACCTTCAGCCACGTAAATATTTCCTCTAATCCTTATGATGCCACTGATAATAGCAATTTTAGAATCAGAACCTTTAGCTCCTTGCACACAAGAGCTGCAATACGCTCTTGAGCAAATATGTCTCCCTCATATGATTTGACCGCCCACTGCCCCAGTTAGAAGATGCGAACAGCTACATGCTACGCTAAGGAGAAGAGGGAGACGTACGCTAAAGAAGAGATGGCGAGAGACGATCCTACAGGACCTAACCAAACTAAACCTACAGAAGGAGATGACCTTAGATAGAGCTCGTTGGAGAGTGAGCATAAGGGCAGCCGATGTGACGGTCTAGAGTAGTGCAGCCTATGATTGCTTGCTCTAGTGCCTCTAGGTGTATCTACTTCTTTTTTAGGGCACGTCCTGGCGCACTCTTTTTTTCTATATGTTTTCACAACCACTTGTGAAACTTGCACTTGTGCAACTTACGTGCGTGCTGATTATTTCACTGCAACCACCTTCTATAGGGTGTGCTTTTAATGTTGGCCTGTACTATTTGCTGCTCTCATGCTTTCAGGATTCTATGCTTCCACGATGGCACACTCTTTAGGTCGGGGGTCCTTGGAAACAGTCTCCCTTCAGGGTAGCACCCCAAAGGGGGAAGGCTGCGTACATCCACTCCCCAGACCCCACGTATGCGGGAGCCCTCGTGGCACAGGGTTTGTTGTTATTGTTGTTTTTCTTCCAAGTTGGAATAACTTCTGATACCACAGCAAAATTAGCAACTTCAGAAGCCTCTAACCTCCTTGAGAGAGCATCTATTGCTTGGTTATCCTTCTCTTTTTGATATTCAGTGGAGTAATGTAAGCCCAGCATCTTCATAAGGCCCTTTCTTTGAACCCTGGAAGTGATCTTTTGCTCAAGTAAGCATTTGAGGCTTCGGTGACCTGTTTCGATTATGAAATGACGCCGCCCCAAATAATGCCTTCATTTTTGTACTGCCATTAGGATTTCAACATACTCCTTTCATGTATGGATAAGCTATTCTTGTAACTCAAAGCCTGACCTAGATAGGTCAATGACCTTCCATTCTGAGATAACACTATGCCAATTCCCCTGCTACAAACATAAGTTTCCAACACAAAGGGCAAGGAGAAATCAGGCATAACCAATACTAGGGTAGAAGACATAGCTACCTTTAATCATTCATATGCTTCCTCAGCCAATTGATTCCAATGGAAAGCATCTTTCTGGAGCAAATATGTTAAAGGCTTACCAGTTACCCCATAACAGGCAATGAACTGTAGGTAATAGCTCATTAATCTAAGGAATCTCCGTAGTTGCTTGTGAGTTTTCGGAATAGGCCATTCTCTCATCGCCTGAACTTTGCTAGGATTAGTAGCCACAACATTATCTAAGATCAAATTACCAAGATACTCCACTTGCATTTTGGCAAAAGAGCATTTAGAAAGTTTAGCGTAGAGTTTATGTTGCTTCATGGTTTGAAATACCAGCTCCAAATGATCTAAATGAGTGTCCAAGGAAGGACTGTAAACCAGTATGTCATCAAAGAACACAAGAACAAACTTCCTTAAGAAGGCCTTGAACACCAAATTCATTAAAGCTTGAAACGTAGCTCGGGCATTGGAGAGTCCAAATGGGATCACCATGAAATCAATATATCCATGATGTGTTCTAAAAGTAGTCTTGTGTACATCATGTTCTTGAGCTCGAATCTGATAATAGCCTTACCGAAGGTCCAGCTTGGAAAAGTACTTAGATCCATATAGCTCATCTAACAAATCTTCAATGATTAGCATACGGAACTTATCCTTGATAGTGAGGGAGTTCAATTGACGATAATCTATACACACTTGAGAGCTACCATCCTTCTTTTTAACCAGAATAATTGGAGAAGCGAATGGACTATGATTGTGTTTGATGAGCTTTGTCTCCAACAACTCATCAACTTGCCTTTTAATCTCAATCTTTTGTGAGTGAGGGTATTTGTAAGGCCTGAGGCTCGCAGGATCTGACCCACCCTTCAATGGAATAGCATGATCTAATGCTCTCCTTGGTGGTAATGTGGTTGGTTGTTTAAATAAATCTTGATAATTCAATAACAATGAATCAATAAATGGATTAGAATTCACCTCCTGCTGTTCTTTTGAAGTTGCACTGATAGAATGAAGTTTCCCAATCCAGTGATAACTTCCTTTCTTAAGCACACCTTGCAATTCCACTCATCAGTTGTAGATGTCCTTACTCCCTAATTCATTGTAGCTGAACTTGCTGGCCATCTCTTTCTAACGACATGGTCAATTGAGCAAAATCAAAGAGTAAAGGGAAGATGGTTTTCATCCAGTCAACACCTAACACCATATCACAACCTCCTAATCTTAGTACTATGAAGTCATATTCAAAATTATGCCCCTACTTCAAAAATTTGAAGTTCCTACACTTAGTGTGCGTTAAAATTGAATTACCATCTGCCACTGTAACCGCCAGGGGAGTGGTTTTAATCAACTCATGCCCAACCATCCTTACAATCTTAGGATCTAGAAAGCTATGCATGCTCCCACTGTCAATCAAAATTAGTAAGGATTTATGTCCTGCTTCTCCCTTGATTCTAATGGTATTATGTGAACCATTTCTAGTCAAAGCCTTGACAGATATCTCAATCTCATTGTCGTCTAACTCCTCCCCTTCCTCTTTAATTTGCTCTCCTGGATCAATTTCATTTCCATCCCCCTCAACTTCAGCTGCATCAACTCCAGAGGCTGACATAAGGTATTTTGGATCACATTTATGTCCAAAGAAGTAACACTGATTACACTTAAAACAAAGCTTCTGAGACCACTTTTCTTCCAAGCTCAAGGGCCTATTACTGGCCTCAAAGGTTCTAGATGTTGAAGCCCCAATTGGTGCAAATCTTCCCCTCTGAGCTTGCGGAGCAGCCAAAACTGTGCTCTCTACCTTCCTGGCTTTAGAATAAGCTTGAGACAAGTTTGCAGGATCAAATGCCTTCACAAAGTTCTTGATTTTAGGCTTAATTCCACTCACAAAACTCAAAATATAATAAGCCCCAGGAATTTCTGGATACACTGTCAACATCCTTGCTCTTAGACTTTCATATCTAGACATATATTCCGTCACAGTTGTTGCTTGAGTCACCTTATTGAAATTATTCGCAATATCACTCACATCTTCATCCCCATGCCTTTCACAAAGCTCTTCCACAAACTAAGGCCACAAAATTGCAGGGTTGCTATGCAATAAGCTACAATACCACACTTCTAATTCTCCATATAGTTAAACAGAAGCCAGTTCTACCATTTCAACCTCAGCTATGTTATAGAAACGAAAGTACCTTTCGCATTTTATCACTCAAGACTGTGGCATTGTTCCATCAAAAGGCTCCAAATCCACTCTTGGCTGTCTAACTCTATTGTTCCTTGCGGTTGATACACTATCTCCACTATCAGCAGGTCTTGGTGGAGAATTAGGATCCATGGTCTGGTCTATTGGCTCATTCTGACCTGCTGGCTTGCTGGAAGAAGAATACTCTCTACAGCGAGCAGAGTCTGGCTCCGCACTTGTTGCTGTAAACCTACCAGCTGCTGTGATTGTGTATCAAACCTCTATCATTGTGGCCCAAACTTCTAATCCAATTCTTGCTTCATTGACAGAATCAAGTTCATCATCAGTTCACTCCGATCAGCTTGATTACTTCCTGAGTCAACTGCAGCTACTGCAGCAGCATAAATAGCATTGTTATTAGCAGCATTAGCGGCTACATTAGACCTCGTAGTTGCACCACAAACCATTTATGCTGATTTCTTGTGTCTAGCTAGGATTGTGATCAATTGAGGTAGAAATCGAACAATGAAGACATGGGAAATGCAGTTGTAATCAAATTGAAGCAATGTCAAGCCCATCATATGCTAAGCTCAAGCTCTGTTACCAATTGTTATGAATCAAAATCAATCTTGATTCATGACCTAGGTTTGTAGAGTTAAGATGAGGAGAGAAGTGAGAGAAGATGAGAATTAGAGAGAGAATTTGAGATGAGAGAGAGAAATCCAAAGATATTTTCATTTATGAATCATCTTTACAAGAGATCATAATATTTACACTAAATCTAGAATAAGAGAAATTCATTGCACTTAGGCTTACTTATCAACCAACTCATCTAGCCTAGCCACCAAAATGGACTAAAGCATTACAACCATTACAACCGATTATCCCGCCAAATGAACATACAAAGCAATTGAACTAAAAAACGAGCTCTAGCTACTTATCTTGCTGCAGATTGCTCCAAACTAGCTCAGGAAAGCCCAAAATATAACACTATGTGATCAATCTTGCTGCGTTAGCCCACAAAAATAGCTAGTACCATGTTCTCAAAAAGCCTTCGATAGTGTACAAGGATTTAAGGCTTTAACAAGATTCTTGATTTTAGGCTTGTGGCCACGAACAAATCTTGCGACATAATAAGCTTCTCTAGCTCCTGGATTGGCTATCATCATTCGAGCTCTCAAACTTTCAAATCGTGTCATATACTCCTTAACTGAAGTTGTTGAGCCACCTTGTTTAAACTATCCACCACCTCACCATGATCTTCATCCCCACACCTCTCACCCAATTCATCCACGACTTCGGGCCAAGTGATGGTAAGATTGCTCAACATCAAACTATGAAACCACGCTTCATGATCTCCCTTCAAATGAACGGCACTAAGTTCAACCTTCACTAAATCAGCCGCATGATAAAATCGAAAGTATCTCTCACATCATTGATTCCGGGACTGTGGCTGCATTCCATCAAACGGCTCTATGTCCACCTTTGGTTGTCTTAATCTCAAATTCATGCTTTGATTTGCACCATTTGAGCTCACATCGGCTGCCCTAGATTGCTGCACAGGATTCAAAGGCCTCACATGCTGACTAGCTACAGAAAGAATTCTAGTTCTTGGGGGAATTGCTTGGCAATTATTCTGCTCCTACATTCCAAGCAATTGTTGTTGAAAATGCTGCTGAAATTGTCGTTGTGATTGTTGAAAACTAGTCATAAACTTTTGCATCTAATTTTGCACCATCTCTTGCATCTATTGTTTCAATTGCTTGATTTGATCAACTTGAGTCACATTTGCATTAGCTCCAGCTTCAGCTTTTGCGTTAGCTCTTGTATTAGCTCTTGTGTTAACTCCAACATTTGCTTCACCAGTCATTACCTTAGCTTTCTTCCCTCTAGGAAGTTATGATCGAAGCAATTAGCAATCAAACGCAAAGCTTTGATACCAATTGTTAGGATTCAAGATCAATATTGGTTCATAACCTAAGATAATAGGAGAATTTGAGATGAGAATAAGAAGATTTGAGATGAAGATAGAGAGAATTACAGTTTGAGAGAAAAAGTCAACATCAATTTCATTTAATGAATCTTATAACATGTATTAGCTCCCTATTTATACTAAATGAGCTAAGGAAAGATACAATGCATATGGACACTCACTTTAACCAAATTAACCACTCTGCCACCAAGATACCCCTACGGCCACTTAACAACCATTCCCGCCAAACTATAATTCAAATGCTAGACTAACCATTACATAATATTGACCCTTATTCTTAAAAAACTGGCAAAGATCATGACAATTCATGGCAGGTGTTTAGACATAGTTGGGATTCTTGAATTTAAAAAAAGTAAATAGGTTCTAAAATAGTAAATGTTGTGTTTATTGGTTATGCAATGAACGCAAATAAAATTTTTTTTATTCAATAATTAGCGACAAAGTTGTAATATAAAACATACATCTTATGCATAAGAAATCAGACTTAACCCATATAAAAGCAGGGATCAAAATAGAGACAAAGGCAATAGAATAGAGCAAAAACAAATAATTATAAGATAATTACAGGAAAAAAAAAAAACAAGAAAAACTACAAGACTATAACCACCACTGGAAAGGATGGACCAGGAATAGGGGAAGTAAACCAATGTATTGAACTCTATAAAATCCCAAATATCTTGATGCTAAATTCTTTTAGTGTATTTCCTATGGGAGGGTCTATGTAGCTTTCATTGCCTATTTTTTTGCCTAACGCATCTACACCATCATTTAGTCACTCGCCCCTTGAACTCATGGTTCAGGAATTTAGAAGAAGTAATAGGGCTTGAATAACACTAGTTTGGACTTGATTTTTCAACTTCTTTATTGTTTGGACATCCTAATTTTAATGGGCAAGTAGTTAGTGCATTCAAGATAGAAAATAAATCCCAAAACTTATGATGAGCTCATAAGATCTACAGATGTTTCAATTTGAAGAAAGGCCCTTCAATAATTAGCTAGAGTAAATGATGAGTAATAACACATAGCCATTAGTGGAATTTCTCAGGGGTTGAAAACTTAGAGGTCATAAATGGGTGTTTAGAAAAAAGGTGAGAGCAGATGAGGTAATATGTTTACGGCAAGATTAGTGGCTAAGTGGCACAACACAAAAATAAGAAATATACTTTTTTGATATGGACTCATCCATAACAATGATTTCCACTGTAATAGTTTTGATAAGTCAAGTGTTTGTCCATATCTAGTGGTGCATCAAATGGGCCTTAACAGCACTTTCTCGAATAGTGAACCTAAATAGTAAATTATACGGAATACCTGAGGGGTTTGAGATTCTTTGTATGGAATATAAACTATTTAAACTTGTCAAGTCCTTTTATAGTCCTAAAAAGCTCCTAAATAGTTGCATCAAAAACTTGGTTGCACTTTGCCCACGCATGGTTTTGCTAGGAATAGTGATGTTGTGCCTATGTACTCTAAGCATAATGATGACGGTTTTGCTAGGAATAGTGATGTTGCATCAGTGTACTCTAAGCATAATGATGATGGTTGTCTAGTTATCTGCTTGTATGTTGATGGCATGCTTATATTTGCATGAGGGTTAATGTCATGGATACTACAAAGTCATTCTTGTGCTCGTGGTTTGATATGAATGACCCGGTCTAGGCTGATGTGATACTTGGCATAAAAATAGTTAGATCACCTATTGGATTAATGCATAGTGAATCCCCCTAAGTTGACAAAATACTAAGGAAGTTTGGTCGCTTTGGTTCACATCTTCTCAAACTTCGAGTGACTGTAATTTTTGCTTGGAAAAGAACATAGGTAATACTGTGTCATAGCAAGAACATGTTAATACTATTGGTAGCATAATGTTTTGGATGAATTGCACTCATCCTTGTATTTCCTATGAAGTTAGTAGATTGAGTCTTATCCCCATAATCCCAGTGTAGAGCACTAGAATGATTTGGTTAGACTATTGCAGAACCATCTGGGTACTATAGGTTGGGGTTGCAATAAAAACATTTCCATACTACAATAAAGGGATACTGTGATGCCAATTAGGTATTAGACAGTGATGATATTAATTCTGCTAGTGGCTATACATTTATGCTTGTTGATAGTTCCGTGTCTTGGAATCTTTTAAAAAGACCGACCTTGCCAAATCCATGAGGGAATTTGAGTATATTGCTCTATAGATGGCAAGTTTAGAAGCTTAGTGGCTTGGGAGAAAATTTGTGCGGGTAGCCCATGCTGTCAGTATCGTTGCATAATTATGACTTATGTGCGACCATTAGAGTGGTGCAAAATGAGGTATATAATTGCAAGCACAGGCATATTCACCTCAGGCATGGTGCTGTGAAGCACCTAATTGAGAACGAAGTGGTGTCACTCGAGTTTGTAAGAAGTAAAAGAAATTTGGCAAATCCTTTCACTAAAGCCCTTTCTTAGAAGGCGGTATGTGATGTAACATAGGAAATGGGGCTTAAGCCCACTTTTGTTTCTTTGTCATGGTGGATACACATTTCAAGAGTTATTCTCTATGTTCAAAGGGCCAAATGAGGCTAAGGTCAAGAAATTGTGATTACCTAGCCCCTTTTAAGATAATGTTGTGTTGTGTCTTATGCATCTGTCAAATTTGCCATGGTGCTGGAGATGAGTTCAATGCTCTTTGTAATATCCATAGCCTATTAATGTTGTGTGGGGCAGTACTCTTGATGGGCCTATTAGCCATGACATTGAAGGTGAGCTTTAAGTTTATAATGAAGTCCATAGCTGCTTATTGTGCACACTTGACGGACTCACTTATAGGAATGTGGGGATTTCAAACCATTCTCTATCAGGCTTATGCTCTAGAGCATCCTTGAGTACCCAATCATCGGATTTGTTTTGTTGACAAGGACCTCGTACATCCAGATTGTGGAGTACATTTCAACCTTGAGAACAACATGGAATAAGTGTGTGCGCTCTTCACAATGACTGCTTAGGTTTAAGACCTTATTCACCTAGGGTAGTTGTTATGTGCATACTCAGTATGTATTGATTCAAGTCCAATAAACAGTGGCATCTTCAAGTGTAGGTGTCATTGCTTGGTAACCAATTGTCACCCCTTTTTTAAAATTCAATCATGTGGGGGACTATTGGATTTCGGGGACAAGTGTGTTTCAATTTTGTTTAAGTTGTTTTAACTTACCTATCGCATATATAAATTCTTGAGGGAGGAAATCCACTTTTATATACCAATCCTGCCATAGAAGTTTTTGTTGTTCAGACAAAGATGAACTCGAGGCAATTTCTTTTTTGGGGTGAGAATTAGGCAACAAGCTGATGCTCAAGTTATGATCCCTAGTTGATCTCGAGGCTGCAAGCTCGAGCTTGTACCATTGTCTCCTATTCCTTCTTTGTTTGCTCATTTTGTTTGCTTTCAGTGTGCACGTGGTTGCTATAAATACAAAATCAAACAAACATGCAAAAAGAGACTCACCCTTAACTTAAGAGCGAATCAAAATTTTGAATTATGCGTGTTTGATCCCAATAAATCACCTTTGAAGAGGGTTTATACTTTAATGAATCTGACTTTGGTTTGCAATAATAATATGGATTCTGCTCACACTCTAATTAAGGAGACTTAGTTATATGTTTTTTTTTTTTTTGGTATTTTTGTTAGTTATATCATTGCAATAATATAAAGGGATATGTATATGGCCCAAGTGGTAGTTGGGGTGATGAAGTGAAGCCCTTAGGCACCTTATCTTGTTGTCGAAAAAGAGTAAATGAGTGATCAAATACAACTTTAATACAACCAAAGTTACCTTAAGATCAATTAACGAATTTTGAATGTTACAAAACAAATGACATGAATGGCAATAGGTTTAAAATAAAAAGTAAAGAATAGACCAAAGAATTATTGCACCATGGAACTCTATAGCCCAAAGTCGTTTATGCCTCCACACATGTACAATGCAATGAATGGCACTTCAAGCCCCACGGTTAACACTGCACCCACCTCAGTATTGTACTCCAACGAAATACACTACAACATGCCTCAACTTGCGGAGTAATGGAAGAGAGAAAGGACAAACTTGGAGAGAAAGTAATAAAGCGGAGAATTCTATGTTTATGTAAATTTTAGTGTATCGAACGACTAACTAAAGTGCGGTATTTATAGATTGAATACTTGCACGTTAAGAAAAGATCATGGCCTAAAAAACCAGCCTCAACAAGGAAATTGATAGACATTGGGTGCTAAGAATCCGGATTCAGTTAAAGAAGAAACGGTTATGGAAAGAGTGGGTGCAGAAAAGATCAAAGACAGGTACTCGAGCTCGAGCTTGTAGCCTCGAGCTTGAACTCTAATGTAGTCCCTCGAGCTAGCAGCCTCAAGGTCCACTAGGGACAACATCGAGAGCTCACATAGACACCCTCAAGCACTACCTGAATGTAACAATGCATCTCAAGCTAGTTTGTTACAATATGATGGTCGTAAAAATAAAAGTTTCGGTTAGTAAACATGCGCACCACACCACACCGCGACACACTGTGGCTATTTTAGGCCTACAAGACTTAACCCAATACAAAAATAAGGGGGTATTTAAACTAGAATTCGCAACTCCACTCTTCCTATGTGGGGTCGAGATATTTTTCACAAGTTAAACAAAATTGAAACACACTACCCCAAATTCCAACATTCACCCTCATGGTTCAATTTTGAGAAAAAAAATAAAGGGAATGGAAGAGTATTACTAAGCAGTGAGACGCACACTTGATGGTACTAATGTCTTTTGGACTTAAATCAATACCTATTGACTAAGCATGTCCCACAACCATCCGAGGTGAATATAGTTTTGAACTTTGAGCAGTCATTGAGAAGAGCATACCTACCTCAAATGTAATTAGTTCGGTATAAATTGATATAAAATTTTCCATGTCATATGATCAATCAAAATTTAATAATTATTTTTTTAAATAAGTAACTAGATCAGGTTTCGAACCATTGTGCTTTACATGGGTATTATATGACAATTATGTGTGTATTAAATGTAAACATTGTTCGTGCCTCATACAAGAATAACCACGATCTATCTTATGCACAACTTTTTGCTACGCGTCTTTTTGATAGTTTTGATTTCTTTTTTCTCTATAAACTTAGCTCCGTTTCCGTGTAGTTGGAAAATTTTGAAATTTTTTTATGTATTTTAATTTTGCTTTACTAGCTTTCTGTTCAACCGAATAGAAAACTTTTCAAGTGTAGCGTGTGCGCTTTAATTTTATGAGTTGATAAATAAAATGCAAAAACAGTAGCAATAAAATAAAACACTTCTATTAATAGTTGTCAAACATAAGATCAACTTACACAGTTGTGAATGGCAACAAGCCACATGATTATTTATCTTACACTGTTGCCATAATTGTTCTCCACATTTACATTTTATGCCCAAGGAAACATTTTCTTTCATAAGTTACGGGATACGGGTATACAAACTTGGTTACCTAAAAAGGGCACATTTATCTTACTTCCATTTTCTTTTCTCAGTCGAAGATACCATAGAAACATTCATCACGGCTTTGGGTGTTTCCTTCTTCTGATTGGCTTTGGTGCCCGCCCCATTACGAGCCTCAACCTCGTCATACCCGAAATTCAAATGGACACCCTCGTTCTTCTGCGTGCCCTTGGACGACAAGTTTTCATTGTCACTGGACTTAAACATGGCATTGCAAGCCTGTATTTCGCCTCTCATGTTGATGGAGACTCCGCCATTCTCCTTATTATTGCAGCGATTTTTATTGCCACCAGAAGCAAAGGTAGAGCCGTCAAGGACAATCTTTTCTTTTGACATTTTTCTTACTTTTCTCCTTTGCTGTGATACAAATTAAACGATGATGTGGCCGTATATATAGATGCGGGCATGGAATTTTCGACCGGGTATCTGCTAAAGTTTGGTGCCCTTTTTCTAATATACCACAACTAGCCTAACTAATATACAAGTTGAAGCAAATAGGGATGAAGCCTTTCAAATATTTTTGAGATATATTTCGTAACTTTTTTTGAAAAAATTTCCCTATGATACCATTAGGGTTCTATTAAATTGTTCTGACATGGCAAGTAAAATGAAAAGAAAATACCTTGAATATAATATAACTGTCATTTATATCTATACAATTTAAATAATTTAAAATAATCTTAAAGTATTAAAAAAATATTAAACTACCCGAAACTACTGATTAATAATTTTGAAAATAAAAAGAGTAAAATTATATGTTTTTATTTTAAATTCTTTTAAATACTATTTTTTCGTATAAGTAGGATTGTTTTAATTATAATTTAAATTTCTATTTTTAGTTACATTATTTTTATATTGCCAAGTCAGTTTAATTAACATAAGCCTCAAGAAGTTATGTGAATATTGTGTGGAAAGCAACCTTACTAATGTTCAAATTACTGTGAAAATATTTAAAATATGAGGACAAATGTAAATTATATTGTCAAACCTAAGAAAATTTGAACCAAATTTTAATTGAATTTTTTAAATTATTTCGTATGTCTTTCATAAGAATATTTCATACATGAACAAAAGTTCAATGAGCGTCTTTGATGAAAATAAAAGTTCAAGGGGTCACTTTGATTTTGACCAATAGTTAAAGGGGTTACTATATATATTTTCCTTAATATTTTTTTATTAAGGTTTATTTTCACTGAATTGTATAATTTGATTTAGTGCTTGAGTTATAGCTCAATTATATTAGGTTTAGTTAAAATTAGAATAAAATTGCTTTTAAATTTTCAGTTGCTCATTATGTCAATTTGGTCCTTAAACTTCTAATTGTGTAAAATTAGTCAAACTACTATTACTGTGTCAATTTGGTCCATAGAATAAAATTTAGGTTATGTTTTTGACGAAGTTTTAAACATTTGGGCAACAACTTGGGTTAAATTGTATCAATGGGTGGACTTGTAGTGAATTGTTTTCATCTAACAAGATTGTACCATTAAAAACTATATCATTAACTTAACTTTAATTTTATCATAGGACCGAATTAACACAATATGAATATAATTTTTTTAAGTCCGTGAGATAGGCCATATATGTACAAGTCTACGAGGGGCATCCCCTAAGTCATGGTCAAAGGCCTGCATCAAAGTCTCAAATGTCAACGACAACAAAAATAGCAAGCTAAAGAAACAACAGAGGTCAAAAATGACCCCAACAAAAGGAAAGCTAACAAAGAACAGAAGGAACAAAACTAATGCATAATCCCCCATCTCTAAAGAAGCTGAGTATGGCGGTGAGCACCACGAAGCGCAGGAGCAACAATGAGACGACTTCGGACCAATTTAGTAATCTCCTCCACCACATATGAAGGAGGCCTAAACTGAGAGCACTAGATCCTTAGGTTACACTCACACTGGAGGGGATAGACCATCGCAGAGAAGCAAAGACGGGCTCGAACACGATCTATCCTCTGGCCACGGAGCCGCCTAGTTGCCCAAGCTATGAGCTCAGGCCAAAGAAGCGCAAGCTAAGCCAAGGATGTGCGCGATGACACCCGGGTCCAAACCGAAGCCGTGAAGGTTCAAGTGAAGAAGAGATGAATGTGTGACTCAGCAGCAGAACACACAACACATATGACGCTTGAACGTCCTGAACTCGATGTCTAAGAAGTCTATCACGTGTCCAAAGTTTCTTATAGGCAATGTGCCAGAGAAGGAAGGAATGCCTCATAATGTGCAATGAGAACCAAAGAAGATGATGGATGGAGTCCTCCTCCCTCCTACTATGGATCATCTCCCAATAACCTAAATATGCAGCAGCTCAACCTTCTCCTACGGGAACCTCCACTGATCACTCTGGTGATATCAGAAACACAAGAGCCCTAGAGGTGACCAGTAGAGGTCAAAAGGCAAATCAAAAATTTACCCTAAAAACAATCACAAGGCAACCAGTAATCAACCCAAAGCGCAGTGCCATGCGTATCTCCAATCATGTGCCTAAACGCCAAAGCGCACAAAGGCCGAACACTAACGATACTCCTCCAAGACTAAGAAATCGAGCCAGTCGCCCGAGCCTCCCAAAAGCTCTTCCTTGGAGTTGGTTCTAATGAAACCACAGAGAAATGCGATCAATGAGCAGAACCCAAATGTGCTTCATAATCGAAACCTGGTTCCACTCAGTCAAGTGGTGAACCTGGAGACCACCCTCTCTACGCGGGACAATATAAATAGTAGAGGGACTAAGTTGACACATTTAAAAATATAAGACTTAATTGATATAATGAGCAAAGTACAGGGACCTTTGGTGCAAATAACCCTAAATTTTAATTTGAAATAGTAGTAGGGGTGTGCCTACAAATTAGCCATTAGTGGTTTATTATAAGAAGCTTTTGATTATTTGATAAATTTCATGAATTATTTTATTTTTGGTTGAGCTTTATAATTTTTATCTTGAAAGAGTTCAATAAAAATCACAAACCTCATTCTTAGCTTATTTCTCGAGTATTCACAGAATCAATGGGTTTTAGCCGATCCCTTTTAATCCAGAACCGTTGGGTGCGACCAACGGATTAGAGGCACCTTAACGCGCTGTAGAAGTTTGAGGTTGCATGTTGGATCTTTAGACCGATTTGCATGACTTTGTATCAAAGTGAAGATACGTCCCTAAGTCATGCAACAGAGGAGGTGGGTGATGGATCTCAGACTTAGTGTGGATGAGAGATTTAAACGGCTTAAGGAAAGGGAAGGGTGATTGATGCAGAAGATAAAAGCCTTAGCAGTGGAAGTGTTCAACTTGCTATATCACCATCAATCGAGCATCCGCGAAGACCATACCACCTCGACTATCATCAAGATCGGTGAGTCGTCTCTTTAGCACCTACTTAACCCAAGTACAACCACCACCCCCACATTTTTCAACCCCTGAAACCATGATGTTCCACCACATATCTTCACTTTCCATCACTACCACTCCATGAAAATTATTGCACAACCAACAACGCTGCTCCACACACCCAACCGCACAACCACTGAAAGAAATTCAAGTCAACCATTGCATCACGAAACCAATCTCACCACCACAAACCAAGCAAACCAATTATACATCACCTAAAACCCCAAAAGCATCCCCCAGCAATGGCCACGACCATGACCAACCCACCATGATCCACCAACTCTGCTTTGCCCACCAACAAAAATAGGTGATGAACATCTTCTTGACTTTTCTTCTCCACCAATCCTTGATGAGCCCATAAACGATGTGTCCATCTATGATGAAAAGGAACTTGAGGTTGTTGTAATCCAAGGCCCAATTCTACCGTTACCGATAATCCCACCAATATCGAACTTACCCTCACCCATGAACCATACCGATCCAATTACAAACAACACCATAAGCTCCACCGAAAACATCATCCACCCAACCACCATCACAAGTAGCAATTGGTATAAACCAACCTCTAAGCACTTCAAGACGTATGTGGGGACCCTTTGATTTTCATTGTGATATTCTTCATCCGCCAACAAGACTAACGGTCAAATTTGTGGACGAATTCTGTTCAAGCGAGTGAAAATGATGCAAATATGGATGAAAATAACCTGATCAAGACTTAAAGGAGAGAAAATGGATCCAGTGATTTGTGGAAACCGCATCCAAGTAGGAAAAAGTAGTGCGAGAAGCGATTTTATTACGACTAGGGTTTTAGGATATTTTTGTTTATTTAGGTTTAGATCATTTATTTAATTAATATTTTTTGTTAGGGTTTATTTATACTGAATTACGTAACTATACTTGGAGTGTTTGAGTTATGGCAAGATTATGTTACATTTAGTTACAATTAGAATGTAATTGTCTTGAGATTTTAATTTGAAATAATCATAGGGGAGTGCCTATAAATAAGCCATTAATAGTCTATTTTAAGAAGCTTTTGATTATTTGATAAATTTGATGAATTGTTTTGTTTTGAGTTGATCTTTGTAGTTGTTATTTTCAAAGAGTTCAATAAAAATTACATAGCTTCTCTTAGCTTATTACTCAGGTATTGGTAGAATCAATGACATTTTAACTGATTCCTCTCAATCTTGTATTGTTGAGTATGATCAATAACTTAGAGACACCCCATCCCACCACTACAAGAAAAACTGTAATATTCGGCCGTTTTTTCCGACCGTTTGTTTTCGGTGGGTAATTTCGGACAGGTTTTCCTATCGATAGTGCTTCGGTTGCAAATTCCCGACCGATTAGTTTTTTGGATGCAAATCTCCGACCGCAAGTTAATCGGCTGGAAATTTTCTACCCATTTCCGACCATTTATTTCTCAAAGAATTTATAAAAAAGAATAAATTAATTAATTAAATTCGGTTGACAAATCGGTCGAAAATTTTCGACAGATTTTCCTTCCTATAGTGTTTCGGTTGCGAATCTCCGACCACAAGTATATTGGTTGGAAATTTTTGACCAATTTCCAACAGTTTATTTCTTAAAGAATTTTAAGAAAAAGGAAAAATAAAAAATTAGATTCGGATGAAAAATTGATTGGGAATTTCTTAAAGATAAATCGGTCTCAAATTAAATTTCTAATGCTCTGTGATGGGAGGAAAGAATCACAATTTAATATTAACTTTATTGATCTTAAACCCAAAATGAACCACTTGATTAACCTCAACCCCAAATGACTCAAAAATTGTAAAACTTAGACACAACCTAATATTTAATCCAAATCTCAAAATCATCAAACTTTAATGACTTGAAATTCAAATGACCAAAATTTGCTTAACTCAATTTCCAAAGTAACCCAACTCAATTCATTCGAAACTTGATATGACTCTAAATGACACTACTTGACTTGAATTTTTTTTTATAATTATCGGCATAGCCGTAGTACATACAGGTAACTCAACAAGCGAGCTCTTAGCCACCCTGTAAACGGAAGTGGCTACAAAAACAAGCTAGAGCAAACAGGGAAAAAAAGGCACCAATAGCAGCACAAGACCAGGAAAAACTACACGTCAATAGGCAGAGACCAAAACTAGCAGGGCAACAGACGTAGCTGGAGCAGAGACACACATTGAAACACTTCGCAGAAGACGAACGACGACCTCGAAGAGGGTGGAGGGCAGGAGAGGAAAATCCCCCCTTCACATCAACTACTTGACTTGAATATGATGTGAATTGAGCAAAAGTGGAAATGACCCGACCAAATTGATTCCAAACATAACCTGAACCAAAAATAGCCCGACTCTTCTCAAATTTAGACTAAGATGGCTGTAGTTTGAAATTGATCTAACTCGGGTTTTTTTTTTTTTTTGGATCTAGTGGCACTTCCCTAATATTGAGGGTTAGCCTATTATTGGGAGAGGTGGGGGGGGGGGGGGGGGGGGGGGGGGGGGGATGATAATCGAACCCTGGATCACGGCGTAGAACGCTGGCTCCCCAAACAGGGTGAGCTCCTGAGGGATCCTCGATCTAACTCATTTGTCCCAAGACTAAAATGACTCGAACGCAAAATAACTTACATCAAATCAAGTCCGATCAATTATATCCAAAATCTCGAAAAAACCTGACTCGATTAACTGAAAATCTAAGATAACTTGAATACCAAATGATCCATATGTGACCTGATCTTACTCAAAACTCAAATAAATCGAACCAAAATTGAATTGTTTTGATAATGATAACTCGAATGCACTGTGAACTAGTCCACCCAAATTCCGACCATAGTTGATTTAAGCTTCGAAATAAACCAACTCGATTGATCGAAAGCCCATGATGACTTGAATCATTATAAACTCCAATCCCTTTTATAAACCAAATAGTGGTATTTTCAATCCCCTTTATAAAACCCAATAGTGAAATTTCAATTCCATTAGATTTTCAATTCCACTAGAATTGGAATTGGTATTGCAATTCCATAGTCCAATTCCAAACCCTTTGTGTAATTTAATTTTTATCCATTTACTTGTATAATTAACCCATGTACAATTGATATTTATCACTTAGTTTCCCTATGTTGGAATTTGAGGAATTTTTGTGAAAATTGGACGAATTTTATACAAAAAGAAGCCAATGTAATGTATTGACTATATATCGCTAAAATTTTATCAACGTTTGACCAAACAAATAGATAAATATACTAACTTTTCAAATTCATTTACTAAAATTTTCACTTTCCCTCTCTACTTTCCCTTTCCCACTCATTTTCAAATTTTATAATTATTTTAAATTGTTAATTTTATTATTTTTCTTTTCAAATACACTCTCTCATAGGGTCATCGCGCTCTGTCTCTCTCTGTGGGGTTCATCTGCCCCGTGCTCCCCCCTCGTGCTCCGCCTCCGCCCGACAAGGTAGCCTTCCATCTCTCTCTTTCACTGTCTCAAGAAGATGTGTTTTCTTCTTTGCTTGCAACACGTCCTTCTCTTTCTTCATCTTTCTCTCTCTACTTGTTCGAAATTTTCAATTTTTGCCATGTTTGAACTTTGTTTGTTGGTTTCTATCATGAAGTAAGGGTTAATTTGGTAATTTCCTTATTTAGGGTTAGGATTAGATGTTATTTCAGTTTGGGGCTAATTTGGTTTTTAGGGTTAGGGTTAGGTGTTGTTTGAGTTTGAATCTGATTTGATGTTTAGGGTTAGGGGTTATATGAATTCCAAGCAATCTTTTGTAGAAATTGTTGCAATTTTTTGAGTTTGAGTTTAATTTGTTTCTTAGGGCTTTCGGGGTTGGGGCTTATACAAACTCGAAGTTGTGGATTGCTGAGCTTATATAAAGATTAACATATTTGACATTGTTTTTATAGTGCCTGATTGCTTATATGTTAGGGTTTATTGGATTATAGACACATTAATTTTGGTATTGCTCCTAGTATTGCTATTGTGTGATTATTTATAAATTGATGTTGGTGTTGTTGCTTACATAGCAATTGAGGTATGATTTGAACATGTAAAGTTTTTCACATATTGTTGATTGAGTAGGTTTTGTAATGTTAGGATTTCGTTCTTTTGGTTCTTTGTTGGTTTAATTCAAACTTTAAAGTTAGTCCTAAATTCATATATGAATCACATTATTGTTTGCAAAGTTCTTAGTTGTTTATAATTACGATTGATCATCCTTTGTCTCTGCTGCTACTAGTTGCAACTATTGGGTTGATGAATCGTTTTTGTGAATGGAATTCTCACTTGCTTCATATGAATCTTGTCTTTATTAGGTTTATGAGTACTTTTTCGATGAAGCCTTGGTCTAGTGGTAAAATATTAGAGAGGTTGAGGTCCTAGGACAAGAGTTCTTGGATTCAAATTTTGTCTTTGTTGAACATGACACGGTGGATGTCTGTTTGTTGATGCTTTTCAGCTATTTTGGTTGGTTGTGAAGGTAGGCTTTTTTTCCTTGATCAGCCATGAGTTTGAGGCCACAATAAAATGACATGAAAAAATGTAGTACTGCATGTATCTAGTTTGTGCATTGAACTCAAGTACTAAAGTATATTGCCTTCGAGCTTTTTTGTTCCCAAAAAATGTATTAAAGTATGTGACATACATTGTGTATTTTGGTTTGAATTCTAATGTTGAGATGTCATGGCATACTCTGTTGTGGTAATTGTCTGTATCTTGATATTAGGAAACTAGAGTGTGGAAGTATGATACTGTTGAAATATTTTGTAATATTATAATGTGAATTTTATACTTGTTGCAAATATAGTTCCTTTTGTCATAGATTATTTTTTTTATGTGGCTGTTCATTTTTTTTGTTACTTAAATTCATTGTATCTATTAAAAGATGCCAAAAACAAGTAGTACATCTACTAGTAGGACGTGCTAAAAGAACC
This sequence comes from Simmondsia chinensis, assembly GCA_018398585.1. NCBI lineage: Eukaryota > Viridiplantae > Streptophyta > Magnoliopsida > Caryophyllales > Simmondsiaceae > Simmondsia > Simmondsia chinensis. The sequence goes on from JAGTTD010000025.1 coordinate 8,299,257, forward strand.
ATCCATCTACCATACATCATCCCTGCATGCTCAACCTACACCATCACTACCCATCCACCATACACCATCACCACATGTTCACCCTGCACCATTACCGCCCATCCACCCCATCCGCCCATCCCTCATACACAAGAACCATCCATCTACCATATGTAGAACCTGAAGGAGATTGGTAAGTATTGTAATATTTATATATTATTTATAAATAATTTTGAAAATTTAGTACATGCTAATTAATATATTAATGTTTTGAACTAGTTTTTTTGGGACCATGTAAGGATTAAAGTTGGGTAGATAATAGATCTGTTGATGCTTTTGTGAGTGTCAAATTTATTGATTTATGTATTTCAAGTTAAACGATTGTAATTAGTTTTATACTAATTGTCAAAATTGATTATAGGAGCGTTAAACTAAAAAATGACTACGCCAGCATCTACTCAAAATTTAATTGATGGTTCCGTGAATGACCAAGATTTAGGACAACAATGTCGTTTATCACAAATAAAGATATGGAACGGAAGCTGTTGGCCTAACAAAGAACGGACAAATATATAGACTTGGAATGGAAGCGTCATTATACACATGGTCCTCTTCCTCTAGTCAGTCGTCAAAGTGGAGGTCTACTTCCTGGGTAGATACACCAGCATATAAAGAATCGAACGCTCAGATGGAACAAGAACGTCGTGACAAGGACGAAATGAAACTTACGTTGGAAGCGGAAAGACATGATAGAAAGAAATCAGAAATGAAAACTAAGAGAAAATTTCAACGGTTCAAGGAGCATCAAAATCAAATGATGGAACAATTGTTCATGAAATTGAATGTCGATCAACCATTCCAGCCACTTTTGATAGTGATAGTGATGATGATGAAGGTGATGGTGGTGGTGGTGGCGGCGATGATGATGATGTGTAATAACTTTGACACTTGTTTCACTAAACTTTTCAGTTGTAAACTTTTATTACATTGTTATATATTTGGTAATTAAATTACGTTATGTTTTTGGTATTATCAGTATCATATACTTTCCAGAAAAATAATTGTATAATAGTATTAAACATACAACAACAAAACACAACAATCCCAGTGCCCCCAAGGGCTCTCGCCAAAAGCAGGGTCTGGGGAGGGTAGATGTACGTAACCTTCCCCCTTCAGGGGGCTACCCTGAAGAGAGGCTACTTCCTAGGACCCCCAGCCTAAGATGGTGGTCTTACATCCATCAGCCAAAAAATCTGACAAACATCAGAAAGCATAAGTATGGGTCATACCATTAAAAAAAAAAAAAAAAAACAAATAGATAGATGAGAAACAGAAAGAGAACGAGAGAGAGGCAGACATTTAAAAATAAACTAAAAATTATTAAATAAATTAATAAATTTCCGACCAAAATTCCTGTCGGAAATGCCTGGCTCATCTGACCAATTATTCGATTGAAATTTCAGTCGGTAGTTTCCGACGAGGCAACTCCATCGGAAATTTCCGACCGAAAATTCGGTCGGTAGAAATTTTTGACTGATTTTTCGGTCGGAATGGTGGGGGTATCCGACTAAAAATGTTCGGTCGGAAGTTTCTGACCGAAACCGTTCGGTAAGAAACTTCGTTGGAAATTTCCGACCAACATTTTGAAATTCCGACCCGCCTATTTCCGACAGAATTTTTCGGTTGGAAAATCTATAGGAAATGCAATTTTCTGACCTATTTTTCCCTGCTTTCAACCGATTTTGCCGTTGGAAATCGACTGTTTTTTTGTAGTGCACCCACCACGCATAGTTAGGGTTCAAGGCAGAAGGTAGGATCTTCAGAACAATTTGCATCACACATAAAATTATTAATTTATAAATGAGAAATTGTTATTATCGTGAGGATCTATTTGTGCATCTTCCAATAGCTCGTTATAAGAGTGTCACATATAGTAGATAAATAAATGTTTAGTACCAGCCAATGCTTCTTCTGGTGATTGTGATCTCCGGTTGCGAATCAAAGAAGCAATGTGAAAGATATCCCATCCTCTTGTTAGCAAAGTGAAAGAAATTATTTAGTTAATGATGCAACATAGAAGAAGACAACTGGAACGAAAGGCTCAACAACCTTCCTCCTGGTTCTTATTGCAAAAACAATTAAGAAAACAAAGGAAAATAGGTCTGTTCTTGATTCTCACAACCTGAGAATAAGAAACAACACATAAAACGGACAATAATCGATTTGAAAATTGAATGAATGAAATCCTTGATGTATACTTTTTTAAATAGAGGAGCTAGTTGACCCACACTTAAAGACTGCAACCAAATAGATAAATACAAGGGCAAATAACATAATAAACTAACCTAAACTGGGCTTCCTACTGGATGTTAAATTCCTCATGCGCATTCGTCCTTGTCGTATGACTCGCCATCCCTCCAAGCTCTCATCCTGCCAAGCCCTATCCATCAAGCAACCTGTTAACAGGTGATGCGTTTTTTTCACTAGCAAGTGCACTAGTCGCTTCAAGTAATACAGAGAGAGTAGAGTATCGTTCCCACGAGGACTGCTGAGTGAGTACTGAAATTAATAGCTTGAATACTATTTAAAAAATCAAAAAATTGGGGATTTTGATATGCAATAAAGTAAGATAAAATAAAATCAAAACAAAAAGTTAAAACTAGACTAATATGAGCCGATTTAAGAATTTTTTTTTTTTAGTTAATAAAGCCTAAGGCATCCGATTTCACCTTAGTTGCATCAATACCCCTTTTCTATTCTCGATATTCAAGTTGTTACTGTGTTGTAATGGTTGAAAAATCCTAATTTACTAAACATTCTCTCTCGAACAATATTTAGCGTACTCATTAACATATTAACCCATCACTTTCGTGCATGAATTTAAATAAGAAAAAAGTTGTAAAAGCTCTATGATTTTCTTTTAAAAACCACACAAATCGTGTTAATCTCCCTTTAGCATTCGCCTAATTTGTGGTGCTTATCACCTCAGCACTCATCATAAATCTCCTTTCGGTCTCATTATGAATCATTATAGGCCTTAAATGCCGATCAAGCATTTAAAACTCATGAAGAACAATGATAGACACTTCAACAACGCAATAACATAAACATTGAATACCTTAAATTAGAAATGAGAGTATTTTACAACTTAGGCTACATCGTGTTACGTTTGTGATTATTTCACAAACGTAAGTTCAGATAAAGAGAGTATGGGATGAGACAGAAGGGGAGGAGATGAGAAATTAGAAGAGTTTAGATGAGAGAAAGAAGTTTATCTCAAAAGAGATGGTTTAGTATTTTCCTTGAATGCCTCAAAATTACACAAGATCACTCTATATAAAGGGAAATTGAAACAAGCCTTCAAAATCACAACACTTAAACTAAACTCCCGCCAAAACAACAACCGGGAGCACCCTAACTAACTTTAGCGCCAAATGGCCAATTCAAACCCGGTAAACACATACTCGATTTATTATATCAAAATATCAAAGGACATCAACTACATATCCGACCTTAACTAAATCAACTAACACACATCACTTATTAAATTCATATTCTAATTCATATGCCCCTATTATGAGAATCATAACAATACTCCCCCCTTTAAGAGATTCTTGTCCCCAAGAATCAAGAAGGAAGTTGAAGCTTGAAGAACCAATGCCACAATAGGAAAAATGAGCTAAACACGAAGCAAACTTGGATGAAGAGATGCAGCCTGAACAACAGCAACATCTGAAGCAGTCAACAACCCCTAACAGCCTTAAATCATCAAACTAACAGCATCATGACAGCAACATTAATCCAATTTAAGTCCGTGCCTCGGATTTGAGACAATGAAGAACTCTAGTTGCATAGGAAAAAGGTGACTGAAATGATGATTGCTAACTAAACTTATTGCAATAAAACGAACCAAAGCTATACTGAATTCTGTACGCAGCAAATCCATGAAGAAGACATCTTGTTTCGACATAAAGTTGCGTTTGAATACACCATGCCTCTTAGGAGGTCTGCATTGATCAAACCAAACATCACAACATCTCATGAAGCAGTTAACACAGCCCAAACTTCTGTCTTGCTGCAGAGAATCACCCCACGCATCAAAACTTCTGGATTTCCACATGTGGAATGCTGCACAACCGGTTTTGTTTGTCATTAACCCCACAACTTCAGTGATTCCCTTGTCCTCAGCAGAAACCATGGAGACAAACGACTTGCAAATGTCCTCCCAATAGCATAGCTTAATGTAGGAGACCCTATTGATCAAGACTCTACTCAAAAGAAGAATTAATCATCCCGAACTTGCCGATCGGCATGCCGAAGGAGCATATTAGCTACTGGGATCTGATTTCTTGCTGATTTAACATGCTCTGCAGCAGTAATTTCCAACTTATTCAGCTCCCACAACCACCTACTGAACCAATTCATGACATGTTCAATAGATCCTAGATTGCTTCCCAATTTCACCCAAGAGGCTGCACCATCCATGCGTCTACTTAGCACCTGAGATGCAGCTGACAGTCCACAACAGTCCCAAACAACCCCACTGCCAGATTGGGTTCTGCAGCTCCAAACATTCAGCCTGATCTCAAAATTTCTTTGGATTCCATGCTCAACAACCCACCAAACGTGCCTCAATTGATCAAGCTTTGCTACCTTGTCAGCCATCTCAAACATGAGTAGCCAATATAGCAAGTGAAGACCCCAAGAAGAACTCTCGCTTAGAGGTAAATTGCTTCAGAATCAGAGCTGACCTGTCTCTAACTTCCCTGCTCATGTTTACTCTGAATTGAGCTAGACTTGTCTTCAATCTTGCGTGGGTCTTGTCTATCCAAATGTTAAGGACATATTGAAGCTTATGCATATGATTTTTCCATTCAAACCCACCACAGCAAGCCACAACAATTATATTCATATTCTGAATCTGATCAGCAAGTTTCACTCTCTATGTATTTTCTGAATTTTGCAGCTTGTAATATGTATAAGCTTTTCCCTCAAGGCTTGCTTTGATATTAACCTCATCATGACCCACAGCCTCTATCATTTTTCCACAGCTTGCACTGACACCAAACTTTTCATCAACGCACAACAACACCGGTTGCCAAGCTTCTCCACTCACTTGTGATTCATCCCCTCCCGGTTCAAAGGGCTTGCTATCATCAATTATGTCATTTAAGGCTCCTATGGTACTGATATGGATCTGAACAGAGATATGTCTTCCCATATTACAATCTTGGTACACAACCTTCAGCTCAATTGCAAGCAAAGGAACCCAGCTTTGTCTGTTTGCAGCTCGAGTGCGTCTTTTCAGCAAAAACTCGACTCTTCTCAGCTTCATATAGACTTTAGAGTCTTCTCCAGGATCAGGAGCCACTTATAGTAAGAACTTGCACTTGGATAAGTCATAATTCTACTCAAATGAAGAAATAAATCATGCCGAACTTGCCGATCGGCATGCCGATAGTACATTTCAGCCACTATACACTCATAATCTCTAACCCCACACATGAGACCTTGCTCAACCTCCAAGATGATGTTGTTATGGACCCAAGTTAACACTCCATCATGCCCACAAGTGAATTTAAGTATACCTTGGTCTGTATTTGAAGGTACTGCAGCAGCCACAACTGAATCTTCAACAGAATCACATTGCTCAGTGATGAAAATGCTTCCATTCTGCATATAAGCTTGCCAAGGAGTAATACCTAATGGATTTGGAGATGTACTCAGCGAAATTTCAGCAGCAACCTCGAATTTTTCAGTTGGAATCATAGCTCCTACAGCAACCATAACAGAGTCTTGTGTACCAGCATGTACTGCAGCAAGATCAACATTTTGAGTTAGCTCTTGTTGATCATCACACCTCATATGCTGCGACACAACCTTATGCCTTGATTTCTTCTGTGTGATCTTCTTTGTTTCCAAAAAATCTTTCAATGCATTGTTAAGATGATTCTTCTTCACTTTACTCTTTGCATTCTTTAACATTTCCATGACAAGAAAATCATACTCCCAATCTTGGAGTCTGCCATGATGTAGCTCATCCTCTTCAAAATACTCTAACTCTAGCAAATAGTCTTCATAAAGATCATCACGTTCAACCTCAGGTTCATCCAACTCGTTTTCATCAGCTATGGCATTACCTTGATCCAATTCTTCTTCAACTACATTAAGTGGCTCCACAATGTGCACTTCAGCTACTGCGGAAGAGTTTGGCCTTCTACATTGTTCTTGAATCTCAGCTAATTTTACTTCAAGTTCCTCCCTACACTAATCCCAACGCTTGTTAATCCTATCCTCCAATTTTTGTGATTGAAAAATGACCTGATCAGATTTGCCTAATTCAAGCTGTTGAACTTGCGGATCAACATTGCCATTGATTGGTTGCATCACCTGTAATAATTCATCGCAAAATTGCTTCATCCTACGGTCAAAGTATTCATTCGTAAGTCGATCCTGACCTGTTGCATCACTACCATCCATAATCGCTCTTAACTTCACACTTGTGAATTGATCCGAATGATCTTCGAATTAACAGCAGCACAAATGCTTAAAATCGACAATTTTTGGTGCTTTCAAGTTCAGTTTTAAGAATCACCGCATATTGAAACCCTACTGACGAACTACGAGCAGAGGAAGTTCGAACAAACCCTAACCACAATGTTAGTTGATTAATTCGACTTACACTTCTGACCTAAGCTCGACTCAAGCTCACAATCAAGTACCCAACACAATACCTAAAGCAAACTTCACGAACGAAATTAGGTTTCAACAATTTACGTTTCTCCTTTCTCCTGTCAGAATTTTGCCTATGCTGTCAGAGTTCTCGATACATAAAATTCTTAAGAATCAACGCAAATTCTGATGGATCCTCACCACTTCTAAGCTTATCAACACAATTTCATCACACTCTAGCAAGAAGAACAGATTTGAATCGAGTTTGAACTTGCTGTTCAGAACAGTTACCTCAACTTCAATTTCTGAGTTGTAGAAACTAATTAAACCTCTATTCAGCTTGTTTTGTGATCTTTTGATGATGATCAAGTGCAATGTGGATCAATTAGCTCACTTGTAACCTCTTTGCCACATATTCAAATGAGTGATCGAACAAGGACAGGTAGCTCAGCACCACTTCTTCAGCAACTCAAACTTGCTTCAGCACTAAACTTCTTCAGCAAATTGCTTGATCGATTCTTATAAATTTCAATCTAAATCAGCTTGATGTTGAATATACTCAACAATACTGATCAATTGAACTTTTGTTCGATGTAATTCACTCAATTAAAATCCCAACCGCAACACCTCTTAGTCACTTGCTGAAAACTGGTGCAATAACAGCCAAATCAATACCAGTTTCAGATTTGACTTCAAATCACAAATTCTGAATTAACTCAGTGACACAATTGTTTTTATTGATTAATTGCAATACAATTAATCGTATTTTGTAATTTCTTTCCAGATATGAGCTTGATTCGGAAGCCAAATCAAGGCTCTTATACCAATTGTTGCATTTGTGATTAATTCACAAAAATAAGTTAGGATAAAGAGAGTATGGGATGAGAAAGAAGGGGAGGAGATGAGAAATTAGAAGAGTTTAGATGAGAGAAAGAAGTTTATCTCAAAAGAGATGGTTTAGTACTTTCCTTGAATGCCTCAAAATTATACAAGATCACTCTATATAAAGGGAAATTGAAACAAGCCTTCAAAATCCCAACACTTAAACTAAACTCTCGCCAAAACAACAACCGGGAGCACCCTAACTAACTTTGGCTCCAAAAGGCCAATTCAAACCCGGCAAACACATACTCGATTTATTATATCAAAATATCAAAGGACATCAACTACATATCCGACCTTAACTAAATCAACTAACACACTTCACTTATTAAATTCATATTCTAATTCATATGCCCCTATTATGAGAATCATAACACATCGTAGCCTTAGATTAAAAAAATTAGTTCATGTTAAACTTAATATTAAACATTACAAACATCAAAATACATGAACTAATGAACAAAAATGATAAAAACAAACAAAAAATAACAAAAAAAAAAAATTTGGCGAAGAACAGGTCAGGTCTCTGCACAGACCCGACCCCTTCTCACCCCTATTTATAAAAGCATGATTGGGATAAACAAAATTTGGAAAAAATGTCAAAAATTAGCTCCCATTGGTGCATCCTGAGGCAATTCTGTGGATCATGTTTTATATTGTTTTTCTTGATTTTTTCTACACTCCACCACCCACATTTTTCTCCAAAACATCATTTTGATGTTTTGTGATGTTTGTATAATGAATTTGGTTAAAAAGAATCGAGTTTTAATTGCCAAAATGCAAGTTGTTCATGAAAAGCGGAAATCTGCCGCCCATTTTCTGCAGTAATTTTCCAGCTCGTTTTTCTTCCTTTTTTATGAAATCCTGCACCCAAATGCTGCAATAATATGTTACCAATATTTTAAATAACTTATTTAAGCTTTTTTTCAGTGAATTTAGTTGAAAAAAATCAAAAAAAATGAGCTTCAAATTGCCTTCCTGGAGCAGGCTGCAAGTTGCTTTGCAACTTGTGAATTTTTTTATATTTTTCAATGTTTTCTGGTTTTTTATGTAAAAGAGTGCTTAAAATATCTTTAAGTAATGTTTAATTGTATTAAACAATGCATAAAAGATGAGTAATGAGGACAAAAGCTTGAATTTCAGTTAAAAATTGATGCAAAACTTGTGAAATAGGGTGTAAGTTAGGTGTTCTTGGTAATTTTGTACAATTTTTGTTATTATTTTACTATTTTTTGATTTATCTGGCTTTTACTTATTTATATTAACGATAAAACTAGCAAAATTTAATATAAAATTGGTGTTTTTGCAAGAAAATAGGTGAAATAATCAAAACCGAGCAAAAATGAGCAAAAGTGATAAAAATTAGAATTAAAATGGTTAAAAATGTATTAAAATGATATAAATAAATATATACAAATTTAAGGTTATTAAAATACCCCCAACTTAAATCTTGCTCGTCCCTGAGCAAGACTGAATATTTCAGCACCATATCTCATATTTTTCAAAAATTTTTCTGCGGTTTAAAGCAAGGGCACACTAATTTAGAAATGAATAACCGAAAATCAACGTTTGAGGCTCTAAAGGCAAAATCATCCTTTCTGAGGAAAAACCTGTCATTCACCTAGGTAGCCGAGATTCAGAAGTTAGGATAGCAAATTAAGTTTTATCCGTTCTTTCAAATCTTAAGATATTCAAACAGAATAGAGGGAAAAAAAAAATTCATACCACTCACAACAAATCTTATAGAGTATGCCCAAAACTCAAACATTTTTTTCTTTTTTATTGTTATTTTTTTAGAGGAACTTATTTGCTCAAGGCACTTTTGGCTCATGAGTTTATCTTCAGCGAGAATCAAGCTCCGACTCTCTGGCGATGACCCATAAGTAAGAGAAGCCACCACTGAGATGTCCCCAATATTACAGAGTGAGTATATCTTCAGCGAGAATCAAGCTCCGACTCCTGGGCGATGACCCATAAGTAAGAGAAGCCACCACTAAGATTCCTTCTCTATGACTCCCCTAAGTTTATCTACAGCGAGAATCAAGCTCCAACTCCTGGGCGATGACCCATAAGTAAGAGAAGCCACCATTGAGACGCCCTCAATATTGGGTAGCACATATCTTTATTTATACGAGATTGTGGTGCTACAGATACAATTTTATCTACTCATATATATATATATTTCATATTTTTCTTTTGGATTCAGGCATAACTCTTCAAAGTTTATTATAAAATGATAGTCCTTAATGCAATTCATTCCAATTTGAATATCTATTAATAAGAAAGAAATGTAAAATAGCTATGCTAACTAGTGAACTCAAATACCATAGTTTTATCAAGATAATGCCATAAATTAGATTTTGTATCACTATTAAAGCGCAAAAATAATCGAGTCTTAGGTTATTCCAATTAAATTACAGTAAATGAGCTATGAAAGAGTAGAAAAATAGCATAAAAAAAGATGATGATAAGTTTTCAAAATACAAGGGGATTTTTTATTTATTTGTTATATTGCTGTTATTATATTATTATTATTCAAAATATAGTAAAACTCAAAGCGCAGAAAATTTTTCTAGCCAGCCCTATTTACATCCCCATACAAAGGCTCCGAACTCTGGGAAGCACTTAAGTCGACTCTAAAATAGACAGTAACAAAAAACTTCGTCAAAATATTTTTTTTTTAAAAAAAAAAACATTTCATTAAAATTTTAAAACTTGACTCTCCCACCCCCAAACTTAAAAATTAACATTATTTTTAATGTTAAAAGGAATATAAAGGACAAGTGGGAGAGAGGTACTTCCCCAGTTTGAGGATTGCTTTTTGATGGTGCATGTGGACATCGTGCCACCCCCAAACTTTTTGCGAAATAACTGTTTAATCAAAACTAAATATGAGACAAAATAAAAATTAGATAAATAAAGATATAAACACTTGGGTTGCCTTCCAAGAAGCGCTTAGTTTATAGTCGTTAGCTCGACTTTCTAGGTGGATTTAATTTATCTAGATGGATTAAAAAATTAAGAAAAAGTTAAAATTAATCAGAAAACTAAAAAAAATAACAATCTAAAATAAAATAAATAAATGAATGAAGATTAATTTTTCAAATTTTCAACAAAATTTACAATCTATCAACAATTTTAAATTATAAAAACAAAAAAAAATCATTTTTTTTTATATACGAATTTTTTATTTAATAATTTTTTTTTTTTTATAGAATTATCTTTACAAATAGAATGAATGAATGAAAAGAAATTTATATTTCAAATTTAACAAAATTTACAAATTATTAACAGTTTCAAATTAGTATCAAAACTATGTGGTATCAATATCACTCAATTATAGACAATCCCCAGCAACGGCGCAAAAAACTTGATGCGTTTTTTTACTAGCAAGTAATACAGAGTGAATAGAGTATCGTTTCCACGAGGATTGTTGAGTGAGTACTGAAATTAATAGCTTTAATACTATTTAAAAAATTGAAAATTTGGGGATTTTGATCCGAAATAAAGTGAGATAAAATAAAATAAAAATAAAAAGTTAAAGCTAGACTAATATGAGCCGATTCAAGTTTTTTTTTTTTTTTTTTAGTTAATAAAGTCCAAGGCATCCGATTTCACCTTAGTTGCATCAATACGCCTTTTCTATTCTCGATATTCAAGTTGTTACTGTGTTTTGATGGTCGAAAATCCTAATTTACTAAGCATTCTCTCTCGAGCAACATTTAGCATACTCTTTAACATATTAACCCTTCACTTCCGTGCATGAATTTAAATAAGAAAAGAGTTATAAAAGCTCTATGATTTTCTTTTAAAAACCAAACAATTCGCGTTAATCTCTCTCGAACATTCGCCTAATTTGTGGTGCTTATCACCTCAGCACTCATCATAAATATCCTTTCGGTCTCATTATGAATCATTATAGGCATTAAATGGTGATCAAGCATTTAAAACTCATGAAGAACAATGATAGACACTTCAACAACGTAATAACATAAATATTGAATATCTTAAATTAGAAATGAGCGTATTTTACAACTTAGGCTACATCGTAGCCTTAGATTAACAAAATTAGTTCATGTTAAAATTAATATTAAAAATTACAAACATCAAAATACATGAACCAACGAACAAAAATGATAAAACAAACAAAAAATAACAAAAAAAAAAAAAAATATTTGGCAAAGAACAGGTCAGGTTTCTGCACAGACCCGACCCCTTCTCACCCCTATTTCACTCGAGTTTTTTGTGTTTTTCGTTCTAAAAAATTCATGAATCAACTCCTTGCAACCTCCCCTATTTATAAAAGTAGGATTGGGATAAAAGAATTTGGAACAAATCTCAAAAATCAGCTCCCATTTGTGCATTGTTTTTCTTGATTTTTTCTACACTCCACCGCCCAAATTCTGCTCAAAAACATCATTTTAATGTTTTTTGATGTTTTTAAAATGAATTTGGTTAAAAAGAATCGAGTTTTAATTGCCAAAATGCAAGTTGTTCATGAAAAGCTGAAATCTGCCGCCCATTTTCTGCAGTAATTTTCCAGCTCGTTTTTCTTCCTTTTTTCATGAAATCCTCCACCCAAATGCTGGCATAACATGTTTAAAAGATGTTAAATAACTTATTTAAGCTTTGTTTCAGTGAATTAAGTTGAAAAAATTCAAAAACATCGAGCTTCAAAATGCCATCCTAGAGCAGGCTGCAAGTTGCTTTGCAACTTGTGAATTTTTTTATATTTTTCAATTTTTTCTGGTTTTTTATGTAAAAGAGTGCTTAAAATATCTTTTAGTAATGTTTAATTGTATTATACAATGCATAAAAGATGAGTAATGAGGATAAAACCTTGAATTTTAGTAAAAAATTAATGCAAAACTTGTGAAATAGGGTGTAAGTTAGGTATTCTTGGTAATTTTGTACAGTTTTTGTTATTATTTTGTGATTTTTTGATTTATCTTGCTTTTAATTATTGATGTTAATGATAAAAATAGCAAGATTTAATATAAAATTGGTGTTTTTGCAAGAAAATAGGTGAAATAGTCAAAACCGAGCAAAAGTGATAAAAATTAGAATTAAAATGGTTAAAAATGTATTAAAATGATATAAATAAATATATACAAATTTAAGGTTATCAACAGGCATAGGTATGGCTGCATCGTACCCCCCGGGTGGGAGAAAATTCATCCTCGAATTCATCATTAGGTCAGCAAGATCATTCTCGCCAATGTAAGGCATGAGGTGCTCGATATTTAAGATGTCTGAGGTCCTTACACCACTTAGGAGCGGAAGACGGTATGCATCATCATTGATCTTCTCAACAATCATCAGAGGCCCAATCTTTCGTGCCGTCGGCTTGCTATACTCCGACATCGGAAACTTCTAGCTGGTTATAATAGCCCATACTTAAACACCAATCTGTAGCTGAAGTGCCCGGCGCCACTTATTACTTGGTTACTTATGCTTGATGCTTGCTTTTAGTAGTCGTCCTCGGGTCTTGTCATGTATTTCTTGAAGGTTGGAGATGAAGTCCTTCGCCTTACCATAAGAATGATTAAGATCAAGTACCGAGCAAGGTCTATCGGAGAGGAACAAAACCATAGATGACTTTGAATGGCAAAAAACATGTAACTGAGCTGTTGTAAGCGAACTCAGCTTGGTACAACGTTTGATCCTAGCACTTTATGATTTCAACAACAACACAACGGAGTAATTTAGCCAAAGGTCTATTCGTCACCTCAGCCTATCCAACCATCTAAGGATGATGAGCAGTGCTAAAGGCGAGGGAAGTGTTCGCTATCTTCCACAACGTCTTCTAGAAGTGGTTCACAAACCTCACATCCCTACCCGAGACTATGCTAGCTAGTAACCCATAAACCTTGTAAACTTTTCTGAAACAAAACTCAGCCAAATGTACTGCGTCAGCAGCTTTCTTACACCTTATAAAATGCAACATCAACGAGAATGGAAACACAACAACGAAGGTTAGACTTATTAACCCTTTATGTTCTCAATAATGCCAACACGAAATCCATATTGGTATCCGTTTAAAGCTGACTTAGAATCGGTAACGGCAGGTACAAACCCACATTCGACACACCGTCTTTCGATATCCGAAAAATGCGGCACCTTTTGACAAATTGTTCAATCTCATTTCGCATCGAGGGCAAAAAGTGTTGGGATGGATTTCAAAAATTGTCCTAATTTAATGATTTTAAGGCAGTGAAAGGGCTTAAATCTTAATTTTAAACTTAATAACGATTTAAATTTTCTAATTTTAAATCTGTAGATTTAAATTCTTAATTTAAATCTATAGGCCTCTACTTTAATACATTGAGAATAATAACATGAACTTAAAACTAATATAAAAAAAAAAAAAACTATAAATAAATAGAAAAGCGAAAATCTTCAATGTGAAGAAAAGAAAGACATGCCAGGAATTGCTCCAAATAAAGAAAACACAAGGAATAAAAAATAATTCCATGAAAGCTAAGAAAACCAAGAAAACAATGAGACCCAGCTGCTTTCTATGCAATAACCTCGAATCGCTCGAAGGTGAATTCCAAAAAACATTAAACTATAGAAAGAAAATATTCTCTGTAATTAGGCCTTCAAAACACTTTCAGAAACCCTAAAACTTTTTTAATTCATATTGAATACCAAACCTTAAAATCGATACCCTATTTATAGTAGGATACCGGAGCGAAAAAATTCAATTAATTCAATATGGGTTTTGCAATTATAACTACATAATGCATTGATTTAATTAAATTCCAGTCAAAACGCACTGTTTGAACCCTACACGCTGCAGCCCTGTCACGGCCTGCCATGTGTCTGTTCAGAATAGTGTCCTAAAATCCAGATTTGTTCTATGTATATTATTTTATTGATGAATAAAATTGAAATTCCAATCGTTTCTTTATTAAATTTGTGTAAGCGAGCATTTACACTGCATGTGATTTTCTTATTGGAAGCATCAATGAGATGGGTGTAGTCCTTAGACTACAATTTGCATGTTTGTTCTAAGTGGTTTCTGCGATCAACCCACAGATAGACTTGGAACAAATGGCATAGATTGTTGTTTGAAAGACTTGCAGTCAAAGACCAGTGTTGACCACTTGTATGCTAAGACTATAATATGACACTTTAGATGACTTGTCTTGGTCATGTGGATTTAAGTGTTATGATGATGTGTTTAATAAGATTAGCACACTGAGTTCGGCTATGTGGATTACTTGTTTCTATACTACTGTCAGAGATAAGTGATTCATGTTATACTTATTGAACGACACTCTAAATCGAGAGTATTCTGGATTTGTGCATGGAGCTTTAGATACCTTGGTGTACTAGAAGTAAGGTCTAAACATACGACTGAATTCCCACGTACACTGGGTAGCGGCGTAAAGTATGATAAGGATCAGTATATTCAATAGGGAATCTACAGTCTCTTATGAGATACAGATGTCTCTTTAGTCAATTCGCAAATAATTGAATAGTTCGGAATCTTTGGCAAAGTATTCCAAGTATTTAACATTTGGAATTTATACTATGAATATGTTCAAGTATAAATAAATAATTCAGTGAACAGCAAGTCGGTAACTAATGGAGAAGCTATAAAACGAATAAACTACTGGAGAAGCTATAAAAAGAATTACAGTGATAGTTATACTTATTCTTCGTCATGGACATCTAGTGGAGGGATTGTAGTAATTAATACAGTCTACTAGGGAGATATCGAATAAATGGTTTAAGCCTATAGTGCGGTGAGATTTATGTAGTGGAATTAAGTCTCATTAAATGGCAACTAAATTATTTCGTGAGATGATTAATTTAGTTTGGAGCTAGATTTAGATTGCCTCTGAGATCCCTGAGCAAGCCTCTACATTTATTGCTATCGAAAAAATATTAAAGAATTCATGATATTAATTAATTTGTTCATAAGATGAGTAAATTTAGTTTTGCCAAATATTATTCATGAGGTAAATAACAATTAAAAATTTTAAAATAAAATGATTTTAGAAAATTAAAATTCATAAGATTATTTTTACATGTGGGAAACAAAGTAAAAAAAAAAAAACATACTGCGCACAGGTCTGAGAATCCGTGTCTACGCATATAGGCCAACCAGCGCGCGACACGACCAGGGCACGATCTGCGCCGTTAGGCGTGTACCAATCATGTGCCGCCACATGGCACGTGATGATAAGCCAGAGGGACGCGTGTACTATACACAAAAACACGACGTTTTGATCCTTTTTTAATGTTAAGCGATGCTTTTTTATTTTAACTGGGCAGATCCCACCTAGAAAAATCAGCTTTTTTCACTCCGGTACACTATTTTAAATAGAGGTGCTTATTCAAAAGGTTTGGCAGTCAATTGAAACAAATTTTTTAGGGTTTCTAGAATTGTTTTGAAGACCTAATTGGAGAGAAATTTTACATTAAAATTTTTCTTTCCTAGTTTAATATTTTAAGGAGCCCACACTCCGTGCAATTCGAGGTAATTGCGTAGAAGATTGCGGGGTCTCGATTTCTGGTATTCTTTTGAAGATTATTATTTCTTTCTAGTTTTCGTATTTTGGAGAAAATCCAGGTATGTTCTTCTTTCCTTCAATTATAGTTTTGGCTTTCCTATTGCAGTATTCGTTATTATGCTGGTTTAAGCTTATGTATTGTTGTGAATGTATTAGAGTAAAAGGCATGTACATCTGAATTAAGAATTTAGATATGTAGATTTAAATTATGAATTTAAATCTGTAAATTTAAAATTAGGAATTTTAAATTAACCTTAGGTTTAGCATTATGAATTCTAAACCCTTCCATTGCGTAAACTTTATAAAATTCGGGAGAATTTTTGAAATTCTTCCCAGCAACCGAGATTAGGGCAAAAGGTTTATAGAGATAAACCTATTCTCAGAAACATTCGCACGTGAGGCATCACGAAGCGTGACTTGCCGACTAAGGGCTTAGGTCTAGAGAAGAGTCTCCTACTTCAAGGGCTCTAATTGGTACCTCTTGTTGTGACCACGGTTGAAAAAGTGTGAACCCGATGATCGGTAATAGAGTTTATTTTTCCAACAAAAGTTACCTTTTCCCAAGAGTGTCGCTGTGCAATTTGCCTGCATACGCGGGTGCAGATAGACAGGCCTGACATCGTGCGCTGGTTCGTCCGATTCGAATCATGTGGATCGCAACCTGCTAAACTTGATTTTCAATTTTTTTTGTTTTCCACATGTAAAAATTCATCTTATAAATTTTAATTTTGAAAAATTATTTTAATTTATAATTTTTTAATTTTTATTTATCTCATGAATAATGTTTCGCAAAATTAAATTTACTCATCTCATGAATTCTTTAATATTTTTCAGATAGCAATAAATATAGAGGCTTGCATAGGGCCCTCAAGGACAATTTAAATCTAGTTCAAAATGAGTTAAATTAATTATCATCTCGTGATAAAATTTAATCACCGTTTAATGAGACTTAATTCCAATAAATGCCACTGCACTCTAGACTTAAACGACTTAGTCGATATCTCCTGGATAGATTGTATTGATAACAACAATCTGTTGTGATGCTGCAAAATAGAGGTTTATGGAGTTAAATGCTAATAAGTCTTTGGGTTGTAATAATCTAGAAAAGATCCATGGATTTTAATAATCTAGCTTAATTAGCCTCTTAACGTCTTGTATAAGTCAAGCTAGCCAAGTGTTGAGCTGTAAGTCAAGACTGGTAGCTTGGTTAGTTCTATCGGTTAGCGTCAGGAGTCCAAGTGCAGTGTATTTAGCTTAATCGTATTTAGGTTGAGATTAGTATACGTAGTGGATTCTCTTGTAAGAAAGGACTATTGATGAAATAAGTGATTTCTATCTTCTTCTCTCAACCCTAATTATCTCTAGTTCTCATATATAGTCTCTAATTCTCATCTTGAATTCTCCAATTCTCTTCTCATCTTGACTCTAATTCTTCACCCGTCCTATGTCATGATCCGAGAGTAATCATGAATCCTGACAATTGGCATCCGAGCTTGTGAATTTGCTTCCAGTTACATTGATTAAGTTCAACTTGATTGTATAAGCATTAGATCAAGTGTTTGATGTCTAGTTCTTCATCAATCTTTTTCTTGATCAAAGTATTGCACTTTGGTGTTCAGATTTGATCGGTTATTGACTACAGTTATACTTAATGCAATGACCTTGAGCTAGCTAGAAGAAATTGAATTCGATCAATCTACAATATCATTACATTTATTCCTTTGCTAAGGTTCATATACTTGATCGTGTTAAACAAGGTCAGAGTTGTGTTGTTCAGCAGCATAGGATCAAGATTTCAGCCTTAGGTTACATTTGATCAAGGTTTCAGCTCAAGCTTGTGGTTTGTTGTTTAGCTGGCGATTAGCTCAAGATTTCAGATTTCAAATTTCAGTGTTTCGAACTTCTGGCCTGGAAGCTTTGCGTTACTGAGGTTGGCTAGCTAAATCTATCGTATTTACCGAATTTACAGTGAATAAAGGTTCTGTACATCAATCCTTGTAAAGAGTTGGCTGGAATTGGTGTCATAAGTCATGGCACTTGTGATCAAAGTTGTTGAATTACATAAACCGAGCTTCAGTACTTATTATTGGCCAGATTTGCTGCTATTGTGATTAGTTGCTAAAAATTGCCATTGTTTCTGCTGAAATTGTATTTGAATTTGCTGACTCACACTCAAGTAAGGCTGTACTTAAGAATTTTGCACCAAATTGTGCTAAAGTTAAGCTATTGGCTGCATTGCATACATAATCCGAATAATGCAGAGAAGCTTCTGTGTTGAGGTCTGAATTCAAAGATTCGAATCTGATTTTATGGTGAAGAAGTGGAATTCGAGTATTGTAAGTGTAGCTACACTCTTGTGAGCTTGTGTAAAAGCTATAAGGATCTAGCTGAAATTGCATTCAATCAAGTATGGCGACGGCTAATGTGTGCAATCTAGTAGATATATTAGTTCAATTGAGGCAGCAAATGGAGGGAACGACTCGAAGGTTGGACGATTCGACATTTTCGATGCAGCCGCAGACTCTACAACAATTAGCTAGGATACGAGAACAACTCATTAACCAAAATGGATACATTAGTCGAATTGGCTTGGAATAGGAAGTACAACAGCAACATGAATTGAAAATTCAAGATAAGGTTGATATAGCAGCAATACATCATGTATTTGATCCTTCGTTACCACAAGTAAAAGAGGTCGCAAAGGTTCAATGGAGACCTCATGATCCGGAAAAGGTGTTGTGCAATGACAACGATTTCAAAACAAGTGTATTTGGGAAGAAAATCGAGCTCTTTAACGAACAACGACAACATTCTTGGATTGAGAATTGTGAAAGGCTTGGAAATGAAGATCCAAAGAAGACCACATTGCAAGCGTTGCAGCAAGAGGCTAAACAGGGTTGTGTGCTGTAGCAACCTATTGAGGACGTAATGGAGAAAAAAGGAGAAGGATTGTGTGCCAACTGCGGATGTACTTGGAGCCACTCAACCAAGAAATGATGCATTACTGTCTTAATTTATTGCCTTATGGCCTAATGGGCAAAATGTTGAATCACCTAAAGTTGCTCCAACAGCACCACATGTGCAAATCGAGGTCTTGGGCATCAGAAGGTTAAGGTTTAAGCTCACAGCGCAGCCAAAAATTGTGATCAAAGCAATAGTTTGCCTTGACCATAGGAAGTATTATTCAGGCAAGAAATTAAGAGCCTTGGTCAAGAAAATATTAGTCTACAATGAAAGACCTCCTGATTTTCTACTTTTGAAGGAAAATAAGGTGCTTCTTGACAAGTATAACATGCTCAACGATTTGGAATTGGGGCATCCTAGGATTGTGTTATGGTCAATTGATAGACTTGGAGCATCTTCTTAGATGAAAAGAATGTTGAAGAAGGCAAGGACAAGGAAGAATTCTATCAAGAATGACACAAGATCAGTACAAAATTAGGGTCAAGCCGCTGCAACGGAACCAAATTTAGTAAAATATCAAGGTGTTACTGCTACGGAACAATCTGTTCAGCTGGACAAACTACAAGATCAAGTCCAACTGCAAACTCTTTTGAGGCCTTTTATTCCAGGATAGGAGGATTCACTCAGCAAAGATGTAAATTCATCAAGAAATCAGGGTGATTTCACTATAGTCCACGCAAGTATAGCCTAGTCATATTCTGTTACTTATCCAACAAAAGCGGCTGATTCAATTTAGATGAGAAACTTACAAAGTCTAATCAAAATGTAGGGTGAATTGAGTGGAGTTGATGTTTATTCATCTAAGAACACTAATAATAGACCACATGATTCAAGGATAATGGAGCAATTTGTCAAATTCAGCTGGGAAAAACTCAGCAGGGAAGTAGTGTTACAAAACACTTTAGTTGATCAACCTCATCTTTAGAGCCAAATGAGTAGAAGAACTGAGCTCAAAGCTAGCTCCATTGTGAGAAACAAGTAGAGGAAGGCCCAAAGGATGATATACAGTGGCCATTAGGAGTGCAAATTTGATCTAAAATATCAATCGAAGCAGATTCACTTGGCTTCTGTTACTAATTTAGCAAGGCAGCTAGAACAGATGCTAGATATCAGTGTGAATCGACTTAATAGTAAAGGGCACCCTCTAAGGGTCCAAGCTAATGTAAGGCCTCCTCAATCTTTTTGTTTTTTACTCCAACACCTAGTGAGTAACCAGAGTGAACCAACTAATTCACTTTGTAAGCAACAAAGTCACCTTGGAAGGGATGGTGAGGAGAGTGCTATTGCTGAACATTTTGAAAGCAAGCAACAAGCTTATTTTAATCAAGAGTGGAGTCTAAGATTAACAGCAACCTAGCTAATACATTTGAGCAGCAATTCAACAAAGGATACCATAATCATCTTACTTCTAAAGGTTTATTCGGTAAAAGGACTCAAGGTTGGACACAAGCTATTGTGGACTACGTTTCTATCATAGCTGCATTGATTTGGAAAGACCTAAGAAAAGATGGGATACTTGAAGAGCTTGCAATACAAAGTCACTTGAATCAGAGCAGCTATAGAGAATCATTTGAATGCAAGCAGCAAAAGGCGGTGCAAACAAGAACTAAAGACTTTGTGAATGATACGAAATGCGTGTGCTACAGGCTGCATAAGGTTGGTTGGGCTTCCTTGGGAGTTCAAAACAAGAATGACTTGCATTGGAGTCTAGCAATGACTCTCGTGGATTTGTCTTGGTTGGGTAAAATCCACATATTGCATGCTGAGAATCCAATTGCTCGAAATTATATGATACTTTTGTGCATATGAAGGCAATTAGAAGGGAATGTTTGCGCATTGTTTGCATTTAAAGCTAACAAACTAAGCCAAGAATTGATGCAAAATTTAATAATTGAAGCCTTGACCGAGTATGGCGATAAAAGAAGGAAGGTTGCTGCTGAGAGAAGGACTCAAAGTCTAAAACATGATGTGATCTATTTTGTAGTCTATGCTGCAATAGGTTGCAAGAATTGAAAAGGAAATTGGAGAATGTTATGCAAGCTTGTGGAAATCATCAAAGCCTCACGCATATCCATGCCTTGATCACAAGTAGTACGAAATTTGCAATGAAACCTCTCAAATGGAGGGAGATTTCTAAGCTTTTTTTCTCAAATAATGCTGCAAAAATGAAAGCAATTTACAATGCTACAAAACAAAAGCAAGACTACGGTAGTAGTGCTGAAATCGATTGGAAAGGGACTCTTGAGCAGCTACAAAAGTAGGATTGTGATGAAAAGTTGTTGTTGTATGCATACAAATCAATAAGCAACTTCAAGTTTCGAAATCAGTATCAATTGTTGAAGCTAGAATGTCAAGAATAGGAGAAGTAAACATCAAGTCACTACTCTCTACTAAGATTCTTGAGGACAAGAATTTCTTAAGGGGGGAGTATTGTAATGATTCTATAAAATAGTGGTTTATGAAGTTTAGTACTAATAAGTCTTTGGGTTGTAATAATCTAGTAAAGGACCGTGGGTTGTAATAATCTAGCTTAATTAGCTTCTTAGCATCTTGTATAAGTCAAGTTTGTCAAGTGTTGAGTTGTAAGTCAAGATTGGTGGCAAGGTTAGTTAAGTCGGTTAGCATTAGGAGTTGATGTGCAATGCATCTAGCTTAATCATATTTAGCTTGAGATTAATATAAGTAGTGGATTCTCTTGTAAGAAAGGATTATTGATGAATGAAGTGACTTCTATCTACTTCTCGGAACCATAATTCTCTCTACTTCTCATCTATAGTCTCTAATTCTCATATTGTATTCTCTAATTCTCTTCTCATCTTTATTGTAATTCTTCACCGATCCTATGTCATGATCCTAGAGCAATCTTGAATCATGACACAATCCCTCCACTAGATGTCCATGACAAATCATAAATATAACTACTGCCATTATCCATCTTACAGCTTCTACATTCGTTACTACCTCGTCCTTTGTCGAATACTTCGCTTATACTTGAATATATTCACAATATAAATTCTAAATGTCAAACACTTGGAATATTTTTGCCAAATATTCTGAACTATTCAAATACTTGTGAATCAACTAAGGGGACATATGTACATAAGAGATTGTAGATTCCATATTGAATACCTTATCCCTGTCAAACCTCACGCCACTTCCCATTGTACATGGGAATTCAGTAATTCGTTTAGACCTTTCTTATAGTACACCAAAGCAGCTGACGTTCCATGCACTAGTCCAGAACACTCTCAATGGTCCAACTCAGTGTGTCAATCTTATTAAACACGCCAACATATCATTTTTGGATCACCATCCATATGACCAAGACAAGTCATCTAAAATGTTAAATCATGCTCTTAACAGACAAGTAGCCCAAGCTCATCATTGACCACAAGTTACGTAAATAACATTCTATACCATTTGTTCCAAGTCTATCTCTAACTTAATCTCATTATTCACATAGAACGAATATGTAAAATGTAATATGAGGAATTTGTCCATCTTGTGGATGGTACTTAAAAGAAAGTCACTACACAAATTAAACCAGGAAATGACTGGAAATGACTAGAAATTCAATTTTATTTGTCAATAAAATAATATTAACAGAATAATTCTGGATTTCGGGTCACTAATCCTAACAATCTACCACTTGTTCTAAATCCAGCTTATTACAAACTTTAGGGCAATCCCTTATGTGTATGATCCGAATGGTCTACTAAGCCAGTTATTCTATTTGAACCAACATGCCTTATATGCAGCTTCTAGAGCTGCAACATATTAAGCCTCCATAGTGAAGTCAGCAATATAATACTATATGACATTCCTCCCACAAATGGCTCCTACTTTAAGAGTAAAGAAATGCCGCGACGTCGCACGTCTGGCATCTCTATATGACAGGATGTCCGGATCAGTATAGCCAACTGGAGCCACAACACCAAATCCTTACAGCTGATAATGCACCTACATCATTCCCAACGAGTAGTATATCGTCGACATACAAAACTAAGAAATTTGATGCTTGACTTGGTGTGTATGCTTAGCAAGTGCACTAAGTGGTATCAAGTAATACAGTGTGAGTATAGTATCGTTCCCACGAGGATTGATTATTGAGTAAGTACCGAAATTAGTAGTTTTAGCACTATCGGAAAGACAAAATTGGAGTTTCTGAGATGGAAACGAAACAAAATTAAAAAATAACTAACCCATTTACTAATTTTTATGAAAATATTTCTAATTTTAGACGAGTTTAATGATTTAATAAGATCCAAGGCATTCAATTTCAACTAGTTGAATTTGTACGCCTTTCTATTCTTGGAATTCAAGTTGTTATTACATGTTAACGGTAGAAAACCCTAATTGACTAAATATTCTCTCTCGAGCAACACTTAGCATACTCTTTTACATATTAACTCATCAATCTCTTGCAAGAATTTAAATATGAAATGAATTCTAATGATTCATGGTTTTCACTTATGACCACACAAATCGCGTTAATCTATCTCTAGCATTCGCTCAATTAGTGGTGTTTATCACCTTAGCAATAATCATAAATCTCCTCTCGGACTCATTATAGATCATTATAGACTTTAAATGATGATCAGGAATTCAAAACTCATGAAGAACAATGATAAACACTTCAACAATACAATAACAAAACATTGAATATGTAACTTCTTCTTTTCTCCTCCTTCTTCCCTATGAATTTCTACTTATATTCCTGCTTTGAATTGTGTTAATTCTAGACAAATTTATGATAAAACACCTCCCAAGCATCTTTATTTATTTTATTTGAGGATGGGATTACTTAAAAAAAAAAAAAAAAATTTCAATCTTTAATCTCATTGCACCACACTTCTGCTTCTGCTGTCCAGTTCTGTATCGTGCTGTTCAAGTTGATTTTTTTCAATTTTTTGCTGCTTTGAACAACCACCCCCCCCCCCCCCCCAAAAAAAAATCGGCTTTAACATAAAGTTGAACATGTTCAAGAAGTTCTTTCACATTATTTGTCTATTTTGCCAGCCAAAGTTGCAAGTTGAAGTGAATTGTTCATGGTTGTTGTACAGTCTCCGCATTTTTCTCTTCTTTACTGCGTTTCTTCATTTTTGTAGCTATGCACCTCCCAAACTCACTCTTGACATCATCTTGGACATGTTATTGAATGGTTTAATCCATCCTTGCACTTGATATGTTCATTTTGTCACCTAGTTTTGCAAGTTGAGATGAATTATGCAAGTTCTTGTTGTTCATGCTGTAGCCATGTAATTTGATGTGCTTTTCCCAACTTTTTGCTGTTGTTTGATGTATCTTGCATTCACTTGTTGATTTTGATGATAAAACCTAGCAAGATTTAGCACAAAATAGTTATTTTTTCAAAGAAATGGCAATAGAAGCGAAAAATAGTAAGAGTGAGCAATAGAGATAAAAACTTGAGGTAAAAATGTTTAGAAAATGAACTAAAATGACATGAATAATTATATACTAAGTTGAACTTATCAAAATACCCCTAAACTTAAATCTTGCTCGTCCTCTAGTAAGGCTCAGCATTAAAGCATAGGATCTCTTGCTTTTTAATTATTTATCGCAATTCAAAGCAAGACTACTTCTCTTCTGATCAATCTCTCTTTCTCTCTCTCTTCTGTGCCTAGCAACGTTCACCAAACCCCCCCCCCCCCCCCCCCCGTTTTTCGCTGACACCACCCCGCCTCCCCACCGCCCCACAGTCAGCCACCTGACCGACTCACGTCCACCCCCCAGCGACGCCACCTAGACACCAACGACCCACCGCCGGGCAAGCGCCACACCTCACCTCACACACCCATACACCACTTACACCGAACCACCACACCCACCTCACCACACTCACCCCGACATTGAGCCTAACTACCACCTAGCCCACCCAAACACCCATCCCCACAGCCCTCTGACCTCGCACCCCGTCACCGCCTAGCCTCACCCACCCCAACCCAGGCCCTGCCTCACCCAAACCCCAACCCTGACCTCGCCTGACCCACCGACCACTTCGCCCCATCGATTCTCGCACCTCACCACCACCTCGCCCCAACTATCCGGCACCATCTGCAGGACTAGACACCTGCTCTGACACCGGCACCACCACAACACCACCCCGTGATGCCCCATCAACATCATAAACTCACACACACCACACCACACCTCTCCCGCCCCACCACCACCACAATCACTGCCGCCAACATTCCTAAGCCAGCAGCCTGTAGCCGACAAGCAAGAGCGGGCCTAGGTCTTTAGCTGATGGATGCAGGCCATCTTTTTAGGCTGGGGGTCCTAGGAAACAGCGTCCCTTCAGGGTAGCCCCCTTAAGGGGGAAGGCTGCGTACATCTACCCTCCCCAGACCCTGCTTTTGGCGGGAGCCCTTGGAGGCACTGGGTCTGTTATTGTTGTTGTTGTTGTTGCAATTCAAAGCAAGACTATTTCTAATAGAAAAGAATGTCCGAGACTCAAAGTTTGAGGGTTCTAAAGGTAAAACAATCTTTCCAAGGAAAATCCCATCGATCATCTAGGTAACCGAATTCAAATGTTGGCTAAGTATATTAACTTTATCCGTTCTTTCTAATCTGAAGACACACAAACCGAATAGAAGACAAAAATCATGTCACTCATGACAGGACTTCTCAAGTATGCCCACGACTAAAATTATTCATCAAATTTTTTCCTCCCCCTTTCTACTTATATATTTTTTTAAAGGTGCTTAGTTCCTTGTTAGCTTTCTAAGTATCCCTTGTAGCGAGCTTTCAATGCGGCAGCACCTGTTCCAGTTGGCCTAGGGTGCCACGTGTTGAAACACCCTTAGAGATCTACTTGCTTGAGGTATCAAGGCAGGAAACCAACACACCGTAGCCCATGTCCCAATGATAGACGTTTTTAACATTATAGCTATGCTTAGATATTCTATCCTCATTTTTTTCATATATTTGTTTTACTTACATTTAGGCATAACTCTTCAAAATCTATTACACAAATGATAATTTTAATGCAATCTATTCAAATTTGAGCATCTTTTAATCAGAAAGAAAGGCACACTACAAAAAAAGTGGCCAATAGCAACAAAGCAGTTTCTGTTGCTATTGGCTATTTTTTTGTTACTATAGCTTTTAGCAACAAAATTTTGTCTGTTACTACGTTGTTGCTATTGCCGCTGCCACTAAAAGTTATAGCAACAGAAAATGCAAGTTGTTGCTATTGCACCCCAATAGCAACAAACTGGTCATTGTTGCTAGATTTGTTACTATTGCCTTTTGCAACAACATGACAACTGTTGCTATTGGTTACAACAACAAAGTACTTTCTGTTGCTGTTGGTTACAGCAACAAAGTTCTTTCTGTTGCTATTGGTTACAGCAACAAAGTGCTTTCTGTTGCTATTGGTTACAGCAGCAACAAAGCTACATCAATATCATTACAGTTCTGTCACTATTGCTTTTAATAACAACATTGTACTTCTGTTTCTAAATTTCGTATTTTTCAAACAATTCGAACACATAATTGAAAATAACAAAACCAAAACCCTACATCATCATCATACCAACGGACAAATTTGTCATGCATTACATACAACTAGAATCATCCATAAATCCAAACAAAAAAACACATAGTTGAGTAAGACACAATATTCAATACAATTCTTTCCATCATATGCAGGTTTAGCAAAAACACATAATAAACTTCACTCCACATCTTCCACTGCATCATCCTCGTCTTCTAAGACATCATCCCCATCTTGTTGCTCACTTCATCATCACGAGATCAACTAGCTTCCTGTAAAATAAAGATAAACAAACCAAAACTTTTGTAAGGGTGGAGATCACTTGCCTTTAGAGTAGGTAGCCACATGTCAAAAGTGAATCGAGTGTTTTAAGTAAAAAAAATAGTCATGTTGCAATAGCTAGCAAGGCAAACGTTTAAAAGAGAGCAATGCAAATCCAAAGCAATTAAAGAAATAATATCCAACAGGGCCTAAAGAAAAGGTTAAATTAATTAAGTAGTCTACAAATTCATCACAAACAACCCATAGGAAAGGTTAACTTAATTAAGTATCCTACACTTAGAATATATAAATATCATTGAAATAGGACATAATATTAGTAAAAGTACATTAATTACATATAGTAATCTCTTATTGACCATAGGAATAGTGTAAGATTTGTTACAAGACTCAAATTCCATGTAATTTGTATTTTACTAACTATAATTTGAATCAACAACTCAAATTCACTACACAAGCATCAAAACAAATCAAAAGCTAAAAAATGTGACAAAAACAGAACTCATCATCATGAAGCATCAAACATTATAATCTAATAGATTAGAACTCATTGAAATCTACGTTTTTAAGAGAAGAAATACCTTAAAACACCATATGCTTAGTTTATATTTTCTCAAAATCGAGCATAAATCGAACAAACTAATCATTATAGCATATGTCAAAACTAACACTACACCAAACACTAACACATTAGATAATCATATATTAAAATATTCAATCCTCAACAAATTGACTGTAATCTTACATTAAATGACTCAATCTTCAACAAATTAACATGAATCTTACATTAACCTTATTTTATTACAAACCAACCCTATTTTGTACCTGAAACAACAAAACGATGAAACAAAAGAGTGAAGACCTAAAGATGAGATTTATAATACTTTCAAACAATGTAAACCTAGTATAATCGGATAGTGAACTGCGAATTAAACTATATCACAACCGAAATTGAAGCACGAACACTACAAGAAAAAGATGATTTAGTACCAAAAAATTTTCGATACTCAAAGCTTATTTTCCGATACTCTCATTAAGTGGATCATCTGACTCTCCATCATCAATACTCTCGTCATTAACATCAGTAGATAACAACTCATCTCCATGAAAAATCGAAAAATTTGTATGAACCCCCTTCCAAAGTAAGTGTTCACGAACAATGTCTGGTTGAACAAGCATCACAGAACCACATATATTACATGGGCACTTGATCCTACCATTTAAAGATGTAGTACTTTTTGTAGTGCTTATGTATTGTTCCACTACATCCATAACTTCTTGACTAAACCTGGGCAAATTTATCCAACTTTTTTGACCATCCATCAATCACTTATCCTATAGAAGTCAAATTGAGAAGCATCACAAATTAGTTAATTCTTATAACTATATTAAAGTCTATACTCATAATATAAAGAGTTTCCTAGTATAAAATCTTCTTACATAGAAACATATATTAGTGTCAATATATCAACCATATATTAGCACAACAAAGTAAAACAATATCACAAATGTTGCAGATCAAATAATAATAGATAACAACATGTCACATTCAACAAACTTGAACCTCATTTACATCATCTTCATGAGTATAATCAATTACAAGCTCACTTTTCAATTAAAATTCCACTTCTAATTTCCATATTTAATTTTTTCAATCTCCAGTTTCTAACCAAAAATAATCAAAAATTAATTATAAAGGAAATACCTTCACCAACATAACAAATTTCCAATTACTTTCTCCTTTCTCTCACTCTCTACACACATATTGGCATCCCAATAGAGAACTCAACTAAAATCCAACTAAAAAATTCGGAACTTTTAGTTGTCACAATAAGTGAACAGTACCACCAACAACTAGCAAATGAACATTAATGCAAAATTAACAAGAAATTCCAACAGTTACCAAAACCTCTAAAATATACCAAAAACGTGCACTTAAAACCCTAATTTCAACAGCTTCATTAACTTCTAAACCCTAATTTACATCAAAATCCAACGAAGTTAACAAAAAAATTTGATAAATTGAAGAACATATCAACAAAAAAAGAGACTAAAATACAACAAATAGCATAGATTAACTCACCGGAAAGGCCACGAGATTGGAAACGTGGATAAGCAAGCAGATGAAGAAGAAAAGGAAGAATGAAGAAAGTTAAAAGAATGGAAAAATAGTGCAGTTTAAGTAATTTTGGAGAATAAAATTGGAGCGGGAGCGGGAGACTGAAATTTGAGAGAGTGAGAGATGAAAATCGAGAGAAAAGTAGGAAGCAGGGCGACACAGAAAACCGGGTTAACAAGATGCGGTTTTCAGGCAATTGAACCACATTTCCTAGACGCGGTTTAGATCCAAGTAAAATGCGTCCATGAGATGCAGTTTTATTTATGTAATTCTATTTAAATGGTGCTGGGCACTGGTTATAAGCCGCGTTAAGTAAAAGCAGGTTTATCTCAAAATAAACGCATTTTTTTAAAGCGGTTTTATTTGAATATAACCGTGTTTTTTGAATGCGGTTTAATTGTTGCCACGTGAACCCCACCAAGTGAATATTTTATTTTCAGCATTATTTCTTTTATTTTTTTTATTTTTGAGCATTGTTTTGGGAACCGGCTCTAATATATATTTTATAGTCTAGTATCATAAAATATTCGATACAATAGGATAACAACTCAATTGTATCGGAAAACCTTAGATACTATAGAATTTTTAGTATCGGTTACAAAATTTTCCGATGCAATAACAATTTTCCCGCTACAATGCGCAACCTCATTGCTTTAAGTGTCCATAACCTTAGTATCCGTAGCATGTATCCGATACAATTAATGTCTTTTTGTATCGGTTCACATATCCGATACTAAATTTTTTGAAACTAAAGGTCATTTTTCTTGTAGTGGAAATTGATACCTTCACAATAGAGTCAAGCTTGCAGTGTTAAACCCTTTCTCTCTACCAGACCTACAACAGGGGCACAAAACTAAATTAAAGAAGTGAAGAGCCAAGTGAAGGGACGAGAGCAAGAGAAAGCATAGAGACAAGCAAGAGAGAGAGAGAGCGTACAGAAGCGAGAGAGAGAGTGAAGCGAGCAAACAGGGAGAGAGTGAAGCAGGCGACAAAGAGAGAGTGAAGCAGGCGAACATGGAGAGGAGTGTCAAACCCTTGTGATTTAGGGCATATTTTTTATTTTATAAAATATTAATAAAATTTTTAATACCCAAATTTGGGCTTTGGCACGAATATTTCACCCAAAAAATTTGTGAATTGACATAAAATTTTAAATTCTTGCCAATATTAAATTTATGTAATGTATTTAGAGGGAAAAAAAGTTATTATAATTGAATTATCTATATGTCTTTGACAAATTATTTTTTATTTTTTTTACAACGTAATATTGGAGGGAAGTAAAAATTCGTTTCTTACCTCATGACATATACAAAAATTTCTATTAAAATGCCTTTACTAACAAACACAAGTGTACTGTTGGTAATGCTATATAGAATACCAACAGATTGATTTTTTGTTACAAAAGGGGTCAGCTTTGTATAAGATTTTGCATCTACAGCAAAAGAAAATTTCTGTTGCTATTGGTAAATCAATTGTAACAGAAAATTTTCTAGTTTGTTACTATTGGTCACTTTTTTTGTAGTGGTAGAACAGCTATGCTAACTATTGAACTCAAACACCACAGTTTTATCAAGATAGTACCTCAGAATAGATCATGTTTTGTAATGAGAATATAAAAACAATTGTTCCTCTGGTTATTCAAGTCTAATTAAAGTAAACAAGCTAAAAATAGTTGAAAAATTTCCTAAAAAGCACGATGATAAGGTCTCCAAAAATTTTTTTTGGTTTTAATACCCAAAAAAAATTTGGGTTGCCTCCTAAGAAGCTCTTATGTTATAGTCATTAGCTTGACTTTTTGCCATTGATCTATCCTAAGTCCTGAAAAAGAATGGCGTTTCCTCCATCCACCCTTAATAACCATTTTCGTCCATGGAGCTTCTTTGTACCCTTCTTTACATGACCACCTCCACCTTCTTTAGTGATGGGTCCTTGAGCTTAATGTGCCAGGACTTGAATTTCTTTTTTTGGATGTTTTCTGCATTTTTTCACAAAGTCATCCTTGGCTCCGAAGGCCTCTATCTGTGTTAGATAAACTTGACACTCTATTTCAATTACTAGTGGTAGTGGGTCAGTTAAGATGGGCTTGGTCATCGGTGGAGATAGGTTAATCAAGGGGCTTATGTCACATTGAGTGGTTCTTCTAATGTGTCCCCATCCCTCATTGCCATAATGTTAATTTGCTCACTTGGGTCGGTGATGGTATTACCAGGCAAGGAATCTTTGGAACTCTCAAAAAGTTCCTCTAATATAGTCCCTATTTGAGTTTCTAAATTCTGGACGAAGGCTTTTTGATTTCTAAAGCTACCTTTGGTTTCTAGAAAAAACTCCCTAAATGTTTTTTCAAAGTCATATTTCTTTTCATGAGGTGGATGAATGGGTGGCCAAGGTGCTTTGTGATGGTTCAATGAAAAATTAGAAGGGTTCTTCCATCCTTGACTATAGGTGCTAGAGTAAGGGTTGTATTGGGTTTAGTTATAATTTGATGTGTACTTATATTGTTCAAAACCCAATGAGAAGAAAATTTTGTCCACTTGGCACTCCGTACTAGCATGGTTACCAACACAAAATTCATATCTAGGAGTACGAACAACTTATAAACGTATAATGTGATCCAGTTGTTTTTGAATTAGTGAGAGTTGAGTCGATGACGCATTAATTTCATGAATGCTCAATTGTCTTCTTACTATGGAATTATATTGAGGTCTCATATAGTTATAGCAAGCCATCACCTTTAGCAAAATTCTTTGTCAAAATTTCCCTTTTCTTTTTTTTTCTTTTTTAAAGTTTCAATCTTAACATGCAAAATATGAAAAATAAACTTAAAAGTTAGAAGAAAGATAAAAATAATAAGAAAGTACCAAAATACAACAATATAATTAACAAAAACAAAGTTTTTTGGGGGTAGTAATTCTAATTTTTCGAAAAGTTTAAAAATACAAACTTAACTTGATGTATTGAAAAGTTTAAGGAAAGATAAAACTAATAAGAAAACTTAAAAATACAATAACTAAACGAAAAAAACTTAAGAAAAACCAAATTTTGGATGGAGGGTTTTGGGTGGTTTAGGTTGGGGGCGGGCGGGGGAGATGGGGAGAGTAACACAAATGTTTTGAAAATCTTAAAAAAAATAATTTTGACTTTCAAAATCTTAAGAAATTGTTCTTATAACTAAAAGCAAGATGAAAATAAGGACAAAATACAAGAAAAATAACAATATAAAACAAAACTAACAAAAACACAATTTTAAGGGGGTATTATACAATTTTTTTAATAGCTTTACATATCAGACAAATTAAATGAAATGAATGAAATAAAAGATTCTTGTTCAAATGTAAGAAAATTTTACGAGTTTTCACAAATGAACTTTAAATTAGTACTAAGACTAGGTGGTACTAATATCTTTCAAATAAAGACAATCCCCGGCAACGGTGCCAAAAGCATGATGCTTTACTTGGTGTATATGCTTAGCAAGTGCACTAAGTCATATCAAGTGATACAGAGTGAGTAGAGTATCATTCCCAGGAGGATTGATTATTGAGTGAGTACTTAAATTAGTGGTTTTAGCACTATTTGAAGGACCGAAAATTAAAGTTTTTTATATGAAACAAAACAAAATGAAATAGAACTAAAATGTTTACGGATTCTCAGGAAAATATTTCTGATTTTAGATGAGTTTAATGATTTAATATGACCCAAGGCATTTGGTTTCACCTAGTTCAATTAATACGCCTTTCTATTTTCGGTATTCAAGTTGTTATTACTTGTTAATGGTCGAAAATCCTAATTTACTAAATATTCTCTCTCGGGAAATACTCAGCATACTCTTTTATATATTAATACATCAATCTCTTGCATTAATTTAAATAAGAAAAGAGGTTTAAAGATTCATGGTTTTCAGTTAAGACCACACGAATTATGTTAATCTATCACTAGCATTCGCTAAATTTGTGGTGTTTGTCACCTTAGCAATCATCATAAATCTCCTCTCAGACTCTTTATGAACCATTATAGGCATTAAATGGTGATGAAGCTTTCAAAACTCATGAAGAACAATGATAAACACTTCAACAATGCAATAACAAATCATTAAATACGTTAAATTAGAAGAGAGCGTATATTAAAACTTAGGCTACATTATGGCCTTGGAAAAGAAAAATTAGTTCATGGTAAACATACCATGATAAAAAACTAAGACAAAATCCATGAAATTAAAGAACAAAGGGATAGAAAAGAACTTGAAAATAAGAAATCACAAACCAAGCTTTTTCTTTTCTCCTCCTCCTTCCCTACAAATTTCTACCTATATTCCTACTTTGTATTGTGTTTTTTCTGGATGAATTTATTGCAAACTTTAATCTCATTGCACCACACTTCTGCTTCCACCACTTAGTTCTGCAGCATGCTGTTCAAGTTGATTTTTTTCAAATTTTTGCAGCTTTGAACTACCCAAAATCTACTTTGATATAAAGTTGAACATGTTAATGAAGTGTCCAAGAATTTCTTTCATGTTATTTCTCCATTTTTCCACCCAAATTTGCAAGTTGAAGTGAAATGTTCATGGTTGTTTTACAGTCTCTGCATTTTTCTATTCTTTGCAGTTTTTCTTCATTTTTTCCAGCTTTGGACAGCCCAAATTCACTCTTGACATCATCTTGGACATGTTTAATGTGTTTTTTAATCCACCCTTGCACTTGATTTGTTTATTTTTCCGCCCATTTTTGCAAGTTGAAAGAAATGTGCAAGTTCATGTTGTTCTTGTTGTAGCCATGTATTTTGTGTTTTGCCCAACCTTTAGCTCTTGTTTGATGTATCTTGCATTTGCTTGTTGATTTTGATGATAAAACCTAGCAATATTTAGCATAAAATAAGTGTCTTTGCAATGAAATGGCAATAGAAGCGAAAAAAAGTAAAAGTGAGCAATACTAACAAAAACTTGAGATAAAATGGTTAGAAAATGAACTAAAATGATAAGAATAATTATATACTAAATTGGACCTATCCAAAGTCACTACTTTCTCTTAACATCATTTGTACGTGCATGGTTCGTCAACCAATTGCTCAAAACTATAAGACTTAATCCCTTTATTGAATCTAATATTCGATGAGCATGATGCTTGCTTCAATTCATATATGGACTTCTTCAGTTTGCATACCATATCCTTTTGATATTTGCCAATGAAACTGTCTTGTTGCACCACAAAGATGTTTCTTCAAGACGACCATTCAAAAGGGCCGTTTTGTCTTCCACTTGCCAAATCTCATAATAAGCTGCAATAGATAGGAGTATCCTTATGGACCTTAGCATAACTACTGGTGAGAAGGTCTCATCATAATGGATTCTTTCCTTTTGGATAAAACCCTTAGCAACCCAACTTGCCTTGAAGGTCTCTTCCTTCCCGTCCACCCTTCTTTTCCTCTTATAGACCCATTTGCAACCAATGGGCTTAATGCCAATAGGCACCTCTACAAGATCTCAAACCTGATTAGAATACATATATCCCATCTCAGATTTCATTGCTAAAACCACTGGCTAGCATCTGTTTCTTTAATTTCCTCATTGCAGCTAAGAAGATCAGATTCAATGTCACAGCTGACCCTTGTGGCTCCTGCCATAAACCTATCAGGTGCCCTGACAATCCCCCTACTACGCCTAGGCTCCCGTGTACTAAGAACATTCTCAACCTGATCAATAGGTGCAACTAATGCATTGTTATGATTCAAGATGAATCTTAGATCATGACCTAGGATAGACGAATTTGCGATGAGGGAGAAGTGAAATCAAGATGAGAATTAGAGAGAACATAGATGAGAAGTAGAAAGAATTGGAGTTGAGAGAGAGAAATAGAATCAATATCATTCATCAATGCGTTATTACAATGCAAGTCAAGCTACTTATACTACTTCTGGCCTAAGATGATTACAAGGGAAAATATCTAATAATTCACTTCATCTGGACACAACTAACGAGCGCCTAACTCCCCTTTAACAGACATTCCCTCCACTTTTACTTGAAATATCTAGACTAATACAAGGCATACACTAAAGAAAGTACTGACATGACTTGTTCTACTTGAGTGCTACCGACTAGTAATTACTACTAATTCCATAATATCCAAAATACCAGGATCATGACATATACTTCCCCCTCTAAGGATTCTTGCCTCAAGAATCGTATTAGTAAAAATACAGCTCGATGACTCGGAGAAATTGCTGAATGGCCTTTATTCTATCACAATCTTAGACTCATTTGCTAAATTGCATTGGTTTGTGAACAATCAAGAAGAACACTGCTTCAAGATGCTTATTGACTTGTATTTATACTGCAACAACTTGGACTTCGAATCCACTCTAGTAACAGCTCAAAGATCCAATTCCATTCGAGCTCACCAGCAACTTTGGTCTTGCATTTGCTTCTGTAGCAACTTACGAAAAATCTTCGAAATCTCCTCCCATTTGAGAGGTTTCACTATGAAATTCCCATTTCTTTTGATCACAACACGAATGCCCTTGGAGCACTGACAATTCTCACAAGATTGTATACCAATCTCCATCTTCTCATCACATCTTCCCAACTAAAACGAGTTGCATTCCTTCTGTTAACCTTAGTAGCAACAAGATTAGAAGGCCTCCATTTTCCAGCAACGAATGCATCTTTGTAGGAAGTCACATGCTTGGAATCAGAGTCCAATTGAATAGCCCCTTAATGCAATTTGTAGGACTTAGCTTCATAGAACATAGCTAGAACAATTGTAGGACTGCACACAACCTCCTTGCTGAACTGCTCAAACCTATCACCAGATAGTGCTCCTAATCTCATGCTCTCATCTTAATAAAAGCATTTTGGCTCTTGCTTTCAAATTGATCAACACTCCACTTACACACTTCCACTAACTTAACCTTTATGTAGTCCTGAACCTCACATATCCGATAATTCTTTTCACAATCAACTCAAAGAGTAAGGTGTTGCCTCCAAAGAGAACTCTCTGCTTTAACCTGATCTTCTTCTTGCTATTAGAAAATACGACTTAAGGACTCATGAGGTCTCATGGTTGCTTGTACCCTTGGAGAATGCCCCTTGCTTGTAACTCTATGAACACTCAACCCAAACTATTGTCTTGATTTTCCTGATAATATGGCACAAGAAACGTTCCCAAATAATTGATCTTGACATTTATGACCCAACATATACTCTTGTTTGCCATTGTATCCCATTCATTGGACCTTCCTCTTTTTCCTTCTTGCTTTGGAGCTAATTTTAAGCTGAATTCTTCCACATCTATTACTCCAAGAATGAAGTTGTTCAGCCAAAATTTTATTTTTACTTCAGCTTTTGGATGCCTGACATCATGTTGCACTTTACTTGAATTAGGAGGCCTATTACTTGTGCTCAAAGACGGATAAGAACTAGCTGCACTCACTTGAACCTGCAATGTGATCTGATTTTGCAAATTCTCCAATGGAATTTGAACTCCTGCTTGCACTGGAAGTATAATAGAATGTTTCCTAGCTTAATATGTTTGTACTGTAGGATGAGCAACAAGATTTCTTGCTGAATTTATATCTTTGCTGATTGAATTCCACCTCCTTATGGCCAATTTGATTGTCCTTTTGATCCACGAACAAGCCCGAAGTCTTACTCTTAACCACATCACCTGCTTAGGTTGCCTCCCTTTCATATTCTTGAGCATGTTAAGCTTGTCAAGAATCACCTTATTTTCCTCAAGAATAAGAAATCTGGTGCACTTCATTTGTAAACCATAATTGGCCTTTCTAATGCTCTCAATTTCTTACATGAATAACACTTCCTAAGGTTAAGGTGAACTACAGATTTGATCTCAATATGCTGCTGCAATGAGAGCTTAAACCTCAACTTTCTAATGCTCACGACTTCAATGTATACTTGCAATTTCTCAGTTGCAACCATCAGTGGTTCCACCTCTTGTTTAATAGATTCAAAACTTCAGTCTTGCATTGAGATCATCATCTCTTGAAGAGTTTGTAATATCTTCTGAAATTGTAGCTCGATAAATGCTTGATTCCTCTGGATCAAATCTTTGATTATCTCATTAATCTTTTGAAGCGATTCTATAACAGCATTTACATCCATTTCTATCTCAATTCTATGCAAGCACTTCAGCTTAATCTGATGCAAGATCCTAAGTGTAAGCCTTGATTGAATGCAAATCCAGCAAGATCGATAGCAACTTCAGCTAAAATGAAGTACTAAAGTTGACCAATATAAATCCAGCAAGTTAGATCACTTTTTTCAGTGCTTAAAGAAGCAAATACCAGCTAACAGTTCACAAGAATAGCAACTCTGTCCAAAAAATTGATATACTGAAGCTGATCGAATGTCAATTCCATAATTTCTAATACAGATTCAAGTAGCCCATATGCAACTTCAGTTGGATCTATAAGCTTTTGCGCCAGATCACTTGAGTTAAACTACAAGATTGCAATAACAACAACTTTTGAATAAAAATTTTGAAGCACTGAAAGTCTGATTGAACGCAATCTGAACAGCAGTGCTTAATTTTAATTAAACTTGATCAATTGCTGATGCAATCAAATTGAATGAAGTTCAATTCAATCGGAAGCAAATTCACAAGCTTTGATACCAATTGCTATGATTCAAGATGAATCTTGAATCATAACTTAGGATAGAAGAGTTTGAGACGAGGAAGAAGCAAAATCAAGATGAGAATTAGAGGGAATATAGATAAGAACTAGAAAGAATTGGAGTTGAGATAGAGGAATCGAATCAATATCATTCATCAATGCCTTATTACAATGTAAGTCAAGCTACTTATTCTACTTCTAGCCTAAGATGATTACAAGGAAAAATATCTAACAATTCACTTCACCTAGACACAACCTAAAACTGCGCATCTCCCCTTTGACTGACATTCCCTTCACTTTTACTTGAAAAGTCTAGACTAATATAAGGCTTGCACAAAAGAAAGTACAAACATGACTAATACTAATGGCTTGTAATACTTGAGTGCTACTGATTAGTAATTACCACTAATTCCAAAATATCAAAAATACCAGGATCACGACATGCATCAACTATATCCCGAGTTGTGTGCAATTGTTTAGAATTAGCGTTACTTTCTTTTAATTCCTCTAACATTACTCTGTTTCTATTTATTTAGTTTCTATTTCTTTTGGTTTTATAGTCTTCTAAAAAATCCTCTTTTCAACATTTTGCATTTACTTTTGCAAAAACCTTTTGATTAGAAGAATTATAGAAAAGACCACCCTCGTTTCTCTAGGATTACCCGAGAAAGAGATCGGTAAAGTAGCAAGACTCATCATGGACCTTACCATCTTAGACAGTGTCCTATTTCTTCTTTGTGCACCACTATTCTACTGTGATGTACTCGAAGCAAAAAGCTGAGATCATATCCGATTTGCAGTTAAGAAATCCAGAAACTCAACAAAAGATATTGTACACCCAGATCTGATCGAAGTGACATAACTTGTTTATCTAGTTACATTTCAACTTCAACTTTGTACTCTTTGAAGTTTTCAAAAGAGTCCAACAAATGTCTAACTAGGTAAACATCAATCAATTAATCAAACAATCAATCAACCAACTCATATCCATTCCTTAAGTAATCATCAATTAATGTGATGAAGTAATCATATCCACTTCTTTCCCGAACATTCATTGGTCCATATACATATGTGTGAACCAGCTCATGAAAGTCACAAACCCTATTGCCTTTTCTCTTAAAGAAAGACTTGGTTATCTTTCCTTCTATGCAGGATTCGCAGACTGGTAACGACTTCAAGTCCAAAAGCCTTTACGACTTCATCTTTCACAAATTTTTGGATCCCGTTCGAATTAATATGACCTAAACCTTGGCGCCATGTGTAGGCATTTTCCCTTTTAGGGTGTTTTCTTTTAGGAGATTAAGCAAGTGAGCTTGTGTTAGATTCATATAGGAAAATACTAGAGTTTTGATCAGGAAATAACATGAATAAACCATTTATACATTCACTTTTGCAAATAAACAATTTATTTCTTGAAAAAAGGTTAACAACTAAAATCAACTGAATAACAATTACCCATTAAAATGAGATACAGAAATCAAATTCCTGTGCAGTGCAGGTACAAATAAACTATGTTTTGAAATCAAAACTCTACCACTAAATACTAAGCTAACACCTCCTACTCCTAAAATCACTATTCCTGTATCGTGCCTAACCATCAGGTACAGCTCCCCATTATATAGCCTCCCGGTTAGCCTGAGTCCCCGTAACATATTACAAACATGGTCAATTGAAGCTGAGTCCACAGACCAGGAGCCTGGTGGATTCTCAACTACACATGACTGAACTAGGCGAGATATCATCATACCTTTACCAGATGGCTTAGCAATCTTTGCAGGAAGAGTAGCTATGTACTTTGTGCAGTTCCACTTCAAGTGGCCCATCTTTACGTAGAATTCCTTTTGTTGACTTCTTATGAGGCTTAGTCTTTGCACTAGCAACCTTGTCATTGCCTTTCTTACCAATCGGTCCCATGTTCTCCATGCCCCCACTAGCCCTTAATACATAAGTCAAGTGGACACCTCCCCTTGCTCGCATCACACCCTCTGCAACTTACAACTCCTTCATCAGCTTAAGTAATGAATAATCTTTATTATTCATTGCATAGGTGAGCCTGAACTGAGTAAAAGAGCAGGATCGAGGGCTAAGGATGATGCCCTACTGAGACTTATCAATTTTAGCTCCTAGAATCTCCAACTCAGACAAGCACGCCATCATTTTCATGATGTTCTCTTGAACTGGTGGCCCTTCTTACATCCTCATGTTCAACAATCTCCTCATCAATTCTTGCCTAGCTGCCCTATCTTGACCACTAAACATTGGTCACAGAGGCCAAAATATAACATTTGGCTAATTCATTAGCCTTATTCCAGCATTCTTAACACTCTTTAACAACGGTTGCAGAATTGTTAGCAGGCACCTTAGGTCGAGCATCAGTGAGAGCAAACTTATGACCCTCATGTATTAATACTATATCCAAGTTCATTTTTCAGGTGAAGTAATTCGGTCCAATTCAAGCTTTGTCTTTCAGAATTGAATGAAGTGCACCAATCAAAGCCATTTCAAAAACTGTGTTAACGTAAACAATTGTGTAACTGTCCAACAAGAGTCATCTATAGTGCAGTGATATCTGTTCTTTTATTTTAGCACACACAATAAGTCACGTATCCACTAAACTGTACTATCATGCATTCAATGACGACCCTAACACAACACTCCTTACTCCCTGGTAGCGGCGTCGCATGAATTTAGTTTGGGTGAGAACTATTTTCAATTAACATGTTTTATTGTAACTCTTACTAAACATGATTAACTCATCACTTTGCCTTATTGCTATCTTCTATTCTATCAAGTATTTATGGCTTTAATGGTCTATTTTGACGACGAAATGACGTCCTTCTAAATAATGTCTCCACTCCTTGACGGCCAAGAGGATAACAAGATAATCTTTCTCATAAATTGACAACTGTAGATGCCTTAGACTCAACGCCTGTCAAAGATAAGCCACAGGTCTCCCCATATGAGATAAGCCTGCCCCAACTCCTTGACCATAAGCATCAGTCTCTAGCACAAAATCTTCACTGAAATGAGCCATAGCCAACATTGGTGCTGCACGCATTGCTACTTTCACTGCATCAAAAGCATCTCTAGTTTCTTCTGACGACTTAAAGACATTCTTCTTCAAGAGATCGGTTAATGTCTTGGCAATGACCCCATACCTAGCTAAAAGCTTCCTATAGAATCCAGTCAAGCCCAGAAATCCCTACAATTTTTTCAATGTAATAGGAATTGGCAAATCCCTCATAGCTTGGATCTTAGAAGAATCTGTGGATACTCTACCATAGGAGATGATATGGCCTAGATACTCTACTTGTGACTGAGCAAAGGAGTAGTTGGACAACTTAGCACAAAGCTTGTGACTACGCATCACACTGAACACCGCCTTCAGATAAGCCACATGGTCCTCCAATGTGGCACTATAAATCGGAATATCATTGAAGAAAACTGATGCGATTTTTTACTAGCAATTGCACTAGTCGCTTCAAGCAATACAGAGTGAGTAGAGTATCATTCCCACGAGGATTGCTGAGAGAGTACTGAAATTAATAGCCTTTAATACTATTTGAAAAATCAAAAATTTGGGAATTTTGATATGAAATAAAGTAAGATAAAATAAAATAAAATAAAAGTTAAAACTAGACTAGAATGAGTCGAATTAAATTTTTTTTTATTAATTAATCAAGTCTAAAGCATCCGATTTTGCCTTAGTTGCATCAATACGCCTTTTCTATTCTCGATATTCAAGTT
The DNA here is from genome assembly GCA_018398585.1 of Simmondsia chinensis. NCBI lineage: Eukaryota > Viridiplantae > Streptophyta > Magnoliopsida > Caryophyllales > Simmondsiaceae > Simmondsia > Simmondsia chinensis. Next base: position 8,340,562 of record JAGTTD010000025.1, read on the forward strand.
GTTACTATGTGTTGATGGTGAAAAATCCTAATTTACTAAAAACATTCTCTCTCGAGCAACATTTAGCATACTCTTTAACATATTAACCCATCACTTTCGTGCATGAATTTAAATAAGAAAAGAGTTATAAAAGCTCTATGATTTTCTTTTAAAAACCACACAAATCGCGTTAATCTCTTTCGAGTATTCGTCCAATTTGGGGTGCTTATCACCTCAGCACTCATCATAAATCTCCTCTCGGTCTCATTATGAATCATTACGGGCCTTAAATGGTGATCAAGCATTTAAAAATCATGAAGAACAATGATAAACACTTCAACAATATAATAACAAGAACATTGAATACCTTGAATTAGAAGTGAGCACATTTTACAACTGAGGCTACATCGTAACCTTAGATTAACAACATTAGTTCATGTTAAACTTTATAAAAAATATTACAAACATCAAAATACATGAACTAATGAAAAACAATGATAAAACTAACAAAAATAACCAAAAAAAAAAAAAAATTCAAAGAATAGGCCAGGTCTGCACTGCATAGACACGACCCCTTCTCACCCCTTTCTTACTCAATTTTTTTGTATTTTTTGATCTAAAAATTTGATGAATAAACTCCTTGAAACCTCCCCTATTTATACAAGTAATATTGGGATAAAAAAAGTTTGTAAAAATCTCAAAAATCAGCTCCCATTGGTGCATCCTGAGGCAGACTGCCGATCTGATTTTTTTGCTATTTTTCTTGATTCTTTCTACACTCCACCAACCAAATTCTCCACCAAAACATCATATTGATATTGTGTGATGTTTGAACAATGAATTTAGTTAAAAAAAAATCTAGTTTTAATTGCCAATATGCAAGTTGTTCTTGAATCACTAAATCTGCCGCAGTTTCTACAATCATTTTCCAGCTCGGTTTTCTTCATTTTTTTCATGAAATCCTCCACCCAAATGCTGCAATAACATGTTAAAAAGTTTTTAAATAACTTATTTATGCCTTGTTTCAGTGAATTTAGTTGAAAAAATTCAAAAAAACTGAGCTGCAAAATGTCTAGCTGCAGCAGGTTGCAATATTTAATTGTTAAAACGCCTTTTTTCTGGTTTTTAATGTAAAAGAATGTTAAAATCGCTTTAAGAAATATTTAATTGTATTATAAAATGCATAAAAGATGAGTAATGAGGACAAAAGCTTGAATTTTAGGTAAAAATTGATGCAAAACTTGTGATATAGGGTGTAAGTTAGGTGTTCTTGGTAATTTTGGACAATTTTTGTTATTATTTTGCAATTTTTGATTTATCTTGCTTTTATTTATTGATATTACTAATAAAACTAGCAAAATTTAGTACAAAAATAGTGTTTTGGCAACAAAGTAGGTGAAATAGTGAAAACCAAGCAAAAAACGAGCAAAAGTGAAAAAAATTAGAAGTAAAATAGTTAAAAATGTATTAAAATGATATAGAGGAATATAAACTAATTTAAGGTTATCAAAATACCCCCAAACTTAAATCTTGCTTGTCCCTGAGCAAGACTGAATATTTTAGCACCATATCTCATGTTTTTCAAGAATTTTTTCACTGTTTAAAGGAAGCGCACTCTAATTCAGAAATGAATAACCGAAAATCAATGTTTAAGGCTCTAAAGGAAAAATCATCATTTCTAAGAAAAAAACCTATCAATCATCTAGGTAGCTGAGATTCAGAAGCTAGGATAGCAAATTAAGTTTATCCTTTCTTTCAAATCTCAAGACATTCAAACAGTATAGAGGACAAAAATTCATACTGCTCATAACAAATCTTATTAAGTATGCCCAAAACTAATTTTTTTGTGCCATTTTTTCCCTTTTTTTTAGAGGAACTTATTTGCTCAAGTCACTTTCGGCTCATGAGTTTATCTTCAGCGAGAATCAAGCTCCGACTCCTGGGCGATGACCCATAAGGAAGAGAAGCCACCACCGAGATGCTCCCAATATTACCGAGTGAGTATATCATCAGTGAGAATCAAGCTCCGACTCCTAGGCGATGACCCATAAGTAAGAGAAGCCACCACTGAGATTCCTTCTCCAAGACTTCCTTGAGTTTATCTACAGTGAGAATCAAGCTCCGACTCCTAGGCGATGACCCATAAGTAAGAGAAGCCACCACTAAGATGCCCTCAATATTGGGTAGCACATATCTTTATTTATGCGAGACAGTGGTGCTAGAGATACAATTTTATCTACTCTTTTTTTTTATATATATTTCATATTTTTCTTCTAGATTTGGGCATAACTCTTCAAGGAAGGGCAAATGAAGATTCATTTGCATGCTCTGTTGTGATTGGACTGAATTGTGTTGTTCCAGAACAAATTGTTGAAGATCTGCTGCAACTGAGTGCACACGAGGGGAAGATATGGAGTTGTTGTGCTCCGGATGATCGAGCTACTACTGGATGGTCAAGTAATTCGAGATTTACCGTAAGTGAGGAGGTATTTGGAGAATGTGGACCACGAATTAGTGCAGTACAGTCCAAAATCTATGCAACACATCCTGAAGTGCAGGTTGAGGAACCAATTTTTGGTGCTAACATTAAATCGCATGTGCAAACTGAGATTTTGAGTACCAGGAAGTTGAGATTGAAGGTTCTGTTACAGCAGTGTGCAAAAATTAGTTTGATCATTCATCTAAATTGTAAGAAGTGCTTCTCTAGCAAGAGGATAGGCGCACTGGAGAAGCCAATCCTAGTTTTCAAAGGAGTTGCTCAAGAATTCTTACAACTTGAAACAAATAATGAAGCACTTGGAAGGCTATTTGAGTGCAAGAAGTGGGGAATGAAGCAACCTAAGGTAGTGTTGATGTCTATTGATAGGCTTGGACCATTCTCTTACATTCAAAGAAGTATCAAGAGGGCAAAGAGAGGATCCAAATTTGGCAGCCATGATACAAATTCGGCCTTAAACCATGAAGATGACAGTGCAAAACTTTCAAATGCAGAACATGTTGTTGATGATTCTGTTGCTAGAGCTACTGCAGGGTGTATTACTGAAGTGGGAGTTAAAATAGAAGCAAATCAGTTTGAGCAATTTGGGCTTCGAATGCTGGAGATGTTTGCTGCAATGCAACGTTCATGGGAGGAAAGTTTGGATCGGTATTTCAAAAGAATGCATCAGCAGCTCGAAGGCTTATTTAAACAGCTCAGTGGACAAAGTTCTCAAGTGGAATTGAGCCCTCAAGGGAAGTGCTATGTAAGGGCATTGATCAAGTATCAGGGGAAGTTCCTTGCCTACCACACTCAACATTGAATTTGTGTATAAATGCATCAGCTCATCAATTGAATGATGCATCAATGTATTCATTAGATCAAGTTGAGGTGATTCAGCATTCAGATGAGCAGGTTAAGGTGCTAGAGGTTGATGGGAATTTGGTTATGAGTTTTAGTGCAAGTGTAAATGAAAAGAAGAAGCCAATTACTCAAGGGTGTGTGACACCTTCACAAAATCAACAAGCTTACTGTCATCAGAAAGTTTTTGCAGCAGCAAAAGAGGTTCATGTGCAGCACAATCAGATGTTATTACAAGGCTTTTATAGAGGAGTTCACAGAAGGAGCACTTGAGAGGTTAATTGGGTGACTAACCAAGCATGTTCGAGATCATTTGACCCCGGAAAGGAAGAATTACATGCTCCTTGGGACAATATTCAGCAATGGAAACAGAATACTAAGCTAGAAGTGGATCAAAACTTCAGTGTTGGTGTTGGATTTAGTTGGGAACCGAGAATTGCTGCTGGAGGCCAGGGAATTCAGAAGCCGAAGTGTATGTTGGCTCAAGCGTGTGGAGCTGGTGCTTACTCATCCTTGAGTACTAATAATAGACCACCTGAACCAATGGACTTGAGGCAAATTGTTGAGTTCAGTAATGGTGAATTCAGCAGTGTAGATGCATTGGTAAACAAGTTGGCTAGGCAATCTCGCCTTTGTAGCCAAAAGGGTGGAATAATTCAGTCCATAAGTTGCTACAAGAAGCGGAAGTATAGTAGCAGTGATACAAACTCTGCAAGACATCAGGAGGGGTTCTCAATAGCACCATCAAAATCAGCAATGAATCATCCAATTGCTCGAATTCGGCTAGGAAGTGTGCAAGAATAGGTTAACTTGCAGGCTCAATTTAGTGGAATTGGGGACTTTTCAGCTAAAAACAATGGAGGGTTATCAAGGAGTTTGGATCAAGAGTTAGATGCTTGGGTTGGTCAAGTAAAAAGCGGTTTGCAGCTTAGCTGGGAAATTTGGGACAGATCTAACATTAATCCAGGGTTGTAAAAAGCTGTTCTGAAGTTCCAGCAGTTACTTGGGCTGGGGCATTTTGCATTCATTCTTGTGCTCATTGATAATAGATCAAGGTTTGTTCATTTAAATCATATTACCTGTAGAAAATCATCTATGCGCAGTAGTCAAATGGGAATTCCAACAAGAGCTGAAGACTTTGTAAATAATCTGGAATCTTTATGCTGCATCTTCTGGGCTGTTAGTTCAGCTGTATCGATGGTTCAAACTACAGTAAAATCTCTTTGGAGTTCAACCATGGAGCTTGAGAACTTATCTTGGTGGAGAAGAGTTCTGAATTTTCAGGCCAAGGCTTCAATTGCTAGAGAATCTAAGCTGAAGTGTTACGCCGTCAAGCAATTTGCTAGATGCCTTTTTTGGACTCTCTTAATATCTTGGCAAGTCAAGGAAGAGGAAGTAGGTTGTGTGGATGGCAAAGTAAGAGGTCAAGATACGGTTGAATGTGCAAGGGTTTGGGAAAAGAGAGCTGAGATTTCCCTCACATCAATGTTCAACCATGTTGCGCAGCTAACTGATTTCAGAAAGGTTGATGTTAGTTCATTGATTGGCACATGGTACTAGTGAGTAGTTATTTTTAGGGATGTTAAATGGGCAAGCTTGGTCCTGGATGACTTGGAAATAAAAGAACATCTGGAAGAGTTCCCCTTAAGCAGGACAGGAGCTGGTGCTACAGCAGCATATCACTCACGGTTGGACAATCGCAGTTTAAGATAGAGGCTACGATTCTATTACGTTTCCTTTAATGTTTTGATGTAATAAAGTGCTAATTACTTGTATTAGTTTGAATCACATTGTTGGCGCCAAAGTTAGTTTGGCGAGGGGTCCGGGTGTTATTTTTTGGCGAGAATTAGCTTGTGTTAGGGATTTGAATTCATGTATCAAATTTCCTACAAATAGGTTAATCTTGTGTAATGATGATTCATTCAATGAAAATTACCAATCTCTTTGAGATAAACTTCTCTTCTCATCCTATTCTTTCTCTATTTTCTCATCTCTCTTCACTTCTTTCTCATCCCTTACTCTTTTTTCATTAGGTTAAGATCAAGATTCGATCTCGATCTTAACAAGTGGTATCAGAGCCTCGTTGGCTTCCCAAATTCATTCGGATTCAATATCAATGTCCACCGAGGTAGCATTGACAGGTGGTGTAACCACCAGATCTGCAGCAGCCAAGGCAGCTGCCAGACCTTCGAGTTCTGAAGCAATTAGCGGCAATAATCCTGCAGGTCAGGATGTTGTCACAAATGCTCAATTGGAGAATCAGTTGAAGGTGTGGGACGCTCACTTGATTGTTCAAATCAAGGAGTCTCAAGTTGATTCAATTCAGATGTTGCAGCAGCAATGGGAGGAGAGGCTGGATCAACGATCTCAACAAGTTGAACTTGAGGTCTCTGATCAGCTCACACGACAGGCACGAGAGTTGGAGGAAAGGATTGCATTGAGGTTTGATCGAGAATTATAGAAATTGGAAGTGAAATTAGCAGAAATTCGTGAGCAGTTCTGGAGGCCTAATCCCCCTCCGGTTCCGGATCCTTTGATACCAGCTAGTGTGCTACAAGCTAATTCCTCTTTGAGAGCTGAAACATTAAATCGTGAGGTTGAAGATGGAGCTCCAGTTAGTACTCGAGATGCTGCTATTCATGAGAGGCATGGTCGCAGTGAGCATGTTCAATCTCAACCTCCAAACTGGAATGAGATAACCGAGGGCCGGGCATCAGAAGTGGAGCATACTTTCAGAGCTCAAGAAGTAAGTGCGGGTCAGTTGGACAGGCCACCTGATTCTTGGCAGCATCCACGATCAGGAAGCAATGAGGATTCATCTAATAGCAGAAGTAACAACCATAGACAGCCTCGGGTGCAGATCGATGCGTTTGATGGTAAGCAACCTCACTCATGGCTAAGAAGGTCCGAGCGTTATTTTCATTTCTATCACATTGATGAATCGGAGAAGGTGCAAATTGCGGCTGTGTACTTGCTTGGAGATTATGAGGTGTGGTTTTATAGCTTGATAAGAAGTAAACCTTCCATTTCATGGTACGAATTTGCCAAGGCTTTATGTGCCCAGTATAGTGATGAGGATGGTAGTGATATTGTGGATAAATTCAATAAAGTGAAGCAAGATTCAACCGTAAAGGAGTACATGACCAGGTTTGAGAATCTCCGGGCTAGCATTGTGACTGAAATTGAAGCATCTGAGTCATATTATGTGTTAGCTTTTATAAGCGGTTTGAAGCCTAAGTTGAAGAACTTAGTTAAAGCCGTTGATCCCACCGATTTGTCTATAGCCTTTGCTAAAGCCAAGCTCTATGAATCCACGGTCATAGCAGTAGGTGATGCCTCCAGACCTCGTGGGAGTACCTCCAGATTTCAGCAAAACTGGTACAAAAGCAGGCCTAACAGAATGGAGGACCGACCGCAGCAGAAGTTGTGCTTCCGATGTAATCAGCCTTATCAATTTGGTCACAAGTGCAATCCCAAGTTCCTCATGGCTGTGGAAGGGACTAATGCTGATGAACACCTTGATGATGTGGAAATTGCAGAAGAGGACACAGATTCTGATCAAGAAAGTGTGGTGAGCTTGGAAGATGCTGCGATAGAAATTTCAGTTAAAGCTCTGACCGGTAATGGAGCTCATAGCACAATCCGGATTAAAGGAATAGCTGGTAAGAGGTCCATTATCATTCTCATTGATAGTGGGAGTACTCATAGTTTCATAGATCCTAAGTGGTCAAGAAAGTAGGCCATGAGGTGATCAAAACACACCCTTTCGCAGTCACCGTGGATGATGGAAAGACAGTCACCGGGCAGAACAAGTGCCAAGGTTTCTCTTGGGTAACGCAAGACAGCAAGTTCAGCTACGATTTTAGAATTCTTCCCTTGGGAGGCTGTGACATGGTGCTTGGGGTCGATTGGATGAGATCCTACAGTCCGGTATTGTTTGATTATGCCAATCTCTCGGTATCCTTTGATGTACAAGGCACCAAAGTTACTCTGCAGGGGATAGTCGAACTAGCTCAATTACAAATAATGAAGGGAAGTAAGCTAAAGAAGGGCCTTCAGAGTTGTGCCTGCCAATGGGTGCTCCAATTGTTTGCTATTTCTTCTGCTGAAATGGTAGACATAACCGAACCAGAAGTGCAGATTTTAGTTGCTGAGTTTGAGGAGGTGTTCAAGTGCCTAAATCATTACCACCTAAGAGGAGTTTGGATCATGAAATTCCTCTCAAAGAAGGTGCAAAACCAGTGAAGATAAGGCCTTATAGACATCCTCACGCTCAGAGGACCGAGATAGAGAAGCAAGTGGATGAATTGCTTAAGACTAATTTCATACAAGCCAGCCATAGCCCCTTTGCGTCTCCGGTCATTCTTGTCAAGAAGAAAGATGGCACGGCACGTACGTGTATTGATTATAGGCAACTCAACTCTATGACTGTGAAGGATAAGTTTCCTATACCAGTTATAGATGATTTGTTGGATGAATTACATGAAGATCGAGTCTTTTCCAAGCTGGATCTTCGGCAAGGATATCATCAGATTAGAGTGGGTGAGCATGATGAGTATAAGACTGCATTCTGGATGCATCATGGACATTTTGAATTTGTGGTCGAGCCACATGCCATTTGGTTTGACCAACGCACCAGCAACATTCCAGGCTCTTATGAATGATGTCTTTAAACAATTTCTTAGGAAAATTGTATTGGTTTTCTTCGATGACATCCTCATTTACAGTGCATCATTTGAAGAGCATTTGAAGCATCTGAGGGAGGTATTTTTGGTCATGCGTAAGCATAAATTGTATGCTAAGTTGGCCAAGTGTTCTTTTGCTCAAACACATCTGGAATATCTTGGCTATGTGATCTCTTGTGATGGAGTTGCAACCGATCCTTCAAAAGTCCAAAGCCATGATGGAATGGGCTGTTCCGGTCACCTTGAAACAATTGAGGGGCTTTTTGGGGTTAACTGGCTATTACCATAAGTTTGTAGCAAACTATGGAGCCTTAGCCAAGCCCCTAACAGATCTGCTGAAGAAAGACTCCTTCAAATGGTCGGAGGATGCTCAAAAAGCTTTCGATGCTCTCAAAACCGCAATGTGCAGAGCACCAGTTTTAGCTATGCCAAATTTCTCTTCAAGTTTCATTTTGGAGACAGACGCAAGTGGAAGTGGTATTGGGGTAGTATTGTCTCAAGGTGGGAGACCTATAGCATACCTCAGTCAAGCTTTGAGTGGCAAACATCAAGCTCTTTCCACTCATGAGAAAGAGTACCTTGCAATCTTGCTTGCGGTTGATAAGTGGAGGCATTACTTGGATGGGCATCATTTCATCATTAAGACCGATCATCAAAGTCTTAAACAATTATTAGAGCAGAAGATTGTCACAAGGATACAAAGAAGAGGGCTAATGAACATGTTGGGGCTGAATTACAATATTGAGTACAGAAAAGGCAGAGAAAACTGGGCTGCAGATGCACTGTCACGCAAGTTTGAGGGCCATGAGCAGGGTTTCCTTGGAGCTATTTCCGTGATTTCTCCTGCTTGGATGGAAGAGTTACATCAGTCCTATGAGAATGATTCTTTTGCACAAGAATGTATAGCGGCTGCTAGTATGGGCAAGGCTGGCAATCTGGCTATTGGTACAGACATCTCTGTTACCCGAGGTATTATCAGAATCCAGGGAAAGTTGTATGTTGGAAGCTCCACTGGTCTCAGACACCAAATCATCAATGCTGCACACGATTCTTTGTGGGGAGTTCACTTAGGTATTGAGGGGATCTATCAGAGGTTGAAGCTTCATTTTAGCTAGACCGGGATGAAGAAGGAAGTGACTGGTTTTGTACAAAGTTGTGAGGTTTGCCAACAAACCAAACTTGGTGATCATAGATACCAAGGGCTGCTCCAGCCCCTGCCTGTTCTTGAGGGCATATGGCAACACATAAGCATGGATTTCATCAAGGGATTACCTAAGTCAGAGGGGAAAGAGGTGATTTGGGTAGTTCTTGATCGGTTCACAAAATCTGGGCACTTCATTGCTTTGGCTCGACCTGTGACTGTAGAAAAGTTAGCTCATGTGTTCTTAGACAATATTTACAAGCTTCATGGATTGCCCCAATCCATAGTTTCAGATAGGGATAAACTCTTTACAAGTCGGTTTTGGAGGGAGTTGTTTGGGCTCTTGGGAATGACTTTGGCTATGAGTTCTTCATACCACCCTCAAACCGATGGTCAGACGGAGAGGGTTAACAAATGTATTGAACAATACCTCAAGAGCATGGTATTTAATCATCCTAAGGTGTGGGGAAGGTGGCTTTCTTTGGCGGAATTTTGGTATAATACCCATTTTCATACTTCCTTAGGTACATCTCCCTTCAAGGCCTTGTTTGATTATGATCCACCCTCTCCTTTTGGGTTGCAAGGAGTTGGGACTAATTTGGGTGAAGTGGCTGAAATGTTGCAGCAAAGGAAACATGTTTTGCACCAGCTGAAGCACAATCTCAGAGAATCTCAAGCCCCGATGCAGTGGTATGCTGGTGAGAAGAGAGTGGATCGAAACTTTGATGTAGGGGACATGGTATACCAGAAATTGCAGCCACATAGGCAATCAATGGCAGCAGTAAGGAGAAATGTCAAGCTATGTGCCACATTTTTTGGGCCTTACAAGGTGTTGGAAAGAATTGGCAAGATGGCCTATAAATTAGAGCTGCCACTCGACTCCTACATTCACCCGATTTTTCATGTGTCCCTTCTTAAAAAGCAAGTTCAAGCTGGTCACCGACCTTCTTTGGCTCCTCCAGACGTGGGTTCCAACGGTCTTCTGAAGTTACAGCCAGCTGGAGTAGTAGAAGAAGGGCCAGCAGCAGCAACAGATGTCAGAGTTCAGCAGCTTCGGGTTAATTGGAGCAACTTGGATGAAGCCTTCACCACATGGGAAGAAAAGAGTTTTTCGTTGAGTCAATTTCCTTCTTTTCATTCTTGAGGACAAGAATGTTGTAAGGGGAGGGGATTGTTACGTTTCCTTTAATGTTTTGATGTAATAAAGTGCTAATTACTTGTATTAGTTTGAATCACATTGTTGGCGCCAAAGTTAGTTAGGCGAGGGGTCCGGGTGTTAGTTTTTGGCGGGAATTAGCTTATGTGTTAGGGATTTGAATTCATGTGTCAAATTTCCTACAAATAGGTTGATCTTGTGTAATGATGATTCATTCAATGAAAATTACCAATCTCTTTGAGATAAACTTCTCTTCTCATCTTATTCTTTCTCTATTTTCTCATCTCCCTTCACTTCTTTCTCATCCCTTACTTTCTTTTCATTAGGTTAAGATCAAGATTCGATCTCGATCTTAACAGATTCTTGCACTGTGGGATCACGACAACAGCACTCACGGTCATCAGTGCACAACAGCTATGAGATATTGTTGTTGGGCTGCCTTAGTTGCAACAAGAGGTTCTTATTGTGGATATTGGGGTTGGTGTTGACTGATTTGTATGGTCTGGTGGATCTCCTGCAGCCGTGATTTCTTCTACTTTGCTATTTTCTTGTAAAAACACCAATTTTGCTATTTTCTATTTTTCTATTTTCTTGGAAAAACACCAATTTTGTTGCAATCTTTTACAAGTTATTTTAAGCAGTCTTTACAATAAAAACTAGAAAAAAATCAAAAAATATAAAAAATTACAAGTTGCAATCAACTTGCATCCTGCTGCAGCAATGCCACTTCGCAGCTCCATTTTTTTTTATTTTCTTGGACTAAATTCACTCAAACACAGCTTAAATAGGTTATTTAACATCTTTTTAACATGTTTATGTAGAATTTGGGTGGAAGATTTCATGAAAAAATGAAGAAAACCGAGCTGCAAATCTGATTGCAGAAACTGGGAGCATATTTCAGCTTTTCATGAACAACTTGCATTTTGGCAATTAAAACTCAAATTTTTTTTTTAACCAAATTCATTGTACAAACATCACAAAATATCAATATGATGTTTTGGTGGAGAATGTGGGCGGTGGAGTGTAGAAAAAATCAAGAAAAACAATAAAAAACCAGATTTGCAGAAATGCCTCAGGATGCACAAATTAGAGCTGATTTTTGAGATTTTTACCAAATTTTTTTATCTCAATCCTACTTATATAAATATGGGAGGTTGCAAGGAGTTGATGCATCAAGTTTTCAGATCAAAAATCACAAAAAAATCGAGTGAGAAAGGGGGGAGAACAGGTCGGGTTGTGCAGCTGCTGACCTGTTAACTTTGGTAACTTTTTTTTTTTTTGGTTATTTTTGTTAGTTTTATCATTTTTCTTCATTAGTTCATATATTTTGATGTTAGAAATGCTTAATATTAAGTTTAACATGAACTAATTTTGTTAATCTAAGGCTATAATGTAGCCTAAGTTGTAAAATACGCTCATTTCTAATTCAAGGTATTCCATGTTCTTGTTATTGTATTGTTAAAGTGTTTATCATTGTTCTTAATAGGTTTTAAATGCTTGATCATCATTTTAGGCCCGTAGTGATTCATAATCAGACCGAGAGGAGATTTATGATGGGTGCTGAGGTGATAAGCACCGCAAATTGGGCGAATGCTCGAAAGAGATTAACGCGATTTGTGTGGTTTTTGAAAGAAAATCATAGAGCTTTTATAACTCTTTTCTTATTTAAATTCATGCACGAAAGTGATGGGTTAATATGTTAAAGAGTACGCTAAATTTTGCTCGAGAGAGAATGCTTAGTAAATTAGGATTTTTAACCATCAACACACAGTAACAACTTGAATATCACGAACAGAAAAGGCGTATTGATGCAACTAAGGTGAAATCGGATGCCTTAGACTTTATTAACTGATAAAAACAACTTAAATCGTCTCATTCTAGTCTGGATTGACTTTTAATTTCATTTCATTTTATTTTACTTTATTTCATATCAAAATCCCTAATTTTTCGATTTTTCAAATAGTATTAAAACTACTAATTTTGGTAATCACTTAGCAATCCTTGTGGGACGATACTCTACTCACTCTATATTACTTGAAGCGACTAGTGCACTTGCTAGTAAAAAATCGCATCAAGATTTTTTATCAATTTTGCCCGGTTTTGCTTATTTTGAACTATTTTGCTATTTTCTTGTAAAAACACCAATTTTGTATTAAATATTTGTAGTTTTATCATTAATATCAACAAGTAAAAGCAAGATAAATTTAAAAAAAGTAAAATAATAACAAAAATTGTACAAAATTACCAAAAACACCTAACTTACACTCTATTTCAAAAGTTTTGCATCAATTTTTTGCTAAAATTCAAGCTTTTGTCCTCATTAATCATCTTTTATGCATTTTATAATACAATTAAACATTAATTTAAGCTATTTTAAGCATTCTTTTACAAAAAAAACAAGAAAAAAAACCAAAAAATACAAAAAAATTACAAGTTGCAAGCAACTTTCAACCTGCTGCAGCAATCCCACTTTGCATCTCGGTTTTTTTGATTTTCTTCAACAAAGTTCACTGAACGAAAGCTTAAATAAGTTATTTAACATGTTTATGCAGCATTTGGGTGGAGGATTTCATGAAAAAATGAAGAAAACCGAGCTGCAAATCTGATTGCCGAAATTGGGCGCATATTTCAGCTTTTCATGAACAATTTGCATGTTCGCAATTAAAACTCAATTGTTTTGAACCAAATTCATTTTAAAAACATCAAACAACATCAATATGATGTTTTGGTGCAGAATGTGGGCAGTGGAGTGTCGAAAAAATCAAGAAAAACAATAAAAAACCAGATTTGCAGAATTGCCTCAGGATGCACTAATGGGAGCTGATTTTTCAGACTTTTACCAAATGTTTTTATCCCAATACTAATTGTATAAATATAGGAGGTTGCAAGGAGTTGACTCATCAAATTTAAAGATCTAAAATCTCAAAAAAATCGAGTGAGAAAGGGGAGGGCACAGGTCGGGTTGTGCAGCTACTGACCTGTTACTTTGGTAACTTCTTTTTGGTTATTTTTGTTAGTTTTATCATTTTTCTTCATTATTTCATGTATTTTGATGTTTTTAATGTTTAATATTAAGTTTAATGAACTAATTTTGTTAATCTAAGCCTACGATGTAGCCTAAGTTGTAAAATACGCTCATTTCTAATTCAAGGTATTCAATGTTCTTGTTATTGTATTGTTGGAGTGTTTATCATCGTTCTTAATAAGTTTTAAATGCTTGATCACCATTTAAGGCCCATAATGATTCATAATGTGATCGAGAGGAGATTTATGATGAATGCTGAGGTGATAAGCACCACAAATTGGGCGATTGCTCGAAAGAGATTAACGCGATTTGTGTAGTTTTTAAAAGAAAATCATAGAGCTTTTATATCTCTTTTCTTATTTAAATTCATGCACAAAAGTGATGGGTTAATATGTTAAAGAGTAAGCTAAATGTTGCTCGAGAAAGAATGTTTAGTAAATTGGGATTTTCAACCATCAACACACAGTACGAACTTGAATATCGTGAATAGAAAAGGCGTATTGATGCAACTAAGGTGAAATCGGATGCCTTAGATTAACAAAATTGGTTCATGTTAAACTTAATATTAAACATTACAAACATCAAAATACATGAACTAATGAAGAAAAATGATAAAACTAACGAAAATAACAAAAAAACGTTACCAAAGTGACAGGGCAGCAGCTGCACAACCCGACCTGTTCTCTCCCCTTTCTCACTCGATTTTTTTGTGATTTTTGATCTTAAAACTCTATGAAGAAACTCCTTGAAACCTGCTCTATTTATACAAGTAGGATTGGGATAAAAAAAATTGGTAAATATCTCAAAAATCACCTCCCATTGGTGCATCCTGAGGCAATTCTGCAAATCTGGTTTTTTTGTTGTTTTTCTTGATTTTTTCTACACTCCACCACCCACATTCTGCACCAAACATCATATTGATGTTTTTTGATGTTTGTACAATGAATTTGGTTAAAAAAAAGCGAGTTTTAGTTGCCAAAATGCTTGTTCATTAAAAGCTGAAATCTGTGCCCAGTTTCTGCAATTAGATTTGCAGCTCGGTTTTCTTCATTTTTTTCATGAAATCCTCCACCCAAATGCTGCATAAACATGTTAACAATATTTTAAAAAACTTATTTAAGCTTTGGTTCAGTGAATTGAGTTGAAGAAAATCAAAAAAATTGAGCTGCAAAGTGGCATTGCTGCAGCAGGTTGCAAGGTGCTTGCAACTTGTAATTTTTTTTCTAGTTTTTTATGTAAAATAATGCTTAAAATAGCTTAAAGTAATGTTTAATTCTATTATAAAATTCATAAAAGATGAGTAATGAGGACAAAAGCTTGAATTTTAGCTAAAAATTGATGCAAAACTTGTGAAATAGGGTGTAAGTTTGGTGTTCTTGGTAATTTTGTACAATTTTTGTTATTATTTTGCAATTTTTTGATTTATCTTGCTTTTACCTATTGATATTAATGATAAAACTAGTAAGATTTAATATAAAATTGGTGTTTTTACATGAAAATAGCAAAATAGTTCAAAATGAGCAAAACGGGCAAAATTGATAAAAATTTTATGTAAAAATGTTTAAAAATATATTAAAATGTTATAAATAATTATATACTAATTTAGACTTATCACGAGCCATAAAGATCATGCAAAAAATCATCAATGATAGGTATAGGAAACTTATCGCTGATTGCATGTGAATTCAATTTCCGGTAATAAACACACATGCAACAAGTTCCATCCTTTTTCTTCACTACGATCATAGAAGATGCAAAAGGACTGTGACTATGGCAAATAAAATTTGTCTTCAAGAGTTCATCTACTTGCCTTTTGATCGCACTCTTTTGAGAGTGGGGATATTCATAAGGTCACATGTTAATGGGATTGGAACAAGCTTTTAGTGGAATAGCATGATCTAGTGCTCATTTTAGGGAAAATAGAAGGTTGTTCAATAAGATCCTTACAACCCAGGATAAGATTGTCAATTAATGAGTTCGAGTTCAGCTAAACATCTACTGGCTGAGCACCAACAAAGAAAAGATGGCCTATCCATTGATAGCTACCTTTCTTAATTAGTCTTCCCAAATGTTTACTTTACATCATATTTAATTGCCCCTATTCAACAACTCCTTGCAGCTGAATTCCATGGCCGTCTTCATGAAAAGAAACTGCCAATTTGCTGAAGTCAAACACTGTGGGGCTAATGGTCTTCATCTAGTCCACTCCCAATCTAAGAACTTTGAAATCATACACGAATTCACGTCCTTGCATCACCCAACTAAACTATTTGAATTTTGCTTGCATCAAAATAGAGTTTTCATCTGCCACTGTAACCGCTAATGGACTAGTCTAGATCAATTCATGTCCCACAGCCCTCACAATCTTAGGATCCATAAAACTATGCATGCTACCACTGTCAATCTAAATCACTAATGGCTTATGTCCAAGTTCACCTCTGATTTGAAGTGTATTGTGTGATTAATTACCGGTAAAACCTTGTGCTAATATTTTCACCTCATCATCATCAGACTCCTCTGCACATGCCTGCTCTTATGCCTCAATAACTTCCTCACCAACTGGCATATCAAAAGCTTTTGGTTTCTCAGCACCTGTGACAATCATCAGAAACTTTGGGTTGCACTTATGACCAAACAAGTATTTCTGATTGCATTTAACGCACAGCTTTTGAGCTCTCTTCTCTTCCATACTCAAAGGTCTATTAGCCATAGGAGCTTCTGTTTGTGAGGATGTTTCCCCTTGAACAATTCTGGAATGCTGGCCCTCTGGAGTTCCAAAAATTGTGTTCTCAAAAAGCCTGGCCTTGGAATATGCTTGAGACAATGTAATAGGATTCAATGCCTTGACCAAATTATTGATTCCAGGCTTTAAACCACTAATAAAACTAGACACATAGTATGCCTCAGTGGCCCCTAGGTTCATTGTCATCATTTAAGCCTTCAAATGTTCAAACTTTGTCAAAGAGTCTTTGATAGAAGTTACTTGTGCCAATCTGTTGAAATTATCTGTCACACAACTAAGGTCATCATCACCATACTGCTCACACATTTCAGTCACAAATTCAGACCATTAGAGATCTTGATTGCTGCCAATTGGACTATAAAACCACACCTCATAATCACCATGCAAATAAATAGCGGCCAGCTCCACCTTTCAGATTCAGTGATTTCATGGAAACAAAAATACCTCTCACATTGCCTAATCCATGAATGAGGATGTGTACCATCAAAAGATTCCAGTTCCAATTGCGATTGCCTAAATCCATTAGTTCTAGGGCCTGCTACACCTTCTCTACTTCCCACAGATTGCTGAGAACCTGAAGGATCGGGAGGCCTACCTAACTGACTAGTAGTTAAAAGCACTCCCACTGCCGTAAGTGAGTTTTGCTTATTTATATAATCCATACTCCTCTGCGTCATAGCCATCATCTGCTACATCTAATTCATGAATTGTGCAAGGTTCTCTCCTTGCTGAGGCACTATAGTAGCTGCAGCATTAGCTCCAGTAGTTGTAGCTACAGCATAAGGCACAGCATTAGTGGCAGCATTGTTGACAGCCAAAGCTCGAGTATTTACTCCATCCATTTGAACTGTCCCCTTATTCCTGGCCAGATTGTGCACATAGATCATAAGGAAAAAAACTCGAAAAATATTGATTCAAACTAAACAACTGAATCAGGAACAAAAGAAGCTTGTGTTGCTGCTAAATAAATCAAATTGAAGACAATTGTTCGAGCTCTGATACCAATTGTTATGATTCAAGGTAATTCTTGAATCATAACCTAGGCTTAAAGAGGAATTGAGATGAGAATCGAAATAGAATCAAGAGAAGAGATGAGAATTGAGAGAATTAGGGTTGAGAAAAAAAGGAAGTTGATTTCATTCATTAACATGAATCTTATTACAAGAGATGACTCGCTTTTTATAGAAGACAACTAACTCAAAAGACACAATGAGTGGGGACAGCAACAAACAACATTATAGCCACCACAAAAACAAAACACAGGCCAACTAATACCAACTAACAACTGACTTTCCTGCAGAAACACCCCATTCTAACCCTTACATGCATTTTAGCAAGAAGAATGCTTAAATTGCTCCAAATCTGCTCCAAATCAGCTCCAATCATGACATCTTATTGATGATTCTACTATGTATGCACATTCACCCAGTACCATCTTCCTTTGGCATCAAAAGAGCTGGAACCGCACATGTGTCAAGACTTCCCCAAATAAATCCCTTGGCGAGTAACTCCTGAACTTGGCAACGAAGCTCCTTAAGCTTTGTCGGACTCATCTAATAGTGTGGACTATTTGGTCAGGTAGCTCCTTGCATCAAATTAATCCGGTGTTGGATGTCCCGCAATGGCGGTAAGTATCTGGTAACTCATCTACAAACACATCAGTGAACTCCCACAACAGATCTCCTACACCTCTTGGTATCTTTTCGTGTTCGTCCTGACTCTCTTGCCAAACAACATGAACACACCTAGTTCTCGCTAACCTTCTTGGTGAAAATGACCCTGGTCTAGAGATGTAGATTCTCAACTACCAAAGCACCTAGTTCCTCAATCTTCTTGGGCAATAAGATGATGTTTATGCCCTTAAAGATAATGCTTTACATGTACTTCCTTCAATCATGGGCGGCTCCTATGTGAAATTTCCATGGACGTCCAAGCATCAAGTGGCACGTATCCATGGTAACTACATCACACCAAACCCCATCCTGATACTTTGCTTTAATAGAAAAATTAACCATACATCATTTAGAATGATTACCTGGTTCCCCTGTTTGAGCCATGACAATTCGTAAACGTTCAGATGTTGCTCTGCCTTCAAACCCCACTTCTTGACTACCTCTTCAGAAATAGCATTCTAGCAACTATCCGAATCGATCACTAGGCGGCACACCCTACCGCCAATAGTGCAAGTCATTTGGAAGATGTTATTTCATAACTAGCCATCTCCTTCTGCTGCCTTAGGTGTGAAGCAAACTCGCCTAACAAATAGTAGGTGGCCCTCGTTGCCCACTATGGCATCTTCGTCAACTGGTTCCACCTCATCATGAGCCTGCTCCTCAATTACCATGCCTTCGTCAGCATGGAAACCCTCGATAACCCCTTGCCAGGTCTATCACCCTTGCCACACTTAGCGGCACGGTGCCCCATCTCTCTACTCTTGAAACAACGGGTCCTTGAGCAAGCCACAAAATCCTAGTTACCTGGTTTACCAAGGTAGGAGAAAAACAGTTTAACTTGAACGTCTGAGTTGGTTGGTATCCGCACCTGATCACGCCCACTCCTCTGGGTGCTCCATGTATCGCTAGCTTGACACTGCTTATGTTGCTTCTCAATGTTTAAAGCCCTCTAGCTAGCTTTTGGAGACCAAAAAGATGCCAAATTTCTAACGCCTCTTCTAGTGATTCTTTCAATCAACCAAGACACCTATCAACCAGCTCCTCTTCCAGCTCCAACATGTCATTTGTGGCAACTAGGGAGTAGAACCGTCGTGCACTCCTATATTGGTCAAGAATCCTAACGCAAATTTTGAAGGTGTTGGTGCATCAACTTGGCGCGATTGTGGCTAAGAAAGGAGCTCCGCTTGTGCTTCTTCATCTTTTCCCACGTCTCAATTTTTGATTTACCCTACTTAAGCTAGGTATGTTTCAACTACTTCCACTAGGCAACGGCCCTAGCCCTCAACCAAGTAGCAACCAACGATGCCTACTTATGCTCCGGAACCTCCTCAAATTCAAGCACTTCCTCTACTGCTACTCGCCAATCCTAGATTTTCTCTGGTTGTCTCCCACCGGCATACTCTGAAATTTGAGTCTAAAGCTTGGATTCCCACTTCCGATCCTCTAAACAATCATAAGCTCCTCTTGGTCAAGTTCTCCTCACGTTCTGCCTTTGGGCCTCAACCTCTAGGAATGGTTTGTGAACGCACTTATCCACTTCCTCCTCTCCACCCCCCGAGAATTGATTTTGAGGTTGAGCCATAGGTGTTTTGTTTGGGTTTGTTCCCAATTGAACTAAACACAAGTCAATTAACTAGAAGATCTCCTCTAATTCTTTGATTCTCCGCTCAAACTGTCATTAAGAGTCTCGCTCATAGACATCATTGATGGTAGCGCACCTCTGTCGCCCATGGGCAGTCTCAGAAAAATGTTCTAGGCTCTAATACCAACTAATGCAACACAGCAAAAGAAAATTAGAACATAAGGTTCAATAGTCTTCCTTTAGGTTCTTATTAAAAAAACAAAGGGAAATAGGTCTATACTTAATTTTCACTACCCGAGAATAAGAAAGAACACATAAAAGGAGTAAAAATTTGCATGAAAATTTAATGAATGAAAACCATGCTCTTTCTCTTGCTTGAATAGAAGAGCTAATTGACCTGTAGTGAAAGGCTAAAACTAAAGAGATGAATGCAAAGATAAAATAATAAAATCAACTAATCTAGTCTACGCTTCCTACTTGACATTAAATTCCTCAAGCGTATTCATCCCTGCCATGCGCCTCACCATCCTGCCAAGCACCAATCTCGCCAAACCCATCTGTCAGGCAACCCACTTGTAAAAGCATGGCTGCATCAGTCAAGAATAAACAATAAAATGTAGAGAAGTTCTACGATGCTAAAAAGAAAAATTCTGTAGTTGCAAAAATGTACTCCCAATCTTCAGAAATATACTCAAAATCACAAAGCATGTACTCAAAAATCACCCGCCTGTGTATCGACATATAGATTTTGTGCATTGACACACATGTAAAATTAAGGTAGAGCAGAAACGCTCTAAAATGTATAATTTTAATACTCATATGAGTTTACAAGACTAAAAATTGCGGGGCCATGGAAACGCCGCATTTTATGACTAATTTTCTTCATACAGCTCATCCAAGTTTACGTTGTGCGTTAGTTCATCCAAATAATTTATCAATTGTTAATAGATTTTTTTTTTTAATTGTTATTTATTTATTTATTTATTTTTATTTTTTGGTTATTGAAAACCACCTATATTTAGGTCATGTGTTTGAAAATTACCGTTTTCTAAGTCACACCTAAATTTTTAAAAAATGTTTCAATGTCACACCTAATGCAAACACAATTAGCTTTCTGTTAAAATAAATACAAAATTACCAAACTACACCCAATAAAACTTATTTTTTATCAATGAATTATAAACAAATTTATTAAAAAAAAAAAACCTTCTTACTTTTTTTTTTGTTGTGTAGCAAAAGTCTGTAGCAGTACGCCGAGCTCTTAACGAATTCAAAGGTCAAGGGTAATTTTGCCATTTACAAAATATATTTCTTAATATAATTTAATTAAATTAAGTAAAACGTTATGTTTTGATGCTTTTATACCCCAAATGCACAACATTTAATTTGACGGAAGGTTAACAGCATTAGCATTGTGTATGACAATGAAAATTTTTAAAAAGATAGGTGTGACTTTGAAAAATTAGAAAAGTTAAGTGATCCTGTTATAAGTGACGTAAAATGTGACTGGTGTTCAGTAAAAAGCGCTTTTAATATGATTTTCTAGAAATCAAGCTGCTTTTATTGGAAAAATGCTTCATGTAATCATTTTCCATGGGCGAAATTTAACCCAGAGAACTGAAAGCGATGTAAGATTTCAAAGTAAAGTACAAGAAAAAAAAAAAAAAAAAAAAGAACACCTGATGTATGTTTTACAAATAAGCAAAAAAAGATGCAAAGTTGGATCTTTGTCACAACCTATTTCAAAAAATTATTTTAAAAAGGCTATAGTAACATTAAATCCTAATCAACATTACATATTTTTACTTCTTATAACCACTCCCACTTACCACCACAGTCTTTACACCCATGGGACATTATACTAATCACTCTTGACTACCATGACAAAATATTATTATTATTCTCTCGTACCTACAATTATTGGTTGATTTATGCTATGTTATTTTTTAATTATAATAGATGAACTTCTTTTTTAAATTTGTATCCAAACACTTTATTGTGTAAAAGATCATTCTTTACTGAACACCCAAACACTTCATGTAAAAAGATACAAATTTTAAATGGATAGATCTTTTTAAACAAATAAGCTAAAAAAAGATAAGTTTTAATAAACTAAATCAAAAGCCCTTGTGTTACGTGGAAAACATCGAGAGAGGTTCCTTAGAATGAGTGTCGGACTCAAGCTCTCTCCGGGAAGTCAGCTGCTGGGCGTTCGACCCGGGTGTTTCAAACAAAATGAGCAAAGCTATGAGACAATCCCACAAGTTGGTCCACAGGAGACCCCCCCTGGATGCTTAATTCAGTAAGGGTCTCAGTTTAACAGTAAACAAGCATAATGAAATTCTTAGCTTAAATGAAATACTTAACTTGGGATGAGTAGAAGGCCTTACATAGTAAGTTAGTAGCACTTGGAGAGTTGGGGAGAGTGGGCCAATATAGGAGGGAGAGTTGGTTAATAGTGGGAGAGCTAGCTATTGATGGGAGAGTAGGATGATCGAGAGAGTAGGAGTTTGGGTGAGTAGGGTACTTGGGGACAGTTGGATACTTCCGCGGTGTAAGGTATTGTGGAGAGTAGGATACTTCGGGAGAGTAGGGTATTGGGGGAAGTTTTGTACTTTGGGAGAGCAGAATGTTAAGGACAGTAGAAGACTTCAGGAGAGTAAGGTGCTGGGGAAAGTAGGGTACTTGGTGAGAGTTGGATACTTCTGGAGAGTAAGGGGTTGGGTACAGTAGGATTTTGGGGAAAGTAGGAGACTTCGGGAGAGTAAGGTGCAGGGGAGAGTAGGATAATTTTGGAGAGTAGGGTGTTAGGTAGAGTAGGCTACTAAGGCAGAGTAAGGTGCTGGGGAGGGTTGGTTATTTCGAAAGAGTAAGGTGCTAGAGAGAGTTGGATACTTCTGGAGAGTTGGATACTGGAGAGAGTAGGATACTAGGATACTTCGAGAGAGTAGAGAGTTGGGGAGAGTTGAATAGTAGGATGATGGGGAGAGTTAGAGAGTAGTGCGTTAGGAGGATAGAGTGTTCAAGAGAGTAGAGTACATGAGGAGCGTAGGGTATTTTGGTAGAGTCCTTACGGTAGAGTAAGGTGCTAGGGTAGAGTAAGTACTTGAGGAGAGTAGAAGTATTCGAGTAGAGTAATTACTTGGGCAGCATAAGGTGTTGAAGATGAGGTCAAGTCTTGAGGCATGACTTGACTAGAGAGAAAAAAGGAATGAGAGTTTAAGGTGTGCGGAGAGAGAGAGTGAGAGGAGCTTTTGTTGAACGGAGGGAATAGGTGTTGGTATTTGTAGTAAAGCTCAAGGTATGAGCGATGCTTACGTCATCTGATGCTTAATGGTTAAGACATTTCCTTAGTGAGTAAGACTTAGAAGTCCAACTCGGGTAAGGGTACTCGGCATGGCAAGGGAGTTACTTGGCAAGACAAGAAGGTTACTCATTAAGATGAGAGGGTTACTTCATAAGCTAAGAGGGTTGCTCACAGGGCAAGAGGGTTACTCGTCAGGGCAAGAGGGTTACTCGTTAGGACAAAAAGGTTACTTGTCAAGAAAAGAGGGTTACATATAAGAGGGTTACTCGTCAGGCCAAGAGGGTTACTCTTCAGGCCAAGCGATTTACTTGTCAAGCCAAGAGCATTGCTCGTTAGGCCAAAAGGGTTACTCGTCTGACCAAGAGAGTAACTAGAAAAGGTAAGAGGGTTATTAGGAAAGGTAAGAGAGTAGCACGAAAACCGGCGTCGACCATAGTTCATCGATGCTCACGAATTGTGCTCGACTGTGGGTTTGGCGTGAAGGTTGGCGAGTTGGTCGGGTGTGTCGGTGATTTTGGCGGCGTGGGTTAAACTAGGCAGGTTGTGGTGGTTGTTGAGTGAGGAGGGAGAATGTATAAGGTCAAAAGAGAGAGAAAAGCCGGAGGAGAGAGAGAGAGAAAGGGGGTTAGGAGCGCATATCGGCCATAGCGCTGGTGGTGGACGAGCTCGGAGAGGCGGTGAGGGGAGTGTGTGAGTTGACGGTGAGAGGGGGGAGCTTAGTGGAAAAGATGACATGGAGGAGAGAGAAAGAGTGGTGGAGATAGACAATGAAGAAAGGGCGGAGGAGGGAGCAGAGAGAAAATAAGGGTGGGGTATGTTAGAATTTGATGGTAGTGTGCTTCAATTATGTAGTCTTGTGTTTTTGTGTCAACCCCACATTGAAATTTTAGAAAGAGAAATCTAGTTCAAATATTTCCTTATTATTGTACTAGGTAATGTCTTGTGAGCCTAGAGTGGGCTTTGTGGACCACACACACTTGCACCCGCTCCCGCTTTGCTAAGCCGGCCGGCATGTGGTGTGGTATGTTGCGGACTTTTAATAACCCGAAATTTTAGTTTTACGACCTTTTTATTTGTTTAAGTAGTCGTAAACCAACTCAAATCGAGTCTTTTTCTTTTTTAATGCTTAAGGCGTTTGGCTTGAGCTCAGGTTGTCCATTCTAAGTGGACCTTAAGGGTGTTCCTTCTTTCAAATATTACTTCTTCTTCTTCGCGGTGTTCCCTCTCTCTCAAAAACATTCTCTTTTCTGTTACTAAGCAAGTTGGGGTATCCTCCAACCCTTATCTCTGGAGTACACTGCTGAGGTGGGTGCCGTGTTAACCCTGGGGTCACAGTGCTATGTTAACCCTGGGGGTTAGAGTGCCGTTCACCCCATTGTACCTCTATGGGGGCATAAATGACTTAGGGCAGTGGACTCTCCATGGCATAGCAATTCCTTCGGTTAATTCTTTCCTTTTTCGTCATTATGTTAGAGTCGTTTCTTTCATCGCTCTTGTAATCTTGAAATCACATTATTTGTAGTTAAAGAGTTATATTATGATTTCTCATTCACGTATTACTCCCACAATTTATGTTGTTTATGATAATGAGTAATCATGATATGACTCAATTGCGGGATTTATCATACTTGATATGTCTAAAACTAAGTCCATTGAAGGGATGAACTACAAGATGTGGGCTAATAAGATGGAGTTCTTCCTAGGTGAAATAGAAGTTCATTATACTCTGTTTAATGATAGAGCCCCAACGCGGTCCAACAATGATTTTAAGAAAGATAGCCGTATTTGTAGGGGAATGCTTCAGCATTTTAAGATAGCGCCTCATTATCAAATTTATCGTGATATGAAAACCACTAAAGAGATATGAAAAGTGTCGTTAAACAAGTGTGGCTCTAATGATATTGCAACTAAGAAATATGTTTTTAGTGAGTGGCTATCCTTTTCTACAGTTGATGAAAAACCTATTCTTGATCGAATCCGTGAATATGAGACCTTGTGCACTAACGTACTGAATGAGGGAATGGAATTATGCAAAACATTCCAAGCTAATATTTTGATTGAAAAACTACCTTCCTCTTGGGATAGTTACAAGGCCTCATTGGAGCATATGAAAAAGAACATGACACTACAAGAGCTAATCACCCACATTAATCTAGAAGATTAAAACTGCAAACAAGCCAAGGGGAAGTCCTCTGAGCACTCCTCTTCAGAGGCTAACCCTATGGAATTAAGAAACGCAGGACAGAAAGGAAAATTTAAGAAGCCTAGGAATAAGAGTAAGACTAATGCTCAAGAAGAAGGCTCAAACTATAAGCAAAGCCAATCTCGAGGAAAGAGGCCAATGGATAGTGTTGATGATGGCCAAAAGTAGAACAAAGGAACATGCTGGACTTGTTGCATGACTGGCCACAACTCAAGGAACTATAGGAACGGGTCCGGACATGGAAAGCACATAGAACACAAGCCCCAAGCTAATCTCACTAAGGAAGGATACATGTTTCTGGCCATGATCTCCGAGGTGAATATGGTTGGGAACATAGTTTAGAGGGATGTAGACACTGGTGCCACAAGGCACATCTGCACTAATAAAGACATGTTCCATGAATATGAGATAGCCACTGATAGGGAGAAGATGTACATGGGTAATTCACGTTCTGTCCTTGTCCTGGGCAAGGGAAAGGTCCTCGTTGAACTCAACTCTGGGAAAACTCTGTGTTTGTTGAACCTGCTGCATGTTCCTAATGTGCAGAGGAATTGAGTCTCGGGTGCATTATTGAATAAAGCAAGCTTTAAGTTAACCTTCGAGTCTGACAAGTTAATCCTCACTAAAATACCAACTTCAATGGGAAAGGGTTTGTAATGGTGGTCTGTTTATACTTGATGTTATGAATGGGATTGCATTTACATTTGCTTATGTTGTTGAGTCTTTGGTTTTGTGGTATGCTAGGCTTGGACATATAAATTGTATTTCGGTTAAGAAACTTAAACAAATGAGTTTAGTCCCTGATTGTGATCTAATCGAACCTCATAAATGTGAAATATGTGTCGAGGCCAAACATCTAATGAAATCATTTGACAAATCAGTAGAAAGCACTTTGAGCCTACTCCAGCTAGCGCATGCTGACCTTGGTGACTTTAAGAGTACCTTGAGTATAGGTGGCAAGTGATATTACATCACTTTTTTAGATGACCACTAGAGATTCAGTAAGGTGTATCTTCTAAGTAGTAAAGATGAGGTGATGCGTAATTTTTTTACTAGCAAGTGCACTAGTCGCTTCAAGTAATATAGAGCGAGTAGAGTATTGTCCCACGAGGATTGCTAAGTGATTACCAAAATTAGTAGTTTTAATACTTTTTGAAAAATCAAAAAATTGTGGATTTTGATATGAAATAAAGCAAAATAAAATGCAATGAAAATAAAAGTTAAAACTAGATTGGAATGAGCCGATTTAAGTTGTTTTTATCAGTTAATAAAGTCTAAGGCATCCGATTTCACCTTAGTTGCATCAATATGTCTTTTCTATTCTCGATATTCAAGTTGTTACTGTGTGATGATGGTTGAAAATCCTAATTTAATAAACATCCTCTCTCGAGCAACATTTAGCGTACCCTCTAACATATTAACCCATCACTTTCGTGCATGAATTTAAATAAGAAAAGAGTTATAAAAGCTCTATAATTTTCTTTTGAAAACAACACAAATTGCGTTAATCTCTTTCGAGCATTCGCCCAATTTGTGGCGCTTATCACCTCAGCACTCATCATAAATCTCCTCTCGGTCTCATTATTAAGCATTACAGGCCTTAAATGGTAATCAAGCATTTAAAACTCATTACGAACAACGATAAACACTCCAACAACGCAATAACATAAACATTGAATACCTTGAATTAGAAATGAGCGTATTTTACAACTTAGGCTACATCGTAGCCTTAGATTAACAAAATTAGTTCATGTTAAACTTAATATTAAACATTACAAACATCAAAATACATGAACTGATGAAGAAAAATGAAAAAACAAACAAAAATAGCCAAAAAAAAAAAAAAAAAGAGTCTCACCCCATTCTCACTCGATATTTTTTTAATTTTTTTTTTATTCTGAAAACTTGATGAATCAACTCCTTGCAACCTCCCCTATTTACACAAGTAGGATTGGGATAAAAAAATTTTGAAAAAATCTCAAAAATCAGTTCCCATTGGAGCTTCCTGAGGCA
This sequence comes from Simmondsia chinensis, assembly GCA_018398585.1. Taxonomy (NCBI): domain Eukaryota; kingdom Viridiplantae; phylum Streptophyta; class Magnoliopsida; order Caryophyllales; family Simmondsiaceae; genus Simmondsia; species Simmondsia chinensis. The sequence continues at coordinate 8,367,406 of JAGTTD010000025.1, forward strand.
GATTCTGCAGGTCTGAATTTTGCTATTTTTCTTGATTTGTTTCAACATTCCACCGACCATATTCTGCCCCAAAATATCATATTGATGTTGTGTGATGTTTGTACAAGGAATTTGGTTAAAAAAAAATCGATTTTTAATTGCCAATATGCAAGTTGTTCATGAAAATGCTGAAATCTGCGACAGTTTTCTGCAACAATTTTCCAGCTCGTTTTTCTTCTTTTTTCATGAAATCCTCCGCCAAAATGCGGAAATAACATGTTAAAAAGATGTTAAATGACTTATTTAAGCTTTTTTTCAGTGAATTTAGTTGAAAAAAGTCAAGAAAATCGAGCTCCAAATTGACTAGCTGCAGCAGGTAGCAAGTTGCTTGCAACTTGTAATTTTTTTTATTTTCTTGATTTTTTTCTGGTTTTTTATGTAAAAGAATGCTTAAAATAGCTTTAAGCAATGTTTAATTGTATTATATAATGCATAAAAGATGAGTAATGAGGATAAAACTTTGAATTTTGGATAAAAATTGACGCAAAACTTGTGAAATAGGGTGTAAGTTAGGTGTTCTTGGTAACTTTGTACCATTCCTAGTATTATTTTGCAATTTTTGATTTATTTTGCTTTTACTTATTAATATTACTGATAAAGCTAGCAAGATTTAGTACAAAAATGGTGTTTTAGCAATAAAGTAGCAAAATAGCTCAAAATGAGCAAAACCGGGCAAAATTGATAAATTTAAATTAAAATGGTTAAAATTGTATTAAAATGATATAAATAAATATATATGAATTTAAGGTCATCAAAATACCCCCAAACTTAAATCTTGCTCATCCCTGAGCAAGACTGAATATTTCAGCACCATATCTCATGTCTTTTTCAAGAATTTTTTTACTGTTAAAAGCAAGGGCATTCTAATTCGGAAATGAATAACCGAAAATCAATGTTTAAGGCTCTAAAGGCAAAATCATATTTTCTAAGGAAAAACCTGTCAATCACCTACGTAGCTGAGATTCAGAAGTTAGGATAGCAAATTAAGTTTATCCGATCTTTCAAATCTCAAGACATTCAAACAGAATAGAGGAAAAAATTTCATGCCACTCATAAAAAATGTTATCCAGTATGCCCAAAACTAAACTTTTTTTTTTTTTTTTTTCAGACGAACTTAGTTGCTTAAGTCACTTTCGGCTCATGAGTTTATCTTCAGCGAGAATCAAGCTCCGACTCCTGGGTAATGACCCATAAGTAAGAGAAGCCACCAATGAGATGCCCCCAATATTACCGAGTGAGTATATCTTTAGCGAGAATCAGGCTCCGACTCCTGGGCGATGACCCATAAGTAAGAGAAGCCACCACTGAGATTCCTTTTCTATGACTCCCCTGAGTTTATCTACAGTGAGAATCAACCTCCGATTCCTAGGCGAAGACCCATAAGTAAGAGAAGCCACCACTAAGACGCCCTCAATATTGGGTAGCACATATCTTTATTTATGCGAGATAGTGGTGCTAGAGATACAATTTTCTCTACTCTTATATATATAAATATATATATATTTCATATTTTTCTTTTAGATTCAGGCATAACTATTCAAAGCTCATTATAAGATGATAATCCTTAATTCGATCCATTTAAATTTGAATATCTTTTAGTAAAAAAGAAAGGCAAAACAGCTATGCTAACTAGTGAACTCAAATGCCATGGTTTTATCAAGATAATGCCTTAGATTTTTGTTTCACTATTAAAGCACAAAAACAATCGATTCCTAGGTTATTCCAATTAAATTACAGTAAACAAGCTAAGAAAGAGTTGAAAAATAGCCTAAAAAGCATGATGATATGTTTTCAAAATACAAGGGGAAATTTTTTTTTTAATATATTGCTATTATTGTATTATTATTATTCAAAATGCAGTAAAATTCCAAGCGTAGAAAATCTTTTTGCTGGCCGACCCTATTTACAACCCCATACAAAGGCTCCAAACTCTGGGAGGCACTTAAGCCGACTCCAAAACAGACAGTAATAGAAAACTTCGTCAAAATATTTTTAAAAAAAAAATCATTAAAATTTTAAAACTTGACTCTCCCACCTCCAAACTTAAAAATTAACATTGTTTTTAATGTTAAAAGGAATATAAAGAACAAGTGGGAGAGAGGTACTTCCCAGGTTTGAGGATTGCTCTTTGATGTTGCGTGTGGACATCGTGCGACCCCCAAACTTTTTGCAAAATACCTATTTAATCAAAAATAAACATGAGACAAAATAATGAAAGGAAAATAAAATTAGATAAATAAAAATAAAAACACTTGGGTTGCCTCCCATGAAGCCCTTAGTTTATAGTCGTTAGCTCGACTTTCTAGGTGGATCTAATTTATCTAGATGGATTAAAGAGTTAAGAAAAAGTTAAAATTAATCAAAAAACTTAAAAATACAATAATCTAAAATAAAATAAATAAATGAATGAAGATTAATTTTTCAAATTTTCAACAAAATTTACAATCTATTAACAATTTCAAAAAAATAAAAACAAACAAAATAATTGGTTTTTTTTATATACGAATTTTTTTTTATTAATAAATTTTTTTTAAAGAATTATCTTTACAAATAAAATTAATGAATGAAAAGAAATTGATATTTCAAATTTAACAAAATTTAAAAATTATTAACAATTTCAAATTAGTATCAAAACTATGTGGTATATATATAGCTCAATTATGAGCAATCCACGGCAAAGGCGCCAAAAACTTGATGCGTATTTTTTTTTCTAGCAAGTGCAGTAGTTGCTTCAAGTAATATAGAGTGAGTACAGTATCGTCCCACGAGGATTGCTAAGTGATTACCAAAATTAGAAGTTTTAATACTATTTGAAAAATCGAAAAATTGGGGATTTTGATATGAAATAAAGTAAAATTAAATAAAATGAAAATAAAAGTTAAAACTAGATTGGAATTAGCCGATTTAAGTTGTTTTTATCAGTTAATAAAGTCTAAGGCATCCGATTTCACCTTAGTTGCATCAATACGCCTTTTCTATTCTCGATATTCAAGTTGTTACTGTGTGATGATGGTTGAAAATCCTAATTTACTAAACATTCTCTCTCGAGCAACATTTAGTTTACTCTTTAACATATTAACCCATTACTTTTGTGCATAAATTTAAATAAGAAAAGAGTTATAAAAGTTCTATGATTTTCTTTTGAAAACAACACAAATCGCGTTAATCTCTTTCGAGCATTCGCCCAATTTGTGGTGCTTATCACCTCAGCACTCATCATAAATCTCCTCTTGGTCTCATTATTAATCATTAAGGGCCTTAAATAGTGATCAAGCATTTAAAACGTATTAAAAACAATGATAAACACTCCAACAACACAATAACATAAACATTGAATACCTTGAATTAGAAATGAGCGTATTTTACAACTTAGGCTATATCGTAACCTTAGATTATCAAAATTAGTTCATATTAAACTTAATATTAAACATTGCAAACATCAAAATACATGAGCTGATGAAGAAAAATGAAAAAACAAACAAAAAAACAAAAAAAAGAAAAACAAAACAGAACAGGTCAGGTTTGTTTCTGCACAGACCGGACCCATTCTTACTCAATTCTCACTCGATTTTTTTGTGTTTTTTGATCTTAAAACTTTATGAATCAACTCCTTGAAACCTTCCCTATTTATACAAGTAGGATTGGGATAAAAAAATTTGAAAAAAATCTAAGAAATCAGCTCCCAATTGTGCTTCCTGAGGCAGATTCTGCAGGTCTGAATTTTGCTATTTGTCTTGATTTTTTTCAACACTCCACCGCCGAATTTCTGCGCCAAAATATCATATTGATGTTGTGTGATGTTTTTACAATGAATTTTGTTAAAAAAAAATTGAGTTTTAGTTGCCAAAATGCAAGTTGTTCACGAAAATGCTGAAATCTGCGACAGTTTTCTGCAACAATTTTCCAGCTCGTTTTTCTTCATTCTTTCATGAAATCCTCCACCCAAATGCTGAAATAACATGTTAAAAATATGTTAAAAAACTTAGTTAAGCTTTATTTCAGTGAATTTAGTTGAAAAAATTCAAAACAATCGAGCTCCAAAGCGACTTGCTGCAGCAGGTTGCAAGTTGCTTGCAACTTGTAAATTTTTTTATTTATTTATTTTTTCTGGTTTTTTATGTAAAAGAATGCTTAAAATAGCTTTAAGTAATGTTTAATTGTATTATACAATGCGTAAAAGATGAGTAATGAGGATAAAAGCTTGAATTTTGGATAAAAATTGACGCAAAACTTGTGAAATAGGGTGTAAGTTAGGTGTTCTTGGTAATTTTGTACAATTTTTATTTTTATTTTGCAATTTTTGATTTATGTTGCTTTTACTTATTAATATTACTGATAAAACTAGCAAGATTTAGTGCAAAAATGGTGTTTTTGCAATAAAGTAGCAAAATAGTTCAAAATGAGCAAAACTGGGCAAAATTGATAAAAATTTGAATTAAAATGGTTAAAAATGTATTAAAATGATATAAATAAATATATACAAATTTAAGGTTATCATGAGGCTGAAGAAATTTTTCTTAAATATAAAGTCGAGGTTGAAAATCAAATAGATCATAGGATCAAGGTGATTAGGTATGATAGAGGAGGTGGGTATGACCCCGCCTTCCTTAAGAAACAATGTGAAAAACTTGATGTAATTCATGAGGTCTGAGCCCCTTACATACCTCAACAAAATGGAATAACTGAAAGGAAAATGATGATGTTGATTATCTTAGGCCTACGCTTGAGCTTGTGGGGGGAAGCCATGTTGTATGCTTGTCATGTACTAAATAGGGTTCCGCATAAAAAGCTATATAAGATCCTGTATGAATTATGGAAGGACTATGCACCTAACCTTAAATACCTGAAAGTGTGGGGGTGTCTAGCCAAAGTAGGGATCATGAGTTTAAAAGAAGTAAAATTGGTCCTAAAATTGTACATGTCATTTTGGTTGGTTATGCCATAAATCATGCTGCATATAGATTCATGTTGATTATTGACTCGAGCCTTAAGCTTGGTAAAATAATAGAATCTTGAGATGCTAAAGTCTTCGAGAATACCTTTCCTATGAAAGAATCTATAATCTATGCATGCTTCATTACTTGATTTTGTTCTTGTCGCATTTGTATCATCATTTAGTCACATGCCCACTGAGCTCGAGGTCCGGCAACTTAGAAAAAGTAAGAGGGTCCGAACTAAGACGAGTTTTCGACAAAACCTCGTAACTGCTTTCTTCTCTGAACATTATGATATTGATGAACATGTTGTGAGTGCATTCATGCTATAGGATGATCCCAAAACTTATGATGAGGCCAGGAGAACCATAGATGCTTCTTTTTGGAGAGAGGCCATAAGTAATGAATTGGACTCTATAACGAGTAATAACACTTTTAGTGTTAGTGGATCTTCCTCGCGAATGCAAACTTATCGGGTGTAAGTTGGTGTTTAGAAAACCGCATTTTTTTCAATATTTACTCATCCGTAACTAAGATTATCACCATAGGAGCCATAATAACTCTAGCGTCTATACATAATTTTATAATACACCAAATTGACGTGAAATCAACATTTTTGAATGGTGACCTTGAGGAAGAAATTTATATGAGACAGCCCGAGGGGTTGGAGGTTCTTGGTATGGAGCATAAAGTGTGTAAACTGGTAAAGTCTTTGCATGGAGTTAAGCAAGTTCCTAAACAATGACATCAAAAATTTGAATGTACCTTGGTGACACATGGTTTTGTTATAAACAGTGGCGATGCTTGTTTGTATTGAAAGCATGTTGATAATGAATGAGTGGTTATTTGTTTGTATCTTGATGAAGTACTTATTTTTGGAACAAGTATAAAAATTGATACTATATATATCTTGAGTACATGTTTTGATATGAAAGACCTCGGTGAGGCCGACATGATGTTTAGAGTAAAAATAACTAGAACACTTGAGGGTGTGACGTGAGTCAATCCCATTATAAGAGAAAATATTGTGAAAGTTTGGTCACTTTGATTACCCTTGTACTGATATCATAGGCCTAGTGTTCGTTTGATGAAAAATAAAGGAGGTAGTATATCATAGGCTAAATACACTAAGATAATTAGTAGCGTATATTCTTAGTTTTTTTTTTTTTTTTTTTTGATAAGTGAGTGTATATATATCAAAAAAATCGTACCGATGTACGTCCATACATGAGTACGAGGGGCATGCCCCAAGGTGGCCGAAGCCTACAAGCAATCCAAAAGAAAGCAACAGAAGAGTAAATACAGGGGAACATGAAAATGAGTCTCCTAAGTAGAAACTCTAAGCCAAGGAAATACAAAGAAACATCAAAGGAAATTCCTAAGTACAAGCCTCTAAACAAAGGAGAACAATGCGTAAATAAACAACAAAGTAACTCCTAAAACCAGGAAGGAAGAGCGCACTCGTGCCCAGTCTTACGGACGGCCCATGCAGCTCATAAAAGGCCACCAAAACGACCCTGCAGCCGAACTAGCAGACAAGAGAGGAGAAAGGGACATGGATGGTACTCGTGGCCCAGAAATAAGCCCAGCAGGTTGAGAGCAACCCAAGTGGAAATAGACGGAGACGGCCCGCTTCCAAAAGCCATCTCCATCATCAACCCGACGATTGGTCCGCAGTCCAACCTTTACTGGACCCAGTGCAGACCAAACTTCCTTTGACACTTCCAACAAACCCACACTGACTATCATAGCGAAGCCAAAGCGGGGAAAAAGGGCCCCCCAACCAAAAATATATTCGGCCGGGGGGGGGGGGGGGGGGGGGGGACCCGTGTGGGCCAAGCGACAGGCCCAACACGGGCCAAAGCAGGGACCCGTGAGGGCCTGAGAAAATCAGGCCCAACACGGGCCAAAACAGGGACCCATGTGGGCCTGAGTAAACCAGGACCAACACAGGCCAAAGAGAAACAGAACCAGGCCATTGGGCCCGATCCTTGAAATTTTTTCTTTTTTTGGTTAATTTTTTGAAACCCTTATAAGCAAGAGGGAAAGGCGGGTCATGGATCGTTTGGGCCGTTCCGAGGCCCAGCAAGCAAAGAGCAGTCCAAGTGGAAATAGATGGGTTAGCCCGGCTCATAGGCCATCCCAATCATTAGCCCGACGATTGGTCCGCATTCCGCCATGCTTGGCCCAGTTCTAGCCCATCACTACCTTCAACCCAAACCAAAGCTAGGTGGGCTTTAGTGGCTCTAGCCCAAGGACATGTAAGCACTTGCATCCAATCCTGAACCAGAAGGCCCACTCCCACCGGGCTCGGACGCCCCACAACGTGGTCCCATCAACAAGCCCGATACAACACAAACCCTAGCACTCCCATGAAACCCTAGCACCATAGCCGCACCGCCCAATGCTACCCCTTCAACCACCCGGACCCGGCACCGTCACCACCACGACAGGAAGGAAAGAGAAACCAAGGGAGATAGAGATCTCCACAACATGACATCAACAACCCCCAAAGCTGCCGGAACAGCCATGGGAACCGAGCAAGCAAGGTATGTGAGACAATACGATACCAAAAACCCTTGGGATACAGCGACCATCATCATCAACAAACATGAGCATGTTCGGAGAAGCGAAGCATACAATCCCAAGGAAACTCCAAACAAAAGCAAGTAAAAGCAACAACCCATTGGAGAAAAGTGAGGAGAGAGAAACATATTTCCCGCCCCCATAATCAACAAACAATGGCAAAACAACCCCATTTTTTCCGGACAAGAAGCACCCATACATGGCACTCACAAGATGATGAAAACGAGGTAAAAAAATTCGAAAAATCTGAATCATCGCCGGAAACCACCATACCAAACACCCTGGACCACCATGCAAGCCACCTCCCTTCGATAGACATTCAAAAAAATTCGACTAAAGCACCAAATATGGACATAGCGTGATTCTAGCATATATTCTTAGTGAAACACCCTTGTACTGGTATTGCCTATGTCGTCAGTAGACTGAACCGTTACACCCATAACCCTAGTGATGAGTACTGGAGTGCTTTAAAAAGGCGGTTAAGGTATCTTAAGGGTACTATGAATTGGGGTTTACACTGTAACAGCTTCCCTGTTTTGTTAGGGGGACAATGGGATGCGTATTGGGTGTTTAATTATGATGAAATTCATTCTACTGGTGGGTATGTATTTGTGCTTGCTAACTGTGCAATTTCATGGAAATCTTCTAAACAAACCTATATTGCTAAATCGACCATAGAGTCAAAATTTATTGCTCTTGAGATGGTAGGTTTGGAAGATTAATGGCTAAGGAGTGTCTTGAGAAACATTTGATGTTGGGGGAAACCTGTGCCTCCAATATCATTGTAGTGTGACTCACAAGCAGTCATTGGAGTTTCTCAAAGTGAGGTTTATAATGGCGAGTAGAAGCCTGTTCACCTCGGACATGGTGTTCTGAGAAATTTGATGACGAGCAATGTGATTTCAATTGAATTTGTGAGGATTGATAAAAATATGGCAAATCCTCTTACAAAAGGCCTTGCAATAAAATTGATAATTGAAAATGTAGAGGGAATGGGTCTAAAGCCCCTATGTGTGTTATAATCCGAGGAAATACTTAATTACTTTCAAAGTTCACTGGGTCAAATGAAGTTAGAGATTGGGAAATTTGTGACAACAACTCAAATCCTTCCCATTATTGCTGTATGAGTGGATGTAGGATCTATTGAATCTGCCATGACGGAGGTGGAGAATAATGCTCCTAATGTCATGCGTAGCCCTTTGTGGTGGGGTGGGGAATTATACCTGATGGACACATCGCTACTGCCATGATATGAGGATGAGCCTTTGGCTCTTTACGATGTCCATAACCGTTTATGATGGTGCGGGGTTACGCACCTGATGGACTCACCTACAGGACAGTGTGGGTAGAAAGTCATCTTGGCCAGGGTACAAGCTTATTCTCTATAGCAATTCTAATACCCAGCTTCGGATACATCCTGATTGTAGAGTGTATTTCAGCCTCGAGAACCACACGAAGGGGTTGGGTATGTTCCACACAATGACTACTCATGGTTCAAGACCTTCTTAACCAATGGGCGGTTGTGGGACATGCTTAGTCACTAGGTGCTGTTTCAAGTTCAAAAGACAATAGCATCGTCAAGCATGGATCTCACAGCTCAGTAGCATTCTTTCATTCCTTCTTTTCTCAGAATTAAACAAAGTGGAGGATTGTTAGAATTCGGAGATAGTGTACTTTAATTTCAGAGTGTTGTGTTTTTGCCCCAATCCCACATTGAAATTCCAGAGGGGAGAAGTCTAGTTTAAATTTCCCTGTGTTATTTTACTCGGTAAAGTCTTGTGGGCCTAGAGTAGGCATTTTAAACCACACGTGTGTGCACGCGAGCCCATCCTGCCCCGCCGAGCCGGCTGGCACGTCGCGGCGACCTTTGTATATGTTTAAGTTATCGTAAATGAACTCGAGTTGAGTCCTTGTCTTGGATAGTACTTAAGGCCTTGGGCTCGAGCTTATGCTATCCATTCTACGTGGATTTTGAAGGTGTTACCTTGAGGTACAGCCATGTGACCCGTCTCGAGGCCGCTCTTTCCTTAAATGTTTTTTCCCATAACTAACCAAATTTTTAGGCTCCTATATCTGTCACTTTCCGTGTTTGAAGTGGATTCAAAGCCGTTATCTTTTCCTTAACCTTAAAATATTTCCTCTAAAAATACTGTGCTTTAGGGTTTTTGCAAACGAACACCAAAATACAATTAACTTAGATATTGCTTCTTCTTCTTCATGGCATTGCTTCTCTCTCAAAAATATTCTCTCGTCTGTTATTGAACAAGTTGGGGAGTACTCCAACCCATCTTTTGAGAGTACACTACTGAGGTGGGTGGCATGTTAACCCTAAACATTGATGTACTGTTTTTCCCATTGAACCTCTGTGTGAGCATAAACGACTAATGAAGTGGACTTTCCACGGCCCGAAAATTTCTTCTATCAATTCATTCCTTTTTGATCATTATGTTAAAGTCGTGTCTTTCATCACTCTTTTAATCTCGAAATCACATTGTTTGTAATTGAAGAGTTATATTTTGATCGCTCATTCACCTATTACTACACTAAGGTATAGTTTTTTCACTCATTTTTTTAGTAATTTAAGGCTATATTTAAGTTAATATTTTATTATTCAATTTTTATACCAATTTAGTTATTTTTATCCTTTACACCTTGATATTTTACTATGGGATAAAACGACATTATATGATCAAAGTTTTCTTTTTTTAATGGATCGTACAGCTGACTTTTGAGGTGTTTTGATGCTTGGGCCTATTGGATATTTAGATTGCATGAAATTAATTCCTATCCGTTTTCATATATATATATATATATATATATATATTGTTTCGAGATAAATTGAGCAGGTTGCTTAGATTGGGGCTAGATTCAATTATCCCAAACAAGAATGAGTAGGTTCTTTAGGATGAGAGCCGAACTCAAGCTATCGCGAAAGTCAACCCCCGGCGTGTTTGGTCCGGGCTTACCTACAAAACGAGCAAGGCCTCTAGAGGGACCCGCAAGTGGCACCGTCTGTGGGAATGATAGCGTGCTAGTGTTTGCTTCAATTCCTTGTACAAAATACCTAGAATTCCCACTAAGCTGGGGGCTACGATGCCTGCCTTAGGTAAAGTTCTTGGTTGGGAAGCACAAGTAACCGCTTTGGGTTAAGATTTTAAATGGGGGCTCGGCTGTTCACCTTAAGGTGCGATTATGTCCAGGGGCTGCCCAAGTAAGTCGCGAATTCCAACTTTTACCCGTTCTTAATGCGTCCACCCTCAAACCAAGTCCTTTCTTGCTTAGTAGGTTAGCACCTGGTCCTTTCATTGAGTTGGGGGCTGGGCATGTAAAATTTTGTTTTATGTATCACTTTATGTATTGGGCTTCACGCTCCCACTCCATAAACATGAGACCTCGAATAGCTCCTTTAGGCATAAAATCAGCAAAGATTTTAGAATTTCTGGTCACTACTGCCAAAAAATAATGCAAAATAGACTGAAGTTTGAGTCTGGCGAGTGGTCACTGCCAACCAATCATGCTCGAGGCTGCTGCCTACATGTGGGGCTGGGGCCTCACCCATAAGCTTGGCTTCCGATCACCACCACTCAATACACCAATTAAGGTTTAGCCTTAAGCTATCGCCAGCAAGCTGGCAGAAGGCTTGTGAGATAGCGTGTTACTGGTTGCAAACTTGCCTGAGGGCTATCGCCAACTAACCGAACTAAGAACTACTGCCAACAAACTTGGTGGGGAGCTCTTCAGTAAACACGTTACTACCAACATACTTGGTAGGTGACAATCGCCCACGGTCTTGTCAAGGGGCCTCCACCAATCAAATTTAGCCGAGGGCTGCCGCCAACAAGCTTGGTTAAGGATTCGCCAATAAGCATACTACCACCAATATGACTGGCTGGGTGCCGCTGCCAACAAGTTTAGCGTGGGGCTTGCCAAAAAGTGCATTACCGGCAATAAAACGAATCACAATCGTTTGCCAGTAATTTTGGTGGTGGGCTCCCCAATAATTGCGTTGCCTCTAATAAGCTTGATAAAGAGTTATCGTAAACAATTCCAACTAGTCCAGCAGGGACCTCCCAAATAAACGTACGATCACTAATAAGTTTGTTGAAGAATTCCCACCAGTAAGTGTAGCAAAAGAGCTACCGTCAACAAGTCTATAAAAGTCTCGCTAAATAGAATATTACCACCAATTTATTAACCTATGAACTACAGCCAGCCGACTTGGCGGGGGATAAGCCAACAAGCTTGGCTCGATAGTACCATCAACAAGCTTTACTAAATACTACCACCAACGAGCTTAGCTAGACATTGCCGTCAGCAAGCTTGACTAAATACTAACACCAAGAAGTTTGGCTAGACATTACCATTAACAAGCCTGACAAGATATTCTCGCCAAAAAGCCTGGCTAGATATTACCAATGAGCTTAGCATAGTGCTGCTCTGCTTGACTTTAGCCAACTCGCTAACCTTCTGAGAATGAAGGAGCCGCCTGTAGCCCCTGCTGGGGGCTACCGCCTTCACAGTCAAAGTTAACATTTTGTATCTCTATGGGTCAATACGGTCCTTCCCTTCTCCCTCCAGAAGTGTAGGAGTACCATGTCGTTCTGTGTGAGTAAAAAGGAAAAATCTTTTGTTACTCGCCCAAAGCACTCCCTTAGGTAATTTCGGTACACCTAAGGGGAGTGTTGTACAGTACTCTACATGGTACGATCTCAAAAGGTACCTTTTTGGCTCTAGTAAAGCTTACCACTTGTCATTGGTTTGAGTGTGGGTCATTCGAAAGGCATACTCATTATTTCCTATTCATGCACAGGTTTATGAGGATTTCCTATTGGTGAGTTCAATATGCCAAAAAAGAATTTCCACAGCTACCTATTTAGGTACACCTGCTCAAAGCGATTCCATGGGCAGATTCTACACGTCCCTTGGGATTTCGCCTGACTCTCTTTTCATTTTAGTTCTATACGCTACCTCTTGGTGCCAACAAGACTCGCCATTCACTAACGATGATTGGCAATGCTATTTGCCATTTACTCTGCCAGCTATTCATCAGCTGCATTCGGTACTCACTATTCGTTATTGATTGAGGCTATTCACCACTCTCTATTCATCGGTGGAGTGGATTTGTCGATTCATGGTATGCTCCACCTCAGCTCACAGCTGAGGGTGGGGGGTTGGCTATTTATCCATTCACAGTATGCTCCACATGAGCTCACAGCTGAGGGCGGGGGGCTGGCTATTTTTTTATTCACAGTATGCTCCACCTCAGCTGACAGCTAAGAGCGGGGGGTTGGCTATTTATCTATTCACGGTATGCTCCACCTCAGCTCGTGGCTGGGGACTTGGGGCTGGCAATTTACAATATGCCTTAACACAGCTCGTGACTGGGAACCGGAGGCTAACGGCTTTGGAAACCTTGGTACACCTTATCCTGGCAACAGTTAGAGGTAAAAGATTAATCATGCACCCTAACACAATGGAAAACTTAAAGCTCGAAACCACAAAATTAACAAAATCTACAACTCAGCCAAAAGCCAAGATTGGCGACATAATGGTGCATGGCGCGCCAATTCCCGAAGCCATTAATATTATGAAGCTAATTGCGGTAGGACAACTCGTACACATGGACACATAATGGCGACTACAAACATTCAAAGACAACTTTTTTTGCGGAAAGCTGAAAAATCACGAATAAGGCTAGAAGGGCAATTCAACCAGGTCGGAAAGTAACGTTTCACTTAAAAAGAAGTACAAAATGCAATACTGTACAATGTCTCTTGGTGCCTACCATCCCTTGACGGTAAGCATTAATAATTGTTAGTTAATCATCACTGGTAAACACAACTCACTATTTGCACAACATAGTCCCTTACTTGGTTGCAATGCCTGAGTACATCCCTGTCAAAGATACCTACATGCCAACTCAAGGGTGTTTCTTGGAACCAAGAATGCTTACAGGCATCATCCTTCATTGTAAAGCAAAGAACACCCTTAAAATTCAAACACATTAACTACTCTTATGATAACATTAATCATAATACAAAGGCAAAAAGAAGATATTCATTCCAAGCTAAATATTGGGTACAAAAAGTCACTCGGTATGTACTTACAAAAAAAAGGGCTAAAGAGCTAAAAAAAAAAAAAAACGCCCAACCGAAAATGATGTTTTAGTCTTCTTCATTGTCTTGGGAGCTAGATTCATTTTCCCCTTTGTCCTCAATCTCTGCTAACTTCATTAGCCACCCTTTGAAGTGAAGCTGCGTTAAGTTGAGGGGCAATATTTTGGACTTTCTCTTGAAACTTAGCCAATGCTTTATCCATCCCAGCCTAATACAACTGACTCCTCAACTCAGAGAAATTAGGGCTAGCAAAATAATCCTCCACCGCCATGTTATCATTCTCATAATAGGGGGCATATGAAATAGAATGTATATGTAATAAGTAGCGTGAGCCTTGGTTAAGTCATGTAATAAGTGATGTATGTTAGTCTAAGGATGTCGTGTTGGTCTAGTTAGTTAAGGTCAAGTATGTCTTGGTGTTAGTTAGTCAAGTATGGTGGCTAAGTAGGTGAATGGCTGTTTAGGCATAGGTTAGATTCAATGTAATAAATCATGTCATGTAAATAGTATAAATAGCAAGGCTCTATCTTGTAATCTCATAACTTTGATAATGAAAATATCTCTTTGAGATCAATTCTTTCTCTATTTCTCATCTAATTTCACTTCTTTCTCATCTCATACTCTCATCTATCCTCAATTTACTTAGCTTATGCTTTGTGATTTAATCACGAGCATAACAATTGGTATCAGAGCCTTGTTTGGCTTCTAATCGAGCTCTTAATCAAAAAAAAAAAATTGAAATCAGATTTTTATTACTGCACAAGTGACTTTAGATGCTTTGTATTTGATTTAGTTGAATCAATTCAACTAGATTGAGTTCGTATTGTGTCAAGGCTTTGGTGCTAGCTGCAATTAATCAACAAAAACAATTTTGTGTTGATTTGGTTCAATTTTGTGTGATCAAGAATTCAAATATGAATTCTAGCTTGAAGAGCTTGTGTGCATTTATCAGATTGAATTCAGTGGAGTTGATCAAGTAATAGCTGTGAAGTTGAGTGCTGAAGCATAATTGACGTTGATCAAATATTCATCTGATCAGCTGGAGAGGACGCCAAAGTGAGCTATTGGCTCAACATTACACTTGATCATAATCAAGAGATTAGGAAAACAAGCTCATTCGAGGTAGTTTCTGGTTCTGGCATTCAAGTGAGAAGTGCGGGTAACTGTTTCTGAACTTCAATTTACATAATCGATCAGAATCTGCTTTTCTTGCCGAATAGTGGTGAAATTCATGTTAATAGGCATAGAAGTCATAAGAATTCAGCTGATTCTTAAGAATTATATGATATTGAATGGTGGTTTGCTCAAAAGAGGATCTGACATTGAACTGGGAACCCAAATTGTTGAAATCTGATTGCTTTGCATTAAGTTGTGCGAGTTAGTGTGATGAAGTTGTATTGCTGTTAAGGTTCAAAATTAATTCAGATTTAAGCCTGAATTCATTCCTTTGCATCTAGTTAGGGGTTGAGCGAAGTTCTTCAAACTTAGGGTTTGGTTCGCAGAACTCTTCGATTAGGCTTTCCTTGTCTGTGACTTTTGAATTAAAAACAACTTGAGATATATCACAAATTGAAGAGTAGATTGTGATTTTGCAATCTATTGTGTGGTGATTTGAATCAAATCTTCCCTTTCTGCAATTTAGAACTGCGTCTCCTATTTGAGCCTTCTGCGATTCATTTCGAAGCACTGTATTGCTTGCTATTATGGTTGGTGAGGTACAAAATGTTACACATAAGCAAATGGCTGATTTGTTTAAAAGCTTATATCACTAGATGGAAGAGTTTTGGCAGAGACTAGCTAAGGTCGACCTTGAAAGACAGAACTTCGAAGAGTCTACGATCGGGGTTACGATTCATAATGTTCCTTGCGAGATCAGTGAAGATGATGTTGAGCAACAAGAGCTCAATGTTGAGCAAAAAGTGAAGGTTGGAGTGGAATCTGTTGCCGTTAAAGATGAATTCGACCACAGTAATGCCGAAATTGATGAACATAAGTTAGAGGAATCTGAGGTTGAACAAGTTGATCATTATGAAGACTCTTTGCGAGAGTTAGAGTATTTTAAAGATGATGAGCTACTGCAAGATATGTTCCTCGAATGGGAATGCGACTCACATGTCAAGGGAATGATAAAGAAAGCAAAGAGAAGCCGTCTAGACGAAGCATTGAAAGATTTTTGGGGTAAAAAGAAGTTTACAAAGCAGAAATTGAAGCATGAGTTTGTGTTTCAGCTTAATATGCTTGAGAGTTTGCAAGAACAAAACAATAGACAACCTGCAATTGCTGTAATTCAATCCAATTCAATTAGGGGACATCGGGATGGTCCACTGGAAGAAGTGAGGTAACAAGAACTAACTTAAGCTCCTGATTTTTCCGATGTATATGCCAGTATACAAGGATCGGATATAGCAGAACCTTTGATTTCAACTGCGAAAGTTGATGTTACTACTGTAGTAACAATGATAGCACCACAAAATGTGTTAAGCACTTCTCCAAGTCATCTTGGTACTCGAAACCATCATCTGATTTGTGCTGATAGTAATGTACTTGATACATTGCAAGGTTCTCGGAGTGGAGAAATGGTGTATTCAAATACACACTCTCATGACAAGTTACCTCTTGATCCGAGAGAAGATACTCAATGTTTTGTGAGGTTGAAAAGAGTCGATTCTTTGCTGAAACGAAGTAATCAAGATGCCAAAGTACGTTTCAAGGTTCAACAAAGGCTAGGCATTATTTCTATAGAAACAATTAAGTTGTTGGAGGTGTACAAATTCAGTAATTGCCTGGAACAGATTTCTATTCAGACCAAATTCAGTACAGTGGATGTTTGGCATGGATCTTTGGCTGAAAAGAAGGTACTTCAAGCTGCAAACTCTAATGACCAGCTTCCCCCTAATCCGAGAAAGGTAGATCATGATTATAGCAAGCTGGAACATGAGGCTGAGTGGAAGAAAAGAGTCAATCAAACTACCAAGGTTATTCAATTTAGGCTTAACTCGATTTGTAGAAGAGTTTTTGACATGCTAGAAGCTCACAAGCTGGGTACTAATCTGAGTATCAAGTATGATCAGCCAGCATCTAGAAGGATTAAACGTCCTTGGGTTATGTTTGATATGGGAAGACCCCATAAAGTTTTGAATGAATCTGGGTTCTGCATTTGGGTTAGAATGACAGTGCTGGACAATAATGAGGCAAGTGTATTGAGCTCCAAGTTCAGACTGTGCAATAATCAAGCTATGGGCAAAGAACATGCTCCATTAGTGCAACCAAAGGTGAGACCTCCTGAATTTAAAATGGAGGTGCAGTATTTGAGGAATGGGGCAAATTCAAATGTTAAAATCGAGCAGTTCAGCCAGGAATTTGAATTTTTGAATTTGAATTTTGTGATCTGTTATGTGGGTTCTAAATGGAAGAATCCTTGCGCAAGCTTCAGTATTTTTTGATGTTTGGATGAAGGAGTCAAACAAGAAAACAAGATCAATTCTAGCTAAAAATATTCTACATTTCAGCATTAAAGATCAGGACAAATCTTCTCTTGTTCTGAAATTAATCTCAGTAAAATTGAAGTGTCATTTGTGTCTTGATTTGATGCCCATCCTCAAGTCTGTTGACAGGAACTGAATGCCATCTCACTTAGAGCAAGATTGGTGGCTGGAAAAGCTGAGAATTTAAGGGTTTTTGAAAGAAGATTGCTGCAGCAACCTGTTTGAATGCAGAAAGTTCAAAATGGTCCAAACAAAAGTTGAAAGATTTGTGAACCATCTGAAGAGTGGAAGCTGCAGAATGAATAATGTCAATTGGGTTGCTTTGAGAATTCAAGTGAAGACTTTGTGCCCTTGGGATTGAATTGTGGCTCATGAGTACTTATCTTGGTGGTTCAAAGGTCCAGATTATCAAGCCAAAGTCACAAGTACTCAAGTGATCAAGATTGGACAACAATGTACTCTAAATTTTGGTGCATCCTCTCTAAGTCTTGTCAAGATCAAAGAATGGGAGCTTATGGTGTAATCTATGCAAGAGTTTTGAGAGGAGAAGCTGAGATTCCCAGATTACTTAAGTTCCAATTCAAGATGTTTACAACAGAATTAAAAGTGGCTACTGAAAATGTTTGGAGAATTACGTTTCCTTCACTGTCAGTAGTAAAAGAGTTGCTCAAATGGAGTGTGATTGGTGCTATTATGACTTGGGAAAGATGTATTTACTTGTTTGCACCAAGAAGCTTCCATATAGATAAGAATCGAGCTGAAATCTGTAATATCAGCAACTATGTGGTGTCATGATTATACACTGCTGAATTCTTGAGGTCTGCAGCGCAACATGTGGAAGTGGAAAACAATCAAGTGTATGTTGAGCTTGGTCTGATATGGTTAAGTAAGTGGATGTTTAAACAATACAAATTTTGGATAAGATCCAAGATGAAATGGTGACAGCTGCATTCTTCTGGGGTCTCAATGAGTTTTGTCACCAAGATCAAGATATGAGGCTATTTTAGCTACAATTAGGAATTTCTTCAAGCAGATTTTGATACTTGGTTCACTTCGTTTGAGTTTGGAAGACCTTCAGATGAGTGCTCTTCATTAGATGCAAGCTATGATAACAGGCTTTGGGCCAGGAGTACTTCAAAATCTACATCCTCTAATGTTCTGCTGCTGTTTCAATATTTTAGTATGCTGGAAGATCTCTTTAACTGTAGATTCAGCAAGGAATCCACTTGGTTTCACTGCAATTCAGAGTTAGAGGTGTTCAAAGACTTCATACGTGGTCTTATGGGTTTACTGACATTCCAATTCTGTTGTACAGCATACTGCAAGCAAAATTCCGAATGTGTTGATGCGTTTTAGTCCTTTGCAGCAGCAACTTGGCTGACACTTCACATAAGAAGCTCATTCATTCCTCCCACATAAACATTGATCTTCAAGTTCAACTCTCTTCTTAATTCTTGAGGAGAAGAATCTCTTAAGGGGGGAGTATTGTTATGATTCTCATAATTAGGGGCATATGAAATAGAATGTAAATGTAATAAGTAGTGTGAGCCTTGGTTAAGTCATGTAATAAGTGATGTATGTTAGTCTAGGGATGTCATGTTAGTCTAGTTAGTTAAGGTCGGGTATGTCTTGGTCTTAGTTAGTCAAGTATGGCGGCTAAGTTGGTGAATGGCTGTTTAGGCATGGGTTAGATTCAATTTAATAGGTCATGTCATGTAAGTAGTATAAATAGTAAGGCCCTAACTTGTAATCTCATAACTTTGATAATGAAAATATCTCTTTAAGATCAATTCTTTCTCTATTTTTCATCTAATTTCACTTCTTTCTCATCTTATACTCTCATCTATCCTCAATTTGCTTAGCTTATGCTTTGTGATTTAATCACGAGCATAACATGTCACCTCCCTTGCATCCGCCAACCGAGCTGACAAGTTGGCAAGGTAGTTTTCAAGCTTACCCTTGGATTCCTGGGAGACATGGTCCTTCTCTGCTAAGGTCAACTTAAGCTCATCAACCTCGTCCCTGAGTTCTTCGAGCAAATTGGATTCACAGTCATCTAAATCTCGTATCTCCCTCAGCAAAGCCAAGAGCGAGGCATTCTTCCATTGCAAGAATTCACCTATTGTCCAAGAATTCAGCCCAAAGAGATCTAATCATGCCCTGATCCTGTAATGCACACCTGCAAAGGGGTGAGAACTAACCGAGTAAGAAAAAATGAAAATTATAATTCTAAACGCCTTCACCTATGATACGCGTGCCGGGATCTCTTCTCGGGGAAAGTTATCCACCATCCCTAAATCTCCTGCGGGACCAAACTCCCTCAAATGTCGGGTCACATGTTATGAGTCGCGTGTCAAAACAGATGGCGGGGGAATAGCAGGATCCCTCATTTATACTCGCCCATTACACAACCCTGTAACAACGACTCTCTCCAGAGTTTTGGAAGTAAGTACCTACGTAGTTATGGGATCACTGCTCCCTCCCTCATCCATCTCAACCTCTGTGGCAGTGTCTTCACCAGGAGAAGTAGCCCTTTGACTCTCCAAGGGATGTCGGATTCAAAGCGGCGCCCTTTCTGCAACAACCAAAGACGGTTAACACAATGGCCTCTGCGCAAATGTTCCCCTTTAGGGACAGGATGCCTCCTCCGCCCTCTCTTTCTGATAGGAAGAGACGAAAGCCCACGAATGTCCAGTGCATGAAGCTCTTCATCTAAGAAGGAAAAGAAGTTAGCATCCAACAACATAACAAACACCAAAAAAATGTTGACTTGGTGGCATACATACCCCCGGATATGACTTCCTACTCAGTCCAACTTTAGCAAGAACTATCTCTGGCTCTAACATCTCACGAGTTGCCAAAAATTTATCCCCTTTAGAATCCCCAATGGTATAATCATATAACTAACGTTCCTCCCGGGTCATCGTCACCATCTCAAGTTGGGTCAGTTTATTAACAACCCGCCAAGACATGGGGTAATGAGGACGCCTTGGCGACTTGACCCAAATAAATTACTCATCCAATTCTTCAATTTAGAAGGGTTACTCTAAATAAAAGTAGCTCCCCCTCAGTGCTTAAAAGAAGTAACACTATTGACTTGCTTTGTTTTACATAAAATATCAAAAAATTTATGGGTCGGCTGAAACTCATTAATAAAACAGCCTAACAACAAACAGTGCATGTCCTATAAGTACTCGGCGTCCCTGTCATGTCCCGAGATCAATCTCGGATCATGAACTACGACAAAAGAATATGAGATGAGAAAGAAGTGAATTGGATATGAGAGATAGAGAGAGATTTAGATGAGAGTGAGAATAATATCAAAAGATATTTGTATTTGATTGAATGAATGAACGATTACACTTGAAACAAACTATTTATACAAAATCTAAGCACATTGATCTTTGACTAAACCTTGACCACTAAACCGACATTGGCACCTATACTCTCATGAACTAACGGCTAACATATAAGCATAAAGCTAATACAAGAACACTTATTTGACTACTAATGACTTAAGCTAAGCTATTACAATCAAGGAATTATTAATCCCTACATTCTACTCTTTCTCTATCATGACAATACTCCCCCCTTAAGAGATTCTTGTCCTCAAGAATCTTAGAGAGAAGTATAGCTTCAAGAACTTATTAACTCTAGTGACAACTTCAGCTTGGTCTTATTCTTGTCCTCATAGCTGCTAATTCCAGTCCAAAACAGCAACTCTTCAGCAAAACCCCCCAACATTAGTTTAGCTTAACTTGCAACATTGCAGTAAGACCACTCTTCAAATTTGGCAAATGTCTTCCCATTTAAGAAGTGTAGTTATGCAAATTTGAGCTTGAGCCATGCCAAAAAGAAATCTCTTGATCATCACACAATTGCTCCCATAACCTTGAAGATCACCACAACAATTCAACCGCACTTGTAACGCCTTGTTTCTGCACATGCTCACGCCATTTTGGCTGCTGGGGCTTGTCCAACTTAGGTGGCCTTCCTCTATCACACCTTGATGAACTAACCCCAATTATCCTTCTACTAACTTGTAATGTAACCCATTCTTGCAAACTACTCTGCCGACAGTGAGCTGTAGCATCAGGTGCTGAATTAGTACTGAACTGATGCTTTTGAAGTTCAGTAATATCAAGCTCATTTTGAGTCACAAAGCATGGTATGAAGTCAGTTGTGTTTTGCTCCTTTCCTTGCTGCGTTTGCTCAACTTCGTTCTTCCCCGGATCAAATGGTCTCATTTGAACCTGATTTGCAACTGGAAAATCATCTTCTTGCAACAATGAAAGAACCTCAAACACACTTTTCCCTGCTGCAACATCAACCGTACCAACCAATAATGCAGGAACATCAGCTTGCTGCTGTACCATAGCCATCTGATCCAAAGAGTACATTGGTGCGTCTTGAATCTAATTCATTGCATTACATTCCTGCTCATCTTGCTGCTGAACTACGTTAACTTGATCTAATGAATACATTGATGCCTCATTCCATTGATGAGCTGATGCATTTATACACGGATTCAATGCTGAGTTTGGTCAGTAAGGAGCTTCCTGTGATACTTGATCAATGTCCTTACATGGCACTTCCCCTTGAGGACCCAATTCTACTTGAGTACTTTGTCCATTGAGCTGTTCAAATAAGACATCGAGCCGCCGATGCATTCCTTCGAAGTGCCGATCCAACTTTTCCTCCCATGAACGTTGCATTGCAACAAACATCTCCTGCATTCAAAGGACAAATTGCTCAAGCTGATTTGCTTCGATTTTAACGCCCACATCATCAACAGACCCTGCAGTAGCTCCAACAGCAAACTTAACAGCAACATGTTCTGCATTTGAAAATTATGCACTGTCATCTACATGCTTTAGGGCTGAATTTGTATCGACATTCTGTTTTGACAGATTTTCCTTCTAAAATGTATCATCTGCTCGCATTGGGGAGGTAGTAGCTTGGTTCACTACTGAATTAATTGGTACTGCAGCAGTAACAATCCTATTCCTTGCTGAAATAGAGTGTCCTGCAGCAAAATCCTCCCCATTCCTTGGTGAAGCAGATCCATACCAGCTAGAAATCCTTCTTTTCTTTGCTATTTTGATAGTTGTTTTTATCCAAGCAAAGGTCCCAGTCTATGAATAGACAACATCAACACCTTGGGTTGCTTCAAGTTCAACCTCTTGATTAAGAATAGCCTTGAAAGAACCTCTTCGTTCTCCTCGAACAGTAAGAAATCTGGTGCATTTCCTTTGTAAACCACTATTGGTCTTTCCAAAGCTCTCAATCTCTTACTTGAATAACATTTCTTAAGATTAATTTGAACTACCAATTTGATCTCTATAGTCCGCTGCCAAGTGAACTTAAACCTCAATTTTCTGGTGCTTAGGATCTCAATTTGCACCTGGAATTTGTTTGCAGCACGAAAAACCGGTTCCACAAATTGTTCCTCAAGCTGTGCTTGATCCATTTCTAGTTGGAATGCGCCAATTCCGGGTTTTAGTGCCTCAAAACCATATGGTTTAGGTCCAATTACAGCCTTACTTGAAATTGATCTTGTCCTACTTAACATTCCACCGACAGCTTGTTCATTCTTGACTAAATTCCACCTCAAGTGACCTCGATTGTCACTATTCTCGTAATCCTTATCACTAATTTTCCATATCACTTTCTCACGCACACCTGAATGCATTGGATCCAATTTAATATGACCAACAGTAGCAACATCCTGACCAAAATTTAGTCCAACACATAGCGTGGTCTTAACATTTTGTTGTATTGCTGTTAATGCTGTTGCCTGAGAGTTTACTCCACTAAGCTTGTCTTGCACATTTGCAACTTATAACTGTAATGAAGCCTGATTGTTGTTGAATTCTTTAATCTATTGGGAAAAACATATGAATTTTGTTGAAAAATAAACTCTGATGCCAACTATTGGGTTCACAGTTCTCAACTACGGTCACAACAATAGGTACCTTTTGGAGCACTTAGAGTAGAAGGCTCTTCTCTCTATCAAAGCCCCCGGTTGGAGAGTCATGCTTCATGACACTTCACGTGTGAGAGTTCCCGGGAATAAGTTTATCTCTATGAACTATTTGCCCTAATACCAGTTGTTGGGATGAATTTCAAAAAATTCTCCCTAAAGATTACCCAATGGAATAGGTTTAGAATTCATAACTCTAAACCGAGGGTTGGTTTTAAATTCCTAATTTTAAATCTACTGACTTAAATTCATAATTTAAATCAACATCTAAATTCTTAATTTAGATCTACAAGCCTTTTACTCCAATACATTCATAAAAATACATAAACTTAAACATGTATAATAACGAATACTATAAATAAATAGAAAAGCGAAAAAGAATAACGAAGGAAGAACATACCTGGAACTTATCCAAAAATAAAGAAAACCAGAAAGACAATGATATTATTCAAAATTGAGACCCCGAGACCTTCTACGCAATGACCTCGAACTTGCACGGAGGGTGGGCTCCGAACAATATTAACTTGTGTCTCCGAAACAATTTCAGAAACCCTAAAGAAATATTTTGACTCCAATGCAAAACCTCGGAATAAGCCCCTCTATTCATAGAAATATATCGGAGCGAAAAAATCTAATTATAATCAAAAAAGGATTTGCAGTATAAGTCAAAAAGCATCATATCGTTCAAATAACCAATTAAAACGATGCGTTTCAATGCAAAGTTCACGCGTGTTCTGGCTTATCCAACGTGCCACGTGTCGGCAAGCGGTTGGTCCGCACCTGAAGACGCGGATCCATCCCTGCTGACCATCAACGCGTGACGCGTGTAGCGCGCTGATTGGTCAGTGGCTTTTGACACGGATCAAGCCTGTTTCAAATGCGATTTATTTATTTATTTTGTTTTTTCTTTGTTTCCACATGTAAGAATTCATCTTATGAATTTTAATTTTTCAAAATTACTTTATTTTATAATTTTTAATATTTATTCGTCTTATGAATAATAACGAAAGAGGGCACCAACACGCCGTCACCGGATCCCATTGGAACACCGATGTTAAGCGTGCTTGGGCGAGAGTAGTACCGGGATGGGTGTCCTCTTGGGAAGTCCTCACCCTCAGGTTGGAGGCACTGGGAAACAGCCTCTCTTCAGGTTAACACCCTGAAGGGGGAAGGCTGCGTACATCCACCCCGCCCAGACCCTGCGTATGTTCCTTTTTTTCTCATCTTATGAATAATGTTTGGCAAAATTAATTTACCCATCTTATGGATAAATAATTCATCTCATGAATTCTTTAATATTTTTTTTTCAGTGGCAATAAAATCCAGAGGCTTGCATAGGGACCCCGGGGACAATTTAAATCTAGCTCCAAATGTGTTAAATTAAATCATCTCATGATATTAATTTAATTACCATTTAATGAGACTTAATTCTACTAAATAAATCTCACTGCACTCCATACTAAAATTATTTGTTCGATATCTCCCTAATAGACTGTATTGATGACAACAACCCCTCCACTAGATGTCCATGACAAAAGATAAATATAACTACTACCATTATCCTTCTCACAGCTTCCCCATTAGTTACCGACTCGCCCTTCACTGAATAATTCATTTATACTTGAACATATTCACAGTATAAATTCCAAATGTCAAACGGTTGGAACACTTTGGGCAAAGTTTCCGAACTATTCAAATATTTGCGAATCAAGTAAGGGGACTTCCGTATCTCATAAGAGACTGTAGATTCCCAATTGAATACCTGATCCTTGTCACACTTCACGTCGCTGCCCAGTGTACGTGGAATT
The DNA here is from genome assembly GCA_018398585.1 of Simmondsia chinensis. Taxonomy (NCBI): domain Eukaryota; kingdom Viridiplantae; phylum Streptophyta; class Magnoliopsida; order Caryophyllales; family Simmondsiaceae; genus Simmondsia; species Simmondsia chinensis. Next base: position 8,392,357 of record JAGTTD010000025.1, read on the forward strand.
TCAGTCATTCGTTTAGACCTTACTTATAGTACACCAAAGTAACTAACGCTCCATGCACAAGTCCAGAATACCCTCAGGATTTAGAGTCGCCGTTCAAACAGTACGAGGTGAATCCTCATCTCTGATAGTAGTCTAGAAATAAGTAACCCACATGGTCCAACTCATTGTGTCAATCTTATTAAACACACTCTTCTAACACTTTTTGATCTCCATCCACATGACCAGGACAAGTCATCCAAAGTGTTACGTTATAGTTTTAACATACAAGCGGTCCAGACTTGTCTTCTACTACGAGTGTTTCAAACAACAATCCATACCATTTGTTCCAAGTCTATCTATGCCTTAGTCTCATAAACCACTTAGAACAAACATATAAATTGTAGTTTGAGGACTACATCCATCTCATGGATGTTTCCCAAAAGAAAATCACATGCAGTATAAATGCTCAAAAACACAAATTTAACTAGGAAACGACTGGGACTTCAATTTTATTTATTAATTAAAATAATATATCCAGAATAAATCTGGATTTTAGGACACTGTTCCTAACGGAATCTGTTGCTGAATTTCAACATTACTAGCCTCCATTGAGGCTGCTAGGTTACGGATCTGCCACTGCTGCAATTGATCACATTTCTCATCCGCAACATTCAAGCTCGAATTAAATCCAAGTCCAGCCGAATCTGTGTAAATGTTTTGAGCTGTTAGACCTCAATTAGTTCCTTGCTAGAATACTTCACCCGACTGAACTTGTACAGCTGAATTTACATTGTTACTGATGTGGTTTTCAATTCGCAGCTACCTTTGGACGTTCTAAGGCCGAGAGTGTTGCAATGTAAGCCTAAAACCTTGTGTGAGCTTCTGCTTCTGCTACTGAACCCTTGCGTTCTGTTCTTGTCGAATCAAGCTAGCAGTAACATCACTAACTCCAACAGCTAAGCTTCTTCCATAGATCATATTTGATTCAACACTAACTCAACTTAATTGAAGCAGATTCAATCAAGTCAAATACAGATCCACAAACTTCACTGCGCAGAAGAAGCAATTTCAGCTAATAACCGCAAGCTTCTAATTAAGAATCCAAAGGATTGAATTCTTAGTCAATTGTAATGCGATGAAGGATTTGATATCAACAAAGCTTGATCTTGTGCTAACTCAATCAAAATTGAATGCAATTCAACTAGATCGGTGCCGAGATTGATGCTCTGATACCAATTGTCATGTCCCGAGATCAATCTCGGATCATGACCTAGGATAAAAGAATATGAGATGAGAAAGAAGTGAATTGGAGATGAGAGATAGAGAGAGATTTAGATGAGAGAGAGAATAATATCAAAAGATATTTGTATTTGATTAAATGAATGAACAATTACACTTGAAACAAACTATTTATACTAAATCTAAGTACATTGATCTTTGACTAAGCCTTGACCACTAAACCGACATTTTGCGCTCATACTCTCATGAACTAACGGCTAGCATATAAGCAAAAAGCTAATACAAGAACACTTATTTGACTACTAATGACAGAAGCTAAACAATTCCAATCAATGAATTATTAATCCCTATATTCTACTATTTCCCTATCATGACAGTCCCTTGACAAGGACAAACAGTGTATAAAAGTAAAATGTTGGACATAATGAGTGGAATGGGAACCTATAAACCAGCATCAAGGGCATCCACATGAATAGAGAAGAAGCACCGTGGCGGATTGAGAGGGAGTTCATCCTCCTTAAGACCTCGAATTTCAAAATCATTGGAAAAACAAAACCTGGCCCGCAACATTGTCACTCCATCCTCACCCGTTGTCTATGATGCAAAGGCACGAGAAGGACGGGCCTTGAACACTTCCAGGAATTCTTCCGCAAGCTGAGCCTGTTCTGGTGTCCAACGAGTAACAGGGGGGCATTGTGGGATAGGCTATGAGGCAGCTCTCTCCCCAATTGTTTGTTCTGAGGGCGTAGTGTTATGATTCTAGATTCGTTGAGCTGTTAAAGGACATCAAAATGCTGTGTTTTACTGGTTTGTTAGCTGTAGAAGTTTAAATGTTAGTTTTGGCGCCAAAGTTGGCTTGTTAGGTAATAAGGTGGTTAAACCTGTGTCTAAATGCTTTATACTTCTTGACATTTTTCTACTCTTGATCGGGTTAATCCAAATTCGCATATTGGGCAATCTATCTTGTACTTTGCAAGGTATTGAATGAAAATTGATCTCTTCTCTTCTCAACCCTAAATTCTCTCTAATTCCTCATCTTTTTCACTTCTTTCTCATCTCATACTTTCTTATCCCTAGGTTAAAATTCAAGATTGATCTTGAATCTTAACAATTGGTATCAGAGCTTGGGTTTGTTGCCAATTGATCTTGATTTGGTTGATTGGAGCTGGGTAGACATAAGAAGAGTGTACCAATGGCTGGTGGAGTTACAACTCGAGTAAATGCAGCCGCAAATGCTGCTATGAATGCTACTTATGCTGTTGTTGCTGGTCGTAATGCTAAAGAAGGTGCTGAGTTCAATCAATTTGAGCAATTAAGGCTTTAAATAGAGGAGATGTTTGTCAAAATGCATCAATTGTAGGATCAGAAGCTTGCTGAAAGGCTAGATCAGCATTCTCGGCAAATTGAAGTAAAGATTCAAGGATTGCAACAGCAGATAACAAGGCATAATTTGCCTTCACAAGCTAGAGTTTTGTCAGTTGCCAATCAGCACAATCGTCCTCCTGAGGTTATGCAACCTCACACATCAGGAGTAGCTGTTGGTCAATTTGATTGTTCACTAGATCAGATGCAACCTCAGTCCTCAGGAGCAAGTAAAAATGACATTGTCAGTGGTAGAGGTAGGGGATTCAAGCAGCTTAGAATTGAAATTAAATCGTTCGATGGCAAGCAACTTCAGTCTTGGATAAGAAGATGCTAAAGGTACTTTCATTTCTGTCACATAAGTAACGTAGAGAAGGTGGAATTAGCCGCTGTTTATCTCCATGGAGATCAGGATGTATGGCTTTATAACCTTATGCACAACAATCCCTTGTCTTGATCTGAATTTGTGGAGGAATTATGTGAGAGATACGACGATGAAGATCCAAGTCATACTGTGAATAACTTCAACAAGGTGGTGCAAACTATATAAGTAAGCGAATAATTGACAAGGTTTGAGAATCGGAGAGCAAGAATGATCTCTGTCTATCTTAATGCGAGTGAAGCTTACTATGCCTCGAGTTTTATCAATTGCTTGAAGCCAACAATTAAGAACCTTGTCAAGTCCTTAAGTCCTAGATCATTGTCTAAAGCTTATGCCAAAGCCAAGTTGTTTGTGTCCACTATGTTGGCAGCATCCAAAGGAAAGAGAAGCAGAAGCAACCAAGGCTCTTATCAACAGCATAATGTTCCTGCAACGTCTAAGGCTTTGAGTGTGGAAGAAAAGAAGGCTCAAAGGTTTTGCTTCAAATGTAATCAACGTTACTTCTTTGGACATAAGAGTAACCCCAAGCTCCATATGTCAACAAGAGAAGCAGAGGCAGATGGGGATAATGAAGAGGAAGAATTAGAAGCTGGACTGACTATACAAGAACAATAATAGCTGGAAGAACTTGTGGATGATCAAATGGGGATTTCTGCGAAAGCTTTAACTGGGAGTGGATCTCACAATACTACAAGGATTAGGGGAGAGGCAGGACGCAAACCAATTCCAATCTTGATAGAGAGTGGCAGTACTCACGGCTTTGTTGATCCTAAGGTTATGAGGAAGGGGGGACATGAAGTGATTAAAACAAGTCCTCGAGCTGTAACTGTGGCTGATGGGAATTCTACACTAACTAAAACCAAAGGCCAAGGATTCAGTTGGCAAATGTAAAATCATAAATTTGTGTATGGCTTTAGGATTCTATAATTAGGAGGCTGTGACGTGGTTCTTGGTGTTGATTGGATGAAGTCCTTCAGGCCATCGATCTTTGATTTCTCTCAATTGACAGTTTCTTTTGAGATGCAAGGAACTACTGTCAGGTTTCAAGGGATTATGATGCAGGCACAATTGCAATTAATGAATGGCAAGAGGTTAGAAGGAATAATCAAGAAGGGAGCTATCAGTGGATAGGGCAGTTGTTTTCTATAGCACATTCTAAGGCTCAGGTACATTCCCATATGGGAATTGGCACATTGATTGAAGAATACAAAGACTTGTTTGAGCAGCCAGTATCTTTACCTCCTAATTGAACTTTAGATCATGCAATACCATTGAAGTCTAATTTAGATCCAGTGAACTTCAGACCATATAAATATCCTCACTCACAAAAGACTGAGATAGAAAAGCAAGTTAAAGAACTGCTGAAGACTTGTTTCATTCGTCAGAGCCACGGCCCCTTTACCTCTCTAGTTATATTAGTTAATGAGAAGGATGGAACGGCTAGAATGTGCATTGATTACAGGAAGCCAAATTCACTTACAGTCAAGGACAAGTTTCCCATCCTAATTATTGATGATCTTCTTGATGAACTTCATGCTTCACACTTGTTCTCTAAGCTGGATCTATGACAGGGATATTATCAAATCAAAGTTTTGGAGCAAGAAATATTTAAGACTGCCCTCATAACTCACCATGGACATTGTGAGTTTGTAGCAATATCATTTGGTTTGACAAATGCCCTAGCTACATTTTGAACCAGCTCAAGATGCCTTTGTAGCCTTAAAAGCAGTAATGTGTGCAACACCAGTGTTGGTTATGCCTGATTTCAATGTGGATTTTGTGCTAGAAACTAATGCTTGTGGTGAATGAATTGGAGCAGTGTTAGGGCAAAAGATTGCAACAAGAGACCAATGCAAAGGCTTGATGAAGATGCTTGATATTGACTATTCAATTGAATACTTCAAGGGAAAGGAGAATATGGCTGCTGATGCATTATCTCGCATGCCAAAAGAGGCTGATTCTAGTTTTTGTGGAGCTATGTCAGTTGTATTACCAGCTTGGATGGAAGAAGTCTACAAATCTTATGAAGAGGATATCTTTGCTCAATAGTGTGTGACTACCTTTAATACCAGCAAGGCCTCACCTACTGCATCAGACACAGACATTTCTATGACAATGGGTATCATTAGATTAAAAGGGAAGTTGTATGTAGGATCATTCACTGATTTGAGGAGATAGATTATTAAGGCTTCTCATGGCTCACCTTAGGGAGAGCATTCTAGCATAGAAGGAACTTATTAGATGCTCAAGAGTTATTTCAGCTAGACCGGTATGAGAAAGAACGTGATGGAGTTTGTTCAATCATGTGAAGTATGTTAGCAGACAAAGCCTGATGGCAAGAAGTATCAGGGCTTGCTCCAGCCTCTTCCAATCCCTGATTGTGCGTGGCAACGTATAAGCATGGATTTTATTGAAGGGTTTCCAAATCTAAGGGCAAGGAAGTTATTTGGGTGGTTGTGGATCGTTTCACCAAATTCAGCCACTTTGTTGCTTTGAGCCGTCCAATTATAGTTGAAAAACTTGTCAAGGCCTTCTTAGACAGCATTTACAGGCTTCATGGGTACCCCATTCCATAATTTATGATCGAGATAGGCTCTTAACCATTCACTTTTAGCGTGAATTATTCCTCTATTGAGTACCAACTTGGCTTTGAGTTCTTCTTATCATCCCTAGATAGATGGACAAACGGAAAGAGTTAATCAGTGCATTGAACAATACTAGAGGAGTATGACCTTCTATCATCCTCAGGAATGGTGTAGATGGTTATCTTCGGCGGAATACTAGTACAACACGCATGCCCATTCATCTCTTGGCACTACCCCTTCAAGGCATTATATGGATATGATCATCCTTTTCCCTTGGTATTGTAAAGGATCACCACTTCAATGCTGGATGTATCTGATCTATTACTCTAGAGAAGACAATTACTGCAGATTCTCAAGGATAATCTACACATGGCTGAGGCAAGAATGAAATACCATGCCGACAAGAAGCATTCAGACAAGGCTTTTGAAGTTGGATATTTGGTGTGTTTGAAGTTACATCCTTATAGACAATCCATAGTGGCAGTGCATAAGAATGTAAAACTCAGTGCCCCATATTTTGATCCTTATAGAATACTTGAGAAGCTGGGGAAGGTTACTTATAAATTGGTGCTACCACCGGATTCCTATGTTCATCTAGTGTTCTATGTTTCCCTTTTGAAGAAACATGCGGAAAAAGGAGGTCTTGTTCTTCTAACCCCCTGAAAACTGGTTCTGGTGGAGCTCTTTTGCAAGTTCCTACTCCAATATTGGATTCTCGGATGATTCAGCATTCAGGGAAGCAGGTTGAAGAAGTTTTGGTGTAGTGGAGCAATTTGGCTGAAGAAGATTCAACTTGGGAAGGGTTGAAGTTCCTACAAAGTCAATTCCCTTCTTTTCATTCTTGAGACAAGAATGTTTTCAAGGGGCAAGCACTGTTATAATTCTAGATTCATTGAGCAGTTAAAGGACATCAAAATGTTGCATTTTACTGATTTGTTAACCGTAGGAGTTTAAATCTTAGTTTTGGCGCTAATGTTGGTTTGTTAGGTAATAAGGCGGTTAAGCTTGTGTCTAGATGCTTTGTACTTCTCAATATTTTTCTCGTCTTGGTCCGATTGGTCCCAAATTGTATATAGGGCATGCACTTTGGAACATATTAAATGAAAATTGATCTCTTCTCATCTCAACCCTAAATTCTCTCTAATTCCTCATATCTTTCACTTCTTTCTCATCTCATACTCTCTTATCCCTAGGTTAAGATTCAAGATTGATCTTAAATCTTAACACATTGCATCCTCACTTGTCTCCAGGACGCTGCTCTCCAAACCAATAGGACGCTCAGAAGGAGTGACATCCTCATGAACCTCCTCGGGGATCCGTTCAGCACGAATGCTCCCGAGTTTTAGATGCGTCAGCCATGTCTACGGTCTCAAAGGTTGAAGAAGGTGAAAGAAAATTTGATCCTCACTCGCCTAAATAAAATTCGAACTAAAATAAGGAGAAGAACAATGAGAATTGAAGTGCAAAACGAGATGGTAAGAGAGACTTAGATTCTAGGGTTTCCAAATGCATAAGGAAGGGGAAGCGGGGAAGACGAAATGAAAAGTAGAAATATCACTGGTGAAATTTGAAAATAAACGATCCAGATGTGTTGTAATAAAGAATGGCCCAGATATAATCAAAACCTGATTAATGAAAACTCCTTACCACGTGTCAATCAATAGCCCTCAACTCATCAATGCCGCGTGTTCCCAAAGAAAACCCTATGCATTTTCCACCCCTAAGACTCACAACACGCCATACCAAATTGGCGTAAGAATCAGCCTGGCATAATCACTTGTATTCGCTAGCCTGTTAACACAGGATGAACTATGGACAAAGACGCCAACATTTGAAAGTTGGAATACACTCCCCAGCCGAATGTGATCAAGTCCAGATTTGCCTATGGAGTGTGGGGCTAACAGTCGGGAAATAAGCTAGCCGGTCCTTGGCGGTAAAAGCCCTGGTGGCATAACTCAAGTGGCACCTGGCTCTCTTTTCAATACATAATAGATAGGAAGCCATGGCAGCATGGCCCTTGTATCACCCACTTATCTTTAACGGCAACACCAGGTGCTAGGCCATGATGGCCTAACTTTTGCGGCACCCCTCATACCTCCAACCCCTTGACCATGTACGTAGGCGCCCTAGTATCCTAACACGATTCTATGATGGTACAACCTTAGCGACACATCGTTAACGACACACATACTTGGTAGCATACCCATCATGGCACATCCTTCACAGCAGTGACGCCATCCCCTCACCGTGAGCCACACTACTGCCAACCTTGCCCATCAATGGCATACCTCACTTCGTCCTCAAGGGAACACTGCCGCCGACCCAGCCAATCATTTGCTCATCCCCGACCTTTACCCAACACACTAAGCAAGTCCTCTATGATCACGGCACCGCCAGCCCTCAAGCCGACTCTCTTCCTCTTATAAATACCAGCCCTTCTCCTCTAATTAGGGGCGAGTCCGCCAAGCTGGAACTTCTTTCCCCTTTCTCCTGAGACCCCTCATCTTACTCCCCTACCTCCTCCCCCCTCACCAACTCTCTCTTTTCATATTCACTAAGAGCCACCTCTTGTTTATTTCATGTTATTTATTTTATGCATATTTATTATTACTACTACCTTTATTGACTTAGGCATCAGAGGGGTCTCCCGTCGGTCCAATCCATGGGTCCCTCTAACAGCCTTGCTTGTTTTGCAAGTAAGCTCAGACCAAATGCGCCAGTGGTTGACTTCTCAGTGAGAGCTTGAGTTCGACTCTCATCCTAAAGAACCTTCTCGTTCTTGTTCGAGATAATAGAGTCTAGTCCTCAATTTAAGCAACCTGATATATATATATATATATATATATATATATATATATTAGGATGTGTCTCAAATTCCTTGGATTTATGGAGAAGGCCGCAAGCAAGCCAATCGATTGGGAAAGTACGCAGATGCATGATGCGTCCAGGAAGGGCCCCGATCGATCTATAGATACCGATCGATCGGGAAGCCCACACCCCCCCCCCCCCCCCCAATCGAGCGGGACTCCAAAACATGGACCCTTGTTCTGCTAGTATAAATATAACATGATGTTTACATTTCAGGTATCCAATTAAGATGGAGCCGTCGTACAGAGAGTTGAGAAGAAGTGATTTTGTTATTCTTCCATATATCTCGTTTAGAGGAAGTGTCTTTGTAATTCTTCCGTTATTTGCGATCAGTAAAGAATCTCCATCTCCGCCAGTGGTTTTTCCCTTCTCGATTGAAGAAGAGTTTTCCACGTAAATCTCTATGTTCTTCGTTCATTCTCTTTTATCCTATTATTTACTTCTCTTGTGTGTTATAGTATTTGAATCGAATCCTGTTCCTGGGCTGTTAAGTTTCGCATTAGGAAGATATTAATTTCTTTACAAATTGGTATCATAGCATATTATATTTGTCCAGATTCCTAACAAATTGATATTAGAGTATATCAAATTTGCTCAAGTTTTCTTTGCAATATATATATATATATATATATATATACATGCGTTGTTATTTTTTGGAGGCTTGTCGATTGAGCTAATCAATTAATCAACTTTTGTCCACTTTGAATTAGTGCCCAGAATCAAAATCTAATTATCTTGAAGGAATTTCTTTTGCACATTGCTATTGCGAATATTCCAACATAAGTTCTAATTGCCACACCTATATAAAGGGACACATTATGTTATCATAAAAAAGCCAAAAGTAACTAAATGACGAACAAAAGCACATTACATTTCCCAATGATAGTCCTTGATGGCAGCAACTTCATGTCTGGCAGCAATAAAAATTGTGGCGATCAAGAGAATGGTAGGCTCGCCGCTGAAATGAGAGGCGAAATCCGAGCAGCAAAGTCCAAATTTAAGTCTGGTGACCATGAACACTGGCATTGGACAGATGATGATAATGAGGATTGCGCCAATGGCCATTCCTCCACTGTCAACGAAAACAAGAGTTAAGACCAACACTCCCGGCGAAATTTCATGCTCTTGTGGCATGTATGATTGAGCAAGTTACAAAACAGAAAAATAAAATGAATAATAATTTGCAGTTTTGTATGATATCCTTCTTGTTTGTAATTTTTAATTTTTCAAGAAACAAGAAAACAACAATAACAACAGTCCCTGTGCCTCAAGGGCTCCGACTAGAATAGGGTCTTCGAGGGGTAGGATGTACGTAACCTTACCCCATCAAGGTGAGACCCTGACGAGAGACTATTTCTGAGGACCCCCAACCTGATAGTTGACATTTGTGAAGAGGTTGTATGAAGAGCGTGCAGAGCATGGTTAAGCTTCAAGATCAAGCTTGAACTTAACCAAGTGGAAGTATAGGATAGAAGAGAGGTTAGATGAGAAGAGAAGTGAAAGTAGATGAGAAATTAGAGAAAGAGTTAGATGAGAGAGAAAGTTGATATCAAAAGATATTTTGTGTTTGATTGAATGAGGAATTACTTGAAACAAGACTACTTATACTCAATCTAGTTACAATGAATCCCCCCAAACTAACCGACTCACTAATAGCAATAAGGCTTTGGTGCCAAAGACAACTGACAACCAACATTCAAGAATTTACAAACAAAACGCAACACTTCACTTAACAACACTGAACTGCAAGCCTAGCAAAGGAAATCAGACATACGAAGCAGATCATAACAATCCCCTCTCCTTGAAAGCATTCTTGTCTCAAGAATGAAGGGTAGAGAATTGGCTTCGCATGAATTGCGACTCCTCCAAAGTAGCATCCTTCTTGTCCAGATTAGTCCATTGCACCAGAGCCTCTTTGATTGATCTTCCTTCAACGTTTTGCAGCCTGGAATCCAACAGTGCAGCAGGGTTAGATAGCAAAGAACCATTACAACCGACTTTCGAGGGCTGAGATGAACTGTCTTGGCCTTTCTTCACCTATTTCTTCAAAAGGGACACATGAAACACATGATGAATGTAAGAATCAGGGGGCAATTCCAACTAATAAGCTACTTTCCTAATCTTCTCAATGATCTCGTACGGCCCGAAGTATCTAGCACATAGCTTGACATTCATTCTAACTGCCACTGAAGCTTGTCTGTAGGGTTGAATCTTCAAGTAAACTATATCTCCTATTTCATAAGCCTTGTCCACGCTCTTCTTACTTGCATAATACTTCATCTGTGCTTGAGCTTGAAGAAGAGTATCCTTCAGAAGTTGCACTAACTGTCTTCTTGGCAGCATCAAATCAGCCACTTCGGGAACTGATGTCACTAGCTTTTGTGACATCAAGGGTGAAGGAGGGTCATAACCATACAAAGCCATAAATGGTGTGGTGCCAATTGAAGCATGAGCATGTGTGTTATACCAGTACTTAGCCAAAGATAACGATCTTCCGTAGACTTTAGGATGACTGAATACCATGCTCCAGAGGTATTGTTCTATACACTAATTAACTCTTTCTGTTTGGCCATTTGTTTGTGGATGATAGGAAGAACTCAAAGCCAAGGTTGTGCCCATGAGGATAAATAATTCCCTCTAGAAATGACTGGTGAAGGGCTTGTCCCAATCAGATACTATGGATTGTGGCAATCCATGAACTTATAGATGTTATCTAGGAACACTCTTGCAAGCTTTTTCCGCTGTCACAGGTCTAGCCAACGCAACAAAATGACTGAATATGGTAAATCTATCTACCACTACCTTGATAACTTCTTCGCCCTTTGATTTTGGCAGTCCTTGAATAAAGTCTATGCTTATGTTCAGCTAAGCACCATCTGGAAGAGGGAGAGGTTGAAGAAGTCCCCGATGCCTGTGATCACCAACCTTGGTTTGCTGACAAGTCTCACAAGCTTGCACGAATTCCCTCAACTCCTTCTTCATACCAGTCCAACTGAAGTATGCCTTGAACGTCTTATAAGCACCATCAATACCTGAGTGGCCTCCCCAAGTTGAATCATGAGAAGCACTGATGATTTGTTGCCTCAGATCAGTAGAGGATCCAATGTACAATTTCCCCTTCAATCTGATGATTCCCTTGACAATAGATACTTCTGCCTCAGGAGCATTGTTGCTACATCTGTTGATGCTAAAAGCAAAAATACATTCTTGTGTAAAATTTCCATTCTCACAGGACTTGTACACTTCCTCAATTTGGGCTGGAAGAATCACTGAAATAGCCCCACAATAACCTTGCTCAGCATCTTCGAGATAAAGCATCGACTGCTTGGTTCTCTTTTCCCTTCTTACACTCCATAGCATAATCATGTCCTAAAATCTTCATCAAGCCTTTCTTTCCAATTCTTGTAACAATCCTCTACTCAAGCAGATATTTGAAGCTTTAATGGCATGTCCTGATGATAAAACAAAGGCCATCCAAGTAGTGTCTCCACTCATCAACTGCTAGAAGAATGGCAAGATACTCCTTCTCATATGTGGGCAACTCTTGGTGCTTAGGACTTAATGCCCGGCTAAGGAGGCTATTAGCCTTCCTTTCTGAGACAATACAGCTCCATTGCCGCAACCACATGCATCTGTTTCTAAAACAAACTCCTCTTCAAAATCTGGCATTGCCAAAGCAGGTGCTGCACACATAGTTGTTTTCAAGCTTTCAAATGCTTCCTATGCCTTATCAGAATACTTGAATGCATCCTTCTTAAACCAATCTATTAGGGGCTTGGCAATTGCTCCATAACCAGCTATAAACTTCCCGTAATAAACAGTTAATCCCAAGAACCCCCGTAACTGCTTCAATACAACAGGAATGGCTATTCTTTCATTGCCTGAACTTTAGAAGGATCAATACAAACCCCACTGTGAGAAATCACATGACCTGAGTACTCAGGTTGAGTATGAGTAAAAGTGCACTTCGTCAATTTGGCAAACAAATTGTGATTGTGCATCACCGAGAACACTTCTTTTAGATGCTTCAAGTGCTCTGCCATGGTGGAACTGTAAATCAAGATATCATAAAAGAATACCTATACAAATCTCCTCAAGAATGTCTTGAACATATCATTCATTACTTCCTGAAAGGTAGTTGAAGCATTAGTTAAGCCAAAAGGCATAACCAAGAACTCATAATGCCCATGATGAGTTCTAAATGCAGTCTTGTAAACGTCCTGCTCGATCACCCTAATTTTATGATAGCCTTGCCTCAAATCCAGCTTGGAAAAGATGTGTGCACCATGCAGCTCATCCAACAAGTCATTAATTACAGCAATTGGACATTTATCCATAACTATAAGGGAGTTAAGCTGCCTATAGTCAATGTACATTCTAGCCGAGCCATCTTTCTTCTTAACCAATATTATAGGAGAAGCAAAGGGGCTATCGCTCTGTTGAATGAAGTAAGTCTTGAGTAGGTCATCCACTTGTTTCTCAATCTCTGTCTTCTGTGAATGATGGAACTTGTAGGGCCTTAACTTCACTAGTTTTGAGTTAGGCTTGAGAGGAATTGCGTGATCCAAGTTCGTCTTGGGAGGTAAAGTCTTTGGCTGTTCAAATAGATCCTCAAACTCATCAATAAATGCCTGCACCTTAGAATGAGATGGCTTTGCCAAATCAGTATGTGAGATTACAAATAACTGTCCAACCCACTAATAAGCACCCTTATAGAATCCACCTTCTATGCTCTTGCCCTTTAACAACTGCAAATGAACTTGTTCAGCCATGCCTTGCAAGGTTACAGTAGATGCTTGCCTTTCAAAAGTCACTGTCAGCTTGGCAAAATCCAATATCACTTGAATGAAGGATCTCATCCAGTCCACACCAAGAGCCATATCGCAACCTCCGAATGGCAAGATCTTGAAGTCATACTCAAACTTGTAATCTTACATAGTCGACAGGAATCCTCGACATTTGGTCTGAGTAAGAATGGATTTCCCACTAGCCACTATCACGGCCAATGGTTGTGTCTTGGTCATATCCTTCCCAACCTTTATCACCACCTTTGGATCAATGAAGCAGTGGGTACTACCACTATCAATCAGAATAACAATGGACTTCTTGCTAACTTGCCCTTTGATTCTAATGGTGTTATAGGCCCCATTTCTTGTCAAAGCTTTCATAGAAATCTCCACCTCATCATCGAGAAGCTCTTCTTGAGATTCATGATCAGAACTGTCTAACTCAGCCCCTATTTCATCTCTTCAGATTGATCATTAGCTTCAACTCCTCTTGCTATCATGAGGAACTTTGGATTGCACTTGGGAGCAAATTGATACGGCTAATTGCATTTAAAACATAGTCTTTGAGCCTTCTTCTCAACAAGATGATTAGCTTCAGATCTAACTGAACCCTTATGCTGCTGACTAGAGCTTCCACCTCTGTACCTAGGCCCATCATTTGATGCAGGAACCATAGCTTCAAACAGTTACGCCTTTGCATAGGCTTTGGATAAGATTTTAGGCCCCATTGCCTCAATAAGATTCATTATCTTTGGCTTTAAGCTACTTACGAAGCTGGATACATAGTAAGATTCAGTTGCTTGAGGATAAGCTACAATCATACTCACTCTAAGATTCTCAAATGTAGTCATACATTCATTCGTATATGTGATATGCACTACTTTGTTGAAGTTATCAACTATGTCACTTGAGTCCTCATCTCCATAACGTTCACAGAGTTCTTCCACGAGTTCAGCCCAAGATAATTAAGGGTTACTCCTCAAAAGACTGTTAAGCCATACATCAAGATCTCCATGGAGATGAACAGCCGCTAGTTCCACCTTCTCCGCTTCGTCAATGTGATAGAAATGAAAGTATCGATCACATCTTCTAATCCACGATTGTGGTTGTTTTCCATCGAAAGGCTCAATTTGAATCCTTGGCTACCTGTAACCACTGCCCTTATTGCTGGCTGAAGCATCATTCGTTCCAGAATTAAGTTGTTGTATCTGATCAGGTGTGCAATCAGGTTGTACAAGAGTCACAATTGCAGCTCGAGATTGTACTAGATCAGGAGGTTGATCCTGTTGTCTAGCTGCCACACTAGCTACCTGAGGTTGCACATATGCCTGTTGTCCAGCTGCCACAATAGCTGCCTGAGGTTGAACTTGTTAGCTCGCTGCTAACAGAACTCCAATACATGAAGATGCATTCAATCTATTGATGTGAGTCCACATTTCCTCAAGCTTAACTGATGTGACTGCTAAATCATTCAATCAACATTCTTTTGACCCTACTCTGACTGAAATTTTTTGATTCGAGTGAGCATTTCCTCCATTCAATTGTTAAATTGATCGGCTGTAACAAACTCAACTCCGGTTGCAACACTTGCACCAGCAACTGAAGCATATGTTGGATTTGTAGCAGCATCAGCATTTCCTGATCAAGTTACAACACCACCAACCATTGATTCTTTCTCCTTATTCTCTGGCAGCTCCAATCAATCAAAGATTTGCTTGATCGGTAGCAACCTAGCTCTGATACCAATTGCTAAGCTCACAGATCAAGCTTGAGCTTAACCTAGTGGAAATATAGGATAGAAGAGAGGTTAGATGAGAGAAGAAGTGAAAGTAGATGAGAAATTAGAGAGAGAGTTAGATGAGAGAGAGAATTGATATCAAAAGTTATTTTCTGTTTGATTGAATGAGGAATTACACTTGAAACAAGACTATTATACTCTATCTTGTTACAATGAATCGACCCAAACTAACCGACTCACTAATCGCAATAAGGCTTTGGTGCAAAAAACAACTAACAACCAACATTCAAGAATTTACAATCAAAACTCAACACTTCACTTAACAACACTTAACCGCAAGCCTGGCAAAGCAAATCAGACATATGTGTTATGATCCATGGTATAGGGGATGCAAGAGAGTAATTAGTAAGAAGTCTAGCATGAGCTTGTATTAGTATAAGTGTTGATATGTAGGAGAGTAGTTAGTAACAAGTCTTGTATGAGATTGTATTATTATAAGTGTTCATAATTAGTCATGATGTGGCAGCTAGTTTAGTGGCTCAGTAGGCTTAGGATATCTAAGTTCAATGTATGGCTTCGACTAGGAATTGGTATAAGATGTAATGATCGCTGTTGTAGTTGTTGTGGTGATTAATTCAGTTCAAATTGAAGCAATACTAGAGCTAGCACCGATTGTTTAGAACCTAAAGTTTAGGCTATTAAATAGCTATAATTGAGGTGCTTTGTAGAAAAAATAATGATAATTGAGTTGAAACAAGTTAATTCTTGGTTGTGTGGTGTTACAAACCGAGAATCAGTTATAATCTGGGTTGCTTGATATTTCTGTTACAGATGCTGCTAGGGAGGCTGTTCTGTTGCTGATGCTACTGCACATTGCTGTTTAGTTTGCGCAAATTGTACTAAATGGACTATTAGTTAGTAGTTTACATTCTAGATTGTTCTAAGGGTTGTTTAGGTTCATTGCATTTACTTGTTTAGCTTGCTATAAATAGGTGAAGGATGTAATGGTTCAATTCAATCAAAATCTGAAATATCAATCTCAATTTGAGATCAACTCTATTTTCTCATCCCCTTTCCCTTCTCTCTCTCATCTAAACTCTAAACTCTATTTTCTCATCTTAATTTCCCTTCTTTCTCATCTCATATTCTCAATTTATCCGCATTTTATATTAGTTTACGTTCATGGTTCAAGCCCGAGCGTAACAATTGGCATCAGAGCCTCGTTCGGCTTCCGACCGAGTGCGTAATCAAAAAAAAAAAATTCAAAAATTAAAATTGGTGCCGGATTGCTGCAGATCCAGAATTAGTGATCTGCTGCATTGGGCAACAAATTGAATTTGGCTGAAATTAAGTTGCGGTTGAAGTGAAGATCGAATCCAGTGCTGAAAGGAGCTGATCAAGTGCAGATTTCTGTTCAAACATTCAGAATTTGATCTGGAAATTCAAAAGTTGATTGATCACATTCAAATTTTGGGGAATTCCAGTTCAAATTAATCAGCATTGAACAAATTGACAAGCCGATCCGGTGCAGCTTGAAGAGATCGGTTCAAGGTCAATCCAATCTGTTGAAGAAGAAGTTAAAAGTGACCCAATTGATCCACATTACACTTGATCACCATCACAAGATCAGAATCCAGCTAAATCAAGGTTTATTCAGATTCTACAAATCAGAAATGAAAGTTGAGGTAACTGCTTTCTGACTACCAGGTCAAATTTGATTTGAATTTGCATTTTTGTGGATGGTTTGTGTTGATAAGCATAGAAGTAGTAAGAACTCATCAGAATCTGCGTTTGATTCTTAAGAATTATATGTTATTGAGTCAAGATTGGCGTAGGCGAAATTCTGACAACGAAGGGGAAATTCTGACAGAGTTTCTAAAGAGTCGAAATTCGATTTCGCTCTTGAAGATTGCTTTGAATATTGCATTGAGGACTTGATTGCGATCTTGAATCGAGTTAATTCAGAATTGTAAGTCTGAATACTCAAGAAAGAGTCGCGGTTAAGGTTCATTCGAAGTTAGGGTTGTCGAAAACTTTGTGCGCGAAAATTTGCAAGCTAGGGTTTGTAATCTGTGATGATTTTCGAACCGATAGCAACGGCTTGTTTGTTCGAACGAAGGATTAGAGCTTCATTAAGCAATCGATTGTTGAAGAGTTGCGAAACAAGTTTCACATTTCTGCGATTTTCAAACTTGAGTTCTGCGAACTGATCGGATTTCAGATCGAAGTTTTGTTGTCCATTGGAAATGGCTGATGAAGTGAGAACTCGATCGGAAGTTGGTGCAAATGCTACAATCGGACCTCAGAATGCTACTACTAAGGATCTTCGAGAATTACATAAAAGCATTGATCAAAAGATGGACCGAATTCTATCATTGTTGTTGGGAAAAGATGTAAAAGATGCAAAGGTGGAAGATCGGTTACAGCAAACTGAAGATAAGATTGTGAATTTGCAGGATTCGATTATCAAGCAGGGAGAATCATCGATTGAGCGCCGGGAGGAAGTTGTAATAGAAACGCTTGTTGTTGATGATGAATTCGTCCATGATAATACCGAAATTGATGAATACAAGGTAGAAGAACTTGAGGTTGAACAAGCAATTGAGTTGTTATATGTGTATTACTGCTGTAACATGCTGAGGCTAAATTCAGATCAGTCCAGAAGCTGTCCAGCAAAGGTTTTAGCTGATGAAACTGATGTTGGAAGTCCCTTCGATCCGGGAAAGAATGAATTACAAGTATTTGGAGGAGCTACACATTCGGGGCTGCTGTTTGACGTTGAAGAAGGCAATGTCGGCACAAGCATTGGTGAAAAAATGGTTGAGGCTATGGATCATTGTGTAGTTAACATCACAACCAGCTACAAAGATAGGAATTATACATTTCACAAGCTGCATAATTCATTTGACAATGAAGTTCCCACTATCCCGGAATTCGTGTTGTTTCGGTTCACACAAAAGCACTTACTTGAAAAGATGATAATTGTTGTTAGTGGTTTGAAGAACTGTGGATGGTTTGAGGTGGTGTTTGGCCTCGGGTATGACATCACAACAGGTGCACAAAGCCACGCAAAGGTAAAGGTTATGGCATTTGAAAACTGGAATAACCTGCGGACAGAAGTTGTCGATCTGGTGCAGCATCTGTTTGGGTTCGGGGAGATCGGTTGTGATGGCTCTGAATGGAAAAATCGTATGCATAAGCTTCAATATCTTCTCAATGTGTGGATGGAAAATATCCATGTAACATCAAGGATTAATTTGGCTGAAATTATAGTGCACATCAGCAGCAATATTTAGAGCAGATCATTTCTTATATTGAAGAAATTTACAGCTGTGCTTGAGTTTCCTTGGTGTCATCATTTACTATACTTGATACTCATGCTTGAGTTGGGGGATCAAGAGATTAATAGGTTGAAACATAAGGCTGAGTTGGTGGAAAATTTAAATCATGCTGTCAAGATGTGCTTCCAAGTTCATCTGAGACCAAATTTCATCTCTGGAAAAGTATTAAGAGTTCTAATGCCTTGCTTGGAAAAACATGGTGCATTGGTTGGTGTTATTATGTCCTTTAGAAGGTGTAATAACTTGTTCCCTTCAAGCAGCTTCGACAAGGACATACAACGAGCTGCAAAATGTTGTTATGGACTGCAGCAGGTTAGTTATGATGAGCTACTGAATTCTGCATCAACTTTGGTGGAATTGGGAAGGAATCAAGGATTTATTGGTCATGTCATGAGTTGGGTTGGTAGGTGGTTGTGTGAGCTAAATTTGTTGAAAATCATTGCAGCAGGACATCTTAATTCAGCAAGGAACGAAGTTCCAGTAGCTAATATGCAGTTTCGGCACGCCGATCGGCAAGTTCGGAATGAAATAATTCTGTTTTGGAGCTGTTCGAACGGCATTTGGGAATGTTTACAAGCAAAATTTAATGTTTGTTTCTCTTGGTTTGAGTTTGGAAGGCCTCCCGAGGTGTTAAGGGACCTCAAATGCATTCTTGTGTGTTTAAGGAAATGCAAAACCAGTTGTTCAGCTCTCTACAAGCAGAAATGCAGAAACATTGAAGCACGTTGGGATTCTCAGCTGCAAGATGCTGAGCTGTGTTAATTGCATAATGAGGAGCTGTGGGTGTGTTATTGATGTTTGGTTTGATCAGTGCAGACCCCCAGAGGGGTATTATGCATTCAAATGCAAACTTTATGGCGAAACAGGATGCCAACCCCATGAATCTGCAGCAATCGGATGGGTTGTTCAAGGTGTCATCACAGCTGCAAGAACTTCAGCAGGAATTCTGGGTGATCATATTGCTGCCCAAACAAAATTAGCTCAGGAGCATGTCGTTAAGTTTCCAGTGCAAGTAGTAGCTTTCATTAAGCTAAAAAGTAAGCCACGACCGTTTAAGGTGCAGGTAGTTCAGCTGGGTTGAGCAGCCCAATCATTTTGCAAGCAACAAGATCATCTAGACATTGATTGTGTTGGATCCAAGGTTACTAATCAGGTCACCTACAAGCAGCTAAATGTACCTGATCTTGTGCTTTGTTTGAGATCAAGAGCATTGCAAGCTGATGAAATTGAGCAGCAATTCAGCAAGGAAAGGATGCACAGGTCAGATATTGAAGTAAAGGGGTTCATAGCAGATCCGAAATTCAGGTGTTGCAAGTGGTGTGATAGAGTGATCTGGGAAGACCTCCGGATGGGTTCAAGGCATCCAAATGAAACCATAGGAGCAAGAACAAGAGACATATCCCTATATACTTGACAAGATTGAGGCCAATTCCTCTGCAGTTACAAATTTCAGCAAGGGAATTTGACTTTCAGCTCCTACCTTACATCAACAAGTGATTTTCAAGTCACATTCTCTTTCATTCTTGAGGAGAAGAATGTTCTCAAGGGGAAGGGAATGTTACAAACCGAGAATCAGTTATAATCTGGGCTGCTTGATATTTCTGTTACTGATGCTGCTAGGGAGCCTGTTCTGTTGCTGATGCTGCTACACATTGCTGTTTAGTTGGCGCCAATTGTACTAAATGGAATATTAGTTAGTAGTTTACATTCTAGATTGTTCTAAGGGTTGTTTAGGTTCATTGCATTTACTTGTTTAGCTTGCTATAAATAGGTGAAGGATGTAATGGTTCAATTCAATCAAAATCTGAAATATCAATCTCAATTTGAGATCAACTCTATTTTCTCATCCCCTTTCCCTTCTCTCTCTCATCTAAACTCTAAACTCTATTTTCTCATCTTAATTTCCCTTCTTTCTCATTTCATATTCTCAATTTATCCGCATTTTATATTAGTTTACGTTCGTGGTTCAAGCCCGAGCGTAACATGTCGATAGTAATTGATCACAACTTAGGGTTTCTGCGTTGATTCAGTTGTAACAAGTAGAATTGCTGCAGAAACTGAATTTATAGTGTTGAGATTGAGTAGGTTCAAGATTGATCAAAATCAGTGCAACAAAGTTAGTTCAGAACTTCAGGACCTCTGTTCAAACTAAAAATTTGCATTGTTAAGCTGCGATTGAGCTTCATCAATCAATTTAGTTCATGAGAATTGATTAGTTGTTTTTGCAATCGCATTGTTCGCTGCAATTAAGCATTTGATATGGTCAAGTTTAGTTCATATAACAACATCGAGCTGGAATTCATTCAATCCTGTTGTTTGAGGTTGATCGACTTACCTATCTTTGATCGAGTCATATATTGAGATTGGTTTATCAGATTCTTGAAAAGATAAGAAAATCAGAAACTTACTACTCAACTTGTACTTGAAGCTTCCCTGTTCAATTCAGTATTGATTTGCCTAGGGTGGAAGCTTATCTGTACTTGGAAGTCTTCAGCATTACGATATAAATTTAATTAGTCAAATTCAATTGCAAGCTACAGCTGTAAGTTCAGATTTGTGAGTTAATTGATCAAGTTTAGCTGCAAATTCTTCAGCATTACATTACACTGGAACTGGATTTGTTCAGTTCATTACATTGAGCATTAGTTCGCGCAGAAGTCATTACAGTGGTCGATCAAATTAAGTTGAGCAAGTTGAAGGAGAATATTAGCTCAACATGGAAGCTACATCTACTCATGACTTAATTTTGAAATTGTTGGACGAAAATTATAAGTTGTTGTAATCTTGGGATCTTACGTATGAACCAACTATGCAGAGGCAGCAATGGGTGCAACTGACCATAGCAAGCTAACTGATAGGCTATCTTCCCGGCCTCGAGTTGTTGTGGAACCGTTTGATGGGGAGCAACCTCATTCATGAATTAGAAGTTGTGAAGAATACTTTGACTTCTACAAAATCACTGAGGTCGAAAAGGTTGAACTTGCGGTAGTACATCTTCGGGATGATCATAAGTTGGGGTACTTTGGGTTGATGCGCGGCAATATCTCAATTAATTGGGAAGAATTTTTGAATTCACTTTGTGAACATTATGGTGAGAATTGTGGAAGGCTAGGGAATGAAGGAGAATTATCAACAAGGTGCATTATTTCCTCAAGATGAGTCGAAAGTTGCAGCAATAGAATTTGAAGATGCCACAACAGTAGTTGAAATTAGTTCCAACTTGAACGTTCCAGCAGCACAACAATGTGACTTGAAACTTCAAGATGAGATTGATCTTAAGGAAGATCTTGATAAAATTATGGATTTAACACCAGCACAGATACAAGGTTTGCAACATCAAGATGAACTTGTTCGGGCAATATTTCAATTAGCAGTATTTCAATGTCCTTGGGCTCAATCGTGTGTTGTTAAGGAAAAATTGAAGGTTGATATGGAAATTCAGCTCAAGGATGTGATTGAGTCTTTAAGAATGCAAGAACAACAACACAAGGTGAAGGAGAGAACACCTTTACAACCGTGTGTGTCAATTACAACTTAAGCACGCAGTTCTGCAGCGGATGAACCAACATGTCCTGAAACTGAAGTCGAAATGGGATCAGGATGCAGCTGATAGTGATGTGCTCTGTAAAAATTTGATTCTGTAACTTTCGAACTGAATGTTAACACCAAAATTCAGGAAGTAAATGTTCTATTACAAGTGGGAAGCATATGAATGTTGCTGCTAAAGTTTTGCAGGTGCATCATGAGGTTCTAAGCCTTAGTAGGGTGAAATTCAAACTAATTTTATAGACCAATGTAGAGATGACGTTGGTAATTAATCTTGGGTGCAAGAAGTGCTTTTCAGGCAAGAGACAGGGAGCCAAGATGAAGCCAATCTTGGTTTATCATGGGAGACCTCCTGATTTTGTACATCTTAAGGCAAATAAAGAGGTTCTTGACAAGTTCCTTATGTTTGGGGACATGAAATTGTGGCAGACAATATTGGTGTTGTGGACTTCAGAATGACTTGAGCCTTGTTTATGGATTAAAAAGATAAGCAAGAGGGCAATAGGGAGGAAGTATTCTGTCTATAAAGATGCAAAATCCACAAGGAATCAACTTTCTTCAGTTCAAGCAGATTTTGTTGTGATGTGTCCCGATGTGGCTATAGTGCACAGTTCTGCTTTAATTCAGTTACGTTCTGGGCAAGATTAGGCCCTTTGGCAAGTTTTATTAAGGCCTTTTGATACTAGACAAGAGGTTACATTCAATAAAGAAGTTATTTCATCAAGCAATCGTATTGTTTACCCGGTAGTAGTAGCTGGTATAATTCAAGGGAGAAACTTGCAAAATCTGATCAAAGTGAAAAGAAAATGGAATGGGGCTGATTTTTACTTATCCAAGGACAACACTAAGAGCTCTCAGGATCTCTAGGAACTAAAGCAAAGAGTCACGTTCAGCATGCCTGAATTCTGCAGTTCAATTCTATGGAAAGATTCTATGGTTGAGAACATTGATCCATTCAGCAGCAACCATTACAAATCTGTTATGAAGGGATTCAGGTGTAATTTGTGCACTTACATTATGCATTGGCAAGTTGGGAGCATAGGACAACTCGACAATAGCCTTTATAATACTGCTAAGGAAGAGTTCAGTGAGACATCACACATACGCTTAGATGATGCAATTTTTCAGTTAGCACAGGAATCAGATGTATACCTGAATTGAATTTAGAGTTGCTCCGTGCTGAATTGATGCTTCAAATTCCTCACGGTTCGACAGATTTTTACTTCATACTTGAGTTTGCTTCTTTGGAAGTTTGGATTGCATGGTGTATTCTGTGCAATTGCGTTACACATGGGCAAGTAAAGGATGCTGTATTTTGTAAGGAGAGCTGCAGCAAGGACTTGAGGAGCTTGAAATTCAGGTTGAGAACCAAAGAATTTGGGTTCTGGATGTTCCATACCTGGCCTTCAGTGCATCTTGGCTGCAGGGAAGCAATGATTGGCTGCAGCAAGGGGCTATACGGTATGATTATGTGCTGCATAAATGGTTGGTTGATTTGGAATGACAGCGGCAGACCCCCGGAAGAGTTTATGCTTGCTGAAATCTACAATCTCTCGTTACATGCTATCTCCATGGGACTACACAAGAGATTGGGATGCCTAAATTTGAAGAGGCTTGGGTACTCGGTGACGTAGTACAGAATAAGCACCTTCCCTGCAATTCAGCATTATTTGAATGAAGATATTCTTCTCTCTAAGATTCTTGGGGCAAGATTCTCTTAAGAGGGGAGGAATTTTATGATCCATGGTATAGGGGATGTAGGAGAGTGATTAGTAATAAGTCTTCTATGAGCTTGTATTAATATAAGTGTTGATACGTAGGAGAGTAATTAGTAATAAGTCTTGTATGAGCTTGTATTAGTCTAAGTGTTGATAATTAGTCATGATGTGGTGGCTAGCTTAGTGGCTTAGTAGGATTAGGATGTCTAAGTTCAATGTATGGCTTAGGCTAGGAATTGGTATAAGATGTAATGGTCTCTCTTGTAATAAACAACTTTAATGAATACAAGCTCTCTCTTTTTGAGATCTTCTTCTCTCAACCCTAATTCTCTCTATTTTCTCGTATCCTTCTTCCAATTCTCTTTCGCATCCCCTTTCTAATCCTTACTATCCTTAGGTTATGATTCAAGATTTACCTTGAATCATAACAATATGAAGCAGTTCATAACAAGCAAATAAAGATTATAAAGCATAAGGATCATGGGAAGCATGTACGCAAGTAAGCCTGTAAGTAGATAATCAAATAATTAAAATACTCCAATAAGCATATAGCATGTAGGCATATTAGTATGTACACATGGGAGCAGAGCCACCAAAGCAAAAGGGAAAAGTAGACAAGCATGTAGGGGAAAGATTATACATGTGGCACTATGCACACATATAGAAGGGATAAAGCATCTATAGCGAGAGAGAGAGAGAGAGAGAGAGAGAGAGAAGGTACAGAAAGAGAGAGAGATAGAGAATGGGGGAGAGAGAAGAAAAATATAAAGGTATAAAATATAGAAGGGTATAGAAATTATCATCGGCGAGTAGCACTACAGCCCAAGGTTACATATCCTAGGAGTACTAAGCGACCAATGTACACCGGTACTGCATGTATACAAATGAGCATACAAGCAGTTTATTGGTACTCGAAAATAAGTGATGAAAATAAGTTTTTCCTCAATTTTTGTTTTCTTATTCGAATTTTCATACAAATTATGAGAAGTTGTAAATAAAACGCAAATCACCATAAATTTATTCCGAAATTGTAATTCGTAAAAATTCAAAAAATCAAAAGATGCGGATATAAAACTATAACAAATAGATATTAAGCTCACCAAAGTTTGGGCAGAAGGTTTTGACCTTTTTGTCCTGCAACCTTAGCTTGGATGGTTTATGGAAGAATGGCCTTTGCATAATTAAAGGAAAACAAGGAAAAGCATGATGGCAATATTCTAAATTAAATAATCTTAAAGCACGTGGCTCTAAAAAGATCGTGTGAGCTACACACGTTTGCCGTAGAGTGCATATGAGCCAAGTTGAGTTTGATTGCACATTGATTAAGCTTCTATTTGAAATCATTTTTGTCAAGAAAGGATACATATGACGTACAAAAATTTTGTTCCCGATATTCGTGTGTATTTAAAATTGTACAGTATTCTCAAGATTATGTACATATCGTATTATATTTGATGCAGCCGCACTATTGCTATTGGCGGCTTTTATCAGATAGGTGCAAGCGAGATCGTGACACAAGGACAGGAGGCATGGCAAGATGGATTAAGCGGGCTCCTAGCTTAGACGTGTAGCAAGAGGAGTTTATTACTAATTAGAACACCTTAGCCTAGATTATATTAGAACATAGTTACTAGTTATTTAGATAATTAATAGGTATTTTGTATTTAACCTTTGAATCTTTTATTTTAGGTGATTTTTCTCCTCTATTTAAACAAGAGGAAATCTAGGGTTTGGGTATTCATTCATATGCTTAGAAATTTATCATTGTTTATGCATTTTTTTCCCTCTCGGGATACAAATTCAGTTATTCTAGGTGAGTTTTCTCCTCTATTTAAACAAGAGGAAGTTTAGTGTTCGGGTATTTACTCATATGTATAGAAATTTATCATTGTTTATGAGCTTTTTTTCACTTAGGGTGAGAGTTTAGATAGACTCTTTATTCACCTTTGTTTCTGATTGTTTTAGCACTAGAAATTTAAAAGAGGGCTGTTGAACCTTTTGTTCCTTATTTTCATAATCGCAGTGCACTAATTGGTATCAGAGCTCAAAACAGTTTCTTAGATGGCCTGTGGGCGACTAAGGTATGCTGCCATTGGAGATGTCTATGAGCGTGATTTTCAATGTTAGTTTAAGAGGAGAATTGAGGACCTGGAGGACAAATTCTAGTGAATTGAGCTGTGTTTGGTTCAATTTGGGGGAAAATCCCAACCAAACATCGGTGGCTCAGCCTCAAAACCCAACTGAATGGGGAATAGAGAAAGATATGGAGAAGAGTTTTCAAAACCCATTCCTGGAAGCTGAGATCTAGGATCGGTACATGAGGAAGGCTTGGCTGAACACCAGAGGACCCGATTACGTCGATGATGGGAGGTGGGAGTCCAGGATTCATAATGAAATTCCACAGTTTGTTGGTGGAGATGGAATTGGCTAGCCGAGGTGGACGAAGTGCTCATGTTCAGGAAGATTCTGAAGCACAAGCAAGTGCTATTGGTTGTTACCCAGTTACGAGGTAGGAGCGCCGCCTGGTTCTAGTAGTTGAAGCGTTCACGACTTCGACAAGGGAAAGCGAAGATTGAGAGGTGGGAGAAGATGAAGAAGTACATGCGGCACAATCATGCTAAGGTGATATATCAGTGCCTTCAAAGCTTGTGTCAGGGTTCTCAAACCATGGAGTACATAGGGGAATTCTACTCCTTTGTCTCCAGGAATGACTTGGCGGACTCGAAAGAGTCATTGGTGAATAGGTATCTTGGCGGGTTGAAGGGGTCAGCATAAGATGTGTTGAGCATGTTCAACATCTTTTCAATCATAGAGCAAGTCAGAGTGCAATGAACATTTAGAAGAAATAGATGTGTCATCAAGCTGGCAATACTTGGACCACCCAAGATAATGGGCGTGACTTGGTACGATTACCAAGTAATTTTGATGTGTAAGGGAAGCTGGTAGCCACCAACCCTAGAAATGCGAGTATCCAGGAATTGGCTAGCAGCTCAAGGACCCATTGTTTCAAGTGTGAGGGATGGGACACCGTGCCATTGAGTGTAGGAAGAGTGACATATCAGGCAAAGGGTTGTACATCGAATTTTTTCATGCTGAAGATGGCATGGTAGTTAAGGAGGAGATTAGGACACGTTGGTAGCAAATGGTGAATAAGAAGTTGCAGGTGACGAGGGCCATATACTTGTAGTGAGGTGAGTATGTTTTGAGAAAATAGTGGGAGACAGCTAGGTGCAGAGTAGCTTCTTCCAGACGACATGCACTATTGGCAAGAGGGTGTGCACCTAGTGGTTAAATTGAGAAGCTGTGAGAACGTTATCTCTGAAGAAGCTGTTCGAAAGCTTAGGTTGAAGAAGAAGGATCATCCAAACTCATACAAGTTCTCTTCGCTCACGAAAAGGAACTAGGCAACAATATCTAAATGTTGTATAGTTAACTTTTCAATTGGGACGAAATACCGGGATGGATTGTGGTGTGATGCTGTTGTCATGGATGCGTGCCACCTGCTATTGGGGTGACCATGGCAAATCGACAGAGGCTCTATCCACGATAGACGACGAAATACCAATAGCTTCATGCTTAAGGGCATAAGCATAGTCTTGCTACCTAAGGACAAAGCACCACGATCTAAGAAAATAAAAAATCAAAAGTCCCCAGTTAGAACCTTGGTCACCAAGGAAGTTGGCGAATAGACGAAGGTGGATGTATCGACAAAAGTTGAACACAAGGTAGAACAGGGAGATGAGCCGGAAGAGGTGCCAACTATTGTGTTGACAGCGGGAACCAATCCACATTGGGCAGACCAGATGCCAGGAGACGCCTTACCGAATAGGATCTAATACCGAATCAGCACAGGGAAGCTTGAGGATGCCAAACTTTAAACGTTCGCAGTTCTTTTGAGGCCGAAGAAGGACGAGACTTGAAGGGAGAATGTTGGTGGCATGATAACCAACTGGGTCCCCGTATATTATGGGCTTTCCATGCCATTGGCAGATGGTCTAGCATAGATGGTGACAAGAATGTTGAGTGTCCTTAGCCAACGTTTTATCACTGAGCACATCAAAAGGTAGGAGCAGATAATGTTGTGTCCAATAGAGAAGGCGGTACACTTCACTTTCATCAATCAGGAGGGAAATGTGCAAATTCGAAGGCCACTGCTTGAAGCTCGCGCAGACACAAGAAGATGTGAATAAGGATTTTTGGCATTGTTCTTCACATTGGCAAGAATGGTTCAAACTAACCTGTGGCAGGATGATGCAGTACACATCTTGGCAAGACAAGCAACAACCTGGACCTTGGCAAAGTGGGTCAACAATCCACACTCGGGAAGGCTTGGTGAGATTGAAAGCTGGCATGAAAGAATGCAACTTGGCAAGAATAGCCTAGAGGATCCATTGCCGAATTCGAGGGCAAATTCTCCGCAACCTGGGGGGGTTGATGTAGCCGCACTATAGCTATTGGCAACTTATTTGTTGGAAATATCCAGGCTGGATCGTGGCACCAGGGTAAGAGGCTTGGTGGGATGGATTAGGTGCGCTCCTAGCTTGGTGGTTTGGCTTAGACGTGCAACAAGATGAGTTTATTACTAATTAGAATACTTTAACTTGGATTAGATTAGAAGATAATTATTAGTGGTGTAGATAATTAAGGTGAAATATTAGCCTTTTCATATCAATCACCAGCCTATGACCGCTCTCGCCACACATGAAGTGGATGAAGTTCTTAAAGATCTATGTCCTCATAAATGAAAACTATCCACCATTATTCCTCTAGGCAAAGAACAACAACTGATCTTCTACCTTGTAGAGTGAGACAACCCCTTCTTGATCTGCCTTTCACGGAACTTCTTCGAGGTGGAATTGTCATGGGCATGATGATTTGTTGTGATATGGCACCTGCAGAGCTTATTCAAAATTCCATTGAGTTCCTGGAGATCATCAATACCCCTTCATTGACCTGCGGAACTTATTCGATTAGGAGCGCGTGCACAGGGGGATGAATTAGGTTGTTTTGCAATAAATTCAAAAATTGAACTTTAAGAACCAATAATTAAAACAAAAGAGAAATAACAAGTGCAAGAAATTGTATGATAGTCTCAAGACCAACCTTTTACAGTGAATTATTTTGTAATTCTAGGCTCAAGATCATACATTTGACCATAAATCCAATTGTAATGTATGTTTAGGATCCAACCTTTACCAGCAAAACAAAGTTAAGAAATAAAATTCACACTTTTGATCAAGAGTGAATTGATAATAAATCAGGCTCAGCAAAAGGTAATGATATGCTACTTTAGCTAAAATACTCAATAACTAAGAGAATTAGTGATACTCAAAAAAACTTCAAGAAAAACAAGAGATTAAAATGTTAGAGGGAAAACAAAACACAAGATATTTTAATGAATGAAAAGTCAATAAATTTATCAAAGATTTTTAGCCCTATTATAGGCGAAAGAAATCTTAGAGCCGTTGGATAGGTTTATAAACAAATAGGAAAGAAATTGAATTTAAAGAAGTTGCTTGGTCTTGTCATAGAGCTGTATTTCGACATACAACCACTGTGTGTTCACACATAGCTGCTCACTATGGCTACTATTTGTCTGTGTGTTAACACATGCTTCGTATGTGTCTGTACTCAACAGTCCTAGGTGTTTTTGAACTTTTTTAATGATTGGGTTTGATTTGTTACCATATTTAACCTTTTTTTGGAATAAATACTTTTTTAATCAAGTCAAAATATCTCCCTAACAAATTATTTCTTCATCTCATTATTTTAGGCATGCCTCTTTTAATGCCAATTTATTAAATAATTTTATTGAAAAATTTAATTGGCCCGAATTTGAATTGAGTGTTTTTTAACTATGCTTTTGAAATCAAATGTCCAAATATCTCAAAAACATTTTTGTTACAGCATCATAATTCGATATTAAGATACTAAATGCAATCGATATATCCCATTCCTAAGTCCTTCAAAATAAAAAGGAAACTTCTTAAAGAACTTAGACTTGGATCGTGCTCTATGGATTATGGATCAATCTTCTTTTCAACTTCGATCAATTTCCCTTGATTCATCATCTTGGAATACCAGATATCAATATGAGCAATCTTGATTTTTGTTGCTTTCTTATGAGTCATATTCAACAAAGCTAGAACAATTAAATGTAATGACTCACTAAATATCATTAAAATTGCAATATAAATGGCCTTTAGGGCCAACAATCTCCCCCTTTTGCTGATAACAAACATTTGGTTTGTTCTTAAAAAATATGAAAATTGAAGTACCATACAAGCATTAGACATGCTTTCGAATTAAGAGCAAATCATGCAATTATTTGTACGCAGGAGAGTATCAATTTTATAATATGGTCATAACAATTCATAACAACGCCAGTGTTCAAACTTAATGCCAAATTGTGGAATATTATCTCCCCCAACTATGATGTATTTTAATGATTAAACATTCAATAACAATCAATTTCTCTTTCTATCCAATTCTCGTCAATAAGGCGAGGATAAAACAAATTTGTAACACCATCATTCAATGTTACTCTCCTCTTACTCAGACGTAGCATTTATTTTTGATATCATATTGATTTGTAATATGCTGAAGACGAGTACAACTCCTTAATAAATG
The DNA here is from genome assembly GCA_018398585.1 of Simmondsia chinensis. Taxonomy (NCBI): domain Eukaryota; kingdom Viridiplantae; phylum Streptophyta; class Magnoliopsida; order Caryophyllales; family Simmondsiaceae; genus Simmondsia; species Simmondsia chinensis. Next base: position 8,422,532 of record JAGTTD010000025.1, read on the forward strand.
CCAATTCATACCCACCACCCCCCTCGGCCTCCCCGGCTGTCATTAACAACAAGAGAATAAATCAATTCGATGTACCATTTTTGATATTTCTCTCCCATTCATGATACATATAGTGAGTATTTTTGACAAGAAATAATTTGTGGAATGCTATATATATTGTGGAAGACACCAGGCTCTCTCCCCCTTGTTAGGGGAAAAGGATTAATGAGTAATCAAAGCACAACTTTAAATACAATCTAGGTGAACTCGAGATCAACTACTCAAGGTTTATGAATGAATCACAAAATGACCAAAAAAAGCAAGAATGAATGAAATGATGAATTGTTGGACCATGGAAAATTTCACTTTAGTAGGTCGTTTATGCCCCACACAGGTACAATAGGACCAATGGCACCTTGACCCCCAATCTTAACACGACGCCCACCTCAATATTGTACTCCAAAGAGCTGGACTTGAGCATACCTCAACTTGCTCAATAGTGGAGGAGGAAAAAAAAACAAACTTTAGAGAAAATAAAGGAGTGGAGAACACAAACTGTTTCTATGAATTTCTGTATATGGAACAAACTACCAAAAGAGTGGTATTTATCGATGCAAAATTTGCATGTAAAGGAAATATCATAGCCTAAAACTCCAGCCTGAATAAGGAAACTAGCAGATATTGGAAGCTACAAATCCGACTTCAATTATAGAAGGAACAATTACGAGGAGAGTGGGAGTTGACACAGTTGAAAATGACTACTCAAGCTTGAGCTTGTAGCCTCAAGCCCCAAGAGGCATGAAGTACCTCAAGCTATCACCTTTGAGATCAGCTAAGGAAGACAGCTTAAGCTTGGGCTTGAAGCTCGAGCACCATCATAAGACACGAACACACCTCGAGTTCACACAACACCACAATACGATGTGCCAATCAGCTTGGCTTAGTGTAGCAAGACTGGGCACGTATGTGCATGTGGCCCACCATGCCCACATTAGGTTTACAAGACTTTACCAAGGTCGAATAGATTGGGGGTCTATATAAACTTAACGCCTCTCTATTTTTCTTATGTGGGACAGAGACACTTGACAAGTTTAACCACAGTTTAAATTTAAAAAGGGAAGGAAAGAAAGATTATTACTGAGTAGTGACATGCATACTTGACATTGCTAATGTCTTTTGGATTTGAATCAGCACCTAGTTACTAAGCATGTTTACCAGCCACCCAAGGCGAACATATTTATGAACTAGAGCAGTCATTTTGAAGAGCATACCTACCCCTTTCATGTGGTGCTCGAGCGTGAAACATACTCTGCAATTAAAAAGTATGAGGTACCTCTAAACACAATCTAAAACCCAGGTTATCAGAAAAGCTCTATAAAGTAATCGCTTACTCTCAACAAAGGGAATTCAAACCCCCACGATCTTGTAGGTGAGTCCATCATGTGTGTTGTACCACACCACAATATTTGGCTATGAACATCATTAAGAGCGTTAAGCTGATCCTCGCATAAGGAAAGCACTGACATATGGGCTTGAGCACAATTCCCTCTACTGTCGCATAAACTACTTTCCTTGCAAGGCCTTTTTATCAGAGGATATGCCAAATTCTTCTCACTCACATACTCGAGTGAGATCACATTATTGATGATCAAATGTCTCCAAAATCATGCCTGTGGAAACTATGCCTCAGCTTGCCATTATGTACCTCACTTTGTGCTACTGCAATGGCTGCTCGTGAGTCATAATGTAATGATACTAATGGCCCTGTCTTCCCTCATACTGGAATGTCTTCCATGGCACTTCTTAGCCATTTAGCTTCTAAACTTGCCATCTCTAGAGTAATAAAATTAGATTCCATAGTCGATTGAACAATGCAGGTTTGTTTAGATATTTCCATGCAATAGCACAATTGGCAATCATAAACACATAGCCACTAGTAGAATGAACCTCATCATAATCGGTCACCCAATTAGTATCACAACATCCCTCTAACACAATAGGGAACCTCTTATAATGTAAGCTTCAATTCATGGTATCTTTAGGACTCCTTTGCAACTTTGTCAATGCACTCTAGTGCTCATCACTAGGGTTATGGGTGTAATGGCTAAGTCTACTAATGGCATAAGCAATGTCTGAACAAGTGTATTTCATTGAGAATATTATGCTACCAATTATCTTGGTATATACATTGTCTCCTATGTTTCTTTTCATGTGAACACTAGGGTTATATGCAGTTTTAGCCACAGTTTCATTAAAGTGACCCAACTTTATTAATATTATCACCATATAATGGGATTGATGTGGAGTCAATCTCACAGATGTTATAGTTATTTTTACTCCAAGTATCCCATCGGCCTCACCTAAGTCTTTCACATCAAAACATGAACTCAAGATGGACTTTGTGGATCTCACAATATTTATACTCGTGCCAAAAATAAGCATGTCATCAACATACAAAAAGATAATCACGCATTCATTATCAACTTGCTTAAAATATGCACATGCATCACCATTGTTTACAATAAAACCATGTGTCACCAAGGGACAACCAAAATATTTATGCCATTATTTGGGAGCTTACTTTAGGCCATACAACAATTTCACAAGCTCACATACCTTATGCTCCATACCAAGAACCTCACACCCTCAAGTTATTCCATATTGATTTCTTCTTCAAGATCACCATTCAAGAATGCGGTTTTCACGTCCATTTGGTGTACTACAAGGTTACAAATAGACGCTGGAGCTAATTGGACCCTCACAGTGGCAATCTTAGAAATGGGTGAGTAGGTATCAAAGAAATATATTCCTTGGTTCCAGGTGTATTCTTTATCCACTAGCCTGGCCTTAAATTTTTCTATGAACCCATCGGTCTTCAACTTCTTCCCAAATACCCGTTTGCACCCTATTGGTTTGCATCCCGTAGGAGGCTCCTCTGACACATAAGTGTTGTTACTCGTTACGGAGTTTAATTCATTATTAATGGCCTCTCTCTAAAATGAAGCTTTAATAGCTTTTATGGCCTCATCATATGTTCTAGGATCTTCCTCTAACATGAATGCACTCCACAGCATGTTCATCAAAATAAAGATGTTCAGACAAGAAAGTAGTTACGAAGTTAGGTGCAAAACTTGTCTCATTTCAAGCTCTCTCACCTCTCTAACAAGTTTAGGATTAGGTAATGAAGTGTGCATAGATTCTTTCACATGAAATTAATGCTCGAAGAATTCAGTATCTCAAGATTCCATTATTTTACCAAGCCTAGGACTCGAGTCATTTATGAACATGAATTTATGTGAGGCACTGTTCGGAGCTTAACAAATAAATATGGCGTCTACAATTTTGGGATCTATTTTACTTCTTTCAAACTAAGGAATCCCCACTTTAACTAGACACCCCCACACTTTGAGGTATTTCACGTTAGGTGCATAACCTTTCTAGAGTTCATAAGGTGTCTTATCTAACTTTTTATGTAGCACTCTATTAAGTACATGATATGTAGAAAACATAGCTTCCCTCTTTAAGCTCAAGGGTAAGCCTGAGCTAATCAATATGGCATTCATAATTTCTCTAGGGGTTCGATTTTTTGTCTTGGCTGTACCATTTTGGTGGGATGTATAAGGGGCTGAGAGATCATGTATTATTCTAAGTTCCTCACAAAGATTCTTAAGGAAAGTAGTATCATACTCACCTCCTCAGTCAGACCTTGTCCTTTTAATACTGTGGTCTATTTTGTTATCTACTCCATCTTTATATTTAAGAAACATTTCCTAAACCTCATCTTCTGTACTTAAGAGATACACCTTAGTGAATCTCATGTGGTTTTCTACAAATTTGAAGTAATATCGTTTACCATCTCTATTTACCATCTCTATTTATGGTGTTCTTGAGGTCATCTCGATCACTATGTACTAGCTTGAGAAGGCTAGAGGTTCTTTCAACGGATTTGTTAAATGCCATTTTGTGATGTTTGGCCACGACATATATTTCACATTGATTAGGTTCGATTTGACTATAATCACGGACTAATCTCATTTCTTTAAGTTTCATAAACAAATTATAAATTATAAGTTCATCCCTGGCATGCCAGAGATTTAAGGATTTGAAAAAACAATTAAACTTGAACAAATTTTTTTAATATTACTCAGAACATCTAGTACAAAAAGTCAACTATTACCGCAACCATTCTCGATGAAGTTGGTGTTTTCATGATAATCAATTTATTGAATTCAAACGTTGACTTGAATCTAGCTTTATTCAATAGAGTACCTGAGACTAGATTCCTATGGAAATAAGGAGCATGCAGCACATTTAGCAAACTTAGAGATTTTCTAGAGTTGAGTTTAAGGAGGAACTTTCCATTGCATTGGACAGAGATCGAAATAGGGGTTCCCATGAATACATTCTTCCTAACAATGACTTCACTTATTCTTGGAACTAGTCTTTATTGGTGCATATGTGATTCATGGAACCAGTACCTACAACCCACTCGATCATGTTGCCTGCCATGTTCACCTTGGTGATCATGGCAACAAATACGTCTCCTTCCTCAATGAGATTTTCTTAGGGCCTGTGATCTATGTGCTTTCGAGGTCTAAATCCCTTCTTGTAGTTTCTTTGAGGTGTGACCACTCTTTCTATAGGTCCTGCATGTCCTCTTAATCCTTTTCTAGCCATCATTAGCATTTGTCACTAGCCTTTTTCCTTAAGATTGGCTTTGTTTACTACTAGAACCTTCGTCATATGGATTTGATCTCTTCTTGTTCCTTGGTTTCTTGAACTTGCCTTTCTCTCATGCATTTCTTGATTCTACAAGATTAGCAGCCAAGGAGAAAATTTCAAAGGACTTACCCTTGGCTTGTTTGTGATTATGAACTTTTAGATTGATATGAGAGATCAGTTCCTCCAGCGTCCTACCCTTTTTGTGTTTTAGTGATGGTTTATAAATCTCCCAAGAGGTAGGCAGCTTCTCAATTAGGCAATTGGCATGGAAGGGTTTAAAAAACACCATGCCCTCATTCATTGTGCTAGTGCACAAGGTCTTGTATTCATGAATCTGGTCCAGTATAACTTTTTCATTAACCACAGAAAAAGAGAGCCACATACAACAAACATAATTCATAGCGGCACTATCATTTGGCCCTTATTCATTTAGTACCACCTTCCATACTACCTTAGCAGTTTTCATGCTACTATAACTCTGGTAAAGAGGCACTATGATGTAGTAGAGAAGTATCCCACCACATGTTTGGTTACCTTTCTCACAGTCCTTATTGGACCTAGGTAGGGCTCTATCATTTATCGAGGTGTAATGAAACTCTATTTGACCTAGGAATAACTCCATTTTATTTGCACATATCTTTTAGGCCTTCCCATCCAAGGGCTCAGTCTTATACATATAAGGAGTGACAAAGCCCTGGTGAGTCTTATTATGATCACTAATTTGAGTTAAACAACTTAGATTGTTAAGAAAACAAGGTTCATGAGTAATAAAAAATATACACTCAACGTAAACTCAAGATCAACCATTTGGAGCTTGAGGTTAATAAACGAATAACAAAAACAAAAGAAACAATAAAACAGTAACGAAAGAATTAACCGAAGAATTGTCGCGCCGGTAATAATTGAATTGCATTGAGTCTTTTGCGCTCCCCAACAGGTACAACAGGACTAATGGCACTCGACCCCAAGGATTAACAAGACTCCTACCTTAGTAGTGCACTCGAAGAACATGGGCTGTAGCACCGCTCAACTAAATCAACAATGGAGAAGAGAAAGAACGAGCTTTAGAGAAAATTGTTGCCCCCAGTAAATATAGTCTTTGGCTGAACAACGTCATGTTTGCAATTTTTGATTAAAGGCTTGATATTTTGTTGATGGTCCTAACAATTGGTATCAGAGCCCCGGGTATTAACCAAATCTAAGAAACAGTTGTGAGAGTGGGAGGAAAAGACTGGTGGCTGGTGTTACTATTCCATCATAGTGAATGTCGGTGTAAAGGGCAGCGGGTGGTACGATGTTCCTGAAAAGATAAATGGCGCGTCTGGTGGTGCATGGGAAGCCCAAAGTGGTGCGTGTTGGTTCTAGAGCAGCTTGGTGGTGAAACGGAAGTGAAAAAGACCGGATTGGATTACCTATATGACATATCTTATGCTTCCCGAGAAAATCGATGAATTGTGAGTCGCTAGTGGGGGAGTCCAACAGTGGCATGGTGGAGCTATGTGCCTCGAGAGAATGAAGTGGCAGTGGCTCGAGTCTTGCTGGTTCCGCATGAAACCAAGACTGGTTGCGAGATGAGGCGACAGCTGTACCGAAGTTTCGGTGCTGGTAGTTGTGCATTTGTTGGCCGATGAGTGGCTATGCAAAAAATAGCGGTGCTTCGACATGTGATTCGAAGTTCAAACACCAGAGGGAGGTGCTCGACAATTTGTTTGACCGAAGGTTGGTAGTGTCTTGGTGGTTCGCAGCAACCCAGAATTTTGACGACCGAAGATCAGCGTTGGTTGCCGACGATCAGAGTAGAGAGAGATTGATACCAAAGAGCAAGAAGTCGAAGGGCCATAGAAGATAGAGAAGACATTATGTCAAGGGCATTTCTTAATGCTGTTTGTTCTTGGAGAGGTCAACTATAATAGTTGACCATCTTCCAAAAATTAGATTAAATCCAAACAAAAATCTTTTTATTGTATTCAAGGGGAATAAAATTCAATGTGTTCATAAATGGCAACCAATGAGGTGAAAATTTTGACGGGACTGATTTTACGTTTTGGTGGATGCAGATCGAGGTTTTTCTGTATGAGAAAAGTTGCAGTTACCCTCATTAGGGAAAAAGCCTGAGGAATTCGAGGACAACATGCTGGACTGACAAGTTTTAGGCGTCGTTCGACTTACTTTGTTGCAGACCGTGGCACATAATGGTGTCGATAAGAATACAATGGGGGTTTCGATGGCAGCTTTGTCAAGCATGTTTGATAAACTATCAGTGAACAACAAGGTATATCTGATGAAGACGTTCAATTTGAGGATGATGAAAGGTGGTGTTGTTGCCTCACACTTAAACACTTTTAATACGTTAATAAATCAGTTGATGTTTGCAAACTTAAGTTTGATGATGAGATCTGAGCATGGTATTGTTAGCGTCTTTGCCCAACAGTTGGGAAGCCATGAGAATAGTGATTAGTAGTTCTATTAAAAAAAAGAAATTAAAATATGATAACATACATGATTTATTTCTAGCTGAGGAGCTGCTCCGACAAGATTCCGGCGAGAATCACACCTTGAGCATGCAAACCGGGGTAAGGGGTTTAGAAAAATCACATAGAGGCAAAAATAGTAGTAGGACATGCCAAAGAGGAGTTTGTTGGCACTATGGGAAACTAGGACATATGAAAAAGGAACGTAGAATCTTGAAAAGGTAAGACATTGATACAGCCAATGTTGTCATTGAGGAGATAAAGGATGCTCTAGATCTTATCATTGATTCACTAGCGGATGGCTGGATTTTAAATTTAGGGGCTTCATTTCACGCTACATTATGTAGGCACGTGATTCAGAATTTCGTGGCTGGAGATTGCAGTAGAGTGTATTTTACGAGTGAACAGCCATTGGAAGTTGTCGATATGGATGACATCGGTATTTCATTACCGCATTGGTTGATGTGGACTTTAAATGGTGTGAAATGTGTGCTCGAGGTGAAGAAAAATGAGATATTTGTGGGATAGCTTGATGACAATGGTTATTATGTTGTGTTCTCAGGAGGAAAGTGGATCGTCTCGAAAGGGGCATTAGTGATAGCCGATGGTATGAAGTTTGGGACACTATTCTTAATGTCAAAGTTAGCTCATTGTGAGTTTACTGCAAGAAAATCAACTATGAGCATATCAAATAGTGTCAGCTCGTAGCCATTTCCTGAGGTTTCATGTCAATTCCGAAAGCCGATGAGTAAATTGATTTATCAAAAGGATTGTTATGATGTGAGGTTAAGTACACGTGTTAAGTGGGAGTTAGCAGTGGGAGCTGGAATCAATTCCTGGCACAAGAAGACGTGTAGGTGCCTGAATCCTGCAGTTCTGCTAAAGAAGGGTGTACCTCCTGATATACTAAAGCCGAGGCGAGCATCAGGTAGAGTTCACGCATAATGATTTCCTGTGAGGGGGAAGGATGGAGGATTGTTTTACAGGCTCCAAGTGAGAGATAGTTAAGTGTGGAGATAGTTCATTTTCAATAATCATCATTAATCATGGCCGGATTTATTAGGGTCTATGTCAATGGCATGACTCTTGAACTTCCAGCGGTTTCTGTTGTAAGATGCCTACTCATAGTCATTCTTTGTTGGTGTAGAAAGTGAGCAAGAAAGAGTGAAAATTGTAATCCTGGACTAATATAGTTGATATTATTGTTTCTATACTTGGATGTAAGCTTTAGCTGAACCAGGTAAATTTTAATGCTCATTATTTTCCCTAACCCCCTTCAATTTCGTGTTTGCTACTTTCGACTTAAGATTCGGTATTTTGTGGGTTGTTCTCTGCCATGCTTTGATCTTATGAGTGATCCTAGGAGTATTGTAAGCAGTGGAAAACTTCTAATTTTCAAATTAAGTGTTTTGGCGGAAACGCTTAGGAGTGTTTTTCTTGTTGTTTGGAGGTTAAGTAAGTTAATTCTAGATATTTTCCAGCCACTGACTTGTTTTGGTGGGAAGTATAAGTGATTGTAATGTTCTGACTTAGAGATTCATTAAATGGATTACAATTTGGTTCTTCCTTCTCAACCTTAATTCTCCCTCAAACTCTTCTATCAATTCTCTACTTCTCAACTTAATTTCTCTATTATCTTAGGTTATGATTCAAGTTTCTCTTGAATCATAAACAATTGGTATCAGAGCAGAACAATTTGGCCTAATCCCTGCTGCGATTTCATCTTGTGACTTGTTGTGATCAATTGGATATCACATTTTGCTTTGTGACCTTTGTGTGAACTATTGAATCTGGCAAGATGCAAGAAGAACTTAGCAATGACTGGGGGAGTGACTACCAGAGCTCAGGCCGTGTCTTATGCTGGAGTTACTACGGGAGCTACAACTGGAGCTACTGTTACAGTTAGAGCTAATATTGGAGCTGCGATAGCTGTGAATTCAAGTTCTAATGATCAGATGGTTCAAATGCAACAACAAATTCAGGAATTGTTAATGTGTGTGGGAGATCTTACTAGTAGAATGACTCATTCACAGCAGCAGGTGCAACAACAGCTAGCAGGATTGCAAGAGCAAGTTGGTCGCCAAGTAATGCCTCCAGGAGCTTGAATACTCTCACCTACTAGCCATCAGTTATGTTTGTGATCAAATCACAAACATAAACTAAGATTAAGAGAGTATGGGATGAGAAAGAAGTGAAGGAGATGAGAAAATAGAAGAGTTAAGATGAGAGAGAGAAGGCTAATCTCAAAGAGATTGCTTTGATATTTTATTTGATGAATGAAGATTACACAAGATCAACCTATTAATTGAAACTACATGCATTGAATCAAGCCTTAATCAAGCTTAACCGACTTAAACACAGCCACCAAGCTTGACCAGCCAATTGACCTACACAACTAACGGCCAACCGACTTTGGCGCCAAAACTGGGATTTGAAAGCTACCGGGCCTAACGATACAATTAAGCTCTTATTACATTGTATTACATCACATTAAGTAAGAAACATAACAATCCCCTCCCCTTAGAGCATTCTTGTCCTCAAGAATGAAAAGAAGGAAATTGGCTCTTTAAGGAACGCTTTGCTTCCCAAGTGGTAAACGAATCATCCAAGTTACACCAGCTCACTCGAACCTCCTGTCCTGCACGGTCAGCTGCTGCTCGTTGGGCCTGCTCTACTACTACAGCAGGTTGTAAGATCAAAGCACCACTGGATCCTACTTCCGGAGGACTTGAAGATGGGCTGAGTCCCTTCTTGACCTGTTTTTTAAGAAGTGAGACATGAAAGACCGGGTGAATATACGAGTCCGGGGGAAGCTCCAACTTGTAAGCCACCTTGCCAATTCTCTCTAACACCTTGTAGGGACCAAAAAACCATGCACAAAGCTTAACATTTTTTCTTACTGCTGCTGTGGATTGCCTATATGGCTGCAATTTCAAGTATACCATATCCCTCACATCAAAATTTCAATCGACTCTCTTCCTATCTGCATACCACTTCATTCGGGCTTGAGATTCACTGAGATTATGCTTCAGCTGCTGCATAACCTGCTTCCTCTGATGCACTAGCTCATTAACCTCAACCACACCTACCCCCCACTTCGTGCAACATCAAGGGAGAAGGAGGATCATACCCATATAATGCCTTGAAAGGTGTAGTACCAATTGAAGCATGGAAATGGGTGTTGTACCAAAATTCTGCCAAAGATAGCCATCATCCCCACACTTTAGGATGATTAAACACCATACTTCTAAGGTATTGCTCGATGCATTGGTTGACCCTCTCCGTCTGACCATCTGTTTGGGGGTGATAGGAAGAGCTGAGTGCTAAAGTCGTTCCCAACAGGCCGAACAATTCCTTCCAAAATCGACTTGTAAAGAGCTTGTCCCGATCATAAACTATGGATTGAGGCAAGCCATGGAGCTTGTAGATGTTGTCTGGGAACACCCGAGCTAGCGTCTCAGCAGTCACAGGACGAGCCAAAGCAATGAAGTGCCTAGACTTAGTGAATAGTTCCACTACTACCCAAATCACCTCTTTTCCTTCTGACTTAGGCAATCCTTCGATAAAATCCATGCTTATGTGCTGCCAAATACCCTCAGGAAGAGGTAAAGGCTGTAGAAGTCCTTGATACCTTTGATCACCAAGTTTAGTTTGTTGACAAACCTCACAACTTTGAACAAAGTTATGCACTTCCTTACTCATTCCGGGCCAACTAAAGTAACCCTTCAGCCTCTGATATGTTCCCTCCATGCCCGAGTGCCCTCCCCATGAAGAATCATGAGCAGCACTGATAATTTGGTGTCTAAGATCAGTCGAGGTACCAATGTACAACTTCCCCTGAATTCTGATATTGCCTTGGGTAAGAGATATCTATGCACCAGTAGTCTGATTGCAAGCTTTACCCACGATTGCAGCCGCTATACGTTCTTGTGCAAACAAGTCATTCTCATAGGACTGATGTAACTCTTCCATCCAAGCAGGAGAAACCACAGAAACAGCTCCAAGAGAACCCTGCTCAAGGTCCTCAAATGTGCGTGACAATGCATCAGCAGCCCAGTTCTCCTTTCCTTTTCTGTATTCAATGTTGTAATTGAGTCCTAACATCTTCATCAGCCCTTTTCTCTGTATCCTGGTGACAATCTTCTGCTCCAACAAGTGCTTAAGACTTTGGTGATCAGTCCTAATGAGGAAATGGTGCCCATCCAAGTAGTGTCTCCACTTGTCAACCACTAGCAAAATGGCAAGATATTCTTTCTCATATGTAGAAAGAACTTGATGTTTAGTACTCAAAGCTTGGCTAGGATATGCTATAGGCCTTCCACCTTGAGATAACACTGCCCCAATACCACTACCACTCGCATCAGTCTCTAGAATAAAGCTTAAAGACAAATCAGGCATTGCCAAAACTGGTGCTTTGCACATTTCAACCTTGAGTGCTTCAAAAGCCTTTTGAGCTTCACCCGACCACTTGAATGAATCTTTCTTCAATAGGTCTGTTAATGGCTTGGCTAAGGCTCCATAGTTAGCCACAAACTTGTGGTAATAGCCGGTTAATCCCAAAAACCCTCTTAATTGTTTCAAATTAACCGGAGCTGGCCATTCCTTCATGGCTTGAACTTTTGTGGGATCTGTGGCAACTCCTTCACCAGAAATCACATGGCCAAGATACTCCAAGTGAGTTTGAGCAAAGGAACACTTAGCTAACTTGGCATACAACTTGTGCTTCCTCATGACTGAAAACACCTCTCTCAAATGCTTCAAATGCTCCTCAAACGATACACTGCAAATCAGGATGTCATCAAAGAAGACCAACACAAATCTCCCTCCTAAGAAATTGTTTGAAGACATCATTCATAAGAGCCTGAAATGTTGCTGGGGCATTTGTCAAACCAAATGGCATGACCACAAACTCAAAGTGCCCATGATGTGTCCGGAATGCAGTCTTGTCCACATCTTTCTCCCCCGCTCCAATCTGATGATATCCTTGTCGAAGGTCCAGCTTGGAGAAGACTTGAGCTCCATATAATTCATCCAACAAATCATCTATAACTGGTATAGGAAACTTGTCCTTCACAGTCATAGAGTTGAGTTGCCAATAATCAATACACATACGAGCTGTGCCATATTTCTTCTTGACAATAATGACCGGAGAAGCAAAGGGACTATGGCCGGCTTGTATGAAGTTGATCTTAAGCAATTCATCCACTTGCCTTTCAATTTCTTTCTTCTGAGCGTGAGGATACCTATAAGGCCTTATCTTTTCCGGTTCAGCACCCTCTTTGAGAGGAATTACATGATCCAAACTCCTTTTGGGAGGTAGGGATTTAGGTACCTCAAACACATCTTCAAAATCTGTAACCAGAATCTGCACTTCTGGCTCGGTAATGCCAATCAGTTCAGCTGAGGAAATAGCAAATAGATGGCCCATAGTAAGCACAGCTCTAAAGGCCCTTCTTCAATTACTCCCCTTAATTACCTGTAATTGAGCTGGTTCGGATATCACTTGCAAGGTAACCTTGGTGCCTTGAACATCAAAGGAGACTGTGAGATGAGTATAATCAAACAATGCCGGGCTATAGGTCCTCATCCAATCAACTCCGAGCACCATGTCACACCCTCCCAAAGGAAGGATTCTAAAGTCATAGCTGAACTTGCGGTCTTGCATCAACCAAGAGAAACTTTGGCATTTATTCTGAGTTTTGACTGTCTTTCCATCAACCACGGTAACTGCAAGAGGGTGCGTTTTGATCACTTCATGTCCTACCTTCTTGACCACTTTAGGATCCACAAAGCTATGAGTACTCCCACTATCAATGAGAATGATAAGGGACCTCTTCCCAGCTTTTCCTTTAATCCGAATTGTGCTATGTGCTCCATTACCCGTTAGAGCCTTAACAGAAATTTCCACTTCAGCATATTCCAAGCTTACTTCACTTTCTTGGTCTGAATCAATGCACTCCTCGGAAATTTCCTCACCATCAGAATGTTCACCAGCCTTAGTGCCTTCCACAGCCATGAGAAACTTGGGATTGCACTTGTGGCCAAATTGATAGGGCTGATTACATCGGTAGCACAATTTCTGCTGAGTTCTGTCCTCCAATCTGTTTGGCCTGTTTCTGTTCGAGCCTTGCTAAATTTTGGAGCTATTCCCACGAGGTCTGAAGCCATCATTTGCTGCTATGACTGTGGATTCATAGAGCTTGGCCTTAGCAAAGGCCACTGACAAATCAGTAGGATCTACCGCCTTGACTAAGTTCTTTAACTTAGGCTTCAACCCACTTATAAAAGCCGATACATAATACGACTCAGAGGCCTCAATTTCAGTCACAATGCTAGCCCGGAGGTTCTCAAATCTGGTCATGTATTCTTTCACAGTCGCCTCTTGCTTCACTTTATTGAATTTATCCACTATATCACTCTCATCCTCATCGCTATACCGAGAACACAAGGCTTTGGCAAACTCATTCCATAAAATGGAAGGTTTACCTCTTATCAAGCTGTAAAACCACACCTCATGATCACCAAGCAAATACACAGCTGCAATTTGAACCTTCTCTGATTCAGCAATGTCAGAGAAGTGAAAATAACACTCGCACCTCCTAAGCCAAGAATGAGGTTGTGTACCATCAAATGCATCAATTTACACCCGAGGTTGTCTATGGCTATTGTTTCTGCTGTTGGACGACTCCCCATTACTTCCTGATCATTGTTGATGCCAAGAATCAGGTGGTCGAACCAATTGATCAACATTTACTTCTGGAGGTCTGAAGGTATGCTCCATTTCTAGAACTCTGTCACCGGTTGCAGCATCCCAGTTTGAAGGTCGAGATGGTACATGCTCACTGCGACCTTGCCTATCAGTAACCTCAGCATCATGTGCTCTAATTGGAGCTCCAGCTTCTCCTTCACGGTGTTGTGTTTCAACTCGTATTGAAGGATTTACTTGTAACACACTTGCTGGAATCAATGGTTCAGCCACAATAGGAGGATTTGGCCTCCTGAATTGCTCACGAATTTCAGCTAGTTTCACTTCCAACTGCTGCTTTTCACGATCAAGCCTCAAGGAAATCCTTTCCTCCAATTCCTGTGAATGCCTTGTGATTTGATCAGTTACCAGAAGTTCAACCTGCTGTGACCGTTGCTCAAATTTCACATCCAGTTGCTGACATATCTACAAGGTCTGTTGGTTCAAATTTTGAACGGTTTCAGCATTAGACTCCCTGATTTGAACAAGCAAGCGATCGCTCATCATCTATAATTGACTGTTTAATTGCGCATTTGTGACAACATCTCGATCAGCAGCATCATTGTTGCCAACAATTTCGGCATAAGAGGTCCTGGCAGTAGCTTTAGCTGTAGCTGATCTGGTAGTTACTCCACTGATCAATACCGCATCAGTTGATTCCATAGATGACCACGAATCAAGTGTATATGTTTGTTTTTTTTTTTTAACTTTTTTATATATCAATTAAGAGTTAACCGCAAGCATTTAACCTAAACATTCAAGATTGAATCCCTAAGCCAATTGCAATGCGATCAATGGATATGTGATATCAATTTCATTTGAATTTGGAAGCCAAACCTGGCTCTGATACCAATTGTTATGTTTGTGATCAAATCACAAACATAAACTAAGATTAAGAGAGTATGGGATGAGAAAGAAGTGAAGGAGATGAGAAAATAGAAGAGTTAAGATGAGAGAGAGAAGGCTAATCTCAAAGAGATTGGTTTGATATTTCATTTGATGAATTAAGATTACACAAGATCAACCTATTAATAGAAACTACATACATTGAATCAAGCCTTAATCAAGCTTAACCGACTTAAACACAGCCGCCAAGCTTGACCAGCCAATTGACCTACACAACTAACGGCCAACCGACTTTGGCGCCAAAACTGGGATTTGAAAGCTGCCGAGCCTAACGATACAATTAAGCTCTTAGTACATTGTATTACATCACATTAAGTAAGAAACATAACACCATCACGGTGGACCTCTTGATTCCATGTATCATCGAGGCTCTATAAAGAACTCTGAAGGTACAATAGTGGTTAGAAATACTGGTTACAGGCAGCCAAAGTTAGAGATTGACACATTTGATGGATCACATCTGCAGTCATGGATTAGAAGGTGTGAGAGGTAGTTTTTCTTTTACCATGTGTTGGAGGATGAGAAAGCAGAGTTAGCTGTGGTGCATTTACATGGTGAGCATGAGGTACGGTTCCATAGCTTACGTCTTAGCAATCCTAATATTACTTGGCTTGAATTTGTTGATGAATTTTTTGAAAGGTTTGGTGATGAGGATCTCGAGGATGTAGTGGATAATTTCAATAAGGTGACTCAAATGACTTCAGTGAGAGAGTACATGACTAGATTTGAGAAATTAAGAGCAAGAATGATGTATGTGAATCCGAGAGCTAGTTAGGCATATTATGTTTCGAGTTTCATCAATGGCCTCAAGCAAAGAATTAAGAATTTGGTTAAGGAAATTAGTCCTTTGACCTTGGCCCGGGCTTACCCCGAAGCAAAGCTTTATGAAGCTACAGTCCATGTTAGTTCTGATGCTCAAAAAAGCAAGAGCAGCCAAGTGAGTTCAGCAGTACAAGGAAGCTTCATGAATTCATCCAAACCTTTGAGTTTAGAGGAGAAAAAGGTCAGAGGTTATGCTTCAAGTGCAATCAACAATATTTCTTTGGATATAAATGTAGTCCTAAGCTTCTTATGTCGGTTGCTGGAGCTGTGGCAGAAGAGGTTTCAAATGGTTAGGTGGAAGGAAAAAAGTACAGTGGTCTTGTAGAGGAAGAACAGGAGGTAGAAGCTGGGGAGAATGGGATGGAAATTTCGATTAAGGCTTTAACTGGTAATGGCTCACACAATACCATAAGAATCAAGGGTGAAGCTAGCCACAAATCACTTTTGATCTTAATTGACAGTGGGAGTACTCATTGTTTTGTTTATCCAAAAGTGGTCAAGAGAATAGGCCATGGAATTATCAAAACCACAGTTGCTAATTGAAATTACATGCTCACACAGATGAAGTGCAACTAGTTCAGTTCGCAGATGCAAGGTCACTCGTTTGTGTATGATTTCAGAGTCTTGAAGTTAAGAGGATGTGATATGGTCCTTGGGGGAACCGGATGAAGACAATAAGTCCCTTGGTGTTTGATTTCTCTCAGCTTTCCATTTCTTTTGCGAAGCATGGAAGCACAATCAAGTTGCAAGGAACTGTAGAGCAAGGTCAGATGTAGTGGATGACTGGCAAGGAATTGGAAGGAGTAATTGATGCTTTACTTGGTGTATGCTTAGCAAGTGCACAAAGTCGCATCAAGTAATAAAGAGTGAGTAGAGTATTGCCCCCATGAGCATTGTTACGAATGAGTACCGAAATTAGTAGTTTAACTCTATTTGAAAGACCGAAGTTTAAAGTTTCTAATACAAAACAAAAAAAAGACAAAAAAGGGCAATAATGGTTACTGATTTTATAAAAGGATGTGCTGACTTTTAAAAGATTTTAATTATTTAATAAGATCCAATGCATTTGATTTCACCTAGATGCATCAATACGCCTTTCTATTCTCAATATTCAATTTGTTATGATGTGTTGATGGTCGAAGACCCTAATTTACCAAATATTCTCTCTCGAGAAGCATTTAGCATGCTCTTTTACATATTAAATTATCAATCTCTTGCATGAATTTAAATAAGAAGAGAGTTTTGAAGATCCATGGTTTTCACTTAAGACCACACAAATTGTGTTAACCTCTCTTAAGCATTCACTCAATTTGTGGTATTTATTGCCTTAGAAATCATCATAAATCTCCTCTCAAACTCATTATGAATCATTATAGGATTTGGAGGGTGATCAAGCATTCAAAACTCACGAAGAACAATGATAAATACTCAAACAACGCAATAAACAATCATTGAAAATGTCCAATTAGAAGAGAGCGTATATTACAACTTAGGCTACATCATAGCCTTGGAAAAACAAAATTAGTTCATGGTAAAGTAATACAATACAAAACTAAGACAAAATACATGAACTTGAAGAAGAAAAGGATAGAAAAGAACTAGAAATTAAGAAATCACAAACCAAAATTCTTTTTTTCTCCTCCTTCTTCCCTACGAATTGCTTCCTGTATTCCTACTTTGTATATCATTTTTTCTGGATAAATTCATGATAAATCACCTCCCAAGCATTCCTATTTATAGTATTTGAGATTGGAATTACTTTAAAAAAAAAATTATTGCAACCTTTAATCTCAATGCACCACACTTCTCCTTTTACTGCCCAGTTCCACAACTTGCAGTTCAAGTTGATTTCTTTTTATATTTTTTTTTCCTACTTTCAACCTGCCAAAATTGCTTTAACATAAATTTTAACATGTTCATGAAGTTTAAAATAAGTTCGTTCACATTATTTGTCCATTTTGCCAACCAAATAAGTTGAAGTGAATTGTTCATGGTTGTTGTACAGTCTACGCGTTTTTTGGTTCTTTGCAACTTTTCTTCATTTTTTCACACTTTGCACCACTTAAATTCACTTTTTAAATCATCTTGGACATGTTAATGTATTGTTTAATCCATCCGTGCACTTGATTTGTTTATTTTGCCTCCCATTTTTGCAAATTGAAATGAATTGTGCAAGTTCTTGTCGTTCTTGTTATAGCCATGTATTTTAATGTGTTTTTCCCAACTTTTTGCTCTTGTTTGATGTATCTTGCATTCAGTTGTTGATTATGATGATAAAACCTACCAAGATTTAGCACAAATAAGTGATTTTTGAAAAGAAATTGCAATAGAAGCAAAAAAAGTAAATGTGAGCGATAACGATAAAAACTTGAGCTAAATTGGCTAAAAAATGAACAAAAAATATATGAATAATTATATACTAAGCTGGATATATAAAAATACCCCCAAACCTAAATCTTGCTCATCTTTGATTAAGGCTAAACATTAAACTGTAAGATCTCATGCTTTTTAAGAATTTATCACAATTCAAAGCAAGACGACTTCTAATAGGAAAGAATTACTGAGACTAAAAGTTTTAAGTTTCTAAAGGCAAAACAATCTTTCGAAGGAAAAACCCATCAATCACCTAGGTAACCGAATTCAAAAGTTGGCTAAGCTTATTAAGTTTATATATTCTTTCTAATCTCAAGACCTTCAATCTAAAAAGAAGACAAAAATCATGCCACTCATAACAGGACTTCTTAAGTTTGCCCAAGACTAAAATTATTCACCAAATTTAATCTTCCTTTTTTTGTTTTTATTTTTTTTTAAGGTGCTTAGTTCCTTGTCTGCTTTCTAAGTACCCCTTCTAGCTAGCTTTCGATGCAGTAGCCCTCGTTCTAGTTGGCCCAGGGTACCAGTTGTTGAAACACCCCTACGAATCTACTTGCTTGAGGTACCAAGGCACGAAACCATCACAACGTAGCACATATCCAAATGATAGACGTTTTAACAGGATAGTGGTGCTTAGTGAATCTCTACCTCTATTTTTAATATATTGTCTTTTTTTTATATATTTTTCTTTTATTTAAACTTAGGCATAACCCTTCAAAATCTATTATGCAAATGATAATCTTAATGCAATCGATTCAAATTTGAGCATCGTTTAATCAGAAAGAAAGATAAAATAGCTATGCTTACTAGTGAACTCAAATACCATGG
This sequence comes from Simmondsia chinensis, assembly GCA_018398585.1. Lineage (NCBI taxonomy): Eukaryota > Viridiplantae > Streptophyta > Magnoliopsida > Caryophyllales > Simmondsiaceae > Simmondsia > Simmondsia chinensis. The sequence continues at coordinate 8,441,378 of JAGTTD010000025.1, forward strand.
TTTTATCAAGATAGTGCCTTAGAATAGATCATGTTTTGCAATTAGAACATAAAAACAATTGATTCTCATGTTATTCAAATCTAATCAAAACAAACAAACTAAAAAGAGCGGAAAGTTTTCCTAAAAAGCATCATGATAAGATCTCCAAAAAAAAATTTGGTTTTAATATGCAAGAAAAATTTAAAAGACTATTGATTTAAACTATAGAAAATGGAAAAACTTTTTCATTGGCTGACACTATCTACGTCCCCATACAAAGGCTCTGAAATCTGAGAGGCACTAAAGCCGACTCTAAAAGATAAAATAGGACTGACAAGAAAACTTTTTTATTTTTAATTTTGTTTGAAATTTTAAAATGTGACAAAATGTCTCTCCCACCCCCAAAGTTAACATTGTGCTCAATGCTAAAAGAAATACAGAGAACGAAGCAGTAGGTGAGAGATACATCTCAGGTTTGAGGATTGCTTTTCGATGGTGAATGTTGTCATTAGGTTGCCCTCAAACTCGTTTTAAAAACCTATTTGAATAAAAATATACAAAAACATGAGAAAATAATTAAAAAAAATTAAAGGAAAAGAATTAAAGAAAGCAAAACTTGGGTTGCCTCCCAAGAAGCACTTAAGTTATAGTTGTTAGCATAACTTTTTGCCGATGCTCTATCCCGTGTCCTGGAGAAGAATGGTGTTTCCTCCATCCATCCTTAATGACCATTTTCTTCCGTGGAGCTTTTTTGTACTCTTCTTTACACGACCACCTCCACCTTCTTTAATAATGGGGTCCATGAGGTCAATGTGCTAAGACTTGAATTCCCTTTTCCGATCTTTTCTGCATTTTTTCACTAAGTGAACCTTGGCTCTGAAAGCCTCTGACTTTGTTAGATAAGCTTGACAATCTATTTCAATTACTGGTGGTAGTGGGTCAGTTAAAATGGGTTTGGTCATTGGTGGCGATGGCTTAATTAAGGGCTTATGTCACATTGAGGTCGTTCTTCTAATGTGTCCCCATCCCTCATTGCTTTGGCGCTAATTTGTTCCCCTAGGTCGGTGATGATATTGCTAGGCAAGGGATCTTTCGAACTCTGAAAAAGTTCCTTTAATAGAGTCCCTACTTGAGTTTCTAAATTTTGGATGGAGGCCTCTTGACTTCTAACCCTAGCCCTAGTTTCTTGAATGAACTCCCTAAATGTTTCTTCTAAGTCGTGTTTCTTTTCTTGAGATGGATAAGTGGGTGACCAAGGTGTTTCATGATATTTCCAAGAAAAGTTAGAAGGGTTCATCCGTCCTTGACTATAGGTGCTTGAGTAGGGTTTGTACTAGGGTTTGTTATAATTTGACATGTAGTTATCTTGTTCAAAACTCGATGAGGAAAAGCTATTACCCATTTGACATTCTATACCAACATGATTACCTGCACAAAATTCACATCGAGGAGTACGAACAAGTTTGACACTTATGCTATCCAGTTGTTTTTGAATTAGTGACAGTTGAGCAGATAACGACATAAATGCATTAATTTCACGAATGCTCAATTGTTTTCTCGGTATAGCATGATGTTGAGGTCTCATATAGTTGTTGCAAGCCATCAGTTTTAGCTCTTTTTTTTTTTTGACAAAATATGAAGAAATAAACTTAAAAGTTAGAGGAAAGATAAAATGTTGAGAAAGTACCAAAATATAGCAATATAAGACAAGTTTTAACAAAAATTAAAATTTACGCGGGGGTGGTGGTATATGAATTTTTCAAAAGAAGTTAAAAGAAAGGGGAGGGGGGTAAGTAATACTAAGGTTTTGAAAAACTTAAAAATGTCAAAATTAACTTTGAAAAACTTATCTGGGTAAATTAAAAAGTTAAAAAAAAGTTAAAACTAAGTAGAAAACTTAAAAATACAACAATCTAAAGCAAAAGTTAAGAGAAACCAATTTTTTAGAAAAAAAAAGGGGGGAGTAGTGACACTAATGTTTTGAAAAACTTTAAAACAACAATTTTAACTTTTAAGATCTTAACAATGTGAACTTATAAGTAAACGAAAGATGAAAATGAGGATAAAATGCCAAAAGAACAACAAAATAATACAAAACTAACAAAACACAATTTTTTTTTGGGGGGGGTGTAATGACACCAAGGAAATTTCCTTTGTGTCACTACGCCTCGGAAACATCGCCAAAACTTGATGCTTGACTTGGTGTTGATACTTAGCAAGTGCACTAAGTCGTATCAAGTAATAAGGAGTGAGTAGAGTATCGTTGTCATGAGGATTGATTATTGAGTGAGCACTGAAAATAGCAGCTTTAGCACTATTTGAAAGATAGAAAATAGAAATTTTTGATATGAAACAAAACAAAATGAAAAAGAACAAAAATATTTACTGTTTTTTTTTTTTAATGTTTTCTGATTTTTAGGTGATTTTTATGATTTAATAAGATCCAAGGCATCCGATTTCACCTAGTTGCACCAATACGCCGTTCTGTTCTCGATATTCAAGATGTTATTACGTGTTGATGGTCAAAAACCCTAATTTACCAAATATTCTCTCTCGAGCAACAATTAGCATGCTCTATTACATATTAACAAATCAATCTATTGCATGAATTTAAATAAGAAAAGAGTTTTGAAGATCCATGGTTTTTCCTTAAGACCACACAAATCGCATTAATCTCTCTCGAGCATTCGCTTAATTTGTAGTATTTATCATTTTAGCAATCATCATAAATCTCCTTTAGGACTTATTATGAATTGTTATAGGCTTTGGATGGTGATCAAGTATCCAAAACTCATGAAGAACAATGATGAACAATCAAATAATGCAATAAACAAACTTTGAAAACGTCGAATTAGAAGTGAGTGTATATTACAATTTAGGCCACATCGTAGCCTTGGAAAAACAAAATTAGTTCATGGTAAACATAATATAATAAAAAAATAATAAAAAATCCATGAACTTAAAGAAGAAAAGGATAAATAAAGAACCAAAAAATAAGAAATCACAAACTAAACTTCTTCTTTTCTCCTCCTTCTTCTTCCCGACGAATTTCTACTTATATTCCTACTTTGTATTATGTTTTCTCTAGATGAATTCAAGATAAAACACCTCCCAAGCATCCCTATTTATTGTATTTGAGTTTGGGATTACTTAAAGTAAAAAATATTGCAAGCTTTAATCTCATTGCACCACACTTTTGCTTCTACCACCTAGTTCTGTAGCTTGCTGTTCAAGTTAATTTTTTTCAATTTTTGCAGCTTTGAAACGACAAAAATCTACTTTAACATAAATTTGAACATGTTCATGAAGTTTATAAGAATTTCTTTCACGTTATTTGTCCATTTTACCGCCCAAATTTGCAAGTTGAAGTGAATTGTTCATAGTTGTTGTACGGTCTCCGCATTTTTCTGTTAGTTTGCAGTTTTTCTTTATTTTTTTCTGCTTCACACCACCCAAATTCACTTTTGAAATCATCTTGGACATTTTAATGTATTTTTTAATCCATCCTTGCACTCAATTTGTTTATTTTACCACCCATTTTTGCAAGTTGAAATGAATCGTGCAAGTCTTTGTTGTTCTTGTTGTAGCCATGTATTTTGATGTGTTTTACCCAAATTTTTGCTCTTGTTTGATGTATCTTGCATTCACTTGTTGATTTTGATGATAAAACCTAGCAAGATTTAGCACAAAATGAGTGTTTTTGGAAAGAAATGGCAATAGAACCAAAAAAGAGTAAATGTGAGCGATAACGATAAAAACTTGTGGTCAAATGGTTAGAAAATGAACTAAAATGATACGAATAATTATATACTAAATTGGATTTATTAGTAATCATGAAGCAAAATTGGATAGGACACCCGTTCTCCATCACGGTTAAGGCAGCAGAGGCAAGGGTGAATTCAGATCCTTCCATAAGCAATCTGTTACCGGAAGTCGGTGAAATACTTGAGCAGCCTACCATGCTTTCTCCTTGAAGGTCCTTTGATCATGCTATTCCTTTGAAAGCCAATTCAGATCATGTCAATTTGAGGCCCTCTAAGTACCCACATTCACAGAAGAGCGAGATTGAAATATAGGTGGATGAATTGATGAAAACTAAGCTCATTAGACAATGCCATAGTCCTTTTGCTTCCGCTATCATTCTTGTCAAAAATTAGGATGGTTCATCAAAGATGTGCATAGACTACGGGCAATTGAATGCTCTCACTATAAAGGATAAATTCCCAATCCCAATTATTGATGATCTCTTGGATGAATTGCATGGATCACACTATTATTCCAAGCTAGATTTGAGATAAGGGTACTATCATATTCAAGTTAACGAGCAAGACATTCATAAGATTGCTTTGAGAACTTATGAAGGACATTACAAATTTTTGGTGATGCCTTTTGGCTTAACCAATGCTCTAGCTTCATTCTAGGCTTTGATGAATTCAGTCTTCAAGCCATTTCTAAGGAAGTTTGTCCTGGTTTTCTTCGATGACATTTTGGTGTATAGTCCTTCCTCAAGCTCTCATGTTGATCATCTTAAGCAAGTGTTTGAATTACGAGGCTACACAAGCTATATGCCAAGCTTTCCAAATTCACTTAAACTCAAGTACAAATATAGTATTTGGGACACATTATCCCATCTGATGGTGTGGCTACCGTTCTAGCTAAGATTTCAGCAATGAAATAGTCGCGAACTCTTACATCTTACAAGTAGCTAAGAGGATTCTTAGGCTTAATTGAGTAATACAAGAAGTTTGTAGCAGGTTATGGAGTGATTGCAAGGCCTTTGACTGATCTCCTCGAAAATGATGCTTTCCATTGGTCTGAAGTAGCTCAAGAGGCATTTGAAAGATTGAAGATTGCTATATGCTCAGCCCTAGTGTTGGTTGTGCCTGATTTCAGTATTCCTTTCACTCGGGAGACCGACGTAAGTGGTACAAGAATAGGAGCAGTTTTGTCCCAAAGAGGAAGGCTGGTGGCTTATTTGACTCAAGGTCTTAGTCCAAGGCATCTCAGTTTATTCATTCATGGGAAGGAATATCTAGCAATCCTCATGATAGTCAAGAAGTGGTGGCATTATTTGGAGGGACATCACTTCATTATCGGAACAGATTATCAAAGCCTTAAGCATTTGTTAGAGCAAAATATCACTACAAGGGTGCAACGTATAGGGCTTATGAAGATGTTGGGGTTAGATTAGTCAAACGAGTATTTCAGAGCCCGAGAGAATTTAGCTATAGATTCTTTGTCATGCAAGCAAGAAGGGAAAGAATTTGACTCTTACCTTGCTATTTCTATTGCTTTGCCTTCTTGGATTAAAGAGGTGCATAAATCTTATGACGGTGGTAGTTTTTTTCAAGAGTGTGCCACATCATTCAGCTTCAACAATAACCCCCCTAAGGTAGATTCTGATGTGTCTATTATGAATGGAATTGTGAGATCCATTATTTCAGCCTACCATCCACAAACAGATGGGCAAACAGAGAGAGTAAACTAGTTTTTGGAGCAGTACTTGAAGAGCATGACTTTCTACTATCCAAAGCAATGGCACAGATGATTGTCTTTGGCAGAGAATTGGTACAATTCTCATGCTCGTTCTGCTTTAGGAACAACTCCATTTAAGGCTCTCTATGGATATGATCCTCCATCCCCAATGATTTTACAAGGAGCAACCTCTACTGTTAGTGAAGTTAATGAGTTGATATTTTAAGGGCAGCAATTAGTGCAGTAGCTGAGAGATAATCTAAAACTGGCTCAGGCAAGGATGAAGTTCTATGCGGACTGGAAGCATGTGAATTGGTCCTTCCAAGTGGATGATCTTGCATACCTGAAGTTACAGCCTTACAAACAGGCCTCTGTAGCAGTACTCAAGAGTGTGAAGTTGAGTGCACAATACTTTAGGCCTTACAAGATATTGGAGAAGATTGGAAGAGTTGCCTCTCGCTTGGAACTACCTCCATATTCATTTGTTCATCCGTTTTTCATGTTTCCTTCTTGAAGTAACATTTGGCTAAGGGGAAGGTTAGCTCAAATTCTTCCCCTGAAGTAGCTACCAGTGGTAATCTTATGCAACATCCAACAGCCATCTTGGATTCTAGGTTGGTATAATAGTAGCAGGAAGTCTTAGGGCAATGGTCTAATTTGGACCAAGAGTATGCTACTTGGGAGAGCTTGAGCTTCATTAAGAGTTAAATTCCATTCTTCCATTCTTGAGGCAAGAATGTTCTCAACGAGGGGAATGAAAGGCTAACATAGAACACTAAACACCTCTATCGCTAGGGATAACATGGTAAGCTATGGTTAAAGGACAAACGTGTAATATACTCTATGGCTAAACTTGGAATGACTGAAGTTCGCGCATGATGTAGAGGGACTATATGTTTATAATAATGGCTCGGTACTTAATCGTCCATTGATCTAATATGGGCAACCCATTATGGGCTACCTAGCATGGACGATCCAACATGGGCAACCTAGAAGGGGCCCAGAACAGGTCAAGCCAAAACAGGTCGAGCTAGCACTCCCTTCCTTCTATATAAAGGGGGGTGGCACTTCTCATTCTAACATCCCAGAACCCCCCCCCCCCCTCAAATGCTTCTTCCTCCCCTCTTCTCTCATGATTCTCCCACCAGAGCAATAATCGTTCAACCATCCTACTCCCCTCATGAATGTCATTGGGAATATCAAACCGAGCATGTAGCTGAAGCTTGAGTTTGGCTCATCTCATACAGAACTCCCATACGATGAATAAGCACACTAACCATTATCATCATAAACACCTGTGTTGTTTGCCATGCCATTTGGAATGGTCAAGGACATCCCTTTTCCAAGTTTGAGGAATAGAAACCATTGGTGGGCTAAATATATCTCTATTTGACTTTCCCAATACAAAGAGCTTCATGAGTCAAGCCAAGATGATAAATCACTTTATAAGTACCTTGTTGTTCGCAGGCATTCCCCTTGGGCCACGCCTCATTTTGTAGCTTAGTCCCAAGCCTATTAGTTCTCTTTGGAGGCCACAGGTGCCAAGCAGTATTTTATGCTATCACTTAAGCTTGTATGTCCTAGCTCGAGAGGAGCTAAGCCAGGCAACATAAAGCAAACCCCAAGGAAGATATTGCTAGTTAAATAGCCATCTCTAAAGCAAACTTTAGTTTTGTCCCTTAGGTGGCTTGAACAAACACTAATCTTTGTCTTTCTTATAGCTAGAGCTACTTAGGAGACTCCTAGGAGTACCAGGACCATGAGTTTTACAAGGATGTTGGCAGAGGAGTTCTGTTATGATTCCTATAGATTGGGTATATGAAAGATTGCAATTAGAATAAGTCATGATGTAATAAGTGGTAGTATAAGCCAATGATGTGTGCAAGTAGGTTGATACGCTAGTTAAGCTTTTTTAGTTAGTGTTGGCGCCAAAGTCGGCTAGGCTATGGTCCAAGTGCATTGTATCTTTAGATATTTTAGACTTAGCCATCTTAAGAGATTAGTAGTATAAGTATGCGAAGTCTCTCTAGAAGAGCTCATCACTTTGACAATGAAATATATCTCTTTTGAGATCAATTCTCTCTCTCATCTAATTTCTCTATATTTTCTTATCTCCAATTCACTTCTCTTCTCATCTAAACTCTCTTGATTCTATCCTTCCCTAGGATATGATTTAAGATTTAGTCTTGATCATAACAATTTGTACTAGAGCCTTGTTTGGCTTCCTAATCAAACGTGATTTAATATCAAATATCTTTGATTTTCTTGCATATTGGTTAGGAGTTCAATTTTGAATTCTTGATTGATTGATATCAAGTTATTGAGTTCTTGATCAAGAGCATATCTGAAAATTACATTGAAACAAATGAAAAGAGGTTGAATTTGATATTTGACTCGTGATCAGAACCGTAATTCAAGTGCAGTACGTTGATCAAGTTCAGTTCAGATTGTGTGGATCAGTAATCTTGCATTGAATCAAGCCAGTGGAGATTCTGTTTTGGTTGCATATATGATCAGAACCATGAGCTAGCTGCAGTACATCGAGCATAATAAGGTTTTGCTTCTGGAGTTCATTCAAGCTGAGAATTGTAAGTGTTCATGACAACTTGAGTTGTGTTAGTGTTGATTGAAGTTCAGCAAGATCAACTTCAGATTGCCGCATTATTCTTTTATAATTCAGATTAAGAAACTGAGCTTAATTCAGTAACTAAAACTGTAAAGAGCTGAATAGAACTGAACAAATTGTTGATTGAGTATTGCTAAATTTTTGAGAAATTGTGCTAATAAGCACTGATTAAGTGTAGTTGCACTTGAATCTTGTTGATTCCGTAGGAATTTACTGAATATTAAACAGTTACTTGCTCGAAAGTTAAATTAGTAATGAACTAAGAACATAATTGCGGAAATCTGACTTCGTTCTTAAGGATTGTGTTGAGTCATAATTGCTATTAAAGTTCGAAACTAATTCAGACTCAAATCCAGAATTGCTCAAGTATCGTTGCTGTTAGGGTTTGGTTTGATTTCTCTTTATTCGCTATGTTCGTAGTTAGGCCTTCATGTTCGTGTATCGTCTTTGGCTAAGCAGTGACATTAATTTGCTGGTGTTGAAGAGTTGATTTTGTGTTGCGGAAAATCCATGGCTGTGATTGTGCGATTCTCATCTCAGAGTGCTAAGAGTGTCAATCCAGGAATATAAACATGAATTACAGCTCGAGCTTAACTATGGAAGAAGGAAATGTTGCTGCAAACAAGGAGAAGGTAGGTAATAGAGTTAATCAGAAACCACAAGAGTGGGAGGAAATGCTTGCAAATCGATTTCAGTAGCAATTGCAACGGCTTGATGAGAAATTTGCTAAAATATGCAAGCAATTCAGCAGACAAAATGTGTCTTCCAGTTTGGCACCTCTGTCACCCGTGAATCAAAAATTGCAAGCATACATTGAAATTTTAAGCATTAGGAAGTTGAGATTTTAGCTCACTTTCAAAACGTTAACATCAATTCGAAAGTTTCCCTTAATCACAGCAAGTGTTATTCAAGCAAGGTTGAGAGCATTGGAAAGGTGAATTGTTGTTTACTAATGAAGTGTACCAACCTTTTTACTTCTTAAGAAGAATAAGGTGTACCTTTAAAAGCAAAAAATGCTCAAGGATGCTCAAGTGGGGAAGATTATGTTGGTGTTTTGGTATGTGGAAAGACTTGGAGCATCCTCATGGATCAAAAGGTTGAAGAAAGCAAGGAAAAGGGAGTGTTTGAGCAGCTGTGATTCTAGAATTGAGCATGCTGAAGTATCGGTAACCAATCAAGAAGTTAGCACTGCAGTACCAATGAGCTTAGCTAGAAAATAACAAATTGTTGATATGGTATCAATAAATACATCACAAAATCTGCTAAGTACTTTTCCATGACAAGTTGGTATGCAAATTCAGAATGTGAGGCATGCCCGTAGCATCTTCATTGCAGAACAATCAAATTCTATTGGGAAATCAAATTTAGCTGCGATGGTATCATCTACTGCAGAACAGGGTATGCTTTTCAGTGGAGAAAAGGTTTATCTAAGTGCAAACATGAGTGTAAAACCTCCTCCTAAACTAGGTGAAGAAGTGTGTGTACTTAAGCAAGGTGAAGCACACTGCCAGATGGATGATTTGCAAGATCAGGTTGATTTGCTTCTTTCTTCAAGTGGAATTATCATTCATCCAAGTGTAAGCACTTGAGACAAGCCTCCTCCTGATCAGGGAGAAGAAATTCAAGGCTTTAAGAAGTTGAGACAATTGAGTTTGATGAAGGAACATGTGACTCAAGCTACTAATGTGCATCTCAGATTTCAGCAAAAGGAGGGCCAAGTTTTTGATTTCAAATTGCAATTCGGACTTGGGATTGAAGAGCAGATAGTTGATCTGTTGGGGGTGTACAAAGGGGTTCAAGTGCATATTGATCACTTCGAATTTAAGTACCAAGGGGTCTTGTTAAGGAAGAATAACATGGTGGTGAAGGCACTTACCAAGAAGGAATGTGTTCTGCTGCTACAGCAGTTGTGTGAGAGCTTACATGATTTTGGACTTAAGTGTAGCATAGCTGAAGTGGTTTTGGAAGTTTTGGGCTTGGATAAAAATTGGTTTCCGGAATTCGAAGGAATTCGAAGGTTTATTAACAGAAATTCAGCAACGCAATAAGCTGTTACTTGTGGAAGTATTTGTCCAATGGAAGCGGGGCAGTTGATTCACTTGTGTGGAGCTGATTGGTACTCAATTATGATCACTTATGGCAGGCCTCCTGATGTAGTTGTTAAGGACTGTAGTGTGAACGTCTTGGTGGTTCAAGCCACAACAGAGAAGGCAGAACATGGCTTGAAAATGTGTAGAGATCAAGCTGAACCGAAAAAGAATGTTACAAAGGTAGGAGCAACAATGAGGCCACTTGAAATTTTAAGTACAGGAAAGCATCATTCCAATGGTTTTACCTCCAAAGAAGGGACCAAGAGGCAGTTTAGATAGGGTCTAAAGATGTTTGCCATTGGTTGGCAACTAAAGTTTGTGAGCAAAGTCAAGTGTTGATGCCTAAGATAGCAATGTTGGTTTGTGGTGCAAGCAATGTTGCAGCTAGTTACTCTGAGTGGAAAAGTCAGGCGCAACAGTTTTAGAATCTTCATAATGCATTACTTGAAGGAATTAACAGGAGATCAAGATCAAGTTTAGCTAAAATATGTATAAACATCAGCAGGGAACTTTGAAACAGATCAGCTCTTTAATTGATGTTGCATCGGGCTGTTTTGATGTTCCATTGGTCTCATAGGCTTATGGATTTCCCATTCTTACTTGTGCTCATTGTTAAAGGATTAAGATTGCTTAATTTATATCAATTTAGCTGTAGCATGTCAATTGAAGGTAAGAAGCTGAAAGAGGTTCAAGCAAGAGTTGAAGATTTTGTGAACATCCTTAAAATGGTGAGCTGTAGGCAGAGGATATTCACTTGGGGTGCTTTGGGAGTTCAAGTGATGACATTGCTTCCTTTGAGTTCAAGTGTGAAGCTTGAAAACTCATCTTGGTGGAGGACATTTCAGAAGTTGCCAGATAAGGGGTCGATTGTTCAAAATCCTCAGCTGGAATGTTGCACTGGGGAGCATTATGTAAGGAGTTTTTTGTGCACTCTCTTCATGTTTTGGCAAGAAAACAGAGTGGAAGCATACTTTGAAGATAGCAAGGATCAAAGTCAAGTTATGATTGAATGTACAAGAGTTTGAGAAAAGGAAGATAGGACTTCCATAACTTTGATGTTTCAACAAGAGGCGCAACCAGCACATTTCAACGAAGTTGATATTGATTAATTGTTTAGCTTATTGCAATCATTAGAGGCAGCATCTAAGGATTTTAAATTGTCAAAGGAATGTGCTTGCTACATTCCAAGAAGCCTTGAGTACTTGGGGATGACTGAAAGTATTTGCTTCAGCTGGATAATTCAAGAATTCTGCAAGTTTCACTGCAGTATAACAATGGGATTTTGCATAATCAGATAGATGAAGTTTGAGATAAGTGCTAAAGTTACTGTAAGTCATGGCTCTCAGCTATAGAATTCAAGATTAACAGTGCTCAATAACTTCAAGAAGGGGTTATTTGCCTGCATTAGTCACAACAAGTTGTTCTTAAGAGTAGATGTTGGTGTTTGGCTATTTTGGTTTGATCTGGGTAGACCTCTAGAAGTATTCATTACATTCAAATGCAACATGTTGGGTAGAAATAAGAGGCACATTTAGAAATATAGCATTGGTAGCATCAACAGGTGCTCTTCAGCTGCAAACCTTCAACTTTCAGATGTTCTTTTTAGCTGCAACAGCTAATTTCAGCAAGGATATTTCTACATCAATAAGTGTTCTTCAAAGTTCAGCTCTCTTCTTAGATTCTTGAGGGCTAGAATTTCTTAAGGGGGGAGTGTTGTTATGATTCGTATAGACTGGGTATATGAAAAATTGTAATTAGAATAAGTCATGATGTAAAAAGTGGTAGTATAAGCCAATGATGTGTGTAAGTGGGTTGATACGGTAGTTAAGCTTTATTAGTTAGTGTTGGTGCCAAATTCGGTTAGGCTATGATTCAAGTGCATTGTATCTTTGGATATTTTGGACTCAGCCATCTCAACTAATTAGTAGTATAAGTCTGCAAAGTCTCTCTTGAAGTGCTCATAACTTTGATAATGAAAAATATCTCTGTTGAGATGAATTCTCTCTCTCATCTAATTTCTCTCTCCATTTTTTCATCTCCATTTCACTTCTCTTCTCATCTAAACTCTCTTGATTGTATAGTTCCCTATGTTATGATTTGATATTTTGTCTCGATCATAACAAGTCCCTTTCAGGAACCTTTCCACCAGCCCATGAAGTTGGTGGCTTAAAGAAAATAAAGAAGGGAGATGCTCCCTTTGCTGGCCCAAACAGAGCCATTCAAGAAATAGAGGAGAAGGAAGAACAATAAGTACCCATCTTGATGCTAGTGAAGAACAAAATAGCCAGATTTCCTCAATAAGAGATATTGGCCTTTCGTCAATTTTTTTTTTCCCTCAATTCATCTTTTGCCATAAATTGTATCCAACTTAGTTTTTCACAGCAACAGGAAGGAAAAACCTTAGTTATTATGAATATTTTGGACTCTCTGTCACAGCAACCTGTGCTAGAGCTTCCTCACAAAACTGAATTACTAAGCTTAAGCACTGGGGAAGAAGGTGACATAGCTACTTTAGCTCTGAAGCCATAAGTAAGAGAATCCTCTCAAGAGGCTTTACTTCGAGTCCTTCTGAACCAATCCTTGATGTCCAAACCACTAATTAGTTTTGACATAGAAGCTGTTAACTTCCAATACACGAATTGAAAGTTAACCTTGTCGAAGAGAGAGTTAAGATGAGAAGAGAAGTGAAAGGGATGAGAACTAGAGAATGAGATGAGAAATAGGGAAAGAATTTCCAAAGGAAAATCTGATTTGTATTGATTGAAAGATGAATTTACATGATTTGAGCTTACTTATACTTGATCTAGAACATTGAGCCAAGACCCAAAGCTATAACCAAAAGTAACCAAATTCGGCACCAAAAACTTAACCCAGCGGCCACATTTGACTTGATTTAACCCTCCTAACCAACTTTGGCATCCAAATGGCCTGCCAACTAACATTTAAATACATCACCAAAACAACTCAAAGAGAACGCACAAAATACAAGACCAATTACAACCAAGAATTAAAGGAATCATAACATTCCCTCCCTCTTGAGGAACTCCTTTGTCCTCAAGGAGAAAAGCATGGAAATTGACTCTTTAAGAATGTAAGGTTCTCCCATGTGACAAAGCTCTTGTCTAGATTGCGCCACTGCACCAGAACCTCTTGCAAAGCTCCATCTGCAACCTTCATCATCCTTTGCCCCCTAACAGCAGCAGACTGCAACAGCAAGGCTCCGTTTGCTCCAACTTCTGGTGGTTCCCATGAGCTTTAAACTCCTTTCTTCACCTGCTTTTTAAGTAATGACACATGGAACACTTGGTGAACGTATGAATGAGGAGGTAAGTCAAGTTTGTATGCAACTTTGCCATTCTTTTCCAAAATCTTATACGGACCAAAGAAATGAGCACTTAGCTTGACATTCTTCCTGACAGCTAAAGAAAAACGTCTATAAGATTGTAATTTGAGGTAGACCATGTCTCTAACTTCATAATTCTTGTCTACCCTCTTTTCATCAACATAGAATTTCATTCTTGCTTGTGCTTGGAGAAGATTATCCTTGAGGACTTGCATCACTTGCTTCCTCTGTTGTATGTAATCACTTGCTGCAGATTCAGATGACCCTAGTTGCTGCAGCATAAATGGAGTAGGAGGAGCATATCCATAGCGAGCTTGGAATGGAGCAGTGCCAATAGATGCATGTACATGAGTGTTGAACCAACATTCAGCTAAAGCAACCCATCGGTTCCACTCTTTAGGCTGTGAGAAAACTATGCTCCGAAGGTACTGCTCAATACATTGATTAACTCGCTCGGTTTGTCCATCTGTTTAGGGATGGTAAGATGAACTAAGTGCCAATGTAGTCCCCAGTAGCTTGAACAACTCCCTCCAAAAATTGCTTGTAAAGATCTTGTCCTGATCAGCAACAATGGAATGAGGCAATCCATGTAACTTATATATATTGTCAAGGAAGATCTTTGCTAACTTCTCTACTGTAAGAAGTCGTATGAGTGAATTGAAGTGGCCATATTTGGTGAAATAATCCACTGCAACCCATATGACGTCCCTACTATCAGACTTAGGCAAACCCTCTATGAAATCCATGCTAAAATTGATCCAAGCTCCATTCAGAATGGGAAGAGGCTGAAGAAGTCCTTTGTACATATGGTCTCCCAACTTGGTTTGCTGACAGATTTCACATGCTTTAGCATATTCACTCACTGTCTTCTTCAGGCTTGGCCAGCTGAAATAAGCTTTAACTCTTTGATAAGTGCCCTCTAAACCAGCATGTCTTCCCCAAGTTGAATCATGTGAGGCCCCGACAATTTGATCCCTCAAATCTGTCGAGGTACCAATGCAGAGCTTATTCTGCAATCTAATAATGCCTTTTTGGACGAATAAATCAGCAACACTGTCATCCTTTTCAGCTTGAATAATGAATCTAGGACAATCCAAGTAATGCCTCTATTTCTCGACTGCTAGAAGAATAGCCAAGTATTCCTTCTCATAAGTTGGCATGGCTTGATGCTTGGGACTAACTGCTTGACTCAAATAAGCAATAGGCCTCCCTTGTTGAGAGAGAAAAGCTCCAACCCCAGACCCGCTTGCTTCTGTCTCCAATACGAAGTCTTCAGCAAAATTAGGCATGGCTAATACCAGGGCTGCACACATGGCTGACTTGAGAGCCTCAAGGCCACTTGAGCCCTTTTCGTCCACTTGAAGGCATCCTTTTTTAAGAGCTTAGTTAAAGGCTTTGCAATAGATCCATAACCTTTAATGAACTTCCTATAATAATCGGCCAATCCCAAGAATCCCCTCAATTGCGTCAAAGTTATTGGAATTGGCCAATCTTGCTTTGCTTGGACCTTAGTAGGATCGGTGGAGACTCCTTCATGAGTGATTATATGGCCCAAATACTCAAGCTTGGTCTGAGCAAATGAGCATTTGGACAGTTTGGCAAAGAATCTGTGCTGCTGCATCACCACAAATACCTCTCAAAGGTGTATAAGATGATCCTCATAACACGACCTGTATACCAATATGTCATTGAAGAAGACCAGCACTGATCTTCTCAAATAAGTCTTAAAGATGTCGTTCATAGCAGCTTGAAAGGTGGCCGGAGCATTTGTTAGGCCAAATGGCATAACAACAAACTCAAAGTGTCCATAGTGAGTCTGAAAAGCAGCCTTATATATATTCTGCTCAAGAACTCTGATTTGATGATATCCTTGCCTCAAATCAAGTTTAGAGAAGAAATGTGCTCCATATAACTCGTCAAGCAAATCATTTATAACAGGATTATGGAACTTATCTTTCACTGTCAAAGAATTCAATTGGCGATAATCGGTGCATATCCTAGCTATCCCATCCTTCTTCTTCACAAGAATCACAGGTGAGGCAAAAGGACTATGGCTTGGTCTAATGAAGGTCATTTGAAGCAATTCATCAACTTGCTTCTCAATTTCTAATTTTTGTGCATGAGCATACCGGTATGGTCTAATTTTCACTGGATCATAATTTGCTTGAAGTGGTATGGCGTGATCTACACTCCATTGAGGGGGAAGGCTCTTTGGCTGCTCAAACCATCTTCAAACTCTTCAATCAAGGCTTGAACCTTAGGCTGAATTACAGGCTGCAGTTCAGCAGGTGAGATAGCAAACAATTGCCCAAGACATTGGATTGCATTCTTCTTGAATCCACCATGTAAACGCTTGCCGTTGATTAGCCAAAGATGGGCTTGATCATAAATACCTTGCAGTGAGACCGTAGCGCCATGATTTCAAATGCCACTATCATTTTATCAAAATCAAACACCACCGGATTGAATGGTGTCATCCAATCTACCTCGAGCGCCATATCACAACCTCCCAAGGGAAGAACTCCGAAATCAAAAGTGAATTGATGATCTTGCATAGACCATTGGAATGCTCGGCACTTATTTTGAGTAGTAATGGAGTTGCCATCAGCCACCATCACAGCCAAAGGATGGGTCTTAGTCACTTCGTGTCTCACTTTCTTTACCCATTTGGGATCAACAAAGCTGTGAGTGCTTCTACTATCAATAAGAATGGTAATGGAAGTCTTACCAGCCTTTCCCTTGAAGCGAATGGTACTGTGAGCTCCATTCCCGGTCAAGGCTTTCATAGAAATCTCGACTTCATCCTCCATCAACTCATCTTGTGAAGAATACTAGAAATGACATCCACAGCTTCTGAATTCTCACTGTCTGAATTAATTTCTACTCGTGATCCTCTTGCAGACATCAACGATTTGGATTTGCATCTATGTCCGGGCTGATAAGGCTGGTTGCATCTGTAACATAATCTCATTGACCTATTGTCAACAGCATGACCAGATTTGGAGCTTGGATCATCCCCGTGATGAGATCTGTAGTTACTGCTTTTAAGTTTATTCCTTTCACTTGAAGTTACAATCATGGCTTCAATCAAGTTAGCCTTGTTATAAGCATTAGACAAAGTCTTAGGACCAATGGCCTTCACCATGTTCTTGATCCTAGGCTTCAAACCACTAATGAAACTAGAGACATAATATGCCCCCGATGCTTGTGGAGTCATGGATATCATTTTAGCTCGTAGGTTCTCAAACCTGATCATGTATTCTTTCACTGTAGTCGTTTGATACACCTTATTAAAACTATCAACTACATCACTTGTCTCCTTCTCTCCATAACATTCACATAATTCTTCTACGAATTGGCCCCAAGAAAGATTAGGTTTTCTTTTCAACACACTATAAAACCACACCTCATGATCTTCATGTAGGTGCACTGCTGCCAGCTCAACTTTTTCAGCTTCACTTATGTTATAGTGACGAAAATACCGATCACACCTTCTCAACCATGACTCAGGCTGCTTGCCATCGAAAGGTTCGATTTGGACCCTTAGCTGCCTATGAGAACTGCTCCTGCCTCCAAATGTAGTATCATTACTCACTGATCTTTGTTGATGATGCTGATCAGGTGGCCTATCTTGATGTTTGAAGTCATCAATTGAAGTTCTGCGGTGAACAACAGAATCAGGAGGTCTTGAATTCAGACTGAATTCTGGCCATACAAACGAGAATGAGCTTGTTATGGGGCTCGATCATGATTCCTGTAGTAATCTCGACCTCTAGAGGTTGAACATCCACTGATCTGATTTGAATTGAAGGTCCAGCCTCTGGTTGAATCATAGGAGACTTATCTCGATTCCTTACCAAACTTCCAGTTCTGCTTTTGTTCACTTGTGGTTCAACCACTTCATAAGGGGGAATAATCTGACTAGTAGGCTCAAGAATTGCATTAACTGATGATTCTCCTTGCTTATTAATCTGATCCTACAAATTCATAAGCTTTGCCTTAATTTGCTGCAACCTATCTTCCTTTCTCATATCACCTTCCAGTTGTAAATGCTGCATTTTTAAGAGCAGTCGATCTTCAAATTGCTCAAACTTTTGTTCAACCTTTTGTAAATTGTTAAGGCGATCATGCAGGTCCTGAAGATGATTAGTAGTAAGATATTGAGGTCCGGTAGTCACATTTTCCCCAGCAACAGCAGCGTAAGTCACATCTAGACTAACAAATGCAGCTGCATTTGCTCCACCAGCTCCCGATCGAGTCCCCACTCCATCAGCCATATTTGATTGTTTTCCTTTTTTTTTGCCAGCTCCAATTTATCAATTGATTTCTTGAACCAGCTTTGATACCAATTGTTAACTTCCAATCCACGAATTGAGAGTTGACCTTGCAGAAGAGAGAGTTAAGATGAGAAGACAAGTGAAAGGGATGAGAAATAGAGAAGGAGATGAGAAATAGGGAGAGAATTTCCAAAGGAAAATCTAATTTCTATTGATTGAGTGATGAATTTACATGATTTGAGCTTATTTGTACTTGATCTACTACATTGAACCAAGACCCAATGCTATAACCGAAACTCACCAAATCTGGCGCCAAAAACTTAACCCATCTGCCACATTTGACTTGACTTGACCCTCCTAACTGACTTTAGCACCCAAATCGCCTGCCAACTAACATTTGAATACATCACCAAAATAACTCAAAGACGACGATCGCAATACAAGACCAATTACAACCAAGAATTAAAGGAATCATAACATTCCCCACCCCTTGAGAAACTCCTGGCCTCAAGGATAAAAGCATGGAAATTGATTCTTTAAGAATGTAAGGTTCTCCCATGTAACAAAGCTCCTGTCCAGATTACACCGCTGCACCAGAAACCTCTTGCAAAGCTCCATCTGCAACCTTCATCATCATTTGCCCCATGACAGCAGCAGGCTGCAATAGCAAGGCTCCGTTTGCACTAACTTTTGGTGGTTACCGTGAGCTTGTAACTCCTTTCCTCACCTGCTTTTTAGGTAATGATGCATGGAACACTAGGTGAACATATGAATGAGGAGGTAAGTCAAGTTTGTATGCAACTTTGCCAATTTTTTCCAAGATCTTGTATGGACCAAAGAAACGAGCACTTAGCTTGACATTCTTCCTGACAGCCAAAGAAGACTGTCTATAAGGTTGTAATTTAAGGTAGACCATGTCTCTAACTTCATAATTCTTGTCTACCCTCTTTTTATTAGCATATAATTTCATTCTTGCTTGTGCTTGGAGAAGATTATCCTTGAGGACTTGCATCATTTGCTTCCTCTGCTATATGTAATCACTTGCTGCAAATTCAGATGACCCTGGTTGCTGCAGCATAAATGGGGTCGGAGGAGCATGTCCATAGAGAGCTTGGAAAGGAGCAGTGCCAATAGACGCATGTACATGAGTGTTGAACCAATATTTAGCTAAAGCAAGCCATCAGTTCCACTGTTGAGGCTGTGAGAAAACCATGCACCGAAGGTACTACTCAACACATAGATTAACTCGCTCGATTTGTTCATCTGTTTGGGGATGGCAAGATGAACTAAGTGCCAATGTAGTCCCCAGTAGCTTGAACAACACCCTCCAAAAATTGCTTGTAAAGATCTTGTCCCGATCGGAAACAATGGATTCAGTCAATCTGTGTAACTTATATATATTGTCAAGGAAGATCTTTGCTAACTTCTCTGCTGTAACAGGTCACATGAGTGAAATGAAGGGGCTATATTTGCTGAAACGATCCTCTACAACCCATATGACCTCCCTGCTATCTGACTCGGGTAAACCCTCTATGAAATCTATGCTAATATTGATCCAAGCTCCATCTGGAATGGGAAGAGGCTGAAGAAGTCCTTTGTATCTATGGTCTCCCAACTTGGGTTGCTGACCGATTTCATATGCTTTAACATATTCACTCACTTTCTTCTTCATGCTTGGCCACCTGAAATAAGCTTTAACTCTTTGATAAGTGCCCTCTACTCCAGCATGTCCTCCCCAAGTTAAATCTTGTGAGGCCCTGACAATTTGATCCCTCAAATCTGTCGACGTACCAATGTAGAGCTTATTCTGCAATCTACTAATGCCTTTCTGCATGGATAAATCTGCAACACTGTCATCCTTTTCTATATTTTTCACCAGGCTTGCAGTCACACACTATTGAGCAAATGAATCACCTTCATAAGATTTATAAACTTCATCCATCCATGATGGTAAAACAATGGACATAGCACAGCACGAGCCCGAATCAGCATCTTCAAATTTCCTTGACAAAGCGTCTGCAGCTGCATTCTCTTTACCTCTTCTGTATTCAATTGCATAATCAGGGCCAAGCATCTTCATTAATCCCTTCTTCTGAATTCTTGTCACAATCTTTTGCTCTAGGAGGTGCTGAAGGCTTTGATGATCAGTTCGAATAATGAATCTATGACCATCGAAGTGATGCCTCCATTTCTCGACTGCTCGAAGAATAGCCAAGTATTCCTTCTCATAAGTTGACATGGTTTGATGCTTGGGACTAAGTGCTTGACTCAAATAAGAAATAGGCCTCCCTTGTTGAGAGACAACAGCTCCAACCCTAGACCCACTCGCATCTGTCTCCAATATGAAGTCTTGAGAAAAATTAGGCTTGGCTAATACCGAGGCTGCACACATGGTTGACTTGAGAGCCTCAAAGGCTACTTAAGCCCTTTCTGTCCACTTGAAGGCATCCTTTTTTAAGAGCTCAGTTAAAGGCTTTGCAATAGATCCATAACCTTTAATAAACTACCTATAATAACTGGCCAATCTTAAGAATTCCCTTAATTGCTTCAAAGTTATTGGAATTGGCCAATCTTGCATTGCTTAGACCTTGGTAAGATCGGTGGAGACTCCTTCATGAGAGATTATATGGTCCAAATATTCGAGCGTGGCCTGAGCAAACAAGCATTTAGACAGTTTGGCAAAGAATCTGTGCTGCTGCATCACCAAAAATACCTCTCGAAGGTGTATAAGATGATCCACATAAGAAGAACTACTTATCAATATGTCATCGATGAAAACCAGCACGGATCTTCTAAAATAAGGCTTAAAGACGTCGTTCTTAGCAGCTTGAAAGGTGGCCGGAGCACTAGTTAGGCCAAACGGCATAGCAACAAACTTAAAGTGTCCATGGTGAGTCTAAAAAGCAGTCTTATATATATCCGGCTCAAGAACTCTGATTTGATGATATCTTTGCCTCAAATCAAGCTTAGAGAAGAAATGCGCTCCTTATAACTCATCAAGCAAATCATCTATAACCAGAATAAGGAACTTATCTTTCATTGTCAAAGAATTCAATTGGCAATAATCGATGCAAATCCTAGCAGGCCCATCCTTCTTCTTCACAAGAATCATAGATGAGGCAAAAGGACTATGGCTTGGTCTAATGAAGCTCATTTGAAGCAACTCATCAACTTGCTTCTCAATTTCTGATTTTTGGGCATGAGCACCCGGTATGGTCTGACCTTCATTGGATCAGAATTTGCTCGAAGTGGTATGGCATGATCACACTCCTTTGAGGGGCAAGGCCCTTTGGCTGCTCAAACACATCTTCAAACTCTTCAATCAAGGCATGAACCTCAGGTTGAATTACTAGCTGAAGTTCAGCAGGGGAGATAACAAACAATTGCCCAAGCCATTGGATTGCATTCTTCTTGAATCCACCTTGTAAACGCTTGCCATTGATCAACCGAAGCTGGGCTTGATCAGAAATACCTTGTAGAGAGACCTTAGTGCCATGGACTTCAAATGCTACTATTATTTTATCAAAATCAAACACCACCGGATTGAATGATCTCATCCAATCTACACCGAGCACCATATCACAACCTCCCAGGGGAAGAACTATGAAATCAAAAGTGAATTGATGATCTTGCATAGACCATTGGAATGCTTGGCACTTATTTTGAGTACTAATGGAATTGCCATCAGCCACCATCACAGCCAAAGGATGGGTCTTAGTCACTTCGTGTCTCACTTTCTTTACCAATTTGGGATCAACAAAGCTGTGAGCGCTTCCACTATCAATAAGAATGGTAATGGAATTCGTACCAGCCTTTCCCTTGATGTGAATGGTATTGTGACTCCATTCCCGGTCAAGGCTTTCATAGAAATCTTGATTTCATCCTCCATCAACTCATCTTGTGAAGAATGCTCAGAACTGTCATCCTCAACTTCTGAATTCTCACTGTCTGAATTAATTTCTACCCGTGATCCTCTTGTAGATATCAAGGATTTTTAATTGCATCTATGTATGGGCTCATAAGGTTGGTTGCATCTGTAACATAATCTCACTCACCTCTTGTCAACAGCGCGACCAGATTTGGAGTTGGTGTATCCCTGTGATGATATCTGTAGCTACTGCTTTTAAGTTTACTCCTTTCACTTGAAGTTACAATCGTGGCTTCAATCAACTTAGCCTTGTTATAAGCATTAGACAAAGCCTTACAACCCATGGCCTTCACCATGTTCTTGATCCTAGGCTTCAAACCACTAATGCAACTAGAGACATTATATGCCTCCGATGCTTGTGGAGTGATGGATATCATGTTAGCTCGTAGGTTCTCAAACCTAGTCGTGTATTCTTTCACTGTCAGCTACATCACTTGTTTCCTTCTCTCCATAACGTTCACGCAATTCTTCTACGAATTGGCCCCAAGAAAGATTAGGTTTGCTTTTCAACACACTATAAAACCGCACCTCATGATCTCCATGTAGGTGCACAGCTGCTAGCTCAACTATTTCAGCTTCACTTATGTTATAGTAATGGAAATACCGATCACACCTTCTCAACCATAACTCAGGCGGCTTGCCATCAAAAGGCTCGATTTGGATCCTTGGCAGCCTGTGAGATCTGCTCCTGCCTCGAGATGTAGTATCATTACTCAATGATCTTTGCTGATGATGCTGATCAGGTGGCCTATCTTGATGTTTGAAGTCATCTATTGAAGTTCCGTGGTGAACAACAGAATCAGGAGGTCTTGAAATCAAACCTAAATTCTAGCCATACAATCAATAATGAGCTTGTTATATGGCTCGATCATGATTCTCTGCAGCAATCTCAACCTCTGGAGGTCGATCATCCACTAATCTGATTTGAATTGAAGGTCCAGCCTCTGGTTGAGTCATAGGAGATTTATCTCGATTCCTTACCAAACTTTTAGTTCTACTATTGTTCACTTGCAGGTTAACCACTTCAGCAAGGGGAATAATCAGACTAGCAGGCTTAAGAATCGTATTAACCGATGATTCTCCTTGCTTATTAATCTAACCCTGCAAATTCATAAGCTTTGCCTCAATGTGCTGCAGCCGATCTTTCTTTCTCAGATCACCTTCCAGCTATAACTGCTGCATTTTTAAGAGCAATTGATCATCAAATTGCTCAAACTTTTGCACAAGCTTTTGTAACTTGTTAAGGCGATCATGTAGGTCCTGAAGATGATCAGTTGTAAGATACTGAGGTGCGGTTGTCACATTTGCACTAGCAATAGCAGCATAAGACACATCAGGACTAACAACTGCAGCTGCATTGGCTCCACCAGCTCCCGATCGAGTCCTCACTCCATCAGTCATATTTGATTGTTTTTCTTTTGTTTTGCTAGCTCTAATCTATCAATTGATTTCTTGAACTGGCTCTAATACAAATTGTTAACTTCCAATCCACGAATTGAAAGTTAACCTTGAAGAAGAGAGAGTTAAGATGAGAAAAGAAGTGAAAGGGATAAGAAATAGAGAAGGAGATGAGAAATAGGGAGAGAATTTCCAAAGCAAAATCTGATTTGTATTGATTGAATGATGAATTTACATGATTTGAGCTTATTTATACTTGATCTAGTACATTGAACCAAGACCCAAAGCTATAACCGAAACTAACCAAATCTGGCGCTAAAAACTTAACCCAGCCGCCACATTTGACTTGATTTGACCCTCCTAACCGACTTTGGCGCCCAAATGGCATGGCAACTAACATTTGAATACATCACCAAAACAACTCAAAGAGAACGCACGCAATACAAGACCAATTACAACCAAGAATTAAAGGAATCATAACAGAAGCATTGCTTTTTTAGAAGTCATCCGTGAAGAAGACAACCTAGTGGTTGAAGTGCTAGCAGAGCTCCCTCTTGTGCTTTCAACTAAAGTTTCAGAAGTACAAAATAGTCCTTTCATACTCTGGCTTATTTCCAAACATAAGACTCAGTCTGACTCTTTTTGATTGTTCCCCTTTTAGGCCGCACCAACAAGAGTTATCCCCCTCCAAGCTCAAAGAGGATTATGTCCCACTTAGAGAAACTAAGAGCAAGTGGAAGATTGGCATTCCAGCAGCTATATCAAGTGTCTCCAAGATTTCAAAAACTTCGGGAAATAGCACATCTCCCTATCCTTGCTCAGATCAAGAGAGCCACCCACCAAGAAGCCTTTTTTCTTGTGAAGTCCTTAAAGAGAGATCCCAAGGTGGCACTAGCTATTGCTAGATATCTCAAGGCTTTAGAGAAGGTGTTTAACAAAGCAAGTCAGGTGATCCCCTCACTACTCCATAACAAGTGGAATTGCGAAGATGCTATTCGGGACCCATGGCATTCAGTTAGCCTAGGACGCCTACAGCTTCTCTTTGAGGAACTCCAAGTAGCTAAGAAACTCTTGAGTTAGCAGGCCCATGACATCAAAGGCTTAGAGGATGAAATTCATCCCATAGCGAAGAAGTTAAGTCAGCTTAAGGAACAATCGTTTTCTCTTATGCAGTCGCACACTTCTCAGCGCTCAATAGTTTGAGAGCTTGAGCAAACTACGACAAAGGCGTCGAAAGATATTAAGTTCATCAGATTGGATCAGAATGGATCGACAGTATAAAAGAATTCATTCGACAAGAAGGTTTACAATTTGGTTTTATTGGCCTACACTTTTAAAGATGCTTTCAAAGTTTTTAGTAAATGTAATCGATGTCAAAGGACAGGAAATATTTCCAAGAGACATGAAATGCCCATCAACAATATTTTAGTTGTTGAATTATTTGACATTTGGGGGATTGATTTCATGGGTCCTTTGCCTATATCATTTTCTAACATATTTATTTCGGTTGCTTTAGATTATGTATCAAAGTGAAGTGAAGCAGCTGCTTCTCCGGCCAATGATTCTAGAGTTGTGGTAAACTTTGTAAGAAAGTACATCTTTTCTCGATTTGAAACTCCAAGAGCAATTATAAGTAATGGTAGAAAACACTTTTTTCGCCATCAATTTAAAGCCTTATTGAGTAAGTATGGAGTCACACACCATGTGGGGGCTCCATACCATCCTCAAACAAGTGGTCAAGTGAAAATTTCAAATGGAGAATTGAAAACTATTCTTGAAAAAACAATTAGTGCTTCTAGCAATGATTGGTCGAAAAAATTAGATGACGCGCTTTGGGCATATAGAATAGCATTCAAAACACCAATTGGAATGTCTCCATATCGACTGGTTTATGGCAAGGCATGTCATTTACCAGTAGAATTGGAACATAAAATGTACTGGGCCATAAAAATCTTAAACTTCAATTTAGAAGCTGTAGGAAAAAAAAGGCTATGGCAAATCAATGAGATGGATGAGTTTAGAAATGAAGCCTATGAAAATGCTCAAATTTCCAAAGACCGGGCTAAAAGATGGCAGGACAAACACATTCTGAATAGGGAATTCATAATCGGACAAAAGTTTTAGTTTTTGACTCCTGATTACAACTTTGCCCAAGGAAATTGTGCTCCAGATGGTCATGACCCTTCATTGTAACTCGTGTCTTCCCATATGGAACAGTCGAGATTCAATATGAGAAGAAGGGAACATTCAAAGTTAATGGCCAAAGGCTGAAATCTTATATTGATGGAGAGCTCGAGCCACAGAAAACCTCCATTTATCTCAACGAAGTCGAATAATCTACCTGAAAAGTCAAGCTAACGACTTTAACTTAGGCGTTTCTTGGGAGGCAACTCAAGTTTTCCTTCCCTGCTTCTTTTCTTTTAATTTCCTTTTATTATTTTCCTATGTTTCAGTACATTTTGTTTGACTGGTTTTTGAAACAACTTTAGGGATAACCGATGACAACATTCACCATCTAAAAGTAATCCTCAAACCTGGGAAGTATCTCTCACCTACTGCTTCGTTCCTTGTATTTCTTTTAACATTGAAGACAATGTTAACTTTATGTTTAGGGGTGGAAAAGACATTTTCTCACATTATTTTTTAAAATTTTGAACAAAATTTTTTGAAATATTTTCTTGTCTAGTCTTATTTTATCTTTTTTGAGTTGGCCTTAGTTCCTCTTAGATTTCGGGGCCTTTGTATGGGGGAGGTAAATAATGTCGGCCAGCAAAAGATTTCGTATTTTCTATATTTTAAATCCTTAGTCTTTCTAAATTTAATCACACATTTTGAGTTGATTTAATACCCTTAAAATAATTTGAGATCTTAGCGTCATGCTTTTTAGGAAATTATTCAGCTCTTTTTAAATCGTTTACTTTAATTAAATTTGAACAACTTGACAATCAATTATTTTTGTGTTCTAATTGCAAAACATGATCTATTCTAAGGCACTATCTTGATAAAACCGTGGCATTTGAGTTCACTAGTTAGTATGGCTGTTTTGCCTTTCTTGTTGATTAAAAGAGGCTCAAATTGGAATAGATTGCGTTTATGTTATCCTTTGCATATTAGACTTTGAAGAGTTACGCCAAGTCCTTAAAAAAAAAAAAAGAAGATAGAGAAAATGAGGGAAACATCTCTAGCACCGCTATCCCATATAAACGTTTGAAGATATGTGCTGCCCATCTTAAGGGTGTCCCAGTGGTGGCTTCTGTTACCCATGTAGTCATCGCCCAGGGGTCAAGAGATTGATTCTTGGTGAAGATATACTTGTGAAGTCATATTGAGGGCATCTTAGTGGTGGCTTTTCTTACCCTTGCAGTCATTGCCTAGGAGTTAGGAGTTTGATTCTCGTTGAAAATATACTCACCCAATCATGTTGAAGCTGTCTCAGTAGTGGCTTCTCTAACCCATATAGTCATCGCCCAAGGGTCAAGAGTTTGATTCCCGTTAAAGATATACTCATGGGCCGGGGTCGACTAGGGAAGATCAATCCCTCATAAATTATAAAAAAAGGGCGAAAACTTTTTGGGCTAAGGCATACTTGAGAAGTCTTGTTGCGAGTGATATGATTTTTGTCTTCTATTCGGTGAATGTCTTGAGATTAAAAAGAACATACAAACTTAATTTGCTTAGCCGACTTTTAAATTTGGTCACCAAGGTGATTGATGGGTTTTTCCTTAGAAGGATTGTTTTGCTTTTAGAACCCTGAACTTTGAGCCTCGGTCATTCTTTTCGAATAAAAGTAGTCTTGCTCTGAATTGTGACTAAATTCTTAGAAAGCATGAGATCCTGCACTTTAATGCTTAGTCTTGCTTGAGGACGAGAAAGATTTAAATTTGGGGTGCTTTGATAAGTCTAATTTAGTATATAATTATTCATATCATTTAGGTTCATTTACTAAGCATTTTACATCAAATTTTTATCGCTATTACTCGCTTTTACTCTTTTTCGCACCTATTGTTGTTTCTTTTTGAAAACACTAATTTTATGCTAAATCTTGCTATGTTTAGTCATAAATATGAACAAAAAATTCAAGATACATCAAATATAAGCGAAACTTTGGGCAAAAATCATCAAAACACATGGCTAAAAGCAAGACACATGTACAATTGGTTTCAAAAATTTGAACAAGGAGCGGAAAATGCACAAATAAAATGTAAGGATGAAGACTGATTTTGGATAGCGCAAAGCAAGAAAAAATTCAAAAAATTAGCAAAAACAACAAGTTGCAAGGTGTGGGTGGCAAGGGTGCCAAAGGGAGCAAATGACAGTGAAGCTTGTAAAATATTTTATTTCAAGCATTCCCAACCTCATGTACTATAAATAAAAAGGTTTCAAAAGTGTTTTTGAGCATCCAATCCAGCCAAAAAAAAAAAAAAAAAACCCAAAGAGAAAGTAGAGAAAAGAATAGGAAAACTGAGAGGAAGAAGGAAAGTTCGGTTTGTAATTTCGCATTTTTAAGTTCTTTCTGCCCTTTTCTTCTTTGAAGTTCATGAATCTTTGTCTTACTTATGCTTTGTATAATGTCTATCATGAACTAATTTTGTCTTTCCAAGGCTACGATGCAGCCTAAGTTGTAATATACACTCTTTTCTAATTCAACATATTCAATGTTTTGTTTATTGTGTTGTTGAAGGGTTTATCATTCTTATTCATGAGTTTTGAATGCTTGATCGCCATTCAAAGCCTATAATGATTTATAATGAGTTTGAAAGGAGATTTATGATGATTGTTAATTTGCTAAACGCCACAAATTGAGCGAATGCTAGAGATAGATTAACGCGATGTGTGTGGTCTTAAGTGAAAGCCATGGATCTTCAAAACTCTTTTCTTAATTTAATTCATGCAAGAGATTGATGATTTAATATGCAAAAGAGCATGCTAAATGTTTTTTGGGAGAGAATATTTAGTAAATTAGGATTTTCGACCACCAACATTTAATAAGTTGAGTATCGAGAAAAGAAAGGCGTATTGATGCAACTAGGTGAAATTGGGTGCCTTGGATCTTAATAAATCATTAATCTCATCCAAAATTAGAAGCATTTTCATAAAAATCAGTAAACATTTAGTTCTTTTTCTTTTTGTTTTGTTCGATATTGAAAACCCCAAATTTGTGTCATTCAAATAGTGCTGAAACTACTAATTTCAATACTCACTCAAGAATCAATCCTTGTGGGGTGATATTCTACTCATCTTATATTACTTTTTATGACTAAGTGCACTTGCTAAGTAAACACCAAGTAAGCATCAAGTAGAATGCCATATATATACAACACTTAGAAAGTCACTATTAGTCATGTCACATGTACTCTCACAGTGAGTCATATCACTTGTACTCTATGGTTCATTAACCATTTGCTGAAACCCATACGATTTGATAAGCTTCATCCAATCCACTTTTTAGTGAACAGATGCTTATTACATAGACTTTCTTAATTTGCATGCTATATGCTCCTGTTCCTAGGTGACAAGCTTGTTTAGTTCTATCATATACATAACTTTTCCAATATGACCATTCAGAAAAAGTCGTCTTGCCTTCTGTTTTCCATATCTTGTCACATTGAGATACAATGGATAAGAGCATCCTTGTGGATTTAAGCATAGCATCTAGCTAGGTGGTCTCATCAAAGACTATTCCTTCCTTTACGGCATAACCCAGTGCAATCATTATGGCCTTAAAGGGCTTTGCCTTCCTGTCCACACAACTCTTTGGTCTTGTAGATACATTCAAATCCAATTAGATGGACCTATTGTTTTTTGACACCTTTAGAAGCCTCCACACTTAGTTAAAATTCATTTACTCTAACTTAGTTTATATCGCCCAGGTTCACTTGTCCGCATCAATATTCTTAAGAGCATTAATGCAGTATGAGGGATCATATTCCTTATCATATCCAACCACTGAGGACAACGACGTGTATTTGTCAGGTGGCTCGAACGATCCTCCCTCTACACCAAAGCTTGCATGTACTTACTACAACATTAACACGAGATCGGGATGTATTAAATACATCAACCAAACTATAAGCTATACCATGCTGTTGAGATACAGTATCTCGCACTATCATTATATGTAACACAAGGTAACTAGTTTACTTAAATCATTATTAATAAAACCTCTTATATAACAAACCTTTTGGTATGTAGACATGACTCATCATATGAACCTTACCATATTTGATAACATATTATTTATCCTTTCTACAACACTTTGCAATAAGGAAAATTAAGAACTATCTTGAAAACCACCACTTCGATCTAATGAAAGTGACTTGATATAATTAACTAGCAGTTTCCAACTTCAGTCTTTAATTCTTTAAACTTTTCAATACATATATATATTCAGTAGTCATTCATAAACTTATTCGAAATACTCATCGCTTCCTCTCACTTGAACTTCCATCAGTTCATAATATTTTTATGAAGTTCTAGCAGATTAGAGCCTCTATTGCCTTTATACAGAAAGGCTCTTTGAGTCACTATACATTCTAACATCATTCACATATTGGTTCTCGATTAGAATGTAATATAAGACCATCGCAAACATGTCTTTCAATCATATTAGATTAATGTGACCTAAGCTCAAGTGCCACATAAAAGAAATAAGGGCTTCAAGAAATTTTTCTTTTATATGGTTGCACAACCTCACTTACATTAGATAAATAAATTGCGATTATCATAGTTTTGAATGAAGTCAGTTAACTATCTACAAATCTACCTTTTAAATAAATACATTGTATGCTTAATGTTCGATTGAATTTCAAACAATTTTCTCTAATTTATTAAAGTCGACATAGCAGAAGAGTTTAAAATTCCTAATTTTAAACCTATAGATGGTTTAAAATTCCTAGTTTTTAAATCTATATGCCTCTAATGCATTCATAATAACAATTTGAACCTATAGCTAGCATAATATACATACTATAAATAAATTGAAAAGCAAAAAACTTGAATGAGGAGTAAAAGAAAGATACATGGAATTGCTTCAAATTAAAGAATACCAGAGTAATAAAGAACTCCGAGAAAGCCGATACCCTGAGGCCTTCTTTGCAATGACCTCAAAATAGCAGGAGAGTGGACTCTGAAAAATATTAAAGTGTTGAAAGAAATTTTCAAACAAAAATCTTCTCTCAAATTAGGTCTTCGAAAGTCAATACTTTAGGAAACCTTTAATTTTAATTGGATGCCAAACCTCAAAATTAGTGCCCCAATTTATAGTAGGATACCATAGCGAAAAAACAAAATTTTGTTGATTTGGTACGCACAAAATAAGGCAAAACTTATGCACATCAAATGCAAAACGATGCCCTATCATTAGCAACTCAAAATGCATTATTTTATTACTTTTCGCGTGCCAAGTGTGAAGCTGTGGTTGGCCTGCATGCATTGGCACGGATCACCAGCGCGAGGGTGACCATCAGCATGCCACATAGCATGCGGAGATTGGTCCGTGCCTGAAGGCGTGGATCATCACCCTAGGTCAATCTAGCATGCTCTGATCCGCGAGACGCCGATGGTGACCATATTTCGCTATTTTGTTGTGGTGTTTCCTATATGCAAAAGTTCATTTTATGAATTTTAATTTTTAAAAATTATTTTATTTTATAATTTTAAACTTTTATTCATATCTTGAATAATTCATCTCATGAATTCTCTAATATTTTTTCGATGGCAATATAAAAAGAGGAATGCGCAGAAACCTCAGGGATAATTAAATTTGCCTCCAAATGGGTTAAAGTAATTATCATTATGATAAAATTTAATTTCCATTTAATACAACTTTATTCTACTAAATAAATCTCACTGTACTCTAGACTTAAATTATTCATACAATAATTCTCAAATAGACTATTCTTACAACAACAATCCCTCTATAAGAAATCCACCACCAAAAATAATTTGAAGTACTACTATTATTTTTCTCTCAACTTCTCCATTAGTTATTGACTCACCCTTGACTACATAATTCATTTATATTTAAACATATTCACAGTATAAATTTCAAATGTCGAACACATGGAGCACTTTGGCCAAAGTTTTTGAATTGATTAAAATACCTTTGAATAAACTAAGGGACATATGTATCTTGCAAGAGACTATAAATTCCCCATTGAGCACCTAATTCTTGTCACATTTCATGTCGCTACCTAGTGTACGTGGGAATTCTGTCATTTATCAAGATCTTACTTATAGTACACTAAATTAACTGATCCATGCACAGGTCCAAAACACTCTTGGGATTTAGAGTTGTCATTCAAATAGTGCAACATGGATTACTCATTTCCGATAGCAGTCCACAAATAAATAACCCACGTTGTTCAAATAAGTGCATCCATTTTATTAAACACACCAACATAAACTTTTGGATCACCACCCACATAGCCAAGACAAGTCAGCTAATAAAGTGCCACACTATAGTCTTAGCATACAAGTGGTCCAAACTTTTGTTTGACTACAACTTTTCAAACAACAATCCATTCCATTTATTCCAAGTCTATATGTGGATTAATCACATAAAGCACTTAGAGCAAACATGTAAAATTTAGCATGAGGACTACATCCATCTTATGAATGTCATTAAAAAGAAAATCACAGGCGGCATTCATGCTCAATTACAGAAATTTAACAAGACAACGACTAGAACTTCAAATTTATTTTTTTACAAAGTGACATTTAGAGGACAAAATTTGGATTTCTAGGACACCATTCCTAACAATCTCCCACTTTTCCTGAATCTAAATTACTCTACACTTTATACCCATTCCCTTTAAGCGTGATTCAATGGTCTTTTGAGTCAAAATCTTAGTAAAAGTATCTAAAGGGTTGTTGGCTATATTTATCTGGAATTTTATGAGCCAACAAGCCTTTTCTGTAACTTCTAAAGCTGCAACATGTTCAGCTTCCACAGTGCAGTCGTCAACATAAGACTGTTTGACACTCCTCTAACTTATAGCTCCTCCTCTGTAAAGACATATCTAGACATCGAACATCTGGCATTTCTATCTAACTAAAAGTCCGAATTAGTATAGCCAACTGGAACAAGCTCGTCACTTTCAAGTATCTACATATAATCTCTAGTTCATCTCAAGTACTTTAGAATATGCTTCACAGCCACCCAGTGCATCGGACCCGGGTTAGACAGATATGTGCTTACTATACCAACATAGCAGATATATGGTCTCGTGCACAGTATGGCATACATGTGGCTTCCCACAGCTGAAGCATATGGAACATTCTTCATTTGCTCTTCCTTTTGGGGTGTCCTAGGACAGTGCTCTAAAGAAAGAGGGATTCCATGCCTCAAAGGTCAAAGCCCTTTCTTGGAGTCCTCCATGCGATACCTTGACAACATCTTGTCAAGATACGTAGCTTAAGAAAGATCCAACATCCCACTCTTGTGATCTTGCAGAAGTTTAATTCAAAGAATATAGTTGGCTTTGCCTATATCATTCATATCAAACCACTTGACAACTAAATCTTTACAATTGACAACACAACTACATCATTCTCAATGAGTAGAATATTGTCGACACACAATACCAAGAAAGTCACTACTTTCTCTTGATGTCATTTATACAAGCATGGTTCATCAACCAATTGCTTAAAATCATAGGATTTGATTGCCTAATTGAATCTAATATTCCATGAGCATGATGCTTGCTTTAGTCCATGCATGGACTTCTTCAATTTGCATACCATATGCTCCTAATTTTTAACCATATGGTTACACCATATAAATGTCTTCCTTAAGACTACCATTCAGAAAAGCCGCTTTGACATCCATTTGCCAAATCTCATAATTGAAATGAGCTGTAATGGATAAGAGTATCTTTATGGACTTTAGAAAGGCTACTGGTGAGAAGGTCACATCATAATCGATTCCTTACTTTGGGGTAAAACCTTTATCAACGAACCTTGCCTTGAAGGTCTCTACCCACTTGTCCACTCCTCTTCACTTGTATACCCATTTACATCCAATGGACTTGATGCCAACGGGCACTTCTACAAGTTCCTAGACTTAATTAGATTACATAGATCCTATGTCAGATTTCATTACTAAGATCCACTGGTCAACATCGTTGTCCTTAATTGCTTCACTGTAGCTAAATGGATCAGGTTCAGTGTCATGGTCCATAAGTAAGGCTCATGTTACAAACCTGTTAGGAGCCCAGACAATCCTCCCACTACATCTCGGCTCTTATATACTTGGACCATTCTTGGCCCTTTCAGTAGGTGCATCTAAAGCATCCATTGTGTCCCTCGTTGTGTCCAGCTATTAAGAATTGGTGTCATTTTCTTTTAGTTCTTTTAACACTACTCTGCTTTTTCTTTTGTAGTATACTACAAAATCCTCCTCTAAATATTTTGCATTCACACTTATAAAAACCTTTCGATCAGAAGGATTGTAGAAAAGACCACCCCTTGTTTCTTTAGATGCACAGCTCTGCCCTTAATTCAAACATGTCCGGATTATTTTTCAACACATGTGCTTGGCACGCCCGAATTCGAGGTACCCCAGACTTGGGCGCCCAGTCCATAACTCCACAAGCATTTTAAGAACTGACTTAGATGGAAATAAGTTAAGAAGATATGTTGTTGTCTCTAAAGCATAACCCCAAAAAGAGATCGGTAAAGTAGCATGACTCATGATGGACCTTAAGATCTGTAACAATGTCCTATTCCTTCTTTCTACAACACCATTTAGCTGCGGTATAGCAAGAGCAAGAAGCTAAGATCTTATCCCATTTGCAGTTAGGAAATCCAGAAATTCACCCGAAAGGCACTCTCCACCTCGATCTAATCAAAGTGACTTTACTTGTTTATCTAATTGCTTTTCAACTTTGGCTTTGTACTATTTGAACTATTCAAAAGAGTCCAACTTATGTCTCCTTAGGTAAACATATCCGTACCTTGTGTAATCATCCGTGAATATGATGAAGTACTTATACTCACGTCTTGCATGAACATTCATTGGTCTGCATACGTCTATGTGAACCAACTCGAGCCAGTCACCTACCCTGTTGCCTTTACTCTTAAAGACAGGCTTGGTCATCTTACCTTCTATGCAGGATTCATTGACTGGCAATGACTTCAAGTCCAAAGGTTCTATTAGTTCATCTTGTACTAGTCTTTGGATCCTATTCGAATTAATGTGACCTAAACATTGGTGCCATGTGTAGGCATTATCCCTTTCAGGTCATCTTCTCTTAGGATATTGAACAAGTGAGCTTGTGCTAGATTCATTTAAACAAATATGCGAGTTTCGACTAGGAAATAACATGAATAAACCATCCAAACTTGTACCTTTTCCAAAAAAAATTATTTCTCATAATAAATAGTTCAAAACTAAAATTGAATGAATAACCATTATTCACTAAACGAGAGACAAAAATCAAATTCCTACGTAACCGGTACAGATAAACAATCCTTTAAAAACAAAACTCTACCACTAAACACTAAGCTATCATCTACTACTCCTAAGACCGCTACTGTTGTACCGTCTCCAATTGTCTGGTACACATCTCCATCATGCAACCTCCTGGTCAGCCTGAGCCCTTATAACATATTACAGATATAGTCAGTTGAACCTGAGTCCACATACCAGGATCCTAGTGGACTCCCAAATGCACATGACTCAGCGAAGTAAGATATTAACATGCCTTAACTAGATGGCTTATTAATATTTGTAGGAAGGGAAGCGAATTACTCAGTGACATTCCTCTTTCAGTGGTCCATCGTTCAACAAAAGAAACACTTTCCCTTATTCTATTTGCTCCTACTAGCCCTTGATGGCAAAGTTATGTGGACGCTCCCCTTGGCTCGTATCAAACCTTCTGCAATCTGCAACTCCTTGATCTGCTCAAGCAATGAATAATTTTTATTATTCATGATGTAGTTAAGTTGGAACTGAGTATACGAGTTGGACAAAGAGCTAAGGATGATGCCCTGCTGAGATTGACTAGCAATCTTAGCACCAATAATCTCTAGCTTAGATAAACACACAATAATTTTCATGACATACTCCTGAACCAGTGGCTGTTCTGTCATCCTCATATTCAAGAGCTTCCTCATCAGCTGTTACCTAGCTATCTTATCTTGTCCACCAAACATTTCCTTTAAATGTTTGTTCATCTCAGCTACTGTTTCCATTTCAAACACCTGATGCTTCAGAGCATTTGAAACAGAGGCTAGTATATAGCGTTTGGCTAACGTATTAGCCTTAAGGAGGCATTCATGTTTCTTCTAACTCTAAAACTCACCCCTTTAAACCATTACCTGCACATCCATGCAAATACACTCAATACTCCATGACAGCATGGTCGCATCGCTTCTTTGAACTTTTGTTAATCCTAGTAGAAGTCTAACCCTGTAATCTACAAACCAACACCCTCTGCGGGAAGGTATGTCAATCCGCTATACTGCTAGACCGGTAATAGGGACTGCCAGGATTCAGTAATTGAAACTCACTCCCACTTTTTTATAAATTAGGGGTTTTTGTTTAATTGCATTTACATCTTAGATTATCTCATAATCTCCATTAGAATCTTATTCTAATATTAAATTAATCAATAAAAATTAATTTTTAATTGTTATTTATGATAGTACTGATGTCTACACGTCTAATACATATATATATATATATGTGTGTGTGTGTGTGTGTGTGTGTGTGTGTTATTTAAAAAAAATAATTGAATCTGATCTTATCAGATCAATTTGTTCGATTTTGTAAATCTTGATCATATATGCACAATCTCATCATACGAATAATATGAATGTAATTTTAATGAATCTTACATTGACATATCTGAATTAAGTATTAATTCACTATTGATTTAAATAATTTAAATTGGTACATTGATAATTATCAAAATCAAATTAAACTATCTTTCTTTCTTAATAAAATCTCAATTTTATTAATTGAAAGTCTATTTATTTCAATCTTATTATAACTATCATGTGTATTGTGAATGTAATCAGAGGCTGGCTCTAATACCAATTGTTGGATCGAATGTCAAACAGTTTTCCCTAATTTATTGAACTCAATGCAATACATTTTAAGCCTATAGATGATTTAAAATTCCTAATTTCAAATCTTTAGGTGTCTATCTAATACATTCATAATAACAATATAAACCTACAACTAGCATAATAAAAATACTATAAATAAATAGAAAAGTGAAAAACTTAAAAGAGAAGGGAAAGAAAGATATTTGAAATTGCCCCAAATAAAAGAATACCAGAATAATAAACAACTCCAACAAAGTCGAGACCCAGAAGCCTTCATTATAATGACCTCAAAATGCTTGGACAATGGACTGCAAAAAATATGAAACTAAAGAAAAAAATTTCAAAGAAAAATTTTCTCTCTGATTAGTTCTCTAAAATTCAATGCTTCTA
The DNA here is from genome assembly GCA_018398585.1 of Simmondsia chinensis. NCBI lineage: Eukaryota > Viridiplantae > Streptophyta > Magnoliopsida > Caryophyllales > Simmondsiaceae > Simmondsia > Simmondsia chinensis. Next base: position 8,477,937 of record JAGTTD010000025.1, read on the forward strand.
GAGACCTTTGATTTTAATTGGATGCCAAACCTTAAAATTAGTACCCATATTTATAGTAGGATGCCGGACAGAAAAATCACAGTTTTAAAAGTGGTACGCATAAAATAAAGCAAAAACTGTGTAGATCAAATGCAAAATGATGCCGTATCATTAGCAATTCAAAAGGCATTATTTTATTACTTTTTGAGCACCACGTGTCGACCCATGGTTGGCCTGCGCACATTGGTGCAAAGCGCGAAAGCAGGGTCACCATTAACATATGCCACATGGAACTCGGTCATTGGTTTGTGCCCAAATGCGCGGATCGTCATGCCACAACCCTTGGGTGGTGACTCACCGATTTGGGTTCGGGGATAGGGTTAGAATTAGATGAGAGATAGAAATTAGAATTAGATGACAGTGAGGAAGAAGAAAGTGAGATGAGAAAAGGAAGATTTTTATATTTTTATTGGATAAAAAATAATTACAACCTTGCATCTCCTAATTATAGAAACGGCTAGGAAACTTCTAGAATAAGGTAAATACAATAATAAAATAAAGGTAAATATAATCTAGATAATTACAAGGCAAAAATCCGTAAATAGAATGTACTATTTGTACTATTGTCCTTTCCAAAATTGGCGGGCTATGTGCTGGCAGATGCACTAACTAGGCCTCCCTTGGCTGTGCCAACAGAACCGGAGCAGGCACGGACTCGCTAGACGTTGGCACTGGACATGGGACACGAAACCTTGACAATGTCATGATAATGTCACAGCAAAGGACAAGTCAAGCTCGTGACATTGCCCTCCGTTTTAAACAATCTTTGTCCTCAAGGATCGAAGTTAGGGAACTGACCCCTGACAAAGGCCCAATCCTCTCTAGTGGTGTTATCTTTTGGCATGTCTTTCCAACAAATCAGCACTTGCTTGACCTTGCTCCCCTTGCGCAATATGGTGCGCTGCTTCAGCACGGCTTAAGACTTCACCTCAGGACTGCCCCCTTGATCTCGACTTGGTAGCTCCAAACAAAATGACACGTTTTCTCCTAGCTTCTTCTTCATCCTTGACACATGAATGACAAGATGCACTTGCGATCCTTCAGGTAGCTCTAGTCTATAGGAAACTTCCCTAACCTTTGCTATCACCTTGTAAGGCCCATAGTAGCGTGCTACAAGTTTAAGGTTTCTTCTCACTTGCAAGGAAGTCTAACGGTGTGGTTGAATCTTCAAGTAGACAAAGTCCCTTACCTCAAAACTCCTCTCAGTCCCACGCGCATCCGCTTGCTGCTTGTAACAGTGTTGGGCCTCCTTGAGATTTTCCTTTAGCAAATTCACCATGACTTGGCATTCATTGGCCAAGTCCTTCACAGCGGCTGATCTAGTGTCACATGAAGGATCTAAGGCCAAGGTGCGAGGCTTATATCCATACAAAGGATGAAAGGGCGTGATCTTGAGTGATGAGTTTTAATTGGGGTTATATCAATAATCAACGAATAGTAGCCATTGTGCCCACAACTTGGGCCTATGAAGAGCCATCCCACGCAAGTATGACTCTAGACATTGGTTGACCCTTTCATTTTGTCCATCAAACTCAGGATGATATGTGCTGCTCATGCCCAATTCGACCCCCACAAGGCGTAGCAATTCCTTCCAAAATAGGCTCTGAAAGATTGCATCTCGGTCTGATACAATGTGTTTGGGCGGTCCGTGCAGCCGGAAGACCGTGTCAAGGTATACTTGAGCTACTTTGCAGCGTTGTAGGGGTGTGTCAATGCCATAAAGTGAGAATATTTGGTGAATCAATCCACTGGCACGAAGATATTGCCTTTTCCCAATGATCTCGGTAGTCCTTCTATGAAGTCCATACTAATGCATTCCCATGCTTGGCTAGGCACGGACAATGGCTGAAGTAGTCCTAGGTATGCAATGCTTTAACCTTTGATTCGTTGGTAGGTGTCACATTTGCTTACCCACTCTTGCACCACATGCTTCAAATTGGGCCAGAAGAAGAGGCATTTGACCCGCATCAGTGTGCCCCGAGGTGCTTGAGTGGCTTCCCACTGAAAAATCATGCAGTGCTTGTAGGACCTTGTCCCTAAGCTCCGTAGCACTGCCCACATAGATGCGCCCCTGATAACACAGTACCCCGCTCTTATAAGATTGATGATTGCTGCCCTCTGGGTCGATTGCCAGTAGTGCAATCAGCTTTGATGCATGTGCATCACCTTTCATAGGACTCAGCCACCTCTCGCATCCATAAAGGAACCACGGATGTCATCAGTGAGCAAGCTTCGCTCTCGTTGTCTTCATCGCGCCTTGACAACGTGTCTGCTGTCCTGTTCTCAGCCCTCTTTTTTTACAAGATGCGGTACGTCAATCCCATGAATTTGAATAGTCCCTTTTGCCGCAGTTGTGTGGTTACCCGTTGCTCCAAAAGATGGCGTAAGTTTCCGTGGTCTGTTTTTATGATGAAGGCGTTGTCCTATAAGTAATGCCTTCATTTCTCCACAGCCATAACAACGGCCATCAAATCCTTCTCGTAGATTGAAAGCCCTAAAAGCCTTGGGCTTAAGGCCTCGCTTAGATAGGCCAAGTGCCTTCCTTCTTACATTGGCACCGCCCTGTTATGAATGCGAGAATCCAAGGCATGAGCCGGTAGGGGCTGTGTTGCTGTGGGGTTGCTATGAGTGTATTGGTGGTCTTAGTTGTCATGGCGCCAAATAAGCTAGAAGTTTGTTAGTAGATATTTCCATATGCTTTAGATATTTTGGTAAGTTGGTTGGTTTGTTGTGATGTCTAGATCTAATGTATTAGATCATAACTTGTAATTCCTATAAGTAGGATGATCATGTGTCATTCTTACTCATTCAATGAAATGTTAATCAATCTCTTTGAGATTAATCTTCTTTCTCTCATCTAACTCTCTCTATTTTCTCATCTCCTTCACTTCTTTCTCATCCCATACTCTCTTTTATCTTCGGTTAAGATCAAGATTTAATCTCGATCTTGACACGCCCCTATTCCTACGCCGCAGGCATCAGTCTCCAATACAAACGGCTTGCTGAAATCTGGCAGGGCCAACACGGGTGCTATGGTCATGGCATGCTTCAGAACCTCGAATGCGCGCTGGGCCTCTTCAGTGAAGTTCAACTCCCCTTTCTTGAAAAGAGGGGTTAGAGGTTTGTTGATGGCTCCATAGTTCTTCACAAATGTTTTGTAATAACCGGTAAGCCCAAGGAATCCCCTAAGGCCTCTCACGTTCTTTGGTCTTGGCCAGTCTCTCATAGCCTCTATTTTCATTGAATTTGTTACCACGCCTTCTTGGGAGATCACATGCCCAAGATATTCCACACGATCCCTGCCAACAACCATAAGTTTAAAATTATGAATTCAAAACCTCTTCTGCTGCGTAAACTTTATAAACTTAGGGAGAATTTTTGAAATTCGTGCCCGCAACCGGTATTAGAGCAAAGAGACTTATATAGATAACTCTATTCTCGGGAGCTCTTGCACGAGAGGTGTCACGAAGCATGACTCTCGGACTGAGGGATTAGGTAGAGAGAAGAGTCTCCTACTCTAAATGCTCTAATAGGTGCCTTTTGTTGTGACCACAGTTGAGAACTGTGAATCCAACAGTCGACATCAAAGTTACTATTTTTTTCCAACAACTGGTATCAGAGCCGATCTCTGATTACCTTCATAATATATATGAATAGGTATAATAAGATCGAAATAGATAGATTTGTGATTTAATAAAATAGAGATTTTATTACAAAGGAAAGTTTGTTTAATTGGACATTGATAATAATCTACGGTTTGATTAAAAATTACTTAAATCGATAATGAATTAATAGTTAATTCCGATGACCATTTAAAGTAACTGTTTAAATTATGTAAATCATTTAAGAATTAATAGCTAATTAGATTATTTATGGTATTAGTTTAAATTGTTAAAATAGTTATTGAATTAATCGTTAATTTAGATCTATCAATCTATAAATTAGCATTTTTGATTTTTGCATAATGAGATTATACATATTTGATTAAGATTTGCGAAATCGCATAAAATTATTCTAATGAGATTATATTCAATTAATTTATAAATTAAATATTTTAATATTTTAATTTTTAAAAAAAATTTGACAAGGTCATAGCTGACGTGGTGCTGACATCATCAAAAACTTTTGTTTTATTTATTTAATTTTAGGGACGTGCAGATGCTACTATTGGTTTACCTAATAATTATCAATAAATTGTTTTATTAATTAATTTCTTTTAGAATGAGATTCTAAATTAGATTTTGAGATAATCTAAGTTATAAATCAGTATCATTTTAAATAAAAGGTATTTTATGTTATTTTAGAATAAGATTCTAAAGTAGACTATGAAATAGCCTAAGTTAATATTATTTTAAAAATAAAAAAATAATTATATTAATTAATTTAATTTTAGAATAAGATTCTAAATCAGACTATTACAAAGTCTTAAGTCTATTTAATTTTTTGGAATGAGATTCTGAAAAAATAAACTATGATATAGTCTGAGCTCTAGTCGCTATTGACTTTAAATGAAATTAATTTTATTAATCAATTTAATTTTAGAATTAGATTCTAAAAATAGATTATGAGTTAATCTAAATTTCAATATTATTTTAAAAAAATTATTAAATTAATTTATACTAATTTCTTTATTATTAGAATGGAATTCTAAAAAAAATAGGTAATGAGATAATCTATGATACTATTATTAAAAGTAAAATTAATTCATTAATTTTGTTGAATAAATTTAGAATTAGATTCTAATTCACAATTATGAGATAATCGATGTTGTAAAACGATAGTGCTTTGAACAAATAAATTAATTAATTTTGGTTAATTTTAAAATAAGATTCTAAAGGAGGTTATGAGATAATCCAGGATGTAAATACAAATTAATTAAAAACCATTAGTTTTAAAAATTAAATGAGAGCGAGGTTTCAATTGTTGTAACCTCACGGTCTTCATTAGCGGTCTAGCAGTTTAATAGATCGATAGACCTTCCTGTGGAAGATATCGGTTTGCGGATTATAGGGTTAGACTTCTATTAAGATAAACCAAAGTTCGAAGAAGTGATGTGGCCACGCTGTCGTGGAGTATTACGTGTATTTGTATGGTAGTTTAGGTAATGGTTTACACTTGACTAGCGTGATGCCTTAGCCTCCCCAAGGAGCTCTGTTGTGTTATGTTAGAGACAAAGGTAAAGTGGTGAGTTAATCATGTTTAGTAAGAGCTACAAGAAAACATGTTAATTGAAAATAATTCTCACCCGAACTAGCTTCGTGCGACCCCATTGCCGAGGAGTAAGAAGTGGTGTGTTTGGGTCATCATTGTATGCATGATAGTATAGTTTGGTGGATGCCTGACTTATTGTGCATGCTAAAATGAAAGAATAGATATCCCTGCATTATACATGACTCTGGTTAGACAGTTATATGAATGTTTGTATTTACAGTATTTTGAAATGAATACAAATGGTGAATTTCACTTCATTACTAATGCAAAATGAACTCATTAGAGCAAATTACTTTGTCCAAGAACCAATTTTAACTTAGTTATTACTTACAAGGGACCTACAGGAAAGAAAGGAAAGAAAAGGCAAGGTTGTTAATGTAGCAGATAAGTCCATAAAAAGGTTGGCAAAAGAAAAGTGCTTCTTTTGCAGGAAGACTAGCCACTAGATGAAAAACTACACTAAGTACTTATCTTCTCTTCTTCTAAAGACTATTAAGCCATCTGGTGAAAATATGTTGATATCTTACTTAGTTGAGCCATTCACAGTCGAGAGTCTACCAGGTTCCTGGTGTGTAGACTTAGTTTCAACTTATCATGTCTGTAATATGTTACAGGGGCTCAAGTTAACCAAAATGCTGCATGATGGGGATTGTACCTGATGGTCAGGGACAGTATAAGAGTAGTGATCTTAAGTGTAGGAGATGTTAGCTTTGTCTTTAATGCTAAACTTTTTGTTTTTAAAAGATTGTTTATTTGTAGCTACTTTGCACTTGAATTTGATTTCTGTATCTCGTTTTGTGAATAATTGTTATTGAGTTGATTTTGATTATGAACCCTTTAATACAAGAAATAAATTTGCAAAATATACATGTACAAATGATTTATCCATGTTGCTTATTGATCAAAACTCTCATATTTGTTTAAAAGAGTCTAACACAAGCTTACTTGTTCGATCTCCTAAAAGAAAAATCGTGAAAGGGATATTGCCTACACATAGCACCAATGTTTAGGTCACACTAATTCGAACAGGATCAGAAGACTAGTGAAAGATAGACTAATAGAGGCTTTGGACTTGAGGTCATTACCAGTTTGTGAATTCTGCGTAGAATGAAAAGGTGACCAAGTTTTCCTTTAAGAGTAAAGGCAACAGGGTTGGTGACTTGCTTGAGCTGTTTCACACATATGTATGTCGACCAATGAATGTTCAGGCAAGAGGTGGGTATGAGTAGCCATCAAATTTAATGATGATTACTCAAGGTATATATATGTTTACCTAATGAAGCATTAGTCAGACTCTTTTGAAAAGTTTAAAGAGTATAAAGCTGAAGTTGAAAGGCATTTATGTAAACAAGTTAAGTCACTTCGATCAGATTGAGGTGGTAATTATCTTTCCGGAAAGTTTCTAGATTTCCTAACTGCAAATGGGATAAGATCTTAGCTTTTTGCTTCGAGTCCACCGTAGTAGAATAGTGTTGCAGAAAGATGGAATAGGACATCGTTAGAGATGGTAAGGTCCATGATGAGTCACGCTATTTCACCAATCTTTTTTGGGTTTATCCCAAAAGAATAAGGGTGGTTTTTTCTATAGTTTTTTAGATCAAAAGGGTTTTTGTAAGTATGCGAAATTTGTGAGGATTTTGTAGTAAATTACAAAAACAAAAACAGTGTAGTGTTAGAGGTTTTTTTAAAGAAAATGACGCTAATTCAGAACAGCTAGACACAACTCAGGATATAGTGGATGCATGAGACGCACCAACTATTAAGGTTGAGAATGTTCTAGGTACACGAGAGCCTAGGTATAGTGGGAGGATTGTTAGGACACCTGACGGGTTCATGACGGGAGCCTTAATGGTTGACTGTGACATTAAATCTGATCCTCTCAGCTATAATGAGGTACTTAAGGATAAGGATGCTGACCAATAGGTCTTAGCAATGAAATTTGAGTTAGGACATATGTATTTTAATCAGGTCTGTAATCTTATAGAGACGCCTGTTGGCATTAAGACCATTTGTTGTAAATGGGTCCACAAGAGGAATATAGGAGTGGAGTGGAAGGTAGAAGACCTTCATGGCATGACTATTTGCTAAGGGTTTTAGATCAAAAGGGTTTTTGTAAGTATGCGAAATTTTTAAAGGAGGATTTTGTAATAAATTACAAAAACAAAAACAGAGTAGTGTTAGAGGGTTTTTTAAAGAAAATGATTTTAATTCTGAACAGCTAGACACAGCTCGGGATATAGTGGATGCATGAGACGCACCTACTGTTAAGATTGAGAATGTTCTAAGTGCACGAGAGCCTAGGTGTAGTGGAGGATTGTTAGGACACTTGACGGGTTCATGGTGGGAGCCTTAATGGTTGACCGTGTCCTCTCAGCTATAATAAGGCAGTTAAGGATAAGGATGCTGACCAATAGGTCTTAGCAATGAAATCTGAGTTACAACATATGTATTTTAATCAAGTTTGGAATATTATAGAGGCACTTGTTGGCATTAAGACCATTTGTTATAAATGGGTCTACAAGAGGAAAATAGGAGTGGAGTGGAAGGTAGAAGACCTTCACGGCATGACTATTTGCCAAGGGTTTTACCCAAAGGAAGGAATTCATTATGATGAGACCTTCTTACCAGTAGCCATGCTAAAGTCCATAAGGATACTCCAATCTATTACAGCTCATTAGGAGATCTGGCAAATGGTAGTCAAAGTGGGTCTTTTTGAATGGTCATCTTGATGAAGACATCTATATGGTACAACCAAACAGTTTTATTTGCAAAAATTAGGAGCATATGGTATGTAAACTGAAGAAGTCCATGTATGGATTGAAGCAAGCATCATGCTCATCAAATATTCGATTCAATGAAGCGGTTGAATCTTATGGCTTTGAGCAATTAGTTGATGAACCATCCGTGTACAATCGACATCAAGAGAAAGTAGTGACTTTTTTAGTATTGTACATCTACGATATGCTACTCACTACGAATGATGTAGGGGTGTTATCAGTAGTAAAGATTTAGTGAGGTAGTTCCAGCTGGCTGTATGGATTCAGACTTCCAGTTAGATATGTATGCTAGATGTCGACGTCTACGTATGTCTTTTCCCTTGGAGTAGGAGCCATTAGTGAGAGGAATGTCAAGTAGTATTGCATTGCTGAGTTCACCATAGAGGCTAAATACATTGTAGCTTCAAAATCAGCGAAGAGGGGCATGTAGGTTCAAATAAAGTAGTTGACTTTACTAAGACCTTGACTTCACCAGAACTAGGTTTCTTACATACATAGGATGACTATAAAGTTCATAATAAATTGAATTTAGGACAAAGGGAGATTGTTAGGAATAGTGTCCTAAAATCCAGATTTACTCCGTTAATATTATTTTAATAAAGAATAAAATTGAAGTTTCGGTCGTTTCCTTGTTAAATTTGTGTAAGCGAGCATTTATATTACATGTGGTTTTCTTTTGGAAACATCCATGAGATGGGTGTAGTCCTCATACTACAATTTACATGTTTGTTCAAAGCGGTTTACGAGAATAACCCACAGATAGACTTGGAACAAATGGCATGGATTGTTGTTTGAAATACTCGTAGTCGAAGAAAAGTTTAGACCAATTGTATGCTAAGACTATAACGTGACACTTTAGATGACTTGTCTTGGTCATGTAGATAGTGACCCAAAAGGGTTATGTTGATGTGTTTAATAAGATTGACACATTGAGTTGGACCATATAAGTTGCTTATTTCTAAACTACTATCAGAGATGAGTGATTTATGTTGCACTGTTTGAACAACAACTCTAAATTCTGAGAGTATTCTGGACTTGTGCATGGAGCATTAGTTACTTTGGTGTACTATAAGTAAGGTCTAAACGCATGACTCAATTCCCACCTACTGTGGGTAGTGGCGTGAAGTGTGACAAGGATCAGGTATTCAATAGGGGATATACAGTCTCTTATGAGATACAGACGTCCCCTTAGTTGATTCGCAAATATTTGAATAGTTTGGAATCTTTGACCAAATTATTCCAAGTGTTTGACATTTAGAATTAATACTGTGAATATGTCAAGTATAAATAAATTCTTCCGTGAAGGGCGAGTCTGTAACTAATGGAGAAGTTGTGAGAAGGATAATGATAATAGTTATATTTGTCCTTTGTCATGGACATCAAGCGGAGGGATTGTTGTCATCAACAATCTATTTGGGGAGATATCGAATAAATGGTTTAAGTCTGGAGTGCAGTGAGATTTATTTTGTGAAATTAAGTCTCCTTAAATGGTAATTAAATTATTTCATGAGACGATTAATTTATACCAATAGAAGCTAGATTTAAAATGTCCCTGAGGTCCCTACGCAAGCCTCTGTATTTATTGCCATTGTAAAAATATTAAAAAATTATAAGATGAACTATTTATCCACAAGATGGGTAAATTTAATTTGACCAAATATTATTCATGAGATGAATAAAATTAAAAATAATAAAATAAAATAATTTTAAAAAATTAAAATTAATAAGATGATTTTTTTCACTCGGGAAACAAAGCAAAAAAAAATACAAAAAAACCTACACAGCTCTCGCGATCCGCAACTTCTTGGACGGGCGCGCTGGGCTACAGTAATGGGAGATTCGGGTGCCCCGGCCTTGGCCAATCAGGCCTTGACGCATGGCACAAAGTGACAGGCAAAAGGGAGGCGGTGTGAACCTGTTATGAAAGCACTGCTTTTTTGGACAAATTAACATAAAACGACGCATTTTGCTTGTTTGTACTGAGTTATTTGTGCGCGTCCCACATCGTTCTTTTTATACTTTTTGGCTCCTGTAGCCTATTATAAATACAGGCACCTATTCTAGAGGTTTGGCATTCAATTGAAACAAATTATTCTTGTTTCTAGAATTGTTTCAGAAACCGAATTGAAGAGAAAAATTTTCGTTAAAATTTTTCTTTGCTAATTTTTTATTTTTCAAAGCCCATCCTCCGGGCAGCTTGAGGTCATTGCGTAGAAAATTGCAGGGTCTGGATTTTAAAGGTTATTATTATTTTCTAATTTTATTTATTTGGAGCAAATCTAGGTACGTTTTCTTTCCTTCTTCTTTTAGTTTTCGCTTTTCTATTTATTTACAGTATTTATTAGTATGCATGTTTAAGTTTATGTGCTTTATGAATGCATTAGAGTAAAGGGCCTATAGATTTAAATTAAGAATTTAGATCCATAGACGTAAATTATGAATTCAAATCTGTAGAATTGAAATTATGAATTTTAAATCAACCCTAGGTTTAAAATTATGAATTCAAAACCCCTTCCATTGCGTAAACTTTATAAAATTAGGGGAAATTTTAAAAATTCATCCCAACAATCAGTATTAGAGCAAAGGGATTTATAAAGATAACTCTATTCCCAGGAGCTCTCACACGTGAGGTGTCACAAAGCGTGACTCTCTAACCGAGGGCCTTAGGTAGAGAGAAGAGTCTCCTACTTTAAGTACTCAAATATGTGCCTTTTATTGTGATCATAGTTGAGAACTATGAATCCAACAGTTGGCACCAGAGTTACTATTTTTCCCAACACTTACTCTTTAATCTAATAGAGTATAGGAGTGCAGTTGGGGCTCTCCAATATTCAACTATGACTCGCCCTGATATATGCTTTGCTGTTAATCTTGTTTATCAGTTTATGCATGCTCCCAGGACTAGTCATTGGCAGGTTGTGAAGCGCATCCTTAGATACCTCAAAGGCGCCGCCGAACATGGGATTATGGTTCTTCTAGGTTCCTGCACCTCCGTTATAGTCTATGTTGATGCTGACACCATGGGTAATGCTCTATTTCTCGGACTGAACCTCATACCCTGGTGTGCCAAAAAGTAAGCTAGCGTTTCCAAATCCTCCACAGAGTCTGAATACTGTGCTGTGGATCATGCTGCCGCTGAAGCTGACTGGATTCGCCACATTACAAGAGACATTGTTCTTCACCATTCAGGGCCAGTTATCATCTATTGTGACAATGTGTCTGCCTCATACCTTGCTACCAGCCTTGTGTCTAGTGTTCGCAGCAAACATATTAACGTTGACTTACACTACGTTCATGAAAAGGCTCTCAAAGGTGACCATCAAGTCCGGTATGCTTCCACAACCAAGCAAATCGCTGATATCTTCACCAAGGGATTAGGCAACGACCTTTTTAATTTTTTTAAGAACAATCTTCATGTTGTACCACCACCTCAAATTGAGGGGGCCTATTAGAGGCAAAAACAACAACAGCATTTCCTGTGCCACAACCCAGAGGGGTGGATGTATGCAGTCTTCCCTCTTTAGTGTGCTACCCTGAAAGGAGGCTATTTTTGAGGACCCCCAATCTGGGATGCATGCCAACATGGATGCATAGAAGCCTGTAATCATGAGATCGACATAGTATTAGAGTAATACAAGGCAATATAAAGCACAAGCCAAGCACGATGAGCAAAACTCAATGGAATGTAACTGCCAGCAAATAGTCTACATGTATACAGATACACAACTGCTCAGGCACATAGATAGGTAAATAAGGGTGCTAATATGTGTGCCCAAAAAGGAAGTCAAGATACCTAAAGACACTAGTGCAGGCACCAAAAGGATGCACTACTCTAAGCTGTTACCTTGGCTACCCCTATGCTCCATTTCTAACGAGTTCGATCTAAGGCCATCTCCTCCTATAGGTTTAGGTTGACGAGGTCTTATTGGATTGTCTCCATCCATCGCTTCTTTGGGCTATCTCTCCCTCGCCTCCCTAGAGTAGTATGGGGTTGTTTGCATCTCTTGATTGGAGCAATGATTGGTTTCCTCCTAACATGACCGAAACACCTCAACGTTGCTCCCTTAATTTATCCTCAATCGAGGCCACACCCAATCTGCCTCTTAAGCCATCCTTCCTGATCCTATTTTTTCTTGTGTGTCTGCACATCCATCATAGCATTCTCATCTCCCCCACCTTCATGTTCTATGTATGATGTTTCTTCATTGGCCAACACTCCGCCCCATACGATATAGTCGGTCTCACTACTATCTTATAGTATTTCCCCTTTTGTTTTAGTGGAAACTTTCTGTCGCAAAGTATTGTAGAGGCCATCCTCCATTTATGCTAGCCTCCATTTATGCTAGCCTACTTTAATCCAATTGTTGAAATCCTCGTCAACTTCGCTGCTGTGCTGGACCATGGAACCTAAGTATCTAAAGCTCTCTTTTCTCTGTATGGTCTTGGATCCTATCTTGACTTCTTTTATGCTAGGCACGGTAGATGGATCGAACTTGAGTTTATGTACTCGGTCTTAGGTCTACTGATACGTAAGCCCTTCGATTCCAATGCCCTTCTCCACAATTCCAACTTCTCATTTACCCCTTCTTGAGACTCTCCTAACAAAATTGTGTCATCTGCGAAAAGCATGTGCCAAGACATATCTCTTTGCATATGCCTGGTGAGCTTATTCATTTGAATGAACAGAAAAGAACTCAAGGCAGATCCTTGGTGTACCCCTACTATTACTGGAAAGGCTTCTGTCGCGCCTTCCGTTATACGCGCATTTGATTGGACATCATGATATATGTCTCTAATGGCCCTGATATACGGCACTGGAATGCCTTTTCTATCTTGTACCTTCCATGTGACCTCTTTTGGCACTCTGTCATATGCTTTCTTCAAATTAATGAAAACCATGTGAAGGTCCTTTCGTATCTCCTTGTATCGCTCTATCATCTACCTTAGAGGTGGATGGCTTCTATTGTTGATCTCTCGGGCATGAATCCGAACTAGTTCTCAGGCACCTCTGTCTATTGCCATAACCTCCTTTCTATGATCCGCTGCCACAGTTTCAGAGTGTGACACATTAGTTTAATACCCTGATAATTGGCACAACTCTGTATGCCGCCTTTGTTCTTATAGATAGGGACCAATGTGCTCTTCCTTCATTTGTTGAGCATCTTGTTCCCTAGCAATATTTGGTAAAATAATTAAGTCAACTAGCTGATGCCCTTTTATCCAAGGCATTTCTATGCCTCTATGAGTATTCCATCCGGGCCAATGGCTTTTTTGCTTCCCATACTTTCAGAGCTTCCTAGACTTCATTGGGGCTAATTTGCCCATAGTACCAGTTGTTCTAGTGCCCCATAGATGTTTGGAGATCCCCTAGGGATATCTCAGTGTTCCCCTGATCGTTGAGCCGATCGTGGAAGTAGGCTATCCTCCTATCTTTAATTTGTTGCTCGTCTGCAAGCACCTGACCGCCTTCCCCTTTTCTACAGTTTACTTGGTCCTAATCTCTCGTCTTCCTTTCTCTTGCTTTGGCAATTTTATATATATCCTTGGCTCCCTCTTTGGTATCTAGCAGTTTGTAGAAATCCTTATATGCTCTTGATTGTGCTTCCCTAACCGCTCTTGTTGCATCTTTCTTAGCTCACTGATACTGATGTCTCTTGTCCTCTCCTCCGCTACTTTCCCATGCCTTGAAGCAGTGTCTTTTGGCCTTAATGTTCTCCTGGACCTCCTCTGGCATATTCTAGGATTTATAAAGTATTAATAATTCAATGGTTGTAATAGATTAGCATAAGTCATTAGAATATAGTCATTTTAGTGTTCTTTTAGTCAAATTAGCACCTTAGTAAGGGGTTTAGCTCAAGTATTAGATATAGTGTCTTGTATGTCGGTTTAGCAAGTCAATTAGTTATTTGTCTGGGTCAATTATGGCGGCTGCCTATGGAATGGCGGTTAAGGCTAGTGTCCATATGCATTGTATCTTGTTTTAATGAAGCTAGTATAAGTAGGATCGTCTCTCTTGTAATCCATATTGATGATTGATAATTGATATCTCTTTCTCTCTCAACTATAATTTCCTCAACTTCTTTTCTCTATTTTCTCTTAATCATATCTAATTCCCCTAATGCTCATCTTAATCTCTATATTCTTTTACTTCTTATCTTGATTTCACTTCTCTTTTCACCTTATCCTCTATTATCCCTAGGTTATGATCAAGATTTATCTTGAATCATAACAATTGGTATCAGAGCTTGAAAACCGCTCCCAAATTAAGCTGATTAAGTTCAATTTGATTGCAAAGCATTATATCAAGTTAATTGATGTCTAGTTCTTGATCCAATTGTGTTTGATCAAGAAATTGAGCTTAAACTGTCAGAAATTCAGTTAAGGCTTGCAGCTATTGTGAGAGTATAGCTAGGTCTTGATCTGGTTCAGATTTGATTGATAATTTTTACTATGATAATGTTGTCATGGTTCTCTGTTGCGGTTCTCTACACTTGATCTTGCTATAACAAGATTAAGTTCTGCTCATTGGTTTGAATTTGATCTAGATTTCAGCACCTTGAGTCCTTTATCAAGGCATATAGTTATAGTGAAATGATTACCGTTTGCAATTGATCAAGATTCCAGAGCAACGATTCATTGTTTAGAAGCTGGCGGATATGGTGATCAATTGAATGAATCAAGTCTGAGCAGCTGTTCTTAGCATTGGATCATGCTGGAAGTTGCTCTAGCTGATTTCTATCGAGTTGGCCGCGGTCCATTCTTTTGTGACCTTGTGACATCAAACACTGCTAAATTAACAACAATATCAAGTTGCTGAAATTACATGAAGTGTCTCAGCTTTTAGTCTTGATCTGCAATACTGCAAGTGAGATTAGTTGCTGGAAGAAGTGCTCGATTGTGTTGAAGATAAAGTTGATTTATCTAATTACACTCAAGAACGATTGAAGTTTGCTGATAGCAACTGCATTGTCCTACGATCTAGCTAGAAGGAAGCAAACAAGAAATATGGCAGGGCGTGTTACAACTCGATCACAAGCTGCAACATATGTTGAGGAAACTAACTCTTGGTAAAAATTTTGAATGTATTTTATCCTATCACCGAAGATATCCTTTACCAAGTCTTTAATCCCTATAGTTATAGTGAAAGAATTGAAGTCAATTCAATATCGACCTCAGAGGTTGAAGCACAAGTGACCTATACTTCAAGGAAATGCATTCAATCAGTACGCAAACAACGACATGGAAGAAATATCTATGACTATTGTTGTACGTTAGACATTCAATTCTTCACTCCTTGTAAGGAAGTTGGAGAAGCAAAAGAAGAGTTGGTAGAGGATAATGCACATTAAGGAAAAGAAGAAATTGAATAGGAAATGGATGCTTCAATTCAAGAAATTTTTTATCATTATTTTTAGAAGATAATGCAAACTTTTCGAGAGATGATGTTCACAAGCCTAGCAATGCAGCAGCAAATTGATCAAGAAAGTGAGCAAGAATCAAAGCAAAATAAGAGTGACTGTGCTGGAACAAATTT
Organism: Simmondsia chinensis; assembly: GCA_018398585.1. Lineage (NCBI taxonomy): Eukaryota > Viridiplantae > Streptophyta > Magnoliopsida > Caryophyllales > Simmondsiaceae > Simmondsia > Simmondsia chinensis. The sequence continues at coordinate 8,493,498 of JAGTTD010000025.1, forward strand.
GCAACTTGAAGTTGTAGATGCAAATCAGACAGCAATGCAACCTTACAAATGGAAGAATCATGGAATGTGGCAGCTAAGGAAGTGATTGAGTTTGAAAAGGGAAAAGTATTACAACTTGAAAGTAGAAAAGTGAAGTCATGGCTGCAAGATGGAGATCTATCGATTGTTACTATAGGTTCTACAAAGTTTTACAGCTTGTATGAATCAGTCGTTTGTGAAGTGGAAATAGCAGAAGCACACTCGAATTCAGTTAAGTGACAGGTTGTTACTGCTGCAGACTTTACAAGATTAGCACAAGCACAATTAGTTTTCTCTCCAATGCGAGCTAACATCCCAATTCAGATGGAAAATTTGCTAAATCAAAGCATGGGGCATCCTCCTAGGGTGCAAGCAAGTGTGAGACCACCTGAAATTTTAGCAAAAGATGCTGATACTCTACAAGTTTTTGTTGATATATTGTCTCACAAAACTGCACATGATATTTGGATATCAGCTAGAATTTTTACTGCATTTGCTAGGAGGAACTTGAAGAAAAGAGTGAAGAATGGTATGAAACGCTATGGAAATGATCAGGCATCTATTTGGGTTCACAACAATGGGAGATTCATAGTGAAACCTCTCAAGTGACAGAACATTTGCAAAGTTTTTTTTTACAAGTTGCTGCTTAAACCAGGCAAGACTAAAAGATTGAGATAGGAAACTCAATTGGAAGTGGATCTTAGAAGCTACAAGAATGGATTTGAAGTTATGGGTTGCAATACATAGAAGAAATAAGCAGCTCAAGTTGTGGAAGTCAACGCCATTTGATTTGAAGCTATACTACTCTCTAATATTCTTGAGGACAAGCATTTCTTAAGGGGGGGAGTATTGTCATTATTTTAGGATTTAGAAAGCATTAATAATTCAATGGTTGTAATAGATTAGCATGAGTCATTAGAATATAGTCATTTTAGTGCTCTTTTAGTCAAATTAGCACCTTAGTAAAGGGTTTAGCTCATGTATTAGACCATAGTGTGTTGTATGTCTGTTTAGCAAGTCAATTAGTTAGCTGCTTGGATCAATTGTGGCGGCTACCTATGGAATGGTGATTAAGGCTAGTGTCTATGTGCATTGTATCTTGTTTTAGTGAAGCTAGTATAAGTAGGATGATCTCTTTTGTAATCCATATGGATGAATGATAATTGATATCACTTTCTCTCTTTATAATTCTCTAAAATTCTCTTCAGTATTCTATCTCAATCACATCTAATTCTCCCTAATGCTCATCTTAATCTCTATATTCTCTTACTTTTTATCTTGATTTCACTTCTCTTTTCACCTTATCCTCTTTTATCTCTAGGTTATGATCAAGATTTATCTTGAATCATAACATTCTTGTGCTACCATCAGGACTCTTTGTTTTTTAGTGCCCCACCCTTTGACATGCCCAGAGGATATGCACTATTAGGCAAGATAAATAGGATGTCTTGATTTTCTCCTTCATGTCTCTTACCATACGTGTGTTGGAGGTCTTCCCATGTCATTTACCTAGCTCTATATATAGAGCCCTCATGTAATTGTTTCATACATTATTGAAGCTTTATTTAATTTTCACAAATTGTCATATATATATATATATATGAGAGGTATGAATCCCGACCCTCTATTATAATAAATGGTTAAAAATTATTGAACATTAAAAAAAATAACAGTTTACGATCCATACCCCCCTCATAGGGTAAAAAGAAAGAAAGGGTAAGGGAGAAAAATTGCTTTTTGTTTTTTTTAAATACTCAACAAATCTTAGCCATAAATTGTTATATTTTTTAAATGTCCAACAAATTTTAGCCGTTCCTTACAATGGAAGGCCATAATTCGCCCTTCTCATGCTCTCACCCTCTCATAAGACCGCCACCATATATATAAGGGTGCAATCTTATGAGAGGATGAGAGTGTAAGAGGATTCAATCTTGGCCGTCTATAATGATAGACGGCCAAGATTAAAACAAATTTTAAAAAAAAAAATTGGGACTCCCCTCTCTCTCCTTCTTTCCTCCTCAAACTAAACCCACGTCCCTCTTTTCTCGTCCTCCACCCACCAGCCACCCCCACGCCACCACTGGCGAACTCTGGCCATCTCCACAACAATCAGCGGCAGACGGACCCCCCTCTCTTCCTTGCCTTTCTGCTAAACCCACCTCCCTCCCCTCTCCTGCCCAACCCCTCCAGCCACCCCTCACCGGAGGGGGAGGAGGCGAGGGGAGGGAGGTGGGTTTGTCTCGGGGAGGCAAGGAGGAGAGAAGGGGAGGAAGGAAGGGTCCCAAATTTTTATTTTTTTTATTTGTTTTAATCTTGGTCGTCCATTAAAATTGATTCTTCTCACTCTTTCATGAGAATTGTGCCCCATATTTATACATATACATATATATATATATATATATATATATATATATATATATATATATATATATATATATATATATATATATATATTATATATGAGTTTCTGTCGTATTAATGAAAATGTTCCCAGGCACCATGGCGATGTTATCTTCTTTCGATAGAGGTGACATGACAACTGGTTTTTAATGCCATAGTAAAATGGTAAAAGTATCATTTAATACCCTTATTTTTACTTTATAAGTACGAAATTTAATATATTGTATTATACAGAAAGTATTTACATCTACTTAATTTGTTTAAATAATGACTATTAAGGTTATTTTTATCATTTTATTATAGCATTAATAAAAGAAAAGTTATCAGGTCAGCCCTGCCGACGAAAAATGAGGTAATCTTACCAACGAGGTTCCTTTTTATTAAACAATAAAGACATGAGATTTTTATTAATTCAAAAAAATTAATTTTTTATTATTTTTAAAATATTAAAGTATTAAAATATAAATAATATTATCAAATGTAGAGATAATAAGTGCGGCAAGGCCCTATCTCCCTTTTTTTTTTTTTTTTTTTTAGGGAACTGGCAATGCCTTATTTCTTAACCTTATCCAATGGGATTTCATATCTCCCAAGTATATGGCTGAGAATCGAAGTCGTCGGAAGCCTTACTTTGAGAAATTAACCGGAAGGGGGCCCCGCAGCCCATCCCACTGCCAGTGTTGCCCCCAGTGTCCGTATGTTACGTACATATTATCATTAACACAATTTTTATTAGAATTCGGACCAAAATTTGTTAATGCTTGTAAAGTTCAGCGCTAAATTTAGTAATACTTGTAAAATATAGAGCAAAATGTTTTTGGTAAATTACAGAAAATTTTTCTAACTTTTACTTCAATTATAAAAAACTCTCTCAAAAATATAATCACTTACTAAACCCCTTAACTTTTAAAAATTTTTCACTTTGCCCCCAAATAACCTTTTTTTGACCAATTTGCCCTTCAACAAAAACAAATTATATTTTATCTCATAATATTTTTTTCTGAAAATTTTAAAAATACTTTTTATCTTCTAAACTTATATAAAAATATAAAATATTTAATTTTTATCTAATAATATAAAACCCTTTTCTAAAAATAAAATTAAACATTGAGGGCAAAATGATCAAAAATAAGTTGCATGGGGGTTAAGTGATAAATATTTAAAAGTGAGGGATTTTTGTGAGGGAGGTTTTCTATTTTTGAAGCAAAAGACGGGGGAATTGTCTGTAATTTACCCAAATTTTTTTAATGTGACTGCCCATGATTACAAAATTGGTCCTCAAAATAACTATTTTGGTGTAGGAAATTTGTATTATTAGAAAAAATATATATATTGGTGCTAAAATATTTATTTGACTTAGAGTAAATAATAATTAGAGTTTTTAAATTTGTTATGATATTAATATTTTTACACTTATAAAAATAATATCCATAACATTAGCCATAGTGACAGCTTATTTTATGATTGCAATTATTGAAATAGTATTTTTTTTAGCACATTGAAATATTTTGAATCCTAAGAAGCATTACATATAACTAAGATAAAAATATAATATGCATGACATACCGGTTAATAAGGCGTAACTGAAGTAAATGAATATTGAAATTTATCAAGGGCTTTTATAGTTAACATTATTAATTTATATAATACAAGAAAATTCGAGTAAAATATTAGTTTTGTATGTTATTCAATATTCATTTCTACCATATAATCCTTAATTTTAATTCTTTTAGTGATTCATATTGTTACAAAATTATTAAGTTACAAAAAAAAAAAAAAAAATACAAAAAGGATCATTGTGTATGCAATTTGGTTAATGAATTTGTATATTTGATGATGTGCGGAAAGATCATTGTCATGTTATGAAGCCTTTGCCAAAATATTCACAAGAAATATCTCTAGTTATAGTCAAACAAATATTTTTTAATTCATGTATGTATATATAAGGAAAAAAACTATCAATTCATACAACGTACTTATCTAATTGTATAAAGTATTTGTTTCACGATACCTAAATGCAAGCAAATTTTCCTAGTTTAAAGAAACAGAAAAGAAAATGAAAAGAATAATATACAATCTTTGCTGATGTAAGAGGATCAAAACCAGTGCCGGCAGAAGCAAAGCTGACTCCACTAATCAGGTCATTCAACTTTAGAGTTGGGTCCAAATATGGTGGCATTAACTCTTTTACTCCCAAGTAGGATACTGCCACAATCATACACGCATGTGAATAAATAACAGCAACAGAAATAAGGACAAGAGCAACAATAATGATAAAAGATATTAGCATTTAGGAAAATAGTAAATTACAAAAACTCTCCAGATTTTTACTGTAATAACAAAAAAATCTCGCACAAATAAAATCACTCACTAACCTCTTTACTTTTGAAAATTTTTTACTTTGCCCCCGCATAATTTTTTTTGATCGTTTTGCCCTCAACAAAAAAAAATAGTATTTTATCTTGTAATATTTTTTTATAAAAATTTTTAAAATGCTTTTTATATTCTGATCTAATATAATATTACTATAACAAATTAAAATAATTCTATTTTTATAAATATACAAATTACCATAATTCTTTTGCTAAACACATAAAATTTTTAATTTTTGTCTAATAATATAAAACTCTCTTCTAAAAATAAAATTAAGTATTAGAGGCAAAATGATCAAAAATAAGTTGCATGGAGGTTAAATGATAATTTTTTTAAAGTGGGGGGAGGAGGGGTTTTGTAAGTGCTTTTATTTGTGATGAGTGTTTTTTTATTTTGAAGCAAAAGACAGGAGAATTTTCTGCAATTTAACCTTAGAAAAACATAGATTTGAATGTTTATCAAATACATGCACTAAACGATTATAGATACACACACTCAGTCGCAATCCAACCCAAGATTCACAATCCAATAGCTACGGGATAGCGAAGATGCCACCCCGAGTTGTATATAGTACATATAGCTTTGTAAGGAGTAATTACAAGGAAAAAGGAGAGAGTATAGATGAATAAGGGGAGAAGTAGAAGAAGAGTCTATTTGAGATTGTTGTGAAAAAATCGTTTGTTTCAAAAGCACTTTCTGTAAAAGCACTTCTTTAAAAAGTGCCGTTTTGAAGAAGTAGTTTTGTACTTGGTTCAACCAGCCAAAAGCGCTTATTCTATTATTGTTAGTGTTTGGCTTAAGAAAAGTACTTTTTTTTGTCAAATTACCAGAAAGGACATAAGCAAAAGGCTTTTATAATTAATAGTGTTAAGATCTGGACTTGATTTTAAATAGTTTTTTAGTATATATTAATCATTTTATGTTTTAAATTTTTATAAAATAATAATGAATTGTAAAGTAAAAAATAATATATTTATTTATTTTGTTCATAATTCAGTGCTATTTCTTAAAAACTTAAAAACCTAAAATGGCTATTGTTACTATTATTGTTATTATTGTTGTTATTATTGTATTATTGTTGTTATTATTGTATTATTATTATTATTATTATTATTATTATTATTATTATTATTATTACTACTACTACTACTACTACTACTACTACTACTACTACTGCTACTATTATATATATATATATATATATATATATATATATATATATATAGTACGAAAGAAAATAAATGTAATACAAGTAACATAACAAAATCGTATATTTCAAACTTGTATATACATAGTATAAGTAATACGGTTTTGAAAGATGATATTTGTGTTAGGGTATGATAAATTTTTATATTTTGAATAAGAGTATTTTTATCCTGAAAATTTTAAATTTTTTATTATGCTTTTGCTTAAAATCAAAAGCACCAAATTTCTGCTTCTACTTCTGCTTAAAAGCAGAAAAACAGCTTCTCATTTTAATAAAAAGTGCTTTTTAATGTTTATCAAACGCCCTCCAGTTTCCAGAAAAGTGTTGATGCAGCACGTGATAGGGCAATAGGGGATACAGAAAGGTTCAACGACCTTTCCTTTGTATTTTATTAAGAACGGTAATAAAATAAATAAAGAGGGATAGAATTAGCTCGCTCATAACCCTATGATAGAAACATCATTTTAATCAAATTCAAGTCTGCCTAAAATCCTAGAACCAACCCATTATTTATAAAGGGAGGTTTACAATCCAAATTTGAATCTAAATCTAACCAACTAAAGAGATAAATCAGCTAATTAAAGGATAAATCAAAAATATAAGGAATGAAGTAAAGTTTTAAACGGAAATATATCAAAAACTGCCCTTGAATTTGGCCTTGAATCACGTAAGTCTTCAATCATGTCTAACCCATGGTGGCGCCAAGTATTGCTCACGCCCACTATGTGTGAAGCCAAGATGCCCAACTCTTTTGATTCCTGGGTTCCTTCTCCTCCACGGCCTCACACCAAGGGACCCACCAACGCGGCTTTCATCTCCTCTTGAACTTGCCCTACTTGGGCCCCAGCCACGATGATGTTGACCCGATAGTGTTAACCCACCATTGACGGATCACCCCCTGCATCATTCTCCCTGCTCGGAGAGAATTCGTCCTCGAATTTTGAGCGGTGTTTGCTTGACTAGCCTTGTAAGGTGGTGCTTCCCCCGTTTCATCCGTTAGCCTTTTTGTGCCCTTGCTCGGTTTCATCCTCTTTGGTTTGTTTCACCTTGTTGTAGGCTTCATCATCCTCCCCAGGTGAGGGAGAACTCGTCCTCGAGTCGTCATCTCAGCAACTTGATCCGTCCTTACCTGAGTGCTTAAGGTTACGACTTTCATGATGTTGGCTCTACTGCTAACTTGCTTCCCATACGATTCACCTTTTTGTGGCAATGGTATTGTGCATATTACTCTTTCTTCGGGGTTTGGGTTCTCAGATGTCTTCGGCTCACCTTGAATAATTTTCGGTATCTCATGGCTCATCTTTGGATCCTCTTCTTCTCTTGCCAACAAATCAGACTCCGGTTCCACCACATCTTGACGTGCCCCTACAGGTTGGCCTTCTCCCATGGTGATGCCAACTAGTGGTGATGCCAAGTCGGATTCGTCGACTATGCTCGCGCTTGTCTTTCCAAGTTGGGGTTCCCCTGGGGTGGCGCCAACTTTTGCTTCTGCCAAGTATCGATCACCACTTGCTTTGCGGCTTGTTCTAGAATGGCGCCAATGGTGTCTGCCGCTAAGTCTTGATCACCACTTGTCTGCTGCCAAGTATTCTCTTCTTTCCTTGGATGCAGGACTGTTTTAATTTCCTCATAAAGGAAGCCGTAAGTATTCTTCCTTTTGTCATGAATAGCACCGCAGTCAAATTGCCAAGGATGCCCCAACAACAAGTGACATGCATCCATGGTCACCACATCACACTAAACGCCTTCTTTGTTGCAAGGACCAATAGAAAAATTAACAAAACAACGCTTTGAAACCATCACCTGGTTTCCTTTCTTTAGCCAAGAAAGCTTGTACGGATGTGGGTGTGCCTCCGTCTTTAATCCCAACTTTGACATGGCTACTTCTGAAATTGCAGTTTTCCAACTCCCTGAATCAATAACCATGAGGCATACCTTGTCACCAATAGTGCAGGTAATATGAAATATGTTGTTCCGCAACCAATCATCCCCTTAGCATCATTAGGCGTGAATCCATCCTGCCTGACCAACAACAAGCGACCTTCATCACTAAGTACCTTTTCCTCATCAAGTGATGTCAACTCATCCTAGTCTTCTTCCACCACTATGGCGTCATCTTCCTCCCGCTTCAGAAATTATTCACAGAGATCGGCTTCAGCTTCCTGCTCTTCAACATTGGCATCACTGGTAATGATAGCACCCGATGTTAGTGGGTGTTGGGGTATGGATCTCGATTCAAGATCGGGATTTTCCCCAAGTTGAATCAAGCAATGCTCGATTCGCCAGAATGTCTCTTCCATTCCCACTAACTTCCTCTCGGTTTGCGATTGATCTCTATGGTCATGAACATTTATAACGGCGGGCGTACCTCGGTAGCCCACAGGCCATCTCAGAAAACGTTCTGAGCTCTGATACCAACTGATACAATTCACGAATGGACAAATTGGGGCACGAGAAGGTTCAACGATCGTCCCTTTCTATTTTATTAAGAACGGTAATAAAACAAACAAAGATGGATAGAATTAGCTCACTCACAACCCGATGAGTCTAAATTCTCCAGAATAGAAGCATCAATTTAACCAAATTCAAGTCTACCTAAAATCCTAGAACCAACCCCTTACTTATAGAGGGAAGTTTACAATCCAAAATTGAATCTAAATTTAACTAAAGAGATAAATCAGCTAATTAAAGGATAAATCAAAAATATAAGGAAAGAGATAAAGTTTGAAATGGAGATATATCAAAAACCGCCCTTGAATTTAGCCGTGAATCACAGAAGCCTTCAACCGCATCTAACCCATGGTGGCGCTAGGTATTGCTCATGCTAACTATTGGTGAAGCCAAGATGTCCGACTCTTTTGATTCCAATGTTCCTTCACCCCCATAGCGTCACGCCAAGGGACCCGCCAACACGGCTCCCATCTCCTCTTGAACTTGCTCCGCTCGGGCCCCGGCTGCGGGGATGTTGACCCTATAGTTTTGACTCGCCATTGATGGATTACCCGCTGCATTAAGTGCTTTTTCCAAAATAAAGCACTTATTTTCCCAAAATAAGCAATCCCAAACAGGCCAGAACACTTGAGGGAGAGAGAAGGGAGTACAAAAATATCTCATTTCATGACTATCCCAAATTCCCAACTATCTTATTTATGCAGATATAGAGCTAACCAATTATGTTGAGGTGACACTAGGGCTGATGTGGCGCAATGACATGGCAGCATTTTTAACATTACCCCCGTAGGACCAAACCCTTGTTCACAAGCGTCAAAGCTTGGGAAGCAGAGCTATAGGTCATGGAGAAATTCCTAGGTGGCGTCATCAACAGGTCGCCCCATCCATTAAATGAGCATTGGGGTGGCAGCAATGCGCTTATTGCGAACAACTCCGTGATCTAAAATGCGTTCTGGTTGGGGAACGGGCGAAGTGGGCGGCCAAGTATCCGAAAGGGCTCATGGTAGCAAGAACCATGTTGCAACGCTTGAGGAGTGACACATGAACATTGTGGTGAATGGCAGCATGAGCAAGGAGGTCCAATTTATAAGCGATTGTCCCAATATGATCAAGAATTCAAAAGAGACCATAGAACTATGGAACGAGCTTGTGGAACTGGTGGTAGGCGACACTCTGTTCACAGTAAGATTGAAGTTTTAGCCAAACAAAATTGCCAATTAGGAATTCCCTATTAATGCGATGGTAGTCCTCCTGTTACTTTATACGGTTCTGTGCATGATGAAGATGATGCTTTAGGCAGCTAATGGACACTTCTTGAGCAATGAGACTACTATTCACTACATCGACAATGGATTCTCCCAGAAGATAAGAAAGGTGGATTCGTGGTGGTTGCCCATATAAGATCTCGTAGGGAGTCGCTCGTGCAACGGAATGAAAGGCGGTGTTATACCACCATTTAGCTAAAGGGAGCCAATGACGCCAATCGCAAGTACATTCTCCAGCTATACAACGTAAGTACATTTCAAGGCAACGGTTGAGGACCTCAGTCTGACCATCGGATTGTGGATGGTAAGAAGAAGAGAGGTTCAACTAAGTTCCAAGACAAGAAAAGAGCTCCCGCAAAAGAGGACCAATGAAAGTCAGATCGTGGTCCGTGACAATAGAATCCGGCAAGCCATGCAATTGGTATATCTAATCCAGGAAGAGTTAAACAACATCAGCAATAGAGTAAGGATGCTGTAGGGCATGGAAGTGGACATATTAAATCAGTCGATCCACAACCACTGGGATTATCGTGTAGCCAAAATATGGCGGAAGACTGTCAATGTCATTGAGTGAGATACTACTCCAAATTGTACATGAAATGTGTAACGATTGCAGTAACTTGGGTGAAGCAATCATCTCATACTTACTTTGCAGACAAACCTTGCAATTTCGGCATATGCTTGGGCATCTCTCTTGAGACTTCGCCAATAAAAAAGCATTTGAACATGCCTATAGGTAGCCTCAATGCCGGAATTCCATCCTAGAGGGGAGTCATGCAGCCATAGTGTCAGAGCCGATCATGATGCCATGTAAACCAAGGGTGGGACAAAGGTTTGCTAGCTTGTTAGAGATGATGCCATTGAGAGCTTGATCTTGGCACAAGAGTGTTGTAATGCATCATGGAAGTCGAAAGAGATGGAGGATAGTGCCATGCACAAGACTTCTAGTCTTGAAAGGCGTGATAAAGCATTACTGGCTTGGCTCTCAGTACCTTTCTTATACGCGATGTCATAGTCAAAGCCGATCAAGCTAGAGAGCCACAAACATCGAAGAGAAATGGATAATCATTTTTGTAAGAGAAAATTGAGCCTTTGTTGGTCTTTGTGGATGATAAAGTGGTGACTAGTTAACTACTATCGCCACTTCTCAGCTGCAAAGACAACTGTGAGAAGTTCACGCTCATATCCAGCAATGATTGATGTTTCGGAGCCAGAGTCTTACTAATGAAGGCAAGAGGGCATCTCTCTTACATAAGAATAATGCCAATGCCGATGCCTAAAGTGTCACTTTCTATGACAAACATCTTCGTAAAATCGTGTAAGGCAAAAACTGGCACTGTAGTTAAGGCGCGTTTGTGTTGGTCAAAGGCAAGTTTGGCATCATTGTTCCATAGTGTGAAAAAGCACTTATAATACTCGAAAAGCCCAACAAAACTGTGGAGATGCTTCACTATCAAAGGGCAAGGCCATTCTGCCACAGCTTCCAACTCTTTTAGATCTACTGCTACTCTGTAACTTAACACAAAGTGACTAAGATATTCAATTCGGCAAGATCCAAAAGTGCATTTCACCTTGTTTGATACGAGATGATGTCGGTGGGAAATGCTACGTACTAATCGTATATGCGCCAAGTGTAGGAACCAACTGGGGTGGTAAATAAGTATGCCATTGAAGAAACCAACACAAAGCAATGTAAAAAAGGGTGGAATATGTCTTTCATGAGGGTCTGGCATGTTGATGGCACATTGGAAAGTTTGAAAGGCATGACATTACACTCATAATGTCCTAAATGAGTGCAAACGGTGGTTTTGTGTATGTCCTCTGATGCCATTCGAATCTGCTAGGAGCCGGACTTTGAGGTCAATGTTGGAGAAATACAAAGCTCCGCCCAACTTGTCTAATAGTTCCTCCATAATTGGAATTAGGAACTTGTCCTTCATAGTTGTTCAGGCATGATAATCGATGTAGAGTCACCAAGATCCATCCTCTTCTTGACAAGGACAACTAGTGATGCAAATGGGGAAGTGTTGTTTCGAATCGCCCTTGGCATTAACATATACTACATTATTGTATCAATGATGTCCTTCGGGAACACAAGGTATCGGCAAGGATGAAGGTTAACCGGGTTACTTCCTTCCTTCAGAGGAAGTCTGCTGTCGGCGATTCTGAACTCGAGGAAAAGATTGAGCATAACTCATCTAGAAGCAACTAGAAAGCGTGGGGGTGTTTTTTACCAAATGTGGGATGGCAGTGTGTAAGTTGAGGTGGAAGGGCTGATCAGGGCAATCAAATGAAGCCAGTTGCCTAAGTAAGGATGAGAGTGTACTCTCAGATACGGACTTGAATGCCATCTGGTGGATACTACGAAGAGTATATAAACGATCATCAACACGAAATTCCATGGTTACAGTTTCAAAATCCCGCTGAACCTTACCCAATGTGCAGAGCCACTGAAGCCCCAACACCATGTCGCAACTAGAAAGAGGAATCAACAAGACATCGGAGGAAAACAAAGTGCCCTGAAGCATCCAATGAAATGCTCGACATAAGCCCGTATAAGAAACTTGCTTACAATTAGCAACAGTGACCAATGACCAATGCTGAGTATAAAAAAAAAAAACCCCAAACATCGAGCTAAGTGGACATTTAGGAAATTGTGAGTACTCCCACTACCCACGAGGATGCTTAAGGGGCGCTTGCCATAGTACCCCTGGACCCTCATGGTTTAGCACTAGGCCATACCATGGAGAGCATGGATAGATATGTGAGGATCAGGGGCTAGACCTAGCTCGGGTTCCATAGGTTCATGCCCTAATTCATCCTTAAAGGCCTCAATCCAAACCATCTACACTCGGCGACGTATCAAACATACATGTCCCGGGCGTAAACTTCTCATGATAGTAAACATAGAGGTTACGTGCATGTAAGTCATCGAGGTCAGATGGGGCCAACCCTCATTTAGGGTGATTATTTGCCAGAGGTCAGGCTGACAGTAAGGGGTTTGGTAACTCCAAGGGTAAATTTGGTGAAAGTATATTTGGCATATTAGAGAGTAATTTTGCTATTTTAGGGGAGTTGATTTGGTAGGGTTCTTGCCGATTACCAGCTCAATGTACTCGCAATTCTTCTTTAGCAAATTGGAAAAAATAATGGCTTCCTGTAAGGTGTTTGGCTTAAACAACTTAAGCCATCCAGCTAAATCTTCACATAGTCCACCCTAAAAACTCCGTCCCTCTGTTCTTCATTTAATCTACTATGACATACCAAAGACTCAAACGCAGTCAGAGACTCCTCTGGACTGCTCGTTTGCCTCAGTATAGTTAACTTCGTGAGGGGATTCTATGAAATTTTAGAGCAATGACTCCTAATCTCAATCGAGTACACATCTCAAGAGATAGGCACTTTTGAGGGCCACGATTGGTAGTAGGAGTTATGCTACTTGAGGGCAGCGCCCTCCAAAGCCACACCCACCAGCATCATTTTCGAATCCTTAGAACTTTGATCAAGAACAAAATACCTCTCACGTTGATATAACCAATTCACTATATTATTTTCATTAATATCGGAGAATCGATTTACATGAGACGATTTGGAAATTGACAATTATCTCTGCGTGGAATTCGTTCAGGAACTGGTGAAAGTGATTGGTGCTCCGATTCTCGGTCACCACTGTAATGAGATGGTGGAGGTGCCTGCGGCGTAGGGCAAACTTGTGCCAAACCAATGATTGGCCTCATTTGCAATGACAACCTATTCATCATCTGCTGCATCTTGCATGGATTCATCCAGGGTATTGCATCGCCGATCAAACGTGTCCTCCAAGCCTGATCAACATTTTCTGTTTAGTACCATCCGCTATTGAAGCCGATTACCAAGTTGGGCCAAGGAGCTTAAGCTTTGATACCAATTGATAGGATCCGACCCCCCCCCCCCCCCCCCCCCCCCCCCCCCCCAAAAAAAAAGAATAAGGAAAAGGGGAGACCATAGATGAAAAGGGTAAGAAATAGAAGAAGACTTAAGGGAGAGAGACGGGAGTACACAAATATCTTATTCATGACTCCCTAATCCCCAACTATGTTATTTACACAAATAGAGATCTATGTAGTTATGCTGAAGTGGCACTAGGGCTGATGTGGCATGACGATGTGGAGCCATTTGTAACCATAAATTCCTCTAATAACAATAATAATAGCAACAATGTGGCATGACGACGTGGCACCATTTGTAACAATGAATTCCTCTAATAACAATAATAATAGCAGCAACAACAACAATAATAATAGTATTTTTTTTTAACCAAAGAATAATAGTTATAGTGGTTGCAATAGTAGCAGCAGTAGTAGTGGTGGTGATGGTGGCAGTAGTAGCAATAATAGTAATAACAGGGGCGGATCCACATCAGTTCCACCGGGGCACGGGCCCCTGGTGGCCCATGTGCTGAATTTCAAATATTAGTGGTGGTTTATTATAATTTTTAAATATAAGTATAAAAAAGGAATAGTGCCTCCATCACATTGCGCACTCTAGCATGATAGTTGATGCCATGTTCACTACTTCCTAGGTCACAGGTTCAAAGCCACCAAGCATCATTTTTTAGAACATTTTAATTATAATTTTTTTTAAAGTTGTGCCTCTTCATTTTCAAGTCTATAACCCTAATACTAATATATTCACAATCTTTCACTAAATTAATTTTTTTTTTTTTGGAAAATATGAAGTTATGATTCTATTTCACTTATATAATTTTTTTTTTGGTTGTATTAGTATAATTATTTTATAAACGCTTATATATATATATATATATTACTTATTTATTTTTATTTTTTATTTAATTTTGAATATGGACCCAATAATGTTAAAATCATAGACTCAATTTAATTTCTAATTGGCAAATTATCTCATTTTTAATTTTTTTTACAATTTTTACTTTCAAATGCTCCTCACCTATATAAATCTTAACCCATATTTTATTTCTCAATAGTCTCATATTTTCTCCTCTTTATGTGACATACTTATAGATCTATTTATATATTTAATTATTTTAATTTTGTTTATAAATATAGAACCCGCTTCATTAAATTTTTTATCGACTATATGTATATGCCCCAGTGAAGAAAATTTTTGGATCCGCCACTGAATAATAATAATAATAATAATAATAATAACAAGAACAACAACAACAACAACATATGTAATTGTAATAACGATAATAAAAAACAACAACAACAACAATAATAATACGAATAATAATAATAACAATAATAATAAGAGAAATTTTCATTTAGATAATCTTATGTTTGTATAATATGACGAGTTACACTAATACTGAAAAATTGTGAATTTACCAATTAACTAGGTACCTGAAGGGAGGCAGGATCCTTGGCGGGTCAAGCTTGGCAAGTTGCTCAAGTTGGCCAGAAGGGAGGTGGATGCGGCATGAGGATGAGAGAAGATAGAGTTCCACTTTAATTAGGAGAATTTACTTTAGATGAGTAGATTTTATTATCTTTATATTTTATTGGTTTATTTCAGAAAGATGACATAGATTGCAATCTCCACCGTTAATCTCTAGATTAGGACTTCTAGTCTAATTAGGAAAGCTCATCTATTTAAAGGGAGGGCTATTTATGATTTTAGTCATTCAATTGTTTAGAGAATTTATCCCTTTTATGTGTTTTCCATCTATTTTGGGGGTGTGAGAATTAGGTTAAACTATTTTCCTCTTTTTTTTTATTATTTTCGTAATAAGACTTAAAGGAAGGCTATTGAACCTTATCTTTCTTTAAATTTTCATCTATGTGTTGCATCAGTTGGTATCAGAGCTTAAAACAACTTCTAAGATGGTTCGTGGGTGACAAAGATACATCGCCATCAGAGAAATATGCGAGCGTTATTTTTAACAACAGATTGAGAGAAGATTCGGGGACTTGGAAGAGAGATTCCAGTGAATTGGGCTATGTTTGGTTCAATTGGGAGTGAGTCCCAGCCATACACCAATGGCTTCGTCTCAAAACCCATCGGCAAGGGGTGGCAAGGAAAAAATGGACGAGGATATCCACGAGCTATATTCGGAGGTTGAAGATCATGGGCGGAACATGCGAGCGACTCGGTTGAATATCGGAGCTTTAGATTGCTTAGGCAAACATGGGTGGAAGTCCGGGATTCTGGAAGAATTTTCGGAGCTTGAAGGTGATGGCGTCATAGTGGTGGAAGAGGCTTGAGACGAGCTGGCGTCGCTGGATGAAAAAGAGGTAGCGAGTGATGAGGGTTGCTCGCTATTGGTCAGGAAAATTGGCTTCACACTTGAGGAAGCAGAAGGAGATGAATGGCTTCGACACAACATCTTCCAGACGACATGTACAATTAGTGAGAGGGTATGCTGCCTAGTCATCGGCTCCGAGAGCTGTGAGAGCACCATCTACGAGGAAGCTATCTAGAAGCTAGGGCACAAACCCGAACAAATTGTCATTGATGGAGAAAGGAGATCAGGTAACGATAATTAAACATTGTCTGGTTAGTTTCTCAATTGGGATGAAGTATCGGGACGCAATGTTGTGCGATATTGTTGCCATGGATGTGTGTCATTTGCTATTGGGAAGACCTTGGCAATATGATAGAGCTACTATACATGAGAGGAGAAAGAACAAGTACAACTTTATCTTTGAGGGAACAAAGATCATCTTATTGCCTAAGAACGATGAGACGCCACATGCATCGACGATCGAAGACCCAAAATCATAAGATAGGGCCATGTTCCCCAATGTAGTTGGCGAGGTAGAGATGGCACCTGCATCGATAGGAGACACCAGGAGAGAACCTATCTTTGATGAGCCAACCTACCTTGATTTGTCTTCTTCACACATCTTTGATGAGCCCACATATGATGAGCCCATCTATAAAGAGAAGGAAGTTCCATATGAGGTAGGGAGTCGGTCAGAGGAGGTTTGTCCAGAAGGGTTAGCGTATTTCCTACTGCAAACAAGGGGGGTTGCGTACCAGGTTGATTGGGTTCCAGACAATGCTTGACCAAGATGGCTTCATTGCTGAGTGAGCCTTGTAGAGCATGAGGATAACAAGACCAAGTTTAAAAGTTACTCACTAGGAGATACCCCAGAGGGAACTTGAAGGGCGGATTAGCTGCCTTGACACCAACAAAGGATGGAACTTGGCAAACATGCCTTGGTAATAAGACCGTCAGTAAACTTACGGTACGATGTCGAGTACCTGCTCAGTGATTGGGTAATTTTCTAGGACTATTGCAAAAGGCGACGGTGTCTGGCAGATTGTGTTTGAAGGACGAATTCCACCAGAGTCATGCCTTGCCAAGGGATTGGTGGAAAATCATTTTCAAAATCCAAGAAGAGTACCTATGAAGTATATGCATGGCTTAGGCACCAACGTTGTGACAAATAGGGATGAACACTTATGTGCCATCTTTGGAAGCCGCTGTGGAAGATGGCGAACATCAAGGAATTTGGGGAGTACAAGAAGATAGTTGTATCGATGGCAGATGAAAAAAAGACAGAACAGGGAGAAGAGCTGGAAGAGGTACTGAGTACTGTGTTCTCGATGGAAGACAGCCCACATGGAGTTGAGCAAGCGCTGGAAGAAACCTTACTGGATTGGCTTCATCACCAAGTGAGTATTGTGAAGCGTGAGGAGCCAAAGAGGGATGACATCTGGTTAGAGAATGTTAACAGTTGGACAACCAACTTGGTCACCATATATTATGGGCTTTTCGCACCACTGGTGGATGGTGTAGCAGAGACGATAAGGATAATGTTGGGTTTCTTCATTCGACGTTTTGTTTTCAAAAATTTTAAGGGATGGAAGCAGAAATTGTTTGAAGCTGAGTTGGATTATAACGCCAAAAACGGATAGCACAAGGTTGGAAATGCAACATGGACCAACCTTGACCAGAGAACGACTTCCAACTTGGAAATACAACAAGGTTGAAGCCTTCAAAAGAGTCTACCACCTACAACTACCAAATGGATTGAAGCCTTCAGAGTCATTAACATCAGGCACCATACTCCTTACCATGGCCAAAATTGTTCGGTTGAAGCATGACCGAATTCGAGGGCGAATTCGCTTTAAGGCATGGAGGACGATGTCGTTGATACCTTGGCGAGGCAAACTATAGCCAGTATCTTGGCGGAGTGGGTCAATAATCCACATTCAGGGCATGCATGGCAGAATAGAGCTTGGAGAGACTAGAAGTTGACATGAGGGAATGCAACTTGGAAAGAATAGCTCAAAAGATCCAATAACGAATTCGAGGGCAAATTCTCTCCAGGCCAGAAAGGATGATGCTGCCTGCCTTTCACAATGCAGCCTGCCTTTCACAGTTGGCGGGATCCTTGGTGAGTCAAGCTTGGCAAGTTGCTCGAGTTGGCAAGAAAGGAGGCAGACGCGGCACGATGATGAGAGAAGATAGAGTTCCACTTTAATCAGGAGAACTTAGTTTACATGAGTAGATTTTATTATCTTTATATTTTATTATTTGATTTTAGGAAGATCACCGGATTGTAATCTCCACCGTTGATCTATAGATTAAGACTTCTAGTCTAATTAAGAAAGCTCCTTTATTTAAAGGGAGAGCTAGTTAGGGTTTTAGTCATTCAATTGTTTAGAAAATTTATCCTTTTTATGTGTTTTTCATCTATTCTCGAGATGTGAGAATCAGGTTAAACTATTTTCCTCTTACTGTTTATTATTTTCATAATAAGAATTAAGGGAAGGATGTTAAACTTTTCCGTTCCCTAAATTTTCATCTATGTGCTGCACTAGAAGGTTTAAGGGTTTATTATATAGGTACTTGAAAGTTGACATTTCAATATGATGCAGCAAGCCAAGACGAAGCAACCAGGTGAGACGGGATGACACCATTGGCGAGAAGGTTAGCGAAAGAGAACTTGGTCTGATGCTAAGAACAACCCAGTCACAAGATCTACGAGATACCAGAAGAGATTTTTGCAATTTTCTTATCGAACTTGTTCATTTCCTTTAATTTAATTGCTGATTTGATTCTTGTCCTTCTTATTGTAAATTTGAATTCAAATTCACTCACATCCTCCCTCTATATAAAGAGGAGATGATTAGTATTTAGGTTAGCGAATTTTTCCAGAACTTTAAGTGTTAAAATTTCTCTCGATTTCTCATATTGTGAGAAATAAGTGTATCCCCTCTATTATTTTATTATCAATTTTTTTAAAATTTAAAGATAAGGCCGCTGAACCTTCCCGTATCCCTATTTCCCATTATAAAAAATAGGATGTCTTGAGTTGAAATCTTCATACCCTTTGTCGAAATTCGACGAATTGCTATAGAATATTTCTAACATAGAAAATAATTCTAAGAATTGATACATGTTGTATGTCGCAATCTGATATATTGATATGATACATTATTTTCTTAACCTACAACCTGTCTCAAAATCGAGTGAATTTTTTCGTGTTCTGTTGTATTTCTTAAAATCCATTAACATAACGCATATGTTTGGTCGAAATAATATGCTAACATCATCTCTCCCTTTTTTTATTTGAAATTGAATGTTGGCCTAATTTTGATAAAAAGTTCACCAGGCTACACCATAGGGTAGCTAGCCGATAAAAATTTCAAACTCGAGGGTACTTTATTGTATATATTGAAATGTGACTATGTGTTCAAACCTATGGGTACCTTTTAAGTGATAATGTTCCTTAAAAATTTCGTTGCATTGGCACTCTATAGCAAAATATGTGGATTTTTTTTTTTTTAAATCCGACCAACTTTCAATAGAAAATATTGAAATAGTATGTAATTTTTATGTAATATATCAGTCATATCAGTCTTTTTACAAGAAATTTTGTGGCATTCAATAAAATTTCATTATATTCGAATTGAGCTACTTATATGTTGTCAAAATACAATACTTATTTTATTGTCGAAAAGAGAAGCATTTTTTACAAATCACATGAGATTTTCCGAGATATATTGGTTAAATGATATTCCATGTCATTATATTCACACGTCAACTTTTCCGAGCACCAACTTTTCATTAAGAAAAGCGGAAATAGTTGTTATGGAGGAATAAAAAGTGCTTACCACGTGTTAAAACACATATTTTTTTCATTGTTTGACAATTGTAGAAATGCAGAAATTTAATATTCTTCCTTTGAAAAAAAAAATTTGAAAGAAGAACAAAAGTTTTTAAGACAAAAATTCCAACTTCTATGTTTTAGAAAACTTTATTTATGAGAAAAAGTGAATTTGATAAAGAAACAATAATTTATCACAATGGCCTTGCCTTTGTATTGCCGGTGTTATTTGCTTTGCTAATACTTAATATTTGTAAATTTATTTAGCTGGTGCTTATCTTAATTTATGTAAATTAATTACTAATATTCTAAATATTTATTTTCTTTTTTTGGACGAAGAACTCTAAGCTTCCTAGAGGGCAACTAGTTTTTTTCATAAAATAAATATAGAAATAAAAAAATAAGATAATAGATTGATTTAAAGGTAATTTATAAATGTTTATAACTATTATAAACAAACTTTTTAATGAAAAAGTAAGGGAGTAACTTAAATAATACAAATATTGGATAATATATTGCAGAGTTAAAGATACAAGTATATCCTCTCCTTCAGAAATCCTACCGAACACGATTTGAAATTACTGGAGTGGAAAGACTGGTTCAAATCCTGGTGTGATGTTGCTGAGCCATGGTTAGATCTAGAACGTTGCGAAACTAGGAGAACATGGTTGTCTATATACGGCCTGCCTGCTCAGGGGGTGGTGCCGTGAAAAAATCATATCCATTGCAGAGTTATGGGGTGATATGGCTGGTATCGAGCCCAACCCAGAAGTGGCTACATCCTTTGAAGCAGTTAATGTACTCATCGACACCACTCAGTTCAAGACAATTAAAGATGTTGTCTAATTCCATTTGGCAGCTATGGAGTAGATATTCATGTATGTGAAGGTAGGTTCGATGGCTTTCTTAACAAGCACATAAATACAGCAATGGATGACTCAGTGGTACAGAGAATGAAGTGGATATTAATAGCACGGTCTCGGAGACACCGCAGGAACAATATGAGTCAGATAATCACAATGGGGTTGATGCTTCTCTGAGTAATATAGGCTCACTTAATCCAGAGGATTAGACTGAGGTGGGTGTGGTGAAAAACCAAAGGTTTGAACAAGAAGACAGGGTAGTGGAGAATGAAATTGCAATCGACACAACAAACCAATCGATGAGTTTGACGAGCTAGATAATTACAACGGAATATAGGAGGATAATACTGAGAGTGAAGATCCTAATAGGTTACTCTAGCTCGCACCCATATCCTATGCATCTAGCATCCGCACCGAAATTGAGGTGGCTGAGGAACGCAATAGCACTTCTGAGGAAGGTATATGTGTCTCCATTGAATATAGTGAGGGTATTAAGTCTACTAGCTCTTGCCTAGGGACCTGATATCAATCTGGCTGTTGTCCTTCATGCTCAAGACTCTGGATTTTCGGTTGAGCCTTCTACCTCTTCTCCTGTTGCTCCTGGCTCAACCGACCTTGACCCCATACAACTCATACCCCCGGTGGACACCTTGCCTCAACCAAGTGTGCAAGATCGGGATCATGAACAGATACAATGTGTTGCTCAAACTTGGGAAACTGGGAAAAGCTTAGGCTTAGCCTACCACGGTTTGGTGCAGGAGATCCTTCACACCTTTTGCTGCATTCCCGATGGAAAAACATACTCTTGCATCAAGAAGAAGAAGAAGAAGAAGAAAAAGAATACGGGATCTCTTTGGCTATCTCGAACTCGTTTCGGGGTCTAGAGTTTCCCCATTTGCAAGCATGGGTTCCATCTCTCTTGGTCCATGGTGGTCGTTAATGCTGACTATATTCGTGGGGTGTTCTAGGCTCCACGGTAGAAACAATTTGTGTTTGAACCTATAAGACGGTGCATTAAAGAAATGGTTATGGCGGGTTAAGACGAGGATTTGTTCTTGGATAAAGGCGTGGTATAAAGAGTTCCCTACTCTTTAGAGGATAGTCCAAAAGATTGGCAAAGGTATAAAGGTCATTAGTCTACACCTAGAAACTGCAACAAAAGTAAAAGTTTCTACGGGAGTATATATGGCATTGAGGATATCAGTTTGGCTCTGTATTCATTTTGGTCTACGCAGTTTTGACTGAACTACACCCTAGTGCTTGTGTCTTAGGGGTGTGTTTTCTGTTTAATATCTTTACTTTTTGTCTTGGTTTGTATGCTTGTCTGCAGCCACCTTTGTGGGTCGCGTTCCGCTCTTGCGGAATCTTGGGTTCTGCGTGGCTTTTTATCGCCATCTACCGGGGAAAAAAAAAAGATAATATATTGAACCAAATGCGGCACCATCGGCAAAGGTATGCTTGTCCATACAATGGAATTGCTTTTTTTTTTTTCTTTTTTTTTTTTTTTCAAGAATCGATTTATTAAATCATGGATGAGGAAATTTTTGTACTAAAATTTGGATAAAAAGTTTTTCATTCTTAGGCATGTACACAATAACTGCGTTTAATTTCGATACAAACAAAGAGGAAGAGAATACAAATTTCACATATATATTTGCATAGAAAATACTCCTAAATTGACAGAAAAGCACTCGCTTGGAGAGAAACCAATCCACCAAAAATCAAAAAGAAGAAAATACTACCGGTATCATTCATATAGCTATCCGTAGAACCTTGTATCCCTAATTTCCCCAAAAGAGCTGATAGACTGAAAGTAAAAAGTAGAAGGAAATAACTCTTACTTGTTTTTCGGACAAAAATAACTCATACTAAGTTGATATTCAAAGGACAAGAGAAAAGCACCTAGGAAGTCAGTGATGAGCCTTCCATTGGAGCATCTACCGGTGGAAGTTCCGTTGGCAAAATCAATTCCATACGGTGGGGAATTCCCTTTTCCAAGTACCGTGTCTATGTAGTCATTGTTTCCTGAATCCACAGTTGAGTCCACAAACACCAACACAGCAGGAAATGATGTGTTTAATGACCACCTTTGCTTCTTCAACCAGCCATAGCCTTTGATACTTGAAATTATAAAAACAAAGCTCCAGAGCACCAAGAAGTATGGCCTCATTTGGGCTATTGTCTCTCTTGGTTTTTCTTTTTCTTTTCTTTTTTGGTTTTCCCTTTTTTAGGCTGTGATAGAGGATTGTAGGTGGTTCTTGTTATAGATAAAGTTTCGTCCTATAGCTGAAATGTTGGACGTCGGACTCGTGTTTTATCTCAGTTTTTATTGGAGTATTTTAGTAAGAATATTAAATTTTTTATTAGATAAAAATAAATAAATGGTTGAAGGGTATTTGAATAATGCCATAATATCCATGCTTTAAAAAAATGACAATAAAATGAAGAATCAATGTGCGGCATTGAAATGTAGAAACCGCAACAATAATTCGTTTAATATGGATTAGGGTTTAATATGGAAGTTGTTTTGGATTTTGGTCGGACACAATGCTACTTTGATTGGGGTCTGACATACAAGTCATTTGATTTAAATTGCCTGAGTCAAATCAAATTGAGTCAATTAATTAAAATGTTAACATAATATTAATCCCATGAGAAAAAAAATTTATTTTGTTATTCAAGCTACACCTGACCTAGGTTATCTATGTACCAAGGGATCAAGCCATTCATAGTTCTACTTTATGGTTGAATTTGGATTAAAGTGTTGGATCTCATTTATGTACTTAAAGTATATTCAATCCAACTCATTTATATTTCCCTTTTTTGAACTTCAAGTTCAAGGTCTTCCATGTCATTTTATACCCTGATTAAATCAACCTTAATTGTAGGTTATATTTAGTCAAACCACCTGAGTCCAATATTTTATATTTTATATATTTTTTTTAAAAATTGTGATTGCACCCGTCATTTATTCTTGAGTTTTTTACATATACTTTTTTGGATCAAGTCAACGTAGTTCTAAAATAGAACTATTTGCAATTGTGAGTTCAATTTATAACAAATCAAAACTTTATATTCAATTTTCCAACTTTTTGTTTGAAGTTTAGAAAACAGAAAACAATTAAAAATGAAAAGCAAGGGGCAGTCAACAGCACCGTCCCCGCTTCATTCATTTTGATATTATTATTATTATTATTAATTTTTTTTTTTTTTGGTTGTTGCGCAGAATTATATTTAATTGCTAAATTTGATTCAAATTTCAGTCCAACCCAATAACCGGTTCTATCAGGATTTTTTAACTTGAAAGAGTTCAATTTATTGTTAAATATGGATTCATAAGATATTTTCATTGTTCAGAATGACTCTCCTTCAAATGTGGATCAAGATTGTACGCTAGTCGATGTACAAAGACTGAGTTACACCTAAAGTAGAGGTCCCGTACTTGACTTAGTTCCGCTCCAGAGCATTCCGATATCTGTAATTTATTCTTAACCCTTCTAGATGACTGGATAAAACAAAGTATCATCAGTGGGATTGACTGTGTTATTGGGATCATCACTAGTTGTAATTCTGTGAAGGCTTTGTTAAAGGCTCAATCCAGGGTTAATAAATCACTAAAAATCCTTCAACTCTTGGTTGAGACTAAAAACCTCAGTACGGTGGAAAGTAGTTGGTTTGGATATAAGATTGAGGCGATCTTCAGCATAGTGGAAGCAATTGTTGCAATAGAGAGTTCAGTGAACTTAGAGCGCTGTAACGACCTATCCCTCCAATATTTGGCATCTGGTTTTGATGCGGAGGAAAGAGCTCGGGAATTAAGGCTGAACTTTTATAAAGACAAAGAAATATTGGGGACAACGAAATGCCACTTGAGAACTTCCATAAAGGATAATATGAAAAAAGTGGCTCGCCTTGAAACAATGCTAGATCAAGCCAAGTACAACAAAGTTAAAGGGTTGGGGATGAAAAACGCTAGCTTCAAGAGCTTGGTCGGCATAGCCACTTCGTTTAGCAAGCCCTTTTAGTTTAGCTTTGTCTTTTATTTGTTTTATGGCCCTTGTTTTGGCTAGTGTGATTTCTTGTTAATTTCACCTTTTTTCTTCTTTTGCATCCTATTTTATGTTTTCTATTATATACATGTATATATATGTATATACACGTATATGTATATGTATATGTATATTTTACTTGCCTTCTTGTTCTTTTCCATCAAAAAACTTGTCCTAGAGCATAATTGACCACATGACCCACTCTTCGAGGTTTGGCTTATATTAGACTTGGAAGTCATTTAGGTGTTTTATTTATTTGTTTATTTAAATATTATATATTTTTTTTTTGTTTGAATTATGTCTACACCTAGGCCAGTTACACTCAAGTGACAGGTCGATGTGGCTTATTTGCGATTTGGTTGTTTGGGACAAGATGAGCTCATTCATCTTACCAGCTCACTAGCCTTTTTTTTTTTTTTCAAAAATTTTGTTTTGAATTGGAGTTCTTTTTTTCTTTTTTTAGTTGGGTTTGACTGAGTAGTCATTTGGATTTTCATTTAACATACTCCAAAGGTAGGTCCTACAACTTATTTGGGCTTTGGCTATTATAGTGAGTTAAGCCTATTAGCTTATCAGCTCACGGACACTTTGGGATTTTAACCAATGAAAAAATGAATTTATTTATTGTTTGGATTGGATGTAGTTAATGACTTGGTTGCTTACGTACCTTTTTAAGGGATTAAGCCTTCCGTAGTTCATTACACCTCAATTATCTGGACTTCAGCCTCTGTTTTTTTTTAATTGAACTAAGCAAATAATTTCTTCACAAATTTCCCACTACACAATAATTTATGGGCATTTGACAATTCAGAAGAGCCTTTCGGATAGATCTTTCTGACGACATATTGTTCCTCCCACATTGGCTCGGACGTGCCACGCGCCCTCCTATTTATAACAATTGATTGTCCGACAGTGAGGACAAAGTTACAATGGCTTCTAATAGCTTGGCTAGCTCGATCTTGACATTCTTCTCTGGGTCGGCGAGTTGAACTGCTACTCTTAAGGAAGGAAATTGTATTTCCAATGGCAAAATAGCGTCTGATCCGAACACCAAACTATAAGGCGTGCATCTTGCTACATTTTGAACTGTAGTCGGTACGCCTATAAAGCCTCAAGTAATCATTCATGTTAGTCCCATCGTATTGTGGAGACTATTTTCTTAAGAATTTTGCATAGTACCTTATTGAATCCTTCAGCTTGGCCATTGGAAGCCGGGTTATAGCTCGATGACAAACTATATGCTTGAAACTTGAACTTCTCAATCAATTTGACCATTGGTTGACTTTTGAAGTAAAGAGCATTATCGGAGATTATCTTTGACTGGACTCCATAGCGATAGATCCAATGAACTCAAATGAAAATAACAGCCTTCCTTGCCCCCACTTTCCTTAATGGAACATTCTCAGCCCAATTTGAAAAGTAATTCGTCCCTACAAGTATATATCGATGTTGGCAGGATGAAGAAGGCCTAAATGGAGCCATGACATTAAGGCCCCACGCAGGGCCCCGACAAAAACACTTTGGTGTAGAGGCTTGCTAGGAATAGTGTCATAAAATCCATATTTATTCTGTTATTTTATTCAAGAATAAAATTGAAGTTTCAATCGTTCCCTTGTTCAATTTGTGTAAGCTAGCATTCATACTGCAAGTGATTTTCTTTTTGGAAGCATCCATGAGATGGGTATAGTCCTCAAACTAAAATTTACATATTTGTTCTAAGTGGTTTATGAGAGTAACCCACAGATAAACTTGGAACAAATGGTATGGATGGTCATTTAAAATACTCATAGTTGAAGACAAATTTGGACCACTTGTATGCTAAGATATAAAATGAAACTTTAGATGACTTGTCTTGGTTATGTGGATGGCAATCCAAAAGTGTTATGTTGGTGTGTTTAATAAGATTGGCACACTAAGTTGGACCATGTGAGTTGCTTGTTTTTAGACTACTATTAGAGATGGGTGATTCATGTTTTACTGTTTGAATGACGACTCCAAATTCTGAGAGTATTCTGGACATGTGCATAGAACGTTAGTTACTTTGGTGTACTATAAGTAAGGTCAAAACGCATGACTGAATTCCCACGTACACTGGGTAGCGGCGAGAAGTGTGACAAGGATGAGATATTCAATATGAAATCTACAGTCTCTTAAGATACATTTGTCCCCTTAGTTGATTTTCAAATACTTGAATAGTTCGGAATCTTTGGCCGAAGTATTCTAAGTGTTTGACATTTGAAATTTATACCATGAGTATGTTCAAGTATAAATAAATTATTTTGTGAAGGGTGAGTCGGTAACTAATGGAGAAGCTGTAAAAAGGATAATGGTAATAAGTATATTTATCATTTGTCATAGACATCTAGCGGAGGGGTTGTTGTCATCAATATTGTCCATTAGGGATATATCGAATAAATGGTTTAAGTCTGGAGTGCAGTGAGGTTTATTTAGTGGAATTAAGTCTTATTAAAATTAAATTATTTCATGAGATGATCAATATAACCCATGAGCGAGATTTAAATTGTTCCTAAGGTCCCTGCCCAAGCCTTTGTATTTATTGCCATTGAAAAATATTAAAGAATTCATGAGATGAATTATTTATCCATGAGATGGGTAAATCAATTTTGCCAGACATTATTCATGAGATGAATAAAAGTTAAAAATTAGGAGATAAAATAATTTTTGAAATTAAAATTCATAAGATGAATTTTCACATATGGGAAACAAAGCAGAACAAAAAAAACAAAAAAAAAAAAATCAAAATATCGCATATCAGGCCTCAATCCGCGTCTTTTAAATCGGATGAACAAACGCGCAATACGTGTCACGCACTGGGACGTCAGTCATGGCTATCCATGCCCACATAAATGAGCAAATGAGATTGCGACACAAGGCACATGTTTAATTTAAATGCACCCTGCTTTGTACACAAGAAAAACACGTTGTTTTAATTCTTTTATATACTAATCGCTGCGCTTTGTTATTTGAACTGTGAATCCCACATCAAAAAATAAACCTATTTTCACTCTGGTATACTACTATAAATAGAGGTACCTATTCCAAAGGTTTGGCATTAATTGAAAAAATTATTTTGAGTTTCTAGAATTGTTTTGGGGACCTAATTGAATAGAAAAATTTTCGTTAAAATTTTTTATTTCCTAGTTTTATATGTTTCAGAGCCCACCGTCCGAGCAGTTCGAGGTCATTGCATAGAAGATCATGGGGTCTCGATTTTGGTCTTCTTTTTCAGAAGATTATTTTCCTTCTAGTACTCTTATATTGGAGCAATTCTAGATATATTTTCTTTCCATCACTTTCAGTTTTCGCTTTTTTATTTATTTACAGTATTTTTTGTTATGCCTGTTTATGTTTACGTATTGTTATGAATGTATTAAAGTAAAAGACTTGTAGATCTAAATTAAAAATTTAGATATTTAAATTTAAATTATGAATTTAAATATGTAGATTTAAAATTATGAATTTTAAATTAGCCCTAGGTTTTAATAATTCTAAACTCCTTCCGCTGTGTAAACTTTATAAAATTAGGGAGAATATTTAAAATTCGTCCCAACAACCAGTATTAGAGCAAAGGGATTTGTAGAGATTACCCTATTCCCGGAAGCTCTCGCACGTGAGGTGTCACGAAGCGTGACTCTCCGATCGGGGGCATAGGTAGAGAGAAGAGTCTCCTACTCTAAATAATTTAATAGGTGCATTTTTTTGTGACCATAGTTGAGAACTGTGAACCCAGCAATTCGCATAACACTTATTCTTTACAAACAATTGGTATCAGAGACAGCCTCTGATTACATTCATAATATACATGAATAGGTAGAATAATATTCAAATAAATAGATTTGTAATTTAATAAAATAGAGATTTCATTAAGAAGAAAAGTTAGTTTAATTTGACGGTTCAATTAAAATTGTTTAAATCGATATTGAATTAAGAGTTAATTCATATGATTATTTAAAGTACCAGTTTAAATTGTTTAAATCGCTAAAGAAGTAATGAGTAATTAGATTATTTACGATATCGATTTAAATTGTTTAAATCATTTAATGTATTAATTGTTAATTCGGGTATATCAATTTATAAACTTGTGATTATGTTATTTGTATAATGAGATTATGTATGCCTAATATGATTTGCAAAATCAGATAAAATTAATTTAATAAGATTAAATTCAATTATTTTTTAAGTTACTTATTTTAATTCTTTTTAAAAAAGGCTAACGCTCATGTTTTATAAATAAAAAAATTAATAAAAAGCTTTAAATTTATTTATTTTTGGGGACGTGTTGACGTTAGTAATGGTTTAGATAATAATTAAATTAATTATTTTATTAATTAATTTCTCTTTAGAACAAGATTCTAAATAGATTATGAAATAATCTAAGTTGTAAATCAGTGTTATTTTAATTAAAAGTTATTTTGAATTATTTTAGAATAACAACCACAACAATTCAAGTGCCTCAAGGACTCCCGCTTGCACAGGGTCTGGTAGGGGTAGGATGTACAACTCTTTGACAACATGAAAAAACAAAAAGCCCTGCCCCCGCATGATACACTTTTTATCGAAAAGCCTTTCTCAATTCGAACAAAATTTCCTTTTGAGTTTGAAACTTGCTCGAATTGGATATTGATTTTTGAAATCTCAATAAAGCATGTTTAGTTTACAAAGATGATTTTCCGCTGTCACACATTGATTTGCTCATGGACAAGACTATTGTGCGCAGCCTTACCCCATTACGGTAAGACCCTGATGAGAGACTGTTTCTCAGGACCCCCAACCTGATGGATGATAGTTGATAATAGTTATGATGGTCCTGAGCAGCCTGTATGAAGAGAATGTGAAGTATGTAAAGCATAGAGATCATGCGAGCCATATATGCATGTAGGCATATAATCATGTATGCATATAAGCAAATAAACATATAGGCATGTATGCTTGGGGGCATATCAGCCAGAGCAAAAGGTAAGAGTAAAGAATCATGTAGCGAAAATATCATACATAAGTTAAGATTATTTTAAACATAAAAAATTAATAAAAATTAATAAATTTAATTTTAGAAAAAGATTCTGAAATAGACTATGAGATAGTCTAAAGCTTATTTAATTTTCGGAATGAGATTCTAAAAATAGACTATGAGATAGTCAAAGTTATAAATCACTACTGATTTTAAATAAAATTAATTTCATTAATTAATTTAATTTTTAGAAGTACATTCTCAAAATAAATTATGAGATAATCTAAATTTCAGTATTATTTTAAATATAAAAAAATTAAATTAATATTAATTAATTTAATTTTAGAATGTGATTCTAAAGAATAGGTCATGAGATAATATATGGTATCATTTTTTAAAAGTATAATTAATTAATTAATTTTATTGAATAAATTTATAATGAGATTCTAGTGCAAGATTATGAGATAATCGATGTTGTAAAATGATAGTGTTTTGAATAAATTAATTAATTAATTTTGGTCAATTTTAGAATGAGATTCTAAAAGGGGTTATGAGATTATCCAGGTTATAAATGCAAGTTAATTAAGAATGACTAGTTTTAAAAATCAAGTGGGAGAGAGGTTTCAATTGCTGTAACCTCACAGTCTCTATTACCGGTCTAGCAGTATACTAGATCGATAGACCTTCCTGCGGAGGATATTAGTTTATAGATTATAGTGTTAGACTACTATTGGGGTAAACCAACGTGCAAAGAAGGGATGCGACCACGCTGCCGGGGAGTATTACGTGTATTTGTATGAAAGTTTAGGAAATGGTTTACACTTGACTAGCATGATGCATTAGCCTCCCCGAGGAGCTCTGTAATGTTATTTTAGAGACTAAGGTAAAGTGGTAAGTTAATTATGTTTAGTAAGAGTTACAAGAAAACAGGTTATTTGAGAATAGTTCTCACCCACACTAGCTTCGTGTGACCCCGCTGCCGAGGAGTAAGGAGTTATACGTTTGGGTTGCCATTGTATGTATTATAGTACAGTTTGGTGGATGTCTGACTTATTGTGTATGCTAAATTAAAAGAATAGATATCACTGCATTACACATGAATCTTGTTAGATAGTTACACATATGTTTGCATTTACAGTATTTTAAAATGGATACGACTGGTGAACTTTACTTGATTACTACTAATGTATAATGAATTCATTGTACCAAATTACTTTGCCTAGAAAAAGCAAGTTGGACTTAGTTATCACTTGCAAGGGACCTATTGAAAAGAAGTAAAAGCGCAAGATTGCCATTATATTAACGAATTCCGTAAAGAAGTCGGCAAAAGGAAAGTATTTCTTTTGTGAGAAGACTGGCCACTTGATGAAAAACTGCACTAAGTACTTGGCTTCTCTTCTTGTAAAGACTACTAAGCCATCAGGTGAAGATATGTTGATATCTCACTTAGTTGAGCCATACACAGTTGAGAGTCCACCAGGTTCTTGGTGTGTGGACTCAAGTTCAACTAACCATGTCTGTAATATGCTACAGGGGCTTAGGCTAACCAAAAGGCTGCATGATGGGGAGCTGTACCTAATGGTTAGGGACAGTATAAGAGTAGTGGCTTTAATTGTAGGAGATGTTAGCTTAGTCTTTAGTGCTTAATTTTTTATTTTTAAAAGAGTGTATATTTGTAGCTACTCTGCACAAGAATTTGATTTCTATATCTCATTTTATGAATAACTGTTATTCAGTTTATTTTGATTATGAACCATTTAATACAAGAAATAAAGTTAAAAGATATACATGTATAAATAGTTTATTCATGTTATTTCCTAAACGAATCTAACACAAGCTCATTTGTTCAATCTCCTCAGTAAAATACCCTGAAAGGAATAATGTCTACCCATGGCACCAACATTTGGGTTATAGTCATTCAAATCGGATCCAAAGACTAGCAAAAGATGGACTGAGAGAGGCTTTGGACTTGAGGTAAATACCAGCCTGTGAATTCAGCAAAGAATGAAATCTGACGAAATATGTTCTTAAGAGTAAAAGCAACAAGATTGGTGACTTGCTTCAGCTGGTTCATACGTATGCATGTGGACCAATGAATGATCAAGCAAGTGGTGGATATGAGCACTTCATCACATTTACTGATGATTCCTCAAGGTACTGATATGTTTAATTAATGAGACATGAGTTGGACTCCTTTGAAAAGTTCAAACATGAAAAAGTTGAAGTTAAAAAGCAATCAGGTAAATAAGTTAAGTTACTTCGATTAGATTGAGGTGGTGAATATCTTTTAGGTAAGTTTCTAGATTTCCTAATTGTAAATGTAATATGATCTCAGCTTTCCGCTCCGGGTACACCATAGTAGAATAGTGTTGCAGAAACAAGGAATAGGACATCGTTAGAGATGGTAAGGTTCATGATGTGTCATGCTAATTTACCACTCTTTTTTTGGGTAATCCCAAAGGAACAACGGTGGTCTTCTTTACATTATTTTTTATCAAAGGATTTTTGTAAGTATGCAAAATTTTTAGAGGATTTGTGGCAGTTTACAAAAGCAAAAATAGGGTAGTGTTAAAGGAGTTAAAAGAAAAAAAAATGACGCTAATCCTGAATAGGTAGACGCAAATCAGGATATAGTGGGTGCATTAGATGCACCTACTATTAGGGTTGAGAATGTTCCAAGTACACGAGAGCCTATGTGTAGTGGGTGGATTATTAGGGCACCTAACAAGCTCCTGGCGGGAGCCTTAATAGCTGACAATGATATTGAATCTAATCCTCTCAGCTACAATGATTCAATTAAACACAAAGATGCTGACCATTGGGTCTTAGCAACGAAATCTAAGATAGAATTTACGTATTCGAATCAGGTCTGGGATCTTGTAGAGGCGCATGTTGGTATTAAGCTCATTGGCTATAAATGGGTCTACAAGAGGAAAGAGGAGCGGATAGGAAGGTAGAGACGCATGACTGGTTGTTAAGGGTTTTACCTAAAAGGAAGGAACCCATTATGATGAGACTTTCTCACCAGTAACCATGCTGAAGTCCATGAGGATACTCCTATCCATTGCAGCTCATCATGAGATTTGGCCCATGGAAGTCAAAACGGCCCTTTTGAATAGTCGTCTTGAGGAAGACATCTATTTGATGCAACCAGACAGTTCCATTGGCAAAAATCAAGAGCATATGTTATGCAAACTGAAGAAGTCCATGTATGGACTGAAGTAGGGATCACTCTCGTTGAATATTGCTTTCAATGAAGCGATTTAAGTCTTATGGTTTTTAGCAATTGGTTGACGAACCAAGCGCGTACAAACAACGTCAAGAGAAAGGAGTGACTTTCTTAGTATTGTACGTCAATGATATATTACTCATTAGGAATGATGTAGGGGGGTTATCAGCTATAAGGATTTGGTGAGCTAGTTTCAGCCGGCTATACTGATTTAGACTTCTAGTCAGATAGAGATGCCAGACGTTCGACATCCGGGCATGTCTTTACCCTTGGTGTAGGAGCTATAAGTGGGAGGAATGTCAAGCAGTATTGTAATGCTGACTTCGCCGTAGAGGCTAAATATGCTGTAGCTTCCGAAGCTACAAAGAGGATATGTTAGTTGAGATAGAATAATAGACCTAGTAGACTTTTGGTTCATACATAGAAGGGGTGAGTATAAAGCTTGTCATAAATTTGATTAAGGACAAGTGGGAAATTATCAGGAATAGTGTCCAAAAAGCAAGATTTATTCAGTCATTTTATTCAAAAACATAATTGAAGATCTAGTCATTTCCTTTTAAAATTTTCATAAGCGAGCATTTATACTACATGTGATTTTCTTTTTTGAAACATCAATGAGATGGGCGGAGTCCTCAGATTGCAATTTACATGTTTGTTTTAAGTGGTTTACGAGATTAACCAACAGATAGACTTGGAACAAATGGTATGGATTGTTGTTTGAAACACTTATAGTTGAAGACAAGTTTGGACCACTTGTGTGCTGAGACTATAATGTGACACTTTAGATGACTTGTCTTGGTAATGTGGATGGTGATCTAAAAGTGCTATGTTGGTGTGTTTAAGAAGATTGGCACGCTTAGTTGGACCATATGAGTCTCTTGTTTCTAGACTACTTTCAGAGATCTGTGATTCATGTTGTACTGCTTGAGCGGCGCCTCAAATTCTGAGAGTATTCTAGACTTGTGCATGGAATGTTAGTTACTTTGGTATACTATAAGCACGGTTTACACGCATGACTAATTTCCCACGTACACAGGATAGTGGCGTGAAGTGTGACAAGGATCAAGTATTCAATAGAGAATCTATAGTCTCTTATGAGATATAGGAATCCTCTTAGTTGATTCGAAAATATTTGAATGGTTTTAAATCTTTAGCCAAAGTATTCCAAGTGTTTGACATTTGGAATTTATACTACGCATATGTTTAAGTGTAAATAAATTATTCAGTGATGGGTGAGTCGATAACTAATGGAGAAGCTGTGAGGAGAACAATTGTAGTTGTTATATTTATCCTTTGTCGCGGATATCTAGTGGAGGAGTTGTTGTCATCAATACAGTCTATTAGAGAGATATTGAATAAATGGTTTAAGTCTTGAGTGCAATGAGATCTATTAAGTGGAATTAAGTCTCAATTAATAGTAATTAAATGATTTCATGAGATGATTAATTTAACTCATTTGAAACTAGATTTAAATTGTCCCTGATTCCCTGCACAAGTCTCTATAATTATTGCCATCGGAAAAATATTAAATAATTCATGAGGTGAATTATTTATCCATGAGTTGGGTTGATTTGGGTAAATTAATTTTGCAAAACATTATTCATGAGATGAATAAAAGTTAAAAATTATAAAATAAATAATTTTTAAAATTAAAATTCATAGGATGAATTTTTACATGTGGGAAGCAAAGCAATAAAAATTTAAAAAAAAAAAAATATCGCATATTAGGTCTCAATCTGTGTCTTTTGAATCAGACAAACGGGACACATGTCGCGCACTGGGACGTCAGGCGTAGCTATCTGCACCCTTGTAAGCGGGCAAATGAAATTGTGGCACGTGGCACATGTTTAATTCAAACACTCGCTGCTTTGTACTCAAGTACAACGCATCATTTTTATTGTTTTATATGCTAAACGCTGTGTTTTGTTATTTGAGCTGCGAATCCGACATCGAAAAATCCACCTATCTTAGCTCCAATATACTACTATAAATAGAGGCACCTATTCCAAAAATTTGGTATTGAATTGAAACAAATTATTTTGGGTTTCTTGAATTGTTTCGGAGACCTAATAGGAAATAAAAATTTATGTTAAAATTTTTTATTTCCTAGTTTAATATATTTTGAAGCCCGCACTCCACGCAGCTCCAGGTGATTGTTTAGAAGATCACGGGGTCTCAATTCTGTTATTACTCTGAAGAAGATTACTTTCTTTCTGGTATTTTTATATTGGCGCAATTTCAGGTACATTTTTTTCCTTCACTCTTAGTTTTCGCATTTCTATTTATTTGCAGTATTTGTTATTATGCCTGTTTAATTTTATATATTATTATGAATGTATTAGAGTAAAAGTCATGTAGATCTAAACTAAGAATTGAGATATGTAGATTTAAATTATAAATTCAAATCTGTAGATTTAAAATTATGAATTCTAAATCAATCTTGGGTTTAAAATTATGAATTTTAAACCTCTTTCACTGCATAAACTAAATAAAATTATGGAGAGTTTTTAAAATTTGTCCCAACAATTAGTATTATTGCCAAGAGATTTATATATATAACTGTAATCCCGGGGGCTCTCACACATGAGGTGTCACGGAGCATGTCTCTCCGATTGGGGGCTTAGGTCGAGAGGAGATTCTCCTACTTTAAGTGCCCTAGTAGGTGCCTTTTATTCTGACTATAGTTGAGAACTTTGAAGCCAACAAATTGCATAAGAGTTAATCTTTTCCAACAATTGGTATCAGAGCCAGTCTCTGATTACATTCATAATATACATAAATAGGTATAATGAGATAAAAATAAATAGATTTGTGATTTAATAAAATAGAGATTTCATTAAGAATTAAAGTTAGTTTAATTTCATAGTTCGATTTAAATTGTTTAAATTGATATTGAATTAATAGTTAATTTAGAAAAATATTTAAAGTAACGGTTTAAATTGGTTAAATCATTAAAGAATTAATAGCTAATTAGATTATTTATAGCATCAGTTTAAGTTGTTCAATGAATTAATCATTAATTCGGATGTATGAGTGCATAAACTTCCAATTATGTTATTTGTACAATGGGATTATGCATGTTTGGTGTGGTTTTTGAAATCGGATAAAACTGATCTAATAAGATTAGATTCAATTTTTTTTAATTACCTATTTCAATTTTAAAAAATACGGCTGACGTCAACATTAGGTTTTATAAATAAAAAATAGATAAATAAATTTTTATTTATTAATTTTTGCGGACACGTAGACATTAATACTGGTTTGTATAATAATTAAATTAATTTTTTTATTAATTAATTTCTTTTTAGAATGGGATTCTAAATTAGATTATAAAATAATATATGTTGTAAATCAGTGTTATTTTAAATAAAAGTTATTTTAAATTATTTTAGAATAAGATTGTAAAAAAGACTATGAGATAGTTTAAGGGCTTGCTTGGGATTTCTTATTCTGGAGAAATAAATGCTTTTTTTTTACTAGAAAAAGCACTTTTCTCGAATCTGGAGGGCGGTTGGCAAACATCTAAAAGCACTTTTTATTAAAAGCAGAAGCTATTTTTCTGCTTATAAGTAGGACAAGAAATTTGGTGCTTCGGATTATAAATAGAAGTAGAATCAAAAACATAAAATTTTTCAGACAAAAATACTTTTACTCAATCATTAAAATTACATCATATGTTATCATCTTTCAAAACCCTAACAATCTGCACAACCAATTTGGTCTTTTTCGGTAATTTAACCAAAAAAGGCACTTTTCTTAACACTAGCTAAACACTAACAATTATAAAATAAGCTCTACTGACTGGTTGAGCCAAACAAAAACTACTCCTTCAAAATAACACTTTTCACATAAGTGCTTTCACAGAAAGTGCTTTTGAAATAATAAGTTTTTTTCACAGCAATCTCAAACAGGCCCTAAGTTTATATTATTTTTCACAAAAAAAATTAATAAATTTAATTTTAGAATAAAATTCTAACATAGACAACGAGATAGTCTAAAGCTTATTTAATTTTTGGAATGAGATTCTAAAAATATACTATGAGGCAGTCTAAGCTATAAATCGCTACTAATTTTAAATAAAATTAATTTTATTAATTAATTTAATTTTTAAAACTAGATTCTAAAAATAGATTATGAGATAATCTAAATTTTGGTATTATTTTAAATATATATAAATTAAATTAATTTATATTAATTTATTAAATTTTAGAAGGGGATTCTAAAGAATAGGTTTTGAGACAATCTATGGTACTATTTTTAAAAGTTAAATTAATTAATTAATTTTATTGAATAAATTTAGAATGATATTCTAAAGTAAGATAATGAGATATTCGATGTTGTAAAATGATAATATTTTGAATAAATTTATTAATTAATTTTGGTTATTTTAGAATGTGATTCGAAAGGGGGTAATGAGATAATTCAAGTTGTAAATGGAAGTTAATTAAGTACCACTAGTTTTAAAAATTAAGTGGGAGCGAGGTTTTAATTGTTGGAACCTCACAGTCTCCATTACCAGTCTAGCAGTATAGTAGATCCATAGACCTCCCTACAGAGGACGTCAGTTTGCAGATTACAGGGTTAGAATTCTTTTTGGATAAACCAAAGTGCAAAAAAGCGATGCGACCACGTTGCTGTGGAGTATTACCTGTATTTGTATGGAAGTTTAGGTAATGGTTTATACATGACTAGCGTGATGTATTAGCCTCCCAGAGGAGCTCTGTCATGCTATGTTAGAGACTAAAATAAAGTAGGGAGTTAATCATTTTTAGTAAGAGTTATAAGAAAATAGTTTAATTGAGAATAGTTCTTACTCGAACTAGCTTTGTGCGACCCGACTGCCGGGGACTAAGGAGCGGTGTGTTTGGGTCATTATTGTATGCATGATATGCTAAAATAAAAGAATAAATATCACTGTATTATACATGAATCTTGTTAGATAGTTACACAAATGTTTGCAATCACAATATTTTAAAATGGATATGACTGGTGAACTTCACTTGATTAGTAATACATAATGAACTCAATGGGCTAAATTACTTTTCCTGAAAAACGAAGTTGGACTTAGTTATTCCTTACAAGGGACCTACTCTAAAGAAATGAAAGGGCAAGATTGCCATTATAGAAATGAAGACCATAAAGAAGTCGGCAAAAGGGAAGGGATTCTTTTGCGGGAAGACTGGCCACTGGATAAAAAATTGCCATAGACATCTAGCGGAGGGGTTGTTTTCATCAATGTTGTCCATTAGGGAGATATCGAATAAATGGTTTAAGTTTGGAGTGCAGTGAGGTTTATTTAGTGGAATTAAGTCTTATTAAAATTAAATTATTTCATGAGATGATCAATATAACCCATGAGCGAGATTTAAATTATTCCTAAGTTCCCTGCCCAAGCCTTTGCATTTATTGCCATTGAAAAATATTAAAGAATTCATGAAATGGATTATTTATCCATGAGATGGGTAAATCAATTTTGCCAGACATTATTCATGAGATGAATAAAAGTTAAAAATTATAAGATAAAATAATTTTTGAAATCAAAATTCATAAGATGAATTTTCACATATAGGAAACAAAGCAGAAAAAAAAAAAAAAATTCAAAATATCGCATATCAGGTCTCAATCCGCGTCTTTTAAATCGGATGAACAAACGCGCGATACGTGTCACGCACTGGGACGTCAGGCATGGCTATCCATGCCCACATAAATGAGCAAATGAGATTGCGACACAAGGCACATGTTTAATTTAAATGCACCCTGCTTTGTACACAAGAAAAACACGTTGTTTTAATTCTTTTATATACTCATCGCTGCGCTTTATTATTTGAACTGTGAATCCCACATCAAAAAATAAACCTATTTTTGCTCTGGTATACTACTATAAATAGAGGTACCTATTTCAAAGGTTTGGCATTAATTGAAAAAATTATTTTGAGTTTCTAGAATTGTTTTGGGGACCTAATTGAATAGAAAAATTTCCGTTAAAATTTTTTATTTCCTAGTTTTATATGTTTCGGAGCCCACCGTCTGAGCAGTTCGAGGTCATTGCATAGAAGATCATGGGGTCTCGATTTTGGTCTTCTTTTTCAGAAGATTATTTTCCTTCTAGTACTCTTAGTTGGAGCAATTCTAGGTATATTTTCTTTCCATCACTTTCAGTTAGCTTTTCTATTTATTTACAGTATTTGTTATTATGCCTGTTTAAGTTTAAGTATTTTTATGAATGTATTAAAGTAAAAGGCTAGTAAATCTAAATTAAAAATTTAGATCTTCAGATTTAAATTATGAATTTAAATATGTAGATTTAAAATTATGAATTTTAAATTAGCCCTAGGTTTTAATAATTCTAAACTCCTTCCGCTGTGTAAACTTTATAAAATTAGAGAGAATATTTAAAATTTGTCTCAACAACGGGTATTAGAGCAAAGGGACTTGTAGAGATTACCCTATTCCCGGAAGCTCTTGCACGTGAGGTGTCATGAAGCGTGACTCTCCGACCAGGGGCATAAGTAGAGAGAAGAGTCTCCTACTCTAAATAATTTAATCGGTGCATTTTGTTATGGCCATAGTTGAGAACTGTGAACTCAGCAATTCGCATAAGACTTATTCTTTCCAAACAATTGGTATCAGAGACATCCTCTGATTACATTCATAATATACATGAATAGGTAGAATAATATTCAAATAAATAGATTTGCGATTTAATAAAATAGAGATTTCATTAAGAAGGAAAGTTAGTTTAATTTGACGGTTCAATTAAAATTGTTTAAATCGATATTGAATTAATAGTTAATTCATATGATTATTTAAAGTACCAATTTAAATTGTTTAAATCGCTAAAGAAGTAATGAGTAATTAGATTATTTACGATATCGATTTAAATTGTTTAAATCATTTAATGTATTAATTGTTAATTCGGGTTTATCAATTTATAAACTTGTGATTATGTTATTTGTATCACGAGATTATGTATGCCTAATATGATTTGCAAAATCAGATAAAATTGATTTAACAAGATTAAATTCAATTATTTTTTAAATTACTTATTTTAATTCTTTTTAAAAAAGGCTAACGCTCATGTTTTATAAATAAAAAAAATTAATAAAAAGTTATAAATTTATTTATTTTTGGGGACGTGTCGACGTTAGTAATTGTTTAGATAATAATTAAATTAATTATTTTATTAATTAATTTCTCTTTAGAACGAGATTCTAAAAGATTTTGAGATAATCTAAGTTGTAAATCAGTGTTATTTTAACTGAAAGTTATTTTGAATTATTTTAGAATAAGAATCTAAAATGGACTATAGGATACAACCACAACAATTCAAGTGCCTCAAGGACTCCCGCTTGCACAGGGTCTGGCAGGGGTAGGATGTACAACTCTTTGACAACATGAAAAAACCAAAAGCCCTGCCCCCGCATGATACACTTTTTATCGAAAAGCCTTTCTCAATTCCAACAGAATTTCCTTTTGAGTTTGAAACTTGCTCGAATTGGATATCGATTTTTGAAATCTCAATAAAGCATGTTTAGTTTACAAAGATGATTTTCCGCTGTTGCACATTGATTTGCTCATGCACAAGACTATTGTGCGCAGCCTTACCCCATTACGGTAAGACCCTGATGAGAGACTATTTCTCAGGACCCCAAACCTGATGGATGATAGTTGATGATAGTTATGATGGTCATGAGCAGCCTGTATGAAGAGAATGTGAAGTATGTAAAGCATAGAGATCATGCGAGCCATATATGCATGTAGACATATAATCATGTATGCATATAAGCAAATAAACATATAGGCATGTATGCTTGGGGGCATATCAGCCAGAGCAAAAGGTAAGAGTAAAGAAGCTTGTAGCGGAAAGATCATACATAAGTTAAGATTATTTTAAACATAAAAAATTTATAAAAATTAATAAATTTAATTTTAGAAAAAGATTCTAAAATGGACTATGAGATAGTCTAAAGCTTATTTAATTTTCAGAATGAGATTCTAAAAATAGACTATGAGATAGTCAAAGTTATAAATCGCTACTGATTTTAAATAAAATTAATTTTATTAATTAATTTAATTTTTAGAAGTACATTCTGAAAATAAATTATGAGATAATCTAAATTTTAGTATTATTTTAAATATAAAAAAATTAAATTAATATTAATTAATTTAATTTTAGAATGTGATTCTAAAGAATAGGTCATGAGATAATATATGGTATCATTTTTAAAAGTATAATTAATTAACTAATTTTATTGAATAAATTCATAATGAGATTCTAAAGC
The DNA here is from genome assembly GCA_018398585.1 of Simmondsia chinensis. Taxonomy (NCBI): domain Eukaryota; kingdom Viridiplantae; phylum Streptophyta; class Magnoliopsida; order Caryophyllales; family Simmondsiaceae; genus Simmondsia; species Simmondsia chinensis. The sequence continues at coordinate 8,534,683 of JAGTTD010000025.1, forward strand.
AAGATTATGAGATAATCGATGTTGTAAAATGATAGTGTTTTGAATAAATTAATTAATTAATTTTGGTCAATTTTAGAATGAGATTCTAAAAGGGGTTATGAGATTATCCAGGTTATAAATGCAAGTTAATTAAGAATGACTAGTTTTAAAAATCAAGTGGGAGAGAGGTTTCAATTGTTGCAACCTCACAGTCTCTATTACCGGTCTAGCAGTATACTAGATCGATAGACCTTCCTGCACCGGATATTAGTTTATAGATTATAGTGTTAGACTACTATTGGGGTAAACCAATGTGCAAAGAAGCGATGCGACCACACTGCCGGGGAGTATTACGTGTATTTGTATGGAAGTTTAGGTAATGGTTTACACTTGACTAGCTTGATGCATTAGCCTCCCCGAGGAGCTCTGTGATGTAACTTTAGAGACTAAGGTAAAGTGGTAAGTTAATTATGTTTAGTAAGAGTTACAAGAAAACAGGTTATTTGAGAATAGTTCTCACCCAAACTAGCTTCGTGCGACCCCGCTGCCGAGGAGTAAGGAGTTTTACATTTGGGTCGTCATTGTATGTATTATAGTACAGTTTGGTGGATATCTGACTTATTGTGTATGCTAAATTAAAAGAATAGATATCACTGCATTATACATGAATCTTGTTAGATAGTTACACATATGTTTGCATTTACAGTATTTTAAAATGGATATGACTGGTGAACTTTACTTGATTACTACTAATGTATAATGAATTCATTGTACCAATTTACTTTGCCTAGAAAAAGCAAGTTGGACTTAGTTATCACTTGCAAGGGACCTATTGAAAAGAAGTAAAAGGGCAAGATTGCCATTATATTAACGAATTCCATAAAGAAGTCGGCAAAAGGAAAGTATTTCTTTTGTGAGAAGACTGGCCACTGGATGAAAAACTGCACTAAGTGCTTATCTTCTCTTCTTGTAAAGACTACTAAGCCATCAGGTGAAGACATGTTGATATCTCACTTAGTTGAGCCATGCACAGTTGAGAGTCCACCAGGTTCTTGGTGTGTGGACTCAAGTTCAACTAACCATGTCTGTAATATGCTACAGGGGCTCCGGCTAACCAAAAGGCTGCATGATGGGGAGCTGTACCTAATGGTTAGGGACAGTATAAGAGTAGTGGTCTTAATTGTAGGAGATGTTAGCTTAGTCTTTAGTGCTTAAGTTTTTATTTTTAAAAGAGTGTATATCTGTAGCTACTCTGCACAAGAATTTGATTTCTGTATCTCCTTTTATGAATAAATGTTATTCAGTTGATTTTGATTATGTACCATTTAATACAAGAAATAAAGTTAAAAACTATACATGTGTAAATAGTTTATTCATGTTATTTTCCTAAATGAATCTAACACAAGCTCATTTGTTCAATCTCCTAAATAAAACACCCTAAAAGGAATAATGCCTACCCATGGCACCAACCTTTAGGTCATAGTCATTCGAATCGGATCCAAAGACTAGCAAAAGATGGACTCAGAGAGGCTTTGGACTTGAGGTAAATACCAGCCTGTGAATTCAGCAAAGAATGAAAGCTGACGAAGTCTGTTCTTAAGAGTAAAGGCAACAAGGTTGGTGACTTGCGTCAGCTGGTTCATACATATGCATGTGGACCAATGAATGTTCAAGCAAGTGGTGGATATGAGCACTTCATCACATTTACTGATGATTACTGAAGGTACTTGCATGTTTAATTAATGCGACATGAGTTGGACTCCTTTGAAAAGTTCAAACATGAAAAAGTTGAAGTTGAAAAGCAATCAGGTAAATAAGTTAAGTTACTTCGATTAGATCGAGGTGGTGAATATCTTTTAGGTAAGTTTCTAGATTTCCTAATTGTAAATGTAATAAGATCTCAGCTTTCCGCTCCGGGTACACCATAGTAGAATAGTTTTGCAGAAAGAAGGAATAGGACATCGTTAGAGATGGTAACGTTTATGATGTGTGATGCTACTTTACCAATCTTATTTTGGGTTATCCCAAAGGAACAACGGTGGTCTTCTTTACATTATTTTTTATCAAAGGATTTTTGTAAGTATGCAAAATTTTTAAAGGAGGACTTGTGGTAGTTTAAAAAAGCAAAAATAGAGTAGTGTTAAAGGAGTTAAAAGAAAAAAAATGGCGCTAATCCTAAATAGGTAGACACAAATCAGGATATAGTGGGTGCATTAGATGCACCTACTATTAGGTTGATAGTGTTCCAAGTACACGAGAGCCTATGTGTAGTGGGTGGATTATTAGGGCACCTAACAAGCTCCTGGCGAGAGCCTTAATAGCTGACAATGCTATTGAATCTAATCCTCTCAGCTACAATGATTCAATTAAAGACAAAGATGCTGACCATAGGATCTTAGCAATGAAATCTGAGATAGAATTTACGTATTCGAATCAGGTCTGGGATCTTGTAGAGGCGCCTGTTGGTATTAAGCTCATTGGTTATAAATGGGTCTACAAGAGGAAAAGAGGAGCAGATAGGAAGGTAGAGACGCAGGACCGGTTGCTAAGGGTTTTACCTAAAAGGAAGGAACCCATTATGAGGAGACTTTCTCCCCAGTAACCATGCTGAAGTCCATGAGGATACTCCTATCCATTGCAACTTATCATGAGATTTCGCCAATGGATGTCAAAACAGCCCTTTTGAATAGTCGTCTTGAGGAAGACATCTATTTGATGCAACCAGACAATTCCATTGGCAAAAATCAAGAGCATATGTTATGCAAACTGAAGAAGTCCGTGTATGGACTGAAACAGGAATCACGCTCGTTGAATATTGCTTTCAATGAAGCGATTTAAGTCTTATGGTTTTTAGCAATTGGTTGACGAACCAAGCATGTACAAACAACGTCAAGAGAAAGGAGTGACTTTCTTAGTATTGTACGTCAATGATATATTACTCATTAGGAATGATGTAGGGGGGTTATCAGCTATAAGGATTTGGTGAGCTAGTTCCAGCCGGCTATACTGATTTAGACTTTTAGTCAGATAGAGATGCCAGACGTTCGACATCCAGGCATGTCTTTACCCTTGGTGTACAGTATTGTAATGCTGACTTCGCCGTAGAGGCTAAATATGCTGTAGCTTCCGAAGCTACAAAGAGGGTATGTTAGTTGAGATAGAATAATAGACCTAGTAGACTTTTGGTTCATACATAGAAGGGGTGAGTACAAAGCTTGTCATAAATTTGTTTAAGGACAAGTGGGAAATTATCAGGAATAGTGCCCAAAAATCAAGATTTATTCAGTTATTTTATTCAAAAACATAATTGAAGATCTAGTCATTTCCTTGTAAAATTTTCATAAGCGAGCATTTATACTACATGTGATTTTCTTTTTTGAAACATCCATGAGATGGGTGGAGTCCTCAGATTGCAATTTACATGTTTGTTTTAAGTGGTTTACGAGATTAACCAACAAATAGACTTGGAACACATGGTATGGATTGTTGTTTGAAACACTTATAGTTGAAGACAAGTTTGGACCACTTGTGTCCTGAGACTATAACGTGACACTTTAGATGACTTGTCTTAGTAATGTGGATGGTGATCTAAAAGTGTTATGTTGGTGTGTTTAAGAAGATTGGCACGCTTAGTTGGACCATATGAGTCGCTTGTTTCTAGACTACTTTCAGAGATCCGTGATTCATGTTGTACTGCTTGAGCGGCGCCTCAAATTCTGAGAGTATTCTAGACTTGTGCATGGAATGTTAGTTACGTTGGTATACTATAAGCACGGTTTACACGCATGACTAATTTCCCACGTACAGAGGGTAGTGGCGTGAAGTGTGACAAGGATCAAGTATTCAATAGAGAATCTACAGTCTCTTATGAGATATAGGAATCCTCTTAGTTGATTCGAAAATATTTGAATGGTTTTAAATCTTGAGCCAAAGTATTCCAGGTGTTTGACATTTGGAATTTATACTACGCATATGTTTAAGTGTAGGTAAATTTTTCAGTGATGGGGGAGTCGATAACTAATGGAGAAGCTGTGAGGAGAATAATTATAGTTGTTATATTTATCCTTTGTCACGGATATCTAGTGGAGGGGTTGTTGTCATCAATACAGTCTATGAGAGAGATATTGAATAAATGGTTTAAGTCTTGAGTGCAATGAGATTTATTAAGTGGAATTAAGTCTCAATTAATAGTAATTAAATTATTTCATAAGATGATTAATTTAACTCTTTTGAAGTTAGATTTAAATTATCCCTGATTCCCTGCACAAGTCTCTGTAATTATTGCCATCGGAAAAATATTAAAAGATTCATGAGGTGAATTATTTATCCATGAGTTGGGTTGATTTGGGTAAATTAATTTTGCAAAATATTATTCATGAGATGAACAAAAGTTAAAAATTATAAAATAAATTATTTTTAAAATTAAAATTCATAAGATGAATTTTTACATGTGGGAAGCAAAGCAATAAAAATAAAAAATAAATAAAAAAAATAAATATCGCATATTAGGTCTCAATTTGTCTTTTGAATCAGACAAACGGGACACATGTCGTGCACTGGGACGTCAGTCGTAGCTATCTGCACCCTTATAAGCGGGCAAATGAAATTGCGGCACGTGGCACATGTTTAATTCAAACACGCGCTGCTTTGTACTCAAGTAAAACGCATCGTTTTTATTGTTTTATATGCTAAACGTTGTGCTTTGTTATTTGAGCTGCGAATCCGACATCGAAAAATCCACCTATCTTAGCTCCAGTATACTACTATAAATAGAGACACCTATTCCAAAAATTTGGTATTGAATTGAAACAAATTATTTTGAGTTTCTTGAATTATTTCGGAGACCTAATTGGAAATAAAAATTTATGTTAAAATTTTTTATTTCCTAGTTTAATATTTTTCGAAGCCCACCCTCCATGCAGCTCGAGGTGATTGCTTAGAAGATCACGGGGTCTCAATTCTGGTATTACTCTGAAGAAGATTACTTTCTTTCTAGTATTTTTATATTGGTGCAATTCCAGCTACATTATTTTCCTTCACTCTTAGTTTTCGCATTTCTATTTATTTGCAGTATTTGTCATTATGCCTGTTTAATTTTATATGTTGTTATGAATGTATTAGAATAAAAGTCATGTAGATCTAAACTAAGAATTGAGATATGTAGATTTAAATTATAAATTTAAATCTCTAGATTTAAAATTATGAATTCTAAATCAATCTTGGGTTTAGAATTATGAAATCTAAACCTCTTTCACCGCATAAACTAAATAAAATTATGGAGAGTTTTTAAAATTCGTCCCAAAAATTAGTATTATAGCAAAGAGATTTATATGTATAACTCTATTCCCGGGGGCTCTTGCGCATGAGGTGTCACGGCACATGTCTCTCCGATTGGGGGCTTAGGTCGAGAGGAGAGTCTCCTACTTTAAGTGCCCTAGTAGGTGCCTTTTATTACTATAGTTGAGAACTTTGAAGCCAACAATTCGCATAAGAGTTAATCTTTTCCAACAACTGGTATCAGAGCCAGTCTCTGATTAGATTCATAATATACATAAATAGGTATAATGAGATAAATATAAATAGATTTGTGATTCAATTCTCTCATATTTTCCTCCTCTTTGTATGAAATACATACATATATTTATATATTTATTTAATTTATTTTTTTATTATAAATATAGAACATGCTTCATTAAATTTTTTAATCGACCATATGTATATGCTCCTTGTGAATAAAATTTTTGGATCGGCCGCTAGCAAGAGCTTAGTGATTGGTAATGGGAATTCATCCTTAGGGTAGTGCGTCATTCAAATCTTAGAAGCCCACACAAATGCAAAGCTGCCCATTCTTCTTTCTCATAGGCACACTGTTCGCCAACCATGATGGGTATTGAGCATCATGAATAAAATAGATTCTATTAATTTTTCCACCTTAGCCTTTATTTGATCAATCAACTCTAGTCGAAAGCGTCACTGTGATTGTATCTTTGGTGCTGTGTATTTGGACACGACCAACTTATGCACAACCTTGGATCCAAGCCAGGCATATCTTTGTAACCCCAGGTGAACACATCCCTTTATTCGTGAAACAAATTTTCACACAACATCTTTTCATCAGGATACAGTAGGGTGTTGACAAAATTGGTTTTGGATCTTCATCAGCTCCCAGGTTAGTTTCTTGAAGTTCATTAACAATTGTTGGGCCTCTATCCTCTAATTTTCGTGAAGTTGGCTCAACTAGTCCAACGAAGTCCAATGTGCGCTTTTGGATATCTGGAGTCACATGACCTTCTTGCTGAGACTAATCTTCATCATTGATTTCCATCTCATCTTGAATGGCATTACATGATACTTCGTTTCGAGCCAAACTAGAAAAGGTAGAAGACTCGAATCCCTCACAATCCTCCTTTTTTGAAATGGATGTAATGTTAATATGCCCGGCTTGTTCCTCACTAATGTCGCCATATTTGAGGATAATGGGCTTCAGCAGTTTTTTTTTTTCCAAGTCCTTTGAATTTTATTATCTCGATCTTTTTGGGATTTGACCCAAAAGGTTTCCCAATCTCTGAACGACAGAAACGCGAGGTGGCGTTGGCTTATCCTCTTTGAAGAGTTCTTATTCTAATGTAGTTGGAGTCATAGGTTCAATATCATATGCCTTACTCTTTGCTTTTCTCATTTTGATCCTTTTAGGATTTGATACGAAAGGCTTTGCTAATCTCTGAAAGGCTAAGACCCAAGGTGGCATGGGCTCATTCTCTTTGACGATTTTTTATTCTTGTGTCGTCAGAGTTACATGTTTGGCAACATACACCTTAGGATCCCCGACCTCTTGTGAAATTTTTAAGGTGATGGTAATTTCACTTAAAGGAGGCACTTCAAGGTTCATACCATCATGCATAATCATTTTTCCCTCATCAATTGGGACTTTCTTGGCACCATGTTTTCCCGTCAACACCCTAAATCGGGGGTGAGCAAATGTGGATGCAACATTGTTAAATATCACCCTTTAATGTGCTCTTTTCATACCTCCAAAAAAGGTAGAGATGACTAAACCCTTATTGGGCATGGATTGATTCATTCTTCGCAAAGGATGTTCATAATCTCCTTAACTGGAGTCAAGACATTTTGCTGAATTTCCTTTTTCTTTTTTTTCCTGCAGGGCATACTTAAATAGAGTCATAGATTAAGAGGCCTTTGAGGTCTCTTCTCACCAAATGAACACTTCTTGAACTGGAGCTAACAACCTCTTGAGGAGTAATGGGCTTCAGATAGGGTTGCACATGAAAAATCTTTCTCTTTCCTTTTCCAAGACTTTCCCTCATGAGCGTACCATTGGTTGATCGATAAAACTTGGCATCGGCATAGTTAACATTTTCTCGTGAAATGGGTGGGGGTCTTTACGAATCATTCGTTCAACCTTATTTTCCTCTGCACATTTCAGGCACTAATGAAGTGTAGAGACTATATATTTACTACTGTGGAGCCAGGGTTTCCCTAATAGGGCGTTGTAAGACGTATTTGCATATATATCATGGAAAAGGGCATCCTTGTAAAGGTAACCAACTTCGATTTTCAGTGTAAAAGTGCCTAAAGCTTTTTGCCCTACTTGATTGAATCCTTGAATCATGAGCAAAGTAGGTGATAGTTGGTTTAGCATTATCGCCATAGCTTGTAGTGTCCTAAGAGAAGAAGATATACTACCAGAACTATAGTTAAGTAGGATTTGGTTCAACACTTTGCCTCGGATTAAACTGGTTATGCAAAGTGGCCTGTTGTGATGTTAAGTCCTGAGTTGGAGGTCCTCATCAGAGAATGTGATACATGCCATCAACTTTTTTTCTTGTTGATTGTGCTAGCGTTTTGTGCGTCTTAGCTAGCTTTGGTGTTGACAATTGGAGACCAAAATGAAGGGTGATTTGATCAACTTCAAGGTTTACCTCCTCGATCTCTTCTCTTTCATCAAAAGATACCATGCAATAAGGAATCGTCCATTCTTGTTCCTTGTCTTCATCATTTAAGGTGTCTTCACCGGGATATTCTTTCGGGAAGTAGTCTTTCAAAGTCACAGGGACTCTAGTAAGGGGAACATGCTTGTCATTTGAAACTAGTTTAGATTCCTTCTTTTTGTTCTTCTTTTTTTTCTTCTTCTTCAAAGGATTCTGTCCTAAGATCTTCACATCTGGTGGATTAGAGTTTGAGTGATGTCTTTTCATAACACTCCCCTACTGAAACAGGTCTGCCACCCATACTTATCATCATCATCGTCGTCAGAGTTAGAATCCCAAGCCTCCGGTTTAGTCATAAGTTTGTAAAGACTGGATATGGCTATTCTAGGCCAAGGCATATTAGGATAAGCCCATTAAAATGAAATGGACTTGCACAGTGCTAGGAAGTAACTCCACTGTTGGTATATTGTCCTCCTTAAAAAGTAATGAAGCACCATCTTCACGCTCCACCTATAGTGTCATATTGGATGAAGCCATTGCCCCCTTGGAGGATTTTTCGGCTTTGATTTCAATCTACCCTTTGTTGATCATGGCTTTGATTATGTCCTTACGGACATAACAATCGTCAATCGGATGATTCACAACCCGATGATAAGGGCAATACTTAGGGCTATCAGCCTTGTTAACTTCACATGGATGTTTTGGCTCAGGAGCGTAGTCACTTTTGCGGCTATCAACCCATCTAAAATGCCCTGCGCATCATCGTTATTGAAGGGGTACTTCCTCTCCTTTCTTTCTTGGAGAGTGAGCATTTGAACCTGCCTCCCTTTGCCTTTTTTCACTTTTCCTATTAACGACGTTGTTGGGCTTCTCAGTTGTTTTAATGAAGGCGGCCATGGCTTCACCCCTTATAGCTTCTTAATTTCTCCCTTTCTTTCATCGACCGTTCGAGGCTTATGAAAAGCAATCTTTTTGTTAAGCGATTTTCCTCTCAACATTACAGGCTTTGGTAACGAGCGCATTGGAAATTTGGGGCTTTGCAATAAGGACATATGCAGCTACCTCTATCTCAAGGTTGTTGGCACACATCTACATTGAAGAGTGTTCACTCAATCTCTTGGGACATTCAAAACTTAAGCTCGTCCATCGGGTAATGAAGTTGTTTGCGCTCTCATTTGGCTTTTGAACTGCAAAAGCAAGATCCATTATCGACATTTTTTCTTGGAATTCACAAATTAATATAGAAATGCCTTCCACAAGTCATCCCAAGTTTGAATTGACTCGGGTGGCAATTGAGTGTACCATGTAAACGCCAATCCTTTTAGACACTGAACGAATTGTTTGATCAGTAAGGCAACACTCAAGGCTTGCTTGCGCCATGCAAAGTGAAAGTGGGCCAAATGTTCATGCAGTGACCCATTAACCCCATCAAACCTCTCGAACATAGGTTTTTGATATCCGCGAGGGACTGACATTGTATTGCAGTAGATATGGCTTCTGATAACCTAAAACTGGCGGGTTTATAGAGGCCTGGTATTCCTTTATCCCCTCCACTATCATGGCTTTAATGTTTTGTTGTGTCATCTCAAACTGCTGACTCTAAGCCTCTTCTTATGACTGCGGAACTTGTGTTGATGCACTACCTCGACTTGCTACTTGCACAGTGAGCATAGCAACTTCGGCCTTCTGTTAAAAGAGGTTTTATTGCAATTCCCATAACACCTCCTTTACGCTTGTGGTTCCAATTACTAAAACCAGCATATACTCTGATTGATCTTGTATGTTCAACTTCTCCCGTATATCCCTCAGAAAATCATGTCCAACAAATAGAGACTTATGTCTCCATCCATGAGTAAGCTTCTGTCCTCCATGTATTGGGATGGATTTCAAAAATTTTCCTGAATTTAATAAATTTAACGTAGTGGAAGGGTTTAAAATTCTAAATTTTAAACCTAGGGTTTGATTTAAAATTCTTTATTTTAAATCTACAGATTTAAATTCCTAATTTAGATCTACAAGCTTCCACTCTAATATATTCACAATAATAAGATGAACTTAAAAAAGGCATAATAAGAAAAACTGTAAATAAATAAGAAAGTAAAAATTTAAAAGAGAATGAAAGAAAGATATACCCGAAATTGCTCCAAAATAAGAATACTAGAAATAAAAATAAAACTCCTGAATGCTAAGAAAACTGAGACTTAGTGGTCTTCTATGTATTGACCTCGGACTGCCCAGAGAGCGGGTTTCGAAAAATATTAAACTAAGAAAAAAAATTTCAATGGAAATTGTTCTCTTCAGTAGGGTCCCCGAATGTCAACACTTTCTTAAACCCTTAATTTAGAAATAATTGATGAACCTTGAAAATAATACTCTTATTTATAGTAGGATACCAAAGCGAAAGAATACAAAAAATTGAATTGGGATTGGAAATTATACGACAAAACGCAATGTTTCAAAACAAAACCAAGTCAAAATGTCGCGTTTCAAATGCTGCGTAAACTTGCGTGTTCGTGCCAATTAAATGCTGCCATGTGGCAGCACATGATTCGCCCGCTCGCACGGACGCGGACACCCACACACGTTGGTTCGCCTGATTCAAAATGAGCGGATCATGAGCTGCTTTTGCAAATTTTTTCCGTTTGTTTCTCACATGTAAAAATTCATCTTATGCGTTTTAATTTTCAAAAATTATTTTATTTTATAATTTTTAAATTTTTTATTCATCTCATGAATATTGTTTGGCAAAATTAAATTTACTCAACTCATGAATAAATAATTCATCTTATGAATTCTTTAATATTTTTTTGATGGTAATAAATGTAGAGGCATGTGTGAAGACCTCGGAGACAATTTAAATCTAGCTCCAAATGGGTTTAATTAATTGCAATCTTATGATAAAATTTAACTACCATTTAATAGGACTTAATTCCACTGAATAAATCCCACTGCACTCTTGACTTAAATCATTTATTCGATATCTTCATAATAGACTGTATTGATTACAACAACCCCTCTACTAGATTTCTATGACAAAGAATAAATATAACCACAATCATTATCCTTCTCATAGCTTCTCCGCTAGTTATCGACTCGCCCTTCACTGAATAATTTATTTACACTTGAACATATTCATAGTATAACTTGGGACACTTTGGCCAAAGTTTCTGAATCATTCAAACATTTGCAATAAACTAAGGGGACATATCTATCTCATACAAGACCATAGAATCCATATTGAATATCTGATCTTTGTCCCACTTCACGCCGTTACCCAGCGTATGTGGGAATTCAGTCATTTGTCTTGAGCTTACTTATAGTACACCAAAGCAACTAACTTATATGCACAAGTCCATAATACTATCAAGATTTAAAGTCATTGTTCAAACTATACAACATGAATCACTCATCTTCGATATTAGTCTAGAAACAAGAAACCCACATTGTCAAACTTAGTGTGTCAATCTTATGAAACACACTAACATAACACTTTTGGATCACTATCCGCGTGACCAAGATAAGTTATCTAAAATATCACGCTATAGTCTTAGCATACAAAGGGTCCAAACTTATCTTTGACTACAAGGTTTTCAAAGAGCAATCCATAATTTGTTCCAAGTCTATTTGGGGGTTAATCTCATAAATCATTTAGAACAAACATGCAAATTGTAGTTTGAGGCCCATCTCATGGATGTTACTAAAAAGAAAATCACATGAAGTCTAATTGCTCACTTACACAAATTTAACAAGGAAACAACTGGTACTTCAATTTTATTCATTAATAAAATAACATTTATAGGACTAATTTGGATTTTTAGGACAACATTCCTAACAATCTCCCATTTGTCCGAAATTCAAACTACTATACAATTTCTATCCATCCCTTCTATAAAGGTCTAGTGAGTCAAAGTCTTAGTAAAGTCAATTACTCTATCTGGACCAACATGTCCTCTTTGGAACTTCTGAAGCTGCAGCATATTCAACCCTATGGCGATGTCAGCAATACAATACTGCTTGACACTCCTCGCACCAGTGGCTCCTACTCTAAGGGTAAACACATGCCTAAACGTCAAATGTGTAGCATCTCTATCTGATTGGAAGTTTGAGTAAGTATAGCTAACTAGAACCAACTCGAATTGACTTAACAACCAAATCTTTACAGATATTAACACCCCTACATCATTACCAATGAGTTGTCTATCGTCGACATACATTACCAAGAAAGTTACTACCTTCTCTTAATGTCATTTGTACACGCATGTTTCATCATCCAATTCCTCAAAACCATAAGACTTAATCACTTCATTGATTCAAATATTCCATGTCGTGATGCTTGTTTCAGTCCATATATGGACTTTTTCAATTTGCATTCCATGTGCTTTTGATTCTTGCCAATGAAACCATCTGGTTGCACCATATAGATGTCTTCTTCAAGACAACCATTCAGAAAGGCAGTTTTGACATCCATTTGCCAGATATCATAATCATAATGAGTTTCAGTGAATAGGAGTATCCTTATTGACTTTAGCATGGCTACTGGTGAGAAGGTCACATCATAATCGATTCCTTCCTTTTGGATAAAACCTTTAGCAACCAGTCTTGGCTTGAAGATCTCTATCTTTCTGTCTGCTCCTCTTTTCCTCTCGTAGAGCCATTTACAACCAATGGACTTAATGTTAATAGGCGCCTCTACCAGATCCTAGACCTGATTAGAATACACCAGATCCTAGACCTGATTAGAATACACAGGCTCTATCTCATATTTCAATGCTAAGACCCATTGGTCAGCATCCTTATCTTTAATTACCTCATTATATATGAGAGGATTAGATTCAATGTCACGGTCAACCACTATGGTTCCGGTCATGAACCTGTCAGGTGCCCTAACAATCCTCCCACTACGCCTAGGCTCTTGTGTACCTAGAATTGTCTCGACCCTATCATTAGGTGCATCTAATGCATCCACTGTATCCTGAGTTGTCTCTAGCTATATGGAATTAGTGTCATTTTCTTTCAATTTCTCTAACGCTACTCTGCTTTTTCTTTTGTTGTCTACTACAAAGTCCTCCTCTAAATATTTCAAATTTGCACTTACAGAAACTTTTTGATCAAAATGATTATAGAAAACACCACCACTTGTTCCCTTGGGATAACCAAAAAACATGCACATCTCTGTCCTCGGTTCCAGCTTGTCAATATTCTTTTTCAACACATATGCTGGGCACCTCCAAATATGAAGGTACCTTAGACTTGGCTTTCGTCCAGTCCATAGCTCCACAGGTGTTTTAGGAATTTACTTCTATGGAACTAAGTACAGAAGATATGCGGGTGTCTCTAAGGCATAACCCCAAAAAAGAGATTGGTAAAATAGCATGACTCAACATGGACCTTACCATCTCTAATAATATCCTATTCTTTCTTTCTGCAACACCATTTTGCTGTGGTTTACCTGGAGCAAAAAGTTGAGATCCAATCCCATTTGCAGTTTGGAAATCCAGAAACTCACCTGAAAGATATTCACCACATTGATTTAATCGAAATGACTTAACCTATTTACCTATTACTTCTTAACTTCAGCGTTATGCTCTTTGAACTTTCCAAAAGAGTCCTACTTATGTCTCATTAGGTAAACATATCCATACCTTGAGTAATCATTAGTGAATGTGATGAAGTACTCATATCCACCTCTTATTTGAACATTCATTAATCCACATACATCTGTGTGAACCAGCTCTAGCAAGTCACTCAACCCTGTGTTATGAATCAAGATCGATCTTGATTAATAACCTAGGTTTATAGAGTTTATATGAGAAAAGAAGTGACAGGAGATGTGAATTAAGCAGATAATTAGAGATATATTTTCATTCATGAAATGATTCTTATAAGAGATTGAACTATTTATACTAAATCTAGATTAAAAGAAATACATTGCATCCAGACTTCCAAGTAATAGACTCAAGAAAGTCAAGGCGAACAAACCACTTTAACCGCACAAGCAACTTTCCCGGCCAAGAAGACATTTGAAAGCAAATGAAAAAAAAATATGCTTTCATGCTACTTCTCTTGCTGCGACTTAATTCGGACCAGGTGATAAGGCTAAATCATGACAAACCCCCCAACACCCCCCCCCCCCCCCCCCCCCCCCCCCCCCCCAAGGGAACATTCTTGCCTCAAGAATAGAATAAGGGAAATTGAGATCTCAAGAAATGCCAATCTTCCCAAGTTACATTCTCAAAGCTCAAATTACTCTATTGCACCAATGCCTCCTTGATCTGTCTTCCCTGCTACTGCACTGTCCTTGAATCTAAAATTGCTCTTGGCTGCTATATCAGAAGTCCTTGCAATGTAGGCTGTGATTGATCTGCAGGTGTACTTGAACCAGCTATAACAAATTTCTTGAGCAATGAGACAACATAGGGTGAACTATAATTCAAAAGGCAACTCCAGCTTGTATGCTACCTTTCCAACCCATTCCAACACCTTGTAAGGACCTAAGAATCTAGCACATAGCTTGATATTCTTGCACACCGCAATGGAATATTGCATGCAAGGCTGTAATTTCAAGAAAACATAATCACCAATTGCAAAAGTTTTGTTAGTTTCTTTTCTATCAGCGAAATACTTCATCCTTGACTGAGCAACTTGTAAGTTATCCATGAGTTGCTGCTCTAGTTGTTTCCTTTGATCCACCAGCTCATTGACTTCAACCCAATGCAAAATTGCTCCATGTAGCACTAATGGTGCTAGTGGATCGTATCCATACAGGGCCTTGAACGGTGCAGCTCTTAATGCTGAATAGAAGTGGGTGTTATACTAGAATTCCACAAGGGACAGCCATTGATTCCAATTACTTGGATGAGTGAAAAGTCCAACTTAGTATATAATTATTTAAATCATTTGAATATATTTTAAACCATTTTACATCAACTTTTTATCGCTTTTGCTTGGTTTTGCTCGTTTTGAACTCTTTTGCTATTTTATTGTAAAAACACCCATTTTATATTAAATCTTGCTAGGTTTTATCGTTAAAATTAACAAGTAAAATCAAGATACATCAAACAAGAACAAAAAAATTGGCAACACACCTTATTCACACGCCTAAATGCAGTTTTTTACATAAAATAGCAAGTTTTAGCCACAACTGGATTTGGGCGGCTATTTTTTTCATATTTTTTACTCAAATTCATTGTATTATGCATAACCATCATCACCTTGATCTGAAAAAGTAGGTTTGGGTGGTGGATGAAGTAAAAATTACATAAAATAAAGCAAGTTTTGCAAGTTGAAGGGGTGGCAAGATTGGCAAATAAGGTTGAAGACTGAAAATAATATTATTTATTCACCCCTCAAACACTATAAATAGAAGTGTTTGGGATGAGTTTATCGTCCTTCATTCAACAAAAAAAAAAAAAAAAAAACAAAGTGAAAGAAAGAAGAAGAAAACGAGAGGAAGAAAGAAGGCAAGGAAGGAAGAAAGTTTGGTTTGTAATTTTGTATTTTTAGTTCTTTCTATCCTTTTTTCTTTCCAAAGTTCATGAATTTTGTATTAGTTATGTTTTATATTAAGTTTATCACTTTATTTCTAATTCAACGTATTCAATGTTTTGTTATTGCACTGTTGAAGTTTTTATAATTGTTCTTCATGAGTTTTAAATACTTAATCACCATTTAAGGCCTATAATGATTCATAATGAGTCTGAGAGGAGATTTATGATGATTGCTAAGGTGATAAGCACCACAAATTGAGTGAATGCTCGAGAGAGATTAATGCGATTTGCGTTGTTTTTAAGTGAAAATTATAGAGCTTTAAAAACACTTTTCTTATTAAAATTCATGCACGAGAGTGATGGGTTAATATGGAAAAGAGCATGCTAAATGTTGCTTGAGAGAGAATATTTAGTAAATTAGGGTTTTCAACCATTAACACGGAATAACAACTTGAATAACGAGAATAGAAAGGCGTATTGATGCAACTGGGTGAAATCAGATGCTTTGGATGCTATTAAATCATAAAAACTTCAAATTTCAGTAAGCTTAGTTAAAAATCAGTGAACATAATTTGTTTCTTTTTTAATTTATTTCATATCGATATCTTAATTTTTTATCTTTCAAATTGAATTAAAGCTATTAATTTCGGTGCTTGCTCAATAACAATCATTGTGGAAACAATACTCTACTTACTTCTTTCTTACTTGATACAACTAGTGCACTCGCTAACGCATATGCAAAGTAAGCATCAAGTTTTTGGCGCCATTGCCAAGGATTGTCTCTATTTGAGTGATATCGATATCAACTAGTTTTGGTGCTAATTTGTAATTGTTAATAATTTGTAAATTTTATTTAAGTTCAAGAATTTTTTTTTTATTTGATTCATTTGTAAAGATAAATTCTTTTTAGTTTTGTGTTTTTTTTTTGTTATTTTTCTTTTATTTTGTCTTTATTTTGCTATTAAGTTCACTTTGTTATGGTTTTTTAAAAGTTAAATTCGATAATTTTAAGCTTTCAAAAACATTAGAGTTACTACCCTCCTCTTTTTCCATAAAATTATTGTTTTGTTAACTTTTATATTATATTGTTGTGTTCTTAAACTTTCTAATCAATTGCAACTTTATTTTAATTTTATTTTATCATCCAAATACGTTTATCAAAGTTGGACTTGTTTTCTCTAAGTATTCAAACCCTTTAGCAATACCTCTTTTCCCCTTAAAATTTGGCTTAGTTAAAATTTTGTGTTATACTTTTGTAACTTTTAAAAGATTTCTCTTTATTTTTATCCTTGCCTTTAACATTATAGTGGTTTAATTTTACTTTATATGCAAAATTTAATTGAAAAAGAAATAACTCCTTTTGACTCTGAAATCGAAAGAACGCTTTGACTAATCAGGAAAACAAAAAGGACTAAAACCATAGCTAATAATGATGGAAATGATGATGAAAAGACCTTAAAAGATTACGCTGTACCTAGTGTTGGAGGGTGCACTTCCAGCATTCGACGTCCACCAATACAAGCAAACAATTTCGAAATTAAACCCGCTATTATACAAATGATTCAACAAGCTGTCCAGTTTGGCAGTCTACCTAGTGAGGACCCAAACCTGCATATCGCTAACTTCTTGGAGATATGCGATACATTTAAGTATAGTGGTGTTAGTGATGATGCCATTCGCTTAAGGCCGCTTTCGTTCTGACTAAGAGACAAAGCCAAAGCGTGGTTAATGTCACTACCACCAGGAACTATCACCACTTGGGATGATTTGGCTCAAAAATTTCTTGGTAAATATTTTCCACTAGCCAAATTAGCTAAGATGAGGAATGACATTACCTCGTTTGTGCAATACGATAAAGAATATTTGTATGAGGTGTTGGAACGTTATAAAGAACTCTTGAGATGGTGCCCACATCATGATTTGCCAGTTTGGATGCAAGTCTAAAACTTTTACAATGGGTTAGCGCCTGATACTCAAACGATGGTAGACGCGGATACGGGAGGATCCTTAAATCACAAAACTCCAGATGAAGCGTATAAATTGCTAGCAACAACTATGTAAGGGCAATTGAGCAAAAGAAACCTGTGGGTATGTACGAGCTGGATGCAATGACAAAGTTAACTACCCAGGTTTCAATGCTTAAAAAAACAAATGAACATGAAAGTGAATGCCATAAATTCTCTTGCACTTACGTGTGAATTTTGCGCAGGGAAACATCCTAGCATAGAATGCCAAACGGGAAATTCTTTCGCTCCATCAACCCATGAACAAGGCAATTTTGTTTCAAATTTTCAAAAAATATAATCCCTATTCCAACACATATAATCCCGAGTGGAGAAACCATCCAAATTTTTCTGGAATAATCAAGGGATACAAAAATAACCTTTTCAGGCCCCTGAAAGAAAGACTGATCTCGAGGAATTGTTTAGTAATTTTATGCAAGATACTAGAAGTTTCATGCAAAACACTGAAGCAACTCTTTGAAATCTAGAAACCTTGATTCGCAATCAGGAAGCGACCATTAGAAAGCTTGAGACCTAAATTGGAAAGTTTTCAAACCACCTTTTTAAAAGATCTCAAGGTTCTTTACCTAGTAACACTATCATTAACCCACGAGAGCAAGTAAAAGCAATAGAATTACGAAGTGGAAAAATTTTTAAAAACCAACTCAGGTAGACCAAACCATGCCAACTAAACAACCTGTAATTGACTCATCCACTGAAGCAAACTAGGAATTGGAAAATGAGGAAGGGACAAAATTCTAAGAAGAAAATGAACCAAAAAGGGTTGAGCCTCAACCCTACAAACCAAAGGTCCCATTCCCTCAACGCCTGAGAAAGACAAAAGCACACGAACAATTTGCTAAAATTTTGAAAATTTTCAAAAAGTTACACATTAATTTCCCTTTTGCTGACATGTTAGCACAGATGCCCAAATATGCAAAATTCATGAAAGAAATCCTATCTTGGGAGCTTTCGAAATGGTAGCACTTACTGAAGAATGCATGCCATACTGCAAAAGACGTTCCTTCCCAAGCAAAAAAATTCAGGGAGTTTCACGATACCTTGCACCATTGGCTTTGTTAGTTTTGATAAGGTTTTGTGCGATTTAAGTGCAAGTATAAATTTAATGCCTCTCTCTGTTTTTAGGAAGCTTGGGTTAGGAGAAGTGAAGCCTACCACTGTATCTCTCCAATTTGCGGATAGATTAATCAAGTATCCTAGAGGTGTAATGGAAGATGTCCTTGTGAGGGTTAATAAATTCATCTTCCCGACTGGCTTCATAGTGCTTGATTTGGAAGAGGATAGGGAGATACCTCTTATTCTAGGCCGACCCTTCCTTGCGACGGGAAGAACCCCGATAGACGTACAACAAGGAAAGCTGATCCTAAGGGTACATGATGAACAGGCAACCTTCAAAGTCTTTAATTCCATTCACTTTCCCTCTAATATGGATTCTTGTTTTTAGATTGATATTATAGATGAGTTGGTCACTGAGACATTCGGGGACACATTCCCCAAGTTAACCCTTGAAGCGTGTCTAATAAAGTCAGGGACCATAGACACGAAAGACGAGTTAATAAGGGAATGTGCCTAATACTTGGAAAGTTGTGAACCTTTCGATTCACACCACGGAACAAGAGTGGAAGGCATTTGAGCAATTAAAATTTAGCAGAGAACGGAAGAAGAAGAGCCGCCGAACTTAGAGCTCAAGCCATTGCCACCACATCTCAAATATGTCTATCTTGGTAATTCTAACACTTATCCTGTTATTATTAATGCCTCTTTGAGTAATATTGAACAGGAAATGTTAATTAGGGTTCTAAGAGAGCATAGAACAGCAAGCGAATGGACCCTTTCAAATATCAAGGGAATAGCCCTTCTATATGCATGCACAAAATTCTCATAGAGGATAGCTTCAAACCTTCTATGCAACCTCAGCGGCGGTTAAACCTTGCCATGAAAGAGGTAGTAAGAAAAGAAGTTTTCAAATTATTAGATGCCGGGATCATCTATCCCATATCTGCTAACCCATGGGTTAACCCGGTTCAAGTAGTTCCACAAAAAGGGGGGATAACTGTAGTAGAAAATGAGAACAATGAGCTCATCCCTACTAGGACTATCACAGGGTGGAGGGTTTGCATAGATTATTGAAAAATTTATGATGCCACCCGAAAGGACCACTTCCCCTTATCATTCATTAATCAAATGTCAGAGAAACCAGCGGGTCATTCGTATTACTATTTTCTTGACGGATATTCAGGGTGCAATTAAATTTCCATAGCCCCAGAAGATCAAGAAAAGACCACTTTCGCTTGTCCTTATGGTACCTTCGCCTATAGGAGACTGCCTTTTGGGTTATGCAATGCCCCTGCGACTTGTCAAAGATGCATGATGGCAATCTTTAGTGAAATGGTGGAAAATTTAATAGGGGTGTTTATGGATGATTTATCAGTCTTTGGAGCCTCATTTGATGATTGTTTAACTAACCTCTCTATGGTTTTGCAAAGATGCACTGACACTAATCTTGTCTTGAATTGGGAAAAATGTCATTTTATGGTTCAAGAAGGAATTGTGTTTGGGCATATGATTTTAAAAAGAGGAATTGAGGTTGATAGAGCAAAAACTAAAGTGATAGAATGAATATCACCCCCTACTAATCTTAAAGGCATTCGGAGTTTCTTTGGACATGCAGGTTTCTACAGATGGTTCATTAAAGACTTTTCTAAGATCGCTAAGCCTCTTTGTAATTTATTGATGAAAGCTATCCCTTTTAACTTTAATAGTGACTGCATGCATGCCTTTGAAACCTTGAAAAAGAAACTAGTGTCAGCACCAATAATTGTAGCACCTGACCGGACTTTACACTTTGAACTTATGTGCGACGCTAGTGATTATGCTGTAGGGGCTATGCTAGGACAAAGAAGGAACAAAAATTTTCATGTAATTTACTATGCTAGTAAAACTTTGATAGATACACAGATTAACTATGCTACTACCGAGAAAGAATTACTAGTTGTAGTGTTTGCATTTTTTAAATTTTGTTGCTACTTGCTCAATTCAAAGGTAATTGTTTACACTGACCATTCTGCTTTGAAATACCCTTTTACAAAACAGGATGCAAAACCGAGACTAATTAGATGGATTCTCTTGCTTGTAGAATTTGATTTAGAAATCCAGGATAAAAAGGGAACAGAAAATGCTGTGGCAGATCATCTGTCACGTCTTGATCGAGAGGACGAAGGTCCCTTTATCAAATAAAAATTCCCAGATGAAGGTCTTATGATGGTAAGCGAGATTCCTAATTGTCCATGGTACGCTGACATTGTTAACTATTTGGTTGCACAGGAACTGTCCAAGGACATGACCTATCAACAAAAAAAGAAGTTCTTCACTAACTTAAAGCATTATTTCGGGGAAGAACCATTCTTGCGTATGCATTGTGCAGGATTATCAGAAGATGTGCACCTGAGGAGGAAATGGAGAATATTCTGTGCCACTATCACTCTCTTGAAACTGGTGGCCATCATGGTGGGAAAAAAACTGCAGCTAAGGTTTTACAATCTGGGTTTTATTAGCCTACACTCTTTAAAGATGCTTTTAAATTTGTTAGTGAATGTGATAGATGTCAAGGGACAGGTAACATCTCCAAAAAAAATGAAATGTCCCTCAACAACATATTGGTTGTTGAATTATTTGACGTTTGGAGGATTGATTTAATGGGTCCTTTCCCCTCATCATTTTCTAACAGATTTATTTGGGTCCTGACCATCAGTGATGCTAGAGTTGTAGTAAACTTTGTTAGAAAATAAGTGATGGTGGAAAATATTTTCATGACCACCAACTTAAAGCTTTATTGAGTAAGTATGGAGTTACACACTATGTAGGTGCTCCATACCATCCTCAACAAGTGGACAAGTGAAAATTTCAAACTAGAAATTGAAAGTCATTCTTGAAAAAACAGTTAGTGCCCCTAGAAAGGATTGGTCGTAAACGTTAGATGACGCAATTTGGACATATAGAACAGCATTCAAAACACCTATTCGAATAACCTATTGGAATGTCTCCTTATTGACTGGTTTATGGCAAGGCATGTCATTTACCAGTAGAATTGGAACCCAAAGCATACTAAGCCATAAAAACCTAAAACTTGAATTTAGCAGCTTCAGCGAAAACAGGTTGCTACAAATCAACGCGATGGATGAGTTCAAAAATGAGACTTATGAAAATGCTCGAATTTATAAAGACGGAACCAAAAGATGGCAGGACAAGCACATTCTGAACACAGAGTTGGCAGTGGGACAAAAAGTTCCACTATTTAACTCCCGCTTACAACTTTTCCCAGGAAAGCTATGCTCTCGATGGTCAGGACCCTTTATTATAACCCATGTTTTTCCATATGGCACGATTGAGATTTAGAATGAGAAAAAGGATACTTTCAAAGTCAATGAGAAAAGACTGAAACCTTACTTTGATGGAGAGCTCGAGACTCAAAAAACTTCCATTCATCTCAACAATTTCGAATAAGTCACTCAGAAAAATCAAGCTAACAACTATAACTAAAGTGCTTCTTGGGAGGCAACCCAAGTGTTTCTATCCTTACTTATCTTATTTTTCCTTTCATTATTTTTTATTGTCTCATGTTTATGTATATTTTTGTTTAAACAGGTATTTTACAGCAAGTTTTGGGGTAGCAAGATATCAACATACACCATCAACAAGCAATCCTCAAACCCGGGAAGTATCTCCTGCCTCACTTAATCTTTGTAGTTCTTTTAACGTTAAGAACAATGTTAACTCTAAGTTTCGGGGTGGGAAAAGAAATTTTTAAAGTTTGAAACAAAATTATTTCGAAAAGTTTTCCAGTTTTATGCTTTAGAGTGGACTTTAGTGCCTCCCAGAGTTTGGAGCCTTTGTATAGGAATATAAATGGTGTCGGCCGAAAAAAAAGATTGTCTATTTTCTACAGTTTAATCTTTAGTCTTTTAAAAATTTCATAAAAAAACAAAAAAAAAAAGAAAGAAAAAAAGAAGAACTTATCATCATGCTTTTTAGGTAATTTTTCTACTCTTTTTTTAGCTCGTTTGCTTTAATTAGATTTGAATAACCGGATAATCAATTATTTTTGTGTTCTAATTGAAAAACACGATCTAATCTAAGGCATTATCTTGATAAAACCATGGTATTTGACTTCAATAGTTAGCATAGCCGTTTTAGTTTTCTTTCTAATTAAAAGATGTTCAAATTTGAATAGATTGCATAAAGAGCATCGTTTACATAATAGATTTTGAAGAGTTATGCCTAAGTCTAAATAAAAGAAAAATATAATAGAAATAGAGGGAGAGAATCACTAAGCACCGCTATCCTGTTAAAAAAAAGCCTATCATTTGGATATGTGCTATGGTGTGATGGTTTCATGCCTTGATACCACGAGTAAGTAGATCCGTAGGGGTGTTTCAACACCTGGTACCTTGGGCCAACTG
Organism: Simmondsia chinensis; assembly: GCA_018398585.1. NCBI lineage: Eukaryota > Viridiplantae > Streptophyta > Magnoliopsida > Caryophyllales > Simmondsiaceae > Simmondsia > Simmondsia chinensis. Next base: position 8,557,581 of record JAGTTD010000025.1, read on the forward strand.
GAATGGGAGCTACTGCATTGAAAGCCCGCTACAAGGGGTACTTAGAAAGATAACAAGGAACCAAGCACCAAAAAAGGGAAAAAAAAAAACGAGATGAAATCATCTCTAGCACCGCTATCCCATTTTTAAACATTATGAGATATGTGCTACCCATTATGAGGACGTCTTAGTGGCGGCTTCTCTTACTTATGGGTCATCGCCCAGGAGTCGGAGTTTGATTATCGTTTAAGTTATACTCGGAAGTCATAATGAAGTCATCTCATTGGTGGCTTCTCTTACTTATGGATCATCGCCTAGGAGTCGGAGCTCGATTCTCGCTGAAGATATACTCATGAGCCGAAATTGACTTAAGCAAATAAATTCCTCAAAAAAAAAAAAAAAATTTAGTTTTGGGCATACTTGATAAGTCATGCTATGAGTGATATGATTTTTGTCCTCTATTCAGTTTGAATGTCTTGAGATTAGAAAGAATAGATAAACTTAATTTGCTTACCTAACTTTTGAACTCGGTCACCAAGGTAATTGAAAGATTTTTCCTTAGAAAAGATGGTTTTGCCTTTAGAACCTTTAACCTTGATCCTCGGTCATTCTTTTCTAATAAAAGTGCGATTGCTTTAAATTATGGAAGAATTCTTAAAAAACATGAGATCTTGCGCCTTAATGTTTAGCCTTGCTCGAGGACAAGCAAGATTTAAGTTTGGGGGTATTTTGATAAATTTAATTTAGTATATAATTATTTATATCATTTGAATATATTTTTAACCATTTTACAACAACTTTTTATCGCTTTTTCTCAGTTTTGCTCGTTTTGAACTATTTTGCTATTTTCTTGTAAAAACACCCATTTTATATAAAACCTTGCTAGGTTTTATCATTAACATTAACAAGTGAAAGCAAGATACATCAAACAAATACAAAAAATTAGCAAAACACCTCATTCACAAGCCTAAATGTAGTTTTTTTACATGAAATAACAAGTTTTTGCCACAACTTGATTTGGGCGGCTATTTTTTTTTTTCATAATATTTTACTCAAGTTCATTGTATTATGCATGAACATCATCATCTTGATATGAAAAATCAGGTTTGGGTGGTGGATGAAGTAAATAAATACATAAAATGAAGCAAGTTTTGAAAGTTGAGGAAGGGGTGGCGAGATTGGCAAATGAGAATGAAGATTGAAGATAATTTTTGCATTCTTTATTCACCCCTCAAACACTATAAATAGAAGTGTTTTGGAATGATTTTATCATCCTTCATTAAAAAAAAAGAAATTTTTTTTTTAACAAAGTGAAAGAAAGAAGAAGAAAACGAGAGGAAGAAAGAAGGAAAGGAGGGCGAAAAGTTTGGTTTGTAATTTTATATTTTGTATTTTTTCTATCTTTTTTTCTTTCCTAAATTCTTGAATTTTGTATTGGTTATGTTTTATATTAAGCTTATCATGAGCTAAATTTTTTATTCCAAGGCTATAATGTAGCCTAAGTTGTAATATACGCTTATTTCTAATTCAACGTATTCAATGTTTTGTTATTGCGTTGTTGAAGGTTTATCATTGTTCTTCATGAGTTTTAAATTCTTGATCACCATTTAAGGCCTATAATGATTCCTAATGAGTCCCAGAGGAGATTTATGATGATTGCTTAGGTGATAAGCACCACAAATTAAGCGAATGCTCGAGAGAGGTTAATGCCATTTGCGTGGTGTTTAAGTGAAAATCAGAGAGCTTTAGAAACACTTTTCTTATTTAAATTCATGCACGAGAGTGATGGGTTAATATGTAAAAGAGCATGTTAAATGTTGCTTGAGAGAGAATATTTAGTAAACTAGGGTTTTCAACCATTAGCACGTAATAACAACTTGAATAATGAGAATAGAAAGGTGTATTGATGCAACTGGGTGAAATCAGATGCCTTGGATGTTATTAAATCATAAAAACTTCAAAAAAATTCAGTAAGCTTAGTTAAAAATCAGTGAATATATTTTGTTTCTTTACTATTTATTTCATATCAATATCTCAATTTTTGATCATTCAAATTGCATTAAAGCTGCTAATTTCGGTACACGCTCAATGACAACGATACTCTACTTACTACTTTATTACCTGATATGACGAGTGCACTTGCTAACACATACGTAAAGTACCTGAAATATTGCTCAAGGCATTGGTTTACTTTCTCTGTTTGACTATCTAATTGTGAACGGTATGATGAACTTAGAGCCAATGTAGATCCAAGCAACACAAACAGTTCATGCCAAAAGTTGCTGATGAACAACTTGTCTCTATCAGAAATCAAGGATTAGGGCAATCGATGGAGCTTATAACTCTGATCAAAGAAGAGTCTTGCCAATCTTTCAGCAGTAATGGGATGAATAAGGGCCACAAAATGACTAAATTATTTTTGAAACGATCAACCACCACCCAAATAACTTCCTTTCCCTCAGATCTAGGTAGGCCTTCAATAAAATCCATACTGATATGTTGCCAAGCTCCTTTTAGAATTGGCAAGGGTTGAAGCAAGCCTTGGTATGGAACATGCTCACTTTTTGTTCTCTTACAAAACTCACAACGCTTAATTAGTTCCTGAACTTCCTTCTTCAACCAGTCTAATGAATGTATAATTCAAGAATTTCCGGCCTAAGCTGCTTTGTGAGAGGCTACCATAATTTTTTTTCTCAATTCTGAACCTTCTTCGACATAAATCTTCCCTTTAATTCTTATCACGCCACTGATAAGAGCAATTTCAAAATCAGAATCCATAGCTCTTTGAACACGAAGAGCTATAATACAGTCTTGAGCAGATGTATCTTCGTCATATGACTTGACCACTTCGTTCATCCAAGTTGGGACAACTTCTGAGACAACAGCATAATTAGCAACTTCAGAATCCTCTAACCTCCTTAAGAGAGCATCTGCTGCTTGGCTGTCTTTTCCTTTTTGATATTCAGTAGTGTAATGTAAGCCCAACATCTTCATAAGGCCCTTTCTTTGAACCCTCATAGTGATCTTTTGCTAAAATAAATATTTAAGGCTTTGGTGATCAGTTTTGATTATGAAATGACGTCCCTCCAAATAATGCCTCCATTTTTGTACTGCCATTAGAATTGTAATATACTTTTTTGCATATATGGATGATGCTTGATTCTTGTAACTCAAAACCTGACCTAGATAGGCCAATGGTCTTCCATTCTGAGATAACACTGTGCCAATTCCTTTGTTGCAAGCATGAGTTTACACTACAAAGGGCAAAGAAAAAATCAGGCATAATCAATACCGGAGCAAAGGACATAGCTACCTTTAAACGTTCAAATGCTTCCTCAGCCAATTCATTACAATGGAAAGCATCTTTCCCGAGTAAATCTGTCAAAGGCTTTGCAATTAGCCCATAACCGGCAATGAACTTTCGGTAATGCCCTGTTAATCCAAGGAATCCCCGTAATTGTTTAAAAGTTTTGGGAATAGGCCATTCCCTCATCACTTGAAACTTACTTGGATCAGTAGCCACGCCATTCTCTAAGATTAAATGACTAAGATATTCCACTTGCATTTTAACAAAAGAACATTTAGAAAGTTTGGCGTAGAGTTTATGCTGCCTCATGGTCCGAAATATCAGCTTGAGATGATGCAAACAAGTCTCTAAGGAAGGACTGTAAATCAATATATCGTCAAAGAATACAAGAACAAACTTCCTTAAGAAGGGCTTGAACACCAAGTTCATCAAAGCCTAAAATGCAGCTGGGGCATTGGATAGCCCAACAGGCATCACCACTAACTCATAGTGTCCATGGTGTGTTCTAAAAGTAGTCTTGTGGATGTCATGTTCTTGAACTTGAATTTGACAATAGCCCTGCCGAAAATCCAGCTTGGAAAAGTACTTAGATCCATATAGCTCATCCAACAGATTGTCAATGATTGGGATAGGGAACTTATCCTTGATAGTAAGGTGGTTCAATTGAGGATAATCTATACACATTAGAGAGGTACCATCCTTCTTTTAACCAGTAAAACTGGAGAAGTTAATGGACTATGATTGTGCCTGATGAAGTTACACTTCAACAACTCATCAACTCACCATTCAATCTCACTCTTTTGTGAGCGAGGATATTTGTTGGTGAAGGTTCACAGGATTTGACCCACCCTTCAATGGAATAGCATGATCGAATGCTCTCCTTCTTGGTAATGTGCTAGGTTGCTCAAATAAATCTTGGTACTTCAGTAACAATGAATCAAAACATAGATTAGAATTCACCTGCTATTCTTCTGAAGTAGCACTGATAGAATGACGCTGCCCAGTAAAGTGATAATTTCCTTTCTTAAGCACACCTTGCAATTGCTTTCCACTCATCAGTTGTATATGTCCTTGTTCCCTAATTCTTTGCATCTGAACTTGGCCTTCCTTTTTCAAATGATACAGTAAATTGAGCAAAATTAAAGAGTAAAGGACTGATGTTCTTCATCCAATCAACCCCTAGGACCATATCACAGCCTCCTAATCTTAGCACTTTAATGTCATTTTCAAAGTTATATCCTTGCATCAGCCACTTGAAGTTCCTACATTTAGTCTATGTCAAGATTGAATTACCATCTGCCACTATAACAAAAAAATTGAGTAGTTTTAATCAGCTCATGCCCAGCCACCCTTACAATCTTGGGATCTTCAAAGCTATGCGTACTCCCACCGTCGATCAAGATCAGCAAGGATTTACGTCCAACTAGTCCCTTGATTCTAATGGTATTATGTGAACCCTTCCCAGTGAAGGCCTTGACAGAGATCTCAACCTCATATTCATCTAATTCCTCACCTTCCTTTTCTATCTGCTCTCTAGATTCAAGATTTCAACTGCATCTATTATAGAGGCTGACATAAGGTATTTTGGATCACACTTATGTGCAAAGATATGGCACTGATTTTACTTGAAACAAAGCTTCTGAGACCTCTTTTCTTCCATGCTCAAGGATCTATTATTTGCTTGAAAGGTTCTAGATTAAGAGGCTCCAATTGGTGCATTCCTTCCCCTCTGAGCTTCAGGAGTAGCCAAAACCATGCTTTCTACCTTCCTGGCTTTAGAGTAAGCTCGAGACAAACTTATAGGATCAAATGCCTTAACCAAATTCTTGATTTTAGGCTTAAGTCCACTCACAAAACTCGAAACATTGTAAGCCTCAGGTACTTCTGGATACACTGTCAACATCCTTGCTCTTAGACTTTCAAATCTGGACATATATTCCCTCACAGTTGTTACTTGAGTCACTTTATTGAAATTATCCATAATATCACTCACATCTTCATCCTTGTACCTCTCACAAAGCTCTTCCACAAACACAGGCCACGAAATTGTAGGATTACTATGCAATAAGCTATAATACCACACTTCCAATTCTCCAAGCAGATAAACAGCACCCAGTTCCACTTTTTCACCCTCAGCTATCTTATAGGAACGAAAGTACCTTTTGCATTTCCTCACCCAAGACTGCAGCATTGCTCCATTAATTCTACTCTTGGCTGTTTAACTCTATTGCTTCTTGCAATTGATACACTATCTCCACTGTCAACAGGTCCTGGTGGAGGATTAGATCCGGAGGTCTGATCTGTTGGCTTGCTGGAAGAAGAATACTCTCTCCAACAGGCGGATTCTTCCTCTGCACTTGCAGTTGCAAGCCTACAAGCTGATGTGACTATGTATCAAACCCCTGTGATTGTGAATCAAACCTCTAGTCCTTGTCTTGCTTCATTGACAGTATCAAGTTTTGCATCTGATTCCACATCTGCTCAATCCAGTCACCTTGATGACTTCCTAAATCAACACCTACCACCATAGCAGCATAAGTAGTAGTGTTATTAGCAGCATTATCAGCTGCATTAGCTTGTGTAGTCACACCACCTACCATTTGTGCTGATTCTTTTGTCTGGCCAGATTTGTGAACAATCTAAGCAAAGACCAAATAGATAAGGCTTGACAAGTGCAACTGCAATCAAATTGAAGCAATGTCAATCCGATCGTATGCAAAGCTCAAGCTCTGATACTAATTGTTATGAATGAAGATGAAACATGATTCATAATCTAGGTTTATAGAGTTTAAATGAGAAAAGAAGTGAAAGGAGATGAGAATTAGAGATGAGAGAGAGAATCCAAAGATATTTTCATTCATGAAATGATTCTTACAAGAGATTGAACTATTTATAGTAAACCTAGATTAAAAGAAATACCTTGCGTCTGGACTTCCAAGTAACTGACCTAAGAAAGTCAAGGTAAACAGACCACTTTAACCGCACAACCGACTTTCCCGCCAAGAAGACATTTAAAAGAAAATGAACTAAAATATGCTTTAATGCTACTTCTCTTGCTGCAACTCAATCCGGACTAGTTGCTAAGGCCAAATCATAACACCGTGTTGCCTTTACTCTTCAAGACAGACCAAGTCATCTTACCTTCTATGCAGGATTCGCAGACTGGTAATGACTTCAAGTTAATGTGACCTAATCGTTAGTGCCATGTATAGGCAATGTCCCTTTTAGGTTGTTTTCTCTTAGGAGATTGAACAAGTGAGCTTGTGTTAGATTTCTTTAAACAAATATTAGAGTTTCAATTGGGAAATAACATGAATGGACCGTTCACTCTTGTACCTTTGCAAATAAACAAATTATTTCTCAAAACAAATAGTTCAGATATGAAATTTAATGAATAACCATTATCCACCAAATAAGAGAGAGAAATCAAATTGTCACGCAATACAGGTGCAAATAAATAGTCCTTAAAAATCAAAACGCTTCCTCTAAATACTAAGCTAACATCTCTTTCTCCTAAGAGCACTACTCTTGTACTGTCCCGGATGATCAGTTACAGATCTCCATCATGCAGCCTCCTGATTAATCTGAGCCCCTATAATATATTACAGACATAGTCTGTTGAACCTGAGTCCACCCACTAGGAACCTAGTTGACTCTCAACAGCGCATGACTCGACTAAGTGAGATATCAACATATCTTGACCAGATGGCTTTGCTGTCTTTGCAGAAAGAGAAGCTAATTACTTAGTGCATCTCCTCTTCTAGTGGCTAGTCTTCTCGCAAAAGAAACACTTTATTTTTTTTTTGCTCACTTCTTTACGGATTTGGTTGCTACACTAGAAACTTTACCTTTTCCTTTCTCTTCAGTAGGTCGCCTCTGAGTAATGACTAAGTCAAACTTAATTTTTTCAGGCAAAGTAATTTGGTCCAATGAGTACATTATGGCTTAGAATCGAGTGAAGTTCACCAGCAGTTTACATTTTAAAACACTATAAATGTAAACATTTGTGTAACTGTCTAATAAGAGTCGTGCATAATGTTGTGATATCTATTCTTTTGTTTTAACACACATGATAAGTCAGATATACACTAAATTGTACTATCATGCATGTAACGATGACACAAACCACCACTCCTTACTCCCTGGTAGCAAGGTCACACGAAGCTAGTTTGAGCAAGAACTATTCTCAATTAAAATGTTTTCTTGTAAGTCTTACTAAACATAATTAACTCACCACTTCTACCTTAGTTTCTAAGATAACACAATGGTGCTCCTCCAGAAGGCTAATGTATCACGCTAGTCAAGTGTAAACCATTACCTAAACCTTCATACAAATACATGTAATACTCCATGGCAGCGTGGTCGCATCGCTTCTTTGCGCTTTGGTTTATCCTAATAGAAGCCTAACCCTGTATTTTGCAAACCGACATTCTCTGCGGGGAGGTCTATCGATCTACTATACTACTAGACCGGTAATAGAGACTGTGAGGTTTCAACAATTGAACCTCGCCCTCACCTTTTTTTTATATCTAGTGTTTCTTAATTAACTTGCATTTATAACTTAAATTATCGCATAATTTCCTTTAGAATCCCATTCTTAAATTAAATTAACTAACAAAGTTAATTAATTACTTTTTTAATTTAAAACACTACCGTCATGCAACTTAGATTATCGCATAGTCTATCTTAGAATCTCATTCTTAAATTTAAATTGACTAATAAAATTAATTAATTAAATTTTTTATTTAAAATACTACCAACGTATAATTTAGATTATCTCATAGTCCACTTTAGAATTAGAACCTCATTCTAAAATTAAATTAATTAATAAAAATTAATTTTCTTTTAGATTAATACTGACGTACACCTTAGATTATCTTATAATCTATTTTAGAATCTTATTCTAAAAGTTAAATTAATAGATATAAATTTTTTTATTTAAAATAGTGTCGACTTATATCTTAGATTATCTGATAATTTATTTTGGAATCTTATTCTAAAAAATTAATTACTTTAATTATTGTGCAAACCAGTACTGATGTTTGCACGTCCCAAAAAAAAATTTTTCTAATTAAATTTTTTTAAAATTACTGACATCGGGTTGACTTGCTGACGTCAGCAGTGTTGGCTGCTAATGTATGAGTTGACCTGATGTCAGCGTTAGATGTTTCCTTTTTTTTAAATAAAAATAATTAATTTAGTTAAATAACCGAATTTAATCTCATTAGATCAATTTTATCCAATTTCATAAAAAAAATAATCGAATCTAATCTTATTAGATCAATTTTATTCCATTTCATAAAAAGTAATTAAATGTAATCTAATTCGATCAATTTTATCCGATTTAGTAAAAAAATAATTGAATCTAATCTCATTAGATCTTTTTAATCCGATTTCATATATCATGATCTTATATGTATAATCTAGTTATATGAACAATATAGTCGCAAATTAATAATTGACAGATTTGAATTAACTATTAATTCATTAACAATTTAAATAATTTTGATTATTACCTTAAACAGTGTTAATTAACTATTAATTCGTTAATGATTTAAACAATTCAATTAGTTACTTTAAGCAGTCTAATTAATTATTAATTCATTAACGATTTAAATGATTCAAATTGTTAAACAATCCTTCCTTCTTAATAAAATGTCTTTTTTTTTTTTAATTAAATCATAAGTCTATTGTTTCTATCTTATTATACCTATTCATTTATATTATGAATGTAATTAGAGGCTAGCTTTGATACCAATTATTTGGAAGAATTTCACAAATGTTTTTTAATATAATAAATTTAAAGCAGTGAAGGGGTTAAAAATTTTTAATTTTAAACCTAGGATTTGATTTAAAAAATCCTAATTTTAAAGCTACATATTTAAATTTCTAATTTAAATCTACATGCTTCTACTTTAGTACATTCATAATAATTATGAGAAATTAAAATAGGAATAACAAGAAAAAATTATAAATAAATAGAAAAAGCGAAAACTTAAAAGAGAAGGAAAGAGACACATACTTGAAATCACTCCAAAACAAGAACACCAGAAATAATAACAAAACTCCTGAAAGCCGAGAAAACCGAGACCTAGCACCCTTATATGCAATAACCTCGAACCGCCAAGAAAGTGGGCTTCAAAAAATATTGAACTAAGTAAAGAAAATGTTACGAATTAATAAATTTTACTTGTAATGCATTTTAATTTCTTAATGTTACTTTTAATTAGAGTCTATATGATGTAATAAAAATTTAAATTGCACCGGTTAAAATGGATTTAGGCATCAGATTTCAGCAGGCACACGATGACAACCCTGTGCTAATTCGGTTAAGGTAGTTACAGCAGCGGGGGTATGTGGCAGATGCTCTTGCTGAAGGTTTTGATCTGATTTTGTGTATAAATTGAGAGCTTAAAGTGTATTTTTGATTATCCAATCAAATGAAATCTTATTCCTAAGGGAAATTCTCTAATTCTCATCTCCTTTCTCTATTTTCTCATCCCCTTTCCTTCCTTTCTCATCTCAAACTCTCTTCTACAAGGTTAGATTTTCAAATTAATTTTGGGAAGCTAACAATTGGTATCAGAGCTAGTTTAACAATCTCTTAATTGCTTAAGCTAGCAACAAAATCAGAAAAACAAAAAAAAAAAAAAAAAAATTTGGCCGAAGGAGTTAGAACTAGATCGGGAGCTGGTGGAGCAAATGCAACCAGTTCCAATATGGATTTCGTTGCTGCTGTCACTGGAAATCCCATGCCTGTACCTCAAAATGCTACTAAGGAAGATCTTCATGAGATGCAGCAAGAATTTAATCAGAGAATGGATCAAATTTTGGCATTGTTGATGGACGAAGATGCTAAAGATGTCAAAGTGCAAGATCGATTGCAACAAATTGAGGAAAAACTTGAACACTTGCAAGAACAAGTTAACAAACAAGGTGAATCAAGTGTTGAGGCCATCCTCAAACCCGCAAGTCAGATTCACCAAGCAGCTGAAGTCGATCAGCAGCACACAAGTACCGAACAGCAGCAAGTCAGCATGGACAAATCTCAAAGAGGAATGCACACCCAAGGTAAATCTCCTATGTTGCAACCTGGTGTAGAACCATCAATTAACATTAGATCAGCTGAAAATCAATCTATTCGACCTGAAATTAATATAGAAAATCAAGATCGAGCTTCTGGACCTGTTAATTACCGAACCTATGCAAAAACTTCAGAACAGAACAACCGGCAGTATAATTCTGTTATGCACCAAAATGCTGCAGGCGATGTGTTCGATCATATGGATAGACCACCTGATCAACCATATCAGCATAGAACCGTGTCAAATGACAACACATTTGGGGGTAGCAGTGGCTCTTACAGGCAGCCAGGGGTAGAAATCGATCCATTTGATGGAAAGCAACCGGAATCTTGGCTTAGGAGGTGTGATCGATACTTTTTATATTACAATATACCTGAGGAGGAGAATCTCCAGCTATCCATAGTCCATCTTCATGGTGATCATGAGGTTTGGTGCTATAGTTTGTTGAAAAGCAAACCATGTCTTTCTTGGGGCCAATTCGTAGAAGAGATGCGTGAACGGTATGGAGATGGAGAATCAACGGATGTTGTGGACAACTTCAACAAGTTGGTCCAAACATCAAGTGTGAGAGAATACATGCTTAGATTTGAGAATTTGAGAGCAAATTTGATGTCAGTTCTGGCCATTGCTCCCGAGGATGCCAAATCCTACTACGTTTCCTGCTTTGTGAGTGGCCTTAAGCCTAGGATCAAAAACATGGTGAAAGCCATTGGTCCTAAGACTTTGTCAAGCGCTTACAATGAAGAAAAATTGATAGAAGCAACTCAATTCCATTCATATGACAAAGGGAAGCATCAAACCAGCGGCAAACTGAGACAATTGAAGCAGAACAAAAGCTTCAGCGGTAAAAATAGTGATAGAATTTCAGCAAGGCTTTGTTTTCGTTGCAACCAACCGTATCAGCCCGGACATAGGTGCAAATCACAAGCACTTATGTCTGCAAAAGGAGTTCGAGTCCCTGCTGAAAATGATAGTACCGATTCTGATGAAGAAGCAGATGAAACCGAGTGCATTTCCCAAGGAAATTCAAGCGAAGATGAGGTCGAGATTTCTATGAAAGCTCTAACTGGAAGTGGAGCTCATAACACAATAAAAATCAAGGGACGGGCTGGAAAACACTCCATTATTATCCTCATTGGTAGAGGAAGCACTCACAGTTTCGTTGACCCGAAGTTGATTAAGAAGGCCAAACACGAAGTGACGAAAACTCATCCTTTGGCAGTCATGGTAGCTGATGGGAACTCTTTGACAACACAAAAAAAGTGCATAGCCTTCCCTTGGTTTATGCAAGGCCATCATTTCACTTTCGATTTCCGAGTGATTCCCTTGGGTGGTTGCGACAAGGTGCTCGGAGTAGATTGGATGAGGACCTTCAACCCGGTTGTCTTTGATTTTGACAAAATGACCGTGGCCTTTGAAGTTCATGGCACCAAGGTGACCTTTCAAGGCATGTAAAGCTCAGCTCAAATTGATCGAGGCAAAGGATGTGCAAGGTGGAATTAAAAAGAAGGCGATTCAATGGATTGGGCACTTGTTCATGGTTAGTTCGGTTATAGAGTAGCCGGCCCCTCCTACTGATATACAGTGCTTGATTAACGAGTTCAGGGACATCTTTGAGGAACCTAAAAGTCTCCCTCCTCAAAGGAGTGTGGATCATGCCATACCCTTACGAGGAAATGCCGATCCGTTCAAAATTAGGCCATATCGGTACCCTCATGGCCAAAAGGCTGAAATAGAGAGACAAGTGGAGGAGCTTCTTCGGTTAAGCTTCATTAAACCGAGTCGAAGTCCTTTTGCTTCACCCGTGATCCTTGTGAAGAAGAAGGATGGGATAGCCCGAATGTGCATAGATTATCGTCGGTTGAATACTTTAACCGTGAAAGACAAGTTCCTGATTTCGGTCATAGATGACCTACTTGACGAACTTCATGGGGCGTGCTTCTTTTCCAAGCTGGACTTAAGGCAAGGGTACCATCAGATCTAAGTCCTCGAATCAGATATTTACAAAACCGCTTTTCAAACTCATCATGGCCATTTCGAGTTCGTTGTTATGCCTTTCGGGTTAACAAATGCTCCAGCCACCTTCCAAGCGGCTATGAACGATGTCTTCAAGCCTTATCTGAGAAAGTCGGTGCTGGTGTTCTTCGATGACATATTAATCTATAGCTCCACATATGAAGCTCACCTCACATACCTTCGACAAGTGTTTGTCTTGATGCGACAACACCGGTTTTTTCCAAAATTGTCCAAGTGTTCGTTTGCTCAAAGGAGGCTCGAATATTTGGGCCACATCATCTCATCAGAGGGAGTGGCTACTAATCCTAACAAGATCCGAGCAATGCAAGAATGGCCAATCCCGATCACCTTGAAGCAATTAAGAGGATTCTTGGGGTTGGATATTACCGAAAATTCATTAAAGGTTATGGTTCCATTGCTAAACCTTTAATGGAGCTCTTGAAGAAGGATGATTTTGGGTGGAACGAGAAGTCTCAAGCTGCTTTTGAAGCTCTCAAAACCGCTATGTGTGCAGCACCGGTTTTGACAATGCCAAATTTCATCGAAAGCTTCGTTTTGGAGACCGACGCAAGTGGGACTGGTATTGGGGCTGTTCTCTCTCAAGGAGGAAGGCCTATTGCTTATTAAGTCAGGATTTAAGTCCCAAACATCAGGCAATGTCGACATATGAAAAGGAATACCTTGCGATTCTCTTAGCTGTGGAGAAGTGGAGGCATTATTTGGAGGGTTACAAATTCACCATTCGGACGGATCACCAAAGCGTCAAACATCTCCTTGAACAGAAGTTCGTGTCAAGAATTCAAAAGAAAGGCTTGATGAAAATGTTAGGCCTTGATTACGACATCGAGTATAGAAGTGGCAAAGAAAACGCAGCGGCAGATGCACTGTCAAGGCATTTTGAGGACACTGTTTCAGGCACGTGCTCAGCCATTTCGGTGGTAATTCCTTCTTGGGCCGAAGAGCTACACAAGTCCTATGAGGAAGATCCATTTGCTTGTGAAAAGCTGGCTGCTGCAACTCTCCAGACCGATGCAAAATTTGCTGCAGAACACCGTGACCTGACAGTTCAGAATGGACTGTTGCGTGTTCAAGGCAAACTATATATTGGTTCTGCTGCGGACTTGAGAAAACAGGTCATCCGAGCCTCACACGACGCTGCTTGGGGAGGTCAAGAGCGTGTGGAAGGCACCTATCAACGAATTAAAGCATATTTCACATGGCCGAGCATGAAAAAAGATGTGTGGGACTATGTGAAGTGTTGTGGAGTTTGCCAACAAACAAAGCTAGAAGATCTGCGATACAAGGGACTTCTTCAACCTCTTCCCATCCCAGACGGGACTTGGGTTCACATCAGTATGGATTTCATTGAGGGGCTACCGAAATCCGAAGGCAAAGAGGTCATATGGGTCGTGGTGGATCGCTTCACCAAATATAGTCATTTTATTGCTCTTACTCGACCCGTTACTGCTGAGAAGTTGGCAAAGCTCTTCCTCGACAACATCTACAAGCTACATGGGTTACCTCAGTCCATCGTGTTAGATCGAGACAAAATCTTCACAAGTAACTTCTGGAGGGAATTGTTCAAGCTAATGGGAAGCACGTTGGCTCTTAGTTCTTCCTACCATCCTCAAATGGATGGACAAACCGAACGAGTCAACCAATGTGTGGAGCAATATCTTCGGAGTATGGTCTTCTCGAGGCCCAAAGAGTGGAACCGTTGGCTTTCCTTTGCCGAATTTTGGTTCAATACACACTTCCATACAACCATTGGCACTACACCCTTCCGAGCATTGTATGGATACTCTCCACCTACTCCTATGATGATACAACAACCAAGAGTTGCGGATTCTGCAGCAACCGAACAGGTGGAGCAGAGGAATCAGCTTGTGCAATCGCTTAAGGACAATCTCCAACAAGCTCGGGCTCGAATGAAGCATTATGCGGATAAGAAGAGGGTAGACAAGAACTATCAAGTTGGGGACATGGTCTACCTCAAATTGCAACCCTATAGGCAATCAACTGTGGCGGTTCGACGCAACATCAAGTTGTGTGCTCGTTACTTCGGTCCTTACAAAATTTTGGAGAAAAATGGCAATGTGGCATACAAGCTCGACTTACCCTCACAATCTTATATTCACCCCGTGCTTCATGTGTCCCTCCTTAAAAAACAGGTTAAGAGAAATGCCGATACGACTCAAAAGCCGCCCATAGCTAAGCAAATGGCATTCTACTACAGCAACGAACTCTGTCAAGTCCAAACGGGTGCTACAGCTGAACAACCGGAAGATTCACCAAGTCCAAGTCACTTGGAGCAACTTAAACGAGCACTTTTTGAAGAGCCTATTTCCGAGCTTCAGTTCTTGAGGACAAGAAGCTTCTCAAGACGGAGGGAATGTTACGAATTAATAAATTTTACTTATAATGCATTTTAATTTCTTAATGGTATTTTTAATTAGAGTCTATATGATGTAACAACAATTCAAATTGCACCGGTTAAAATGGATTTAGGCATCAGATTTTCGTAGGCACACGATGACAGCCCTGTGCTGATTCGGTTAAGGTAGTTACAGTAGGGGGGTATGTGGCAGATGCTCTTGCTGAAGGTTTTGATCTGATTTTGTGTATAAATTGAGAGCTTAAAGTGTATTTTTGATTATCCAATCAAATGAAATCTTATTCCTAAGGGAAATTCTCTAATTCTCATCTCCTTTCTCTATTTTCTCATCCCCTTCCCTTCTTTTCTCATCTCAAACTCTCTTCTACAAGGTTAGATTTCCAAATTAATTTTGGGAAGCTAACAGAAAATTTTCAACAGAAATTTTTTTCTCCAATAGAGTCCTCGAAAGCCAACACTTTCTAAAACCCTTAATTTAGAATTGAATGTCAAACCTTGAAACAATTCCCTTATTTATAGTAGGATATCAGGGCAAAAAAAAATGCAAAAAATTGATGTGGGATTCTCGGTTATAAGACAAAATGCAACTTTTCATAACAAAACCAAATTAAAACGCAGCGTTTCAAACTCAGGGTAACTTCGCATGTTCGTGCCAATTAAATGTTGCCATGTGGCATTGCAGGATTCATCCTCTTGTGTGGACACGGATAGCCACAGTGGGACATCCCAGCGTGCGGCACGTGTCACTTGCTGGTTTGTCTGATTCAAAATGCGCATATTGTGAGCTGCTTTTGTGATTTGCTTCTTTTTTTGTGTGTTTCTCACATGTAAAAAATCAACTTCTAAATTTTAATTTTGAAAAATTATTTTATTTTATAATTTTTAATTTTTATTCATCTCATGAATAATGTTTGACAAAATTAAATTTATTCATCTCATAAATAAATAATCTATCTAATGAATTTTTTAATATTTTTCTGATGTCAATAAATATAGAGGCTTGCATAGAGACCTTAAGGATAGTTTAAATCTAGCTCTAAATGGGTTAAATTGATTACTATATCATGACAAAATTTAATTACCATTTAATTAGACTTAATTCCAGTAAATAAATCCTATTGCGCTCTAGACTTAAGCCATTTATTCAATATCTCTCAAATAGACTGTATTGATCACAACAACCCATCCATTAGATGTCTATAGCAAAGAATAAATATAACCACTACCAATATCTTTCTTACAGCTTCTCCATTAGTTACTGACTTGTCCTTCACTGAATAATTCATTTATATTTGTACATATTTATAGTATAAATTCCAAATGGCAAATGCCTAGAACACTTTGTCCAAAGTTTTTGATTCATTCAAACGCTTGTGAATCAACTAAGGGGACATCTATTTTTCATAAAAGACTGCGAATTCCATATTGAATACTTGATCCTTGTCACACTTCATACCGCTACCCAATGTATGGGGGAATTCAGTCATTTGTCTAGACCTTACTTATAGTACACCAAAGCAACTAACGTTCCATGCACAAGTCCAGAATACTCTCAAGATTGAGAGTCGTTGTTCAAATAGTACAACATGAATCACTCATCTCTAATAGTAGTTTAGAAATAGCAACTCACATGATCCAACTCAGTGTGTCAATCTTATTAAACACACCAGTATAATACTTTTGGATCACCATTCACATGACCAAGACAAGTCATCTAAAGTGTAACGTTATAGTCTTAGCATACAAGTGGTCCAAACTTGTCTTTGACTACGAGTTTTTCAAACAACAATCCATATTATTTGTTACAAGTCTATATGTGGGATAATCTCATAAACCACTTAGAATAAACATGTAAATTATAGTCTGTGGACTACACCCATCTCATGGATGTCACTAAAAAGAAAATCACATGCCGTATAAATTATTGCGTGCACAAATTTAACAAGAAAATGACCGGAACTTCAATTTTGTTCTTTAATAAAATAACATTTACAGGATAAATTTGAATTTTGAGGACACCATTCCTAATACCGTCAAATTGATCAGCTTGCCTGACTTGTCAATGCCATTTGGGCATATGCTGCTCACTTAGTCATTGACTGAGTTATGAGACCTGTATGGGATCTCGTTTCCTTCAGAAGCATCACTCATTCGTAACAAAAGCTTTGAGAGCCTTCGAATGTCATCGGCATGCTCTCCTTCCCTTTCCTAGAAAATTTGGGAGGAACATTCCTTTGATTTTGGAGTGTTTATGGCTTTGCATCAATTGGTTTCATGTTTGAAGGCATAGAGGCTTTGACCTTCTTTCTTTTCTTTTTTTTTTTTTTTTTTTTTTTTGGTTGGACATCCTCCTCAACATAGGAGGTGACCCTGACTTACTCAACTTGCCCTAATGTGATTGAGATAAAGCCAATGTATATTTGGTTCAAGGCTTTAATGATAGTCTCCTTGGTAGATTTCTTCACCGTGAATTTCTTCATGGTGACCCCTCTTGGAGTTGCCCCCATGGGCCTCAAGGCAGAGGCAGGTGCCAATTTTTGGTTAGCTTTTTCTGTCTATCTCTTCGTTGTCCTTCGTTCATTTCGCTTAGCACTCATTGTTTCCTTTCCCAGGCTACGGGCTTGATTGCAGCATGCATAGATGCAGATGTCTCATCCACCTTGTTTAACAGTTCCATGGAATTCTTCAGTGGGAATTCAGCAGCCAGCGAATTTGATCCCAACATGTGAAGCACCGCGAAGGTCTTCTTCTTGCAAATAAGCCTCCTTCAACCACGAGAGTGATCGGGAGCTCATTAAACGTTAATGTCATTTGTGGTGCCGTTGTTGCTGCATAGCATCACATTAATAGTTAGTGGAAATTAGATTTCATACAGAGATGAAAAGGAGAATAGGATCCCACAAGGTGTCCAAAAATGAAGTTGAGCAAAAATATAAAATTTGCAAAACATGAATTTCCCTAGATACGAGGTGTACATAGACTTTATTAATTTAGGAAACGACCCTATCCAAGGTGATATACACCCTTAGTTACATCTCCCTTAAGAGTATATCCTTTGATTCTGAGTGATGATATGCTTTACATTTTAATCAGTAGACTAGGTGACTAGGTAATTAATTAATTTAAGTCCACGAGAGACAGCTTAGGTTTATTTGTATTTTGTGTTCAACTTGAGAGACAACTTAGGTTTATTTGTATTTTGTGTTCAACTTGAAGGCTATTTTGGTCTGGTCTTGACTTGGGAGTCATTTATACATTGGTTAAACATGATAGGTGTTTTGGATTTAGATTTGTTTAGAAAGTCTTCTTTGGACTAGAGTTTGACTTGGGTTTAGGTTCGACATGGAAATCACGTTGAACATTCATTGGCTTTGGTTTAAATTTTACTTGAAATTTTGGACTTGATTTGAAAGTTTGGATTTTATTTTGGTCTGAAAGTAATTTGGATTTAGGTTTAGTATGAGAGCAGTATCCATTTGTTAGACTGGAAAGTAGTTTCGAATTTTGGTTTGATAGGGAAGTCATTTTAAAATGAGGTTTGACTTGGAATTCATTTAGATTGGGCGTTTGACTTAAATTCATTTGAATTGGGGTTTAACTCAAGCTTCAAATTGAATGAAGTGCAATTTGAATTTGAGGTTGACTCGAAAATCCGTTTAGTTTGGGAATGACTTAAAGGTCATTTAGGATTTGAAGTTGATGTGGGATTCGCTTTGATTTTGGTTTTGACATTGAAGCCAAATTTTGGTTCGAGTTTGAGTTTGACATATGAGATTTTTTTTTTACTTTATCTTGTATGGGAGTTCCCTTGACTGTGGGTTGGATATAAAAAGTCTATTTGGATTAAGTAGGATATGGAAGTCAATTTGGTCTTAAGCTTGATATAGACTTAAGTTTGACATGAGAGTCATATTTTATTAGCTTGGTTTTGACATAAAAGTTGGGGTGACTTTAGGTATAACATGGATGTCTAGTCAAGTTTATGTATGACATGGAAGTCAATTTGAGGTTTGGGTTATTATGAATTTAAGTTTGAGCTCAATGAAAGTAAATTTGGATTTTTCTGGTATGAAATTTAATTTGCATTTAAAGTTGGGGTGACTTTCTTTTCATATTGTTATTTATTTGATTTTTTTTGCAAATTTTATTTAATTGTTAAATTTGATTCAACTTTGAGTCCGATTCAATAATTGGTTCTATCAAGATTTTTGTACTTGAAATAGTTCAATTTAGTGTTAAATCCGGTATAACTCCAAGACTCATATTTGATTTTTGAACTCGAGTACCATGGTTATGTATTTGAACTTTGAATTTTTGCTTTGATAAAGATTTGATTTGGATTTTGTTTTCATATAAATGTCCTTCCTTTTTTTATTAAAAAAGGGAAAAAAGTTTGAATTGAAATAGACTTCATCATTTAAGTCCCCAAATTTTTAGATCAAGTTCCCGTATTCTCATAGAAAAATCTACCAATTCATTAGTAACCACCCCCCCCCCCCCCCCCCCCCCCACCCCCCCCCTTCTTCTTTTTCACATTCATTCCATGTGCTAAAGCTCGAGCCAATGCCTCAAGACTTCAATTTTTTTTTGGTGTAAGTCAGGGAAATATGTAGATGAAAGAAAAATAGTATAGCTATAAGGGGCATACCCCAGGACATGTTCGAAGCGTATAACGATGGAACTACATGTTACGCTCGGGCTTGAACCTCGAACGTAAACTAATATAAAATGCGAAATAGGTTGAGAATTTGAGATGAGAAAGAATATAGAATTTAGATGAGAAAGAAGAGTTTTAGAGTTAGTTGAGAGAAAGAAGGAAAATTAGATGAGAAATAGAAAGAGTTAGATGAGAGAGAGAATATTGATCTCAATTGAGATAATTTGTTTATACTTTGATTGAATTTGATTGAATAATTCTGAACATTACAATCTTTACTTGTTTATAGCAATGAACTATTAACAAGCCTTGCTAGGAAGCATCTAGAATTATCTAGAATTTATGCAACTAACTTTAAATCCTAAGTAATGGCGCCAAATATCAGTGAAATAACAGAAACAGCAGCAAGTAGTAACAAATCAGAAGCACACTAGCAGATCAGGGTAACACGCACCAGCAGCAGCAACATCAGTGCACCAGAAACAGCTAATGACAATGTAATGCAACAGCCAAGCTAACACATCAATGCAATATACTACTAATCAACTAATTAACTGCAGCAGCAAGTAGTTCAGCACAAGAACAGCATATCAGCAGCAACAGGTTCAGTAGCAGAAGCAACACTCAGCAGTAGATACAGCTCACTAAAACAGATCCATATGCAATTCAGCTCAAACCTTCAATTCCGAGATCATAACATTCCCTTCCCCTTGAAAACATTCTTGTCCTCAAGAATGGATGAGAGTTGGACTTAATATCACTTATTAAGGCGGAAAGATTGCTGAAATTGCAGCTCGAGTAGGTGTTAAATTCTGAATCTTGGATCATTAAGTTGTTGCTGTAAGAACTTTGAAATACAGCTGATGAGAACTTGTTACTGTAGTACAACTTGATGTACAGCTCACAAATGTCTTCCCAACAACATAGCTTCTTGAAGGGGACCCTATTGATCACAACTCCACTCAAAAAATCATCCCGAACTTGCCGATCGGCATGCCGATTGTGCATGCCAGCCACTACATCTGCGTAATCATACAAGGAACCTTGAAAACCCACCAAGATGATGTCGTTTTGGTCCTGAGTTAATGCTCCAGCTCGCTAAAAAGTGGACTTTGGCATATTCTGATTGCTATCTGATGTTAACGCAGCAGGAACAACTGATTTTCCAACACGAAGATATTGCGCAGTGGTGAAATCACTTTGATTCTACCTGTTACTTTGACAACAAATGACACTTAGCAGATGTGGGGATGCGTTTAGTGATATTTCAGCAATGATCTCAGTATTTTTAGTTGGAATTTCAAGTTCTGTTGCCATCAACCCATGTACACCCCTTTGTATATTCATATCTGATTTTTCAGCATATACCTCAGTGAGAGCAGCATCTTGAATCAATTCTTGTTGAGTATTAGACCTCTTAGGCTGCCACTCATCCTTAAGCTTCAACTTCTTTTTTGTGATCTCCTTTGCGTTCCAATAATCGTTTAATGCGTCGTTGAGGTGGTTCTTCTTCATTTTGCTTTTTGCATTCTTTAACATTTTCATGACATGAAAATCATCTTCCCATTCCGGATACATGTCATATTGTGCCTCAACGTCATCAAGATACTCTAACTCTAGCGAAGGATCTTCAAAAGGATCATCTTGTTCAAACTCAGGTTCTTCCAGCTTGTGTTCTTTAATTTCGGCATTGTCATGGTCGAGTTCATCTTCAACAACCACAGATTTTACCTCCTGCTGAGCTCTTGGGTTTGTCTCCACCCCTGTTCTTGACTTTTAGGTGTACGAGGAAAGGTGTATGTGGGCCTGCACCGTCACTTTAACAACCCCTTGAGTAGGGTGCATATCATTTACATTTTTGTCATTAAAATACATAAAAATCCACAAAAATATTTGATAGAGTCTTCTTAATTGAAGCATAAACAGAACCCACGGTATAACCTAACTAAGATACACCAATATATCACAACCTTTTCTTCGAAAATGGTGAGTTGTTGAGGTCAAAGATGTGCAGTTTTTAATTAGGCACACTTCCTAATCACGAGCCCCTTTTACACGTTTGGATGTTTTGACATTTATAGGGACCACACACACAAAACTCGTAACAAAATAGAACAAACTGTCAATGTTAGGCTACCTTTAGGGTTCTTTTCGACACTCAACATGCCTTGGGGGCTTCCAACTTTGATTTGAGGAACTCCAGGTGGCCGAGGAGACCCAAAGCCAATAAGCTCAGGAAATCAGGAGTATGGAGGACCAAATCCATAAGTTATAATAGCAGCTGAGCCAACTCATGGATCAGCTATCATCTTTGAAGTAGTAGCTTTCCCTTCTAGATTCAAGAGTATGGGTACTCGAGAAATTAGTAGTAGAGGCACAAAGAGAACAATAGACTCTTAAACTGGAAGTCATTTATGTAAATCAACGGTTGATTCAGAAAACCAGCCGATGTCATCTATAGAGGAGTCACTCATTAAGATTAAGACTCGGCTCTTTTGAAAGTGCATAGAGGTGATAGGCCATAAAAGTAGAGCTCTTGTGTATTTTTTTTTGCTCCTAACCACCATGTACTTCTCTTTCATTTATGATGTACATATTTGTCCCAATATGTCTCGCAGACTTAAAGTTCTTTTCTCAGTTTGTAATATTAATAATGCAAGGATTGTTAGTTTATCCTCTAGACACTGATATCAAAATTTAGCCTATAACTCAGGAAATCCAAACTTCAGAACTTCTTTGTTAGAATCCCGAATTAAATGCACATATTTCATTAAGAACCTTGCATTAATGGCTCTAGGATGGGTCCTTCCATCCAAATCCGAATGGACCCTCTTAATTTGGGAGCCATTATCCAAAAAGAATGGTCCTTTTAGCCAATACGTAATAGCACTTTTCGGACCAAGTCCTCTGAATCAAAGAACCTTTGCTAAACATTCATTTTATGGGCTTTGGCCACTCTCTTCTTTTATTTTTCCAGCTTGTGAAGAGCATCAAGCCTGTCTGGATCAAGTTTAGTCGATTCATCAATATAGCTTGCTCATATTCAAGTTAAGAGAAATTCAAGTGATGAGCCAACTTAATGGACCGAACCATTACGTCCATTAGAAGTACAATGTTACGGGCGTATGTTAAATGCAAGGGCATTGTGCTAGTAGCATCTCGGTTCGACGTTCTATAAGCCCATGGAGCAGCCAGTAGAAATTCATGCCACTTTCTAGGATTATCTTCAACCATTTTCTCAGTATTGGCCTTTGGAATCTTATTAGTTAACTCAGCTTGGTGTTATGATTCAAGATCAACTTGAATCATAACCTATGAGAGAGAGTATGAGTTAAGAAAGAAGTGAGATAGAGATAAGAAAGTAGACAGAATGTAGATGAGAAAATAGATAATTTTGTCTATTCATTGAATGAGGATTATAAAGCAAGAACCAACTACTTTTACAAGCTAAGCTATAAGGTAGCAACTAAGACTAACTAACAATCAAAATATCTAATCATAATCGACACCACCCCAAAATATCTAACTAACATTCCGTCCAAAACATACAAGAATAAAAGTAAACAATAAGAATAGAACTAATATGTTCTAATGCAGTTGACTTAATTAACTACTAATACCAATGAATTATTACTCCTAATCCCATATATCACAATCATGAAAATACTCCTCCTTTCAAAGATTCTTGTCCTCAAGAATCTAATTAAGAAATTTGTTGCTTTCATGAATTGATGCTGCCACAAGCCCTTCTTTTGCTTCTTTTTGTTGCAGTATTTTTTGATTTAGCATTGTTTGTTTCCATAATAACAGCCCTATCTTAAAGGACAACAATGAAATGTTTACCGAAATCACTAGCTTATTGAAACCCGAGGGTGTGAGGCATTGGCGAGCAAACTTCTCGCTTCCCTTGCAGAAGTCAATCAAACTAACTAATACTAACACCTTCATAAGCCTTTGGTTTTACTTCATGGCTTCAGATGCAAACACCATATAATAGTTGCCTTCTACAGGAATACTATCATTAATTTCGATAGCCTTAGATGTAACCAACTTAATTGAATGCTTTCTTATGCTCAAAACCTAGCTGTTCTCTTGATTAATTTGACCCTTGGCATTAGATTTGTGAACTTCATCCAACCAAGAAGGCAAGACCTTTGTAATAGCTGAACCCAAGACTAAAACTTCCTCCTCTTGCCTTCTAATTAGTAGCACATCTACAAAATCTCCTTCATTTTTGCTGAATTTCAAGACCTCAACCACCTTTTTGCTGCAAAATCTGGTCTGATGTTGAAAGTTTTACTGAAATCAGCAATTCTCACTATTGGAAATAGACATATGGTGGTCTTCAAAACTCAAAGAACCTCTTATGTTGAACTAAGACATGGCCAAGTATCCTCAGCTTTGAAAAGTGCTACACCCAGAAAACTCAATTGGGCAATCCTTTGATGATCACTTTCCGTAAGTACTCCTTGCAGCCTCCTAGAGCACATTATTTGCAAAGTTCCCTGCTCATCTATGCCTTGGAATGAGACTGTGAGCCCCTCAACTTCTCCTTGTGCCTCCTCAATTTGAATCATGAATTTAGAGACTGCATCTAGATCCTCTTCCATACCAATGCTAGTTACTGTCATCAGCAGATCGGAATTGCATTGGTGACCAAAGCAATCCTTCACTGGATCTCCATGTAAGTGTAGGGCTGCCAAATCCACCTTATGTCAATCATGAATGCCATAGAAACCAAAGGATCTTTCACACTTTCGAATCTAAGAATGAGGTTGTTGTCCAATAAAGATTTCCATCTTCACCTCAGGCTGTCCTACTCTTGGACTTTTGACAATGTGCACCCCTTGGATAAGGAGGCCTATCGTTACTAATCATAGATGAATAAGCCCCGGCTCCACTCAATTAAGCCTGCAAATTGATATGATTTTTCATATTTCCCAACTAAATTGGAACATTTGATTGTACTGATTGTACTGCTGTAATAACAACCCTGATCCTTGCTAAATTTGCATCAATTCTGATAGAAGTCTGCTTTACACTTGCCAACTTGAATGTCCTTTGGATCCAAGATGGTGCCAAAAGTCTATCAAGTGCCTTGCTCTTAACCTTGGGCTGCCTAACTCTTGTATTCTTGACATATGCTACTCCTTTAATCTTCCCTTTATTCAACCTTAGAAGTATGAAATCAGGAGGCCTACCACTGTAATGCAAGATTCGCATTGCTCTTGCTCCAAATGAATTTGCCGATTTACAGATCTGGTCCGAAATTCCCATAGGTTGTGAATGATTATGCTCCCTTACTTGATGCATATTCGAAAATGCTAGGACCAACGCTTGAGACTTCATTCGCCACTGCTCCCTAAACCGCTATTCAACTGGAGACATCAATTCTACTACCATAACTTTCGGTTGCACCAATTTGTCATGAACAATAGATTATAATGCTGGCACACTAACCTGAATTGGTGCTGAATCTACGGTAATTTGCTCGTCAAGGATTACTTGATCCGTTTTGAGTTGAAATTCTAAGACTTGATTCTTGTATATTGATATCTTGAACAGATCTTGCTTGATCCTCACATTTTGTTGTAATGCGATGACCTCCCTCTAATTCATTTTTGAATCTGTTGAAACCTTTCCGTGCACATTTGTCTTTAAGGTTGTAACATTCGGTAATGGATCAGGTGCATTTTGTCTATTAATTTGTTCTTGCATTCCGGCTAACCATTGTTCAAATTGTTGCTACAATTGAGCCATTTATGGCTGCAGTTTAGTCTTCATTATAAGAATCAGCTCTTGCATCTATTGCTGCCATTGAGCAAATTTCTCAAGGTGAATGGTACCAGTAGCTGAATTACCAACCTTAAAAGCTTGTGTCATACTTTTGGCCATTCTTTCTCAAATGCAATTTCAACTTGAATGCAATTTCACAAGCTCTGGTACTAATTGTTATAATTCAACATCAACTTCAATCATAGCCTAGAAGAGAGAGTATGGGATGAGAAAGATGTGAGATAGAGATGAGAAAGTAGACAGATTTCAGATGAGAAAAGGGATATTTTGTCTATTCATTGAATGATGATTACAAAGCAAGAACCAACTACTTATACTAGCTAAGCAATAAGGCGGCAACGAAGACTAACTAACAATCAAAATATCTAATCCTAACCGACACCACCCCAAAATATCTAACTAACATTCTGTTATAGTTCCATAAAATTCATTAGCTTCTCTGATATTTTGATGTAATAAGCAAAGATTCGTTATGTTGCATTTTCAAATTGTAATCGGGCGCCAAATTCGGTTGCAGCAGCAGGGTCTTACCCGGGTAACAACTTTTGGCGCCCAATTCTGGTTTTTGGCTCGGTTTAGTGCTTTACTTGATTCAATGTATTAAGATCTATTATAAATAGATCAAAGGCTTGTATTTTGGTTATCCAATTAATAAAAATCTGAATTCCCTTAGGGTTTTCCCTCTAATTTCTCATCTCTTTCTCTATTCTCTCATCCCTTTCACTTCTCTCTCTCATCTTACCCCTTCCTTTCACAAATTAGCTATCAATTTAGGGATGGTAGTTAAAATTTGGTATCAGAGCTTCGTTCAAGTGGTCTTATGCTTGAATTGAGCTGGCAAAATAAAAGAAACATGATCAAGGCATGGCTGATGGTGCAAGGACCCGATCGGGTGCTGGAGGAGGCTTTGTGGCACCTGCAGTTGCATCAGATGGATCGGATGCTGCTGAAGCTGGTGCGCACAATGCCACAGAGTATGTTACGTTTGTTCAGTTGAAGGAATTGCTCAATCAATCACAAATACAACTCAATCAATCACAATTACAATCGGAAGAACGCTGGTTTGCAAAGATGCAGCAAATGAACCTGAAAATCAGCAAAAAACTGATGAGCGAATGTCCAAATTGGAGGATAGGATGGATGAATTACAGGATCAGCTCAAAAAATAAGGAGAACCGTCCATTAATGCTATTCTTAAGCTCGCAAGTCAGCTTGTTCCACCAAATATTATGACTCCACCGCAGCAACAACAAAATGCAGAGCTGAATTCAGGAAAAGATCGTGGTAAGGCACTTGAAATTCAGATGGAAGCTGGTCCATGAGTACATATCAGATCAGCAGAGGTTCGACCTCCTGAAGTAGAGGTTGCTACAGGAAGTTTTGTTTGAAGTTTGGGTTCAGGACATCACAGATCTGGTGGAATGCACAATGACCGTCATTATCGACCTCCTGATTGGAATGAGTGTCCAAGGCTGTCGGCCAATAATGTGGAGCATCCAAATAGACCTCCTGATATGCATAAAAGGTCCTTGAGCATTGAGGCTACATCTAGTGGTAGAGGTCACCGGCAGCCAAGGGTTCAAATCGAACCATTTGAAGGAAAACAGCCTGAGTCCTGGATAAGAGGTTGTGAGCAGTATTTTCATTTTTATAACATCAGTGATGCAGAAAAAGTCGAGCTCACTGCTGTGCATCTTCATGGAGATCACGAGGTATGGTTTTATAGTGTGTTGACGAGTAATCCTTGTCTTTCTTGAGACCAATTTGTGGAGGAATTATGTGAGAGGTATGGTGAAGAGGATTCTAGTGATGCTGTTGATAGCTTTAACAAAGTCTATCAAAAAACCACGGTGAAGGAGTACATGACTAGATTTGAGAACTTACGTGCCAATATGATAGCCATTAATCCACATTCTACCGAAGCTTATTACATTTCAAGCTTCATTAGTGGTTTAAGGCCAAGAATTAAGAGCTTGGTGAAAGCCATTGAGCCAAAGACTCTTTCTAAAGCCTATAATAAGGCTAAATTGATTGAAGCAACTCTTGTAACTTCAAGTGATAAAAATAAGTTCAAGAGTAGCAATCACAAACCTCATCCAAAGGAAGTAACCAGCAGCAGGTCCAGTCGGTTTGTGGACAGAAGGCCTACTCGATCCTGCTTCAGATGCAATCAACTGTATCAACCTGGTCACAAGTGCAACCCGAAGTTTTTGATGTCAGCTAGAGGTTCACATGTGTCTTTGGCATCAGATACCGAGAGCTCACAGTCAGCAGAGGATGATACTGCAGCAGATTCATTAAATGAGGAGCTGGAAGATGAGGTGGAGATTTCGATGAAAGCTCTTGCGGGAAGTGCTGCTCATAACACCATACGCATTGGTGGAAAGGTGGGCAAAATTTCCATCACTATCCTTGTGGATAGCGAAAGCACGCATAGCTTCGTTGATCCCAAGTTGGTGAAGAAGACGAAGCACGAGATCATCAAAACTCATCCCTTGGCCGTAATGGTAGTGGATGGTAACTCCATTACAATTCAAAACAAGTGTCAATACTTTCATTGGTCTATGCAAGACCATAAATTCACATTTGACTTTCAAGCACTTCCTTTGGGAGGTTGTGACATGGTACTCGGGGTTGATTGGATGAGGACCTTTAACCCAATGCTTTTCGACTTTGATAAGATGACTGTGTCGTTTGAGGTTCATGGTAAGAAGGTCAATTTGCACGGGATTTCTGATCAAGCACAGCTGAAATTAATCAATGGCAAGCGGTTGCAAGGGAGTATCAAGAAGAAGACCGTTCAATGGTTTGGACAATCTTTCATGTTGTCTTCGGTTAATCTGCAGAAACCAGTACCAGCTACGGTTCTTGCATTGCTGACTGAGTTTGAGGATGTTTTTGAGGTTGCCAAGAGCCTTCCTCCTCAAATAAATGTTGATCATGCTATTCCACTTCGAGCTATTTCGGATCCCGTGAAAATCAGGCTGTATCGCTATGCTCATGCTCAAAAATCAGAAATTGAAAAACAGGTGGAGGAGTTGCTGCAGATGAGTTTTATCAGACCAAGTCATAGTCCGTTTGCTTCACCCATGATACTTGTTAAGAAGAAGGACGGCACAGCTCGAATGTGTATCGATTACCGGCAATTAAATTCATTGACAGTGAAGGACAAATTTCCTATCCCTTTTATCGAGGACTTGCTTGATGAATTGTTTGGTGCTCGGTTCATCTCCAAGTTGGACCTACGGCAAGGGTACCATCAGATTAGAGTGCTTGAGCCGAACATATACAAGACCGCTTTTCAGACTCACCATGGACACTTCGAGTTCGTGGTAATGCAGTTCGGTTTAACTAACGCTCCGGCCACATTTCAAGCCGCTATGAATGATATTTTCAAGCCTTAATTGAGGAGATTGGCATTGGTTTTCTTCGATGATATATTAGTCTACAGCCCGACTTATGAAGATCGTCTTAAACATCTCAAGGAGATGTTCATTGTGATGCCACAACATAAGTTTTATGCAAAGATATCAAAGTGTTCTTTTGCTCAATCCGAGCTTGAGTATTTGGGACACATAATCTCTTCTGAGGGTGTGTCAACCGACCCTTCTAAGGTGACAGCAATGTTAGAGTGGCCAACTCCCGTTACATTGAGGCAATTACGAGGTTTTTGGGGGTTGACCGGGTACTATAGAAAGTTCGTGAATGGTTATGGGTCCATTGCTAAACCCTTAACCGAGTTGCTTAAGAAGGATGTATTCAAATGGAGTGATAGATCCTAAGAAGCCTTTGATGAGCTCAAGTCCGCTATGTGTAAGGCACCGGTATTAGCAATGCCGAATTTTGCGGAAGACTTCATTTTGGAGACCGATGCAAGCGGTACTAGATGTGGGGCTATTCTTTCTCAAAATGGGAGGCCGATTGCTTATTTGAGTCAAGGCCTTAGCCCTAAACATCAAGCTATGTCCACATACGAAAAAGAGTACTTAGCGATTCTCCTTGCGGTTGAGAAGTGGCGGCATTATTTGGATGGACATCGATTCATCATATGAACAGACCATCAGAGTCTTAAGCATATTTTGGAGCAAAATATAGCCACACGAATACAAAAGAAAGGGTTGATGAAGTTGCTTGGGTTGGACTATGCAATTGAGTACCGAAAGGGGAAGGAAAATTTGGCTACCGACGCACTTTCCAGGAGGTTTGAGGACCTCGAGCAGGGTTCTTTTGGGGCTACATCCATTGTTTTACCATCTTGGATGGATGAAGTATATAAATCCTATGATGGGGACACATTTGCACAAGAAGTCGCGGCTGCAGCAGTCGTTCAAACCGGGCTCCCGAAAGACAGCGCTGCTGATGTGCAGGTGCAGAATGGCATCATCCGTGTGCAGAACAGGATCTACAGTCGTTATTTGAATGATTTGAGGGATCAGATCCTTAAGGCATCCCATGATTCAGCTTGGGGTGGTCACTCGGGGGTTGATGGCACTTATCAACGAGTTAAAGCATATTTTAGATCAGTTTCTGTTTTTGTGAAATCTTGCGATGTGTGTCAACAAACGAAATTGGGGGATCATCGATATCAAGGACTCTTGCAGCTAGTTCCTATTCCGGAGGGTGCTTGGATAAATATTAGTATGAACTTTATTGAAGGGCTTCGCAAGTCCGATGGTCGGGAAGTAATTTGGGTTGTGGTGGACAGATTCACGAAATATAGCCATTTTATTGCCTTGATTCGACCTGTTATAGCTGAAAGGTTGGCTAAAAGCTTCTTAGACAACATACATAAATTGCACGGATTGCCTCAAACGATTGTCTCGGATAGGGACAAGATCTTCACGAGCCATTTTTGGCGAGAATTGTTCATATTATTGGGCACAACTTTGGCACTTAGTTCATCATACCATCCTCAATCGGATGGACAAACGGAAAGGGTGAATCAGTGTGTCAAGAAATATATTCGAAGTGTGGTATTTGCCCGGCCACGAGAATGGAATCAGTGGTTGTCGTTGGCGGAGTATTGGTTCAACACACACTTTCATGCTTCCTTAGGCACAACTCCTTTTCATGCATTGTACGGCTACACTCCTCCGACCCCGATGTTGCTGGAGCCTCGTGGTGGCCCTGATTCTGCAGCTGCAGATGTTGTGCAGCAGAGGAAGGAGTTAATGCAGCTTCTTAAAGACAATTTGCAACAAGCTCGTGCTCGTATGAAGTTCTATGCTGACAAGAAGAGAGTTGACAAGGCTTTTGAAGTTAGTGACATGGTTTATTTGAAATTACAGCCGTATAGGCAGTCGTCATTGGCGGTTCGAAGAAATGTCAAGCTGAGTGCCCGATACTTTGGTCCATACCGGATCAAGAAGAAGATTGGCAACGTGGCTTATGAACTTGATTTACCACCACATTCTTATATTCACCCCATATTTCATGTTTCGTTACTTAAAAAACAGGTTGCAAGAGGTGAGAAAAGTTCAAAGGCACCTCCCGAGACCGGTTCAGACGGGAAATTGTCGTTGGGGCCAGTTCCAACCAAGAATTCCTAACTAATTGCAGCAGGGACAGGGACTTCACAGCAGATTTTGGTGAAGTGGTGGAACTTAGACAAGGACATCCTCACATGGGAGCATTCGACCTTCTTGAAGAGCCAATTTTCGAGTTTTTCTCCTTGAGGACAAGGAGTCTTTCAAGAGAAGGGGACTGTTATAATTCCATAAAATTCATTAGCTTCTCTGATATTTTGATGTAATAAGCAAAGATTCGTTATGTTGAATTTTCAAATTGTAATCGGGCGCCAAATTCGGTTGCAGCAGTAGGGTCTTACCCGGGTAACAGCTTTTGGCGCCCAATTTTGGTTTTTGCCTCGGTTTAGTGCTTTACTTGATTCAATGTATTAAAATCTATTATAAATAGATCAAAGGCTTGTATTTTGGTTATCCAATTAATAAAAATCTGAATTCCCGTAGGGTTTTCCCTCTAATTTCTCATCTGTTTCTCTATTCTCTCATCCCTTTCACTTCTCTCTCTCATCTTACCTCTTCCTTTCACAAATTAGCTATCAATTTAGGTTTGGTAGTTAACACATTCCCTCTAAAACCTACAAGAATAGAACTAAACGTACGAGAATATAACTAATACATTCTGCTGCAATTGGCTTGACTAACTAATAATACCAATGAATTATTACTCCTAATCCCATATATCACAATCATGACACTTGGCCATTTTCATTGGCATAATAAGGAGTTGAGTTCAAGTGTTCAATATTGAGACCCTTGGCGAACTCCTTAACCTCAGATTCATTGAAAACCTTTTCATGGTCCACAATTTTGGTCTCTAAGATTCCAAACTTACATGCGATATATTTTTGTATGAAATGATTCATGTGTTGTTGATTGATGTTCCTATATGACTCTGCCTCAACCCACTTCGTAAAGTAATATGTGGTCACAAGGATGTATGAATAATTCTTGCTAGAAGAAGGATTGATTACCCTTTTGATGTCCATTGTCCATCCACAAAAAAGCCCATGGCTTATCTATGGCACGCATATTAGCTGTAGGGAACATAGGTACATGCTCATATCTTTGGCATGCTCCACACCCCAAGGCATATTTGATACAATCATCCATCACTAATGGCCAATAGTAGCCATAGTATTTGATGAGCCAATGCATCTTGTTTCTAGCCAAATGGGATCCACATATTCCCTGGTTTGCCTGAACCACTGGCATAGCTTTATCTAAGTCAAGACACTTGAGAAGCACACCACTAGCATCCTTTTGTATTGTTTTCCATATTCATCATCTAGATGATATCTAAGAGCTCTCAGTTTTATCTTCCTATCTTTGATGATATCACGAGGTTTTTGAAGTATCCCACTAAGTGTTCCTCTAATCTTCACCCTAACTCATGGCAGAATGTTGTGCATTAAAGCAATCAAAGTATTACTTTGCTCTCAGCGCTGAAAGACTTAGTGATTTCTAGATCATGGTCTAGAACCTTGGTCTTAATGACCATGGATTCTTCACACCATGTCCTAGGTTTTCTGTACTTAGAGGTTACCTGGGCTAGATCATTGGCTGCCTTATTCTTGTCTCAAGGTATGAACTTGAATTCAACACTGTCAAACTTACTCAACAGCTCCTGCACTGTTGAAATATACTTGTTCGAGTTGTCACTCGGTCATTGGAACTCTCCCTTAAATTTGTAAATTACCGACTATGAGTCTGGTCTTATATTTACACTAGGGACTTGCATCTCAAAAGAATCTCGAGGGAAATGATCAATGCCTCATACTCAGCCTCATTGTTGGAGCAGTTACCCACAAGGGTAACAGCAAGCTTGGTGATAACTCAAGGAGAAGGTTTAATAATAATCCCCACTCATGCACATGATCTATTCCTTGACCCATAAAAGTATAATTTTTGAGTGAGCATTTCCATCACCAAGAGTTCTCCTGGCTCGTAGATTGATTTAGTTTGAATGTTAGGATGGTCCACCAAAAAGTCTGCCATAGCCTGGCCTTTTACTCACTTTTACGACACAAAAATTAATTCAAGATGGAATAGAGCAGTACTCCACTTGTTTAGTCTTCTTTTTATCAAAGGTCTATCCAATATATACTCAAGAATATATGTTTGACCAACCACATAGATGTTGAATTCAAGGAAATAATGCCTTGGCTTTACAGACACATAGCATAATGATAGAGACAATTTCTCAAAAAAAAGCAACAACTTAGGTACACCACAGCCTATTCAAACCCTTGCTCACTGTCTTGTACAAGCAAATAACCTATTCACATAGCAAAAGCAGACACATAAATCTTCATTGGCATCCCCTACTTAGGTGGAATAAACACTGGTGGCCTGTTTAACTAGTCTTTGAGGGCCTCAAAGGTTTCTTGGTGTGGCTTCTCCAAGTTAAACCATTTTTAAACTTAAGTCTCTACCATAGTGAGAAGATTTTAGTCCTTCCTGCAACAAATTGATATAAAAGGTCTTAAGAAATTGACCTACCTTAGGAAACAGTGAAGTTTCTTTTTGCTTAGGGGTGGTTGACCTTCATGAATGGCCTTAGCCTTATTCATGTCAACCTTAATCCCCCTTTGGTGTACTAGAGAGCCCAAGAATGTTCGAGCTTGAACTCCAAAAGCACATTTTATAGGGTTCATTTGAGGTTTTCCTCATTCTTAAGAATGCATTCTCAAGTCTTCCAAGTGCTAAACTTCGGTTTTTGTTTTAACGATTGTTTGCTTCTTTTTGTTTTCATAGTGTGTGTGTGTGTGTGTGTGTGTGTTTGTGTTGTTGCTGTAAATATGAATCCAACAAACATGAAAAAAAGGGACATGCAGTGACGTGGGAGCAAGGCTGAATTATGGACCATAGGTATTTGACCTCAACTAATCACCTTTTCGAGGAAAAGGAATGGTGCTTTTGGTGAATTCGACATTGGTTTGCATCCAATGTGGATTTTACTTATTCTCCAATTAAGAAAACATTTATATGGTTTTATGGATTTTTTAATACATATATTTATATATATGATAAAAAATTAAAGGATATGGACCTAGCTCAAGGAGCTGTTATAGTGACGGAATGAAGGCCACATACACCTTTCATTATACACTTGAAAGCCGGGAATTAAGGTGTAGAAAAACTCAAGAGTTCAACAGTCCACTTAGAAGCTCAAGTAAATAACATTTTTAGTCCTGGAACCCTTGACTTGTAATAAGTCGAATGAGTTAGAGTTTGACAATATGAAAAGGAAGCAAGATGTATTTGGTTTACTGGATGAGGACCAACGCATTCAAGATCAAACATTAGACTTCAAATTACTTAAGCAATAACACAAACGTAAGTTCACTTGAGTTATTAAGCGGTGATATTGATGTCAACACTAATGAAATCAAGGTCAAGCCTTAGCCGTCGAAGCCTTAAACCAATGCCTTAATTCTCAACTCATCATCATCATCAACAACAGTGACAACAACAACCCAGTGCCTCAAAGGGCTCTGACATCAGCAGGATCCGGGGGGGTAGAGGTACGCAGTCTTCTCCCTTCCAGGGATACCTTGAAGGGAGGCTGTTTCCGAGGAACCCAACATGATAAGCTTGTCAGCAACAACGCCTTAATTGTTAGCTCATCAATTGTTGGAATAGTTTACAATACAAAGTTCATGCCTGAACCAAGAAGTATTGCAACGCCCTGAAGAAAGCATGTATAAAGATGATAGTTAGGGCTTCGCTAAGCTAAGTTCATCTACTTCCATGTCAAGAGCACATGTGTGCTGTAAAGAAACTTGAAGAGGTTTTTATTGTGCATGGATACTTTACAACCACAATAGTGTCCTTTATTTATAGAAAATGGAAATAACAGTTGCGTTCTATTCCTCTGGCATTTCCTTACACATATGCTGCAGTGCTTCTTTGGGCATTGAATGGGTGTTGATTGTGCCTTGAAATCATGTGCTCGAGCATCTTTCTTGAAGCCCCACTTTCGTATAATCTATTAGAGCCACTTCTAGACGCATCGTGTTTTGTTAGATACACTTGAGGCCCACATATCATGAAATGCGCTAGAAGTAACTATCTCGAGTTTCAAAACCACCCATCTTGTAGCCTTTTGGGAAGTCCCTTAAGCTCGGACATCCTTTAGCCCTTCAACCACCTCAAATGGTCGATAACCATAATGGGATTCGAACTCTTCAAGCAACTTGGTTCGAGATGACATTATTTTAACATCCAAAAGCCTAGCATCCCTCAAGGATGGCCTCACGTGATAAATTCCAAACATTTTATCTCAAAACGATGTCATCCCAACTCCTTCGCGTTTGGGGTGGAAATCAATGCCTCCCTTTGAGCTATTGCTAACTTTAGATTCTGAACAGGTAAAAATCTACCTGATTTAACCCCCAATGGCTACATGGAGCTTGAGAGAGCACTGTTTGACCTTTCTGCTTTCTTCGTTTCTATGTTTCTATTAATATGATAGTTAGGGCTTTAAAAAATTTTTACTTTTCGCTTTGTGCTCTCTTTCCATTGTGATCAAGTACTCTAAGATTTGCTCTTAGCTTTCGAACCTTTGTTTTGTTGTTAATTTGTCCTTAGAACTTTTAGAATCTTTCAAACCACTAATAACGGCACAAATTACCTATTCTCCATCTTGCCCCATCCCTCAAGCTAACAGCCCTAGAGGGCAATTGATACGTCTAGTTCAATTAGATGTTTTAATGTTTTTAGATAAACTGTAAAACCCTAATTCCTCAATGTCATTGAGGAGGATCATTCTAGAATGACTTAGAATGATCAGACCTCTACCACCAAACCATGAACCCTAGGGCCAATCTTTAACTCCTCTTCAGACATTGCCAGCCCTGACGACATATTCCCCTATGCTAATGACTCCCCTTTTGCTTCATACTACTTTTGTAGGTCATTCTTAGAGAGGAAGATGTATTTGCAAGGAAAATGCCCCCTTCAAGGGGTGGACTTTCTTGAAGAAGCGATATGCTAATTCGGTGATTCAATTGACACTCAAATACGCACAAAATAGGAAGCACCTTAGCATTTACGAAGCCATTGGGCCTTCTAAGATTGTACTAAGGTATGACTATCTAGTTATGATAGCCATGACCTGCTGTTGGAGTGTTTGTCACAACGCTTTTATCCTTCTTGAGAGTTTTTCTTGGAATTACCTTAGAAGACATAGTGGCTTTAACATGTCTTTCCCTAGGAGGGATGAATTGCCTCTAGATGATTTTGTCTCGAAAGAGGCTGAGACCGGTCCTTCCTCCTTCCCTATGACTTCCTTGCACACAGATTATGAAACCTTTGTAATTTTCTTTGTATCAAAAAATCATGACTACGGACAATGATCAAGGGAGGAAGGGGTTTCTTTCTACTTGTTCAGGTTGAACAAGCTTTTCTTTGCCAATTCTTCCAACGCCGTACTTAAATCTCTTAAGGAGGTTGCGATGAACTTGACTTTTATTACTGGCCCTTTGGCTCTAGGATCACTACTCTTGGCCTTAGCTTACGGCTGTCTTGGGGACATCATAGCTAGGAACAATGCTCTCCAATTAGGAGGTCCCTTGGGGCTGGTCCAATTGCGGGCCCAACCCTACATCCCTAGGATTTAACATAAAGGACCTTTCATCCCCACAAGTGAAGCAATCACCTACTAAGAGGAGCCATTTGCTCATATGGTGGTCCTCTTACCTCAAGGGTCGTCCACGTTTTAGTCTCTTGAGGAGTTTATGTCCCCTCGAGGAAGGTTAGGGGTCCAGTGGACTCCATTCTAGGAGAGAAAACTTGGTCCTGTTTGGTTTGGGAAACTAGAACTTCATCATGACATCTTTGTTGACGTCAATGCTCAGATCCAGGAGGCAATCTTATGCCCTCAAGATCATTTGTTTTACCACTAGACTCACCCTAGTGTAGAGATGTATAGGCCTAGGTCATCTAAAATGGCATGTTATAGTCTTAGTATACAAGTTCCAAACTTATCACTGACTACGAGTTTTTCAAGTAACTTTCCATTCCATTTGCTTAAAGTCTATGTGTGGCTTAATCACATAAACCACTTAGAGCAAACAGGTAAAAAGTGATCTAAGGACTACATCCTTCTCATGGATGTCACCTAAGAGAAAATCACGTGCGACATAAATGCTCACTTACACAAATTTAGCAAGGAATTGACTGGAACTTCAATTTTATTCTTTAATAAAGTAACATTTACAAGACATATTTGGATTTTCAGGACACTATTCCTCACAGTTGTCTCTAACACAACCATATTCTTGAGCCAAAAATAATGGTCGCAAGGATAAAGGGCCACTTCCAAAAGCAAAGTTGATACCCATGGCCCCAAGGAATCTAAGGGTTGAGTTAGAAGAGCTTGCAAATAAAAACTTGTTCAACCAAAGCAAGTAGAAGCGCACCTTGTCCTCTATGGAACCTTACCCAAAGTCATGATCCTCTATTATAAACTCTTTGACAAAAGACTCTGTTACGATCATTATTTAACATGTTGCTAATACATTTGTATGTGTACTTTGGCTAGAAAGTCGGTTAGCTTAGTCTAGCTTAGTCAAGTTTGGCGGCTATTGTAATATGTCGGTTGTAGCATTTGTCTTAGTTCATTGCATCTGTCTTGTTATAAACAAGGAAGATCCATCATGTAATAGATCATTGATGAATGAATATCTCTCTATTTCTCATCTACTTTCATTTCTCTTCTCATCTAAACTATATTCTATCTTCGGTTACGAATCAAGATTGTTATTTATTCATAAAAATTGGTATCAGAGCTTGAATTTAGCTCCAATTAAGCATCATCGAGCTACAGAAGTGCAGTTGATTGCATTTGATCCTAGGTTCAAGCATTTGTTGAGAGTTATGAGCTTAGATTAGTTCAATTGTTGTTGCTATTGCTTGTTCCATCGTAGAACAACCTGAAATTGTTCAAGATCGTGATGAGAATTGGATAACAAGTGTTGTCACAAGATCAAATTTGATCAAGAACCAGATCAAGAGCTGCTCGATCTGGAATTCAGTTGTTAAATCCTTGAATACTGATCCCTGTCTAGGACCTATTACAGTAGAGTGCATTACTAAACAATAACTTTCTCTCATTTACAAAGACATCGTACAGTTCCATTGCTTGGTTTCTCTTGCAGATACATCATATTGTTCCATGCCTACTAGCAGATCAGCTGCGGCTTCATATGCTGTTGCTGCAGCAGGAGCTGCTGCGAAAGAAGCAGGAAATAGTGGAAATGTTTTTGTTGATGATCAATCTGATACAATTGTCAACATGGCCTGCCGAGTGAATGCAATGTTCCTATCACTCCAGCACAGCTGGGCAGTAACTCAGAATCTTTCCATACAAGTCAGTGGAATGCAGCAACAATTTGACAAATAAAACTCACAGCCTTCATTCACAAATCAATCAAGTGAAACAACAATTGGACAGGTAGGACAGACAGGAAAATGCAGCTAGAATTCTGAAACCCGCTCGTCAATTGCATCCACGCACTACTCAGAATACATCAGAGGGTAGTGGTGATGTAACAGCTGTGTACCGAGGCTCTGGATTCAGACAGCCACGAACTGATATAGAACCGTTTGATGGAGTGCAACCACAGTCCTGGACTAGAAGATTTCAGCACTATTTTCCCTTTTATCACATATCAAAAGCTAAAAAAGTGGATCTTGCAGCAGTATACTTAAAAGGAGATCCGAAAACTTGGTATTTTAGATTAATAAAGGGGAGAGCTTCCATTAATTGGACTGGATTTGTGAAGGGACTATGTGAATGCTATGGAGAGGAAGACATTAGAGACATTGTGGACAAGTTTAGCAAAGTAATACAATCAACCAAAGTGAAGGAGTATATGACAAGGTTTGAGAACTTGAGAGCACGAATGTTTATTGCTTATCCAGAGACCACCGAGGCTTAGTGTGTTTCAAGATTTATCAGTGGTTTGAAGTTTAAGATTAGGAATCTGGTCAAGACTTTAGAACCTAAAACACTTTCTCATGATTACTCCAAGGCTTGGCTGTTTGAGAATACTGTCTTATCCTCATCTGAAGGGGCACGATCTAGAGGTGGTTAGGGGTCATCTGCCACTCCCTCTATTTCTTCAGGTCACAATAGAAACCATAATATGGAGGAGAAAAAGACTCAATGCTTGTGTTATAAGTGCAATCAAAAGTATTTCTTCGGCCATAAATGCAATCTTAAACTTCTTATGGCTATCACAAGACTTGAATATGAGGAAGAACTTAAGGATAGTCCTAAGGATAGTGCAGGGGAAAGTCCAGTTTGAAAAGCAAGAGCAAGAGAAAACTGGTGACTTTGATGAAGATGAGCTTGGAATTTCAGTTCAAGCCTTAACTGGTGGGGGTTTCACTACAAAAAAGTGACCATTACCAACAGTAGTATTTCAGGTTCTGTTGGTAATGGTTGTACATTACCAACAGCAAAATGTTACTGTTGGTAATGACTTAGAAGGAGCAAAAACTGAAAATAATAAAGACTTAGTCCCAACAAAAATAAATTTTTGTTGGTATTGATGCAGTCAATCCCAACACAAATAAATTTCCGTTGGTATTGTTGCAGTCAATCCCAGCATAATAGATTTATGTTGGTATTGATGCAGTCAATCCCAACAGAATAGATTTCTGTTGGTATTGACTACCTTAATGCCAACAGAAATAGGTGATGTTGGTATTGACTAGCTCAATGCCAACAGAAATAAGTATTGTTGGTATTGACTAGCTTAATGCCAACAGAAATAAGTGATGTTGGTACGGACCAGCTCAATGTCTACAGAAATAAATTTTGTTGATATTGACTAGATCATTGCCAAATAAAATAAATTTTGTTGGTATCAACTAAATTAATACCAATAGATGTATTTATCAATAAACAATTTTTCGGTAAATTTAGTAATTAAATAAAATTTTGTTAGAGCAATTTAGATGTTAAGGCCGTGAAGTTTGATATATTCATTTTATTGTGCCTTTTGTGAAATAACTTTGTAGTCAAAAAACATAAATACAAAATAGTTTAAATAACGATTTGTATTGGTGAACTATGCCCCATTTTTATTTTTTATTACTGTAGTTAGGATGATTTTATAAAATATTTGTAACTTGCTGTATTAAAACATTATTTCACAAAATTTATGAACTAAAAACTTTGTACACTAAACATCATAATAGTAATAAGTTATAATTGAACATATATTTAAACAATATTATCTTTAAATAATAAACTAATAATAATAATGTTTTAAAAAAATTTTATTTTTCCTTTCGCTTTCAATTTCCCTCCATTTTTTAATTTTATTTACTTATTTTATTTTTATATTTGTACTTCACTCATTACCAAAAACTATTATCAAAGGATAAATTCATATTACCAACAAATAAATTTTTAGTATTGGACCAATACTGAAAGAGGCATTTACTAATAGAAAAATTTATTGTTAGTATTATTCTTATAAAAATACTTTGACATTTCAATATATACTGTAAGGCACTACAAAGTTTGAATTATAACTAAGGTATGCTACGCAGAACCGATGAGTTTTTGGCAAAGTACAACCAATCTTCACTAGAAAATACTATTATCGTACATGATTAAGACAATATATATGAACTATGTTCTCTTTTTTGCAAAAATTTAGTAGATTGGGAGAAAAATTCACTGAAATAATGTGTCATGTCAACATTTGCCGACAAAAAGTTATAAGACTATGACGGAGGGTACTTTGAAATTATGATTTCACATGTTCCTCGACGCTGCAGACCAGCCTCTCAGGTTGGGGGTCCTTGGAAACAGCCTATCTTCAGGATAGCCCAAAATCACCCCTTAATTAATAGTACTTAATTTTTTTACTCAATTTTTATTTCCCGCCTTAATTTTCATTTCCTCTTTAATTTTTTCCCTTTTCTCTATAATTTTTATTTTCCCTCTCAAATTTCCCCCCAATACTTACAATTCTAACCCAAAATTAATTTAATAGTTAAATAAATTTAGTAATTGATTAAAAATAATAGTAAAGTAAAATACCCACCCCCCCCCCCCCAAAAAAAACACTTCAGTGCCCTTTTTCATTTCACGTGCAACATCTAACATGCACGCCGGCGACGACGACTCGACTGCCACCACGCCGGCCACGTCGACTCGACCACAACCACGCAGGCCACCGCTGCTGGGTCTTCCTGCTTGACTCGGCAGCCCTCACGCCAGGCTCAGTGCCCTAAATTTCTGGTATAAACATGAGTGTTTATATACATTTTACATTTTATTTTGTTTAAAATAAGTGAATTTGTTGTATGAGACATGAATTTTGCTGAAATTTATGTTGGTCGTTGCTAGGGGTTGAGTAGTTTTGTGCCCATTCATATGTTTTTCTACCCCTAAACACTAATTTAGAACCCTAATTTTCTCTCTCCTCTTACAAATGTTGATTTCACTTCGACCAAAACAAAATGGAGGTTTTGTGTGTCTCTGGTTGCTTCGGTTCTCTCTTCGGCCATCCGTCGATGCCTGCATGCTATCATTGCCGTTGGTTTTCTCTCTTTTGCATCTTTGTGCGGTTCTCTATCCGGTTCACATATCTCTCTAATTTTCGCTTTCCCTTTTTGTTAATTTTGGCTCCTTATGGTTGATTTCTCATGTAATTGAACCCTAAATCACCAGTAATCGAACCATAAATTACCATTTTTTGTTCGGTTGAAGCCTTAGAGTTGATTTCTTTGGATTTTTCATTTTACAGAAGAGTTAATCGCCACTTTTGTTTGTTTGAGAGCTTATGGTTGATTTCTCGTGTAATTGAACCCTAAATCACCCCTTTCTATTCATTTGAAGGCTTATAGTTGATTTATTGTGTAATTGAACCCTAAATCGCCAAATTTTTGGTTCGTTTGAAGGCTTATAGTTGATTTCCTTGTATTTTTCATTTTGTAGAAGGTTGAATTGCCATTGATGTTGCACAAGTAACCTAAGCTCTCGAAGTTGCCATTGACCTCGGTAATCGAAGCCTAATTATTTGCATATTGGTCTCTTGTTAGAAATTGTATTGTTTAGCTTTGTGTTTTGAGTTGATAAGCTATTAATGCTACTTCCTAATCAGGTTCGGGTGACCTAAATTGAGATTGCATTTGAGCTTGGCTGAGGTGAAGTTTAAGTGAAAATTTAGTTGCTAATTTCATAATTGATAGTTCCATAACATATCACTTCGAGCTTAAATGTAAAAATTTAGCTAAATTGAGAATTTGAGAGAATTTGAGTACAGAGAAGAAGATACTTTCATTATCATTCCATGAATGTAATTACATGAGAATCTAACTATTTATACTAAGCTTGTTTTACATATTTGTAGTGTAGATGGACTTAGTAAGTATAGTTTACATGTTGAGTGTAAGTTCGGTTATGCAGTGTGGTTGAATGTTATAACAATTGTAAGTGATGTGTGGTTGGTTTGGAACTCCCTTAGTCTTTTCTCCCAAACCTTTTGTGTGAATACATGTTGGTATTTATGTAACCGTTCTATTGATTATTGTATTGGAATGCACGAGGCAAATGTGAGAGAAATCTAGGAAACGAGATTGGTGATTGTGGTGGATGGTGATGTGAAATTTGGGGCGAGCATGGATATTTGTGTTCATCCTAGTGGGAGGCCTAGAGGAAGCCCCTCATGTCATGGTTAGATTGGGCCATTGAGACATCCATGCCTTAATGTTTAGTTTACTTGGGCTTGAGCTTGGCTTATTAGGGGCTTTGACTTGGCTCAGGGAGCTATGAGTTTGACCCATGATGAACAAAGTCTTGAAGCAATTGGAAGAGAATGGACAAAGTCTTGAAGCAATTGGAAGAGAAAAGCCCTAGAAAAAGCTTTGTTTTGTACAACCCCATGGAGATAAGAAGTGGGACATATGAGTTACCCAATGGTTCACATATATAGGCTTAAGATTCACCATATTATCTTTCTTTTTTTCCCTTGATTCGTTGCATTTTTGTCATATCTTGTTTCATTTTCTTAAAAGATTGTTCTTTGTAATTAATTCATTATTTGTCATATATGGTTTACAAATGTAGGCATTCTCATGCATAATTTGAAGGCCAAGATTTGCTGCAATTGCTAGGTGAGTTTCGTTCATCTAGGTACGTCCGCAGTCCTTCTTGTTGTAATTGAAATATGCTTTTTATAGTTAAGCTTGATGACATTACATGTCAATTAGATCTCTTTTTTGGATGAGTTATCTTGTGATATCTTTTAATTGTGTAGATAGGCTCTAAAGTTTGTTAGTTACAAGGAACTTGGTTGATGCTTTTAAATTGATCGGGTTTTTTTTTTTTTAATATAGTTGGGATATTGGGATATGAACCTAGGTCAAAAATATTGTTTTGTTCTATCACCAAAGATTATATTGTTCATTGTATTCAATAAATCCAAGCCAACATTATTTCTAAATGTGCCTTTTTCTAGGAGTTTATAACCTTATTTGTTTGGAAGTGCAATGTTTATTAGTTGGCTACATTAATGCATTTTATGATATTTGCACATGTCAGATCTCCAGAGATTGTCATATTGCTCTATGGTTGTATGAACATTGCCGTGTCCTTTTTCGGATGAAAAATTTGGTCAGTGAAAAATTTACTGAACCTTTCTTGCTTGGACTCAAAATTTTAAATATCAATCATATGTATAAATGTTCTAGGGGCATGATATGTTGGGGCTTTAAATCTAATCACCGAACCCTATACCCCATAGGTCGAAACTCTACTCCAGAGGTCGAAAACTGCCGAATGGAAGCCCCCCGCTACTCCACCATGGCGCGATGCCCACCATCAGCTACACATCATCCCTAACCCAAAAAATCGACACTCGTGGTACCTAAAGCTCATTCCTTTGCGACTTCAACTCTGACTCTGGCTCTGCCTGTCCATCTTCCATCATTGTCATTTGCTTTCTCTGACTCCAGTTTGAGTTGCTTTCACTTCGCCCTTGTTCGTTCCGCTCCTTATTGGTTCGAACTCACCCTCTCTCTTCTTTTTTGTTGTGTTAATGATGTTATTGTTGGTAAATTAGGTTATCTCGAGCTAAATTTACTGTTTGATTTATATGAATTTGTGTTCTTTAGTGATTTGGAGCTCTAGAAAATGTCTGATTCAAGTTCAAATGTAGAGTCCTAGGTTATGGATTATGGCCTTAAATGATTTAGAGCTCTAACATGTACTTAAATGGAGCCTATGTGTTCAGTCATCGTTTTTGCTTTGCTTACGTAAGGTTTCTTCACTGAAGCTTCTTCTTCCAAACTGTAAGCATTTCAGACACAAGTATACCAATATGTTCTTCAAACCCTAAGCATGTCTACAATAATGTTATGACCCGGGAATCTAAGGTAGGAGAGGGTTAAGTGCTGCGTATGTTGTTAATCCAGGGTGCTGCGATGTTGCTGATATAGCTGCTGTTATGTGCTATTAGTTTAGCTTAGGAGTGATGCATTAGTCTTTAGTTGAAGTTTGGGGTTTTGTGGTTGATGTTAGTATATGTCCTTATGCGTATTTCCCTTGCTGCAATGTAATAACCTGCAATTGGCATTTGCATTGTTATAAGCTGCAGTAGCTAAGCAGCTTAGTTAGTTGTTCTTGGTGCCATTGTTAGTTAGTAGATATT
This sequence comes from Simmondsia chinensis, assembly GCA_018398585.1. Classification (NCBI taxonomy): domain Eukaryota; kingdom Viridiplantae; phylum Streptophyta; class Magnoliopsida; order Caryophyllales; family Simmondsiaceae; genus Simmondsia; species Simmondsia chinensis. The sequence goes on from JAGTTD010000025.1 coordinate 8,602,017, forward strand.
TTAGTTAGTTAGATATTTTCTTTGAGTCGGTTAGTTAGTTTGTCTAAGTTCAATGTTTTAGCTTGTATTAGATTGCCTATAAATAGCTGTGATCAAGTGTAATAAGTCATCAATCCAATCAAGTACATGAAAAACTATCTCAACTTGAGATCAAACCTTCTCTCTCTCATCTAACTCTCTCTATTTCTCATCCCTAATTCTCTAATTTCTCATCTCAATTCACTTCTTTCTCATCTCATACACTCAATCTATCCTAATTTTACTTAGCTTACGCTTGTGATTCTATCACGAGGGTAACAATTGCTGTCAGAGCCTCGTTTGGCTTCCAATCGAGTGCGTAATCAAAATAAAATTTTTTTAAAAAAAATCAAATTCAGTGTTGAATTTAGTTTAATTTTAAACCGGTTTAAGTTCAGTTGTTGCTACCCGGATCTACTTGAATAAGTACAGTTCAACATTGTTAATATCAGGTACTAGTTGATTGTTTTACTGCTGAATTAGCAAGTATCTGAGGCAAATTTGGCGATTGTTGCATCTAAAGTGGTAAATTGCTTGATGTTGAACAAGGAACAACTTCGCATAGAGTTAGGATTAGTGATCTGAAGCTTAGCATAGAAGGTGTTCGAGTATTTGTGATTTAGCTCAATTCTAGCTGATCTAAGCTCAAGTGCTGTCATTGGATTAGTTTGATTAAATTCAGTTCAGATTGTGAAGTTTAGTTTAGCTGCAGCAAAGACATAAGAAACAAGCAATCATCAATGGCAGGCCCTGCTTCGAATTTCGTTCGGAAGGCACAACTAGAACTAATAATGACTGAGTTGCGTGAGGGCTTTACAGCAATGTTTCGCTCTCTAGATGAGGAAAGGGAATGAAGGTGGCATGAATGGAATCAAAAGTTAGATCAGCTTTATCAACAACTGCAAAATCCTCAAGAGAAAGAAATATGTACTGACATTGATGCAAGTGTGTTGGAGAAGGCCGATGCTAGCGATGAAGTGGTACCTTCACAAATTATAGTAGCAGAGGGGAGTGTTCAGCTGCAGCCTATTCAAGTATTGACACAAGCCCATATTAGGAGCACACAAACAATGTGCACGTATAAAGTTCTTGCTACAGAAGTGCAGATTCCAGTGGGGAAATTCCATGATCAACGAGAAACTTTGCAAAATCTGATCACATGGCAGTATAAGGAAGCATTAGAACCCTCAAAAGTGCAAGAGAAACTGCCCAAATTGAATGTAACAGCTTCAGTTCAAGGTTTGGTTGATGATTTAAAGCCTGGGCAACATAACTTGCTACAAATGCAAGCAATCGAGTCATCTCAGTTTGGAGAGTTGCACAAACCGATCAAAGAGCAAGATCAAATTAGTGAAGTGGAGGTTTATGCAACTAAGAACACTAACAATAGGTCCCTTGATCAAAAAGAATTGGACAAGTTAACATTGGAGTTAGCTGTTCAGCTCAACAAAGAGGAGTTCAACAACGAATTGGACAAGTTAGACGCTTGTATGGGTCAAGTTGAGAGCAAAGGACATTTTCCCAAAGTACAAGCTAATGTTAGACCTCCCGAATACCTTGGAGAGCTACTTCAAAAGCCAGTTAAGCAGTGGGAAAATCAGTTGGAAGTCATGGCTGCAGGTTACTCAAATTCAGTAAGACAGCAAGTAGTTTGCAAGAACTTGGAGTATACAAACTGGGAATTTGTACTGCAATTGTCTCAAATCATCTTCTTAGGCTTCAAGATCCTGCAAGTAGTCTTCAAGCACTTTCAATATTTCAAAGGGACACCTCTCAAATGGGAGGAGATATGCAAACTCTTTCACCATTGCTTAAACGGCGGCAGTGCGTTAAAGAACTGGAATCTCAGGTGCCAAATAAAAACGCTGGGCTGTATGTGTTGTAAAACAAGACTCTTTAAAGTGTGGCTGATCTAGTTTGGTCTGAGTAGACCTCCTGAAGTGGACATTACAGTCAGATGCTGCGAAGCAAGAAACATACTTAAGTGTACCTCAAAGTCTAAAGGACTCCAACATTAAATAAGCAAGTGCAAGAATTTGCGAGGCATTCAGCACATTCAAGCTTTCTTCTATAGCGACAAGTAATTTTGGTATGTCTCAACTCTCTTCCATTCTTTAGGACAAGAATGTTTTCAAGGGGAAGGGAATGTTATGACCCAGAAATCTAAGGCAGGAGAGGGTTAAGTGTTGCATATGTTGTTGATGCTGGGTGCTGCGATGTTGCTGATTTAGTTGCTGTTATGTGCTATTAGTTTAACTTAGGAGTGATGTATTAGTCTTTAGTTGAAGTGTGGGGTTTTGTGGTTGATGTTAGTATATGTCCTTATGCGTATTTCCCTTGCTGCAATGTAATAACCTACAATTGGCATCTGCATTGTTATAAGCTGCAGTTGCTTACCAGCTTAGTTAGTTGTTCTTGGTGCCATTGTTAGTTAGTAGATATTTTAGCTAGTTAGATATTTTCTTTGAGTTGGTTAGTTAGTTTGTCTAGGTTCAATGTTTTAGCTTGTATTAGATTGCCTATAAATATTTGTGATCAAGTGTAATAAGTCATCAATTCCGTCAAATACATGAAAAACTATCTCAATTTGAGATCAAACCTTCTCTCTTTCATCTAACTCTCTCTATTTCTCATCCCTAATTCTCTAATTTCTCATCTCAATTCGCTTCTTTCTCATCTCATGCTCTCAATCTATCCTAATTTTACTTAGCTTACGCTTGTGATTCCATCATGAGTATAACAATAACAATGATTTTCGATACTTATTACACTATTGGCCTTGTAAATGGATGTGTCCTTGGTTCTCAAACTAGCTTAGGAATTGCGGGTATATGGTATAAGTTGATTTGGACATTAGACCCTTCAATATTTTAGTATATTTTGCAGTTTTGTGAATATTTCTGAATTTAGGATTTACAATATGGATGTATTTAAAAGTAAGGATTGGGTGAAGTTCCCAAGGGCTTTAAGCGAATTTCATAATCGAATTCAAGTGTTTGTTTCGTATGCTCTTATTGTTTTTGGTGAAATTAGGCTGATACCGTATCCTTGTAAGTTATGCGCTAATCGATATAGTAAAGATAAACTAACTAATTTATGGGACACAAGTTTGAATTATTCATTTTATTTCTTTAATTATGTGGACCATGCAGGCACATTTTTTGTTTGCCCATGGTCGTTTCTCTAATTATATAGCAGTAGTTCGATAGAGCTAGGTAATTTTTTACAATGTTAACTCCAGTAAATTAGTTGTACCTATTTGCTGTCTTTTATTATATCATATGTTCTTGTTCTTTTTAATAATTCTCTTATTCCAAATGATAATAGTGCAAATGCAACAACATAATTCCAGTATTTGATTGCTCATAACTATTACATTTTTTAGAACTCTAAGCAATATTTTAATTATGTATAACTTACCTATATGTTAGATTGAGCTTAAGTCGTAAATCTAACGTCTCTATTAATCATTATTATAGGAAAATGGCATGTCGTTGGATGGTGAGTGTAATCAGGAACATGAAGATGAGGAACTGTTAGATGGAGATGATTTGTAGGAAGATGTACGATGTTGGTTAAATTTGTTGTGGACATATTACTTAAGAACTTTTGGGTAGATGATTGATTTGTCCTTTTATCTACTTGAACTTTTAGGATTTATTTTGGATGGTTTTCTTTTTCTTGAGGATTAAAATAGACATGAATATTGAAGTTGTATTTTGGATGCTATGATGGATTTGGTTTGTTGGTTGATTTGTTTTGTTTTGTATTAATCAAGAGTAGCTATATGAAATTGTTGTTGGTAACTCCCTTGTCAATGTAAACTTGTTGGTATTTATAGTCTTTGTTGGTATATTTTTTACCGTCATATGGTGTTTGTTGGTATAATTTCTATCAATATAATTTTTTTTTTCTGGTTAACAATGCCCTTTACCAACAGAGGTTTTATTAGTAAACCATTTGCCAATAGAAAAATTCTTGTTGGTAAACCATTTACCAACATAAAGCTTGTGTTGGTACTACCTTTTACCAGCAGATAATTTTTGGTGGTATAACTTTTACCAATATAGAATTTATTGTTGGTGTACTAGTTACCAACAGAGGATTTGTTGTTGGTAATACCTTTTACCAACAATTAACAAATGTGGCTGTTAAAGAGTTATTACCAACAACTTCGAATTTATGTTGGTAAAGCTTTTACCAATAGAGGCTATACCAACAGCGTACCAACAAACCAATTTTTTGTTGGTAAAGCCTTTACCAACAGAAAAATCGCTATTGCCAACACCAATCCTGCTGTTGGCAATTGTCACTCTTTTGTAGTGTTTCCATATAAGGGGAGAAGTTGGGCATAGACATATCTTGATTTTGGTGGATAGTGGGAGTACACATAGCTTTATGGATCCAAAGATTGTTCACACGATTGGACACGAAATGATCGAAACCAATCCTTCGACAATCACGACGGCTAATGGAAATTCCATTTTAACTCAGACTAGGTGTAGGAAGTTCTCATGGATGATGCAAAAGCACAGCTTCACTTATGATTTTTGAGTTCTGAGGCTGGGTGGATGTGGTATGGTCTTAGGAGTGGATTGGATGCAGACCATAAGCCCAATTGTGTTTGATTTTGCTGAGCTCACAATCTCATTTGACAAAATGGGAAAAATGTGATGTTGCACGGCATCGAGGAGCATGGTTAGTTGCAGGTCATGGCTCGAAAAAGCTTGGAGAATGTAATTAAGAAGAAGAACTATCATTTGATTGGACATTTGTTTTCCATAGGGGCTGCAGAGCTTAGGCAAGATCACCAGTAGTTCCACCCTGAGTTACATAGGCTTCTTTAAGAATATGGTGATTTGTTTGAACCTCCATCCACACTTCCTCCAAAGAGATCATTGGACCATGCTATTCCCTTGATGAATGATGCTCAACCGGTGTGTTTGGGACCTTACAAGTATGCTCATGCCTAAAAGGATGAGATGGAAGGATAGGTGGAAGACCTCCTCCGAACTCATTTTATATGACATAGCCATAGTCCCTTTGCATCACCTATGATCTTGGTCAAGAAGAAGGATGGGACATCTTGAATGTGCATTGATTACAGACACCTCAATTCTCTTACCATTAAAGACAAGTTCCCTATTCCAGTGATTGACTATCTGCTTGATGAATTGCATGGGACCAGTTGTTTCTCCAAGCTAGACTTGTGGCAAGGGTACTATCAAGTTCGAGTTAAGGGTGAAGACATTCATAAGACTACATTTCGCACTCATCATAGACATTATGAGTTTGTGATGATGCCCTTTGGGTCGTCTAGTGCCCCTACGACCTTTTAGGCATTAATGATTGAGGAGGTCAAGCCCTATATGAGGAAGTTTGTTCTTGTCTTCTTTGATTATATCTTGATATATAGCTCTTCACTTGACAACCATTGGTTCCATCTTCAGCAAGTCTTTGATCTTATGAGGCAACACTAGCTGTATGTATAGTTCTCCGAGTGTTCTTTTGCTAGCTCACAAGTTGAGCACCTGGGACATATTGTTTCAGGGCATGGAGTTGCTACTAATCCAACAAAGATCAAAGCTATAAAAGATTGGCTAGTACCTACTTCTATTAAGCAGTTAAGGAGTTTCTTGGGTTTGACTAGGTATTATTGTAAGTTCATTTCGGGTTACAGTTTAATGGCTAAGCCTCTTTCATAATTGCTTAAGAAGGACGCTTTTGGGTGGAACAAAATGGCTCAAATAGCTTTCCAGCAACTAAAATATTCCATGTGCGCAGCTCAGTGGTAGCTATGCTATATTTCAAGCTTCCCTTTGTACTAGAAACTGATGGAAGTAGCACTGGAATTGGAGCAATGTTATCCCAAGTTGGGAGGCTAATTGCTTATCTAAGTCAAGCTTTGGGACCTAGGAACTTGAGTTTGTCAATTTATGAGAACGAGTATCTTGCAATCCTCCTTGCAGTTCAAAAGTGGAGACATTATCTAGCGGGGCACCATTTCATTATTAAAACTGGCCATCAAAGCCTCAAATGCCTATTGGAGCAGAAAATCACCACAGGAGTACAATGTAAAGGACTCATGAAGATGTTGGGCTTAGATTGTTCGATTGAATATAAATGTGGAAGGGAGAATGTGGTGGCAAATGCTCTTTCACGATGTCAAGAAATGAATGATCAGGCTAGCAGCAATGCAATTTCAGTATCACATCATTCTTGGATCGAAGAAGTTTTACATACTTATGCGGATCATATTTTTGCTTAAGATTGCCTCATTGCTGCAAGTGTGAATCCCTCAGCTAGCTCAGAAACAGGGGTTAGTGTGTAATGGTCTGATTAGGGTTAAAGGCAAGATCTACATTGGGTCTTGTACTAAATTAAAGCAGCAAACAGTCTCAGCTATTAAAGTAGTACTTTTATTGGTTTAGAATGAAGAAGGATGTGGTAAAGTGTGTTCAGACTTGTGAGGTTTGTCAACAAACCAAAAGTGAACATGTTCCTTACCAAGGATTACTGCAAGCTTTACTGGTTCCAGAGAGAGCTTGGCAACATGTAATTATAATTCTGAATGGAAGGAAGTCATTTGGTTTGTAGTTGATCAATTCACCATGTTTGGACACTTCATTTGCCTCAATCATCCCATTATCGCTGCAAGGCTTGCGAAGATGTTCTTGGATCACATTCATCACCTTCATGGGTCGACCCAATCCATCCCTTCCGACAAGGACAGACTTTTCATCAGCCATTTTTTGACATAGTTGTTTGGTTTGGTGGGAACTACTCTTGCTCTAAGTTCCTCATACCATCCTCAAACAGATGGACAAACTGAGCAAGGGAATCAATGTTTGATGCATTATTTGTGCAGTATGAATTTCAAACATCCCAAGCATTGGTTTGGTTGGCTTACTTTAGCGGAGTTTTGGTATAACACACATGCACATTCAGCTATGAAAACAACTCCTGTCAAGGCCCTCTATGGTTATGATCCACCCTCACCAATAGGTATCCAAGAAGTAGTCTCATATGTTGCTGAAGTCTCTAATCTGTTAGAGTAGCGAAGATAACTCATGCTTTAGCTTAGGGATAAGTTGCACCTCGCTCAATCATGATTGAAATTCTTTGTAGATAAACATAGAACTAACAAGTCTTTTGCTGAAGGTGACCAAGTTTATTTGAAGTTGCAACCATATAGACAATTTTTAGTTGCAGTTCATAAGAATGTCAAGCTGGGAGCACTTTATTTTGGGCCTTACAAGATCTTACATCATGTGGGAGCAGTAGCTTATAAGTTAGAGTTATCCCCAAATTGTGCGGTGCATCCTGTTTTTCGTGTATCTCTCTTGAAGAAGTATGTGAAGGAGGGCTCTTGTAGTCCCCTGACTCCAACAATAGCCAATGATGTAGTCTTTTGCATGCTCCTTTGGCCATACTAGATACCAGACCAAGTTCTACTTCTCAGCATAAGGTTGAAACTTTGGTTCAATGGACAAATTTGGATGATCAGCAGACCACTTGGGAGGCATTGCATTTCCTTCGCAGTCAATTTCCTCACTTCCATTCCTAAGTCCAATAATGTTTTTAAGGGGAGGAGATTGTTATGATCATTAGTTTACATGTTGCTAATACATTTGTATGTGTACTTTGGCGCGAAAGTTGGTTAGCTTATTCTAGCTTAGTCAAGTTTGGCGGCTGTTGTAATAAGTCAGTTGTAGCATTTGTCTTAGTTCATTACATCTATCTTGTTATAAATAAGTAAGATCCATCATGTACTAGATCATTGATGAATGAATATGCTTCTGTTTCTCTTCTTAACCCCAATTTCTCTCTATTTCTTATCTCCTTTCACTTCTGTTCTCATCTAAACTCTATTTTGTCTTAGGTTATGAATTAAGATTGTTCTTGATTCATAACAGACTCGTATCCTCCGGCAAAGTCTGTGACAAGAAAGAGAGGAAGCAATAGATTCATCTTCTGAAGAAACAAAAGAATCGATGGGCAACTCTTCTCTCCTAGGGAAAAGACCCGCTAGGGCCGCTATGTCGTTTAGAGTGATTTCTAGAAAGCCCTTGAGGAGGATAAAAGCATTATAACAAGAATTCTAGCAATAAGTTAGTGTAGTTGTAATGGGGAAATCATACCTGAGGGCGATGGTAGAAAGCCTAATGACTTCGTAAATGCGAATTTGCTTCCATTTCTCTCACCGTAGGTTACCACCAGTCCATCTACCCATTTTAGGGTATCGTTTGGTCCAAAATGTCCATCGTTTAAAGGGCATCGCTTCCTTGCAAATGCACCCACCTCCTAAGAATGACCTGAAGAGACTGGACGAAGAAAAGGAGACTCATTAGTCATTTGTATCTAGAAACAAATCCTCTAAGACCGAGAACATCATGGGATGGGGAAAAGATTGGCACAAGGGACTAAAGGTGGTAGGTTTGATGAAGCATCATCCCATAACAATTGGAAAGATCCTCCTTGATAATATTGAGATCGATTGGGCTTTACAGAACATCAGAGATTATCAAAGAGTCAAATTAAAGAAAGCGTGTTAGTTGTTTAATGGGACTGTTTGTCTAAGGTGAAGGAGCGAATGAGATTTATGCCGTTGTCAAATTGGAAGGAAGCAAAGATGAAGAACAGATCAAATCAAGAATTCAGTGAGTCAAGAACAAAGGCAAGATTTTGTGGAAGTGCTTGATGACAACAAAGAATAGAGAACATAACAAGAAAGTGGAAATTTCATGCCCCATACGGCATATTTATAGACAAGGAGGAAGGACAATAAGTGATGTACAGTGTTTTCTTGAGCTCCTTGCAGCCGTTAAGGGTCAAATCAGACAAATATTTACCCATTGTAAATTTGAATTTACCCACGATTGAAAGGGGCACATTTGTTTACACCGTAAGTTCGAGGGGGCGGGATGACGCCGTATTGAATAAAGTTCCAAGTGGTTAGCATGTGAGGCCCTTCTTGATGGAAGTCAGGCCTTCAAATACTAAGATAATGGTGTCTCGAGCCCAGTATTCCAAGAAGGTAATTACCCTTGACAAGGGCATCAACCATTTCGGCATCGAGATGGTTGAGGGGTCAAGTGAGCTCGAGCTCGAGGGGCTACCAAGAAGGCTACGGGATAGGTGGTTTCCAAGCTGTCAGTTTCTTGGAGTGCAATTTTAATTACTTGGGCGCTAAGCTTAATCCATTGGAACATGAGGCTTCCCTAAGAATTTGGATGCGAGCACTAAGGATTTCCCTCCAATACTGAATTCAGAGCATGTTTATTGAAGATTTGCATGCACAATAGAGAGCTTAGTGGCCAAGTGGGGGTGGAGTAGCCCGAAAAGAAGGAGCATTAATTATTTCTTGTTTTATATAGATAAAGGACTCCACGTCAGTCCAAAGTAGTACATACACTCATTATAGAACTTTTTCAAGTTTTCTTTTATAGTACACTTGTGCTTTCTCTCAGGAGTAGCGTAACATAGCTACGCATAGCATAACATAAATCGCTGCTGCACTTACCTTGATAGTAATATAGTTCTCGAGCTTTAAGTATGACTTTTTAATTTTAATCTAATCCCACAAATTGACAGGCTGACATTTGTGGCTTTCGTTTAAGGGTTTACTGTCAAGGCTTATCCCTTGATTGTGTTGGTCTTAACACTATTGTCACTGCTTGATAAATCAAGTGAACATAGGTTCTTGCCATTGCTTAGGGCTTTGACGGCTATGGCTTGTCCCTTGATTGCGTTGGTCCTAATCTAGTGATCTAGGTACGGCTTGCTCCATCTTAATCTTGTGAGACCTAAACTCATTTGAGATATTATAAGTCAAGGGTACCAAGCTTAAATACTTAATTGAATTAGGCTTGCAAGTAGAGTACTTAGCTCTTCGGTTTTTTTGCACCGCAGTTCCTGTCTTTTAAGTTTATGAGGAAAGGTGTCTGTGGGCCCTGCTCCACCACTGTAACTACCACTTGAGTTAGGTCCATATCCTTTAATTTCTTGTAATAAAAATACATTAAAAAAATCCACAAAAACATTTATCAAATCTTCTTAATTGAAGTGTAGGCAGAAATCACAGTATAACTGAAGTCAGATACACCAACATATCACAACCGTTTCTCCAAAACCGGTGATTGGTTGAGGTCAAAGACATTCAATTCATAATTAGGCTCACTCGCTTGTCGCATTGAGTCCCTTTTTCACATTTGTTTGTTTTCACATTTACGGTGGCCATACACACAAAACTTGAAACAAAATTGAGCAAACACTTACGTTCTAGTAATCCCCAATGCGTTGAAGACAATGAAGTCTTACTTTAAGTCTTCCACATTAGTCGCCATAAGGCATGTTTGCTATATTTGTTCGTTATTAAGTGAAATGTCGTTGCCATCAATACAAATGCAAACATATGTGTGAAAGGGACTCACCGTGACTAGGGACTAAGCCTAAATTTTGGTTGCATTTAACCTCGGTTATATCGTGAGTTCTACTTATGCTTAAATTATGAAAATTTTTAGAATTTTTTGTGGATTTTTATAAATTTTTTGACAGAAAATTAAAGAGTTATGGACATAAATCAAGTGGCAGTTACAGCGATGGAGCAAGGCCAAAAGACACCTTTCCTCGTCCTCTTACAAGCGTGAGTCAATCAGGTTTTTAAGCGTGGTACGCTTGACTTAGAATAACTCGAATGACCTTAGGTGTAACAAGATTTAGAAGGAGCAAACCATATTCAGGTCACTGGAATAGGGCCAACACAATCTAGGTCGTGCCTTGGTCGTCAAAGCCCTAAAAAATGGCAAGAACCTAAGTTCACCTAAAGTATTAAGGAATAACAATAATATTAAAACCAATGCAATCATGCCTATGCCTTGGCCATCAAAGCCTTAAACTAAAGCCTCAATTCTTAACTTGTAGAATTTAGGACCGATTGAAACAAAGAGTTCATATCTGAACCTTGAAGTATTGTATTACTGATGAAGCAAGTACAATAAGATCTACGCTATGCTAGACTAAGTTAAGTTAAGCTACTACTTGTTAAAAAGAACAAGGGTGCTGTAAAGAAAACTTAAAAATGTTTTGTATGAGTGTTTGTACTTATTTGGACTACAACAGAGTCACTTATTTATAGAAAAACCAAATAAAGGATGCCCCTTATTTCCACAGCACCTTCTTCCCATCTCAAATGACCAAGCTCCTTTAGCACATAAATGATCAATGAACGTGCCCTTGATTTTATACTCGAATGTATTTCTTGAAGCGCACATTCGCATTTTCAGCTGAAATCTCTTCAAGATGCTTCACATTCTCTTAGATTAAGCTTGGTGTCCATGCATCTAAACTTGGGCTCTAAGGGATTGTCTTGAGCTTGGAAACCACATGTCTTGTAGTCGTCTTGGCAGTCCCTTGAGCTTGAACTCCCTTTATCCGTCAACCATCTCGAGCCTTGAGTGGCTGGTCATCTTGTTCAGGTGATAACCTTCTCATGATGCTAGGCTCAAGACACCGCTATCTTAGCATCTAAAGGTTTGAGTCTCCTCGAGGAGGATCTCATGTGATGAGCACGTGGCACTTTGCTAAAACAGCATTATCCTAGCTCCCTCGAAATTAGGGTGTAAACGATAGAAATGGTGAGTTAATTATGTTTACGAAACATATTAATTGAGAATAGTTTTGGCCTTACTGATAACTCAGCGTGACCCCGCCACAAGGAGTAATGAGAAGATTGATTAGGTCATTGTCGCACACATAGAAAATGGTTAGGTGGATTCCATACTTTCTTACTCTGGTAAAATTATTAAAAAAGGTTCACCGGACTCAAAACATCAAGTGGGAGGGAGCTTCTGATTGAATGCTCACAGCCTTCGTTACCGATTTAAGAGTATAGTAGATGGGGTGCTACTCCTTGAGGAGGGTATTCATTTGCGGAGCACAAGGTTAGACCTTTTTGTTATGATTCGAGATCAACATTGGATCATAACCTAGGAGAGAGAAAGACAGATGAAAAGATTAGAATAGAGATGAGAATTAAAGAGAATTAAGATGAGAGAAGAAGATATTTCTTATTATCATTCAATGACTCTTACAAACGAAGAACTAAACCACCTATACTACTTTCCAACTAAAAATGACTAAAGGTAGTACAATGCATCAAGACACTGCTTCTAACTGACTCAACTACTCTTGGCGCCAAAGCAATAATTCAACCTATTTACCCCTTATTACATCAGTAAATGAGCAATTAGACAGCTAAGAGACTTATTAAGCAATACAAGATAGAACCACAATCATGACTATACACCCTCCACAAGAACATTCTTGTCTCAAGAATGGAAGGTAGAAAATTAACTCTTGATAAACATCAAATCTTCCCATGTAGCATCTTTAGTACGTAAGTTTGCCCACTGAATCAAACCTTGCCCCATTTGCCTTCCATTTTGATGTGTAGTGTGGGTATTCATGATTGCCAAGGGCTCCTGTGGAATCAAGCCACTAGAGGAAGCTGCTCGAGGAGTAGATGAACAAGCAACACCCTCCGTAACCTACTTCTTCAACATAAAGGCATGAAACCCCAAGTGCACTCTGGCCTCCAGAGGTAGCTCCAACCTGTAAGCCACATTGCCCGACCTTTCCAACATTTTGTAAGAACCAAAATATGAAGCACTCAGGGTAACATTCTTACACACCGCCACTGAAGATTTCCTATAAGGTTGTAATTTCGAATACACCATTTCTCCCACTTGGAAAGTCCTATCAGTTCTCTTCCGATTAGCAAAAAACTTCACTCTTGATTGAGCTAGCTTGAGGCTCTCCTTGAGCTGTGACAGCAATTATTTCCTCTGAGTCATTCAGTTCTAGCACTGATGTCGATGAAGTTTGTGGAACAATTGGAAATGGTGGATCATTGCTATATAGTGGCTTAAATGGAGTTGTCCCCAAGGAAGAATGAGCATGCGTATTATACCAAAACTTAGCCAAAGATAACCACTGATGCCAATGCTTGGGATGGAGAAATGTCATGCTCCTCAAGTTTTTCTCCACACACTAATTCACCATTTCTATTTTTCCATCTATTTGAGGATGATAAGAAGAGTTTAAGGCAAAAGAAGATCTAAGCAGCAAGAATAACTCATGCCAAAATTGCTAGTAAACAATCTGTCATGATCATATACAATGGATTACTAGTGAACAACTTGACTGAGATGTGCCAAGTGATACTCTATGAAAGGGTTATACACCAAGATATCATCAAAGAATACAAGAACAAATTTCCTCAAGAAAGGTTTGAAGACTGAGTTCATCAATGCCTGGAAGGTAGCAGGGGCATTTGATAGACCAAAGCGCATAACCACAAATTCATATTGCCCATGATGGGTTCTAAAGGCTATTAAGTGGATATCCTTGTCCAATACTCGAATTTGGTAATAGCCTTGCCTCAAGTCCAATTTAGAGAAGAATTTGGTACTATAAAATTCATCCAAGAGGTCATCTATGATTAGAATTGGGAATTTATCTTTAATGATAAGGGTATTGATTTGTCTATAGTCTATACACATCCTTGAAGATTCATCTTTTTTCTTAACCAAGATAATAAGGGAAGCATAGGGACTATGACTGTGTCTAATAAAGTTTGTCATTAAGAGCACCTCAACTTGTTTTTCTACCTCATTTTTATAAGCACGGAGATACTTGTAAGGTCTAAGATTGATTGGACTTGAATTTGATTGGAGGGGAATAGCATGGTCCTAATCTTTTTTTTTGGTGGTAATAAAGTAGGTTGCTCAAATAGGTCATTGAATTCATGTATTAACTTGCTAATGGCTGGGTTGGAGTTCACCTTGGCTTCCTCAGGTTCAGCATGGAGAGAGAACAATTGGCCAATCCATTGATGAGCACCCTTCTTGACGACACCTTCTAGCCTCTTCCCACTCATCAAATGTAACTGTCAATGCTCCACAATGCTGATAAGTCTAATTTACTATATATTTATTCATATAATTTTGGTTCATTTTCTAACCATTTTTCCTCAAAATTTTATTGCTATTGCTCGCTTTTGCTCTTTTTCGCTTCTATTGACATTTCTTTCCAAAACACTCATTTTATGCTAAATCTTGCTGGGTTTTATCATCAACATCAGTATGTGAATGCAAGATTCACCAAACAAAAGCAAAAAAAGGGGCAAAACATAACAATTTACAGGGCTAAAACAAGAACACAAGAGGTTCATGCACAATTTGTTTCAACTTGCAAAAAGGGGTGACCAAATGCACAAATCAGGTGCAAAGATGGATTAAACAATACATTAACATGTCCAAGTTGATGTAAACTCTGAATTTAAGTGGTGCAAAGCTCAAAAATCTAAAGAAAAATAGCCAAGAACAGCAAAGTGCAGAGAATGAACGATAAGCCAGCACAATTCACTTCAACTTGCAATTTTGGGTGGCAAAATGGACGAATCAAGTGAAAGAAACTCATGTACACTTCAATAAAATGCTCAAGTTGATGTCAAGACTGATTTTGGGAGGCCAAATCTGGAAAAAAATTAAAGAAAAACAGCAAAGTATAGAAGTTGCAGAAAATGAACACAAGCCTGCTCAATTCACTTCAACTTAGAGTTTTGGGTGGTAAAATGAACAAATCAAATGCAAGGGTGACTTAAACAATTCATTAACATATCCCAGATGATTTCAAGACTGATTTTGGGCAATGTGAAGTAAGAAAAAACTAAAAAAGTCAGCAACTTATTGAAATCTGTAGAATTGGGTGGCAAGGAGCAGAATAAAGGTGCAATGAACTTTAAGCTTGCAAATTTTTTGTATTTTTTTTTAATTCCAACCTTATCTACTATAAATAGGGATTCTTAGGAGTTGTTTTAGCATCATTAAATCCAAAAAAAAAAAAAAAAAAATACGAATACAAAGTAGAGAAATAAGGTAGAAATTCGTAGGAAGAAAGGAGGAGGAGAAAAGAAGAAGTTTGGTTTGAAATTTTGCATTTTCAAGTTCTATTCTATCCTTCACTTCATTAAGTTCATGAATTTTGGGTTAAATATGTCTTATAATAAGTTTATCATGAACTAATTTTGTTATTCCAAGGCTACAATGTAGCCTCAGTTGTAATGTACGCTCATTTCTAATTCAACGTATTCAATGTTTTGTTATTGCGTCGTTGAAGTGTTTATCATTATTCTTCATGAGTTTTAAATGATTGATCACCATTTAAGACCTATAATGATTCATAATGAGTCTGAGAGGAGATTTATGATGATTGCTAAAGAGATAAGCCCCACAAATTAAGCGAATGTTCGAGAGAGATTAACGCGATTTGTGTTATTTTTAAGTGAAAATCATACAGTTTTAAAAACTCTTTTCTTATTGAAATTAATGCACAAGAGTGATGGGTTAATATGTAAAAGAGCATGCTAAATGTTGCTGGACAGAGAATATTTAGCAAATTAGGTTTTTCAACTATCAACACGTAATAACAAGTTGAATAACGAGAATAGAAAGGCGTATTAATGCAACTGGGTGAAATCAGATGCCTTGGTTTTATTAAATCATAAGAACTTCATAAAAATCAGTAAGCCTTACCTAAAAATCAGTTAACATATTTTGTTTCCTTTTATTTTTTTTATTTCATATCAACATCTCATTTTTTGGTTTTTTAAATAGCATCAAAACTACTAATTTTGGTACTCACTCAATAGCAATCCTCGTGGGAACGATACTCTACTCATTTCTTTATTACTTGATATGACCAGTGCACTTGCTAACACATACGTAAAGTAAGCATCAAATGTCTTAGAACTTGATAGCTGTGCCATTTCTTTTAAAAGATACTAATAGCTGAGCAGAGTAAAATACCAAGGATTGAAAGTTTTCATCCAATAAACCCCCAAGACTATGTCACAGCCTCCAAGCTTCAGTATCTAAAGTCGTAGTCATATTGATGGCCTTGCATCTCACAACAGAATTGTTTACACTTGGTTTGTGTGAGCATGGAATTCCCATCAGCAACTATAACTGCCAAAGGACTTGCGTTGATCAACTCATGCCCCACCAACTTGAAAGGTTTAGGACCTATAAAACTATGTGTGCTTCCATTATCAATCAAAACCAGTAGTGGCTTGTGATTTGCAATTCCCTTGATCCTTATTGTATTGTGAGAACCACTCCCTGTCAAAGCTCTCATTGAAATCTCCATTTCATCACTTCCAACATCCTCTTTCTTGTCCTTCACCTCAACTCAAAGTTCAATTTCTTCCTCTAGCTCAATCTCCTCTTGACTATCTTCAATTTCATTCACAGTGACTGCCATCAACTGCCTGGGATTGCCCTTGTGACCAAAGAAGTACTTTTGATTGCATTTGAAACACAATTTTTGAGCCTTCTTTTCCTCAATACTTAGTGTCTTGGTCTTACTTGGAGCCACCCATTCTAGAGATTTAAAAATAGCTTTATTAGATTATCCTACCTCTAGACAAGCTAGCACAGTTGATTCAAACAATTGTGCTTTTGAATATTCATTAAACAATGCAGGAAGATTAAGATCTTTCACAAGGTTCTTGATCCTAGGCTTAAGTCCACTAATAAAGTTGGAAACATAATAAGCTTCCTTCACTCCCATATTTATGGCAATCATCCTTGCCTCCTAGTTCTTAAAACTTGTCATTATTTCTTAACAGTACTACCTTGAGCCACCTTGTTGAACTTTTCAATCACCTCTCCTAGATCCTCATCGCATATCTTTCACACAGTTCATCCACGCGTTCTTGCCAAGTTACATTAGGATTGCTCAAAATCAAACTGTGGAACCAAACCTCTTGGTCTCCATGAAAAGAGATTGCAGATAATTCCACCTTCTGTGAGTCAGGTGTTGCATAGAATCGAAAGTATCTTTTGCATCTTCTAATCCATGACTGCGGTTGAACTACATTAAAAGCATCGATCTCAACCATTAGATGGCGAAAACCTGATCTCTTGACCACATGCAGTTCTTCAACTTGTTCTTCAATTCGTTTTGGAAAGAGAGGATTAGGAGGTCTTCCATGTTGTAAGATTCCTGCTCCGAAAGGCCTAGATAGTCTATTGATCTTTTCTTGCATTCCAGTCAGCTTCTGCTGCAAATGTTGCTGCTATTGCAGCTAATTCTTATTCATGTTACCAATAGCTAGCATCAAATCTTGCACTTGCTAGTGTAATTGATCCAATTGCTTAGCCTGATTAGCTCCAGCATCGGCATTACTAGCATTAACGCAGCCTTCTTGGCATTTGCCAGCTTTATCGAAGCAAAGCACAATCAATTTCGCAAACTCAAGCTCTAATACCACTTGTTATTATTCAAAATCAACCTTGGATCCTAACCTAGGATAGAGAAAGATAGAGATGAAGAGATTAGGATAGAGATGAGAATTAGAGAGAATTAAGATTAGAGAAGAAGATATTTATTATCATCATTTAATGAATCTTACAAACGAACAACTAAACTGCCTTATACTACTTTCCAACTAAAGGCGGCTAAAGACAATACAATGCATCAGGACACTACTCCGAACCGACTTAACTACTCTTAGCGCCAAAACGACAATTCAATCTATTTACCCCTTATTAGATCAACAAATGAGCAATTAGACATCTAAGAGCCTTATTAAGCAATACATGATAAAACCACAATCATGACACTTTTTGAGATAGATTGAAGTTTGAGAAGATGGGTACAACCACGGCTACATGAAGTAATGTTTTGAATTGTGTGGATTTTTAGGTACGTTAGCCTCCCTGAGGAGCTATGTCGTATGACCTTAGACGTTGAGGGAAATGTTGTGTGTTAATTATATTTAGTAAGAGCTGTGAAGAAAACACATTTGTAGATAAAATGTTCTCATCTTCTGATATCTTATTCGACCATGTTGATGAGGAGTGTTGTGCAGTTTGCTTGGATCACCATGGCATACATATAACAGTCAGATTGTGAAAATTGTACCTTGAATGTTTTCTATAAGTAGGAAAAGCAATCATGTATCTTATATGACTTGCTTACAATTCTGATTTCAGATTGATTGTTATATTTTGCATTATTATGTATACTGATATATGTTACTTGCCTATACAGTTTAGTTCACTAGAATAATTTTTATGTCCTAGTACATGTGGAGAATTAGTCTATGCTCAGATTTCTCTAGTTTGTTTCCAGTATATCTACTAAGTTGAGAAGAACGTTTGGAAGATTTGACGAGACTAAGAAGTTAGTCGGATGCAAGATTCAAACTTTAGGTGTCGAATTTATTAAGGTATTAGATACCTGAAAATTTAACTACAGTAGAGATGATTAAATATTTCAAAGAAGTGTTTGATGAGTTAAATAGCTAGCATGAGAACAACTCATGAGAAAAATGATACACACTTGATTGTCTTAAGAAAGTTTATTTCAAGAACGTGTCATATGAAGATGGCTTATTTATTTGACCTGGAATTCTTGATGCAAATATTGATAGCCAATCTCAATAGGATATGATCCTAATTTGCCTATTAAGATCTTTCCATCAATTTTGGCGGGATAAATCGAATAATAGAGATTACTTGTTGTCTGAACTGATGAAAGTATAGTTTGAAAGAAGTGGTGTCATGAGAACTAAGGGAATAGTCAACTTAATGTAAGCATCTATCTCAGAAATTAGAAACCTTAAAAGTGCAAAATAAAGCACAAGTAACAACCGTTTTGTCTCTTTCGCAAAAGCATAGGACATTAATTTTTAAAAGGAATTTCTTAGGTACTTAGCTAATGATCGTTGACCTATAGGTAGTTCACGAATTTCTTAGTGAATGGACTTTCAGTAGAAGCACAAGGAGGTAGTAGTTTAAGTAATGCAATCTAATTTTGATTTTGCGTAACTATCTCAATGTACCAGTTTGTTTAAAAATTGATTTCTATTACTATTTGTTGTAAAAATAGTTCTTCATTTATTTTTCAAAAAAATAGACTTATATTTAATTAAGTAAAGTGCTTATTCAAAAGTCACATTTGTAGGTGGTTAAATAATTTTAATCAAAGCTATGTTAATGGCAATTTCTTTGTCTGATACAAGCTAGGCTATGTAAATAAAAGAAAATTTTCCTAAAGGCTATGTAGCTTTTGTTGGGAAATGCATAAAAATTTTCTTGGAAAATAAACTCTGATGCCGACTATTGGGCTCACAGTTCTCAACTGTAGTCACAACAATAGGCACCTACTAGAGCACTTAGAGTATGAGACTTTTCTCTCTACCTAAGCCCCCGGTCGGAGAGTCACGCTTCGTGACACCTCACGTGCGAGAGTTCCCGGGAATAGGTTTATCTCTATAAACCCTTTGCCCTTATACCGGTTGTTGGGAGGAATTTCAAAAAATTTCCCTAAAGATTACGTAGCTAAATAGGTTTAGAATTCGTAACTCTAAACCTAGAGTTGATTTAAAATTCATAATTTTAAATCTACTGACTTAAATTCATAGTTTAAATCTTCAGATCTAAATTCTTAATTTAGATCTATAGACCTTTTATTCTAATACATTCATAACAATACATAAACTTAAACAGGTACAATAACAAATATTGTAAATAAATAGAAAGCGAAAAAGAATAAAGAAAGAAGAGCATACTTGGAATTGCTCCAATAATCAAGAATGCCAAAAAGATAATAATATTCTTTAAAAACGAGACCCCGAGACCTTATACACAATGACCTCGAACTTGCCCGGAGGGTGGGCTCTGAAAAATATTAAACCGGGTCTCCGAAACAATTTCTGAAACTCTAAAGAATTATTTTGAACTCGAATAATAAACCTCGGAATGAGCCCCTCTATTTATAGAAATATTCCGGAGTGAAAAAATGAAAAATTTCGATGTGGGACGCGCAAAATAAATTCCAGTTAAAGCAAAACACGCAGCACGTAATCCAAAGAAACAAGCAAAACGCGTCGTTTCATACACAGGCTAAATCACGCCTCTCTTGTCAAAGGGACACGCGGCAGTGTCTCATTTGCCGGTGCCCAAAAGCACGGATCGCGCCTGGGCAAACCAGATCGTGCCACGTGGCACCCTCTGAGTAGTGCATCCGTGTAGACAGGGATTGCGGGACCTTTGCAGTAATTTTTCTCCTTTTTTTATTTTTTATTTTTACTTTGTTTCTCACATGTAAAAATTCATTTTATGAATTTTAATTTTTAAAAATTATTTTATTTTATAATTTTTAATATTTATTCATCTCATGAATAATATTTGAAAAAATTAATTTACCCATCGTATGGATAATAAATTCATCTCATGAATTCTTTAATTTTTTTTTTCGGTTGCTATAAAATGCTGAGGCTTGCGTAGGGACCCCGGGGACAATTTAAATCTAGCTCCAAATGGGTTAAATTAAATCATCTCATGATATTAATTTAATTACCATTTAATAAGATTTAATTCCACTGAATAAATCTCACTGCACTCCAGACTGAAATTATTTATTCGATATCTCCCTAATATACTGTATTGATGACAACAACCCCTCCACTAGATGTCCATGACAAAGGATAAATATAACTATTACCATTAATATAAGCTATTCTGATATTAAGATTCAATATAGATTCAATCGTGGAAGCGGACCTTTGATTTCCTTGGACCGCGTTAGTTACCGACCCTCCCTTCAGTGAATAATTCAATTATACTTGAACATATTCACAATATAAATTTCAGATGTCAAACACTTGGAATACTTGGGCCAAAGTAATGGAACTATTCAAATATTTGCGAATCAACTAAGGGGACATTTGTATCTCATAAAAGACTGTCGATTCCCTATTGAATACCTGATCCTTGTCACACTTCACACCGCTACCCAGTGTACGTGGGATTTCAGTCATTCGTTTTAGACCTTACTTATAGTACCCCAAAGTAACTAATGCTCCATGCACAAGTCCAAAATACCCTCAGGATTTAGAGTCGTCGTTCAAACAGTACAATGCGAATCACTTATCTCCTATAGTAGTCTAGAAATAAGTAACCCACATGGTCCAACTCAGTGTGTCAAACACACTAACTTAACACTTTTGGATCTCCATCCACATGACCAAGACAAGCCATCTAAAGTGTCTCGTTATAGTCTTAACATACAAGTGGTCCAGACTTGCCTTCGACTACGAGTCAATCAAACAATAATCCATATCATTTGTTCCAAGTCTATCTGTGGTTTAGTCTCATAAACCACTTAGAACAAACATGTAAATTGTAGTCTGAGGATTACGCCCATCTCATGGATGCCTCCCGAAAGAAAATCACATGCAGTATAAATGCTCAAATACACAAATTTAACTAGAAAACGACTAGAACTTTAATTTTATTTATTAATTAAAATAATATATTCAGAATAAATCTAGATTTCGGGACACTATTCCTAACAGCTTTTAAGTGGTGCTTGAGCTCATGTCACATTAATCTAATATTATTCAAAGACTGGCATGAGATGGTCTTATATTGGACTCAAAATGGTAACCAGTATGTGAATTGTGTAAGAGTGTATGGTCCCTCAAAGAGCCTTTGAAAGTAAAGGCAATAGAGCTACTAAGCTGCCAGAAGTTGCTCATAAAATGTTTATGGTCTAATAAAAGTTCATGTGAGAGGAAGCAATGAATGTTTCATAAACGTTCATCAATGATTATTCAATAACTTGATATATATATATTAATCTATGGAGTCTAAAGTCTTGAATCATTTCAAAGTTCAAAGAATTAAGTACAAAAGTTGGAATCAGCTAGGCAAGTATATCAAGTCACTTTGATTGAAACGAAGTGGTGGTTTTCAAGATAGTTCTTAATTCTCCTTATCGCAAAGTGTTGCCAAATGGATCAATAATATGTTATTAAATATGGTAAGATTCATATGATGAGGCTGTTAAGAACAATATCCTGAAATCCATATTTATTCGGAATATATTATTTTAATTAATAAATAAAATTGAAGTTCTGGTCGTTTCCTAGTTAAATTTGAGTAAGCGACCATTTATACTGCATGTGATTTTCTTTTTGGAAACATCCATGAGATGGGTGTAGTCCTTATACTACAATTTACATGTTTGTTCTAAGTGGTTTATGAGACTAAGCCACGGATAGACTTGGAACAAATGGTGTGGATTGTTGTTTGAAAGGCTTGTAGTCAAAGACAAGCTTGGACCACTTGTATGTTATGACTTTAATGTGACCCTTTAGATGACCTATCTTGGTCATGTGAATGGAGATCCAAAAGTATTTGGTTATTGTATTTAACAGGACTGACACACTGAGTTGGACCATGTGGATTACTTATTACTAGACTACTATCAGAGATGAATGATTCATATTGTACTGTTTGAACATCGACTCTAAATCCTGAGAGTATTTACGACTTGCATGGAGCATTAGTTGCCTTGGTGCATCATAAGTAAGGTTTAAACGAATGACTGAAATCCCACGTACACTGGGTAGTGACGTGAAGTGTCACAAGGATCAGGTATTTAATAGGAAATTTACGGTCTCTTATGAAATGCAGATGTCCCCTTAGTTGATTCGCTAATACTTGAATAGTTCAGAAACTTTTGCCAAAGTATTTCAAGTGTTTGACATTTGGAATTCATACGGTGAATATGTTCAAATATAATTGAGTTATTCAGTGAATGGCGAGTCCTGTAACTAATGGAGAAGTTATGAGAAAGATAATGGTAGTGTTTATATTTATCCTTTGTCATAGACATCTAGTGGAAGGGATGTTGTCATCAATATAGTCTATTAGGGAGATATCGAATAAATAATTTAAGTCTAAGGTGCAGTGGGATCTATTTAGTGGAATTAAGTCTCATTAAATTGTAATTAAATTATTTCATGAGATGACTAATTTAACCCATTTGGAGCTAGATTTAAATCGTCCTTGAGGTCCCTGTGCAAACCTCTGTATTTATTGCCATCAGAAAGATATTAAAGAATTCATGAGATGAATTATTTATCCATAAGATGGGTAAATTAATTTTGTCAAATATTATTCATAAGATGAGTAAAATTAAAAACTATAAAATAAAATAAATTTGAAAAATTAAAATTAATAAGATGAATTTTTACATGTGGAAAACAAAGAAAAAAAATACAAAATCGCGTGTAAAAATAGTTGTGATCCGAGTACTCGCGGATGGGCCAACCAGCGCGTGACAAGTGTTGAGCGCTGCAGACCCAGGGGCAGATCCCCATGCATGGGTGTCGGCCAATCGGGCAGTGACACGTGGCATGCAATGACTGGCCCTCGCACGCAGTTTGTACTGTTAAAAAACGCGGCATTTTGAGCTACCGCTTAAACAAAACGACAAGTTTTGATGTTAATTGGCGAATCCCACATCGATTAATTTGCTATTTTTTCCTCCGGTAGCCTACTATAAATTGAGGTACCTATTCCAGAGGTTTGGCATTCAATTAAAACAAATTATTTTGGGTTTCTGGAATTATTTCAGAGACCTAATTTGAGAGAAAATTTTTCGTTGAAGTTTTTCTTTCCTCAGTTTAATATTTTTCGGAGCCCACCCTCTGGGTAGTTCAAGGTCACTGTGTAGAAAATCGCGGGGTCTCATTTTTCTTGGAATTCATTTTAATTGGAGCAATTCCAAATATGTTCTTCTTCCCGTCTTATTTTAGTTTCGCTTTTCCATTTACTTACCGTATTCATTATTATACCTATTTAAGTTTATGTATTATAATGAATGTATTAGAGTAAAAGGCCTATAGATCTAAATTAAAGATTTAGATATGTTGATTGAAATTATGAATTTAAGTCAGTAGATTTAAAATTATGAATTGTAAATCGACCCTAGGTTTCGAGTTATGAATTCTAAACTCATTCCGCTGCGTAAACTTTAGGGAGAATTTTTGAAAGTCACCCCAACAACTGGTATTAGAGCAAAGGGTTTATAGAGATAAACCTATTCCTGAGAACTCTCGCACATAAGGTGTCACAAAGCATGGCTCTCCGACCGGGGGCTTAGGTAGAGAGAAGAGTCTCCCACTCTTAGTGCTACAATAGATGCCTATTGTTGTGACCATAGTTGAGAACTGTGAACCCAATAGTCGGCATCAGAGTTTATTTTTTCAACAAAATTCGTATCTTGTCCTGAAAATTGGTATCAGATCCAGATTCTGATTACATTCATAATATACGTAAATAGGTATAATAAGATCGAAATAAATAAATTGCCAATTTAAGAAAATAGAGATTTTATTAAGAAGGAAAGTTAGTTTAATTTGATCGTTCGATTTAAATTATTTAAATCAATAAAGAATTAACAGTTTATTCATATGATTGTTTGAAATAGTGATTTAAATTATTTAAATCATTAAAGTAATTAATTATTAATTAGAATATTTTAATGCTTCGATTTGAATTGTTTAAATCAGTTAAAAGAGTTAATAGTTAACTAGGTTATTTAAAGTATCGATTTAAATTGTTTAAATCAATTGAAAGATTTAATAGTTAACCAGGTTGTTTATGGTAATGATTTAAATTGTTTAAATCGTTACCAAATTAATCATTAATTCAGAACAACCTATAAATTTGCGGTCATTTTGTTCGTATAATGAGATTGTACGTTCCCAGTCTTGATTTACGAAATCAGAAAAAATTGATCAAATAAGATTATATTCAAATTTTTTTTATATTGGATGAAGTTGATCTAATGAGATTAGATTCAATTATTTTATACAAAGTTGGACAAAATTGATCTAATGAGATTAGATTTAATTTATTTTAAAATTAAATATTTTAATTTAAAAATTAAAAAAATTTCAACAAACGTTGACGTAATGCTGACATCAGCAATTAAAAAAATAATAACAAAGTTTTTTTATTTTATTTTTGGGACATGTAGACTTTTGTACTGATTTAAATAATTTTAAATTAATTGTTTTATTAATTTATTTATTTTAGACTGAGATTTTAAATTTAGGTTATGTGATAATTTAAGTTATAAATCAGTGTTATTTTAAATAAAATTTATTTGTTTATTTTTTAGAATAAGATTCTAAAAATAGATTATAGGATAGTCTAAGCACAAAATCTCTATTGATTTTGAACAAAATTTTTTTAATTTAATTTTGGAATCCAAATTTTAAAAGTAGATTATATAATAATCTAAATTTTGTTATTTTTTTAATTAAAATTAATTAATTAAGTTTATTGATTCGATTTTAGAATGCGATTCTAATGCAAGATTATGAGATAATCTATATTGTAAAATGTAGTATTTTTAAATAAGTTAATTAATTAATTTTGGTTAACTTTTGAATGACATTCTAAAGGGAATTATGAGGTGATCCAGGTTGTAAATTCAAGTTAATTAAAAACTGCTGGTTATAAAAATCAAGTGGGAGCAAGGTTTCAATTGTTGTAACCTCATGGTCTCCATTACTAGTCTAGCAGTATAGTAGATCGATAAACCTTCCTACGGAGGATTTCAGTTTGCAGATTACAGGGTTAGACTTCTTTTAGGATAAGCCAAAGTGCAAAGAAGCAATGCGACCACGCTACCATGGAGTAGTTCGTGTATTTGTATGGAGGTTCAGACAATGGTTTACACTTAACTAGCATGATGCATCAGCCTCCTCGAGGAGCTCTATTGTGTTATGTTAGAGACTAAGGTAAAGAGGTGAGTTAATTATGTTTAGTAAGCGTTATAAAAAAACAGGTTAATTGAGTATAGTTCTCACCCGAAGTAGCTCCGTGCGACCCCGTTGTCGGGGAGTAAGGAGTGCTGTGTTTGGGTCATCATTGTAGGCATGATAGTATAGTTTGGTAGATATGTGACTTATTGTGTATGCTAAATTGAAAGAATATATGTCATTGCACAATACATGACTCATATAAGGTTGTTACACAAATGTTTGCATTTACAATATATTTGATATGGATATGGCTAGTGAACTTCACTTGATTTGAAATAAATAATGTACTCATGCGACCAAATTACTTTACCTTGAAAAAATAAGCTAGACTCACTCACTACTCGCAAGGGATCTACTAGATAGAAAGGAATGGGAAAGGTTGCTATTGTAGCAACTAAGTCCATAAGGAAGTTAGCAAAAGAAAAGTGTTTATTTTGCAAGAAAACTAAGCCACTAGTGGAGAAACTACACTAAGTACATATATACTCTTCCTATAAAGACTGCTAAGCCATCTGGTGAAGGTATATTGATATCTCACTTAGTTAAGTCATGCGCCATTGAGAGTCGACCAGTTTCTTGGTGGGAGGACTCAGGTTCAACTGACCTTATCTATAATATGTTACAGGAGCTTAGGCTAGGCTAAAGATTGCATGATGGGTGTTGTACCTAATGGTCAGGGACTGTACAATTATAGTGGTCTTAAGTGTAGGAGACGTTAGCTTAGACTTTAGTGATAGAGTTTTCTTTTGAAAGATTGATTATTTAAACTTTCGCTACACAGGAATTTGATTTTTGTATTTCAGTTTGTGGATAATTGTTATTCAGTTGATTTTGATAATGAAAATTTTAATATGGGAAATAAATTGTTTATTTGCACATGTATATGAATAAATTGTTTATTCATGTTATTTTTTTAATCAAAACTATGGTAATTGTTTAAATAAATCTAACATAAGTTCACTTGTTCAATCTTCTAAAAGAAGACACCCTGAGTGTGATAATGCCTACACAAGGCACCAACGTTTAGGTCACACTTATTCAAACAGGATCCAAAGACTGGTAAAAGATGGACTAATAGAGGCTTTAGACTTGAGGTCATTACCAATCTGCAAATCCTGCATAGAAAGAAAGATGACAAAGTCTGTCTTTAAGTGTAATGGCAATAGGGTTGGTGGCTTGCTTGAGCTGGTTCACATAGATGTATGTGGACCAGTACATGCTCAGGCAAGAGGTGGGTATGAGTATTTAATGACGTTTAGGGATGATTACGCAAGGCATGGACATGTTTACCTGATTAGATATAAGTTGGACATTTTAGAGAAATTCAAAGAGTAGAAAGTTGAATTTTAAAAGCTATTAGGTGAACAAATTAAGTCACTTTGATCAGATGGAGGCGGTGAATATTTTTCAGGTGTGTTTTTGGATTTCCAAACTAGAAATGAGATAAGATTTCTGCTTTTTGCTCTGGTTAAACCGCAGCAGAATGGTGTTGCAAATAAAAGGAACAATGACGGTTTTTTCTACAGTTTTATTATTTACAAGTGTTTTTTATAAATACAATGCAAAATACTTAGAGAAGCATTTTACAAGTAAGCTACAAAAAGCAAAAACAAAATAGTATTAAAAATGAATGACACTAATTCTAAACAGCTAAACACAACTTAGGACACAGTGAATGCATTAGATGCACCTACTGATAGGAACAAAAATGTTCTAGGTACACGAGAGCTTAGGTGTGGTGGGAGGATTGTCAGGGCACCTGACAGATCCATAGCGAGAGCCTTAGTGGTTGACCGTGGCATTAAATCTGATCCTTTTAGCCACAATGAAGCAATCAAGCCTTCTAGTTTTGTGCAATCGGTTGTTCGAACCATGCATGTACAAATGACATTTAGAGAAAATAGTGTCTTTCTTAGTGTTATATGTCAACGATATACTACTCACTGAGAATGATGTAGGGGTGTCATTAGATGTAAAGGTTTGGCTGTCAGGATAAGTCGATACGAAGGACATAGGAGAAGGCAATTCTACTCTTAGGATTAAGCTTCTGCGAGGTTGTAAGAGTAGGATCTTGGATCTCTCTCCTGCCACCTATATTGACAAGATGTCGTCAAGGTATAGCATGGAGTCCCTCTCTCTTTTGAGTAGTGTTCTAGGACACCTCAAGAGAAAGAGCAATCGAGGAATATTCCATATGCTTTGGCAGTGAGAGCCTCAGGTATGCCATGTTGTGCACAAGACTTGATGCCTGCTATGCTATGGCATAGTATGCAAGTGTTAGTCTAATCTGGGTCCAATGGACTAGGTGGTAGTACAATAATTTTCTCTAGTCCTTGAGAAGAACTAGAGATCCTATGCTGATCTTTCAAACTGACAAGCTGGTTCCAGTTGGATATATTGTTTTAAGACTTCCAGTCCGATTAAAATGATAAACGTTCGACGTCTAAACATGTCCTTACCCTTGGAGCGGGAACCATTAGTGAGAGGAATGCTAAGCAGTATTGTATTGCTGACTTCACAATAGAGTAATTGTGCTCACTAAGGGTTAGGCTCAGTAGACTTTTTGTTCAAACTTAAAATGGGTGACTATGGACTTTGTCATAAATTGGATTTAGGAAAAGTGAGAAATTGTTAGGAACAGTGTCCTGAAATTCAGATTTATTCTAGATATGTTATTTTAATTAATAAATAAAATTGAAGTCCTAATCGTTTCCTAGTTAAATTCGAGTAAGCAAGCATTTATACTGCATGTTATTTTCTTTTTGGAAACATCCATGAGATGGGTGCAGTCCTCAGACGACAATTTACATTTTTGTTCTAAGTGGTTTATGAGACTAAGCCACAGATAGACTTGAAACAAATGGCATGGATTGTTGTTTGAAAGACTCATAGTCGAAGACAAGTTTAGACCACTTGTATGTTAAGACTATAACGTGGCACTTTAGATGACTTGTCTTGCTTCTATGGATGGAGATCCAAAAGTGTTAGATTGCTATGTTTAATAAGACTGACACACTGAGTTGGACCATGTGGATTACTTATTTCTAGAATATTATCGGAGATGAGTGATTCATATTGTACTGTTCGAACAACGACTATAAATCCTGAGGGTATTTCGGACTTGTGCATGGAGCGTTAGTTACTTTAGTGTACTATAAGTAAGGTCTAAATGAATGACTGAAATCCCACATACACTGGGTAGCGGCGTGAAGTGTGACAAGGATCAGGTATTCAATAAGGAATCTACAGTCTCTTATGAGATACAGATGTCCCCTTAGTTGATTCGCAAATATTTGAATCGTTCGGAAACTTTTGCCAATGCATTCTAAGTGTTTGATATTGGGAATTTATTCAGTGAATACGTATAAATGAATTATTTAGTGAAGGGCGAGTCGATAACTAATGGAGAAGCTGTGAGAGGGATAATGGTAGTGGTTATATTTATCCTTTGTCATGGACATCTAGGGGAGGGGTTGTTGTCATCAATACAATCTATTAAGGAGATATCGAACAAATAATTTAAGTCGGGAGCGCAGTGCGATTCATTTAGTGGAATTAAGTCTAACTAAATGGTCATTAAATTATCTCATGAGATGATTAATTTAACCCATTTGGAGCTAGATTTAAATTGTCCCCGAGGTCCCTGCGCACGCCTCAATATTTATCTCCATCAGAAAGATATTAAAGAAATAATGAGATGAATTATTTATCCATAACATGGGTAAATTAATTTTTCCAAACATTATTCATGCGATGAAAAGAATTAAAAATTATAAGATAAAATAATTTTGAAAAAATAAAATTCATACGGTGGATTCTTACATGTGGGAAATAATGTAAAAAAAAAAAAAAATACAAAATCGCGTGTAAAACTGGTTGCGATCCACGCACTCGGGGACGGGCCAACCAGCACACCACACACAAATCCACATGCACGGGTGTCGGCCAATCAAGCAGCGACAAGTGGCACACGGTGACTGACCCTCGCACGCAGTTTCCACTACTTCGAAATGCAGCGTTTTGAGCTGTTGCTTAAACGAAATGACGCGTTTTGATGTTAATTGGCGAATCCTACATCGATAAATTTGCTAATTTTTGCTCCGGTAGCTTACAATAAATAGAGGTACCTATTCCAGAGGTTTGGCATTCATTTAAAACAAATTATTTTGGGTTTCTGGAATTGTTTCGGAAGCCCAGTTGGAGCGAAAATTTTCCGTTGAAGTTTTTCTTTCCTCAATTTAAAATTTTACTGAGCCCACCCTCCGGGCAGTTCGAGGTCATTGCATAGAAGATCGCAGGGTCTCGTTTTTCTTGGTATTCATTGTAATTGGACCAATTCCAGGTATGTTCTTCTTTCCTTCATCTTTTAGTTTCGCTTTTCTATTTATTTATAGTATTCGTTATTATGCCTGTTTAAGTTTATGTATTGTTATGAATGTATTAGTCTAAAAGGTCTATAGATCTAAATTAAGAATTTGGATCAGTTGATTTAAATTATGAATTTAAGTCAGTAGATTTTAAATTAAGAATTTTAAATCGACCCTAGGTTTAGAGTTATGAATTCTAAACCCGTTCTGCTGCATAAACTTTAGGGAGAATTTTTGAAATTCATCCCAACAACAGGTAGTAGGGCAAAGAGTTTATAGGGATAAACCTATTCTCAGGAACTCTCACACGTGAGGTGTTACGAAGCGTGACACTCCGACTGGGGGCTTAGATAGAGAGAAGAGTCTCCTACTCTAAGTGATCTAATAGGTGCCTATTATTGTGACCATAATTGAGAACTATGAACCCAGTAGTCGGCATCAGAGTTTATTTTTCCAACAAAATTCATATCTTTTTCAATGGAGTCATCTCTATGTACCGAAGGGTTTGTTATGTAAGAGGTTTTTTTTTTTAGTAAACATATATGTACAGTAGTTAGCTTGTGCTTGACAAAATGATAGTATGAGGTACTGTATCTCAATAGCATATACAACTTATAGTATCGTTAATATATTTGTTGCATTTTAAACTAAATTAATGCTGCACTAAATACATGAAAGCTTTAGTGTAACGGGAGGATTGTCAGGGCAACGTGACTGATACATGTCATCCATAGTGCTTGGATATGATATTGAATCTAATCCTAGAGACTACAATGAAGCACTTACAATTATTAATGCGGACCAATGGATCAAGGCAATATAAGGTAAGTTAGAATAGATGTATTTTAACTAAGTCTAGGATCTTGCATGGGCGTTGAAAGACATTAAGGCCATCAGATTAGTTGTGAATGGATCTACAAGACTAAAGAGTTGAGTAGACGAGAAAGTTGAGACCATTAAGGCTAGATTGATGGGTTTGAGTTAGCTCTAAAAGAAGGAATTCTCTTTGATGACACATTCTAGTCAAATGCTATGATTAAATCCATAAGGATGCACTTATCCATTGTATCTCATTGTGATCAGATATGAAAGTGGAAATAAAGATGACATTTTCATACTGGTCATCTTGAAAAAGCTCTGTATATGATACGACTACAAAAGTTTGAAACCTAGAAATAGTAGCATATGGTATGCAAACTGCAGAAGTCTGTTTGTAGACTTAAATAAGAGTCTTGTTCATTAAATAGTGGAATTCAATGAAGTCTATGAAATTATATGGATTTAAGACAATGGTCAGCGAACCATGAGAGTACGAGTGACATGATTCGATTTTACTCATTGTGAACTATGTAGAATTTTTACTAGATGTTAAGTTACAGTTTTCCAGTTATTTAAAAATGGAAGACCTAAAATAAGCACATTGTGGTCTTAGGATCAAGCTTTAGTGAGGTTCCAAAAAAGGATGTTGAGCTTATCATGGGTCGTAGACTTTTGACGTCAGGATTCATGTTTACTCTAAGATTGGGAGTCCTTAGATGGTGAAGTGTAAAGCAATCTTATGTTGCTTAGTTCACCATGGACGTTTGGTACAAGATAACTCATGAAGTTGCATTGTAGACTAGTTGGGTCAAAAAGTTTCTTATAGATCAAAGTACGTGAACAGAAGAATACATAGTGTTAATGGGTGTTAAATATGTAATAGTCAGTTAGTTGACAGTTGCCTGGAAGATCGTTATCCAATGCAAGTGTAATTGAGTTCAGAATAAGTGGAAGACTGTTGGAATCGGCGTCATAAAAAAACCAAATTATCGTATTTTGAATATTAATGAAATAAATTTCTTTTATTTATTTATTGTCTGATTATGTTCTATGAGTCAAATATATGTGTGATTGTTTTACAAAACGTTCCATGAGATGGTCTTAGCCCAAGACAACATTTCGAGTTTAAATTAGTTGGTTAATGAGATTGTGCCATATATACCAAAACCAAATTAGAGCTATGTTTTCAAAGTATGCTCATAGTCAGTGATAAGTTGGGACAACTTTTCTAATAAGATTATAATATGATACTTTAGATGGCTTGTCTTTGTCAAGTTGATAGGTATCCAACAATGTTATATTGGAGTTGTCTATAAGTTTGGAACACTGAGCTAGACCACCTGAATTATTTATTTATCTTAAATGCTGTCAGAACTAACTAATTCCTTCTAGTGAGATGGCAACTCTAAATTCTGAAAATAGTTCTAATTTTGAGTAAATATGTTAATGCACCAATTCCTTTAGAACTTTGATTTTTATTTACTCTTTGTCTTCAGAATAGTTTCTAAGTTATTTTTTTGAAAAATAGATTGATGTTTTAGTGTCAGGAATGGTTGCCTAGAAATCAAAAATTTTCCCTCTAAATGTTACTTTGTCAAAATAAAATTGAAGTTCTAGTTGTTGCCTCGTTAAATTTGTGTAATTGAGCGAGAATGTTGCATTTGATTTTCTTTTCTGTAACATCTAAGAGATGGTTGGAGTCCTCATACTACAATTTACATACTTGCTCTAAGTGGTTTATAAGATTAACCCACTTATAGATTTGGAACAAATGGTATGGATTGTTGTTTGAAAACTCGTAGTCAAATACAAGTTTGGACCACTTGTATGCTAATATTATAATGTGACACTTTAGATGACTTGTCTTGACCATGTTCATGGTGAGCCAAAGGTGTTATGTTAGTGTGTTTAATAAGATACACAAAGTTGGACCATATGGGTTACAGGTTTGTAGAATATTATTAGAAATTAGTGATTCATGTTGTGCTATCTGAATGACGACTCTAAATCATGAGAGTATTCTGGCTCGTGCATGGAGTGTTAGTTACTTTGGTGTACTTTAAGTAAGGTCTTAACAAATGACTGAATTCTCATGTACACTAGGTAGCAGCATGAAGTGTGACAAGATTCAGTGATTCAACAGGGAAAATATAGTCTCTTATGAGATACAGATGTCCACTGAGTTGATTTGCAAGTATTTGAATAAATTTGGAAACTTTGGCCAAAGTGTTCCTAGTATTTGACATTTGGAATTTATACTATGAATATGTTCAAGTATAAATGAATTATTTAGTAAAGGGTGAGTTGGTAACTACTGGAGAAGCTGTGAGAAAAATAATAGTCGCAATTTTAATTATTTTTGGTCATAGATGTTTCGAAGAGGGGTTGTTGTTGTAAGAATTGTCTATTTAGGAATTATGGAATAAATGATTTAAGACAAGAGTGTAGTGAGATTTATTTAGTAAAATTCTTGCAACAACTTTTTAAATTGTCAATGAGGTCTCTGCTAAAGCCTTCATTTTTATTGCTGTTGGATAATATTAAGATTCATAAGATAAACTTCTGCATGTGGAAAACACAAAAAAAAAAAAAGTAAAATATCGCAAAATAGGGTCATGATCCGCATTGCTTGGACCGCACCAATGTTACGTGCTGGATCGGCCCAAGGTGATGTGTCACAAGCTTGATGTGTCCTACCCTGTTACATTGCCATGACATTGTCGAGGTTCCATGTCTCGTGTCCAGCTCCCATGTCCAGCGCCAGCGTCCAGCGTCCAGCGAGCCAGTGCCTGCTCCGGTTCTATTGTCACAGCCAAAGGACGCCTTGCCTGAGCATCTTCTAGCACACAGCCTGCCAATTTTGGAAAGGATAATAGTACAAATAGTACATTCTATTTTTGGATTTTTCCCTTGTAATTATCTAGATTATCTTTACCATTATTTTATTGTTGTATTTATCTTATTCTAGAAGTTTCCTAGCTGTTTCTATAAATAGGAGATGCAAGGTTGTAATTATTTTTCATCCAATGAAAATATAAAAATATTCCTTCTTCTCATCTCACTTGCTTCTTCTCCACTCTCATCCAATATGAATTTCTATCTCTCATATAATTCTAACCCTATCCTTCACCACCAAACCCAATTTGGTGATTCACCACCCAAGGGTTGTGACATTTGGTATCTGAGCTACGTTGCAAATTCTAAGCTGGCCATAACACGAAACAAAATTGCAATAGCCATGTCTTCATCGGAGGAAACCAACGAGTCCCAGGAATGTCTCTCCAAAAGAAGGATAGAAAGGCTGGACACAGTCCCCACGGTAGACATGATAGTGACAATGGCAAACGAAGACAGTTTTAGTCTGCTAAATAAGTGTGCGCAGCTAAAATGGAAGGTCCAGGAAACCGTGTTCACAGATGACTTGAGGGTTTTGAAGCTAAGGGGTAGTGACATGGTGCTCAGTGTTGACTGGCTGTAGCGCTATGGGCCCGTCACCATTGACTTCATCAACTTGAAATTTTCATGTGTCAAAAATGGGAAACCGATACACTTACAAGGCACCGCTGAGCAAGCAGCCTTGCAATCCATCTCTGAGAAAGGCATAAAGAATTTTTTGAAGAAAAGAGTAGGATGTGTGATGGGGCGACTCATTATGGCCACCGCTACAAGGAAGCTGAGTGCACTCATCCAGCTATTGCACAACTATGAGGACGTATTCAGATCACAAAGCACACTGCCTCCTAAGCGTGCGCATGCCCATGGCATTCCAACAGGTCCCGGGGCCAAACTGGTGAATGCAAGGCCTTACCGTTACCCTCATCATAAAAAAATGAGATAGAAAAACAAGTGCATGAAATGCTAGCCTCTTCCATCATTAAACCCAGCAAGAGCCCTTTTGCATCCCCGATTTTACTTGTAAGAAGGAAGGATGGAACCTACCGTTTTTGTGTTGATTACCACCAGCTCAATGGCATCACCATCATAGACAAATTTCAAATGCTTGTAATTGATGACCTTCGAGACAAGCTAGAAGGTGCCAGCGTCTTCTCTAAAATAGACTTGAGGTCAGGCTACCATCATATGAGGGTCATGGAGGAAGACAGATATAAAACGACCTTCAGAACACACCAAGGCCACTATGAGTTTAGAGTCATGCCTTTCGATCTGACCAACGCCCCCACAACCTTCCAAGCATTAATGAACGAGGTGTTTTCAGAATTTTTGGGCAAATTTGTGCTCGTTTTCTTTGATGACATATCACTAAAGCCCAAACTTGACGGCACACCTATAGCACTTAGGCAGGGTGATGAAGACACTGCGCGCACATTGCTTGTATGCCAAGCGCAGCAAGTGCGCCTTTAAAATTCCTAATTTAAATCTACTTATTTAAATTCATAATTTAAATCTATAGATCTAATTTCTTAATTTAGATCTACAGGACTTTTACTCTAATATATTCATAATAATACATAAACTTAAATAGGAATAATAACAAATACTATAAATAAATAAAAAAGCAAAAACTAAAAGAAGAAGGGAAGAAAACGTACCTGGACTTGCTCCAAATAAATAAAACCAAAAAATAATAATGATCTTCGAAATCGAGACCCCGCGATCTTCTACGCAATGACCTCGAGCTGCCCAGAGGGTGAGCTCTAAAAAATATTAAATCTGGAAAGAAAAAATTTAACCAAAATTTTTCTCTCTAATTAAATCTCTGAAATAATTCCAAAAACCAAAAATAATTTATTTCAATTGAATGCCAAACCTCAGGAATAGGTACCTCTATTTATGGTAGGTTACCAAAGCAAAAAAATATGAAAAGAACGATGTGGGACGCGCACAAGTAACCCAGTACAAACACGTAAAACATGTCGTTTTATGTCAATTTGTCAAACAATGCAGCGTTTCGCAACAGGTTCACACCGCCACCCTTTTCCCTATCACCGTGTGCCGTGTGCCATGTGCGGAGGCCGGATTGGCCAAGGCTGGGGCATGGATCTCCCTTACTGCAGCCCAGTGCGCGATAAGTGTCGTGCGCTGGTTGCCCCATCCGCGAAGTGGTGGATTGTGAGAGCTGTGCAGGTTTTTTTGTATTTTTTTCCTTTGTTTCCCACATGAAAAAAAATCATCTTATGAGTTTTAATTTTCTAAAATTATTTAATTTTATAATTTTTAATTTATTCATCTTTTGAATAATGTTTGGCAAAATTAAATTTCACCATCTTATAGATAAATAATTCATCTCATGAATTTTTTAATATTTTTCCTATGGAAATAAGTTCAGAGGGTTGCATAGGGACCTCAGGGACAAATAAATCTAGCTCCAAATGGGTTAAATTAATCATCCCATGAAATAATTTAATTACCATTTATTGAGACTTAAGTCCACTAAATAAATCTCACTATACTTCAGGCTTAAACTATTTATTCGATATCTCCCTAATAGACTGTATTGATGATAACAACCCCTCTACTAGATGCCCACGCCAAAGGATAAATACAACTTCTGCCATATTCCTTCTCACAGCTTCTCCATTAGTTACTGACTCACCGTTCACTGAATAATTCATTTATACTTGAACATATTCATAGTATAAACTCCAAATGTCAAACACTTGGAATAATTTGGCCAAAGATTTTGAACTATTCAAATATTTGTGAATCAACTAAGGGGACATCTGTATCTCATAAGATACTGTATATCCTCTATTGAATACCTGATCCTTGTCGCACTTCATGCCGCTATCCAGTGTACGTGGGAATTCAGTCATGTGTTTAGACCTTACAGTACACCAAAGTAACTAACGCTCCATGCACAAGGTCCCGATTACTCTCAGGATTTAGAGTTGTCATTCAAACAGTGCAACATGAATCACTCATCTCTAATAGTAGTCTAGAAACAAGCAACTCACATGGTCCAACTCTGTGTGTCAACCTTATTAAACTAATCAACATAAAACTTTTGGATCACTATCGACATGACCAAGACAAGTTATCTAAAGTGTCACGTTACAGTCTTAGCATACAAGTGGTCCAAACTTCTCTTTGACTACGAGTCTTTCAAATAAGAATCTATGCCATTTGTTTCAAGTCTATCTGAGGGTTATTCTCATAAATCACTTAGAACAAACATGTAAATTGTGGTATGAGGACTACACCCATCTTATGGATGTTTCCAAAAGGAAAATCACATGCAATATAAATGCTCACTTACACAAATTTAACAAGGAAATGACGGAAACTTTAATTTTATTCTTTAATAAAATAATATTAACGGAATAAATCTGGATTTTAGAACACTATTCCTAACAGTAAGTCAACATCAATCAACGATAGGTGGGTTCGAGTTGGGAGGGGAGTTTTGATTGGTTTGACCTTGTGTATTTGATTTTTGGTCAGTAGTAGGCCATTTTTGGTGTGACGAGCTTCAATACAAAGAAAGTAGTAAAGTAGGCCAAGGTCTTTCACTGCGAACTACATGGAAAGTTTGTGGATGAGAGTCTCGAGAGAGTCTGGGTTAGAGCCAGTGAGTATGATGTCATCAACATAAAGTAGGAGGCTGAAGATGCCATTTTGATTGCCAAAATAGAAAGAGCGATGCGTCAGCGCGACGACATGTGAGACCTGTAGTGCAGAGGAAAGTGCTAAATCGGTGAAACCAAACTCGAGTGCTCGCTTTAGGCCATAGAGCGCATTTCGGAGTCTACAAACATGGTTGGGGTATTTGGGATGAAGTAAACCCTTTGGTTTCCACATATATACTTCTTCCTTAAGATGGCCATGTAAGAATGCATTTTTGACGTTATCTTGCTTCATAGTCCAATTTTTGGTAATTGTGAGTGAGGGAATAAAACAAATGGTGGATGGTTTGACAACTGGGCTAAAAGTTCCCTTGAAGTCAATGCCTTCACGTTGGTAAAGCCTTAAGCAACTAGGCGAGCCTTAAACCGATCAATTGAGCCATCCGCTTTGTACTTTACTCGATATTTTCAAGTGCTTCCTACAATGTTTTTGTTGGGGTTGGGGGGTACAAGTTCCCATGTGTTATTTTGAATTGGGGCATTAAATTCTTCTATCATGGCTTCTTCTCATTTAACAGCTTGAGAGTAACTCATGGGTTCTTGTATTGCAGTTATAGAAGACAGTGAGAGGGGATACTTAGTCTTACGAATACAATATTTTAAGCGTGATTACATTGGATGGAGATTAGCATTTAGGGTAGCAGGAGGTTTGGTCCGGGGTGGGATGCTGTCGGTGCTAGGTGCTATGCCCATGGGTGGGGTAGTGTATTGGTTACCCGATTCAAGTGCCAACATAGGGTCGGATGGGATGCGAGGACGGGAGCCATGGTGAAGTATGACAGTGGTGGGTTTGGGGGATGTAGCTGGGTTTTGCGGTGCTGGTGTAGCATCCATGGGGTACTGTTTGGTGGTGGGCTACTGGGAAGGAGAACGCGGTGGCGTTGTCGGAGATGGAGATCAGTGACTGGTGCTCCAAGGTGTTTTGGGCTGAGTTTTCGGGTGAATCGAGGTGCACTGTAGGTTAAGGTGGCCACCCGAAGGCAGGCCCGTTGTTGGCAGTAGGGGTGAAGTGACAGTAAGGTGAGAAGGGATATCAAGGACATTAGGAATGTTGTTAGGTTGAGGATGTTGCGTGGTTGTACTAAGTTTGGGATAGGGAAAACTAGACTCATTAAATCTAACATGGCGATTAATGTAAATTTTTCTAGTTCGAGGGTCAAGAGTTCGAGGGTCAAGGCATCGGTAGCCCTTATAATGTGCGGTATATCCTATGAAGACACATGGTGTTGACCGTGGGGCTAATTTGTGAAGGGCACATGGGGTGAAGTTAGGATAACATGCACACCCAAAACACAAGAACTTGAGTAATCAGGGATTTGTTTAAAAAGCTTTTCAAATGGGGATGAGTTTTTGAGAACGGGGATGGGGAGACAATTGATTATAAAACAAGCAGTACAAGCTGCGTCATCCCAAAATGTAAGAGGTAAATGAGATTGAATAAGTAGGGTTCGTGTCATTTCTAATGTGTTGATGTTTTCGTACCGCCACCCTATCTTGTTATGGGATATCAGGATACAAAAGACGAAAATGAATCCCGTGTGGTCAACATGAGCAGTTCATGTGATGGTGGTCGAATTCGCGACCCCCATCACTTTGAAAAATCTTAATTTTGCAGAAAACTGGTTTTCAATATAGATTTTAAAGCTTTCAAATAGGTCAAATACCCGGGATTTGTATTACATAGGATAAATGCACGCAAAGCATGTAAAATCATCGATAAAACTAACATTGTATTTATGACACAATGTTGACAAAACGGGAGATCTCCATACATCTGAATGAATTAAATGCAATGGGGAGTCAACAAAATTTAAAGCATTCTAAACTGGCAATAGATGAGATGTGCCCAAAGTATAGGTTTGACAAAAATAGTAAAACAAGAACTTGGAATAAGCCGACGAGACCATAAAACGTCTAACATTGGTCGTCCTAGGTGCCCTAAGCATCTATGCCATAGATCACGAGGTTGAGTGCGAGGCATGAGTGCCATGGAGTGCAGTGAAAAGTTATAAAACGGTTCATTACTGCAAACTCGAATCAAAAGGGTCCCCGTAGCTTTGTCCTATACCGAAAAAAATCTGAGTCAAATTCGACAGTACACCTATTATCCCGATAGAGTTGTTTTATTGAGAGTGGATTATGCGTTACTTGAGGTATAAGCATAACATTGTTGGGGTGGAGTTGACATTGTATAGTTTTAAGTATGGATGACACCACATGTGTCATAGGTAGTAAAGTCCCATCCCCAACCAAAACTTTTTTATGACCATGATAAGGAAGTAAAGATGTTAGCATACCTGGGTGAGGGTTATGTTGTTGGATGCACCAAAGTCAGGATACCAGCTACAATCATGAGAATCGGTAATGGACAATGTAGTGAGAGAGTCTGAGGGATCAGGAAAGGTTGCGTGCTCAAATTTGTGCAAACAGGAGACAGCGGCGTGGCCAATTTTGCAGATTTGGCATTGTCGAGATGCTGGCCCGGGAAAACCATTACCAGTGACTGATGGGTGCCCTGTAGTTCCATTTGGGTGTGCGGTTTAGGTCGTTGAGTTTTGCCCCGTGATTTGGTGTTGACTATGCCCCCCAAATCGGCCCCCTTGATTGTCACGGCGGCCATTATTATGACCGTTACTTCGTCCACGTCTCCCTTGACCATGGTTAGAGCTTTGAGTACCTGCACTTGAAGCAACTAGAGCATGTTGAGAGTCAGTGGGTGTGCGCCCTTAGTACCGGTTTTGAGCACTTTCTTCGTTTAGAAGAGCAATTTTGAGCTCCTCAAAATTGGGTGTGGTATAGATGTTTCGAGTGAGAGTTCCAAAAGCAGCATATTCAATAGGTATACCATAAAGAACATACTGAACAAGTTCTCTATTTGAAATCGGTGAATCTATGGCAACGAGGTCATCCGCTGTGGATTTTAACTTAGACTGGTAGGTTTCCATAGTTTTGCCATATTTTCTTAGGTTAACAGTTTGAGTTCTCATGTTAAATTCCTTGGCCATCAAGTGGTCTCGGAATCTTTTAACAAGGGCATCCAACATGCCTTTTGATATGAGTTATCAGACTATGTCATTAAGAAGGGAGCGGGAGAGAGTGGCATTAATGCATGTCTGAAGACTTTGGTCAGTTCTAACCCTGTTGATATACTCGAGGTTGGGAATAGTTGTTCCATTGTGGGTTGCTATGTAGTTTGGGGGGCAGGGGTGGGTATTGTCAATGTAACCCATTAGTTGGTGAGAAATTAATAACATACGAAAGTGTTCCCTCCAGGCAAGATAAATTGTTAAAATTTAGATTAATTTGTGAAAATTAAATGACTACTTTCGGAGTATATGTATGCTTCAGAGACAGAATGAAAGATGAGATAATATGTTATGAAAATTTTGATAGTGTTTGA
Organism: Simmondsia chinensis; assembly: GCA_018398585.1. Classification (NCBI taxonomy): domain Eukaryota; kingdom Viridiplantae; phylum Streptophyta; class Magnoliopsida; order Caryophyllales; family Simmondsiaceae; genus Simmondsia; species Simmondsia chinensis. The sequence continues at coordinate 8,642,901 of JAGTTD010000025.1, forward strand.
TATGTATTTTTAGATAATATTGGGTAATTTAAAAATATTTTGAAAATTGTATTTCCAATGGATATATATTTGTTGGAAGCTAGAAATTTAAAAAAAAAAGTAAATAAATTTATTGGTCCCAAGAACAAATGTTAAAAAGACCAAAAAACAAAAAGCTAAAATGTAGCGTATTGACTGTTAAAGGCCAAAAACGTTGCGTTCTGCTTGAGAATGAGGGGAAAAAAAAAAGAGCACGTGTCATTCATATCTGACGCACAAAGGCCCCATGCCCTTTTTCCGACGCCCATGTGACACTGCATGATGCATTGGGTGTGCGACAATATTTTTTTTTTTTTCCCTTCAAAGGGTATGCGACACTTGTTCTTTAGGGTATATAACCATATAATTAATATGGAAAATTTAAATAAATATTTGAAATATTATCACCTGTGTATCCTAAAATTTGATCATTTATGGGAAGGGTCAACGGCCTTCTCTTGGATTTTTATTAAGAAAATTAACAAAATCACAAGAGGGGGGATAGTCTCGAGTTCTCACACTTTGAGAAGTGAGCCAAAAAAAAAAAAACAATTTTTGAATTTAATTCAAGCTAACAAACTAAATCCTGAGTCTTCGTTTATATAGAGGAAGAGAAGAACTAAAGAACGGAAAACATTCAAATTCAAAATAAGAATAAAATCGTAAGATAAAATCGTATAAAATCTTGCCAAAATCGTCTTCCCACAATCCTAGCTATAACCTTACATATCTGCCAGCTGAACCCATGATCTCCGTTTTGAAACGGTCCACGGGTTGAACTAGGTGGTTCCGCCTAGTTATGCAACACCCCGGGTGGTGCCAAGTCATGTGGCACCAAGTATTGCTCCACGTCTTCTGTGGTCGGTACCCTTGCTGCATCATCCTCCCGAGGTTGGGGAGAATTCGCCCATGAATTCATTTGAGGGTTCGCGGTGTCGTTCTCGCCATGGTATGGAGTGAGGTGTTTGACATTGAATACATCGGAAGTCCTCATACCCTGCGAAAGTTGTAGGCGGTAAGCATTGTCATTGATGTGTTCCACAATAGTTAAAGGACCAATCTTCCATGCGGTGAGTTTATTGTATTCCCATGCGGGGAATCATTCTCAAGTTAAGATAGCCCAAACCTTGTCACCAATTTGAAACCGTACCCGTCTCCTCTTCTTGTTAGTGTCTAGTTTGTACTTGGCGGTAGCTTCTAACAACCGCGCTCGCGTTTGTTCCTGCATGTCCTTGAGAGCAGAGATGAAATCTTCGGCCCTGCCATGAGGTCTAGTCAGATCAGAAGCTGGCGCCAAGTCTATTGGAGCTCGAGGAATGAAGCCATAAACAACATGAAATGGAGCAAAACCGGTACTTCGGTTGATTGAGCTATTGTAGGCAAACTCCGCCTGGTGAAGCTTGGTCTCCCACCCCTTGGCATTTTCAGCGACAAGGCAACGGAGGAGGTTGCCAAGGGAACGATTGATCACTTCTATTTGTCCATCGGTCTAAGGGTGATGGACGGTGCTAAATGCTAAGGATGTGTTGGCCATTTTCCATAAAGACCTCCAAAAATGGTTGACAATGCGAACGTCTCTGTCGGACGCGATATTCATTGGCAAATCGGGCAGTTTGTAAACCCCCTTAAAGTAAAGTCCCGCAATGTGAATGCCATCTGCAGCCTGCTTGCAACCAATAAAATGTGTCATTTCGGAGAAACGATCTACCACGAAAAAAATTGAATCAATCCCTCCAGTGGTTCGTGGTAAACCTAACACGAAATCCATACTGACATCCACCCAAGGTTGGCTTGGAATGGGTAGTGGTAAATACAGACTGGCATTGGTGACTCCTCCCTTGGAAATTTGGCAAATGCGGCAGCGTTGGACGAACTGTTCCACTTCACGCCATAGCATTGGCCAATAGTAACTGGTTGAAATGACCTTAAGTGTTTTGTCTCAGCCCATGTGACCCGCGTTGTGTTTCTCCTTAATGATCTTAAGCTGCCAACTGGACTAAGGGACACACAACTGATTACCCCTGAATAGGAATCCACCATGAATGGAGTAATCCTGGTTGACGCCATCTTGAGTTTCACGCCAAATATTATCGAAGGTGGGATCATCATTATACAGATCTATCATGTGCTCAAACCTTGTGATCTTCGCTCGACTTTGCGCCAAGATCATGACTTTTCTACTCAATGCATCTGCAACCGTGTTCAGCACGCCGAACTTGTTTTTAATGGTGAAGTGAAATTGTTGATTGTAACTAGCCCACTTGGCATGTCTATCAGAAAATTTGTCTTGGCTGTTGATAAACTTGAGGGCCACGTTGTCTGAGAACATGACGAATTCCCGGTTCGCCACATATAAACGCCAATGCCTCAAGGCTTGCACCAAAGCATAGAACTCCAAGTCGTATGTTGAGTAGTTGAACCGGCTGCCATTCAACTTCTCACTAAAGTAGGCGACTGGCCTGCCTTGTTGACTGAGCACAGCGCCTATCCCTATCTAATTGAGAAAATTGTACTTTAAATTCAGCATCAATTTCATGCGTTAAACGTGACGAACATTTTCATACCATATGCAGAGAAGAAACAAATTGGGAAAATGGCGCAACCCCAAACTCTAATGTAGCCCATACCTAGAGAACCAGTCCAATATATATAATTAAGTATAATATATGCTAAGATGCATTCTCTAATCATAACATATCGTGTCGCATTAATAATTCAACAATGATAAACTTGTGTTTATGATAGGATATAGTAATGTGGTAAATTGGCTTAATTTTAGTAAAGCAAGTAAGCTCCGTGTCAAAATCTTGTTTTAAGGTTTTCTCCTTATAATACGGTCCGTTATTTCCCCTTTTTCTTTTCTTCTTCTTTTTTTTTTTTTTTTTTTTTTTCCAGCATTACTGATCTTAAAAACTTTTATGTTAATTTTCAGAATGTAACAAGTATGCAACAACAACTAAGATACTTCGAGGAATATAGAGCAAGACTGCAAGGAGTAGTTGGAGAAAAGAGTGCTAAAGAAATAGTTAATAGGGGCATTTTTGTAGTTAGCTGTGGAATAAATGACATTAACGAGAATCTTGGCTTACCTGCTCAAAGACAACGTTCAGCTATCTCAGCTTACTTGGAGTTACTGCTACAATATACCGAAGACTTCATACAGGTAAAATTCTTTTCACAATACCATTTAATCCCCAATTTTACTTATAATATTTTTATTTATGAGAATTTTTCACCTAAAACTAAGCTCCTTCATGACCACCTACCAAAATTAGAGTTCTACGGCCACCCTCAAAGCTTCGAACAACTTATAACCTGTTAGGGAAATCTTAACAAATCTGATATGCTCTGATACCAGTTTGTGCGAATAAATCTTGATGCGGAAGCGTAAACCCTGATAGCTTGATTCGATTCAAATAATATGACTCACACAGATGAGAAGTAAACAAGTATATGGCGAAAGAAAGAACAAACAAGAACATACAATATTTACGTGGAACCCCTCTTCAATCGAGAGGGGAGAAAACCACGGGCGGAGATGGAGATTCCTTATTGATAATGAACGAAAGAATTAGAATGACGCTTCCTCAGAAAAAGGTCTATGAAAGAATTACAATCACTTTCTCTAAACTCTCGTAGCAATCAAAATCTTGGAGGAATTGCAAAATCACCTCTGGCGGCACCTCACTCTTTAATTAGATACCTAATAACGTAAACCCTACGTCGCTTTTATAGACCTGTGTCTGGGAGGGCCCGATCGATGGCCCTCTAACTGCCTAGAAAATACCAAAATTTCCTTAAATCACCCGAATGATCGGGCTCCCCTCCCGATCGATCGATGACCCTACGACAACTCCATAAAACTAAAACAAGTAATTTGAGACATAACCTATCAAGATTGTTGCATTTATGAATGAAGTAAAGTAAACTCAATCTGTTAACTCGACAAAAGCAGAAGCTATAATTCAATGCCATGCAAGATTGAACTGAATTCTATATCGTGCTGAAAGTACATTTTCTGCACCGTAGACAAAGCCAATCGAAAGGACGTTTCTATGGTGCATAAAAATTGTAAGGTGTGTGTCGACACACAGTCGTTTTACTGTGCTATACTAAATAAGTTTTACTGTACTCTAGAATTAAATATATTCACTCAAGAATTTTCAAATAATTATTATTACGATAATTAACTCCTCTAGTAGATATCCGTAAGCAAAAAATAACTTTAAATACTATCGTTACTTTTCTTACATCTCTCGCCATAATTCCTGACTCGCCCTTCTCAAAAAATGCAATAATACTGAAACAATTTACATATTAATTCCAAATGTCAAACATATGGAATACTCGGGGGGCCAAAGATTAATGAATTTATTCGTATACTTGCAAATCAACTAAGAGGCCCCATTTATCTCGTTGGAGACTACAGATTCCACGTAAAACAACTGTTCCAGCTACACTTCATGCAATTATCCAATGTACGTAAGATTCAAGTCAACGTACATTAACTAATCCTTTTACTACATCAAAGCAACGAACAATCCATGCCTGAGTTCGTACTGTTTCCTGGATTTAGAGTTATCGTCTTATAGAATTAAGTATTTTTTTTATAGTAGTTAAAGAAACAACTCAATCAGATGGTCTTGATCAGTGTTCCAATCTTATTGACAACACCAACATGATACTGTTGGATCCCTATTCACATGACCAAGATAAGCCATCAAAAGTATCATATTATAGTCTTATCAGACAAGTTATCCAAACTTATCACTGACTACGAACATACTTTGACAACATATCATTAGTGTGATCAAAGTTTATTTGCGGTTCAATCTCATTAACCGCTTAAATCAAATCTAACATGTCATCTTGGACTATGTCCATCTCATGAAACGTTTTAGAAAACAATGACATGCATGTTTGACTAGTAAAACAGAATCAGACAATAAATAAATAAAATAATTTTATTTATTTAATATTCAAAACTAACAGATTGGGTTTTCCAGTATACCAATTCCAACAATCTCCCACTTGTTCTAAATCCCAATTGGCATGCATTGCATAACTATCCCCTAAAGATCTATCAACTCTTTGACTGTAAACCTTAACCAATACCGATTTGTCACTATCTAATTCCTTTGGTCAAAAATTTTGATCTACTAGGAATCTTCTGAGTCAACTAGTCTACTCAACAACTTCGTAGCTGTGAAGTACCCGACTTCCATAGTGAAATAAGCAATGCAAGACTGCTTCATTCTTTACCATCTAATGACTCCCACTATAAGAGAAAATAAGAATTCTGACGTCAAACATTTAAACTCCCTTTAAAGCAACCGATCCAGCACATACTCCCATTCTTTCTTTGAATCTCGCATAAGCTTGATCCTAACAATATAGTGTGCTCATCTTAGGTCTTTCACTTTTTAAATTAACTAGACAATTAAATCTTAATAGCTTATAATGATTCGATACCATTCTTAATGAATAGAATGTTATCTATGTATATAACACTTAGAAAGTCTTTACTTTCTTGTTTGTCACATGTACTCTCATGGTTCACTAACCATTAGCTCAAATCCCTATGACTTGATTAGCCGTCATTGAATCTACTATTTACTGAACAAGATGCTTATTTAAACCTCTAAATATACCTCCTTATTTTGCATACTATATGCTCCTGTCTCTTGGCAATAATTTTGTCTAGTTGTATTAAATACATGATTTTTTCAAGATGAAAATTCAGTGAACGTCATCTTGATTTCCGTTTCCCATATTTGATTGTATGAAATACAATGGATGAGAGTATCCTTATGGACATAACAATGACATTTGGCGGGATGGTTTTATCAAAGATAATTCTTTCCTTTAGAGTATAATCCACTGCCATCGATCTAGCCTTTGAAGGTCTTTACCTTCTCATCCACTTAACTCTAATTCTTGTGGATCCATTCTGATCTAATGTAATAGATTTAAATACTTTTTAACGGCTATGTGAGATCCCAGACATAGTTAAAATACAACTATTTAACCTAACTTTTATTGCTCTGACCAATTGATCCGCATCTTTATACATAAGAGTCTCATTATGGTCTAAATGATCAAATTTACCATCATGCTTAATTGTTAAGACTGAAGATATAAATTTGTCAGGCGATCCCAACCATCCTCCCACAACACTGAAGCTCTTATGTACTTAGTGTGACAAAAATCTGGTTGAAGGTGTATCTAATCCATCATTTACTATATAAGTTGTATCATGCTATTGAGACACATCATCTCACATAGTCAATCTATCCAACACAAGCTATCTGCTGTATTTTAGAACACTTTTTAAAACCTCTTACACAACATACCTTTTGATATGTAGATGCGACTTATCATATGTCATATTCAATAACACATTATTGATTCTTTCTCCAACACTTTGTAGTAATGAAAAATTAAGAACTCTCCTAAAATCTTTCACTTCAACCTGATCAAAGTGACTTGATATAATTACGTAAGTGATCTCAAATTTAGTTTTTAATTCTTTGAACTTTTGAAAAGATTCAAGACTTTATTCTTCAAAAGTATCCATATATTGACTTACCGAGTAGTCATTCATAAACATTTTATGAAATACTCATCGTTTTGGCTCACTTGAACTTTTAACAATCCATTAACATTTTATAAATATGTCCTAGTAGCTTAGTGGTTCTAACGCCTTTGCTCTTAAAGGTTCTTTTAGTCACCATTAATTCAAACACGATTAACATACCGGTTATCATTTTAATACTTAATGATCATATAAGACATATTAAACAGGTTTTTAAATCATACTAGATTAACGTGACAAAAGATTAAGAACCACATAAAAGCTGTATGGTAGTCTGGAAAATTTTCTTTTATATGGTTGCACGGCCTATCTTATATTACACTAATCAATTTCCATTAGCATAGTCTGATTAAAATAAGTCAACTATATACCAATGTGGCTTTTGATGCTGTGCGCATAATGGGAAATAGGGGCGCAAGAAGGTTCATGGCCTTCCCTTTGAATTTTAGTAATTAAATAACGAAATTACAAAAGGGGATTTGATAGCTCGGTTTCTCACAGGTTGAGAAACAAGTACAAATAAAAAGAAATCTCAAATTTTAATTAGAATTAACCAACAAATCCTAGCTAAACTTCTCTTTTATATAGAGGAGGAAAGAGGGAGATTTGAATTCAAATTTGAATTCAAATTTACAACAATTAAGGAAACAAAATAAAATTCAAATCAAATCAGCAAAAAAGGAAATGAGCAGAATTTGTTAAGGATTTGGCTATAAATCACAAAAATCACGGCTGGCATCTTGCGGAGCTGAGCTGTGCTGAACTTGGTGTGACGCCAAAGTTCCTTCTCACCAACCTACATGCCAACTCTACCCTCTCGCCAATCTGTGGCTGTCTTCCTTATCTTGGCTTGCTGCATCATCCTCCTTGAGTTGGAGAGAATTCGTCCTCGAATTCACTTGAGGATCAACACTGTCATTTTCGCCAAAATAAGGACTGAGGTGCTTGATGTTGAAGACATTGAAAGTTTGCATGCATGGTGGAACTTGAAGACGAATAGTCATTATCATTGATTTTCTCCAGAACCAGTAAAGGGTCGATCTTTCTCACTGTTAGCTTGTTATATTCCCAAGCAGGAAACCTTTCTCGAGTCAAGATTACCCAAACCTGGTCACCTGCTCAGAACTGTACTTCTCGCCTCTTCCAGTCAGTAGTGGATTTGTGCTACGCGGTGGCTTCCAATAACCGAGCTCGGGTCAATTCATGAATCTCTTATAAGGAGGAAATGAAGTCACTCGCCTTGCCATGCAGGCGTGTCAAATTTGATGCTAGCGCTAGGTTAATTGGTGAGCGGGGAACAAACCCGTAGACGACATGGAACGGAGCGAACCCTGTACTCTTATTCACGGAACTATTGTAGGGGAATTCGGCTTGGTGAAGCATCATTGCCCACCCTTTGGCATTTTTAGCCGCTAGGCATCGAAAGAGATTACCCAAAGAACGGTTGATGACCTCTGTTTTTCCATCCATTTGAGGGTGGTGTACGGTACTGTAGGCGAGTGAGGTGTTCATCATTCGCCATAAAGTCCTTCAGAAGTGGTTGACAAATCGAACATCTAGGTCTGATACGATGTTATATAGTAAGCCATGTAGCTTATAAACTTCACTAAAATAGAGACCTATGACATGGATGGCATTTGCAGCCTTCTTACAACCGATGAAGTGTGCCATCTTTGAAAAGCGGTCAACAACAACAAAGATGGAGTCAACCTCGCCAATGGTCCTAGGTAAGCCCTACACAAAATCCATGCTTATGTCTGTCCATGGCTGACTTGGTACTGGAAAAGGCATGTAGAGACCAGCTTTTGTCACATCGCCTTAGAAATTTAACAAATACAACAACGCTTGACGTACCACTCAACCTCTCGGCGAATTGTTGGCCAGTACTAGTTGGCGGAAATGAGATTGAGCATCTTGTCTCTACCAACATGTCCCACATTGTGTTTCTCTTTGATGATCTTCATCCGCCAACTTGAGTTTGGGACACAAAACGGGTTCCTCTTGACAGAAACCCACTATGAATTGAGTATTCGGGAATTGAACCGGATTGTGCATCACACCAAATGCGGCCAAATGTTAGGTCATCATGGTACATGTCCTCCAACTGCTCAAACTCGGTAACTTCAGCCTTACTTTGCGCTAAGACTAGGTTTTGCTGACTTAGTGCATCTGCCACCATGTTCATACGCCTAATTTGTGTTTGATGGTGAAATGGAAAAGTTGTATGTGACCAGCCCACTTGGCGTGTCTATTGGAATGTTTGTCTTAACTGTTAATAAACTTGAGGGCAACGCTTTCAGAATACAGGATGAACTCTCAGTTGGCTAAGTGTGATCTCCAATGCCTTAATGCTCTCACTGAGGCGTAGAACTCCAAGTATTACATTGAGTAGTTTAACTTGCTCCCTTTGAGCTTTTCACTGAAATGGGCAATCAGCCTCCCATCTGGACTGAGCACAGCACCAATCCCAATCTTGGAAGCATCAGTGTGTAGCTCAAATGTTTTCTGAAAGTTGGGAAGGGCTAACACGGGCACCGTGATAAATTTTTCATTAATCTTGCTGAAGACATGTGCTGCTTGAGGTGTTCATACAAAGGATCCTCTCTTCAAACAGTCGGTGGTTGGCACCACAATTGAGCTGAAGCCAAGAACAAAGCTCTTTTGAATGACGCCAACCCATGGAAATGTTACGTTTTCCTTTGATATTTTGATGTAATAAATCACTTTTGTGTAAGCCGGATTTGAATTAGCATTTTTGGCGCCAAAGTTAGTTAGGGAGGCTTCCGGTAGTTGTTTTGGCGGGAGTTTAGTTTAAGCTTGGAATTTTGAAGGCTTGTTTCAATTTTCCTTTATATAGAGTGATCTTGTGTAATTTTGAGGTATTCAATGAAATTTACCTATCTCTCGGAGATAAACTTCTCTTCTCATCTTATTCTCTCTCTATCTTCTCATCTACTTTCAATTCTTTCTCATCCCTTACTCTCTTCTCTTTAGGTTAAGATCAAGATTCAATCTCGATCTTAACAATTGGTATCAGAGCCTCGTGGCTTCCCAAATTCAGGAACAATAGCAATGTCAGCCGAGACAGCATTGGCCGGTGGTGTAACCACCAGATCAGCTGCTGCTAGAGTAGCTTCCAGATCTCCGGTGTCTGAAGCAATTGGTGGCAATGATCCTGCATGTCAGGAGGTTGTTACGAGGAATGTTTTGGAGAATCAATTTAAGGCTTGGGGTGAATACATGATTGATCGACTCAAGGTATCGCAAGTAGAGTCAATTCAGATGTTTCAGCAGCAATGGGAGGAGAAATTGGAGCAACGATCTCAACAGGCCGAACTGAAATTCTCTGATCAGCTCACACGACAGACACAAGAGCTGGAGGAGAAGAGTGCAATGAAGTTTGATCGAGAATTGCAGCAGTTGGATGTGAAATTAGCTGAGATTCGGGAGCAGTTCAGGAGGCCTAATCCTCCATTGGTTCCGGATCCCTTGATACCAGCTAGTGTGCTTCAGGCTGGTACTTCTGTGAGAGCTGAAACATTAATTCGTGATGAAGGAGTTCCGGTTGGGTCTCAAGAGGCAGTTATTCCTGAAAGACCTGAGCGTAGTGAGCAAGATCGACTTCGGCATTCAAACTAGATTGAAGTTGCAGAGGGTCGGACAGCAGGAAGGGATCCTACCTTCAGAGATCAGGGAGTCAGTGTTGGTCATCTGGATAGGCCACCTGATTCTTGGCAACCTCCACGATCTAGCAGCAATGAGGAATCATTTAATAGTTGAAGCAACAACCACAGACAGCCGAGATTACAGATCGATGCATTTGATGGTAAGCAACCTCCTTCATGGCTAAGAAGGTGTGAGCGTTATTTCCTTTTTTATCAAATTGATGAATCAGAAAATGTGCAAATTGCGGTTGTGTACTTGCTTGGTGATCATGAAGTGTGGTTCTATAGCTTGATTAGAAGCAGACCTTCCATTTCTTGGTATGAATTTGCCAAGGCCTTATGTGCTCGTTATAGCGATGATGATGATAGTGATATTGTGGATAAATTTAATAAAGTGAAGCAAGATTCAACTGTCAAGGAGTACATGACTAGGTTTGAGAATCTTCGAGCTAGCATTGTGACTGAAATAGAAGCATCTGAATTATACTATGTGTCAGCTTTCGTAAGTGGTTTGAAGCCTAAGTTGAATAACTTAGTTAAGGCCGTTGATCCTACGGATTTGTCCACAGCTTTTTCTAAAGCAAAACTCTATGAAACCACGGTCATAACAGCAGGTGAGACTTCTAGACCTCGTGGAAGTACCTCTAGATTTCAGCAGAATTCGAGCAGAAACAGATCTAACAGAGGAGAGGACAAACCGCAGCAGAAGTTGTGCTTTCGTTGTAATCAGCCTTATCAGTTTGGTCACAGGTGCAATCCCAAGTTCCTAATGGCTGTGGAAGGTACTAATGCTGATGAACACCTTGATGAAGGATAAATTCCGGATGAGGGTACTGAGTCTGATCAGGAAAGTGGGCAAAGCCTAGATGATGCTGCGATTGAGATTTCAGTTAAGGCTCTTACTAGTAATGGGGCTCATAGTACAATCTGGATTAGAGGAACAGCTGGTAAGAGATCCATTATCATTCTTATTGATAGTGGGAGTACCCATAGCTTCATAGATCCCAAAGTTGTCAAGAAAGTGGGTCACGAAATGATCAAAACTCACCCGCTTGCAGTTACAGTTGCTGATGGGAAGACAGTAACCACACAGAACAAATGCCAAGGATTCTCTTGGTTGATGCAAGACTGTAAGTTCAGCTAGGACTTTAGAATCCTTCCCTTGGGAGGGTGTGACATGGTGCTTGGGGTGGATTGGATGAGATCCTATAGTCCGGTATTGTTTGATTATGCAAACCTCTCGGTGTCATTTGATGTTCAAGCATCCAAAGTCACACTGCAAGGAATTGCTGAACCAGCTCATTTGCAAGTCATAAAGGGCAGTAAGCTCAAGAAGGGCCATCAAGGTTGTGCTTATCAATGGGTGGGCCAATTGTTTGCCATTGCATCAGTAGAACTAACTGCCATTACAGAGCCTGGGGTACAGAACTTGGTAGCTAAATTTGAAGATGTTTTCGAAGTGCCTAAGTCATTACCTCCTAAAAGGAGTTTCAATCATGAGATTCCTCTCAAGGAGGGGGCAGAACCGGTGAAGATTAGACCCTATAGACATCCTCAAGCTCACAAAACTAAGATAGAGAAACAAGTGGATGAATTGCTTAAGACTAACTTCATACAAGTTAGTCATAGTCCTTTTGCTTCTCCGGTCATACTTGTGAAGAAAAAAGATGGTACAGCACGCATGTGTATTGATTATAGGCAGCTTAATTCTATGACTGTGTAGGACAAGTTTCCTATACCAGTTATAGATGATTTGTTGGATGAGTTGTATGGGGCTCAAGTTTTCTCCAAGCTGGACCTACGGCAAGGTTACCATCAGATCAGAGTTAGTGAGCCCGATGGGTATAAGACTGCATTCCGGACGCATCATGGACATTTTGAGTTTGTGGCTATGCCATTTGGCTTGACCAATGCACCTGCTATATTCCAGGCTCTCATGAATGATGTTTTCAAACAATTTCTTAGGAAATTTGTTTTGTTCTTCTTCGATGACATTCTCATTTATAATGCATCTTTTGAGGAACACCTGAAGCATTTGAGGGAGGTATTTTTGCTCATGCGCAAGCATAAATTGTTTGCTAAGTTTTCCAAGTGTTCAATTGCTCAAACTCATCTAGAATACCTCAGCCATGTGATCTCTTCTGATGGAGTTGCTATCGATCCCTCAAAGGTCGAAGCTATGAAGGATTGGGTTGTTCCTGTCTCATTGAAGCAATTGAGGGGTTTTTTGGGGTTAACTGGCTATTACCGCAAGTTTATAGCTAGATATGGTGCCTTAGCTAAGCCCCTAACAGATTTGCTTAAGAAGGACTCCTTCAAATGGTCGAAAGATGCTCAAAAGGCCTTTGATGTTCTCAAATCTGCAATGTGCCAAGCACCAGTTTTAGCTATGCTGGATTTCTCTTCAAGTTTCATTTTGGAGACAGATGCTAGTGGAAGTGGTATTGGAGCAGTTTTGTCTCCGGGGGGGGCGGGTGTCCTATAGCTTACCTTAGCCAAGCTTTGAGTGCAAAACATCAAGCTTTTTCCACATATGAGAAAGAGTACCTAGCCATTTTGCTTGCGGTTGATAAGTGGAGACATTACTTAGATGGGCATCACTTCATCATTAAGACTGATCATCAAAGTCTTAAACACTTATTAGAGCAAAAGATTGTCACAAGGATGCGGAGGAAAGGGTTGTTGAAGATGTTGGGACTGAACTATGATATCGAGTACGGAAAAGGCAAGGAGAACTGGGCTGCAGATGCACTGTCACGCAAGTTTGAGGGCCATGAACAGGGTTCCCTTGGAGCTATTTCTTTGATTTCTCCTGCTTGGATGGAAGAATTACATCAGTCCTATGAGAATGATCTCTTTGCTCAGGAATTTATAGCTGCTGCTAGTGTGGGTAGGGCCGACAATCTGGTTGCTGGTACATCTGTTACCCGAGGAATTATCAGAATTCAGGGGAAATTGTATATTGTTAGCTCCACTTATCTCAGGCACCAGATCATTAATTCAGCTCACGATTCTTCATGGGGAGGTCACTCTGGTCTAGAGGGAACTTATCAGAGGTTGAGGCTTCATTTTAGCTGGCCCGGAATGAAGAAGGAAGTGACTAATCTGGTGCAAAGCTGTGAGGTTTGTCAACAAACCAAGCTTGGTGATCATAGATACCAAGGATTACTCCAGACCCTCCCTGTTCTTGAGGGCATATGGCAGCACATAAGCATGGATTTCATCGAAGGATTACCTAAGTCAGAAGGAAAAGAGGTGATTTGGGTTGTGGTGGATCGGTTCACCAAATCTGGACACTTCATTGCCTTGGCTCGGCCTGTCACTGCAGAAAAATTAGCTCGTGTGTTCTTGGACAACATCTACAAGCTTTATGGATTGCCTCAATCCATCATTTCAGATAGGGATAAACTCTTCACAAGTCGCTTTTGGAAGCAATTGTTTGGGCTTTTGGGAACAACCTTGGCCATGAGTTCTTCATATCACCCTCAAACCGATGGACAAACGGAGAGGGTTAATCAATACATTGAACAATACCTCAGGAGCATGGTATTTAATCATCCTAAGATGTGGGGTAGATGGCTCTCTTTGGCTGAGTATTGGTATAATACTCATTTTCACACTTCCTTGGGCATTTCTCCATTCAAGGCCTTATAAGGTTATGATCCTCCTTCTCCTTTTGGATTGCAAGGGGTTGGGTCTAATTGGAGTGTGGCAGCTAATATGTTGCAGCAAAGGGGACATGTCCTGCCCCAGCTGAAGCTCAATCTCACTGAATCTCAGTCCCGGATGAAGTGGTATGCTGATAAGAAAAGAATTGATCGAAATTTTGAGGAAGGAGACATGGTATATCTAAAATTGCAGCCTTATAGACAATCCACTGCAGTAGTAAGGAAAAATGTCAAGCTTTATGCCAGATTTTTTGGTCCTTACAAGGTGTTGGAAAAAATTGGCAAGGTTACTTACAAATTGGAACTGCCAACCGATTCTTACATACACCCAGTTTTTCATGTTTCTCTTCTTAAAAGACAGGTCCAAACTGGTCACAAGTCCTCCTTAACACCTCCAGATGTAGGCTCCAATGGTCTTATGAAGTTACAACCTGCTGCAATAGTCGAAGAAGGATCAATAGCAGCAACAGGTAGTAGAGTTCAGCAGCTGCGGGTCACTTGGAGCAACTTGGATGAAGCATTCTCTACTTGGGAAGAAAAGAAGTTTTTGTTGAGTCAATTTCCTTCTTTTCATTCTTGAGGACAAGAATGTTGCAAGGGGAGGGGATTGTTACATTTTCCTTTGATATTTTGATGTAATAAATCACTTTTGTGTAAGCCGGGTTTGAATTAGCATTATTGGCGCCAAAGTTAGTTAGGGAGGCTTCCGGTAGTTGTTTTGGCGGGAGTTTAGTTTAAGCTTGGAATTTTGAAGGCTTGTTTCAATTTTCCTTTATATAGAGTGATCTTGTGTAATTTTGAGGTATTCAATGAAATTTACCTATCCCTCGGAGATAAACTTCTCTTCTCATCTTATTCTCTCTCTATCTTCTCATCTACTTTCAATTCTTTCTCATCCCTTACTCTCTTCTCTTCAGGTTAAAATCAAGATTCAATCTCGATCTTAACAGGAAACTACGTGCCTCATCAATTGTCTTTAGTTCTGGCCAGTCACAAATGACTTCAATCGTCCGTTCATCAGTGGATATACCATCCTTGGATACGATGACCCCAAGAAAGGCCGCCCTTTCCCTCATGAACTCGCATTTCTTTAGTGCTGTGAAAAAAATTTGTGTCCTCAAAGTTTGACGAACCTCCCTCAAATGACCAATATGCTCAGAACGGTCATAGGGTATAGATCAAAATGTCATCAAAGTAAACAACGACGAATTTGCCAATAAACGGGTGTATTACCTGGTTCATAAATCTCAAGAAAGTGCCAGGTGCGTTGGGCAGTCCAAACAGCATGACCAACCACTCATAAAGACCCTCCCTTGTCTTGAAAGCCATCTTTCATTCATCCCTAGGTGAGATTCAGATTTGGTGGTAGCCACTCTTGAGACCCAGCTTTGTAAATACCTTAGTGTATTGCAACTGATCCAGCAAGTCATCCGACCTTGAAATGGGAAAGCCATAATGTACCGTGATCTTGTTTATGGCTCTACTTTCCATACAGATCTGCTAACTTCCATCTTTCTTTTGTGAAAATAAGGCAGGGATGGTGCAAGGGCTCAAACTCCCTCGGATGAACCCTTTGGCGAAAAGCTCTTCTACTTGGCATCTCAACTCTACGTGCTCGGTTGGACTCATGCGGTAATGAGGCCAATTGTATAAAGAGGTGCCAGGAACCAGATCAATTCTATGCAAAACATCTCTTAAAGGCAATAAAGTAGATGGAAGCTCCTCCGGGAACACATTAGTGTATTCCTCCAATAAGGCCGTGATCTCACGCGGTAACTCCATAGGGACAACAATGCTTTCTGTTCTAATAAAAAAGAACACAACTTTGGTCTCGCCAACTTCCTTTGCAAACATGGTGCGACCCTAGACGTTGGAATGCTGAGGCTCGGGAATCTTCGAGTTCTCATCTCTCTTGGGTAGTAACACAGTCTTTGTTCCCTCAAAGGTGAAGGTATATGCGTTTTTTCTTCCATCATGAATTGCACCTCTGTCATACTGCCAAGGGCGTCCCAAGAGCAAGTGACAGGCATCATGGTAATGACATCACACCAAACTCCCTCTTCATAGTTAGGCCCAACTGAGAAGTTCACAAAACAACGTTTAGAAACTGTCACCTGGTTCCCTGTCTTCAAACACGAGAGTTTATAAGGATGGGGATGTGCCTCCATCTTCAACCCCAATTTGGCTATGCCTTCTTCTGAAATCACATTCTCGCTGCTCCCTTAGTCAATTACTAGGCGGCAAACCCTCCCACCAATTGTAAAAGTGGTTTGGAAGATGTTATTTCTCAACTAGCCATCTCGCTATTCTTCCCTAGGCATGAAGCAGACACACCAAACAACTAGCAAATGCCTCTCATCACCTTCTATTGTGTCCTCACCCTAATCTTCCAACTGTTCTTGGCCATCCTCATCAATGGCTTCATCCTCCTCTTCTCTTGGTTTGTCAATGAAAAGGGCCTTACCTGGTCTGTCACCTGTACGGCAATGGGTGGCATGGTGACCCATTTCTCCACACTTGAAAAAACACATTCCTAACGAACCCGCTACCTCTTGATTCATTTGTTTCTTGGTGTTGGCGCGTGGTGTCCTGTTTTGGGCATTTTAGGACGGCGGTGCATGGTTCAAATCTTTCCTGCCATCTTGTGTATTCCAGATCCCATTAACTTGGTGGCGCCTTTGTTGCCGTTCCACATTCACGGCCCTCTGGGCCGCTTCTGACATGGTGAAAATATCAAACAAATTGAGCGCGTCTTAGTTGGATTCTCTCTCAGACCGCCAATGTAACGATCCGCCAGTTGCTCTCTCGATTCCGCCAAATCATTTATGGAGACTAAAGAGTGAAACTCCATCGTGCACTCCTCCACGGATCTGGAGCCTTGGCGTAGGCCTTGAAAGCGATGGTACATCATTCAGGCATGGTTATGAGGCAAGAGGGTGCCTCTCAAGTGTTTCTTCATCTTTTTCCAAGACTCAATCTTGGATTATCCTTGTTGAAGCCGGATCTATTCCAATTGGTGCCTCCAAGCGGCTGCTCTACCCCAAAGGCAAATAGTAATAAGTGGCAACTGTTTCCACTTTGGGATCTCCCTAAGCTTTAGGATCTCCTTGACGACAAAGAGCCAATCAAGGAAATCTTTTGGACGTTCTCCTCCATTGAACTCTGGGACCTCAACCCGAAGGCTGGACTCCCACCTTCTATCATCACGGTTGTTGAAATCACCAACATTGTGCTAATGGTGTCTCAACCTTGTTTCTGGTAACTCTTCTTCTTGAAATTGGTTCGAGAATCGTTCATCCATTTCTTCACCCATGGCGCCTACTGAAAATGGGTGTTGGAGCCGAACTCCTGTTGGGAGATCGAGATTTTCCCCTAGTTGAATCAAGCAGAGCTCAATTTGCTGGAATTTCTCTTCCAATTCCTTAAATCTTTTCTCGTGCTATTGTTTTCGGTCGCGGTTAGTAACGTCTTTGACGGCGATGCTCCTTTGACATCTTGGGGCCATCTCAGAGAACGTTTCTGGGCTTTAATACAAACTGATGCAGCACGTGTAATGGGAAATAGGGGTATGAGAAAGTTCACGGTCTTCCCTTGGAATTTTATTAATTAAATAACGAAATTACAAAAGGGGATTTGATAGCTCGGTTTCTCATAGGTTGAGAAACGAGGTCAAATAAAAAGAAATATGAAATTTTAATTGGAATTAACCAACAAACCCTAGCTAAACTTCTCTGTTATATAGAGGAGGAAATAAGTAGATTTGAATTGGAATTTACAACAATTAAGGGAACAAAATGAAAATCAAATCAAATTAGAAAAAGGGAAATGAGCAGAATTTGTTAAGGATTTGGCTGGATATTGAGAAAATCATGTCTAGGATCTTGTGGAGCTGAGCCGTGCTGAACTTGGCATGTCGCCAAACTTCCTTCTGGCAAACCTACATGCCAACTCTACCCTCTCGCCAATCAGTGGCCTCCTTCCTTGTCTTGGCTAGCTGCATCACCTTTTCTAATAAACATTTTATTACTTGACTATCAGTCTATTTTCATGAAATATAACCCAAACACTATTTTAAAGCAAATAGCAAATAGAAATCAAATTTCTAAAGAAATTTGCATATTAAAAGAGTTACTCAAAAACAAGACTACAGTGCTTCACTTAATCTACGATCTCCTGGTGCCCATATTGAAAGCCCATTTACCAGAACACTAGTGACCCACCTACCAGTCACAACAAGGGACGACATGATATCATATACCTTGTCATGTTGGCTTTTGGTCTTGGCAACAATAGCATCTAAATGCCTGGGCAATTCCTTTAAAATTCAGTGCTATTATAAAAGAATCAACTATTATGACTGTTGTTTTATTTGACCCTCTTGAGGTTCCTAATTCTTGAGATAGATGCTGACACTAAATGGATTCTTCCCTCATTTCTTGCGACCCCTTTTCTTTCAAACTATATTTTCATTTGTTTAGACAATGAGTAGTCTCTATTACTTAATATATCTAGCCTAAACTGATTGAAAGACCTTAATAGGCAAGTCAGGATCATATCATATTGAGATTGGCTATCAATATTTGCATTAAGAATTTTAGTTCAATTAAACAAGCCATCATCACATGACATGCTTTTCTTAACATAATCTAGTGTCTCTCAACTTTTTCATAACTAGTCTCATGCTACCAGCTCTCTAACCAATTACTTCTTTTAAATATTTTATCATCTCTACTTCAGTATACAATTCAAGTATCCAATACTAGGATAAGTTTGAAATCTAATGACCGAATCTTGCATCCGACTAACTTCTTAGTGTAGTTTAATGTTCTGAAAGTTCTTTTCAACTTAGTAGATATACTAGCAGTAACCTAGAGAACTTTAAGCATTTCCTAGTGCTCTTCATATACTAAGACACATCATATCATAGTGAGCATAATGGATCAGACATGTAAGACATACCAATAATGATCGCAATGCAAAAGTATAATTATAATGAAGTATGGCTTCTAATATGAAAGATGTGTTATAGTGAAATTGATTGCTCAATATAGTGGCCGGTAGGCATAGAGAAGCTTTCTTACTGACTGCCTAATGAAAATAATTTACCTGACTGTCAGGGTTAGAGTAGTCTAAGATGGTAACAAAAATGGGCCCAATTAGAATTCAGTAGAATAGAAGTTGTAACAAAGATGGGTTCAATTAGAGCTGAATTGAGCTAAGATCATAACGTATATGATCCAATTAAAGCTTGATCAAATTGAGATTGTAACGAAAATTGGTTCAATAAAGGTTGAACTCAACCGAGTTTGTATTGAGAATTAGTTCAAGTAGGTTTGAACTAAATCGAGACTGTCATAAGAATTAGTTCGAATAGTGTTGAACAGGATTGAAGAACACAAGTTCTTCTATTGCTAATAATGCATTCTTCTGCACTTGCTGCTTTTTATCTTAATTCATTAACACCTGCTTCTAGTCAAACTTATCAACCAGCAGAAGCCTTAGAAAGTGCAAGAGTTAACTCTGCCACTAGCCAATTAGACCTTATGTACCGGAAGTTATAACTCTCAATTCGTTGGTTTATGGTGGTGGTTGTTCCAGTAGAGTTTGATTAGAATGGAATTACTGTGAGAGTTGGCTCAAACAAGAACTTATTATAATGGAATTATAGAAAAGATTAATTCTTAAGGGTTTGATTCGAAATGAGGTTGGCACGAAGATTGATTAAGCTGGCCATTGAGGTTGGAACAACTTAAGTCTATGCATTATAGTTCTACCAGTTGATTTATAACAAGAGAAGTTTAGATATGTCTGATATTTATGAGAGGCATGCGTACTTTCACAGCAAGTTTCACACATGATTTGTGTGTGATTTTTAGCACTTAATGGAAGTGGATAGCAGAGATGATATATATAGAAACAAGCTCTAGTTTTTAGTAGAAGGTATCACCTAATGAACTTTGAATTTATAAGTAATTAATAGAAGGAAATTACTATATTGTTCATTTTTGATGGAGTGCTCAGAGGAATTTAGTTGCTTGTGATTGACTCAGAGGAATTTATAAACCCAGTTATAACTTGGTCAAATGAGAATCGGCTCAATATGAGTTATAACGAAGATTAAACAAGATTTAGTTGAATCAGGATTATGAACCAAGTCGGTCTTAGGCTGGAAATGAAAACTGGCTAAGTTAAAGTTTAATTGACATGGGATTGGGACTAGAAGTTGTTGAGGTTAAGGCGAAATTGGTTCAATAAGGATAGAACTAAACTAAAATTGCTACAAATAGTTAGTTCAAGTAGCGTTGAACTAAAATCAGATGGTAGCCAGAATCCGTCCAAATATGGCAGAGTTAAACAGAGGTTACAAGGAAGATTTCTTCATGAAGGTTGAGTTTAGCTAAGATTATGGCAAGGATAAATTCTATGAGGGTTGAATTGAACAAGTGCCACAACGAGAGTTTGATCATATGAGGTTGAACTAAGCTGAGATTGTAGCAAAAGTGGTTTAATCAAGACTGAGTTAAATCAATTATCATAATGAAAATTAACTGAGGTAGAGCTGAAATGAATAAGGAATGTAACAAAATTGATCTGTTACAGCTGAAAGTGATTGTGATTGTAAGGAACACTAATCTATTTAGAGCTGGATCAAACTGAGATTACTCTTGAAAATTTGCTTAATCAAGGTCGAGCTATGTTAATATTGTGACTAAGATTAACCCTTGAAGGTTGAATTAAATTAATGATGTGGCAGAAATTGACCTAAGTCAGGGCTAAGTGGAGCAGAGATTGCAATAGAAATGAGCCCTTTTAGGGTTGAATGTAAGTGAGAGAGGACCACTAGTGGTGGTGGCCGAAGTGGGCTGTTAGTGGTAGCATGGCAGTGCCAGAGTAAAGCGAATGGCGAACCACTAGTCAAGGCCATACAAGCATGGGCAAGTCGAGGTTCAAGCGAGCAGAAAATGGGCGAGCGAGGCTGAGCGAGCAGAGCTTCCGCGATGCTAGATACTATAGGTGGCAGTGGAGGTGTTGTTGGTATGGCGTGTAGTTGATGGTGATGAAAAAATGAAAATGGCGGTCAACTCCTACATGGGTGGTCAACAACATAAATTATGAAGAATGGAAAGAGGCAGCCAACGCCTAAATGGGTTGGTCAATAGCATAAATTGGTGAAGAGAGTAAAGCGGTGGTCAACACCTAAATGGGTGGTCAACGCAGTCAAATGGCAATCAGACACTACGTTACTCATGAATTGCCGAGCATAACTCTCAATTCGTGAAGAGTTACGGATCGAACTTCATTTTAAAATGAAGATCTCAAAGAGATCTAGACCTCCATATAAAAATTTTGAACGTTTGATGAAGAAAAATACCCAAAAGGAGGTTTAGGCAAGCTAGACACGTATAAGACATTTAATTCACCTATAAAATTAAAACAGACATAATTGTTAA
The DNA here is from genome assembly GCA_018398585.1 of Simmondsia chinensis. Lineage (NCBI taxonomy): Eukaryota > Viridiplantae > Streptophyta > Magnoliopsida > Caryophyllales > Simmondsiaceae > Simmondsia > Simmondsia chinensis. The sequence goes on from JAGTTD010000025.1 coordinate 8,664,298, forward strand.
TCTGTAAATAGTTACGGGTCAAATTTTAGATTAAAACGAAGGTCTTGAAGATATCCAGACATCCATATAAAATTTTTGAATGTCTGATGTGAAAAAATACCCAAAAGAGGGTTTGGCCGAGCAGAAGGTAGGTAAGGCAGATAACTCACCTATCAATTTAAAACAGACATAAATTTCAATTTGTAAAGAGTTACGGATTGAATTTTATATCAAAACAAAAAGATCGCGAAGGGTTCTAGGCACTCATATAAAGGTTTTGAAGGTTTGATGAAGAAAAATACCTGAGAAAGGGTTTGGGCTAGCTAAACGCAAGTTAGGCATATAACTTACCTTACCACTTGCAACGGGCATAAATTTTAATCCGTGAAAGGTTGCGGATCGAATTTTATATCAAATCGAATCCCTTGAGGAGTATCCATATAAATCGTTTGAAAGTTTAATGGCCGGAAGAACCTCAAAAAGGCTTTGGGCGAGCTAGATGCGTACTTGACGTATAGCTGACCTTTCAACTTCAAACGGACATAACTGTCAATTTGTGAATTGTTGCGGATCAAATTTTGTATCAAATTGAAGCTCTTGAGGAGATATAGGTTCTGATCATAATTTTTCAAATTGTTTGCCCAAAGAAAAGGCAAAAAAAGGGCGTAAAGTGTACAACCACACTTAAACTTGTTAAATTAAGCTTTCTGGACAAATTTTTGTTTAGGTGGGCCTTCGTAGAGAGGGCCAAGGAACCTGAAAAATACAAAAAATTACCTCATTTGGCCTTAAGATGTTTGATCCTTACAAGAAACATTGAGCCAGGCGTAAGCTTGTAATCCTTCCTACAAAGGGCACCATTTTTGTTTTCGACGAATTTGGTCAGTAAGCTTATTCATCGAATATGAGTCCGATATGAGATGGGGTCCGTAAAGATAATCTGGACTTAGGCTCTAGCTACACGCCTGGCTTGATATTTCCTGCGAGATCCAAACAGAAGGTTAGAGGGACTCATGGGGTAACAAACGAGGGACCCCTACGACGCTCGAGTCAGTACTTAACTCACAAAATAATGTTAAAAGCAAGTAATAAATACATATAGATGATATAAAAGACTTAGTCTGAGAAGAGTAGAAAGTTAAGTAGTTATTTCTTCAGAGAGATGAACGTGGAGGACGATAGAAGGTTGAGGTGTAGTGTGGCCTACCTTAGTCGAGGTTGGGCTTGAGAGAGTGAGAAAGAGTGATGGAGAGGGTAGGGGGGAGAGAGAGATGGAGTTGAGAAAGGAATGGGGGTGCTCCCCCCTTTATATCGAAAAATACGGGGCCTGCGCGTTGTGCCTTCATTCTGCGCACCCAGTCTGGGCGCTCATATTAGTTGAGCGCCCACCTTTCGGGTGCCACTTGCTAGGTGTCCGGGCCTTGGGTGTCCAAACTTGTGAGCTTGTGGATACTTGTCTTTGGGGCGCTTGTTTCAGGATGTAGATGTTTAGGTGGATGGATATCGGGCTAGTATTATAAGAATCTAGAATATCTGGCTGATATTTTAAAATACCGTCCTAGCATTATAAACCCTTCCCACCACCAAGTCAAAGCCTAGACCTCCACCAAGCAATCACAACCACCACGCAAAATCACCACCACCAACTTGCAGGAAATCAAGGACTACAAAATTGAGCAAGAAAACTCAAGGATCCAAAAGATGATCACAATCCAATCTAAGATGCCCAAATAAATTCAATCAAGCAAGAGACCTAATCAACGTCATCCAATCAACCATAACTCAATCAAATTCAATCAAGAAAGAAACTCAATCCAAACTCATCCAACAAACCCAGATCATTCAACCTCTAGCAGCACGGAGGGAGAAAAACAGAGCTTTGAAACCCCATAAATTAGAGAGGAAAAAATGATTCCTCAAGCAAGGCAATGAGCACAATCCAATCCAAAAAATGCAGCAAGTAATCTTGAACAAATGAGAACAACCAAGAACAAGTGGAAAAGAATCCCTAACTCAAAGTTATAGTCCAAGTAAAGTCATGGCTATAACGTAGGTGAGGAAGAGGCTGGAAGAGAAGAGAAGTGGAGGAGATGAGAAATATAGAGAGAATTAGATGAGAGAGAAAATATCTTAAAGAGATGATTGTAATTTTCATTGATTGAATGAATCTTACAAGAATACAACTATTTATACCCTTATAAGATATAAGCTCAAACGATGAATCTAGACAAAAAACTAAATTGAACTAGCCGCCACAAGACCAAGAACTAACCGCCTAAACCAAGCCTCAACTAACATTTTCACCTTATTCTATTTGACCAGCAAAATACCTTCGAGCTAGAACAATCCCCCCCCCCCCCCCCCCCCCCCCCCCCCCCCCCCCCCCTCTTAAGAGATTCCTATCCCAAAGAATCCTAGTAGAGAGTGGGGACTTTGAAGAACACTTATTGTTGTAGAAGGTGTAGCTAATGAATATTGGAATATGAGTCTATATCGCATCTAAATTGCAGCTTGAATCTGAATTGCAGCTTGGATTGCATCTGAATCTTGCCACTCGATGTTGGAATTCTATTGTTGTTGTTGTTGTTGTAGCTCTTGCTGCTGCATTTTGTGTGAACAAGCTGCATGTATCCCTGCTGTACTGCCCAATACTAGTGGTTGGAAATGATTTGAAGTTCACACTGAATTTCTCAACAGACGCTCTATGATGAATACTATCAAGCTAAACGTCCTCCATGCTCATATAATCTTGACCATAGCTCTTTGGAATTGATCCAGTTATCCTTGGCTTTTCAACAGCTACGAGCTTATTCTTGGTATTCTTAACAATGAGCCTTCGAATCTTCAGATCAAGAGGCCTACCGTGATCCTTCAAAATTGAATCAACTTTAATTGCCCTCAACTGACCTTGTTGTTCCAGTGGTTGCCACTGCAAAAATTCCTTATAGACATCAAGGTGTTTTACTACATTACCAACCTGATTCGTTGCTGAAATAACATCTTTATTGGCATATTGCCTTCTTTTCTTAGCCCTCTTAACTGTCTTTTGGGTCCAAGACCCAGCAACTTCCAAGGTATGCTCTTGTATTAACCTCTTAAACAACACTCCTTGATACTTAAGTTCGAATTGCCCAATCACTACTTCAAACTGCTTGCATAATCTCTAAAGACCAACTACTTGTGCATCAATTCCAAACTGAAGTTTTTGTGGCCATTGTAAATCTGGATTCACAAAAACCCGACCCTCCTTATGCTGCACAACTTTAGGAGGTCTCACATTCGGATCCACTCTTGGAGTATATTCCCTATCCTTAACTCGATTAGCCAAATTTCTTATCTCAAGGACTGAATTTCTTGGTAATCCAATACCAACTAAGCTCCTTAGCAGCTTGGATTTCTTTTCACTCAGTATTCCTTGCAATGTAACTCCAGATTTGAACAACAGTCCAGCACACCATCTACTCTTTAAACCAGTCAAGACCTTCATCTTCACCTTCTTCCTTGAATGAATGATTGGATGCTCCACCACCCATACATTAGGGGGTCTTCCAACATCATACATAATAGTATAAGCTCCAACTGCCCTGCATTCAACCTGCACAAACAGCTGCTCCGGCACACTAACCAGTTGAATTTGATCATCACACTGACTCCTTTCTGAATTTCGTTGTGTAGCAGAGAAAATGACCGGCTTTCTTGCTGAATTTGCACCCTTGTTGAAAGCATTCTTCACTCTCCTTGCCCTCTTCAACATTCTTTTGATCCACGATGATGTTCCAAGTCTATCAATTTACCCCAACAACACCTTGGGCTGCTTTAATTTCTTATTCTTGAGCATTTAAAGCTTGTCAAGATTCAATTTGTTTGTTTTGAGGAGCTGAAAATCAAGTGGTCTCCCCTTGTAAATCAATGTTGGTTTGGTCAAAGCTCTCCATCTCTTAGTTGCAAAGGACTTCTTGCGACTAAGATTAATTTCCAATTTAATCTCTATATTAGGCTGTGGTTTTGGGTTCAAATGTAACAATCTGGTACTTATAACTTCCATGTCTACTTGCAATTCTTTAGCTATAATATTCAATGGCTCTTCCACTTGTAAGGGAACACTGTTGAATTAGTGAGAAAACTGCTCAAACGAGAGGCTGGAAATCCTCCCCAATGAGCCTATTTTGAATCTCAAGGTCGACTTTATCCTGCTTAACTGATTCCAACAATGATTCTATACGATTAGTTGAGTTTTGCTCTATTTCAGTGCCAATTTTCTGCTGCATTTTATGCTGACTTTCCCAAGGAACATTTAGTTCTTCTTTTCTGGATCAAATGGTCTCCTTTGAACTTAATTTGTAGCCGCAAAAGCATCTTCTTGCAGCAGTGAAGGATCACATTACTCTGTTGCAACATCAAACTCTGCTATTACCTCAACCTTATCTTGCATTTTCAGATCATGTTGCTGCTGTACTTCTTCAGTCTGATCTTGTACCACTTTCAACTGATCCCTTAAATACAAATATGCCTTGTTAACTAGGTTTGTTGCTGCACCTTTCGGATTCAGGCTATTTCCAGAACCACCAGATGTGTCTTGCTCACATGTCTGATGTGAATGTTGATTAGCTTCCAATGAAGGACAGAACTGCTCCTTAGCTTAACAAGTAATAGCCCCTACCACCTCAAGCTCACCCTCCATTTTATCCCACATCTTAGGGTAGCTTATGTCCATAGCACAACATCAATCAAAGGTGATTCCCCCATGTAATAAGTTGAGAGCTAAGTTAGAACTCCTTCTCGTATAGTAACTAATGTGAGCCGTACCATCAATGACAGAAGTTGAGACCACCTCGATACTTTCAAGACGTCCATAAGGCCCAAATACTTGACAGAGAACATCTTCATTTATAAGACAAAGAGGATTTAATAATTTGACAAAAAGTGTAGCAACTTGAACCCAAGCTGGATCGAGCCAACACGGCATCTTGTATTGTACCATTTCGACAAGACTTGATTAGAATTTAGTGAGGTCAAGTGTGAATTCCAAAAGTTTAGGCACGATTCAATGAGATGTCCGCAATTCTAATTAACTTCAGCGACTTGATCGCACTAACAACATATTAAGCGAACAAGATCTCAAGAATGGAGCTTAGTTCGAGATCAATTTCATGAGGTTCACAATCGAGAATAGAGTAGGATAATAGAGTATGTGAATTGCACATTCGCAGCCAAAGAATCTCTAATCTTCGCACACACAGAATCGCAACCACAGCTCGGCTGACAAAGTTACTGAAGTCAAACCCTATCTTCACAGAAATCCAACGATAGAGTTTAATAACAGCACAATTTTGAATCAACACAAATTCGCACAGCTTGCTTTTCGCTCAACAATCGCCGTAGCGTGCAAACCCTAACTGCAGAACTTTGTGAATCAAGAGAACTCGAACCAGACCCTAACAGCTGTGCTTACATCAATAGTTTAGACTATGAATCTGAATTAGGCTCGAACTTAGCTGCATTTATGACTTTAAAACACTAATCCACAATCGAATGTAACTTCAACGAATTGAAGACGAGTATGACGATAATTCAAGTTATCAGCAACAATTTGTTCAGTTCTGTTCAGCTCCACACTTTCAATTACTGAATTAAGCTCAATTTCTTTATCTGAATTATCAAAGATAATGCAGCAATCTAAAGTTGATCTTGCTCAACTTCAATCAACACTAACATAACTCAGGTTGTTATGGACACTTACAATTCTGAGCTTGAATGTACTCCAAAAGCAGAACGTGATTATGATCAATATACTGCCTTTATTCACGATTCTGATCGCAACAGAATTTGATCTCAATATGAAGATCACTCAGCATGTTTACACTGAATCCTGAGCCAAACACAAGCTTCTGCACAACGAATTCAAGCTCTGAAGATCTGCACCAGATGCCGGCTCCACCGGCCTGTTAATAATGAGATCTTGCAATAAAGAACTCAAATCAGGATATCAATTTCAACCTCTTTTTTTTTTTTTTTTGTTTCAATGTAATTTTCATATATGTTTTTAATCAAATACTCAAGAACTTGATATCAATCAATTAAGAAATCAAAATTGAACTTCTAATCAATTTGCCATGTAATCAAAGATATTTGATAGTAAATCACGTTTGATTTAGAAGCCAAACGAGGCTCTGGTATCAAATGTTATAGTCCAAGTAGAATCTTGGCCATAACCTAGGTGAGGAAGAGGTTAGATGAGAAGAGAAGTGAAGGAGATGAGAAATATAGAGAGAATTAGGTGAGAGAAAGAAAATATCTTAAAGAGATGATTGTAATTTTCATTGAATGAATGAATCTTATGAGAATACAACTATTTGCACACTTACAAGATATAAGCTCAAATAATGAATCTAGACAAAAAACTAAATTTTACTAGCCACCACAAGACCAAGAATTAACTGCCCAAACCAAGCCTCAACTGACATTCCCGCCTCATTCTATTTCAACAGCAAAACACATTTGGGCTATGACATTCAAACTGAAATAGGGTATGCGAAATCTTGCTCGAACCTAAAAACAGGGTGTGTGAAGTTGATGTGTAGAATCCATGTATCTCAAACCAAATCAGCAATCGGTAAGAGCAAAAGGCAAATTAATGGAAAAGTGGTGAAACTTTACCCAATTTTCTCCTTTAGGGAGGATAACGATGCAAGAAACCTAGGAGAGAAACCGAGTAGGAGATAGAAAACAACACTAATCACAACCACCACCACCGCGATGAGGATCAACAAGAAGCAAGAAAAGCGACCAGGTGAGATGTGAATGAGATCTTAGAATGCAAGACCGCGCATCCAAATCAGCCACATTACCATCAAACTCCCTTACATGTGTTTGCACCATCAAATCGTGATATAAACGACAAGTGGCGTAGCCTACAAGAATCTAGAGAAGGCGAGGATCACGAGAACATAAAGAGTGTGACTGTATGTGGTTGAATGTGCTCTTAGCATGACCACAGTGTGGCGGGGAAATCACATGCGCCACCGCACTCGTTGCCATCTTTGTTGACAACCCTGTCGGAACTCTAGAGGCTTTCTCTTTACTTTCTCTCTCTAAAATTGACAAATGATCCTTGCCTTCTCCCTCAGTTCCTAGTGGATACCCTCGTGATGCTCCTTCAAGCTCACAAAGGCCAGTGGTTCCAGTTGATATCATAGTTCCTGAGAGAATGGGAAATATAACTATGACTAATCCAGGTGCTCCTTACTTTGACTTTAGCCATAGCAGTGATTGCACAACTTTTAGGGTTGCTGGCCCTTTGAACCAACGATATACTTTGGCTTCAAGGGACCTCAACGTAAATGTTCAGATCACGCCCATCCCTGAGACATGTGGGAATTAACATCAATATCCTACTCACGCAGGAGAGGCTGCCTTAAGCCGTAATCAGAACCTCGACATAGGTGTGAAAGGGTAAATTCCCAATGCTAGTGTCATGATCCGAGATCAAATTCGAGTCATGACCTAGAGATAGAAGAATTTGCAATGAGAAAGAAGCGAATAAAAGCGAGAAAGGAAGAAATATCTAAAAGATATTTGTATTTCATCAAAATTATGAGCTTACAATAAAAGACTCACCTATTTATATTAATCTCAAGCTAAGACTCACCTAAGCTAGATACATTGCATTTGGACCATCCATCTTAACCGACTTTCCCCCCTTAGCCTCCAAGATTGACCGATTTTAACTACCACTTGACTTACCTTGACAATTACTAATTAACTACCTACAAACAAGCTTAATACAAGGCAATATTAAGACTCATTACTACTTATTACATTACAATCTTGACTTATTCGTACTCACTTCTATATGCCGCAACTAATAGAATCACGACAATACTCTCCCCTTGAGAGATTCTTGTCCTCAACAATCTAAAAGAGAAGAGTCGTTATTGAGCACTTGTTGTTGCAGAGCTCCCATTATGCAGTGCACCCAAGCCAAGTACCATTAAGCTGTAGAAGATGCAACTTCAAGGACTTTCCACAACCAAGTATCACGGTGTCTTCACTTGCGGCAATATAAGTGAACAATTCTCAAATATCTTCCCACCTGTAAGGTTCTAGAAGAAAATCTCGAGCTTGCTTAATGCCAACATGAAGTCCCATTATCATGACATGAACACAAGTCCCCGACTTCCACTTAATTACGTCCCAACTTGCACCAGTGTCTGATTCCATAGCTGGTTGTTCAATTCTACAAGTTTTCCCAACAGGTTTGTATTGTGTCAAGCTTTGGTGCTAGATGCAAACAATCAACAAAAACAGTAACGATCAGGTTCAAACTCAGCAAGTTAAGGTCAGATTGCAATTGATCTGAAATCTCAGCTTGCTTTGAGCTTAAGTGATAGTGAGATCACGATTCAGAATTAGTGATCTGTTGCATTAGGTTTTGCTGCCATTCTATGCACTAAACCATGAACAAAAGTGTAGTACATTGATCATAATCAGTTTCTGCTTTTGAAGTATAACAAGCTCAGAATTATTCAATTGTTCATCGTGCTGCAGCTAAGTTGCAAAATCCTCTGTGTTGCGTTCCTTGCAGAAGTGGAAATCGAAATGGAATCTGTGGCTGAAACGATGCAAAGTATGCTAGATTTAAATACTGAGATGAGGCAGTATACTAATGAAAGGTTCGAGCAATTTTTTTCGGGAGTTATCACAATTGTTTCAAGAGGTAAGGATCTCCACTCAAGCAATTCAGCAACCTATTGAGCGAAATGCAACTTCGATTAGTGAAAATTTGGAAGTTGAAGGAATAATTACATAAGTTATCAACACAAGTGAGCTGACGATTCAAAACAAAAGTCGATCTATTGAACTTCAGTAGCTTAGTGCTGCAGGTACAACAACAATTTAGGAAGGAGATCAGCAGCTGCAATAGAACATTGAGCCAACGAAGAAGCAAAACTCGGTTGGCAGTGCTAATTCCGGTGGTAATTTGGGACTACAACTGAAATTCACGGAATTAATACCATCCCAAGCTTTGAGATTCAAAAATTTGTTAAGGTTGTTCCAAGGCAGGATGATGAGCCACAGAGTGTCACAACTATGACACCACAAGCGATCATTAAGGTTAGAGGTTGTAGATGGTTGCAATTGAAGCTAAAATTATGGCCTGATTTTGAGATTAAGTTAGCAATTGATCTTAGTCGCAAGAAGTTCTTTTCAAGCAAGAGATTGAGAACAAGGATCAAGCCACTCTTGGTTTACAAGGGAAGACCTCCTGATTTTCTTCTTCTCAAGTCCAATAAAGTGGTTCCTTATAAGCTTTACATGTTTAAGCACATGAAATTGAGGTAGCCTAAGACGGTGTTGTGGTCAATTGATAGATTAAGCCCATCTTCTTGGATCAATAGGATGTTGAAGAATGCAAGGAGAATGAAAAGGATTATTAGCCGTGTTGCAAGTTCAGATAGGAATCAGGATGATTCTGTTACATTGCAACCAAATTCAATGAAGCAGTTGACTAAACTCAGTAGAGTTGGAGCTTCTACTGTTATGTATAATGTTGGAAGGCCTCCTGATGTGTTGAAGGTTAAGCATTCAGTCACTCAAGCAAAGAAAAAAGTGAATATAAAGGCCTTGGCTAAACAGAAAATTTGGAAAAAAAATTAGGTAGTATGATGAACTTCTGTTAATATCTAGAATTACAGTGCAAGGAACCCTTGGTAAAAGGAAATCCAAGCTGTCAATGGTTGTGCTTGATATTGGATGGGCAAGTAAGTTAAGCTCTAAGTTAAGGGTGTGTGTTCATCGAGCTAAGAGCTTAGAGCATACTCCAATCGTGCATCCAAATGTGAGACCTCCTGAAGTAGTGCAGCATAAGGAAGGTCGAGTTTTTGTGAAGTCATATTTGCAGTTGCAACAAAAGCATAGGTTGGTAATTGATGAACAAATAGCTGGTCTTTGGAGGGTTTGCAAACAGTTTGAAGTAATGATTGATCTATTCGAACTTAAGTATCAAGAAGTGTTGTTTAAAAGGAAAAGCCTGGAGGTGAAGTTTACTTTTGGATTAGAGCTGGAACAAGACAATCTTGTTATCTCTTTGCTATTGCAGCAACATTCAGAAGGAACTTATGCCTTTATTATTGAAAGCAACTATGCTCACTTAGTTCTGGAAGCTGTGGGCTTGATTGAGAAGTTAATACAGTAGCACATTTGGAAAATTCTGGGTATTCGAAGGTATAATGTCAAGAATTCAAAGATTGGAATGAGGGAGTTAATTCAGTTGAAGTTGGAAGTGACTCAATTAGGAACAAGCAGCAACAACAAGTGATCAGAGTGCAGAGCAAAAGCAATCAATTAGGGATTGGCTCATGGGATTCTTAATCTTTCCCTGTTCAGGTTACCATTGGTTGTGAAAATTCAGCTCCAAAGAACATTGAAGATTTGGTAACAACTAAAGGCTTGGTTTAAGAAGAGGGTGGATTTTACCAAGTATGTCTACAAAAGTGCAGCTTGGTGTGGTTTGCAAAAGATTAAGTTTTTGCAATTTATAGTGCAGTAGCCAAGTCCAGATCTCTCATTGGTTGTCTATAGTAAGATTCAGTCCAAACAATCCTTGATCTATAACAACAGTTGCAAGGGGATCATTAGCAAGATTGTAAGAGTTAAAGAGTCGACAAGTGGGCTATACAAGTACACAACCATCACATGGGAGTGGCTACTTGATAGTGGCAGATTTTTGGGCATAAATCAGGAAGAAATATCGAAAAAGATATTTGTATTTCATCAAAATTATTAGCTTACAATATAAGACTCGCCTATTTATATTAATCTCAAGCAAAGGCTCACCTAAGCTAGATACATTGCATTTGGACCATCCTTCTTAACTGACTTCCCCCCCTTAGCCTCCAAGATTGGCCTATTTTAACTACCACTTGACTTACCTTGACAATTACTAATTAACTACCTACTAACAAGCCTTATACATGACAATATTAAGTCTCATTACTACTTATTACATTACAATCTTGACTTATTCGTACTCACTTCTATATGCCCCAACTAACAGAATCATGACAGCTAGGGATCAATGTCCTCCTCCTAAGTCTCTTTGCACATATGAGACTGTGGGGCAAGCTATCTTCTTGCGTCCTCAAGATGAAACCTTGGGGATTGATCACGTAAGATGGTGCGACTACACATTAATGTAAGTGCGCTTCTGTGCATGCCACATATCCAAGGATTTGTTGGTACATACTTCATGGACAATCAACCAAATGGTTAGAATGATCAAGAGAGTTGCAACCTTGCATATGTGGGACAACTGCCATTCCCACATCCCATTGATATGAGGCTAAGGGGTAACCTACGAATCGCCATCAAGATCCTTAACCACTTTAGGGGCAGTGGCATGCACATAACCATGTGCAAAACCTTTGCCTTCAAGACCAATTGGTTGATTTTACTGGGTAGATAGGCCTAAAAAGGGTCAATAGGCCCCTGTATAGAACACCATACCCTTAATACATTGATAGGGACTATCATTTTCCTCGAGGGCACAAACTCCTTAGTTTACCCTCTTCTCAAGGGAAGGGAACGTGTCTGTTTTATAGCATTTGGTAAACTTGATCTGCTAATGTAGCGAAGTGGCGGACAACCAATTCTTAAAACTTAGGTTGTTCCCTAGTTCATTGATAGGGATTACCTTTCAATGGTACATTAGCTTACCACCCAATTCCGTTTACAGTTAGGATGATATGGCTAGACAATTTCTGGCCCAATTTCTAATAATGGAACTAAGAACCTCTACGTTCACTACAAGAAAAATGTCATTAACGAAAGTGATTATCGTCGTTAATAGCCTAGTTTACAGTTGTTAATAGGGAAACTGCCTATCATTCCTTGTCGTTGTTTCTTTTGACGTTAATACTATCTTGGATTAACGACCGCTAAACTAAGCCATTCTTAAAAAGTATCTACAACTGTGTACAATGTCCATCGTTAAACGTGAAATCAATAACGACGGCAAAAGTTTTTGTTAAAAGTAAAGTCTTTAACGTCAAGTGGCACCATCGTTAAAGAGTTGATTAATAATGACAGCAATTGTCATCGCTACACATATTTACCACAATATACGAAAAAGTTTTAATGACGACGAAAACTGTCGCTAAAATTTTTCGCGTTATTAATTGAAAATAGTAACGACAATATTGATCATCATTGGTAAAAAATAACAACAAGAATAAACCACTGCTAAAACATTTTTCATCAATTATTGACTACAAAAGCTATCGTTAAAACTACTTCCACCCCTCAAACACAATTAAAACGAAAAAAATTTATTGACATTAAAGATCTACATTCTATAGTACAATGTATACATACATAAATACCTGTAAATTCATGCAATATAATGATAATATTTTCTAGTTGTTTACAACATTTGTACATCCATATAAGGACAATTTTGGAGTTATTTGTAGCACCAGTATGTAAATTTAGTCTAACGACATTTCATGTCAATTATAACACCTGTAAAATAGTACAATGTGACCATACATAAATAACTCTTGCATATCATTCAATGTAGCAATGTATTCTAATAAAAAATAAAGATGTCATTGAAATTTAAATATCCAAGTACTCACAAAAGCCAATTTAAATACAGAGACACCAAATGCGTACATTCTAAACTTTATCGCCTAACAATTTGGCAAAAGTTACAAATCTGACAAAAGTTCATGAAAAAAAGTTCCAACAAAAAGAAGAATTTAAAGTGTAGTCTTCCAACACCTGAAAAAAAAAAAAAAACACAACACTCATGTTAGCAAATTCTTGCTATCTTAGCATCAATAATCAAGAGTACACACCACAGACTGAGCAATAAAACAAAAAATACAACCAAAAAAAAAAGTTGTATTAAAGCAATCAACATAAAATTGGTAGAAAAGGTAACAATTCATTTGCTTTTTAATACAAAACAATGCAAACCCAATCTCCACATTATATAACTCAATCATAGCTTCACAAATTCACAACATTCTTAAACTTCACCTAGAATTCAATTACATAGTCCAAACTCCACAACAATTCCAAACAACTGAATAATTTGTTTTTAATGAACACCAAAATTATTGCAAACTCTAACTTCATAATGAATCACAAAGTCCTAAATCAACAAATCTCAAACTCACATACAACTCAATCATAGAGTTCAAACGCATCACCAATCTCAAACAACTGAAGAGTGACTTCTTTTCCCCTAATAAAAGAGAAGACTAGTAATACAAATTAGGGCGCACCTACCGAACAGGGCCCTAGGAAAACGGACAATCAAAACCAAAACAAAACAAGACAAAATACAACCGAAATGCCATGATACATCAAAAGACCTAGCAAGATACAAGCTCAAAACAAAGTGAAACTACTACCCACACTTAGTACAAAATGCCAAATTGAACCCTCTTTGCTCTATACATCACAGACGCCCCCATAGAGGCTAACACACCCGAGTTTAGTGGCATAAGAATACCCTTCACAAGACCTTAGGCCTAGAGCATAGAATAGTACAGGCCCAGTGAACAACGTATTATTAATGAATACAAAAATAATCACAAACTCAAACTCCACATAGAACTCAGTCGCAGAGTCCGAATCCATAACAATTTCAAATAACTCAATAATGTATTCTTAACGAACATCTCTATAAATTAGTAAACCCTAGTATATATCTAATCACACAACCCAAAAATAATATCAAATATATTGGGGTTGGAATTAGTCATTTACCTTGAAAAGAAACTTAAATCAAGTCCGCTAAGTAGGAGCCGATTGGGTGACCATAGAAATGAGCAGCTTGAGCGCGTCAACGGACCAAAAAGCGAACACGACAAGGACACGAATCTACCAATGAACAACATACATGGGCTTATAAAAAACACAAACTGCCAACTGATTTTTTACTTGACTAAACATAACACGAACGACCAACACAAAAGGGACAAATTCGGTTTGAAGCCTTTGTCAATCTAGCAAAAAAGGTTCAAAACCTAGGCATGGTGGGTCGATATAGCGAAGAGCTGAATTATGGTTGTTAATCACTAAAAAACAACAAACATGGGCTCATAACAAATACGAACTACCCACTAATTTGTTAATTCAGTGAAAATAATATGAACTACCAACATAAAAGGGACAAATTTGCTTTGAAGCTTTTTCAATCAAGTAAAAAATTAATCAAAATCTATGCACATTGGGTCAATATAGCGAAGAACTAAATTAGGGTGGCCAATCACTAACAAACACTAGATATGGGCTAATAACAAACACAAACTACCAACTAATATGTTAATTTAGTGAACATAACAAAAACTAGCAACACAAAGGGGACAAAGTCGCTTTGAAGCTTTCTAAATCTAGCAAAAAATGATTGAACATTTGGGCATAGTGGGTCAATATAGTGAAGAACTGAATTAGGGCTGTCAATTACTAACAAACAACACACATTGGCATTTAACAAACATGAATTACCAGCCCATTTGTTAAGTTAGTGAACATAACAAGACCTACCAACATAAAAGGGACAAATTCGCTTTGACGAATTGTCAGTCTAGCAAAACAGCATTCAAAATCTTGGTATAATGGGTCAATATAGAGAAAAACTAAATTTGGGCCATTAATCGCTAAAAAACAACAGACATGGGCTAATATTAAACACGAACTACCAACTAATTTGTTAATTCAGTCAACATAACACTATCCACCATTGCAAAAGGGACAAATCGCTTTGAAACTTTGTCAATCTAGGTTAAAAATCATTCAAAATTTGGGTATAGTGGGTTAATATAGCGAAGAACTAAATTAGGGTTGTCAATCACTGACAAACAATAGACATGGGCCTTTAACAAACACGAACTACTAGCGAATTGGTTAAGTTAGGGAACATAACATGAACTACCAGCATAAAAGGGACAGCTTTGCTTTGAAGAATTGTCAATCCGGAAAAACATCATTTAAAATCTCAGTATAATGGGTTAATATAGCGAAAAACTGAGTTAGGACAAACAATAGACATTGGCTAGTAACAACAATTAACTATCAACTAATTTGTTAATTCAGTCAACATAACATGAACTACCAATGTAAAAGGGACAAATTAGCTTTTATGCTTTGTCAATCTACAAAAAAAAAAAAATTTTCAAAATATGGGTATAGTGGGTCGATATAGCAAAGAAGTGAATTAGGGTTGTCAATCACTGACAAACAACAGATATGAGCTTTTAACAAACACGAACTACCAGTCTATTTGTTAAGTCAGTGAACATAACACGAACTACCAACTTGAAAGGGACAAATTCGCCTTGAAGATTTGTCAATCTAGTAAAACATCATTCATTACCTGGGTTGTGAAGAACTGAATTAGGGCCGTTAATCACTAACAAACAACAAACATGGGCTAACAACAAACATGGGCTAATAACAAACATGAACTACTAACTAATTTTTTATTTCAATCAACAAAACACGAACTACCAACATAAAAGGCAAGAATTCGCTTTGAAGCTTTGTAAATATATTAAAAAGTCATTCAAAATATGGGTATAGTGGGTTATAGTTGTTAATCACTAACGAAAAAAGGACATGGGCTTATAACAAACATGAACTACGAACAAATTTGTTAATTTAGTCAACATAACATGGACTACAATCGTAAAAGGGACAATTTCACTTTGAAGCTTTGTAAATCTAGTAAAGGATCTTTAAAATCTGAATATAGTGGGTCAATATAGCGAAGAATTGAATTAGGGTTATTAATCCCAGAAAAACAACAAACATGGGCGCTTAACAAACACAAACTACCATCCAACTTGTTAAGTCAGTGAACGTAACACGAGCTACCAAAATGAAAGGGACAAATTTGCTTTTAAGATTCGTCGATCTTGCAAAACATCATTCAAAATATGGGTATAGTGGGTCAATATAATGAAGATCTAAATTACGACCGTTAATCACTAACAAACAACAAACATGAGCTAATAACAAACGCGAACTACCAAATAATTTGTTAATTCAGACAACATAACACATACTACCAACATAAAATGGACAAATTCGCTTTGAAGCTTTGTCAATCTAACAAAAAATTATTCAAAATCTGGGGTCAATGCTATAAAGAACTAAATTAAGGTGGTTAATCATTGACAAATAATAGACATGGGTTTATAACAAATACAAACTACCAACTAATTTGTTAATTCAGCGAACATAGCAAGAACTACCAACGTAAACAAATTCGCTTTGAAGCTTTGTAAATCTAGCAAAAAACCATTCAAAATCTAGGTATGGTAGGTCAATATAGTGAAGAACTGAATTAGGGTTATTAATTACTAACAAACAATAGATATGGGTTTATAACAAGCACGAACTACAAGCCAATTTCTTAAGTCAACAAGCATAACACGAAATACCAACATAAAAGGGACAAATCGCTTCAAGGATTCGTCAATCTAACAAAGCATCAATAAAAATCTGGGTATAGTGGGTCAATTTAACGAAGAATTGAATTAGTGCTGTTAATCACTAACAAACAACAGACATGGGCTAATAACAAACACGAACTGCCAACTAATTTATTAATTTAGTCATCATAACACGAACTACCAACGTAAAAAGGATGAATTCGCTTTGATTCTTTGTCAATCTAGCAAAAAATCATTCAAAATCTAAGTATAGTGGGTCAATGTAGAGAAGAACCGAATCATGGTTGTTAATCACTAACAAGCAACGAACATGGGCTTATAACAAACACGAACTACCAACTAGTTTCTTAGTTCGGTGAACATAGCACGCACTACAAACATAAAAGAGACAAATTTGCTTTGAAGCTTTGTCAATCTGGCAAAAAATTATTCAAAATCTGGATATATTGGGTCAGCATAGAGAAGAACCGAATTAGGGCTGTTAATCACTGATAAATAGCAGAAATGGGCTTATAACAAACACGAACCACTGACTAATTTGTTAATTCAGTGAACATAACACAAACTACTAAAATAAAAGGGACAAATTGGCTTTGAAGCTTCGTCAATATAACAAAAAATCATTCAAAATATGGGTATAGTGGTTCAATATAACAAAGAACTGAATTAGGGTTAGTAATCACTAACAAAAAAACAGAAATGGGGCTATACCAAACATTAACTACTAACTAATTTATTAATTAAGTGAAAATAACATGAACTACTAACATGAAGGCGGCAAATTCACTTTTAAACTTTGTCAATCTAGTGAAAAATCATTCAAAATTTTGGTATACTGGGTCAATACAGTGAAGAATCAAATTAGGGTGGTTAATCACTACCAAACAACAAACATGAGATTATAACAAACACGAACTACCCCCTAATTTGTTAATGCAGCAAACACAACACGAACTACCAATGATTAAGACAAATTTGCTTTGAAGCTTTCTCAATCTAGCAAAAAATTGTCCGAAATCTCGGTACAATCGTTTAATGCAGAAAAGAACCGAATCAGGGTTGTAAATCACTTAATTTGCTGCTTCGCTGCTTCACTACTTTGCTTCACTTCTAGGGAGGGTGGGGATTTAGGGTTTCAGCAGGGGTAGAGGAGAGTGACGGTAAGGGAAGGAGGGAGGAAAGTAGTTTATGTGCAAAATAGACTTTCAAGTTCCTTTAATGTCTATTTTTTAATTATTCTACTTATTATTTTTTAATTAATTTAAAAATTATATTCTAGTATATTAAATAAATAATTACCAAGTACTACTGAAGTATACCAAAAGAGTTAAATATCGAGTTACGTATTAATTAATATATTATTTGATTCCCGAATTTGGATTACAGTATAGATGGGCAAAATGTTATTTAGAAAATTTAAGAGAATAAAAAAAAAATTTCCAATAATAAATTTCAAAAAAAAGCACCTAATTTTTAAAAATTAATGAATTTTAACTTTTTAGACAAAATATTTTACCACTTACTTGAGCCTATTAACAACAGTTTGTGAGTAGAATTAACGACCTTATTTAGTGTCTGTTGTTACAAGCCCAATATGTATCACCCCTTAATGACGGTGTTTTAGTTCCGTCTCAACTAGGCACTCCACACACACTTTTAACAACTATAAAATGTTTCTGCTGTTATTTTTGGTCGTTAAAAGCCAGCTTTCCTGTAGTGGTTAGACTTGGCTCAAATGAGACAAAAGCAAGGTGAATCCATAGAAGATTATATTAACCGATTTAAAAGAGTCAGGATAAAATGCACAGGGGCTCCCCCTAAGGCTCAACAACAATAGGCTCAGTGCCATAAGGGCTCTAGCATGAGCGAGGTCAGGGAGGGGTAGGATGTACGCAGCCTTACCCCATCAGGGGGATACCAAATGAGAGGTTGCTTCCAAGAACCCCCATCCAGTGGCTCTCCCTAAGGTTAAATATTCCAAACTAGCTTTAAATGGCTTGGATATTGAGTTCAAGAAGAAGTTTGAAGGCTCAAACTTCACAATTCTCCTTTAGTTGGCAGAATGTGCTGGTAGGTATGAGGATGTCTTGAAGGGGGAGAACCTCAAGAAAAATAGCGTGCATGGGACCTACATACAGGATCTGACTGAATAAGAGGAAGATCCTCCATACCTTATTGATGTCACTAATTATGTTAAAGGACCCCTTATGGTTTGTAATCCTTTAGCAAAGAAGGATATTAAGGCTGGGAAGTAAAACTAGTGCTAGGACTTGAGAAAATATCCATTTGACCTCATTGAGAGCCGACATTATATTTGATTCGCTTGTGGCAAACAAAAGCTCAAGATTAGAGGAAAAAAAGGGCATTTGACCCTAATACACTAAAGGGGAATGTACATAGTAAAGGGAACAATTCTTTCATTCATACATTGAAGAATTGTGTAATGTTCAGAAATGTGGTTCAAGATGCCATGAGGCATTAATCTTCCTTGAAGGACATATGGCTCTTAATAAAGACCTTTTCCCTAGTTCTCTTTAAGTTAACATTATTGATACCTTCACTTAGAATTATCGATGCTTTGTTCAAACTAACCATTTTCTTTCTTCCAAGGGGACAATGGTCTTAAATGATACTCAAAATGCAACTGTTACAAACAACCTGTTCTGTAGATTAGTTCTTGTGGGGCTATTTAAATTCCCATCGTCTAAGCGTGCTTTCAGATGACGAGATATGCTTTTGGCACATCACAGAACTTCATCCCACAAAAAAATGTTCAGTTCTCAGAAACCTACTAATTAAACTCCAAAGCAAGTCAGCCATTTCGTTTTCTGTGGTTGAGGAATTAGCTATGAAAATCAAAAATGTTCCTAGGAAAACCTCAAACTTAACGAAGAAAGAGAGGATATCTGGAGACCTTGAAAGGATATCCTACAAAGTGTGCCACAACTTTTGGGGGAAGATATAATGGGAAATGAGGAAACTCAAGCTCCTCCCTTAATGCTTTTCCCCTGCAAATCCATTTTTGGAGATTAGAATGCTATTTGGGACAAGCCAACTGAGGATCCTAGTTCAAAGGCTCAATTGAACATGAGGATTGTGCATCCAAAATGAAACCCAAAATATTAGCTCATTAAAGTTGACACTAATCAGGCACCATGACAACCAGGACAACGACCTTCAGGGGTTCGCTTTGGAAATGTATGGATCAGAAACCAGCTTGAGCAGGAATATACTAGTCTTTCAAACCTAACACGAACTTAAAGTCGGAGGCTGCTTTGATAGAAGGTGGCAAAAACATAGA
Organism: Simmondsia chinensis; assembly: GCA_018398585.1. NCBI lineage: Eukaryota > Viridiplantae > Streptophyta > Magnoliopsida > Caryophyllales > Simmondsiaceae > Simmondsia > Simmondsia chinensis. The sequence goes on from JAGTTD010000025.1 coordinate 8,684,044, forward strand.
GCTTTACTAGACACTTGTTTGGCCAAGGATTCTGATGCACAAGACAGAGGCCACTAAGATAAGTATACTGAATCCATGGATCTTGAGGATTTAAAAGGAGAAGTAAGACCTCTAGTTACTAATGCTAAGGCCGAGCCATGAAAGAAGCTTGAGAGGTGGCCTACCTTCTCGCCTTCAGATGGAAAAGAATCTTGGGGGGACCAGCTCGCCAAGAATTCAAGGGCTTACAGAACATCCGACAATGAGATGGATTATAGTCCCTTCAACATCAACTTAGTGGAAACTCTGTAGCTTGGCAATCCAACATGGTTTAGCATAGAGATCGACTTCCATGAGGAAGACTTCCTAAACTAATGGTGGAGTCTCAAACTCCAGAGCTTGAACCAAAAGATTAGCCTCAGGACTAGGACATGCAAGTTCATGATAGTCCTAAATAAGGGATAAGCCACGGGATCTCAATACAATTTGGATCACCCCCTGAACGAATTGATGTTAGAATTTCCTTGCTCCTACCCCTGGAGTTCATGGCAACTGAGACACAGGGGAGCCTCGAAGGAGATGTAGTATCAATAGATGTTGAAGATCCTCAGGTGGAGCTTTTGGCTGAATTAATAGCCCCCAAACGTATCTGGTCCTTTGTCTTTTAAGGTTGAAATCCCATCATCTAAGTTAACCGATAACCTTCCTGATGTGATGAAGGTGATGTTTGATGGTCCTACGACTGCTAACAAACACATTAAGCCTCCATATATCAATGCCAAATTTAAAGGCATCTTCGTGAATATGGTCTTAGTAGATAATAACGCGGCTGTCAATGTCTTACCTGATGGGGGCTTTTGATAAATCTCAAGATGACTTGATAACTTGAGATGTGGCAATCTATTTTTATGGGCCACCACCATGTCAAAGGGTTATCCCAATTGAGTTAAGTTTTGGCAATTTTAGTAAGCCAATAGCCTCATTTATAGTTGATACCACCTCAAGTTATAATGCCTTGCTTGGGACAGATTGGCTAAATGCCAACTATTGTATCCCTTCCTTACTCCACCAGTTGTTAATATTATGGAACCATGAAAAGTATGAGATTGTTATGGCAGATGAAAAGGCATTCATGGCTTGCTCTAACTTCGTTAAGGTAAAGTGTTACTAAGATGGCATGGGATCATTAGTTGTGGAAAGGATCACTCCTTAGATTGTCCAAAATTGAAGAACTGGTTACCATCCTTGAGAGCTCACTCACTGAAGCTTAGGTTATTTAAGCTGATTTGGAGTCAGATGGCTCTGACTTTTAGGAATGCATGAGTGCCCTTCTCGATGGAGGGAACCTTCATGGCATGCAAAAAGCCTTATGGAGGGAAGCCAACACTTCCCATTAAAAGCCTGAAGGGCCATTTCTTCATCCATTTTCAAAGCTAGTTGTTGAGTGTGCTGAGGATCAGTTGTGGGCATAGTAACCTTTTATGTCAGGAAGTGGCTTTGAAGTCTAGCTCATACAAGAAAAAGAGCCAGAATTGTCTGACCTCAGTGCAGCACCAGCTAAAATGGAGGACTTGAGGGTTAAAGTTCAGCACCTTGTCCTCGAGGTTAACTTGGGTTCAGTAGAAGACCCATGGCCCACAAATGTGAATGCTCTACTTTCTGAAGAACAGAGGAAGTAGTACATGATCTAGTTCCTCGAGTTTAAGGACAGCTTTGATTGGGATCATCATGAGATGCCTGGCCCTGGAAGAAAGGTGGTTAAGCACGGGCTTCCTATCAAGCCAGGCTCATGGCCCATAATTCTGGCCCAGAGAAGGATGTATTGAGAAGTGATAGATTTGGTCAATGAGGAGGTCCAAAGACTCTTGAGGTCCAAGTTCATCAAAACAGCCAGGTATATTAAGTGGTTGGCAAATATCGTTCTTGTTATTAAAAAGAATGGAAAAATCGGTGCCGGTGTTGATTTCATAGATCTAAATGAAACCACCACAAAGGATGAATATCCAATTCCTATACATGATGTTCTCATTGATTCAGCTTTGAGACATGAGGTATTGTCTTTTATCGATGGCTATTGCGAGTATTACCATGTTGTGATTGCTTCTTAGGATATCCACAGAACCGCATTTAGGTGTCCTAGGCCAACAGGGACTTTTAAATGGGTGGGTATTCCAATTGGACGAAGGAATGCTAAAGCCACGTACCAAAGAACCACGAACACGATCTTTCATGGTCCCAATGGCAAGACCAGGAAAGTTTACACAGATTACCTCATGGTCAAATCCAAGTGCCGAGTTAAACACTTGGAAGACTTGAGAGGAGTTATTTTGAATGAGGAACCCTATCCACAACATGAATCCACTAAAATGTCCCCTTGGAGTTCATGTTTGGACTTCCCTTGGCTTCTTGGTGTATCAGAGGGGAATTGCGGTTGAAAAAAAAAATAAAAAAACAAAAAAAAAGACACTAAGGCCATTCGAGAGGCCAAACTGCCTTCGAGCAAAAAGGAGCTCCAACGCTTATCAAGGCAGGTTAATTTCCTAAAACGTTTCATTTTATATGTCTTAGAAGCGACTAAAGTTTTCTCTCCACTATTGAGGCTCAAGTATGAAAAGGACTTTAGGTGGGGCCAACCATACCAAGCAGCTTTTGATGCCATCAAGAATTACTTGACCACGCTGTTGGGAACATATTTCAAAAAAAATTTCTTAAATGACTAGAGCGAGAACAGCAGAAAAACAATTTAGAATTCTTAATTTTAAATCTAATGTCCCAATCTAATTAAACTATTTAATTAGAGCTAGATCTTACTCTAATGGACTCATAATATAACAAGTGAAAAATGTGGAATAAAACAACTACAAAGAAGAAATGTAGAACAAACGAAATAAAGAAGAACAAATTAAATATGAAATACTTAATATAGATACACCAGAAGCGCCAATCCCAACTCCGATTTTTAGATTTGAAAATGGAAGAAAACTTCATGAAATTTTAAGATCTTTTTCGTAATGACATCTAATAGCATTGCAGTGTGAGATCCAAAAATATTTAATTTAGAAAAAAAATATGAAACAAAATTTTTTTAATCTTTTCGAAAAATAATTTTTTAGAAACATTATGCTAAACATTAATTTAGATAACCCCTAAAATAGTTTTAGGGTTGTCATCGTGGGAGAAAACGAGGTTTCAAAACATAAAACCAAAACATTTTTAAAAAAAAACTCAAGTTAGATGCAATTCATAAACAAAACCAAAAAGCATCGTATGACATCTATCATGAATGCTATAAGTAGGGTATAGAGTAATAATTCATTAGTATTAGTTAGTTGTTTTAGAATGTATCAGTAACTATATGTTAGTAAGTAGTGAATTAGATATTTGGAGGGAATATTTGTTACTATGTTGGTTAGTTAGTTAGTTAGCAATCTAGATATTTCTTAGGTTGTTACTTAGATATTATTGAGTGGTTTTGTCCATTTGCCAGTATAAGTAATTTGTATCATCAATTGTAATGACCATAAAAGGTCAATGAAATATCTTCTTCTTTTCTTAATTCTCTCTATTCTTTATTCTCTTCCCAAATTCTTTCTCATCTCTCATTCTCTCTCCTAGGTTTTGATTAAAGTTCATCTTGAATCATGACAACTGGTATTTGAGCTTGCCGAATTTTTGGATTAGTCTTGCTGAAATTACATTGGAACTAACTAATTTTTGCATCTAATCATGGTAACCATGGCGGGAGATTCATACCACGAGTCATTTCAGAGGGTACTATAGCTAGCTCAACACATCATGGCAACATTGTCAAGTATGCAACAATTAATGTAGCAATCGCAAGTAACGATCCAAGCGCAACCTGTTGTGCTTAAAAGACTGGTGTCATTGTTCATGGCAGCAATGAAATCGAAGACTTGTATTCAAGTTAGGAACCACAGGTTGTTCAGATTAAAGCATTTACCAGGGCCAAAATTGGTGATCAAGCTGCATCCAAGTCGCAAGAAATGTGGTTCTAGCAAGGGAACTAAAGCAAGAACAAGCTTGAGGCAGTCTAAGGTAATGATTGAACCTTTAGGAATGCAATATCAACTCCCTGAGCAAAATGTGATGGCATTAAAATCTGAAAAGAATGCTACTGCAGGGCAACTGAAAATGAGGATTGAGTTTGCATACTCCAACAATATCAAGAAAGGGTACAACAACATGTTGATTGGGGCAAGAACGATGCCAGAAATGGGATACAGTAGGAGACCACTTGATTCTTTGCTTTCTAAGTCTAGTGAAAGAGTTCTTAAACACATTGTCAAAATTTCAAGATATAAGCAGGACAAGGTAGAGATCAAGACAATTGCTAATCTCCAGCCACGACTTGGATCCAAAGAACTAGTAGTGGAGTTATGAAAGAAGTATGGTGATGTTGTTGATATTTCATAAAATGGACCGAGGTGCTATGGTTAAGGAGTTTGAGATTCGGTTTGAGCATCTTAAGGCAAGTTCATTCTGCAGTACAGCATCTAAATCCTTCATTGCAACATCCTTGGCAACTAAGAAGTGTGCGTTGTCTAGTATTAGTGTAGCGTAAGAGTTCACTTGGGCCTTGAAGACAGTCAAGTGGTTTGGATAAGATAGAATGCCGATTTAAATGGCTAATTTCAATATGGTTTTCAGCATAGGAATAAGTCCTTGCAGCAAAACAGTGTTCTAGATCTTGGAATTCAGTAACAAGGAAGTTCAATTAGCAACACATTTACAGCAAGACCAACTTGTGAGAATTTTCAAGGCATCAAGAGTGTTCTTGTTTGAATTAAGACCAATAAGGCTGTTATAGTAAGACTTTACAATTGGGAAGAAATGCGCAAATTGGTTACGCAAATTGCAGTAGAAAATGGCATAAGAAGTTGATGATTCAGATTGTTTGGTGGTTCCCAAGCAATTCTTAAGTGTAATTCTGCTGCTGTTCATCAAGTTACAACCTTCTTAATAAGTTCTTGAGGAAAAGAATCTCTTAAGGGAGGAGTATTGTCATGAATGTGCTACATAGGGTAAAGAGTAATAATTCATTAGTATTCGTTAGTTGTATTAGAATGTATTAGCTACTATATGTTAGTAAGTGGTGAATTAGATATTTGTAGGGAATATTACTTGGTATGTTAGTTAGTTAGGAATCTAGATATTTCTTAGGTCTGGTCTTAGATATTTTTAAGTGATTTTGTCCATCTGCTAGTAATAGTAGTTTGTATCATCAATTGTAATGATCACAAGAAGTAAATGAAATATCTTTTTCTTATCTCAATTCTCTCTTTTCTTCTCAAATTCTTTCTCTTATCTTATTCTCTCTCCTAGGTTTTGATTTAAGTTCATAATGAATCAAGGCAACATCACACACATGTAGAACATGTAAAAACAAAAAGTAAAATAAAATCCTATGCCACTGACATCAGCCCCTGCACTTACCCTTATGCACGGATACTCTGGACCGTGTCAATCCAACATGGTCTGACATAGATATTGACGTCAACGAGGAAGACTTCCTCAAACCAATGGAGGTGTCTCCAACTCCCAAGGTTGAACCAAAAGATCAGCCTTAGGATAAGGACATGCAAGTTGATAATTGTCCTAAATAAGGGACAAGCCAGGGGATCTAAATACAGCTTGGGTCACTCCATGAACAAGTTGATGTTAGAATTGCCTTGCTCCTACCCTTGGAGTTCATGGCAACTGAGACACAGGGGAGCCTCAAAGGGAATGTAGTATCAACAGATGATGGAGATCCTCAGGTGGAGCTTTTGGCTGAATTAATGGCCCCCAAACGTAATTCTAACCCTTTGTCTCTTAAAGTTAAAACCCCATCATCCAAGTTAACTAATAACCTTCCTAACATGATGAAGGTGATGTTTGATGGTCGTACCACAGCTAACAAATGCATTAAGCCTCCATACAAATTTGATGGCATCTTGGTGACCGGGGTCTTAGTAGATAATAACGCAGTCATCAATGTCTTGCCCTCTTATACGACGGGGTATCATGATTGTGACAGGTGAGATTAAGTAGTCAATTCATTAGTATTAATCAATTGGATAGGTCATTGATATTAGTATGTTTAATGCGGTAGTAATATTCTTGTATGATTTGGAGGAAAGGCTTGTTAGATATATTTGTGATTGGCTATGTTGGTTAGTGTCGCATAATGAGCTAGATATGTTTAGTTGATTAGTTAGTTGAGCTCTTGCTAGTAGTATAAGTAGTTGTGTTCTTGCATTGTAATCCTCATTGTTGAATAATGAAATATCTTCTTCCCCCCTATTTCTCTTTATTTCTCATCTTAATCTCAAATTCTGTTCTCATCTCGCTCCTTCTCTACTCTAATTCTTCATCTATCCCTAGGTTATGATCAAGAATTATCTTGAATCATGACAAATGGTATTAGAGCCTCGATTCTTGGCACCAGAGCTCGCTGAATTTTCATTGCAAATCATTGGATCAAGTTGTTGATGTCTAGTTATTGAGTAATTGATCAAGAACATTGAGCTTATGGTGCAAATTCGGTTGTTGAAGCATTAGTGTTGCAGCATTAGTAATTATATGGCGTAAACCTTAGTTTTTGCTGTAACTCTATTAGTTTGTTTGAGACCTATTAAACTCTTGTGCTACTGAATAGATCAAGTCTTGATATGGTTGTCTTTGATCAAAATTGTGCTGATTCATGTTGGTTGCTGCTGGTTCTGCTACAATTAGGCGCTTGAGTTTTCAAGATTCAATGTCAATTAGTTGCAATAGCATTAGCTCAAGCCAGACTTAATTCCAAGAATTGAGATGGAGATTAAATCCAATAGTTCAGATAGAATTTGTCAAGAATATCCTACATTGAATTAACAGTGTTGCATTGGACTATAGCTCTGCTGGTTGAAGATTAAAAATGATTGATCAAGAATTCATTGAATTTTAGCTGGTTCTGTACAAAAGATCCGCAGTGCACATTGACGAAATGGATGCACAATCTCTCCAAGTCACCAATGATGCTACACTCTTGGTAAAAATTGAAAATGTTCTTCATCCTATTAATGAAGAAATTCTTTACCAATTATTTTGGCCTTATGGTTCCTTTGCTATAGGTGGTCGCATCTTCTATTAGTGAGGTTTTTGCTCATATTCGCTATTATATGAAGATGAGTGCCGACTCAGCTTCTATTCATTACACAAGAGAGCCATATACGATGGATGTAGTTTTTAGACATAGGCTACATCAAGATGTGTAATGATATGGAAGGGGAGCTAGAGGTGATAGGGCATACTAGGAGTCAAGTTCTATTCATTAGATCAACCTTCACTTAAGGAGGATGATTTTTTAGTAGCGCATCACATGAATGAGGCAACATTGCATTCATTAGATCAAGTTGAATTAGTACAGTAGCAAGAAGAGGTTGATGTTGCAGCAGAACAACTTGTGCTTGATTCTTCATTGCTATAAGAAAACGATGTCACAGAGGTTGATGTAAATGATGCAGTTTTACAAGCTGACCAAAATGAATTGAAGCAAACGAGTTCTTCAATAGTTCAACTTATAGCAGTTCAGCAGCAAAACTTGTAAATACAAGATAACTCTGCCCTAGTAGCTTCTCAATTTGTTATAGATGATTCCTTGTTGATACAATCAGTAATTACAACTGGGGAAATAAAGGCTGCAGCGGAGGTACAGATCAAGGACATGCTGAATGATGTTGCTACATCGATGCAGGTTCAGTGGTGGCCTCCCAATCCAGGGAAAGAAATGCTTAGTGTTACATTAGAATGTGATCATTATCCGCAGCTAAGGGTTCAACAAGCTATTGAGCAGATTGTGTCTGGTGGTGCTAGAGTCAATCTGAATATGGAATTCGCAGCAGCAAAGCAGGTTAATGATGCAAAAATTCTGCTTGTGCTAGATGCGATGAGGCAAATACATGCTGGTGAATTGAATAGGAAGTTTGCAGCATCAACATCAGAAGAACAGAATGTTGACACCAGACAAAATGTTGATTCAGCAAGACAGCTTGGAGATGTGCTAAATGCTTGTGTGAGCCAAATTGGAAGTAAAGGGCATCTCCCAAGGATCTAAGCTAACATTAGGCCTCCTGAATTCTCTATTTTTTTTAAACCAACAGCTAGTGGGTAACTTGGATAAAGCAGCCAATTCATTTTGCAAGCAACAAGAACTCTTTGGAACATTAGACGTTGAGGTCTATTATGTTATAGATGTAGCAAGTGAGGAAAAAATTGAAGTGGATGCCGGAGATTGGTATGCAAGCTTATGGAAATCACCAAAGCTCCAACTACATTCTTGTCATGGTCAAGAGCAAAGGGAATTCCATAGGTAAACCTCTCAAATGGAAGAGATATGCAAACTCTTCTCATCCAATCACTGCAGCAGTGAACTAAGAAGTTGACTAAAAGCTCATGCTTGACTGATAGAGTTTGCAAGTGGCTGCTAGAGTGGAGTTTTTGGTCGATGCAAGATGCAAGTTATTGGCAGAAGTGGTTAAGCATTTGAAGTTGTACTTGCCGATCTAGTAAGAGACTTGAAGCTACAACTTCTCTCTAAGATTCTTGAGGACAAGAATCTCAAAAGGGGGGGTGTATTGTCATGATTATGATAGGTGAGATTAAGTAGTTAATTTGTTAGTATTAATCAATTGGATAAGTCATTGATATTAGTATGTTTAAAGTGGTAGTTCTATTCTTGTATGGTTTGGAGGACAGGCATGTTAGATATTTTAGTGATTGGTTATGTTCGTTAGTGTCACATAATGAGCTAGATATTTTTAGTTGATTAGTTAGTTGAGCTCTTGCTAGTAGTACTAGTAGTTGTGTTCTTGCATTGTAATCCTCATTGTTGAATAATGAAATATCTTCTTCCTCCCTAATTCTCTCAATTTCTCATCTTAATCTCTAATTCTCTTCTCTTCTTTTCTTCTCTACTCGAATTCTTCATCTATTCGTATCTTGAATAATGACATGGGGGTTATCGGTAAATCTCAAGATGACTTGATAACTTAAGATGTGGCAATCTGTTTTCAGAGGCATCCACCAAGTCTGAAGGGGTTATCCCAATTAAATTAACTGTTGGAAATTTAATTAAGCTAATTTCCTTCTTTGTAGTTGATACCACCTCAAGCTATAATGCCTTGCTTGGGATAGTTTGGCAACATGCCAACAATTGTATCCCTTTCCTACTTCACCAGTTGTTAATATTTTAGAACCATGAAAAATATGAGATTGTTATGGTAGATGAAAAGGCATTCATGGCTTGCTCTAACTTTGTTGAGGTAAAGTGTCACTAGGATGGCGTGGGATCATTAGTTGTGGAAATGATCACTCCTCAGGTTGTCCAAAATGGAAGAATTGGTTACCATAGTTAAGAGCTGACTCACTGACGTTGAGGTTATTCAGGCCGATGTGGAGTCAGATGGCTCTGACTTCTAGGAATGCGTAAGAGCCCTTCCTGGCGATGGGAACGTTCAGGGCGCGCAAGAAGCCTTATGGAAGGAAGCCAAGACTTCCCAATAAAGGCCGAATGGGCCATTTCTTCATCCGATTCGAAGCTAGTTGCTTGGCTTGCAGAGGATTAGTTCTAGGTAGAGTTGCCATTTATATTTGGAAGTGGCTTCAAAGTCTATCTTATACAATAAAAAAGTGCCAAAATTGTCTGACCTAGGAGCAACACTAGCTAAAATGGAGGACTTGTGGCCTAAAGGTTAGGACCTTCTCCTTGAGGTTAACTTAGGTTCAGTAGAAGACCCATGGCCCACTTATGTGAATGCCCTACTTTTTGGTGAACAGAGGAAGTAGTAAATGATCTTGCTCCTTGAGTTCAAGGACTGCTTTGCTTAGGACCGTCATGAGATGACTGGCCCTAAAAGAAAAGTGGTTAAGCATAGGCTTTCTATCAAGTCAGGCTCGAGGCCTATAACTCCGGCCCAGAGGAGGATGTATTGAGAAGTCATAGATTTGGTCAAAGACAAAATTGGGAGGCTCTTAAGCGCCAAGTTCCTCAAAACAGCCAGGTACATTGAGTGGTTGGCAAATATCATTTCTCTTATTAAAAACAATGGTGCAATAAGAGTATGTATTGATTTCATAAATCTAAATGCAACCACCACAAAGGAAGAATATCTTATGCCTATACATGATATTCTCATTGATTTAGCCTCGAGGCATGAGGTGTTGGCATTTATGGATGGCTATCGGGGATATTAGAATATCATGATTGCTTCTAAGGATACGCATAGAGCGGCATTTAGGTGACCTTGGTCAACAGGGACCTCTGAATGGGTTGGTATTCCAATTGGACTAACGATTGCTGACGCCATGTACCCAAGAGCCACAAACATGATCTTTCAACATCTCAATGGCATGACCATGGAAGTTTACATAGATTACATCGTGGTCATATCAAAGTGCTGAGTTGAACACTTGGAAGACTTGAGAGGAGTTATTTCGAATGAGGAACCCTAACCTTAAGATGAATCCACTGAAATATCCCTTTGGAGTTCATGTTTGGAGTTCCCTTGGCTTCTTGGTGTACCAAAAGGGAATAGAGGTTGATAAAGAGGGGGGAAAAAAAAAAATATAAGGCCATTCAAGAGGCCAAACTTCCTTCTAGCAAAAAGGAGCTCCAACGCTTCTTAGGACAGGTTAATTTCCTAAGACGTTTCATTTTAAATGTCTTAGGAAAGACTAAAGTTTTCTCTACATTATTGAGGCTCAAGTCTGAAAAAGGACTTCATGTGGGAGGAACCGCACCAAGTTGTTTTTGAGGCCATCAAGAATTATTTGATCACGTTGTTGGGAACGTATTTCAAAAAAATTTTCCCTAAATGACTAGAGCTGGTGCAGTGAAAAATAATTAAAATTTTTTATTTTCAATCTAATGTCCTGATCCAGTTAAACTATTAAATTAGACCTAGTTCTTAGTCTAATAGGCTAATAATATAACAATCGGAAAACATCAAATAAAATCACTACAAACATGGAATGTAGAATAAATGAATTAAAGGAAACAAGTTAAGTACAAAATACTTAATATAGACATACCTGAAATGCCAATCCCAACTATGATTTTTAGATATGAAATTGGAAGAAAACTTCTTGACACCTCAATATCTTCTTCACAATGACTACTATTAGCACTAGAGTGTGGGCTCCAAAAATATTTGACTTAGGAAAAATTTCAAAACAAAAATTTACCTTTTAATCATTTTGAAAAATGATTTTTTAGAAACATTATGCTAAACCTCAATTTAGGAACCCCCAGAACAATTTTAGGGTTTTCGTATTGGGAGAAAAATAAGTTCCAAAACCTAAAACCACGACCCTTTTTTTCCCCCCATCTCACATTATTTGTAATTCATAAACAAAACCAAAAAGCATCTCATAACATCACATGCATGTAGAATGCGTAAAAATAAATAGAAAAATATAATATCGTGCCAGTAACGTCAACGCCCGCCCTTGCCCATGCGCACGGAATCTTTGCGCGTGCTTGTACGCGCAGGGCTGGGCCTTAACAGGCATATGTTTTTTTCCCTTTTTTGTTTAAATCACGATGTAATTTATCATATTACAAATTCATCTTATGAATATTTGTTTAGTATAAAAAATTATTTATTACACAAATAAATAACTCATCTCATGAACTCACTTTTTAAATAATATTCGAACAGTGCTTCAGTTGAGGTTTATTGAGGGGCCACAGGGACAATCCAACTCTAGCTCCGAATGGGTCAAATCTGATTATCATCTAATGATAATGATTGATTACCATTTAGTAAAACTTAATTCTGCCAAATAAGTTTTATTGCACTCTGTAATTAAATATATTCACTCAAGAATTTCCTAAATAACTTTTATTATTACTGTGACAATTAACCCCTCTATAAGATATCCGTGAGCAAAAACAACTTTAATTACTACAGTTATTTTTAACATCTATCACTGTAGTTCCTGACTCGCCTTTCTTGAACAATTCATAATACAAAAACAATTTTTGTATCAATTTCAAATATCAAACATATAGAATAATCTGGCCAAAGATTCGAGAATCTATTTGTATATGTGCAAATCAACTAAGAGGACATCTTACATTGTAGATTCCTAGTCAAATATTCGTTCTCACTACACTTCATGCAATTGCTCAACGAAGTAAGATCCTAGTTATTCACTCTTAACCTCACCATTTTAAGCATCAAAGCAATTTGCATACACGAGTTCGAATTATTTCCCGGATTCAGAGATATCATCTTATAGAATTAATTATTTTTTATAGCAGTTAAAGAAACAATTAATTAAGGTGGTCCTGCTCAGTGTTTCAATCTTATTAGAAACACCAATATAATACTCTTGGACCTTTATCCACTTAACCAAGGCAAGCCATCAAAATTATCATACTATAGTTTTATCAGACCAGTTGTCCAAATGTATCACCGACTATGAACATACATTGACAACATGCCACTAGTTTGATGGTCTTCCTATATTTAAATCTTACTAACCACTTAAACTGAACCTAACACGTCATCTTGGACAGTGTCCTTTTCATGGAATATTTTTGAAAAAAATCACACACATGTTTGCCTCGTGAAACATAATCAAACAATAAATACATAAAATAATTTCATTTATTTTGTATTGAAAACAAGTAATTGGGTTTTTCTAGGACACCTATCCAACACAGGTCACCAGTGTTGATCCACCTAAGCAAGACAAACCATTAAAGATTTATGTCTCTACTGCTAATGAGTCAATTGGTTGGCTATTTGTACGAGACAATGAGTAGGGTATGAACAGGCTGTGTTCTACCTAAGCCATTGTTTAAATGTGTGTGAAATAAAATATTATTCCATTGAGAAATTAAGTTATCTTTGCACTACACTTCTATGATGTTAAGGCCTCACTTCTTAGCTTTACCATCTATGTGGTTGCCTAAACAGATGTCCTTAAGTATATGTTGGATGGACCCTTGAAAAGAGGAAGATTAAATAACTGGAGCATTGCTTGACTTTAGTTTTAATTAATCTATGTGTCACATAACCTAGTCAGGGGTCAAGTTATAGTAGACTTCTGAGATAATCATCAAAATATTCAAACTGAAATAGGTTGTAAGCCAGTTGCACTCTTTGTGACTAAAATGGTCCCTTGGAAGCTATATTTTGGTGGTTCAAGGACCAAATCATGTGCCAGAGTTAGAATAGGATTGAATCCCCCACAGGGATCATCACTAAGCTTGATGTAACCCTTGTAGAAAAATGTTCTAACATGGCTGAGTCTGAGGAAGTGATTATTGGCTTGCAAACTTCCCTTGAATTAGGAGTCCCTAATATACTAGTGAGAGGGGATTCCCAATTGGTGATTTGCCAAGTAAAAAGAGAATTTCAATGTTTAAATGATAGTTCGAATAAGTATGTATTAATAGTACAAGAACTATTGAGCAAGTTTGACGATGTTCAATTCGAATACATGCCTTGTGAACAAAATAAGGCAGCCAATTGCTTGGCTTAATTAGCCTCTGGGTATAAGTTCCCTAGGGTATGGTGTGAAGAATCCATGGTCACCAAGACTAAGGTTTTAGACCACGACCTTGAGATTGACATAATTACAAGTGAACACATTGGATTGCTTTGATGCACAATCATTTGTCACAAGTTAGTGTCAGAATTGGAGGAAGCCCTTGATGGATTACTACAAGAACCCATATGACCATGTCAACGACAAAAATATCAAGATAAAAGCTCATAGATACCATCTTGAAGATGAACATGGATAGTTATAGAAAGAGGATGCAAATGGAGTGCTTCTCAAGTGTCTAGACTTAGATGATTCATAGCTAGTAATGGTTAGAGCCCGTGAAGAAATCTATGGATCCCATTTGGCTGGAAATAAGATCCACTGACTCATCAAACGTCATACCTATTTTTTGCTATCAATGATGGATGACTGTATAATATATGCCAAAGGGTGTAGAGCATGCCAAAGGAATGACATGTATTAAGGGTTGTTGCTGCTTTAGACGCATGCTATTGTATAACTATGGCCTTTTTGAGGTTGAGAAATGGACTTTATAGGGGAGATCAATCCTCTTTCTAGCAAAAAGTATTTATATGTTCTTTTGGAAATACACTATTTAACAAAATGGGCAGAGGCTAAACCATATAGGAATATCAATCGGCAGGATGTGATTAATTTTATTAAAAAATATATATCCTGTGCAGATTTGGAATCCCATAGACCAAAGCTGTGCACTAATCTCAAGTTTTTAATGAGGCCAAGGTTAAGGAATTTACCAAGAGTTTTAATATTGAGATCATGAAATCAACCCCTTATTTTGCACAAGCAAATGGCCAGGCTAAGTCCACCAACAGGATTCTAAATGCCAAGATTTTATAGATGATTGAGGATAATGCCAGAATGTGGCATGAATTGCTACTTGATTCTCTTTAGGCTTATAGGACGTCCAAACGTGATGCAACTGGGACAACTCCTTCCATTTATCGTATGGCCATGATGTTGTACGTCCATTAGAAGTTACATTTCAATCTATCAGGTTGGCTCATCAAGGGAGGTTTCTGAACTTGAATACGAGCAGCTTATGATGGACCCAATTGACTAACTTAAAATAAGTTAGGATTGATGCTCTTCATCACCTAAAGAAGCAAAAGAAAAGAGTGGCTAAAGCCTATAACAAAAAAAAGTCAAGCCAAGGTCCCTTGACTTGGAGGGACTTGGTTTGGAAAGCGGTATGACCCATTGGTTAGAAAGACCTTGTCTTTGGGAAATGGTCCCAAAATTGGGAGGGTCCATTCAGAGTCATAGAGGCATTTGGAAGAAATGCTTACTTACTCCAAGATCTAAATGGAATGACTCACTCGAAGGCCATTAATGAGAGGTTCCTTAAGAAATACAGGACTTCAATTTGGGATTCTAACAAGGAAGCTCTTAAGTTTAAATTTCTTGAGTTGTGGGCCCAATTTTAGTACCAATGTGTTGAGAATAAGCTTAATGATCCTTGGGTAATTGGAACAATAAATTTGTAAGAGGAACTACCAAACTGAGAGATGTATTAAACGAAATGCATGTTTAATTAATAATTTCAAAGGAGTACATTGAAATTACAAAACAATACAAGTAATTCACTTGTATGTCCTCAACCTTCTATACAATCTTAGAAAAGTTGAGTCCTAATCAAAACCAAGGAATCCTATATAGATGTTAATTGGTTGGTAGCATCATTCAACTATCGATCCATGGAGATGACTTCTTCTTGGAGGCTTGCTAAGTTCTTTGGGCTCCTGCTTCTTCAAGCACTCTAACCCTTGAGCCTTAAGAGGTGTGCTGCTACCTTAGAGATATAAGTTGACCCCTAAGCTGGCTCAGTTTCTTCTCCAAGTGATGGATCGTATCTTTTAGGCCCTTGATGTCTTGGGCTTTTTGACTTTGGACCTCCTTAGTTGCTTGAAGTTCCTTAAAGAGGAGCTATAAGCCTCTTGGGGTAGCTGAGCATCCAAGATCCCTAATGACAGCTTGGCACTTCTGTTTCAGCTAAAGAAGTGCTGGGGCTTGTTGGTTAGTTATGATAAGTACCATTTTCAGTGTCTCAAGTTTTTTGGAAATAGCAGCTACCACCATGGGGTAGTCTTTCAAGGCCTTCACCAAAGAAAGAGCTTCTAGATGTTTGGCTTCCTCAGCCAAAGAAAAGATAGGGAGATGAGGTAGCTCCCCTAATCTCAGGAATCTTGGAGAGACTTGGTCAAGTTGCTAAAAGGTCATTCTTCCACTGGCCCCTAACTTCTCTAAAGGAGATGAAATCCTTTATGATATAGGAAGAAAAGTGATCCTTGATGATGTGACCTAATGAAGATCATAAATTTTAGAACTAAAACTCAGCTTTGGAATCAAGCCATAGTAAGGAAAGGTCAATACTTACCTCTAAAGCTTCAGCTGGGGGTGTAGAGGGAATTGTTACTGGTGCCTCAGTCATTGGGGCACTTTCCTCAAGGGGAACTTCTACAAAATGATACTTATTTGCTAGGACCAAATGATGGTCTAGATATCAAGAATCCATAAACAAAAAGAAGAGATGATACCTTCACGAATCTCTTCAATGGTGATTGAGGACATTCCAGAAAGAAGGAATGGGGTTTGAATGAGGTCCTATCTCAAGGGAACTGGAGGAGAAGCTTCTCTGGGTAAGTCACTCACGAGAGACGCCAAGATTGGAGTGATCATATCTCCCCCCCCCCCCCCCCCCCCCCCCCCCCCCCCCCACCACCACTTATGCTTAGAGACTCCGTTACTTAAGGAGACTTTGGCACATGTCTTTGGGGTGGAAAGTTTGGAACTTCCACTATGATTGGAGCTATTGTAGCCTTGCATCATTCAAGGATAAATCAGGTCAGCTTTGGAAAAGGATAAACGAAGGAAAAAACAATCGAGAAATGCCAACACATCTAATTGAGAGACTTTGGCTCTTCTTTTTCTCACTAACTATGAGATTGGTACTTGCTCTTCATCATCTTCTTTTCTTCTTGTGGGCAAATGTTTCTGGTATGAGTAGTAGGGGGAATGCTTATCCCGGTTCCTTTTTTTTTTTTTGAGCCACCAACTTTAGACATTGGTGTGGTTGCTATAGGAGGAGATTCTTCCGAAAGCATTCTAGTCAAACTTTGGGTGTTCTTGGGGTCTCTTGAGGAGCTTGGGGTCTCTTAAGGAGCTACAGCTGTAAAGAAAAAAAATACAATAGAGGTTGGCCTTTTTTAAGCCTTCTAAGAGCACCCCAAAGCTTTGAGGATGGCTGGTTAATTAGTAGTGCTTTCTTTGGAGTCTGTCTTATTCTGATTTCCTGGGAACCGCTAAAGCTGGGACATGTAAGCTCAAGGGTAGGCATAAACTACTACTTGGTGCCTTTAACCTCCAAAAAGGACCAATACGGTTGGAAATAAGCTGAAAAGGGGTGTAGCACATGGGGCATACCTGCAAGAAATAGGATACCATAAGCTAACCTAATCTCAAGGTTGGGGCTCATTTGAGGGAGCTAAACGGAGCTCCTGTTAGCCCACCACAAATTCATGATCCTCAAGTTTTGAAAAGGAGTGTGGTGAACCTTCCCAAACTGTTTGGCAAAAAATCTAGGCCTGTAAGCCTCTACAGAAGATGAGTTTGGTGGTAGAAGAAAATGTCTAAGGGGTGCATTATTTCTTGCTGGACCAGTGCATTAATGTCCACAACGACATCATAGTGAAGGTCCAATTTCCTCAACCAAACAGGACTAAGCTTCCTTTTCTAGAATGGAGTCCATTGGACCCCTAACCTACCTCAAGGGGGCATGAACTCCTTAAGACATTGGTCAACGGACCATCCTGGAGCTAAGAGGACCTCCGTGTGAGCAAACTGCTCCACATAGTAGGTGACTGCATCACTTGTGGTGATAAAGGGTCCTCTACAGCAAAGCATTGGCGAGTAGGGGTGGGCCCACAATTGGACTTGCCACAAAGATCCTTCTAATTGGACAACATAATTCCGAACTATAATGCTCCTAAGAAAGCCATATACTTGGGCCAATAACAGTGGTCCTAGAGCCAAAGGGCCAATACTAAAGGCCATGTTTATTGCAATTGTATTAAGAGATTTAAGCATAGTATTAGAAGAATAAGCAAAGAAAAACTATTTAGCAAGAACAAGTAGAAAGAAGCCTCTTCTTCCTTGGACCTTTGTCCGTAGTTATGCCCCTTTGTGAGAGAGAAAAAAAAAAACTTGACAAAGATTTCATAACTAGTTGGCAAGTTGGTCACGAGGAAAAAAGAAGCAAAGACTTCAGGCTCTTTGGAATAAAAAGAAGCAAGAGGTAGTTCTTCTCCCCCTGTAGAAAGATTTGTTAATGCTGTTGTATCTTCCAAAGTGATCCCAAGGAATCCCTCAGGTCATGATGGGATAATCATTCTTGAGCGAAATCGCAGAAAAGCCTGATGGCTTCTACATGTGAAGATTTTCCCTCCCTAAGAATGACCTATAGAAACAGTATTGGGGGGGGGGGGGGTGCAGATTCGTCGGTATTAAGGAAATACGCCCTCGAGGCTGGGAATGTCGAAAAAAGGGGTCAAAGATCGGCCCTACAACACATGGCTCGTAGAGTGAAGAGGGATCATTCTCAGTCATCCAAGAAAGATCTTCCTCAATGGTATTGAGGTCAATAAGGTTTTGGAGTCTATTTGAGACGATTGAAACATCTGACTGAACCAGATGGGTCAATCGCTTTATAAGGCTATCAGCTCGAGCGACGGGGGCAGAAAGAGCGCAGGAAATTTGGACCATTGTCGATGGTTTAAAGGATTCGACAAAAGCTCTAAAGGCGAAATTGGCAATGGAGAATGAAAGCTTAACTGAATGCTTTAAGTTAGCTCTTTAGTTTTTCTAACACACGCTTGTGCTTCATTTTATTCCTTTGATATAGTAGACATAAGTGCTCAAATATGCACTTGAAATATAATTGGAGTGTTGGAAACGATGTTCGAGAGGTTATAGTTACTGTGCTTTCTACCATGGTATCATGCATTTGCCCCTACAGTGAATTTAACTTATGTCATTTGTCGAAGGTGTTGATTGTCAAACCTTGAGTTCGAATAAGTTGATATTAGATTGGTGACCCAAATATGCTTACTCCATTGCATACTGATTTTGTTTTATTTCGATTGAGTTAATTTGATTCAAGGTGTTGTGGCACAATACTTGATTGAATCGATCTCAAGATTTGCTGCCAAACTCTTGAACTCATCTTCACCCTTGTTCTTATCTCTTGAGAGTTCGAGATAAGGTTGTTCAAGAGTACTTTACATTCTGTAGTGCAACTATATCTATATATATAATTGCAGCAAAGGCCAAAACAGTTACATGAAAACACAAATGATTGCGTGAGGTCATTGAAACTTCATTTGGGCTTAGTAGTGTTGAATTTCGTTTCAAGTTTGTCCTAAAGGTTAAGTGGCGAACAAAAAGCAAACAATTAATTTTTCTGATGCAATGATCTTTCACGTAAAATACAAACCGACAAGTATTCTATGTGATACAATTCTTGTCCTATTAGTAGGGACACTTCTTATTTAATTTTTGAAATAATGGCGTTAATGTTAGAATATATGGTAATAGTTGAATATGTGGTTAGAATATATTGTATATGATTATATTAAAATATATTATGGCTAGAATATATTGTGTTGAATATATGGTTAGAATGTATTGTATAGGATTATGTTAGAATATATTATATTATGGTTAGAATATATTGTGTAGGATTAATATGTACATGTTTTCATATATTGTAATTATGAGTTCATTATAAATACAAGAGGGGGCCACCTCATTTGGTGTGTCCAATCCTAAACTTTTGTGGTATCAGAGCTACCAAAAGCTTAAAACGCTCTCTCTCTCTCTCTCTCTCCAAGGAAACTCTAGCCTCCCTTTTCTTCTTTCTTTTCCAAAAAAAGAGAAAGAGAGAAAGAGAACCTAAATTAAAATTAAAACCCTAACTCAGAGCCGCCACCGGCTAGTTGTCTTCTCTTTCATGCACCGTTGCCCCTCTTTAGGCTAACCCTAGCCAAGTTCTTTGCTTCTTGTGTTTTACACACCACCCGCAATAACATCATCAACCACTATTCCAAAAAAAAAAAAAAAAAAAAGGTTTTTGTGATTGATTATGCTTGCTCTGATGATTGATTTTGTTTCACAACCTGGGCTACTTTTCTTTGGTGCTTTTATGTATGGTGAGAATATGTTATCCACTCCACACTTTTATCCTGCAAATAATATTTATGCTGCTGGTTCTAATACTTATTCAGGGTTTGCATCTCCTCACCATATTTTCTAATCTTTTAATGCTCATTCTAATCCTATGATTGATTTTCCCTGGATAATGGACAGTGGTGCATCATCCCATATGACTAATAACCCTAGTTTGCTTTCATCGCTTAGTCCTTATCAAGGCCGTGATAAAATATTGGTTGGCAATAGTGCCTTTTTATCGATTTCTGGGGTTGGATCTAGTTTTCTTAATACACCTGTTGGTCGTTACAATTTACATAATGTCTTTTATGTTCCTGGTCTGTCCACCAATTAATATCTGTTCTC
The DNA here is from genome assembly GCA_018398585.1 of Simmondsia chinensis. Lineage (NCBI taxonomy): Eukaryota > Viridiplantae > Streptophyta > Magnoliopsida > Caryophyllales > Simmondsiaceae > Simmondsia > Simmondsia chinensis. Next base: position 8,704,171 of record JAGTTD010000025.1, read on the forward strand.
CAATTTTGTAAAGATAACTGTTGCCTTTTAGAATTTAACTCGGGTGGTTTTTCCATTAAAAATGCCAAAACATTGTCTCTCATAATTCGCTGTGCTAGCTCGGGGCCTCTTTTCTCCGTTCCTAAGTCATCCTCTACCCATGTTTCATTAGTTGCTTCTCAGATTACGTAGTCTCTCTGGCATCGCCGACTTGTTCATCCTGGGCAGCCGGTCTTACCCTCATTAGTCAAACACAAATTCATTTCCTATTCAGGCTCTACTTCAGAGTCCAGTCTTTGTCATGCTTGTCAATTGGGTAAGCACGGTCATTTACCTTTTCAAAAGTCTGTTTCCTTTACGTCTCATCCTTTTGATATCGTTCATTCTGATGTATGGACATCACCTATTATTAGCTTCAGTAGTTATAAGTATTATTTGCTATTTTTGGATGACTATTCTCATTTTTTGTAGATTTACCCGATGCGTGCTAAATTTGAGGTGTTTGATTTAATTGTTCTATTTCGAAATCTTGTGTCTAACCAATTTGGGATGGAGGTCAGACAGTTTCACTGTGATAATGGCACCGAATACATTAATCGGGATTTTAATAAGTTGTTTGCTGAACGGGGCATTCTGAGTTGAATTTCGTGTCCACATGCATCCCAACAAAATAGGAAAGCTGAACAAACGCACGAAACTGTTGGAAATATGATGCGTACTTTGTTTTTTCAAGCTTATATGTCTTTAGAGTATTGGGTGGAGGCTATTCTTGCAGCTACATATATAATAAATCTTTGCCCTCTACCTCTATCAAGAAGAAAATACTCTTTCGACGTCTTTACAAGAAAAATGCCTCCTATGATCATCTCGGGGTTTTTGGCTGTGCGTTATCCCAACTTAAGTGCTATTGTGCCGCATAAACTAGCACCATGGTCCTCGTCATGTGTCTTTTTGGGGTACCCGTCGAACCTTTAGGGCTACAAGTGTTTAAATCTCATGACTAACAAAATTGTTATCTCGAGACATGTTGTTTTTGATGAAATAGATTTTCCTCTAGCCCGGTTGGGGGCCACTTCGCAGCACACTATGCATCGTCTTCAGTAGGTGTTCAAACCACCACTTGATGCGTCACCTTTCTGTGGCCTATTGCCCCTCCCGGTTCCACCTTCCGCACCCTCCACTCCTGTGGCTCTCTAGCCTCCTCCATTGCGTTCCTCTAATACTCGCTTAACGTGGCCCACGCTTCTACCGCAACCGCTGCTGCTGCCATTATCACCACCGTGCAAGCCACCTGCCTCTTCTCGGTCAGCTCATCCAATGGTTACTCGGTCTAAGGATGGTATTACTAAGCCTCTTCTCAAACCCTCAATGGTTGCTCTTTCTACTATAACTGATATTCCTTATTCCTACAAGCAAGCATTTAATGATGATAATTGAAAAAATGCAATGCTTGATGAATATAATACACTTCAACGTAACCACACTTGGACACTTGTTCCAAAGCCAAGTACTGCTAATGTTGTTGGCTCTAAATGGGTTCTTCGTGTCAAACAGACTTTTACAGGTCAAATTGTGCGGTATAAGGCGCTCTTAGTTGCTCAAGGTTATACGCAACGGTATGGTATTGATTATGATGATACTTTTAGTCCTGTTGTCAAACTGGCCACTGTCCGTGCTATCTCGACCATTGCCACATTACGAAAATGGCCCATTCATTAGCTTGATGTTAAAAATGCCTTTTTAAATAGCACATTGAATGAAGAAGTGTATATAAAGCAGCCATAGGGTTTTGTGAATTCTGATTTTCCAGATTACGTTTGCAAGCTTAATAAATTGTTGTATGGACTGAAGCAAGCACCCCGTGCATGGTATAATCATTTTGCATCCTTTCTTCATCGCCTCAATTTTCACAATTGCAAGTCTGATTCTTCCATGTTCACTCTACGACGTGGGACTGATACGGCTATTTTGCTGCTTTACGTGGATGATATTGTTCTTACAGCTTCCTCTACTATCTTACTTCAGACTTTAGTACACTCTCTTCAGTGTGAATTTGATATGACAGATTTGGGACATCTCAACTACTTTCTTGGAATCTCTGTTTCTCATCTTCCTGATGGTTTATTCTTATCTTAGTTCAAGTATGTTCATGACTTGCTCAAAAAGACTGACATGTTAGCCTGCAAACCCATAGCTCCTCCCACATATCTCAAATCCAAGCTCTCTCCTTCTAATGAGCAGCTTATGACCGATGTCACCTTGTATCAATCGGTTGTCGGTGCATTACAGTATCTAACCTTTACTCATCCTGATATGTCTTATGCAGTGCAACAGATGTGTCTGTTTATGCATGGTCCTCGTCTTCCTCATTGGGTTGCTGTCAAACATATTTCTTCACCAAGTTCGAGGTACTATGAATCATTGCCTTGCTATCTCGCTTGGTGCCCTTGATCAGCTTGTGGCCTATTCTGATTCTGATTGGGCCGGTTGTCCTAACACTCGTCGTTCCACCTCTGACTTTTGTGTGTTTTTTGGTGGTAACCTTGTTTCCTGGTCCTCCAAACGACAGCCCACCGTCTCTCGCTCCAGTGCTGAAGCAGAATATCACGCCACTGCCAATGCCGTTCCAGAGTGTTGTTGGCTGCGGTCTCTCCTTGGTGACCTTGGCATCACTATTCCTAAAGCAACCTTGGTCTACTGTGACAACGTTTCAACTACCTATCTCTCCACTCATCCCATTCAGCATGTTCGTACTAAACAAATCGAGATCGACATTCATTTTGTGTGTAAAAGAGTTCACATGGGTCTTATTCGTGTCCTTCATGTGCCCTCTTCACAACAGCTTGCTGATATTTTTACTAAGAGCCTTCCTCGACAGTTATTTTTATTTTTCAAATACAATCTTTGCATTCGGTCACCTCCTGCTTCGATTGAGGGGGGATGTTAGAATATATGGTAATAGTTGAATATATGGTTAGAATATTTTGTATAGGATTATGTTAGAATATATTATGGCTAGAATATATTGTGTTGAATATATTGTTAGAATATATTGTATAGGATTATGTTAGAATATATTATATTATGGCTAGAATATATTGTGTAGGATTAATATGCATATGTTTCCATATATTGTAATTATGAGTTCATTATAAATACAAGAGAGGGTCACCTCATTTGGTGTATCTAATCCTAAACTGTCAGTTAATTATTTTGAACTTTTTGTATCTATAAGTGGGATTTAAGAGGATTTCACCCTAAGACCTCTTCTTATGGGATTTTGACCTTGATAGTTTTATCATTTGATCCTATTCACATAATATCACCTTCTTTTTAGTGGAACACAATAATAAGAAAGGACATAAAATTTACTTGATGTGACCAGTTGTGCGGACTTGCGCAAAGTTGTAGATATTTTCTATCACATGTAAGAAATCATCAGATGAGCTTAAGCCGAAACGAAATCCCAAATATTTTCCATGGGGCTATGACCTCGAATCCCCTCAAGAAGTGGCCATGATCAGTGCTAGTACATCTTTGCATTATTACACATAAAAAACACAAGTACTAGACCAAAATTGAATCTATTATTTGGCTAAGCGTCCTTAACATTTCTTTATAAACATTTTTCCTGTATTGCTAAGGGCCTGTTGAATCAAGGAGTCAAAAGAATAGTAGTCATAAATGTGCCACCACTGGGGTGCCTACCCCAGGGCATTACAATGAACCATGTTGAAGGTCCACTGCAATCCAGGGAGTGGGTACAGTCCCTCTCATCAGTCGCCAAGGAGTACAATCACAAGGTGGAGTCATCATTGAGTGCCTTTCAAGCCAAGTACACAGACCGCGCCCTCATCTCAGCGGACATTTATGGGCCGCTCCTAAACCAGATCTGACACCCCCATCAATATGGTAAGTTCCATTTAAGCCTAAATAGGATCTGTTAACACAACAAGAAAGAAATTGTTTAAGATCTTTTATTTATTGAGGATGCTTTGGACAACTATTTATATTATCATTTTGCTTGTACAACATATCATCATTCATATTGAAAAAATAACAACCTATGTATGGTGCATTATACACATATGTACATATATAATACGAGTAGAGTAGCCAACAGGTGGACCGTGATCACCCTAGCAAGCAACCCTAGGTCAACGGTGTATGACAAGTTGAGCCATATATGATCCTCTAAATCGTGAGTCAAACCGGGTTCGGTCTAGGAATGGAGAATGAGTTGGACCACTTATAGTTATGCTAGTGAAACTCAAGTAAATTATTGGTGTTTTCTTTGTGTCGTTAAGCATTTTTTAAAAAAGAATACTAAATATATATACGTGTAAAAATAAAAATAAATCATATTTCAATTTTTTTAATAAGACAAAACACAAAACATAACTGTTGGATATACATAACGCAAAATATACAAAATATTAAAGTGTTAAATTTGTTGCCCTTAGATGTACAATAGCCACCTCCGGACATCATTCAGTATTTCCATTCCTGATTAGGAATATTTTATTTCATGCTTCCACAAAACTTCTAATTCAGAATTTCCGGAATCAAGAGTAAATGTGTTGAAGCCTTCTTTGCATATAGATTATTTGGAAACTTTTAATTCAGAATTTCCGGAATCAAGAATAAATGTGTTGAAGCCTTCTTGGACTCTTGATCTTCAGAGTCTGAATGAAGAGCTTCCAAGTAAAACTGTCAACGAAGACTCAATTCCATAGTAGCTTAAGAGCAGCATAATCGCCATGACAGTTGGAGAAAATGAACGATAATTGTAGGTAGTCGATCTTATTAGTGTAGCCAGCCTACCCTCCTGCTTCCATCACCCTAGCCTAAATGGCTCATACTGAGCAGGATATGGAGGCTAACCTTTTCTTGATACTTGGTGAGCAGCCTTTATTACAACTGGGGCATATAGCCACCACTTTCCCTTACGGTGTGTGATAGAAGCAACACAACTTTCCATGAAATGCGATGGATATTCTTTTAATCATGCAATTATTGTTCATTCACCAATTTCAACTTTGTTTTAGTCAAGACCCATGCAATACATTAAAAGAGATTCACGTCACTATATTAATCTTTATCGCAAAATATTTCATTCTCTCTTCCTTTCTTGAGGGTTTTAGGGGCAATTGTTGAGGTTAAAGACTCAGAAGAATATTTGGATCTTAGGCGGACCTCTAAATAAAAAGGATTCATCTATTAGATGGTAATATAACATATAGCAGAATATTTGATTATAGTCAAGCTAGGTTGGACTCTTTTGTTACCGAAGAGGCCTACCATTTGAATTTGGGTTGCATCCTTAAAACTTCATGACTGGTTGCTAGGCAAATTGTATAGGTGCACCTAATTCTAAAAATAGACCAATTATCTCCACCAAATCTGAATTGATCATGATATATATAAATGTTAGATTCTGAATTGAGAAATATGATGGCTATTTAGATGGCAAACCGAGTACTAGGCCTATTTAAATGTAGTCCAATCATGGAATAAATTATCAGATTCATTCTTAATTTCAAGTATGGATGGTATATTGGTACCTCAAAAATTTTATTTGTCTTACCCTTGACCGGAGTGGAATTTAGTAAAGGTTGAAATGCTGGAGTAACTAGGCAAAATAATGGAAGTACAAAATTGGTGTCTGACATGATAATTGGCCATTACATTTTCATGCAAGTTTTTATCAAAATTTGGACCTTCGAGGACCCTAAATATTTTGCCACACATAGGAATTAACTTGACATAAACAAAACCAGTATAAAAACAAAGACACGTTTGAAAAGAAGCGGAGATTGCATAAAAAGATCTTAACGTAAAATTTTTAAAATTTTTGCAGGTTTTGTAGTCGTAGACAAAGGGTGCTGTGGGACAGGTTTAACAGAAGTAGGAATCATGACATGCAATTCCCTCTCGAAAGTATGCGAGAATCGTTCAGAATATGTGTTCTTCGATGCCATACATCCCACTGAAACATCATATCACTTTCTTTTCCAAGCAATTAGTCCCATTTTCCATGAACTAATAAATCAAGGCGTTTCAAAACATCTGCCTTTAGTTCAATTGTAATAACTTGTTTCTATTGTAATGTTTGGTATTCAGAGGTTTGGGAATTAAGAACTTGGTTTATTCCATCTTGTTGAAGGAATTTAGCATAAACACTCTGTTTTAGTATATTCACTTTCTATTATGAGTTCGTAAAGTGTATTCTTAATTTGCTTCACTCTGGTATATTCTTTTGGTTTCTATTTAATTTATCATAAAGAAATGCATTCTCTGTATTCTGGTTGTACTACTCAAGTTAACTAATGTTTGAAGTACATGAAAGTCATTCCACTAAATAGGAAATTTGTTGACCAATGTAAATGCTCTCTTGTTTTTTCCTTCATGGGCCCTTTCTAGCTAGTTTGGTTTGATTCACTACGATGAATGTAATTTTTCATTAGCAATCGTTGCAAACTTGTGGTGCTATTTTTTGTTAGTGGTACTTAGTGTTGTATAAGTGTACATTTGTTTTCGTATAACTCATCTAACTAGGATGACAGCAAGCCCTCGCCATAATCCTCTATGGTTACAATTTGGTTTTTGTTGTTATTGCAATATTGTTTTCTTTCACGTTGAATACTTGAGATTGGTCCATAGTTATGGTTTCCAGGATACCAAACCTATACAGGATGTATCACATCTTGCTTATTGATATTCCTATATGGTTTAGCTTCCATCCATTTTGTTAAGTAGTCTGTGGCCACAAGGATGTAAGAGTGTTGCTTCCTACAAGGAGGGTTGATCTCCATTGCCCAACATTTGAAGGGCCACGATTTGAGAATTGCTTACATCTGAGCTACAAGGACTCTTGATACATACCCATGTCTTTGGCATGCTCTGCACCCTTTGGCGTATTTTGTGCAATCATCCATCATTGATGGTTAGTAATAGCCATAACATCATATGAGCAAATGCTTTTTGTTGCCAGCTAATGGCATCCACAAATACCCTTATGGGCTCCTACCATCACTTGCATAACTTCGTCCAAGTAAACGCACCTGAGAAGTACTCCTCCATCTTCCCTTTTTTATAACTCTCCAAATTCCTTGTCTAGATATAATATATGAGCTCTCATTTTTTTTTTTTTTTTTCCCTTTCATCAATGTAATATTGAGGGTTCTTGAAGTAATCCATCAAAGGATTTTTGCAGTCCTCGAGTCGATTTAGGATAGTATGATGGGTTTCGAAACAATCCAAGTGTTCACCTGGCATAGCTTCGCTCTCAAAATTAGAAGACTTAGTGAATTCAATGCCATGGTCCAAAATATTAGTCTTGATAATCATAGTATCTTTGTACCAAGTCCTGGGTAATTTATACCCTGAAACTAACTGAGCCAAGTCATTAGCTGCTTTGTTTTGCTCTACAGGGATATGCTAAAACTGCACACCATTGAACTTATTAAAAATCTTTTTACACTATTAAAATGTATATATTCAAGGCGCTGCTCAAACACTGAAATTCCCCTTTTATTTGGCAAATCACCAATTGGGAATCCCCTTTAATAAAGACATTGAGAACTTGCATTTCCAAGAGAGTTTGTTGGCCTATTGCTGTTGCCTCATACATTGTCATGTTGTTGGAGCATTTGCAAACTAAAGTAACAGCTAATCTAGTGATGATCCCAGTGGGGGATTCTATCACACCTCCAACTCCAGCACTTGGAATTGGTTCTTAATCCATCCAAGTAGAGTTTTCAAGGGGCCATTTCTACCACTAGAAGCTTGTCTGGCTCGTAATCCAAGCTAGTGTGTGTGTTTGGGTGGTCAGCTAAAAAGTCTACTAAGGCTTGAGCCTTGACTGACTTTTGGGACAAATATATCAATTCAAATAGAAGTAGAGCAATACTCCACTCGTTCAATTTTCCATTCAACAAGGGCCTATCTAACATATATTTAAGGACACTTATTTGAGAAACCACATGTATGGTAAACACAAAGTGATGTCTCAATTTTACTGATGCATAGAACAAAGATGGACACAATTTCTCAATTAGGGAGTATTTTATTTCACATTCATTCAAGGAACATCTAAGGTAGAACACAACATGTTTAAACCCTTGGTCATTGTCGTGTATAAGTAAGCAAATAGTAGATTCCTCGGAAGTGGAGACATAAATCTTCAAAGGTTTGCCCTGCTTTAGCAGAATGAACATTGGTGGCCTAATTAAGTACTCCTTAATGGCCTTGAAAGCTGAATGATGTGGCTTCTCGCACTTGAAGTCCTTCTCAGCCTTAAGCCTCAATAGTGTAGAGAAGACTTCGCCTGTAATATTCGAGATGAAACGTCTTAGGAAATTATCCTGCCCTCAAAAGCATTGAAGCTCTATTTCACTTGAAGGCGGTTTGGCATGCTGAATGGCCTTAGTCTTATTAATGTCCACTTCAATGCCCTTCTAAAGGCACATTTGAACTGATTCATCTTAATGTTGTGGGTCTTCATTCTAAGGAACGCCTTCCTCAGGCCTTCCCAGTGTTTCTCTTAGGACTTTGATTTGACCAAGATATCGTCAATGTAGACTTTCATGGTCTTGCTAATGAGGTCATGAAAGATCATATTCAAGTCTCTTTGGTAGGTGGTGACTGCATTTTTCAAACCAAACAGCATAGCCACTCACTCAAATGCTCCTATTGACACTTGAATGTTGTGTTATAGGTATCCTCTGAAGCAATCATAACTTGGTAGTACCCACTGTAGCTATCCGTAAAAGACGAGACCTCAAGCCTTGAGGCTAAGCAATGAGCACGTCAGTAATTGGCATTGGGTATTCAAATTTCGGGATGGCTACATTTAGATCTCTAAAGTCAATACAGACCCTGATTTTTCAATTTTTCTTAATGACGGGAACAATGTTTCCCAGCCATTCACATTATCTAGCAGTTTGACAAATTTGGTCTTTAAGAGTCTTTGTATTTCCTCCTTTACCCAATCAATAACTTGTCGAGACATTCTCTTATGGGCCTGAATGATTTGCCTCGAGCCTAACTTGATAGGAAGCCTATACTCAACCACCTTTATGTCTAGGCCAAGCATCTTATTATGGTCCCAAGCAAAGAAGTCCTTGAACTCATGAAGCAAGGTTAAAACTACTCCCTCTGCTCCTCATAAAGAAGGGCACTCAGATAGATAGTTCTTTGGTCTTCTACCGCACCCAAATTAATCTTGAGGAGGGGTTCCTGAACTTCAGCCCTCAACTCCTCCATCTTGGCTGGTGCTGCCCTTTAGTTAGAGGGTCCCAACTCTTTTTCTTACATCACCTGGACCTCGAAGCCATTGAATGGTTGTTCAGACCAAGGTTGATTCTCGGCATGCCAAACCACGAGCTTTGCTAGTGTGGAAATGGCCTCTCGGGCCATTAGTGGGAGGTTGTAGCTCTGCTGCATAATGTTTTTGGCGTGCTTTGGAGATCTCCATCTTTAAGAAGGGCCCTTATGCATCCGCAGGAACTAGACTTTTTAAATTCAGCCCAGTGAGTGGGTTGTCAAGGATATTCATCGTGTCTTGATGTTGGGTAGACTGTGGAGTGTTCCTTTTGACATCAAGCGGTCCCCTTCCATTTTCATAGAACTCGGCCTAAATGTAGTCGGAGAAAGCCATAAATGGCTCGTTATTTGCCATAACAATCTCATACTTGTCATCATTCAAGAATATTATCAACTAGTGCAATGAAGACGGGATACAATAATTGGCATGCAACTAATCTCTCTCGAGTAAAGCATTGTAGCTTGATGTAGTGTCTATTATAAAGAAAGGTATCAGCTTGCTTAAGTTGCTAATAGTCAACTCAATCAGGATGATGCCTACAGACCTTGTAGCATCTTCAGAAAAGCCATAAATTGCAACATTTGAAGTAGTTAAGTCATCTCGAGATTTACCAATGACCCCCCAATATATAGGAAGGTAGAACATTGATGGCCTTGCCGTTATACACCAAGTCCCTATTCACCGCAATGCCATAGAATTTGGTCTTGATGTATAGGGGCTCGATGTGCTCATTGTCAGCATTAGGTCTATCAAACATCAACTTCATTATGTTAGACGAATCATCAGGAGATTTGGAAGTTAGGGTATTAACTTTAAAAGACAAAGGATTGAGAGTTACATTTGTTGGCAACTATTTCCACTATGAGTTCCACCTAAGGGTCCTCACCTACTGGTATAACATCCCCCATAAGGCCCTCTTAAGTTCTAGTTTCAATAAACCCCAAAGGAAGGCGCAGGGTAGTTTTGACATCAACCTTTTTAGGTGGCGTCCCTAATTGTATATGGACCCCCTGATCCATTTCCTTTTTAGGGCTGCCATGCAGGGGCACATCCTTTTTATGATTTTGAGGACTGCCATCAGTTCGCATGTCCTACGCTAGGGATTGGTCATTTGGATCAATCGTTGGGGCTTGAGACTCCAGCATAGGTTGGGGGGAGTCTTCTTCGTGGAAGTCATTCGCAATATCGGACCATGTTGGGTTAACACAACCTAGAGCTTCCACTATGTTAATGTTAAAAGGGCAATATTCCAATATTCCTTTTCATCATCAACAGATTTTCAGCAAGTTGGTCCCACCAAGATTCTTATTCTTTAGAAGATGAGTGACTAGCCCATCTCTCAAGCTTCTTGTGTGGTTGCCCTTTTTCGACAATAGTAATGGGTTTGGACCTAGTTGCTGAGTCCTCAAAATCTGTAGGCTTAGTTTGCTGACGGACTCTAGCTTCCTCTTGAGAGAGCTTAGTTAAGCAAGCATTGAGCAAACTCCTTTGCTGAGCTGCCTTTTTCCTTAGTTGCCTCCTCTTCTAGGTTCAAGTAAGATAAGAAGGACCAACCTTTTTTTTTTTATCAAGGTGGGTCCTTCTCCAGACAAAACCGAATCAGACCCCAGAAGGTTGGTACCCGGACTATCAGGGTCCTTGACTAGTGTCCACATCTAGTAGGTGGTATTTTTGATTTATCCTAGGGTGCCTAGTCCTTATAATGATTTGGGATTTTGAAGGAGGGCCCTCATCAGGAACATACTTATAGGATTTATCTGACGATGTCTTCAAATCCAAGAGGGGGTCAGCAAGCGAAACATATTGAGGAAGAAGGCTAAGTTTTCTGATCGTTGCATATATTTTCCCACAACATTTTTGGCATGCCTTAGAGGATGCCCTCTCCAAGTCTCAAGATATTCTCTCTCGGCTTGCAGGTCCAGGAATGGGCCCTTGACTACTACTGATATCCATAGCTAATTCTTTAGCCACTTTGATGCTTACTTTGTGTATGCGTTAGCTCGTGCACTAGTCGTATCAAGTAATAAAGTAGTAAGTAGAGTATTGTTCCCATGATGATTGTTATTGAGCAATTACCGTAATTAGTAGCTTTAATACTATTTAAAAGATCAAAAATTGAGACGCTGATATGAAATAAAATAAAATAAAAAGAAACAAAATATGTTAACTGATTTTTAAGTGAGGCTTATTGATATTTGTGAAGTTTTTATGATTTAATAATATCCAAGACATCTGATTTCACCCAGTTGCATCAATACGCCTTTCTATTCTAGTTATTCATGATGTTATTACGTGTTGATAGTTGAAAATCCTAATTTTCTGAACATTCTCTCTCGAGCAACATTTAACATGCTCTTTTACATATTAACCTATCACTCTCATGCATGAATTTAAATAAGAAAAGAGTTTTTAAGGCTCTATTATTTGCACTTAAAAACCATACAAATTGCGTTAATCTCTCCCGAGCATTCGCCCTATTTGTGGTGCTTGTCACCTTAGCAATCATCATAAATTTCCTCTCGGACTCATTATGAATCGTTATAGGCCTTAAATGGTGATCAAGCATTTAAAACTCATGAGGAACAATGATCAACACTTCAACAACGTAATAACAAATTATTGAATACGTTGAATTATAAATAAGCGTATATTACGACTTAGGCTACATCATAGCCTTGGAATAACAAAATTAGTTTATGATAAACTTAATATAAAGCATTATTAACACAAAATTCATGAACTTAATGAAGAGAAGGATAGAAAAGAACTTAAAAATGCAAAATTTCAAACCAAACTTCTTCTTTTCTCCTCCTTCTTTCTTCCTACGAATTTTTACCTCATTTCTCTACTTTGTATTTGGTTTTTCTGGATTGAATGATGCTAAAACACCTCCTAAGCATCGCTATTTTTAGTACATATGGTTGGAATTAAAAAAAAGTACAAAAACTTGCAAGCTAAAAGCTCATTGCACCACACATCTGCAGCTGTTGCCAATTTTGCAGGTTTGCAACTTACTGTAGATTTATTCATTTTTATTCAACTATGGCAGCCCAAAATTAGTCTTAACATCAACTCTAACATGTTATGGAAGTGTACAAGAGGTTCTTTCACTTGATTAGTCAATTTTGCCACCTAAAATTGCAAGTTGAAGGGAATTGTGCAGGCTGGTTTTTAGTTTCAGCAACTTGCTATCCTTTGCTATTTTTCTTCATTTTTTTTCCAGCTTTGGCTGCCCAAAATTTCAAGTTGAAGTGAATTGTGCAGACTATTGTTCACTCTCTGTATTTTGCTGTTCTTGGCTGTTTTTCTTCATATTTTTGAGCATTGCACCCCTTAAATTTAGAGTTTACATCAACTTGGACATATTAATGTATTGTTTAATCCATTATTGCACCTGATTTGTGCATTTGGCCACTCCTTTTTGCAAGTTCAAATGAATTGTGTATGAACTTGTTGTGTTCTTGCTTTAGCCATGTAAATTGTTATGTTTTACCCCTTTTTGCTTTTGTTTGGTGAATCTGGCATTCACTTGTTGATGTTGATGATAAAATCTAGCAAGATTTAGCACAAAATGAGTGGTTTTTAGCAAAGAAATGACAACATAAGCGAAAAAGAGCAAAAAAGAGCAATAGCAATAAAATTTTGAGGTAAAATGGTTAGAAAATGAACCAAAATGATATGAATAATTATATACTGAATTAAACTTATCACACTCCCAGCGTAATGGCAGAGTCATTTCGGAGTTTGCTCAGCAGGTTCTTAAACAACGAACAGCTTCTTGTGGGATGGAGCTCGGTGATATGCCATCAGCAAAATCCATTGTCCAAATGTGCGCACCGATCTCGGGAAGCCTAATATCCCCTCAATGACAAACTGTTCAAATAGGTGGTTTGCCACCATTGCCTTCTTAGTGTCATTGAAGACCATTTTTCTGCTATAAAGGGGAAAAGGGTTAGTCTAGACACAACAAAGAGTGGTTTGGGTAAGAGTGTCAATGACATTAACTTAAAGAGGACTAGGGTATGGGTCTTTGTCAACACCCATCTATCCTTCTCCAAGGAAGATAAATTCCATGCCTCTATGGCATTTGTCATGATCTCAGCTGTGGAAGTCTGTATTAGAGTTCGAAATTGCCTTTAATTGTCCTATCTTTATGTTGGAAGGTTGTATCTCTTTAGAACAAGTCTATTTCTAGTGTTTGGTTTGAATTAGGCCTTTGGCGGGAAAAGGTGGTTTGTTCGGTTAAGTGAAGTTTGTCTATTTTGGTGGCTCAAGTTGTAAGTCTGTGGAATTAGTTGTCCCGATGCACTGTTCTTCTTGCTTAGCTAAATTCCTATAAATAGTTAGATATTTTCATGTAAGAGATTCACTGAATGAAATTGAATTAATTTTCTTCTCAACCCTAATTCTCTCTCTATTTCTCATCTCTTTTCGTCTACTTCTCATCTCATTTCTTCCTCTAATATAGGTTATGATTCAAGATTGATCTTGAATCATAACAATTAGTATCAGAGCTTCTCTATTTGCTGCTCTTTGAATTGAATTACACTCTATTTGATTGTTTAGCAATCCAATTAAGCTTCATTAGTCACAAGATCATTTGATCAAGTTGTGTTGATCCGATTCTGGTGGAGAGTGTGCACAAATTTGGCCAGATGCAAGAAAGTGATTACAATGGCAAGTGGAGCTACTACAAGAGCCAACATTGCTGCTAATGCTACTGCTAATGCGGGAGCAATAGCTATGGATGCGAATTAGGTTGTCAGGATTGCTCAGCTGCAAAAGCAGATGCACAATTTGATGTAAGCAATTGGTTTAGTGACTCAAAAGGTTGGAGACATATCTCAATCACAGCAACAAGTGCAGCAGCAGCTGGCAAGAATGCAAGAACAGATCACGCGTCAAGCTATGCCTCCTGGAACTGGAATTTTTTCATCTGGAAGTCAGTATACTAGACTTGTTGATCCTTATATCCACGAGTGTCTAAAGAAAGTTCTGAAGGTGTGGCTTTGGTGAGGAGCAATGGAATTCGTCACCCTAAGGTTGAGATTGACACTTTTGATGGAATACAACCACAATCGTGGATTAGAAGATGTGAAAGATACTTCTGCTTCTGTCACATTGTTGAGGCAGAGAAGGGGGAGTTAACTATTATTTATCTTCAAGGTGATCAAAAGGTGTGGTTTTATAGCTTGATTCGCAGTAGTTGGCCTAAGTTTGTGGAGGAATTGTGTGACCGTTATGGAGATGATGTTCCAACAGATGTGGTGGATAGCTTCAACAAGGTAGCTCAGACAATAATACATGACTCGCTTTGAGAACTTAAGGGCTAGAATGATAATGGTGAACCCTGAAGCAAATGAAGCTTACTATATCTAGAGTTTTATCAGTGGACTTAAGCCAAAGTTTATGCATTCGGTTAAGGCATTGGATCTTATAACCTTAACACAAGCCTTCTTTAAAGCAAAGTTGTTTAAAGCCACTGTCTTAGCAAATTCTGAGGGTTTGAGGAATAAAAATAGTCAAGTGGCTTCTTCACAATGCTCTGCTACTGTTGTGGCTCCCAAGACTTTGAGTTTGGAGAAGAAGAAGGATCAAAGGTTGTCCTTTAAGAGCAATCAAAAGTATTTCTTTAGTCACAAGTGTAATCCTAAACTCTTGATGACAGTTACTGGCGCTCAGGATAAAGGTAATCAAGAAGTCCAAGTAATGGAGGATCAAGTCAATGAACAATTTGAGGATTTGCAAGAGAAATCAAACAAAGACAAGATGGAGATTTAGTGAAGGTACTGACAGGGAATGGCTCACACATCATGATAAGAATCGAAGGAGAGGCCAACTATAAGCACTTACTAATTTTAATCAACAGTGGTAGCATGCACAATTTTGTGGATTTGAAGGTTGTAAGAGCTGTGGGTCATGAAATGATCAAGACAAGCCCTCTAGCGGTGGCAGTTGCTAATAGAAATTCGATATTAACACAGACTAAGTGTAGGTAGTTCTGTTGGCAGATGCAAGGTCAATATTTTGTGCATGATTTTAGAGTTTTGAGATTGGGAGGCTATAACATGGTTTTGGGAGTTGATTGTATGAAAACTATCAGCCCTCTAGTGTTTAAATTTGCTCAGTTATTAGTTTCCTTCGAAAGAAATGGCCAAAGTGTGAAGCTGGAAGGAATCATGGAGCAAAGACAATTGCAGTTGATGAAAGGTAATAGGTTGCAAGGAGTGATCAAGAAGGGATCTTATTAATGGATAGGCCAGCTGATCTCCGTTGATGCTGCTCTAATTGAGAACCACCCGAGTTCTAATCCTGTAATTTACAAGCTCTTACAGGACTATAAGGACTCATTTGAGCAGTCGACCTCCCTTCCTCCTAAGAAGACATTAGATCATGCTATTACTTTCAAAACAAGTTCGAGCCCAGTGAGCCTTAGGCCTTACAAGTACCCTCATTCTCAAAAATATGAAATTTAAAGGCAAGTAGATGAACTATTGAAGACAAAGTTCATTGGACACAGTCATAGCCCATTTGCATCCTTGGTGATATTAGTTAGAAAGAAGGATGGGACTTCTCGAATGTGTATTGATTACAGATAACTCGACTCCCTTACAATTAAAGACAAATTCCCAACTCCCATCATTGACAATCTCTTGGATGATTTATATGGAGCATTGTATTTCTCCAAGTTGGATTTGAGGCAAGGCTATTATCAGATTAGAGTGCTGGATCAAGACATTCACAAGAAAAAGTTTAGAACACATCAAGGGCATTATGAATTTGTTGCGATGCACTTGGATTATCAAATGAATTTAGTGTTCGAGTCCTTCTTGAGGAAGCTTGTTCTTGTGTTTTTTGACGACATTTTGATATATAGCTCGTCTCTGGAGGCACACATAACACACTTGAATCAAGTGTTTGATAGCATGCAGTGTATGCAAAGCTCTCCAAATGCTCTTTTGTGACAAGTCAAGTGAAGTATCTGGGCCATGTGATATTTGGTAAAGGAATAGCTATAGGCCCTGCCAAGGTTCAAGTGGAGTATCTTTTGTGAGAAGTCAAGTGGAGTATCAACGAGTATTGTCTAAAGTCTTGGGATTGGTATAACTTCCTAGCATTGATATCCTTTTTAACCAAAGGATTGCAAAACATAAGTGGTCCCTTAACATATTCAGCAATGTCAATCTCATATGAGGGCTCTTCATCCTCTTTGATTAGATCGCGGACGCAAGTCCCTTACACGCTATTTTTCTTCGTGCTTTCTTCTTTCGGGACAACCCCGTATCTAGCGACACATTCAGCCAGCTGTCAGAGCGTCATAAAGTTAGAGCCTTCGAATTTCTTCCTAAACTCAATATCGAATCCAATCAAAGCTAGCTTGGCATATTCTACTTTAGGTAGGGTTGTAGTTCATTTTGACCTAGCTCTCTTGAACTAGTTAATGTAATATTCAACTGATTCACGTGGCTTTTGTCTCAAGTCAAACATAGAAGTTCCTAGTTCCATTCTTGAGAACTGAGCCTGATATTGCCTTGTTATGTCATCCCAACAATAAATGGAATTAGGTGGCATGCTAATGTACCACTAAAAAGCGGTCTCAGTTAAGGAGCTGGGGAATAGCCTCAGCTTGAGGTAGTGATTATTAGCCACTTCTCTACCCTGACAATTGAATCTTGCCAAGTGCTTGAGGGCAGACATAATGCCTTCTCCAGAGAAGGGGGTAAACTCAAGGATTTTGTATCCTTGAGGAAAAGGACAGGCCCTAGCTATATAATCAGGTTAAGATTTACTGTACAAGGGTCTATTGACCCTTTTGAGGCTTGTCTAATACATCTGCTCGATGAGGGCTGCCAGCCGGTCCTAAAGGGGTAGGTTAGGCACTTGGTTATGCACCTATCATTGCCCCCAAGCAGGTGACGATCTAGAGGGAGATCAACATGATAACCTTAAGCACCTATAAAAATAGGGTGAGGGAAAGGTCATTGCCTCTCGAACCCTGGGTAACCCCCCTGATCAATTTGGCCGTGTGCTTGGTTGGCCACGAAGTATGGCCAACAAGAGTTAGTTTATACATCATGCCTGGGAGTACATCCATTTTCGCAGGCTTCATCCTTACTTGATCAGTGCCCAAGTCGTGGTCTTGGGGAAGTGGGTGATCAACTTGCCCCCGAATGTGACAAGTATGGGGAAGTTTGGGAAAGAGTGGCTAGCTCCCAAAAGTTGGTACCTGTCCCTGCATTCCAACTTCAAGGTCTTGAGTGGGCCTTGAGGTAACCTCTATTACCCGAGGAGGGTATTAACGATTTTGCTCCCTATCTCACGGCTTAATCAGCTTCACAATATGCATGTGAATTTAACTCACTCTCACGGAGGAAAAAGAATTTCTTGCCCAGAAGTGCCTTTTAGATAATGCACCCATGCATGACCATCTCGAGATGAGGCCTTCATTCATCATGCATAAACTAACTTAAAACTTGCACAACATAACCAATTGTTTGCCAGAACAAATACAACAAACACGCAACCAAACCACTCTATCCACCCAGTTCTTTAACGGGTTCTCCCACCTTTTTTACCAATGATGATTTTGAATTATTGGTGTTGAAGCAGGCTCAGCCCCAAGTAATCGAGCTTCACTTAGAATGTCAAATACATATTTCTAATGATTTAATATTATACGAGTGGGTGACCTCGCCACTTCAATACTAAAAAAAATATTTACTGGGTCTAAGATCCTTAATCCCAAATTGTTGGCTAAGTAACTGTGATTATACTATATGTTGGCCCCAAAGGCCATTTATATTGTAATTTTGCCGATAACAATTATTTAATGAGTCATTGTATTTAATTGTTCTAACATTGTTGAAATGACTCCTGAGAAAACAAGAAATAACAAGAATGGTCATGTTGACCAAACATTTAAAGATGATGGATTAAGAGAAAAATAATCAATGTTGAAGTGAAGATTGATCCATAACCAAGAGACCAAGATTCAAATCCATGTGCTTAGGTTTCTTTTCATTTCTTAGGACTTAGGATCTGATACATAGATTCTGTTAAGCATCTCAATATCAATTTGTGATGCTTTAACAAAAATGTTTTCTAAACTTTTTTGAATTTCATTTTTAAATCTAAATTAAAAAGCATTCAATTTAAATTGATTCAATTTTTCAACAAAAGTATTTTAGAAATTAGCATTATCGGACGCATGCCTAAAATAATGAGATCAAGAAAAATATATTGGGGTGATATTTTAGCTTGATTAAAAATTATTCATTTGAAAAAAAGATTAAAAATGGCAACAAATCAGGCCAATAGTCAAAAAGATTCAAAACCACTTAAGCATGATGAGTGTTGATACATAAGCAACATGTATTGAAACACAAACAAATATTAGAAAAGCTTGGCTACTGTGTTGGCACAAGGCTCTGAGACAAGTCGAAACAACTACTTTTATTGAGTATATTGAGCTTTATTTGCGTATCCTTAACTTTTGCAAAACTTGATTAATTTTCAAATCACTCTTTCAAAAGTGAGAGTTTCATTGCTTAAATTTATTTTCGTGTGAAGATTGGATCCTGAGCCTAGTTACAAAATGATTTAATGTAAAAGGCTTGGTTCTGAGTATACGTTACAAAAGGATCAGTTGTAAAAGGTTGGATATTGAGCCTAATACGAAAAGACTAGTTGTAACTCTGAGCCTAAGCCTCAAAGGATCATCAAACTTACTAAAAGGCTTAAATGAAAAAAAGTAATCACTTAGGGATTGCGCTAGCTTCCATGCCGGAAGTGAACTACAATAAAAATCGTTGTGCATTCTTCTCTTCTTCCCTTTAACTTTTTTCTTGCACTTACACTCATCTTCTATTTTAATTATTGTTTTTAAAGTTTATGTTTTTAATTTATCGCAAAAGAACCTAATTCACCACTTCTAAGGTTGTTCATTGGGTCTTCAATTAGTGTCAAAACTAGTACTATGCTTTTATTGGTTTAACAACCATAGCGTGACCCTTATTGCAAACTTTGCACCTATTATTGCTAAGGGTCAATCAACTGACAAGCATATAATTTTCAACGGTAAAAAAGTCTACTATTGGATACTTAGCATGAGACGTTTTATCATATATATTGATCATGACTTGTGGTAAATGACTAAAAATGATAACTTTGCTTCTTCAATGAAAGAAGGAAACGAAATTTTTGAGAAACTAGAATGTGACCTTGTCCAGTATGACAAGACAAAGCTTGAGAAAAATGTAAGGGCGTCACTTCCAATTATTACGTGCTATTACTTCCAATGTGTTTAATTATGTCAAAGGTTGAAAGACTATGGAATGGACTTGGGACAAACTTGAAGCCACATTTGAAATTAAGAAAGATGGATGAAGAATCCCTTGATACAAGTGATGAGGAGCAAGTGAACTGTTTGATCGTCACTGAATCTGAAGAAGAAGAACTTGAAGGCAATGATGTAAATGATTTATGTCGTGATGAGCCCATGGTTATGTTTCATGAGTTATATGGCAAATTCAAAAAATTGAAAACAAAAAATTCTTGTAATATATAGCAGGTGAAAGAAGGGTCAAAGCAATGTTTAATACTTAGCTTGAAAATGTATATTTGAAAACAAAAAAGAGTCCTTCAATTATCAAGTTGAAGTATTAATTAATGAAAAATAATCCTTGGAGGAAAAGCTAATTTCTAACAAAAATAAAATGAGAAACCCAAGGAAGTTGAATTATTTCAAAAAGAAATTGAGTCTTTGAAAAAAGTAGTAGAACTCATAAATTTCTAGTAAGTTTTTCGAGGGGCAAGAAACAATTGAAATAAATACTCTCTTATCAATGACCCACTTCAAATAATAAAGAAATCAGCTATAATGGAAACGCTCAAAAGAAAATTTTAAAATTACCCTTATTAAAGCCTCGTCAGCAAAAATCAATTCTAGAAGCTGTCACTATTGTGGTGATCATGGGCACATTAGATATCAATGTTCTATCAAAACAAAGTTGAGAAAAATCATGATGTTTTGGGTTCCAAAGGGATCTCAACCACCTGATTTTAAGACTAACAATAAAGGACCAAAAAATTTGGGTACCAATAGTTCGTTAAATCATGTAGGTATGCTTGCACATTGAGAGAGGGGGGGGGGGGGGGGGGGGGGGGGGGCGGGGGGGCGAATCAAAAGTGGTTCTTGGACAGTGGTTTCATAAGTCATATAACCAAAGATAAATCCATGGCCACTTCCATCAAACCAAGTGAAGGAAATCTCACTTTTGATGAGAAGAAAGGAAAAATTCTTTGTATCGATATTATTGCCCCAAACTCTTCTCTTTGCAAAGAGGATGGTTTTCTTATTAATTGTCTTACCCATAATCTCTTAAACATTAGTGAAATGTATGTAAAGGTTATTGTGTGGATTTCTGGGTCATTTAAATTTATATTGGTGCGTGCTTAGATGAATGAAGTATTGCTTAATCAATTAGGACTTGATAATTTCTATATGATTGATCTTGAATGCATAAACATTAGGAAATGTTCTAGTGCCTTGAATGAAAATTTTCTTAGATTTGGTATAGAAGATTTGTACATGCTAGTATGGACTTGATTTCAAAACTTTCAAACAAAGATCTTGTTTTATAATTAGTAAAACTTAAATTTGAAAAAGATAATATTTGTGATGCATGTAAATATCAGAAACAAACAAGACCTTCATTTAAATCCAAGATTGTAGTTTCTACCACAAGGCATCTAAAACCCCTGCATGTAGACTTGTTTGGTCCTACTAGACATTTGAATCTTGGTGGAAAGTGATATGTATTTGTAATTATTGATGCTTATCCCCATTTTACTAGTGCTTATTCCTTCTCATGAGAGTGAAGCATTTGGTAAATTTGAAAAGTTCTGCAAACAAGTGCAAAATGAAAAAGACTTGAAAATTGTTTTAAGTGGAATTAATAATGGAAGGGAATTTGGACATGATGATTTTGAAAAATATTATGATTATTTTCGAGTTGACCATCTTTTTTATAATTCCTAAAACTCCTAAACAAAATGGAGTGGTTGAAAGGAAATAAAAAAAGAACTCTGGAAGAAATGGTAGGAATCATGTTTTGTGAAAATAGTTTTCCAAAATCATTTTGGGCCAAAAGTAATGATACTACTTGCTACATTCTAAATCGAGCTTCGATAAAGTGTTGAAGAAAACACCCTATGAACTTTTATAAAGAAAGGAAACCAAATATTGCACTATTTCAAACCATTTTGGTGCAAAGTCTTCATCCACAACAATGGTAAATCAAATCCTAGTAAATTTGATCCAAGAGTAGGTGAAGGCATATTTGTTGAATATTCTCTTACTAGCAAAGCATATAGTGTCTATAATAAAAACATAAGGGTAGTAGAGGAGTCTATACATGTAGTATTTGCTAAAACTTGTCATCTAGAATACCTTATGATGATGATGATATAGTGATCAAACCAACAAATATCAAACCCTCATCTGCGGAGTAAGAAAAGGCTCAACTCGAAGATGAAATGGATGAACCAAAAAGAAATGATGAAAAATGTAGAATCTAAAAAGGAAGACTTAACACATGATTAAAAATACTCGAAAGATCACACAATAAGTCAAGTCATTAGTGATCCTTCCCAAGTGTAAGAATGAGGCATGCCTTCACCGATTATTGCCATGTAGCAGCACTCATCTCCCTTGAGGAACCCCAGAACGTGGAGGAGGCCCTCAATGATGCAAATTTCGTCTTGGAAATGGAAGAAGAGCTCAATCAATTAAAGAGAAGTGAAGCATGGGAACTCGGGGATTAGCCCAAAGATCATCAAGTTATCGGTAACAAGTGGGTCTACCACAACAAGAAAAATGAGAAAGGTAATATGGTAAGCAAGAAAGCAAGGTTAATAGCTCAAGGCTATAACTAGGAGGAAAGTATAGATTATTAAGAGACCTTTGCTTTTGTTTCTAGAATGGAAGCAATTGGGCTTCTATATGCCTTTGCATCATTTAAAAATTTAAAACTTTTTCAAATGGATGTGAAAGGTTTGTTTCTAAATCATTTTATTGAAGAAGAAGTTTATGTTGAACAATCACTCAGTTTAGAGGATGACGAATTTCCTAATCATTTTTTTGAACTAAAAAAGGCTCTTTATAGATTTAAACAAGCTTGTAGAGCTTGTATGAGAGATTGAGTCGATTTTTAATGCGAACGCATTTTTAAGAGGGAAGGTTGACACCACACTTTCTATCAAACACCCTAGATGTGGTATTCTCATTGTTCAAATATATGTAGATGGTTTAGTATCTGGGGCTACTAACCCATCGCATTGTGAAGAATTTGCAAATCTTACGAGTAGTGAATTTGAAATGAGCATAAAATGGGAGAACTCAACTACTTCCTCGAATTGCAAATCAAAAAAAGCAAGAAAGGAATTTTGATTAACCAGGCAAAGTAAATCAAGAAAATACTTAAGAAGTTTGTCAAGAAAAATTCCAATGAGATTGCAACTCCAATGAGCTCAGTAGTCAAGCTAGACATGGATGAAAATGGTAAAAATATGGTTCAAAAGCTACATAGAGGTATGATTGGATCCCTTCTTTACTTTATCACTAGTAGGCCCAATATCTTGTTCAATATGTGCTCATGCACTTAGTATAAAGCATGTCCAAAAGAATTGCGTGTATTTTTCGTGAAAAGAATTTTTCGATACCCAGCGGGTACTTTGGCTTGTTCTATACCAAATGTGATTTCCTTAATCTAGTTGGACTTATTAATGCAGGTTTTACGGGTAAAAAGTTTTAGGCTTGTTCTATACCAAATGTGATTTCCTTAACCTAGATGGATGTATTAATGCAGATTTTACGGGTAAAAAGTGGACTAGAAATTGGCTAGTGGAGCTTGTCAATTTCTTGGTCACGCTTTAATGTTATGGCTTAGCACCCAAAAAAAAAATGTTGCCTCATCCACTATCGAGGCTGAATGCTTTGCTTGCCGTTCACTACATTGTGGTTAAATTTTGAAATAGATGATTATAGCATTTATATCAATCATGCTCCCATTATGTGTGAAAATATTGGTCCAATATGTTTAATCAAAACTCTGGCTCAATATTTTAGAACCAATCATATAAAGGCAGATATCATATCATCCGTGATTGTTTATTTAAAGATGTCAATGTAAAACTTGTCCCTAAAAAAGAATAGTAAGTGGAAGCTTAAGCTGCGATGTGGAACCATTTGATGGCACTAAAAGATTTTGGGTGGTCAATTTCAATTTCGTAAACTAAAATAGCACACAAAGATTGTATCCATTCATAGATAACAATGCATACAAGTTTTAACCTAAATTAGACATAACAATGCATAGCATAGATAACACACCCATGAAAAATATAAATACAAATTTAAAAGTATAAGTCAAGAAACTGCGTACCTCGTTGTAGATCGCAAGTGTCAAGATGCTCCAAAGATACCATTGAGATCTTCTCCGCAATTCCCCTTAGGCACTGAACGTTTTTAAGAAATAATTCTTTAAATGTTTTTATGAAATAATTAGGAAGAAGGTTTTCTCCTTTTTAATTATTTAATTAATTGAGAGAAAATCATGTGAATCGAATTAAACCCAAATGAGGCATGCACCCCAACTCATAGAAGTTTCAAAACCTGACCAATTCTATTTGAAATATTAAATAGAAGGAAAACTTATATTAATTAGGATAAAAAAAAAACCCAAAAAATCTCAAAATCCACGTGCTACATCCCTATCCCAGAAGCAGGGTGCCACATGGCACCCTGGTATTAAACAGCCCCATTTGGCATGGATTCTTACATCAATAGGGGCCAGCATAGGACACGTGTCACTTGCTGATTGGTTCGCACTAATTTAAATTATTTTTCCTTTTTTTCTTGTAAAATTCATCCCATAAAGTTTTAGGGTAAAAAAAAAAACAAAAAAAGTTTATTCAACTCTTGAGTAAAATAATTTCATCTTATTGATTCTCTTGATTTCTTTAAATGCATAAATTAGAGACTTGCGTAGGGAGTTCAGAGACAATTTTTCTTAGCACCAAATGGGTCAAATATGATTTTCATCTCTTTATAGCAATTGATTACTATTTAGTAAAAACTTAAATCCACTAAATATGTTTTACTACACTCTAGTAATAAACATATTTACTCCTTAAATTTTCCTATAATAGTTACTAACAATTGACCCCTCTAATAAATGTCCATGAAAAAAATAACTTAAACTACTATTGTCATTCTTTCTCAATTTTCCTTCTTAGTTCCCAACTCGCCATTCTCGAATATTTCACTAATACCCCAAAAAAAAAAATATATGTATTAATTCCAAATGTCCGACATGAGGAATGCTCTGGCTAAAGTTTCGGAAATCAATTAGAATACTTGAAAATTAACTAAGGGCACCTTTTTTGTTGAAGATTCCTTGTAAAATCTCCTATCCTACTACACTTCATATAATTACCTAATGGGCTTAAGATCCCGGTTACATAATAAACCAATCCTTTTGGTGCATCAAAGCAATTAGCATTCCGTGCACAAGTCCAGACTATTTTCTGAATTTAAAGTCTTTGTATAAGCAAAATATATATGAATTGCTTACTTCTGATAGTAGCACAGATACTAGCAGATCAAGTGGTTCATCCAGTGTAACAATCACATTGTAAAATACCAACTTAACACTCTGGAATTTCATCCAAATAATCAAGACAAGTTATCTAAATGTCACATTGTTGTCATAGTAGACAAGTAGCCCAAACGTATCACTGACTGATTAGGAATCATTTATTAAATAACATTTTATCTGTTATTAGTCTATTCGTGACATCATCTCGTTTTCCACTCAAAACTGATATACCAAATGTTATTTAAGGACTTCGTCCATCTCATGGTACATACTTTAAAAATTAAACAAAATGACATGCATAGAAACTCTTAAACATAGAGACAACAACAAACAACTTTTATTCACATAGTAAAAATGTTCATATAAATTAGGTGCCCTAGGATACAAGCTCTAACAAAGTAGGATTGGCATATGGTGAAATGTGACTACCTCTGTGCATTAGTTTCATATGTATGGTGATATTGAAGATGACTGTCAAAGATTCAACGTGATGGTGCTCAATTGTCGAAATATTCTTATCCAATATAATGGATATTAGTGCTTGAAAACCCTTTTTATAAGAAACATTAAAATTAGACTTAAATTCCATGTCAATTTTGAATAAAATCTCTCCAATGCTTGTTTAAGTTGAATATTCTCTCATATTTTTTCTCATATCCATCAAAGTTGTAATATTTATTATAAGAAATGTGAAACTTCAACCATGTTCAAAACTCAAGGTTGTGGAAAAGTGTTCATGTTCATGTTATTGTCACATACAAAAATATTAGTCATAAAAGAGGTGAAATTATCCTTTAACATATCGAGCTACGTTTAGAATTGCTACTTTTACATTTTGATCATTAATGTAGAGATTTCTCGATTTTAAATATGATATGTTAGTATGGGTAGAAAATGTCAATGTTATATCCCTCATTACTTTTTGTTGATGACAAAGGGGGATTGCGCTTGGTGTTGCTCATAATATATGACATTGCACAAATCACTCCTTGTAAAAATAATTATTACTTGTCATTGTGCAAATCATTATGATACATAAAATAAACGTAATGTTTGACAATGAGGAGAGTAACATCGAAAGATAGTGTTTTGAATAGATTTATCCACACTTTGTTGATGACACATGCAGAGAAGGAGAAAATCATTGTTATTGAATGTTCAATGAGTTAAATGCAAGATAATTGGGTGGGATAATATTTCTTAATTGGTCAATTGGTTTGGTTTGAATACTAAAGAGGGCACCAACACACCATCACCGGATCCCATTAGAACTCCGAAGTTAAGCGTGCTTGGGCGAGAGTAGTACCAGGATGGGTGACCTCCTGGTAAGTCCTCATCCTCAGGTTTGGGGCACTGGGAAACAGCCTCTCTTCAGGTTAACACCCTGAACGGGGAAGGCTGCGTACATCCGGCCTTCAGACCCTGTGTAGGTGGGAGCCCTTGAGGTACTGGGTATGTTCAATCAATTGGTTTGAATGCTAACTTTGTTAGAAATATTGTGGGGTCATATTGTGGAATGGATATTCTTGGGGGTACAAATAATTGCATGTTTTTAATTTTATTCGAAAGCTTAGATAATGGATGTATGGTACTTCAAATTTTCATCTTTATAACTATCATTAGTGAGGCATTATATTTAATTGTTCTAACCTAGTCGAAATTGACTCATGAGAAAGTAAGAAAAATAAAAAATGGTATGTTGATACAAAGCATTTAAAGACAATGGATCAAGAGCAAAATAATCGAAGTTGAAGTGAAGATTAATCTACTAAGAGGGCAAGATTTGAGTCCACACTATTTATGTTTGGAATAGTGTCCTAAAATTCAGATTTATCTAGCAGATGTTATTTTATTAACGAATAAAATTGAAGTTCCAGTCGTTTTCTTATTAAATTTGTGCAAGTGAACATATATACTGCATGTGACTTTCTTTTGAGCATAGTCCATGAGATGGGCAGAGTCCTCAGATTACATTTTACATGTTTGTTCTAAGTGAATAATGACATTAAACCACAGATAAACTTGGAACAAATGGTATGGAATGTTATTTGAATAACTCGAGGTCATTGATAAGTTTGGACTACTTGTTTGTTAAGGCCATGACTCAACACTTTAGATGGCTTGTCTTTGTCACGTGGATGGAGATCCAAAAGTCTTAGGTTGGTGTATTTAATAAGATTGACACACTAAGTTAGACCATGTGGATTGCTTGTTTCTACACTACTATTGGAGATAAGTGGTTTATGTTATACTGTTTGAATAGTGACTCTCAATCCTAAGAGTATTCTGGACTTGTGCATGGAATGTTATTTACTTTGGTGTACTATAAGTAAGGTCTAGACAAATGACTGAATTCCCACATACACTGAGTAGCGGCGTGAAGTGTGATAGGGATCAGGTATTCAGTATAGAATCTACAGTATCTTATGAGATACATATGTCCTCTTAGTCGATTCACAAGTGTTTTAATGATTTGGAAACTTTGGCCAAAGTGTTCTAGGTGTTTAACACTTCGAATTTATACCATGAATATATTCAAATATAAATGAATTATTCAGTGAAGGTCGTGTAAATAACTAATGGAGAAGCCGTGAGAAGGATAATGGCATTATAATTATTCTTTGTCATTGACATCCAGTGGAAAAGTTGTTGTCATCAATATAGTCTAGTTGAGAGATATCGAATAAATGGTTTAATTATAGAATGCAGTGAGATTTATTCAGTAGAATTAAGTCTCATTAAATGGTAATTAAATTTTTTTCATGGGATGGTAATTAATTTAACCCATTTGGAGCTAGATTTAAATTGTCTCTAAGGCCCCAATGTAAGCATCTGTATTTATTTCCATCGAAAAAATATTAAAGAAATCATGAGATGAGTTAATTTAATTTTCCTAACATTATTAATGACATGAATAAAAGTTAAAAATTATAAAAAAAAAAATTTTTTGAAAATTAGTATTCATAATATAAATTTTTACATATAGGAAATAAAGCCAAAAAAATTCTTGAAAACCTGCACAGGGGTTGCAATCCATGACTATGTGGATGGACCAATTAGCGCCCAATGGTTGGTCCTAAGGGGAGGATCCACGCACTCGGGCATAGACAAATTAGAGCGTTCCACGTGGTAAGCTCTGGCACAGCCTGGGTACATTCCATGCCTCCAGGCGCTAACTAATCCAGCCGTGACACATGGCACACATTTTAAAAATAAAGGTGCACGATTTGAACTCCCGGTGAAACACTACATTTTGCTCATGTTTTAAACTGATATGGTGCATTTTGCAATTGATTTATTCTCGTCCAACATCAATGAATTTGTATTTTTCGCTCCGGTGTACTACTGTAAATAAAGATACCTATTTCAAAGGTTTGGCATCAGTTAAAAAAATTAAGAGTTTTAGAAAGTATTGACTCTCAGAGATCTAATTAGGGAGAAAATTTTCGGTTGAAAATTTACGTTCCGTAGTTTAGTATCTTTCGAACCCCACTCTTGGGGCGGCTTCAAGGTCATTGCATAAAAGGCAACTGGGTCTCCAGTGTTTAGGTTTTCTCGGAGTTTTAGCATTCTAGTACTCTTTATTATTGGCGCAATTCCTGGCATTCTTCTTTCCTTTTTTTTTAAGTTCTCATTTTTCTATTTATTTACAGTTTTTCTTATTATGTCATTTTTAAGTTCATATTACTGTTATGAATGCATTATAATAGAGGCCAGTAGATTTAAATCAGATATTTAAAATCAACCCTAGCTTTAAAATTAATCCATTGCGTTAACTTTATCAAATTAGGGAAAATTTTTGAAATTCGTCCCAACAATTGGTATCAGAGCAGGCCTTTGGTTACATTCATAATATACTTGTATAGGTATAATCGGAATAAATAGACTTGCAATTTAATGAAGTAGAGATTTTTCTAAGAAAAA
Organism: Simmondsia chinensis; assembly: GCA_018398585.1. NCBI lineage: Eukaryota > Viridiplantae > Streptophyta > Magnoliopsida > Caryophyllales > Simmondsiaceae > Simmondsia > Simmondsia chinensis. The sequence goes on from JAGTTD010000025.1 coordinate 8,733,061, forward strand.
AAGATTGTTTAAAGTAGATTACGAGATAACCTAAGTAGCCAATATGGATTCATTAAAAACTGCATACATATTATTCGTACAAAGAGATTGTGCGTATTAGATCATGATTTCAAAATAAGGCAAACTGATCTAACAAGATTAATTTTTATTTTTTTTAATTTAAAGAAAAAAGAAATCTGACACTAACGTCCGCACATATGGGAAATCGTACGGATTGGACCCCCCAGCCCCCCCTTAATATTTTTTAGACCCCTTTAACCATAAATAGACTCTTTTGGACAAAAATGCCCTCCCACCTCACCCCCCCATCCGTCCCCTCTCTCTCTCTCTCTTTCTCTCTCCTCATTTAATGCAAGGCAGGCAAAAGTACACTCTTTTGACCTTTCACTCTCCTTTTCTTCATTTTTTTTTTCCTTTTGAATTTTTTTTTGTCCAAAAAAAAATATAATTTCCAAATTTGCCCTTTCTTCTTCTTCCCTCCCAGACCTTGTTTAGGCGTGCTTGAAGTAATTAATAAAATCATACACTGGGTATGATTCCTTTTAATGGTGTAAAATGAGCTTATTCAGGTGTATCACAAGAAATTAGTGGTAAAAGACTTATCATACACAATGTATGATAGGTTATAATGGCATAAAATCAACTTTTGCTTTTTGTTTCAAGTAATTAGACGTACAGTTGGATGAAATCGAATCATACACTGGGTATGATGCGTTTTAATGGTGTAAAATGAACTTATTCAGGTGTATTCCAAGCAATTAGTGGTAAATGACTTGTCATACACAATGTATGATAGGTTATAATGGCATAAAATCAACTTTTGCTATTTTTTTCAAGTAATTACTGTTACAGTGGGCTAAAGTGGAATCATACAATGGGTATGATGAGTTAAAATGGTGTAAAATGAACTTATTCAGGTGTAGTTCAAGCAATTAGTGGTAAATGCCTTGTCATACACAATGTATGATAGGTTATAATGGCAAAAAATCAACTTTTGCTTTTTTTTCAAGTAATTACTGTTACAGTGGGATGAAATCTAATCATACAATGGGTATGATACTCTGAAATGGTCTAAAATGAACCTTTTCAGGTTTTATTAAAACAATTAGTGGTAAATGACTTATCATACATAATGTATGATAGGTTATAATCGCATGAAATCAACTGTTGCTGTTTTTTTTCAAGTAATTAGACGTACAGTGGGATGAAATCGAATCATACACTAGGTATGATGCGTTTTAATGGTGTAAAATGAACTTATTCAGGTGTATTACAAGAAATTAGTAGTAAATGACTTGTCATACACAATGTATGATAGGTTATAATGGCATAAAATCAAATTTTGCTGTTTTTTTCAACTAATTACTGTTACAGTGGGATGAAATCGAATCATACAATGGGTATGATACATTTTAATGGTGTAAAATGAACTTATTCAGGTTCTTTTCAAGCAATTAGTTGTAAATGACTTATCATACACAATGTAGGATAGGTTATAATGTCAAAAAATCAACTTTTACTGGTTTTTTCTTCTAATTACTATTACCGAGGGCTGAATCGAATCATACAATGGGTATGATGTGTTTTAATGGTGTAAAATGAACTTATTCAGGTTTATTTCAAGCAATTAGTTGTAAATCACTTATCATACACAAATTATTATAGGTGTTAATGGCATAAAATTAACTTTTGCTGTTTTTTTCAAGTAATTAGGGGTAAGTGGTCTGAAATCATATCATACACTGGGTATGATGTGTTTTAATGGTGTAAAATAAACTTATTTAGGTTTATTATAAGAAATTAGTGGTAAATGACTTGTCATACACAATGTATGATAGGTTATAATGGCATAAAATCAACTTTTACTGGTTTTTTCAACTAATTACTATTACAGTGGGATAAAATCGAATCATACAATGGGTATGATACATTTTAATGTTGTAAAATGAACTTATTCAGGTGTTTTTCAAGCAATTAGTTGTAAATGACTTATCATACACAATGTATGATAGGTTATAATGTCAACAAATCAACTTTTACTGGTTTTTACTTCTAATTACTGTTATAGAGGGCTGAATCGAATCATACAATGGGTATGATGTGTTTTAATGGTGTAAAATGAACTTATTCAGGTTTGTTTCAAGCAATTAGTTGTAAATCACTTATCATACACAAATTATTATAGGTGTTAATGGCATAAAATTAACTTTTGCTGTTTTTTTCAAGTAATTAGGGGTAAGTGGTCTGAAATCGTATCATACACTGGGTATGATGTGTTTTAATGGTGTAAAATAAACTTATTCAGGTTTATTATAAGAAATTAGTGGTAAATGACTTGTCATACACAATGTATGATAGGTTGTAATGGCATAAAATCAACTTTTGCTGTTTTTTTTCAAGTAATTAGGGGTACAGTGGTTTGGAATCGAATCATAAACTGGGTATGATGCTTTATAGTGGTGTAAAGTGACCTTATTTAGGTATATTAGAAGTAATTAGCAGTAAAGAGCTTGTCATACACAATGTATGATAGGTTTTATTGGCATAAAATCAACTTTTGCTGTTTTTTTTTTCAAGTTATTAGGGGTACAGGGGTCTGAAATCGAATCTATATACGTGTAGTTCAAGTTTTATTGGTGTATGATGCACTTCATACACGGTATATGATGGGTTATATTTGTGTAAAATCAACGTGTATTTGTGTATTTTAGTAATGTGTATTTAGAAAAAAAATATACATTTTGAGTATAGTAATCCATACGATTTTCCTTCAAAAAGGCCCTCCCATTCACCCCCCCCCCAACCCGTCCCCTTTCTCTCTCCTCATTTAATGCGCAGCCGATTACTGTACTTTAGCCTCTCTCCACTCCATTTTCTCTCTCTTCATTTAATGCAAAAGTACATATTTTTACTTTATGTCATGTAACTTGCTTCTCACTCTATTCCTCCCTTCTTCTCATTTCCCGCCCATTTACTCACCTCTTATTCATGGTATTTGTTACTTTTCTCTTTATCTGAATTCCCCAAGTCCATTTTTCTCTCATTTTTGTCTCAATCTGCTACATTGGGCCCTCGGAAGAAGAAGAAGAAGAAGCCATTTTAAGATCGTGTTTGAAGCTTCGTGGCATTGCTGTAGGTTCAACGTTGAGTCCTTACACACATTTCACGGTTTTCAGATCAGATACTGAAGGTAACATGACCATTTGCTGACATTGTCGTTAACGTATCCTTGTCCTATGAGGTCGGTGTGTTACAAGTCGTTTATGGTTTATGATTGGTTTAAATGATGTATTATAACTTTCTTTTGGTGTGTTTGAACTCATTAGTGGTGTATGATTAGTCATACATCGTGTATGATAGGTTTTAATGGTGTGAAATCAACTTGTTTAGGTGTGCTTCATGTAAATAGTGCTGTATGATCTATCATACACCGTGTATGATAGGTTTGAATGGTGTGAAATCAATTTGTGTTTGTGTATGTTAAGTAATTAATGGTGTATAATCAGTCATACACTGTGTAGGATTGGGTTTAATGGTGTATAACCAACTTGTGTTTGTGTGTATTAAGTAATTAGTGGTGTATAATCAATCATACACTGTGTATGATTGGTTTTAATGGTGTATAACCAACCTGTGTATGTGTATGTTAAGTAATTAATGGTGTATAGTCAGTCATACACTGTGTAGGATTGGGTTTAATGGTGTATAACCAACTTGTGCAGACGTTTTTTAAGTAATTAGTGGTTTATGAGCAACCATACACTGTGTATGATTGGGTTTAATGGCGTATAACCAACCTGTGTATGTGTATGTTAAGTAATTAATGGTGTATAATCAGTCATACACTGTGTAGGATTGGGTTTAATCGCGTATAACCAACTTGTGTATGTGTATGTTAAGTGTATAATTAGTCATACACTGTGTAGGATTGGGTTTAATGGTGTATAACCAACTTGTGCAGACGTTTTTTAAGTAATTAGTGGTTTATGAGCAACCATACACTGTGTATGATTGGGTTTAATGGCGTATAACCAACCTGTGTATGTGTATGTTAAGTGTATAATCAGTCATACACTGTGTATGATTGGGTTTAATGGCCTATAACCAACCTGTGTATGTGTATGTTAAGTAATTAATGGTGTATAATCAGTCATACACTGTGTATGGTTGGGTTTAATGGCGTATAACCAACCTGTGTATGTGTATGTTAAGTAATTAATGGTGTATAATCAGTCATACACTGTGTAGGATTGGGTTTAATGGTGTATAACCAACCTGTGTATGTGTATGTTAAGTAATTAATGGTGTATAATCAGTCATACACTGTGTAGGATTGGGTTTAATGGTGTATAACCAACCTGTGTTTGTGTATGTTAAGTAATTAATGGTGAATAATCCATCATACACTGTGTATGAGAGCTTCAAAGGGTGTATGATGAACTTATTTTGGTGTCTTTCAAGTACAGAATGGTGTATGGCTTACCATACACCGTGTATGATAGGTTTGATTGGTCTAGGATGAACCTGTTTTGGTGTCTTTCGTGTATAGAATGTGGTATCCTTAACCGTAGACCGTGTATGATTGCTTTAAAAGGTGTGTGATGAACTTGTTTATGACTGTAACGCAAATCATACACCATGTATTCTTTCTTAAAGTAGTGTTATTTGTGTATTATGGTTTTAAACCAATCATACACCGTTTTTAGTGGTTTCAATGCTGTACTTTCATTCCACCCTAGTGTGTTTCATGTCAATTTTGCTTTGATATCATGTTTTTTTCTTGTCCACAGTAATGGGTGATGCTGCTATTGCATGCGTTCTGTACGGTGGCTACTTTAGGGAGAGGGCAAAGTACGCTGGTGAAAAATTGGCTTATATTTTTGTGGATGAGAAAACTGACTTCGCTGGTTTGCAAAGGACTGTGGCGGAGGTGATTGGTGCTCAGTTGGATGCGGGTTCAAAGATGCATTTTCAATCTTTCACCGCTGTGTTGGTCAAGGTACGTGGCTATCCAATTACAGCCCTTGTTGATGAGTGTAGGCTACTGTTGCAGAGGTGGTTTCACGAAAGAAGAGCCAAGGCTGAAGCTTGCATCAGTAAAATGTCCCCCGACGTCAAAAAAAATTACAAGACAGATTCAAGTTAGCAAGAACGATGACGGTAAGCTCCGTACATATTGTCTTATTTTCTCATATTTTTGTATTTTGCATGCACCTTGGTTGTTTGACGCGTTTGTCTATTATTGTGGTAATGCAGATATTGCGAGCTGATGATCATACGTTCGACGTCATCGATGGGGAGAAAAACTTTGTAATAGATATGTCGCTCTGGACATGTACCTGCCGCAGGTTTCAGCTTGAGCAGCTTCCATGTGAGCATGCGTTAGCAGTGGTACAGCACAGTCCTTATGCTCTGTACGACTCGTGCTCGCCGTACTACAGTAGAGAATATTGGTACGAGTCGTATAGAGGTGTCGTCTACCCGATGCCACACATAAGTGACTGGCGTATCCCTCGTGATGTAGCTGACATGAATCTTCTTCCACCCGACGTTAGAACCTCTTCTGGGAGGAGGCGGAAGAGGAGGATTCCGTCTGTCGGTGAGGAGCGTGTTCATCAAAGGTGCAGTCGGTGCAAGGAACACGGGCATAACCCATCCACGTGCAAGAATCCAATTGCTCTGCATCCTAATGGCGAATGCACCTCATCCAACTCTGGCCGTCCATCTCAAGTCCCTCCTCCAAATTAACTTATAGTCTTCAAATGTATAAATTTTACTTGTGACATACCTATATAATTTCGTTTTACTATAGGATTTACATTGTACATTACCATAGGATTTACGTCGTATCAAGTGTACTGAAAATTGTCGGAAGGTTGTGATGTGTACGTAATAGGGTAATGAAAAATGTGTATATTTCCATACTGTTGTATATTCCTATAATGAAAGCTGTCAATGAATTGATTTGAAGTTGGTCCCAATTGCGTGTTCTAAGTGGTTGATGTATTTTTCAAGTGTGTTACGATGTATGTCGACATGCGTGGATGGTGTATCGCCACACGTATCAGCATCAAAGGTAAGTCATACACCACTAAGTAGTTGAAACACACTTGTAGAAGTTGATTTCACACCATTAAGACTTGTCATACACTAAGTATGGTAAGTCATACACCACTAGGTAGTTAAAATACACTTGTACAAGTTGATTTCACACCATTAAGACTCATCATACACTAAGTATGGTAAGTCATATACAACTAAGTAGTTGAAACACACTTGTACAAGTTGATTTCACACCATTAAGGCTTGTCGTACACTAAGTATGGTAAGTCATACACCACTAAGTAGTTGAAACACAGTTGTACAAGTTGATTTCACACCATTAAGACTTGTCATACACTAAGTATGGTAAGTCATACACCACTAGGTAGTTAAAATACACTTGTACAAGTTGATTTCACACCATTAAGACTCATCATACACTAAGTATGGTAAGTCATATACCACTAAGTAGTTGAAACACACTTGTACAAGTTGATTTCACACCATTAAGGCTTGCCGTACACTAAGTATGGTAAGTCATACACCACTAAGTAGTTGAAACACACTTGTACAAGTTGATTTCACACCATCAAAACTCATCATACACTAAGTATGGTAAGTCATACACCACTAAGTAGTTGAAACACACTTGTACAAGTTGATTTCACACCATCAAGACTCATCATACACTAAGTATGGTAAGTCATACACCACTAAGTAGTTGAAACACACTTGTACAAGTTGATTTCACACCATCAAGGCTCATCATACACCACTAAGCAGTTGAAACACACTTGTACAAGTTGATTTCACACCATTAAGACTCATCATACACTAAGTATGGTAAGTCATACACAACTAAGTAGTTGAAACACACTTGTACAAGTTGATTTCACACCATTATGACTTGTCATACACTAAGTATGGTAAGTCATACACCACTAAGTAGTTGAAACACACTTGTACAAGTTGATTTCACACCATTAAGACTCATCATACACTAAGTATGGTAAGTCATACACAACTAAGCAGTTGAAACACACTTGTACAAGTTGATTTCACACCATTAAGACTTGTCATACACTAAGTATGGTAAGTCATACACCACTAAGTAGTTGAAACACACTTGTACAAGTTGATTTCACACCATTAAGACTGATCATACACTAAGTATGGTAAGTCATACACCACTAAGTAGTTGAAACACACCTGTACAAGTTGATTTCATACCATTAAGGCTTGTCATACACTAAGTATGGTAAGTCGTACACCACTAAGTAGTTGAAACACACTTGTACAAGTTGATTTCACACCATTAAGACTCATCATACACTATGTATGGTAAGCAAAACACTACTAAGTATTCGAAACACTATAATTGCCACAACCATCAATGAAATTGTGTACCAAGCAATATAAATGCCCTTGTTGATTTATATGGATGAGGCTGAGCGGTTGGGTTGGTTGGTGGTTGAACATTGAATGTTCAGGGGGTTATAATGGACTACAAAGCAAGGCATTTAATAACCTCAACTACTACCTACTTTATCATACTCCTCTCCCACGGTTCTCCCCCTATAAAGGGATGAGATGGACAGGAAGCCAAGCATATACGGTCCTCAATATATCGACCCGTTTAAATTCCTAATGTAAGTGGCTCTAGCAGCGGCGGTGGTGGGCCAGTGACAGCTGAGACACAAAGAGAGGTGGCACTTCTACGGGTCATGTTTCATCAACGGCCTACCAAGCAATTAGTGGTGTATGATCAATCACACATGGTGTACGGTGTACGATGAGTCGTAATGGTGTGAACTTCATCCGCATGATAAGGATCTTGAACTTTGTATGCATGCAGTGGATGCACTTTACAGACAACATATGCAGAGGGACAACTGTATGTAGTTCCAGCAGTTATATATGTCCAGTTTGTCATGCAAATTGTATGCAGGGTTTTAATGTGTGTCAAGTTCTACGTATCATACACAGTGTATGACGAGTTTTATGTATGGTAAAATCACGGGCTGTGCATGTATTTTTAAGTTTGTTGGAAATTATTGGTGTCACACCATTAATACGCTGTGTATGATGAGTTATATGGGTGAAAAATCAAGTTCTACAATTGCGTTTTAGGTACTTAGTGGTGTATAACCAATCATAAACGGTGTAGGATGAGTTTGAATGGTTAATAACAACCTTTGCACGTGTGAATACATCAATAGGAAAATACAACAACATTGAAATATCTGTAAACTTACATACAACTTTCAATATAATGAATACAATGTAAATCCTTTGGTACAAGTATACATTTTTATTACAACATTTGAAAATACATCAATAGGAACATACAACAACATCGAAATATACAATATTACATACAACTTTCAATATAATGAATACAATGTAAATCCTTTGGTACAAGTATGCATTTTTATTACATACAACTTTCAGTATAATGAAAACAATGTATAATGAATAACATAATTTTATGGACATGCATGCAATTGAAGCCGTTTATTCCTTCCGTGTCTGTACAAGTGTACGGAAGTATACAGCCGCAATTTCCCCATCTGCTCTTGCGTGCATTGGGAGATGCTCAGTCCTTTGGTAAGCAAAAACTCTATGAACTTTACAACAAAAATTCCACAGTCTGACCTGCAGTTAATATTAATACAGATTTCACAGTCAGAAATTGTACATCATTGCAAGTAATGACTATTTTGCATCCACTTCATAACAAAAAGTCCAAATGAACGGAATAGTAAAATTGCATGGGAAGTAGATGTCATACCCCCCTTGTTGTGGACATTCATTCCGTTTGTAAGTTACCGAGAAAGGCTTGCCCTTGAACTGTATGAGGTCCTTTCGGACATCCCAAAAATTAACCAACGCTAGAGCATGTGGAAGCAATTTTGCAATTGGTTCCACATGTTCTAATCTTGCTGCCCTGGATTTGGCGGCGTACAAGGAATCAAATACCTATATCCGCCAATCATTAAGATGGATGGCAGCAAGGAACCAATGTTGATTAGGTTGATTAATGGGCATGTATATCTGATCCACGTTGTGGCAGCTGACCCCATACGTGGCATCCCCGGCAAGGAACTTAATGATCAACGAATCAAAGTCAGTAAAAGCTGACTCAAGCGGGATTCCACTGTTTTGAATCTGTTTTAGTAGGGGTCCAAATTGAGGAGCAACAGTTGTGTCCGCGCATGTTGCCCTCTGGTCGAATTGCTTTGGCCACTGATGTTTCTTCTCCAAAATGTAGTGCAGAATTACATCCATTTCCTGCGATTCAAAACTAATTAGTTGAGACAAGTTGATTTTACACACATAAATAAGTTCATTTTACACAGTTGAACCCTATGACTAATCATACACCACTCTTTATTCAAAACACACTAACACAGGTTGATTTTACACCTTTAGCATCAACCATACACGGTGTATGACTAGTAATACAACACTTACTTAATACACAATAACATAAGTAGATTTAACACAGGTTGATTTTACTTATTAGTTGACACACGGCAAAACTATCATGATGGGAAACATACCTCATCAGTAAGCCAGGCGTCCTCGTTTCTCAACCGATACCAAAATTGACCCATCGTCACAGTCAAAACAGAGAAATCCATTCGTTGATCATTAGGTAACGGAAAGGGGGTCTTCAAATCTCTGTAATATACAACACCAAGCACGATATATAAGCATACCATAAGAAAGATGATTTCAGACCACTGTAACAGTAATTACTTGAAAAATGAGCAAAAGTTGATTTTATGCCATTAAAACCTATCATACATTGTGTATGACAAGTCTTTTAACACTAATTTCTTGTAATAAGCCTGAATAAGCTCATTTTAAACCACTAAAACGAGTCATACCCAGTGTATGATTCGATTTCAGACCACTGTAACAGTAATTACATAAAAATAACTGCAAAAGTTGATTTTATGCCATTAAAACCTATCATACATTGTGTATGCCAAGTCATTTACCACTAATTGCTTAAAATACACCTGAATCGAATCATTTTACACCATTAAAACGCATCATACCCAGTGTATGATTCGATTTCAGACCACTGTAACAGTAATTACATAAAAAAACTGCAAACGTTGATTTTATGCCATTAAAACCTATCATACATTGTGTATGCCAAGTCATTTACCACTAATTGCTTAAAATACACCTGAATCGAATCATTTTACACCATTAAAACGCATCATACCCAGTGTAGGATTCAATTTCAGACCACTGTACCCCTAATTACTTGAATAAAACAACAAAAGTTGATTTTATGCCATTATAACCTATCATATATTGTGTATGACAAATCATTTACCACTAATTAATTAAAATACACTTGAATAAGTTCACTTGGTACCATGATAGTGCATCATACACAGTGTATGATTTTCTTTCAGACACCACTAATTACTTGAAACACACCTAAGAAAGATGCATTCTAGAAACTTTTACATACAAATTATCAAAAAGCATCGTGCAAAATCACACTCACTTAGCGACCGTTGCGTGGAAACTTTTGTAAAAATCTTCAAATCTTCTATGTCTTTGTCGGAGGGAGGCTGGAATGGATTGAAGGGCAGAACTGGCTCCGGTCTAGGATGGGTAATTTTTGCCCGTTTGCTCTTACCCTCCGCAGTCCATTCCTCACCTTTGTACTTGGGGTTTGGCTTGGGGTCCCTCCTCTCTTGCCCCAAACTACACACTGTCTCGGACAATGTCAACAAGTTTTCAACGCCTTCGACATGCGGTGACGATGGTTCCTCGAAGACATTTTCCTCGGCCCTAGATGGCATAGCACATAGCAAAAGTCAATAAGCATCAACATGCATGAAAACATAACAAATTGGGACACTAACAAGGAATCTAGTGTCTTACCCAGTACGTACAGGAGAAACTATTATGGCTTGCTCAATCGGGGATGGATGAGCGGAAGTCGATGAACATAAGTGCGTCGATGCGGCCTGCGCTTGACGGTCTGAGAGCAGCTCCTTAATCAGTGCATCCTGAGCCTCAAACCGTCGTTCGTACATTTGCAGCATTCGCTGGTGCGCTTCAAGCTGCATCCGTACCATTTGCACCTCTTTATCCATCACTTCGAGTCTCTCCATAACCTGCAATAAGTCATCCAAATTGGCATAATCAGCAAATTTGAATAATGTAGTATCCACACGGATAAAAATACGATTAAATAAACACAAAATAATTCATCATACCGATTGGTCCGCCGAATTGGTTGACGTAGGACACGGGTCCTCCCTGGATGCCGGCAACGGAGGTTGAGTTGCCAATGGTTGTGGCTCCTCACCAAGCTCTGCTGGCATTGCCATAACAGGAGATTGAAACCCCTCCTCAGCATCCTCAGCATAGGGAATGCCTTGTAGATTAGGCTGACCGGCTTCCGCACTCGTCAGTCTAATCGGTTCGGCATTCAATTGCTGATCAAAGGAAGATACATCATATACACGTTAGTAAAATTACAAAACACACTTCTAACCCAAAATATATGAAACATACAGTAGTAAAACAATAACAACATAGTGTATTTATTACCTGATCAAATACCGTTGAGAGCAGAGCAGAGTACGGAGCCTTAACGGACATCTTCCAGTTAAGGATCCGCCCAAGAGGCTGGTCGCCAACCCTCACCGCCCCAACCTTGGCAAGTTCTGGAAGGGTTTCCAGGGAAAATATGGAAACCACATCGTAGAACCCGTGGACGGAGTAGGTATTCTCCAAACCGTGGTGCATTCTTGCAGCGAAATCCTTGAGCTTCCGCACCAAGAATTTCCAGCTCAAGGATCCCCATGCAACACGATTGAAAGAGTCCACATCGTCCACGAGGGCCAGGATGTTCGGGTCAATGCCCGTTCGCTTGCGTTTGGCGAACAGTAGACCCTCGACCAGGTACGCAACAGCAAGCTTAACCTGGTCCTCCATGATGGAGCAGGTTCTGCATGCATCAAAAAGCTGCTGCCTAGTCATCCTCCCCCTCATGCCATACTTGGCAACCAGCCTGTTGGGACCACATTGTACATCTTCCACACCGGCATATCTCAAGCCGGTGAGAATGCAAAACTCCCTCCTCCCAAGGTGCACTACCTTCCCACCAAATAAGAATGATAACTCCTCGGGATTGGGGTTGGCCACCTGGTGGAGAAGGACAACGTGAATGAGACTATGGCGGAAGCTGACATTGGTCTCACTCAGCCCAAGCAGATGCCCGACAGTGTATTGTGAGGCAAGGGCAAGCTGTAATGCAAAACACTTTTAGTTAATATGGTATCATAAATGTCATTGTCAAAAGTCAACATAATTAAAATGGATACAGTGTCAAACCTTGGCTTCGTCGTCCTTTAAGATTTCCTTTATCTCCGTGACAACCTTGGTTGACAAACCTATTTGGTTGATTTGGAGGAATTTCCAGAAACCCCTCGGGAAAATGTAATCAACCTCAACGGCAGGACGGCTCTTCCTACGTGTGTAAAATGCCATCTGAAATAAAAGCAATACACCATTAACTGAACACAAACAGACACACTTTGGTTCTACACCATTGAAACAAATCATACAGAGTGTATGATTGATTATACACCACCACTAATTACTTATAATACACAAACACAAGTTGGTTATACACCATTAAAACCAATCCTACACACTGTATGGTTGCTCATATGAAACATGCAGAAGTTCATTATACCACAAAGGTCGATTTTACGTGAAAAAAAACCACAAAACATGCAGAAGATCATTTTACACAAATAAAAAACACTAATCACAAAGCCACTAACACCAAAACCCTAAACCCTAACAAATACTATGCACTATGTTCATGAAATGGTACGAAACAAACGGATATAATACATTGGAGCACCAAAACCCTAAACCCTACAAAAATAACTCTTACTCACCTTCGAAAATGGTGATTAAAGACTGGAGCAGCTATAGATCAAGGATGAAGGTGTGAAAACAGAGGTCAGACCCACGGGAACGACAATCGCAGCTGAAGTAGAGGAGAAAGAGGATGAACAAATTCGGAAAGAGGAGAGAGAGAATGAACGGGTGAGAGAAAGAGGAGAGTGACTGGTGGCTTGTAAAACAAGTTGCTTATGGGGAAGACAGAAAGGCGGGAAGGGGTTTTACAGCTGTAAGTAAATGAGGCGAGAGTAGGGGTACGGATGGCATTAAATGAGGAGAGAGAAAGGGGACGGGTTGGGGGGGGGGGGGGGGGTGAATGGGAGGGCCTTTTTGAAGGGAAATTGTACGGATATACTCAAAATGTATATTTTTTTTCCAAATACACATCCCAAAAATACACAAATAAACGATGATTTTACACAAATATTACCCATCATACACCGTGTATGAAGTGCATCATACACCAATAAAACTTGAAATACACGTATATAAGCAGATTTCAGACCACTGTACCCTTAAATAAATGGAAAAAACCTGCAAAAGTTGATTTTATGCTATTAAAACCTATCATATATTGTGTATGACAAGATCTTTACCGCTAATTACTTCAACTATACCTAAATAAGGTCATTTTACACCATTAAAATGAATCATACCCAGTGTATGATTCGATTTTAGACCACTGTACCCCTAATTACTTGAAAAAAACAGCAAAAGTTGATTTTTTGCTATTATAACCTATCATACATTGTGTATGATAAGTCATTTACAACTAATTACTTGAAAAACACCTGAATAAGTTCCTTTTACACCATTAAAACGTATCATACCCATTGTATGATTCGATTTCATCCCAGTGTAACAGTAATTAGTTGAAAAAACCAGTAAAAGTTGATTTTATGCCATTAAAACCTATCATATATTGTGTATGACAAGTCATTTACCATTAATTTCTTGTAATACACCTGCATAAGCTCATTTTACACCATTAAAACGAATCATACCCAGTGTATGATTCGATTTCAGACCCCTGTACCCCTAATAACTTGAAAAAAAACAGCAAAAGTTGATTTTATGCCAATAAAGCCTATCATACATTGTGTATGACAAGCTCTTTACCGCTAATTACTTCTAATATACCTGAATAAGGTCACTTTACACCACTATAAAGCATCATACCCAGTTTATGATTCGATTCCAGACCACTGTACCCCTAATTACTTGAAAAAAAACAGCAAAAGTTGATTTTATGCCATTACAACCTATCATACATTGGGTATGATACGTCATTTACCACTAATTATTTAGAACTAAACCTGAATAAGCTCATTTCAAACCATTTAAACGAATGATACCCAGTGTATGATTCAATTTCAGACCCCTGTACCCCTAATAACTTGAAAAAAAACAGTAAAAGTTGATTTTATGCCAATAAAACCTATCATACATTGTGTATGACAAGCTCTTTACTGCTAATTACTTCTAATATACCTGAATAAGGTCACTTTACACCACTATAAAGCATCATACCCAGTTTATGATTCGATTCCAGACCACTGTACCCCTAATTACTTGAAAAAAAAACAGCAAAAGTTGATTTTTAGCCATTACAACCTATCATACATTGTGTATGACAAGTCATTTACCACTAATTTCTTATAATAAACCTGAATAAGTTTATTTTACACCATTAAAACACATCATACCCAGTGTATGATACGATTTCAGACCACTTACCCCTAATTACTTGAAAAAAACAGCAAAAGTTAATTTTATGCCATTAACACCTATAATAATTTGTGTGTGATAAGTGATTTACAACTAATTGCTTGAAATAAACCTGAATAAGTTCCTTTTACACCATTAAAACACATTATACCCATTGTATGATTCGATTCAGCCCTCTGTAACAGTAATTAGAAGTAAAAACCAGTAAAAGTTGATTTGTTGACATTATAACCTATCATACATTGTGTATGATAAGTCATTTACAACTAATTGCTTGAAAAACACCTGAATAAGTTCATTTTACAACATTAAAATGTATCATACCCATTGTATGATTCGATTTCATCCCACTGTAACAGTAATTAGTTGAAAAAACTAGTAAAAGTTGATTTTATGCCATTATAACCTATCATACATTGTGTATGACAAGTTATTTACCACTAATTTCTTATAATAAACCTGAATAAGTTTATTTTACACCATTAAAACACATCATACCCAGTGTATGATACGATTTCAGACCACTTACCCCTAATTACTTGAAAAAAACAGCAAAAGTTAATTTTATGCCATTAACACCTATAATAATTTGTGTATGATAAGTGATTTACAACTAATTGCGTGAAATAAACCTGAACAAGTTCATTTTACACCATTAAAACACATCATACCCATTGTATGATTCGATTCAGCCCTCTGTAACAGTAATTAGAAGTAAAAACCAGTAAAAGTTAATTTTTTGACATTATAACCTATCCTACATTGTGTATGATAAGTCATTTACAACTAATTGCTTGAAAAGAA
The DNA here is from genome assembly GCA_018398585.1 of Simmondsia chinensis. Taxonomy (NCBI): domain Eukaryota; kingdom Viridiplantae; phylum Streptophyta; class Magnoliopsida; order Caryophyllales; family Simmondsiaceae; genus Simmondsia; species Simmondsia chinensis. The sequence goes on from JAGTTD010000025.1 coordinate 8,748,592, forward strand.
CCTGAATAAGTTCATTTTACACTATTAAAATGTATCATACCCATTGTATGATTCGATTTCATCCCACTGTAACAGTAATTAGTTGAAAAAAACAGCAAAAGTTGATTTTATGCCATTATAACCTATCATACATTGTGTATGACAAGTCATTTACCACTAATTTCTTGTAATACACCTGAATAAGTTCATTTTACACCATTAAAACGCATCATACCTAGTGTATGATTCGATTTCATCCCACTGTACGTCTAATTACTTGAAAAAAAACAGCAACAGTTGATTTCATGCGATTATAACCTATCATACATTGTGTATGATAAGTCATTTACCACTAATTGTTTTAATAAAACCTGAAAAGGTTCATTTTAGACCATTTCAGAGTATCATACCCATTATATGATTAGATTTCAGCCCACTGTAACAGTAATTACTTGAAAAAAAAAGCAAAAGTTGATTTTTTGCCATTATAACCTATCATACATTGTGTATGACGAGGCATTTACCACTAATTGCTTGAACTACACCTGAATAAGTTCATTTTACACCATTTTAACTCATCATACCCATTGTATGATTCCATTTCAGCCCACTGTAACAGTAATTACTTGAAAAAAATAGCAAAAGTTGATTTTATGCCATTATAACCTATCATATATTGTGTATGACAAGTCATTTACCACTAATTGCTTCGAATACACCTGAATAAGTTCATTTTACACCATTAAAACGCATCATACCCAGTGTATGATTCGATTTCATCCAACTGTACGTCTAATTACTTGAAACAAAAAGCAAAAGTTGATTTTATGCCATTATAACCTATCATATATTGTGTATGATAAGTCTTTTACCACTAATTTCTTGTGATACACCTGAATAAGCTCATTTTACACCATTAAAAGGAATCATACCCAGTGTATGATTTTATTAATTACTTCAAGCACGCCTAAACAAGGTCTGGGAGGGAAGAAGAAGAAAGGGCAAATTTGGAAATTATATTTTTTTTTGGACAAAAAAAATTCAAAAGGAAAAAAAAATTGAAGAAAAGGAGAGTGAAAGGTCAAAAGAGTGTACTTTTGCCTGCCTTGCATTAAATGAGGAGAGAGAAAGAGAGAGAGAGAGAGGGGACGAAGGGGGGGGGGGGTGAGGTGGGAGGGCATTTTTGTCCAAAAGAGTCTATTTATGGTTAAAGGGGTCTAAAAAACATTAAGGGGGGGCTGGGAGGTCCAACCCGTACGATTTCCCTTACTTTAATGTACATGGCACAGACCTTTGCAATTTTTATTATTCCAAATTTTTTTATGGATGTATAGACGGCATTACTAGTTTACATAATAATTAAAAATTAATTTTCTATTAATTAATTTAAGTCTTCGAATAAGATTCTAAAATTGATTATGTGATAATTTAATATTTTAGAATGAGATTCTAAAAGATATTATGAGATAATCTAGGTTGTAAATGCAGGTTAATCAAAAACCACTAGTTTATTGAAATCCTGTGGGGGCGAGGTTCAATTGTTCAAACCTCATGGTCTCCATTACTAGTCTAGCAGCATAGTAGATCGATAGACCTCCCTACGGATGATGTTAGTTTACAAGTTATGGGGTTAGACTTCTATTAGGATTAACCAAAGAGCAAAGAAGCGATGCCATCACACTGTCATGGAGTATTACATGTATTTGTACAGAAGTTTAGGGAGTGGTTTACACTTAACTAGCGTGATACATTAGCTTTCCCAAGGAGCTATATTGTGTTATGTTATAGGCTAAGGTAAAGTGGTAAGTTAATCATGTTTCACAATAAAACCTGTTAATTGAGAATAGTTCTCACTCAAACTAGTTTTGTGCAACCTTGCTACTGAGGAGGAAGGAGTGGTGTGTTTGGGTCATCATTGCATGCATGATAGTATAGTTTTGTGAATACCGAACTGATTGTAGTTGATAAAATAAAAGAATAGATATCTTTGCATTATACATGACACTTGTTACAGTTGCACAAATGTTTGCATTTACAGTGTTTCAAAATAGATACGGCTGGTGAACTTCACTCGATTCTAATGCATAATGTACTCATTGGACCAAATTGCTTCGCTTGGAAAAATAAGTTGGACATAGTTATTACTCACAAGGGTCTTTAATTTGTTCTCACTGAAGCTTGTCCACCAATGCCCATTGCTAATTCTAAAGCTACAGAAAAAGAGCATTACGAACACAGGTGTGAGGCTAATAGGTTAGCCAATTGCTATATATTGACCTCAGTGTTAGAAGCACTTAGGCCTTGAATGTTTGAGAAACAAACAGCAACTGAGATGATTCAACATTTCTGAGAAATGTTTAAGGAGTAATATAAAGTAGCGAGGCAAGAACTCATAAAGAAGCTGCTCAACATGGCGATGTACGAAGGAATGCCAGCTGAGGAACACATCATTGAGGGTCCAAAAGTAACCTGGGAGGGAAGAGAAGAGGGGGGGGGGGGGGGGGGGGGGGAGATGAATTGGGTTCCTTAGTAATAAAAGGAAAGTTAAATTTATGAACATAAAATTAAATTAAAAGACAGACATTAAATATGAAATGACAAAATAAAGGCAAGAATAAAAAAGATGCACAAATATTTTTATAATAATTCACTTCCAAACCGAAAGCTGGTCCACTTATCTAGTGACTACTCCTTGTCACTTGAGCTTTTAACTAACTTGATGATCCTTTTGAAAATCAGGCTCAGGATCAACCTTTACAACTGGTCTTTCTGTATGTAGGCTCAAGACTCAACCTTTATAAATGATCCTTTTGTGACCGTGGGGTTAGGATCCAACTTTGACAATAAGCAATGTAAATAAAGTAACGGAAGAATTAAAGCAATAAGACTTTTAACTGTTTAAGGCGTGAATGAAAAATTGCTCACGCTTAACCAATGCTAATGATATACCAATTAAGCTCAATGACAAGCAATAAGAGAACAAGTGATGCTCAAATAAAAACTTTAGGCAAAACTTAAAATCACACCGTTAAAGCACAGGAATGTAATAGAAATTTTATCAGACAATGCTTGGGGAGTTTTGGATGATTTGAACTGAAGCATTCAAGCTTTATTAATGGGAAAATGAAGGCCAAGGGGAATTCAGAAGGTTGGGAAAATGATTAGGAAAGAAATTAAGTCAAAAGTAGTCATTTTGAGCTTTTTTGGTCTATGTGACGACACACAGCAGATCCCAGTGGATACTGTAAGCTTGTGTGTCGACATATACCTTTTGTGTGTCAACACTCAGCATGCTTGGGTGGACTTGCACATTTTTGATCAATTTTCTAGATTGATGGGATAATTTTACCATATTAGCTAAGTTGATTAATTGATTGCCATATTAGCTCAAATTTTTGAAATAATTTCCACTATATTAGCTCAAATTTTTGAAATAATTTCCACTTTGCTTTGATCATAAGGATAATTGATGGCCTAAATCAAGCTAAATGATCACCCATTTAAATTTTAATTTATTTGATCATGCATTTTTAAAATACTAATCTTGAAAAAATATTTTAATTGATAAGCTAGATTGGTTTAATTTTAACTTGAATATTTTTTGAAAAATTTGAAAATTAATTTTCAAAAATATTTCAAAGGCATTTTTGTTAGAGCATCACATATCAATATTGAGACTTGGACTTAATTGATATAGGCATTTGGACTCGGATCACATTTTCTTCAATTTAGATGAATCTTCTCTTCAACTTTGATTTCTTTTGCTTTTAATTCATCATCTTAGAAAGCTTCGCATCAACATGATTAACCTTGACTTTCCTAGCTTTCTTATGAGTCACTTAGAAACTAGATTAGAACAATTTAAACACAATAACTCACTAAATGGTTGTTATCATCAAAATTACAATATAAATGGCTTTAGGGCCAGTAATCTCCCCTTTTTAATGGTGGCAAATATTTTGTGTTTTCTCTTGGGAACATGAAAGTTTACCGTAAAAGTATGCACTTATTAAAGCATACATATGGCCGTGAACTTATGGAGCAATTTATATCAATGATTAAAGTTCAAACTCAATTGCTTCCCTAAGTTGATACATTTTAAGAATCATATATTCGATATATTAATATCATCATCATTTTCAACATTTCTCAATCAAATACATAATTCATGCTATAGTGGATGCATTCTTGGGGTTAGATGTTAAATTAACTAACACCTAGAATCGTCTTTATGACATTACTAAGCATGAATGCCATACACCAACACACTAATTTTTCTCCCCCTTTGTCATCAACAAAAACATGAGATTGCAGATAAAGAAAGTGCCAATAAGAGCATTTATGAACACAAAAAAATGGTACACATTCAAATAGTCATAACATTGCATCACTTAAAGTAATGTTGTACAATAATGAAAATGTAGCCCCAAATTTTGAAAGAAGAAAAGAAAATAAATCCAAGGAGTAGGGGGTCTTTTTCTACATGATAAAAAATCTAAAATATTTTGGAATGTAGACCGTGTTTCTTGTCAGAACTCCTTAAAGTTTGAGTTTGAGATAGACACTTATTCTTCCAGAGAACTAAGTCGGTCACATACACTCCTTCTTTTTCAAGGTCCTGGTTGAGGCTCATCCTCATTAACCCCATTCCCTTTGTCAAAATCTTCCTCTTCCTTGTCTCTAATTTCATCTAGTTCTTCTATCCTCTTAACTCCTTTTTGTTTCTTTACCCATTTGTTATTTTTAAATTCGAAACCCATCTTTTCAAAGATGTCTTAATAGAGTTATTTTGATAAGGAATGGGGTTTGAAAAGAATCAGCTATTTAAAATGCTTTGAAAAACACAGGTAAGAAGCATGCCACAAGCGGGATTAGTCTTTCTAGAATGAATATGAAACATGAATTTTAAGACTAAGTCCCCAAGATTAATTTTCTGTTCATTTAGAAGTCTAGATAGAAGGAAGAGATGTAAGTTTGAGACTCAGGTGAAGCCACCCGATCTTAGAGTAATGTTCATACAAATTAATTTATGTGCTAACTTAACAACAACTCCTAAATCATTCGAGTTGAGCTTCCTTGGGTTAGAAAGTGGTATGTCACCCCAAACTTGTCTAAGTAAGAAGTGGCGGCGAGATTCAGGGAGTAGAAATTGGTGGAGCTCTTGGGAAAAAAATAAAACCATCCTCTACATTAAAATCAAAAACCAAGCAAATCATTTATATAAGATGCATTAAGCTTGAATTCTTAACTTGAAACAGCTGAGAATAATTCTATGGGAGTAGTTCTAGAAATTTGAAAGTTGAAATAAAATTCTTGTAAATCTGGATATGCCTGTTCCTTTACACAACAAATTTCTACCCAACCTACTCCTTCAAATAAAGATAATAATAACCCCAAGTTATGTCTCCTAACCCAAGCCCAATCTGTGAATCTCCCAAATAACACTTTCTTTTTGAGGAAGGGGTTAAGAGGAACTTAACGAGCTAAGACCCTGAGAAGAAGAAGCACCATCCGTGTTCTCGAATTTCTTCTTAGACGTGGTGTCCGACCTCTTTGTGCGACCTATGACTTAAAACTTGAAGAGATTAGGAGAAAGAAAGAAAAATTTCATGGGTGCGATTAAGGTTTGGCAGAAAGAGGTGAAATTTTGAGATTTGCCTAAAAATTGTTAACGAGAATGAAATGTTAGTAAAGATAAGAGTATTTTTAACTTGGAAAAGCATAAAAAGTGAAGAAAAACAAACAAATTTGAGAAAAAGTTTATGGGTTCAGTGTTGGTGTAAGGGTTGGTGAAAAAATTGACTTTTTGACAAAAAGATGAGCTTTTGATGTTAAAATATTGGTCGAAGCTTGATTTATAGTAAAACTTTGAAGGAAATTTGAAGAAAATTGATGAGTTTTGGAGAGATTTTGAAGCGAAAGAGGATAGGATTTAAGAGAAATGAGAGAGAAGTTGAAAGAGGGCAGATGAAGTGAGGTGAAAAAGTGAAGAAAGGGGAAAGAGAGGGTCTGTGCTGCATTGTTCGGTAGACCCGTGATGCTCCCCTGTGAGTCGACACACACAAATTGTGCGTTGACACATAGAAACAGAGCAGCATTACTGTTGCACTGTGTGTAGACACAAAGATCCTGTGTGTTGACACATAGAAGACCAAGCATGCCTTTCTTTTTTCTCTGTGTGTGACAATTTTTTTTTTTTGTTAAAAACATAGTCTGCGTTGGATAAAATTACTTGGTCTGTTGGAGCTCTTTTATGTTGAGTATTAAAACTCAATGTTAAATGCAAGCAATCAAAGTCAAGTAATCAAATTGCACGAGCCAATTCCAGATCTAATATCACAAAAAATTTCTTCACCTAGAGGTTCAGTAAAAATGTCTGCTAATTGGTCGTAGGTGGGAACAAATTTCACAATGACATATCCCTTAAGCACATGATACCGAATGAAGTGATGTCTAACCTCAATATGCTTTGTTCCAGAATGTTGAGCTGGATTTTTAGTTAAGCATATAGCACTAGTATTATTGTTCATTATTGGAGCATGGTCAATATTAAAGCCATAGTCATTAAATTGATGCATTAACCACAACATTTGCGCACAACTTCCACATGCAATATATTTGGCCTCGGCGGTGGACAAAGCAACGAAAGTTTGCTTTTACCTAAACCATGACACCAAAGTGTGACCAAGAAATTGACAAGTATCACTAGTCGATTTTCGGTCTATTTTGTATCCAGCAAAATCCACATCACTATATCCAACTAAATCAAAGAAATCAAATTTAGGGTAAAACAGGCCTAAGGTAAGAGTATCGACTAGGTATCGAAATATTCTTTTCACAGCACACAAATGAGATTCCTTAGGACATGCTTAAAATCTAGCATAAACATACATTGAACAATATATCAGGCCTACTAACAATTATGCCTCCGTATAGCGTTTGGTCAAACTTTTTACCTTTTTCATCCATATCTAACTTAAGAGTTGAGCTCATTGGTGTTGCTATGGCCTTGGAATTTTCCATGCGAAATTTCTTAAGTATTTCCTTGATGTACTTGGCATGGTTGATGAAAATTCCTTCCTTGCCATGCTTGGTTTGCAATCTAAGGAAGTAATTGAGTTCTCCAGTCATACTTATTTCGAATTTCCTACTCATAAGATTTGCAAATTCTTCACAAAGAGATGGAATAGTAGCACCAAACACTATATCATCAACATAAATTTGCACAATAAGAATGTCATGTCTAGAGTGTTTGATAAAAAGTGTGATGCCAACCTTTTCTCTTAAAAATCCATTTTGCATTAAAAGGGAACTCAATCTCTCATACCAAGCTCTAGGACCTTGTTTCAATCCATAGAGAGCCTTTTTGAGTTTAAACACTTGGTCGAAAAATTTGTCATCCTCAAATCTGGGTAGTTGTTCAACATAAACTTCTTCTTCAATAAGACCATTTAAAAATGCACTTTTTACATCCATTTGAAAAAGTTTGAAATCTGTAAATGAAGCAAATGCAACAAGTGTCTAATAGCTTCTAGCCTAACAACGGAAGCAAAGGTTTCCTCACAGTCCATACCTTGCTCTTGGTTATAGCTTTTAGCTACTAACCTTGCCTTGTTTCTTACCATGTTACCTTCCTATCCTTCTTGTTGTGGTAGACCCACTTGGTACCGATGACTTCATGATATTGAGGTCTGTCCACAAGTTCCGACACATCACTTCTCTTGAATTGGTTTAGCTCTTCCTCCACTGCCATTATGCAATTTGCGTCATTAAGAGCTTCTTTTATGTTCGTGGATACTTTAAAAGTGATGAAAGTGGCTAAATGACAATATTCTGTTAATGCTTGCCTTGTTTTTACACCTTTAGAGGGATCACCAATGATTTGACTTATTGGGTAATCCTTCAAGTATTTCCAATCTCGTGGTAAGTCTTCTTCTTTGGGTTCTACATTTTGGTTATCTCCTTTTGGTTCATCCATTTGAGCTTTATGTGTATCTTTTACTTACTCCTCGGATGAGTGTGTGATGTTTATTGGTTTGATTACTATATCATCATTATCACGACGAGTTCTAGAGGATGGGACATTAGTTTCATCAAAAACTACATGTATAGACTCTTCTACAGCCATTGTCTTTTTATTATAAACTCTATATGCTTTGCTTTTTAAGAATGAAAATATCTTCATCAACTCATGAATCAAATTTGCCAAGATTTGTTTTGCCATTGTTGTGAACAAAGCATTTGCACCCAAAATGTTTAAAATATGCAATGTTTGATTTTCTACCTTTATAAAGTGCATATGGTGTTTTCTTTAAAATTGGCCTTTTTAAAGCTCGATCTAAGGTGTAGCAAGCGATGTTAACGGCTTTGGCCAAAAACAATTTAGGCAAGTTATTTTCACAAACCATGGTTCTTGCCAATTTTTCGAGTGTTCTGCTTTTCCTTTCAACCATTCCATTTTGTTGAAGAGTACTAGGTGCCGAAAAATTGTGTTCAATTCCAAAGTAATCACAATAATTTTCAAAATCGTCATTTTCAAATTCCTTTCTATGATTACTTCTAACAAAATAGTTTTCAAATTGTTTTCATTTGCACCTTTTTTCAAAAATTTTCAAATTTATCAGATGCTTCACTCTTATGAGAAAGGAATAGGACCCAAGTAAAACGTGAGTAATCGTCAACAGTTACAAGTCCATATTGCTTTCCATCAAGGCCCAAATGACTAGTGGGACCAAACAAGTGTATATGTAAGAGTTCAAGATACCTTGATGTTGAAACTATATTCTTGGGTTTAAATGAAGATCTAGTTTGTTTGCCATATCACAAATATGATCTTTTTCAAATTTCACCTTTGGTAATCCTCTAACAAGATCATTTTTTAACAGTTTTAAAATCAAATCCACACTAACATGTCACAATCTTCTATGCCAAATCCAAGGATTATTTTCATTCAAAACACTAAAACACTTTAGTGAATCAACACAATCAAGATTAATCATACATACATTTTCACATCGTATACCAACAAGAAAAATTTCATTTGTTTTAGCATGTTTAACTATGCATCTAGATGATTCAAAGTTTACACAATAGCCTTTATCACATAATAGACTAATGCTTAGAAAATTGTGTTTAAGATCTTCAACAAGTAAGACATCCTTAATGCAAGGAGAAGAGTTAAAAGCAACATTACCAATATTGATTGTTTTTCCTTTCTTATTGTCGCCAAAAGTGACATTTCCTTTTATTGGCATTAGTGAAGTGGACTTGGATTTATCTTTGGTCATGTGTCTTCAACGCCCACTATCCAAGTACCATTTTTTGTTTTTTCTTTAGATTTTCATACACACCTATCAAGTTCAAGCAATAAATGTTATTCTGAATTGTTTTCCAATCCAACCATTTCAAGGCCCTTTAAGAAAAGCATTGTGTTGTTTTTTTAATTTTTGTTATTTCTTATGCAACTCTTGAAAACCAACAAGAAGTTCATCATAGGATAGATCTTTTACCACATCTTCTTCAATGCTATCATCATCAATAGCCGTGAGACAGAAGTTAGCTTCTTGCTGTTCACTTTCTTTATTGGAATCATCATCGTTATCTTCCCAAGCCACAAATGATTTCTTTCGTTCTTCCTTTTTGTCCTTCTTTTGAACTTGTTAAAGAATTTCGTATTTATTAGCATAGGACAATCTCTTTTGAGATGTCCGATTTCTCCACACTTGTAGCAAGTTGGTTTATCTTTGGAGGAAGATGAGCCCCTTTTAAATTTTTTTTTTAAATCTCTTCTTTTCAAGATGCTTGTAAAACCTTTTTGCCAACATAACAACTTCATCATCACTTTTGTCACTTTCGTCACTTTGAGATGATTTAAATGCTATGTCTTTATTTTTCTTTTGTTTTACTTCTTAAAATTCTTCTATGTCAATCTCATGGTTCATAAGATTTCCAATTAGTTGATCAAGTTATAAGTGGAGAGGTTATGAGCTTCTCGAATAGCGGTAACCTTGCCTTACCATGAAATAGGAAGACATTTAACTTGCTTCTCGTTTGAATGCATTTTCCTAAGAGCTTGGAGCTTGTTAGTAATATCGGAAAATCTAGTGTACATCTCTTTTATTGATCCTTCTTGTTTCATTTTGAAAAGTTTGTAAGCTCTTACCATCATGTTTATTTTTGAATATTTTACATGGTCTGTACATTCATAGGTGACCTCTAGCTTGTCCCAAATATCTTTTAGCATTTGAGAACCGGACACATGATTAAAGACATTTGGGGCAATAGCACACAATAGTAGATAATGAGCTTTTGCACTTTTTGCAAGTTTTTCTTTATCATCTTGCATAAGCTCATTTTCCTCTTTTTCAGTAGTTTTCTCCCCTTGTTTCTTTGAAGGTACATAATCACTTTTTTTTAGTTAACCATAAATCAAAATCAATGGACGTAATGTAAAGTCTCATTCTAAGCTTCCAATAAGGGAAATTTTTCCCATCAAAAAGAGGAGGCTTGTTGGTCGATTGACCCTCGGCTAAGATCGGAGTGAAGGTTGCCACAGGATCACTCTGAAGTGGTTAGACCCAGAAAAAATTAGAGTACTAGCTTTGATACCAATTGAAGGTCCAAAGAGTAACCTAAGAAGGGGTGAATTAGGTTCTTTAGTAATGAATGGAAAATTAAATTTATGACCTTAAAATTAATAAATGTGAAATGGCAAAAATGAAGGCAAGAATAAAAGTGATGCACAAAGGTTTTTTTATAGCAGTTCACTTTCAAATTGGAAGCTAGTTCACTTCTCAAGTGACTACTCTTTTTCACTTGATCCTTTAACTAAGCTTGATGATCTTTTTTAAAATTAGGCTCAGGATCCAATATTTACAACCGGGCTTTTTGTACATAGGCTCAAGACCCAACCTTTACAAACGATGCTTTTGTAACCGTAGGGTTAGGATCCAACCTTTGCAATGAGTAATAAAAATAAAGTAACGGAAGAATTAAAGCAGTGAGACTTTTTACTCTTTCAAGAGTAAATTGACAATTTATAAAGCTTAGCCAAAGCTAGGATATGCCAATTAAGCCCAGTGATCAACAATAGAAGAACAAGTGATGCTCAAATAAAAACTTTAAACAAAACATAAAATCAAACCGTTAAAACGCAAGAATGTAAAAGAACTTTTATCGAAGAATGCTTAGAGAGCATTGGATGATTTGAAAAATGAAGCATTCCAGCCCTATTTATAGGCAAATGAGGGCCAAGGGGACGTTCAAAAGGTTGGAGGAAAGATTAGGAAAGAAATCAAGTCAAAAGTAGCCGTTTTCAGTTTTTTCGCTCAGTGTGTCGACACGCATCAGCTCCCGGTGGCTATTGTAATCCTGTGTGCCGAAACATACATTCTGTGTGCCGACACTCAGCATGCCTGGGTAGATTTGCACATTTATGATCAATTTGCTTGATTAATGGGATAATTTTACCATAATAGCTAAGTTTATTAATTAATTGATTGCCATATTAGCTCAAATTTTTGATTAATTTCCCACTTTGCTTTGATCGTAATTATAATTGATTGCAAAAATGAAGCTAAATCATCGCCCATTTAAATTTTTATTGACTTCATCATGTTTTTTTAAAATACCAATCTTGATACGATATTTTAATTGATAATCTAGATTGATTTAATTTTGACTTGAATATTTTTAAAATAAAATTTGAAAATCAATTTTCAAAAATATTTTGAAACATTTTTGTTGGAGCATCACATATTAATATTGAGATTTGGACTCAATACATATATCCTAATCCTAAGTCCTAGACAATAAAAATAAACAATGTTAAGGTGCTTGGACTGGGATCACGTTCTCTTTAATTCAGATGAATCTTCTCTTCAACTTTGATCTTTTTTCCTCTTGATTTATCATCTTAGAAAGCTTCATATCGACATGATTGACCTTGATATTCCTAGCTTTCTTATGAGTCACATAGAAACAAGATTAGAATAATTTAAACACTATGACTCACTAAATGGGTGTTATCATCAAAATTACAATATAAATGGCTTTAGCGCCAACAATCATGAATTTAATGGTGTGTTTTTCTGAACTGGAAATCATCGGAGTTGAGTTTGGCAGTCAAACGAAGTAGGATGTCATCCTCAGTTCTTTATCCATCTCATTCACTCAGTTCAAAGTAAATTTCTGCATGAACAATAAAAACTATTCACTACCTAAACTAATAAAGAGCTACAAGAAATAGAAAACATGATATGGGGCATGAGAAGTGCCCAGGAATTTGGAATGAGGAGCAGTTAACAAGTTAAAGGAAAGTGTTTCCTTTTCGGAGAAGCTGGCCACTGGAAGAGGAGCAACACTAAGTACTTAGCTTCTCTTCCTGCAAAGACAACTAAGCCATCTGGTAAAGATGTGTTGATATCTCACCTTGTTAAGCCATGCGCGGTTGAGAGTCCACCAGGTTGCTGGAGTGTTAACTTAGGTTCAACTGACCATGTCTGTAATATATTATAGGGGCTCATGCTAACCAGGAGGTTGTATGATGGAAAGTTGTATCTGATAGTTGAAGATGATATAAAAGTAGTGGTCTTAGGTGTAGGAGATGTTAGCTCGGTCATTTGGTAGAGTTTTGATTTGAGAGGATTCATTATTTGTACCTGCACTGCTCAGAATTTTGATTTCTATATCTCGTTTAATGTATAATGGTTATCCAGATAATTTTGGTTGTGAACCTATTATTATAGAAAAAAATTATTTATTTACAAAAGTACATGTATAAATGGTTTATTCAAGTTGTTTCTTGATTAAAACTCTGATATTTGTTTAAATGAATATAACGCAAGCTCACTTGTTCAATCTCCTTAAAGAAAACGCCCTGAAAGGGATAATGCCTACCCATGGCTCCAATATTTAGGTTACATTAATTCGAACATGATCCAAAGACTTGTGAAGGTTGGACTGATAGAGGCTTTGGACTTAAAATAATTGCTAGTCTGCAAATCCTACATAAAAGGAAAGATAACCAAGTGTGTCTATAAGAGTAAAGGCAACGAGGTTAGTGACTCACTTGAGCTGGTTCCCACAGTTGTGTCTGGATCAATGAATGTTCAGGCAAAAGGTGGGTATGACACTACAAGAAAACTAGTTTCTAACGACCAAAAATAACGACTGTAATTTTTTTTTCGTCATTAATATTTTGTGTGTAGTGCTCATAACGACAGGTACTAAATAATGTCGTTAATTCTTGCTCACAAACTGTAGTTAACAGGTTGTAAAATTTTGGTCAGGAAAGTTAAAATTAATTAATTTTAAAAAATTAGGCCCTTTTTTAATTATGTTATTGCCATTTTTTTTTCTCTTGAATTTTCTAATTAACATTTCACCCACCCATACCATAATTCAAGTTCGAAAATTAAATAACATCCTAACTAATACTTAATTCAATATTTTACTCTTTCTGTATATTTCAGTTATACTTGATAATTTTTTATTTTAGATACTAAAATATAATTTTGTAATTAATTAAAAAATATAATAACTGTAATAATTTAACAAAAGAGACGTTAAGTAAATTTTGGGAAAAACCTTTTCCCTCGCTTCGTTCCCTCCATACCCACGCATAATCTCTTTCCCAATAAACCCTAACGCTTCACAAGTCTCCTCCTCCTCATTTGAACTCCACGAGCAGCAGGGAAGCAGCGAAGTAGGGAGCGATTCTTCGTTGGTACTTCGTGAACTAGTTGCATAGCAGTGAAATCGAACCTCAAGTGATTAATTAGCAACCTTGATTCCATTTTTTTACTATATTTATCTATTGTACCAAGATTTCAAATTATTGTTTACTAGAATGACAAAGCTTTAAAGCAAATTTGTCTTAATTTGTGGTAATTCGTGTTGTATTCGCTGAATTTGTAAATTAGTTGGTAGTTCGTTTTTGTTGTAAGCCCATGTCTATTGTTCGTTGGTAATTAATAGTCCTAACTTGATTCTTCGCTGTATTGACCCACTATACCCAGAATTTGTTTGGTTTTTGCTAGATTGAAAAAGCTTCAAAACAAATTTGTCCCTTTTATATTGTTAGTTCATGTTATGTTTAATGAATTAATAAATTAGTGGGTAGTTCATGTTTGTTATAAGCCCATGTCTGTTGTTCGTTGGCAATTAACAGCCCTAATTCAGTTCTTTGTTGTATTGACACATTGTATCCATATTTGAATATTTTTTGGTAGAGTGTCAAAACTTCAAAGAGAATATGCCCTTTTATATTGGTAGTTCATGTTATGTTTGCTGGATTAACAAAATAGTTGGTAGTTCGTGCTTATTATAAGCCAGTGTCTATTGTTCGTTGACAATTAACAGCCCTAATTTGATTGCTTTTCAATGTAAATGACTGATTTGAACACATATGTTAGACCTTGCTTTTAGAGTGTATGATTAGTTATATACTAGGACATATAATTTATACAGATAATAATTTTGAGATTGTTTTTAACATTGCCCCTGCTGTTGACATTCAAATTGAAAATTGTGTTGAAACATCTACTAATTGAATTGAACTATGCTTTTTAATTATATTCTTGACATTACTTATAAGAATAGGGTGCCTTAAAGACAATGGATGCATTTTGTTCATGATCGGGTGAGTTTAACATATCAAAATGGAGTTCAAAGTTTTTTAGATTATGCCGAGGAAAGAAAAGGGAGAACTTTTGCCTGTCCATGTACTAAAGGCAACCTACATGACTCTAGAGATCGCGAATGGGCAAGAGTTCATCTTCTTCTTTTTCTTCTTTCTCTTTTTTTTGCCCATAGGTTTCGCTTATGTATGCTGATATATTCATTAAGAATACATTATTGAGTTGGAATTGTTGTGGATTTGGACATTGTGATTAATTTCTATGCGGAGTTTGAGAATGTTGTTGATTTATGACTCAGATTGTGTACTATGAAACTAAGAGATAGAAATGAGATCAATTATCATACAACATATCAAGATCACAATGCAAGATCATCTACTTATACTAGCGCTAATACATTGCACTTGGACACTAGACTCAACTGACTTATCTAACCCAAGCCGCCAACATCGACTTATTCCTAACTAACTTTTGACCAAGACCAACTAACCAACTAACAATTACTTCCTATTTACATCACTGCATTATTAATATCTCCCTATATCTAGAATCATGACAATACTCCCCCCTTTAGAGATTCTTGTCCTTAAGAATATTCTTTGAGAGCATTGAATTGTAGAACTTTTCCAGTGATGCTGGAAACTGCTGAATTTGCAGCTGGCGAGCACTTGCTGTTGCAAAAATGCTGCTGGTGTTGATGTTAACCTGAATATGATTTGAATGAAGTAAATCACAAATTCCTATAGTAGTATGAGTTGGATATGCACTTCAAGAACTTCTATGCATTTGAAGTCCAAGCCATAGTGTCCTCCAATTTGGTGCTGCTGCAGTATGAATTCAACACTATGCTTTCCCACTTAAACAACGCACCTTGATACTTAAGTTCAATTGATCAATTGTCACACCCAACCACTTGATTCTCGTAATAAACCAACTAACTGAATATTAAATCCAAGCTTAAGTTGTTGTTTTCCTTGAAAACCAAATTTTACTGAGGTCTAATTTCCTTTATGCCACCAAATATCATGAAGTCTCACTTATGGATGTACCGTTAAAGCATGTCCCTTACTGCTAGCTCGATCAACACAATTCACTAATTTAATGTCCTGCTGCGTTTTATGCCTACTTTCCCAAATGACAAGAAGTTCCTCATTAAATTATATAGGAGCTTCTCATAACCGAACCTTTGATTCCATTCCCGTGATTGTAGGCATGTCTTCATTCTTAGTCCTTTCCTCTTGATGTGCATTACCATCTACCAATTTCTAAAGGCCCATTTGGAGAAAAATTTTCTTTTGTCTTCCCACTTTTTTTACGAACATTGAAAAATTGAATCTATAAGCTACCACAATAGTCATAGATATATTTTGCCATGTAGCTGAATGAATACAGATGCAGCATGATTCCTTGAGGAATAGGTCACATATGCTTCAATTTCTAAGGTAGATATTGAATTGCCTTCAATTTCTTCAATATAACCATAGGGATTAAGGACATGGTAGAGGATGTCTTTGGTGATAGGATAAAGAACATTCTTAATTTTACCAATAGCGTAGCATCTTTGGAGGATTGGGAAGATTGAGCATTCATGTTGACAATGTGTACTGCAAATCCTTCGTAGAAACCAGCTCAAGTGTAATGAGATACTGAATTAGTGCTTTTATTCACCAGAATCCGGTTGTGTGAATGTGCTGTAGCTACTGCAAGTTCAACAGATCTGTGAAGTAGCACTAATGAAATGTAACAAGTGTATTTAAATGAGTCTAGACAGCAACAACAGAAATGCACTCAGCTGGATCTAATTTCTTCAAGCACAGAACAATCGCTGAGATGCTGTAGCTAGCTTAAAGTACATTTAATTGATAGACTCAATCTTAACACTTCAATTCAGAACTTCGTATAACTAATCACTGAATTCAGCTCTGTTTTACTCAAAATTCATTATAGTTGATCCAGGTAACTACCGTGCTAAGCTACTATCAATATGGAGCTTGTGTTTGATCGAAGTACCAACAATGCCAAGCTAAATTCAAATCATTTTGTCAAGAATTGAACCAAGAATTCAAGTGCTCAGATCTTAGGCACTCAATCCGATCAATCACTGCTGATTTAGATCGGTTCAAATCTGAACCATGAGATCAACAGCAATGGATGCAATTAGGTGTCAACTTACTTGAACTCAAGTTGTTACAACTAAATTGAAATGATTCAACTCAATTGGAAGCAATTCGAAAGCTCTGATACCAATTGTTATGATTCAAGATCAAACATGAATCATAACCTCGGTTAGATGGTGAATTATACTAGAAAAGGATAGTTTGATATGAGAAAGAGGAGAATTGGTTGAGAATAAGATGAGATTAAGAGAGATTAAGTTGAGATTGAAGAGATTAGAGAAAAGAAGTTAAGAGAAATGGTAGAGAAGTAGAAAGAATTGGAATTAAGAGATATAAATGAGATCAATTGTCAGTCAACATGTTAAGATTACAATGCCAGATCATCTACTTGTGCTAGAGTTAATACATTGCACTTAGACACTAGACTCAACTGACTTACCTACTCCAAGCCGCCTACATTGCCTTATTCCTAACTAACTCTTGACCAAGACCAACTAACAAACTAACAATTACATCCTATTTACATCATTGCATTATTAATATCTCCATATATCTAGAATCATGACAATTTCACTTTATTTTGAGCCTACATCTTGCTAGATCTTTTGATGTGTCATGGCATGCGGGCTGTATTTTGTTTTGTTTTGGTTTTGGTTGTCCGTTCTCCTGGGACCAAATTGGTAGGTGCATCCTATTTTATATTACGAGTTTTTGCTTTTATCAAGAAAAATGTCACCCTTCAGTTGTTTAAAATTGTTGATGCATTTGGATTATATGATTGAGTTTTATATAAGTTTGAGATTTGTAGATTTAGGACTTCGTGTTTTAATATGCAGTTAAGAGTTTGCAATCATTTTGGTATTCATTAAGACCACATTATTGAGTTGAGTTATTTGTAAGTGTTTTTGAGTTTGGACTATGTGATTGAATTTTAGATGGAGTTTAAGAATATTTTGAATTTGTGACATTGTGATGTGAGTTCTATAATGTGGAGATTAGGTTTGCGATTGTTCTATATTAAAAAGCATAGGAATTATTTCCCTTTTAACTAATTTTATGTTGATTACTTTAATATAGTTTTTATATGTTTTATTTTTTGTTTTATTGTTGGTTGGTGGTGTGTCTGTACTATTGATTATTAATGCTCAGGTGGCAAGAATTTCCTAACATTAGAGTTTTTTTTTTTTTTTTAAGGTGTTGGGAGATTGCGTTGCAAATTCTTGTTTTTGTTGTAACTTTTATTTGTGAACCTTCGTCGGATTTGTAATTTTTGCTAAATTATTGGGTGATGAATTTTACGCTGCACACTTTTAGTAGTTTTTGTATGAAAATTGGATTTTGTGAGTACTTGGATATCTAAGTTTCAGTAACATTTTTACTTTTTACTAGAATTCGTTGCAATATTGAATGATATGTAAGAGTTATTTTTGTATGGTTATACAGTACTATTCTATAGGTGTTATAAATGAATTGAAATGTTGTTATGCTACATTTATGTATAGGTGCTATGAACAATCCAAAAATTGTCCCTATATAGATGTATAGATTTTGTGGACAACTAGAAAATTGTCATTATATTGTATAAATGTACATGTATTTTTTGAATGTATACAATGTACCATATGAATGTATAGGGTCTTTAACGTCAATAAATTTTTTCTTATAATTGCCCTTGATGGGAGAAGCATTTTTAACAACAACTTTTTTTTTTTATCATTAATTGGTAAAAAATGTTTTAATGATGGTTTATTGTTGCTATTTTTTTTTACCAACTATGGTCTATAGTGCTGTTACTATTTTCCATTAGTAGCAAGAAAAGTTTAACGATGGTTTTTATTGTCGTTAGAACTTTTTCTTATATGGCGATAAATATTTGTAGTGACGGCAATTGTTGTCGTTATTAATTAAATCCTTAACAATGGTGCTACCTAAAATTAAAGACTTTACTTTTAGCGACAACTTCTGTCGTCGTTATTGATTTCACTTTTGACGACAAGCATAGTATATCATCGTAGATGCTTTTTAACGACGGCTCATTTTAGCGATTATCGATCCCAGATAGTATTATCGTTGAAAAAAATAAACGACGATAAACGACTGGAAGTTTCCCCCCTCGTTAATATTATTAACAACGGTAAACTACGCTTTTAACGACGATAATAACTATCGTTAATGACCTTTTCCTTGAAGTGTGAGTACTTCATCATGTTTACTAATAATTACTTAAGTGTGATGTATTACCTTATAAGACATAAGTCAGACTCTTTTGAAAGTTCAAAGTGTACAAAGCTAGAGTTGTAAAGCAATTACGTAAACAAGTTAAGTCACTTTGATCAGATCGAGATGGTGAATATTTTTGGGTGAGTTTCTGGATTTCCTTACTGCAAATGGTATAGGATCTTAGCTTTCTGCTCCAGGTATGCCATTGTAGAATAGTGTTGCAGAAAGAAGGAATAGGACATTGTTAGAGATGGTAAGATCCATAACGAGTCATGCTACTTTACCAATCTCTTTTTAGGGCTATCCCAAAAGAACAAGGGTAGTCTTTATTTACAGTTCTTTGGATTAAAAGATTTTTGTAAGTGCAAATGTGAAATATTTAGAGGAGGATTTTATAGTAGACTACAAATGCAAAAGCAAAGTAGTGTTAGAGGAATTAAAAGAAAAAGTTGCTAATTCTGAATAACTCAACACAACTTCAGGCATAGTGGATGCATTAGATGCACCTACTGATAGGGTTAAGAATGTTCTAGGTATGCTTGAGCCTAGGTGCCGTGGGAGGATTGTCAAGGAAGCTTACAAGTTCGTTGCGGGAGCCTTAATGGTTGACTGTGACATTGAATCTGATCCTCTCAGCTACAATGAGGCAAATAAAGATAAGGATGTTGACCAGTTGGCCTTAGCAATTAAATCTGGGATAGGATCTATGTATTATAATTAGGCATGGGATATTGTTGAGGCACCTGTAGGCGTTAAGCACATTGGTTGTAAATGGGTCTATAAGAGGAAAAGAGGAGTGGACGAGAAGGTAGAGACTTTAAGGAAAGGCTGGTTGATAAGGGTTTTTCCCAAAAGGAATCAATCGATTATGATGATACCTTCTCACTAGTAGCCATGCTGAAATCCATAAGGATACTCCCATCCATTGCATCTCATTATGCGATTTGGAAAATGGAAGTCAAAATGGCCTTTTTGAATGGTTGCTTTGAAGACATCTATATGGTGCAACCAGACGGTTTTATTAGCAAAAATCATGAGTATATGGTATGCAAACTGAAGAAGACCATATATGTACTGAAGCAAGCGTCATGCTCATTGAATATTAGATTCAATGAAGCGATTAAGTCTTATGGTTTTGGGGAATTGGTTGATAAGTGATGTGTTTACAAACGACATCAAGAAAAAGTAGTGACTTTCATGGTATCATATGTCAACGATGTACTACTCATTGGGAATGATGTATGGGCATTATTAGCTGTAAAAATTTAGTTGTCAGGTTAGTTCGATATGATGAGCTAGAGATTATATGTTGATCTATCAATGTGACGAACCGGTTTCAGTTGGCTATACTGACACAGACTCCCAGTAAGATAGAGATGCCGGATGTTCGACGTCTGGGCATATATTTACCCTTGGAAAGGGAGCCATTAGTGGGAGGAATGTCAAGCAATATTGTGTTGTTGACTTCACCATAGAGGATGCATACGTTGAAATTTTAGAAGTTGGAAAGAGGACATGTAAGTTTAGATAGAGTTATTAACTTTGCTATGACTTTAGCTTAGTTGACCTTTGGATCAATCATAGAAGGGATGGGTATAAAGGTAGTAATAAATTGAATTTATGACAAGTGGGAGTTTGTTAAAAATAGTTTCCTGAAATCCAGATTTGTACTGCAAATGTTATTTTATTACTGTATAAAATTGGAGTTTCAGTCGTTTCCTTATTAAGTTTGTGTAAGTGAGCATATATACTGCATGTGGTTTTCATTAAAGTATTGTCCATGAGATGGACAGAGTCCTTAGATTACATTTCACATGTATGTTCTAAGTGGATAATAAGAGTAAGCCACAGAGAGACTTGGAACAAATAGTATGGAATGTTATTTGAATAACTCGCGGTCGATTATAAGCATAGGCTACTTGTTTGTTAAGATCATGACTTGACACCTTTGATGACTTGTCTTAGTCATGTGGATGGAGATCCAAAAGTATTAGGTTCGTGTATTTAATAAGATTGGCATACTAAGTTGGGCCATATGGATTGCTTGTTTCTAAACTACTATCGAAGATAAGTGACTCATGTTGTGCTGTTTGAATGAGGGCTCTAAATCCTGAGAGTATTTTGCACTTGTGCATGGAATGTTAGTTACTTTCGTGTACTATAAGCAAGGTCTAGACAAACGACTAAATTGTCACATACATTGGGTAGCGGTGTGAAGTGTGTCAAGGATCAAGGATTCAATATTGAATCTATAGTCTCGTATGAGTTCCAGATGTCCCCTTAATTGATTCACAAGTGTTTGAACGATTTGCAAACTATTGCCAAAGTGTTCCAAGTGTTTGACATTCGCAATTTATACTATGAATATGTTCATGTATAAATGAATTATTTATTAAAGGATAAGTCAATAACTAATGGAGAAGTTGTGAAATAGATAATGGTAGTAGCTATAATTATTCTTTTTCATAGACATCTAGTGGAGGCGTTGTTATCATCAATACATTCTATTTGGGAGACATCGAATAAATGGTTTATGTCTAGACTACAGTGATATTTATTTAGTGGAATTAAGTCTCATTAAATGGTAATTAAATTTTATCATGAGATGGCAATTAATTTAACTTATTTGAAGCTATATTTAAATTGCTATAAAAAAATATTGAAGAATTTATGAGGTGTGTAAATTTATTTTGCCAAACATTGTTCATTAGGTGAGTAAAAGTTAAAAATTATAAAATAAAATAAATTTCAAAAATAATGAATTCTTACATGTGAAAAAAATACAAAACAAAAAAAATTTAAAAACAAAAAATAGCTGAAAAACTAGATAGGGGGTACGCCGATGGACCAACTAGCGCGTGACACGTGTCACGCGCAAGGTGGCATTGATGGGAGGATCCGTGCTTTCAGGTGCCGACCAATTAGAGCATGGCTCGTGGCCCGCTCTAGCACATGCTGGGCACGATCCACGCCTTTAGGCGCCAGCCAATCAGGCCGTGACAATTAGCACTCATCTTGAAAAATAAAGGTGCACAATTTGAACTCTTAGTGAAATGTTGAATTTTTCTCTTGTTGTCAATTGATACAGTGCGTTTTTCAATTGATTTGTGCTAGTCCCACATCAAAAAATTTGTATTTTTTTCGCTCCGATATACTATTATGAATAAAGGTACCTATTTCCAAGGTTTGGGTTCTGTTCAAAAAATAAGGGTTTTATAAAGTGTTAACTTTCAGAGACCTAATCGGGGGGAAAACTTTACGTTGAAAATTTTCTTTCCGTAGTTTAATATCTTTCGGAGTGCGCACTATGGGTGGTTTTGAAGCTATTGCGCAGAAGGCAGCTAGGTATCAGTTTTCTAGGAGTTTTATTATTGTGGTACATTCTTTATTCTTTGAGCAATTGTAGGTATTCTTCTTTCCTTCTCTTTTAAGTTTTCACTTTCCTATTTATTTATAGTTCTGCTTATTATGCCTTTTTTAAGTTCATGTTATTGTTATAAATATATTAGAGTGGGGGCCTATAGATTTAAATAATGAATTTGAATTTGTAGATCAAAAATTAGGAATTTTAAATTGACCATAGGTTTAAATTAATGAGTTTTAAACCCTTCCATTGTGTTAACTTTATCAAATTAGGAGAAATCTTTGAAATTTGTCCCAACAGTTTATACCCAAAACTCATGGGAGTTGGGACGACACCGTTTTGGAGCAAAGCGTCACACGCTTATCACGTGAGACTATCCTCGAGAGATATAAGGCGGTTCGATGTTAAGATACAGGCTTCTTGGGCCCAGTTGCTTGAGTAGTTTAAAAACCGTTCAAGGGTATTAGCCACTTGATGTGGTTGAAGGGTAAAAGATGTTCAAGCTTGAGGGACGTCCTAGAATGCTACAAGACAAGTAATTATGAAGTTCAAGGCAGTTACTCGAAGCGTAATTTTAGATATGTGAGCCTCAATCCTATCCAGCCGAACATGGGGCATCTGCATGGAATTCCATGAAGAAATACAGACGTGGGGATTCCAGAAAGGAGCTTAAACACACCAATTCAAGGCATGTGCATTGCCAATTTATGGCGCCAAAGGAGCTTTGAGGCAAACGCAAGAAGAAAATGCAAGGGAATTAAGATGCATTAGTTATTTCGATTTTCTTCAAGTTTCTTTGCAGCATGCTTGTACTTTTTACCTTGGAGTAGCATAATTTTGCATAGCTTAGCGCCGCATAGATCTTTGTTGTACCTTCTTTAGAGTAGTACAGTTTTTTAGGTCATTGTTATGACGTCTATGTTTTAATCTTTTCCCACAATCGACGAGTTGTGAATTGAGGCATTAGTTTAAGGCTTTAACAGCCAAGGCTTGATCTTGATTGTGTGGCTCTTAAAACTAGTGTCACTGCCTAATAAGTTAGATGAACATAGGATTGCATAAATCTTCAAGGGCTTTGCTAGACAAAGCTTGACCTTGATTGCATAAATCGTTTCATACCCAAATTCATTCAATTTATTACACGTCAGGGGTGCCATGCCCAAACATTTGATTGACTTGGGCTTGTAAGTGGACTGCTAAGTTCTTCAGTTTGCATCTACACCAGTTCCTAATTTTTAAGAGTACGAGGAAAGGTGTAGGTGGGCTATGCTCCATCACTTTAGCTGCCACATGAATTAGGTCCATATACTTTTGACTTTATGTCAATCATATATACAACAAATCCACAAAAAATTTATGTCTCCTAAATTGGAGCACAAGCAGATCCACGTATTAGTTGAAAATCGAAGTCGACTTCACCAAAATTACCATCCCTTTTTTTTAAAATAGGGGTGATTGAGGTCAAAGATGTGTGATCTAGAATTTAGGTGCTCCCCCTAGTCGCAGAAGGTCCTAATTTGCATGTTTATTTGATTTTTATCTATGACGACTACATTCACACATGTAATAAACAAAAACAACAAACACGCCCTTTAGTGATCACAGTGGGAGGCCTAACATAAGACTTAATTGTCTTGAACCCCATCGTGGATTATAAAAATGTAATTTTAAATCATTCACTAATGGTTAGATCAAGGAGATCTAGTGCTCTTGAAGCCGAGCAAACTAAGGTCTTGGCCTTAATTTGGTCCCCACTAGGGCACCCTTGAGAACTAAGTCACATATCACGAGGGGATGAGACAAGTCACAACCGCGATAATGGAAGTGGAGGTGATGAAGACATCTCCGAAGACAAGCGTCTTAGGCTTGATGGCTATTCTTGCAAGAGTTTGATAGCCATGTTCAAACATTGTATGAAACTCGTCTATTAGAGGATTAAGCAAGCCGTGAAAGAGGTCTATGAAAAACAATGCGCTAAAATATAGCGTACTCTAGTTGCTTAAAGCTGTCATTAATTGTTGGGACGAATTTCAAAAATTTTCCTTAAGTTGATTAAACTAGCGTAGTGGAAAGGTTTAAAATTCTTATTTTAAACCTAAAGTTGATTAAAATTTCTAATTTTAAATCTATAGACTTAAATTCCTATTTTAAATATATAGGCCTTTACTCTAATACATTTATAATAATGACATGAATAAAAACTTGCATCATATGCATAACAATAAATAACTAGAAAAGCGAAAAACTTAAAAGCAAAGGAAAGAAGAATGCCTCGAGAGTGGACTACGAAAGCCAAGAGCGTGAATAATAACCATGAAAGCCAAGAAATCCGAGAGAACACTAATACCCAGTAGCCTTGTACACAATAATCTCAAAACACCCAGAGAGTGGACACCAAAAAAATATTAAACGGAGGAAAGAAAAATTTCAAAGGAAAATTTTCTCTCCTTTTAAATCTCTGAAAATCAACACTTTTAGAAATCTTTTTAATTTTAATTTGATTGGATTCCAAACAATGAAATTAGTGCCGCATATTTATAATAGAATACCAGAGAGACAAATATACAAATTGTTGATGCGGGACGCACAAAACAAAAGCAAAAACCTTGTATAATTAACACTAGAACGACGCCATACTGTATCATGTCAATGACGCATTTTTTGAATCTTATTCAGCGTGCCACATGGGGAGCTGAGATTGGGCTGCATGCGTGCACATGGATACCCTCTTAGGATGACCCTGCACAACATGTGTCGTGCGCTGGTTGATCCATTCGTGTATATGTAGATTGCCACAGGTGTCCGCGATTTTTCCTTTTTTGTTTGGTTTACCACATTTAAAAATTCATCTTATAAATTTTCAATTTTTAAAAAAAAATTATTTTATATTATAATTTTTAATTTTTATTCATTGCATGAATAATGTTTGGAAATCATAAATTTACTCATCTCATGAATAAATAATTCATCTCGTAAATTCTTTAATATTTTTTCGATGGCAATAAAAACCAAGACTTGTGCAGAGACCTTAGGGACAATTTAAATCTAGCTCCAAATGTGTTAAATTAATGAACATCTCATTATAAAATTTAATTACCACTTAATAAAACTTAATTCCGATAAATAAATCTCATGGCACTCCAGATTTAAATTATTCATTCGAAAATTCCCAAAAAGACTAATCTTACAACAACAGCCCCTTTATTAGATGTCCATGACAAAAAATAACTACAAATACTACTATTATTTTTCTCACGGCCTCTTCATTAGTCATCGGCTCACCCTTTACAGAATAACTTATTTATACTTGAACATATTCACAGTATAAATTTCAATTGTCAAACCCTTAGAACACTTCGGCCAAAGTTTTCGAATTAATTCAAATGCTTGCGAGTAAACTAAGGGGACATCTGCATCTCGTAAGTGACTATAGATTCCCTAATGAATACCTGAACCTTATCGCACTTCATGCTGCTACCTAGTATATGTGGGAATTCAGTCATTTATCAAGACCTTACTTATAGTACACCATAGTAACCAACATTCCATGTATGAGTTCATAGAACTCTTAGGATTTAGAGCTATCGTTCAGGTAGTGCAACATGAATCACTCATTTTTTATGGTAATCAAGAAATAAGTAATCCACATAGTCCAACTTAGTGTATCAATCTTATTAAGCACACCGACCTAACACTTTTGGATTGCCATCTACATGATCAAGACAAGTAATCTAAAGTGTCATGTTATAGTCTTAGCATACAAGTTGCCCAAACTTGTCTTTGTCTACGAGTTTTTCAAACAACAATCCATGCCATTTGTTCCATGTCTATCTGTGAGTTAATCTCATAAACCACTAAAAACAAACATGTAAATTATAGTCTGAAGACTACATCCATCTCATGGATGTCACCAAAAAGAAAATCACATGCAGTATATAGGCTCACTTACACAAAATTTAACAAGGAAATGACTAGATCTCTGATTTTATTTTTACTAGAGTAGCATTTACCAGGTAACATTTAGATTTCTAGGACACCATTCCTAGCAATCTTCTGCTTGTCCTAAATCTAAATTACTATACTCTTTATACCCATTCCATCCAAGGGTGAGACAAAGGTCATTAGTGTCAAAGCATTTGTGCAAAATGATCTACTAGGTTATTGCTCGTATTTATTTGGAATTTTATGAGCCAACAAGCCTCTTTCACAGCTTCTAAAGTTGCAATGTATTCACCTTCCATGGTGGAGTTAGCAATACATGACTGCTCAACACTCCTCCAACTTACAGCTCCTCCTCCAAGTGCACAAACATATCTAGACGTCGAGCGTCTGGCATATCTATCTGATTGGAAGTCTTTATCTGTATAGCCAACTGTAAAAGCTCGTCAGTATAAAAGATCAGCATATAATCTCTAATTCTTCTCAAGTGCTTGATAATATGCCTCACCCCCACCCAGTGCATCGGACTCGGGTTAGACTGATATCTGCTTACCATACCAATAGCGTAGCAGGTATCTAGTCTCGTTCACAACATGGCATACATGAGGCTTCCCATAGCCAAAGTATATGGAATATTCCTCATCTGCTCCTCCTCTTGAGGTGTCTTAAGACACTGCTCTAAAGAAAGAGGGACCCCACGCCTATTAAGCAAAAGGCCTTTTTTTAGAGTCCTCCATGCAATATCTTGACAACATCTTGTCAATATAAGGAGCTTGAGAAAAACCTGACATTCCACTCTTATGATCTCACAGAAGCTTGATCCCAAGAATATTGCTAGCTTCTTCTAAGTCCTTCATATCGAACTTACTTGACAATGAAATCTTTAACTTTGATAATACCATTACATCATTCGCAATGAGTAGTACATCGTTGACATGCATTACCAAGAAAGTCATTGCTTTCTCTTAATGTCATTTTTACACACATGGTTCATCAACCAATTGTTCAAACCCATAGGATTTGATCACCTCAATGAATCTAATATTCCATAAGCGTGATGCTTGCTTCGGCCAATATATGGACTTCTTCAGTTTGCATACAATATGCTGCTGATTTTTGTCAATAAAACTGTTTGGTTGAACAATATAGATGGCTTCTCTAAGACGACCATTCAAAAAGGTTGTTTTGACATCCATTTGCAAAATCTCATAATCATAATGAGCTGTAATGGATAGGAGTATCCTTATGAACTATAGCATGTCTACTAGGAAGAAGGTGTCATCATAGTCAATTCCTTCCTTTTTGGTAAAACCCTTAACCACCATCCTTGCCTTGAAGGTCTCTACCTTCCTCTCCACTCCTCTTTTCCTCTTGCAGACCCATTTACAACCAATGGACCTAATGCCAACAGGCGCCTCTACAAGATCCCAGACCTAAATAGAGTACATAGATTTTATCTCAGATTTCATTGCCGAGACACACTTGTTAGCATCCTAGTTTTGAATTGCTTCATTGTTGCTGAGAGGATAAGACTCAATGCTATGGTCAACCACGGGTCTCGCCATGAACCTGTCAGGTGCCCTGATAATCCTCTCACGATGCCGAGGCTGTTGTGTACCTAAAACATTCTCGACCCTATCAATAGGTGGATCTAATGCATCCAATGTGCCCCAACTTGTGTCGAGCTGTTCAGCATTAGTGTCATTTTCTTTTAAGTCCTCTAGCACTATTTTGCTTTCACTTTTGTAGTCTACTACAAAATCATCCTCTAAATATTTCACCTTTGCACCTGCAAAAAGTTTTTGACGAGAAGGACTATAGAAAAGACCACACCTTGTTCCTTTAGGATAACCAACAAATGTGCACATTGCCGTCCTTGATTCCAACTTGTCAGGATTCCTTTTCAACACAGGTGTTAGGCACCCCCGAATATGAAGGTACCTTAGACTTGGCTTTTGACCAGTCCGTAACTCCTCAGGCATTTTAGTAACTGACTTAGATCAAACAAAGTTAAGAAGATATGCCGCTGTCTCTAAAGCATAACCCCAAAAAAAGATTGGTAAAGTATCATGACCTAGCATGGACCTTACCACCTCTAACAATATCTTAGTCGTTCTTTCAGCAACATCATTTTGCTGTGCTGTACTCGAAGCAGAAAGCGAAGATCTTATCCAATTTCGAGTTCGAAAATCCAGAATTCACCTGAAAGATATTCTCCGCCTCGATCTGATCTAAATGACATTACTTGTTTCCCTAATTGCTTTTCAACTTTAGCTTTGTACTCTTTAAACTTTCCGAAAGAGTCGTACATATGTCTCATCTAGTAAACATACCCATACCTTGAGCAATCATCAATAAATGTGAGTGAAGAAGGGATACAATAGTTCGCATGTAGCCAAGCATTGTAGTTTAACATAGTATCCGCTATAAAGAAAGCTATTAGCTTACTCAAGTTTGCAAAAGTTAATTCAATCTTGATAACCCCTTAAGACTTGGTGTTGGCCACCCAAAAGCCATAGATTGCCACATCTGAAGTTATTAAGTCATCTTGAGATTTTCCAATAACACCTAACATGTAAAAGGGTAAGACATTGATGCTTGGACCACTATATGTTAAGACCCTCTTGACTAAGATGCGACCAAATTTGGCTTTGAGGTTTAAAGGCTTAATGTGCTTGTGGCTGGCATTAGGACCATAAAACATCATCTTCATCACGTTAGTAAGGTTATCGGTTGACTTGGATGTCGGGCTTGTAACTTTAAAGGATAAAGGATCAGAATGCTCTACCTATAGATCTTCATATGTTGCTATTGCATCCCCTTTATTGTTCCCCAATGTCTTAAATGCCATAAACTCTAAGAGAAGAAGCAAGACAATTATGATATCAGCTTGTTGAGGGAATGACCAATGTTATATCTGGATCCTTTGGCTTGTATCTTTTCCAAGAATGCCTTATGTTTGAATGTCCTAGTCCAAAAGTTGATCTTTTGGTTTAACCTCGAGCGTTCGACACTCCTCTATTGGTTTTGGGAAGTCTTCCTCATGGAAGTCATTCTCTATGTCATACAGTGTTGGATTGACATGGTCTGGAGGTTCCACAAGGTTGATGCCAAGGTTACTATAGTCCTCATCATCATCGAATGTTTTTTGCGCCACGAATTCTTAGAAAGCTAGTCCTTCTAAGATTCTTTTCCTTCAAAAGATGAGAAGCTAGCCCACCTCTCTAGCTTCTTATGTGGCTCACCTTTAGCAATGGCAGTTAAAGTCTTGATTTACCTTCTAGTTTTCTAGATCCACGAAATCAGTACACTTGTCCTTGGGGCCTTAGTCTTTTTCATCAAAATCCTTGGCTAAACAAGTGTTAAGTAAGGCTCTGCAATTCACAGCCTTCTTTTGAAGCAGCTTCCTCTTTAGAGTTTGCGTAAGGTTGGAAGGACCAGTATCTTTTAGCTTAAGCTAGTTTCTCCTCCATACGTTACCGAAGCGAACCCTTGAAGGTTGTTGTACCGTTGTCATGGACCTTGATCGGTGGCTACTTCAGTTTGATGATATTTTGGGCTCCTTTTCGGATGCTTAGTCTCCCTGATTAGCTGAGCCTTCGAAGTGAGACCACACGTTGGTCCAGCAAATGAGGCATTCTAGAAACAACTGCCTTTTTTCTGGGATACAAGTCTAGCTTCTTCATTTTGGATACAAGCTTGTGACCACAACCTCTATAAACGACATGAGTAAGGCGCATAAGCCTTCTCATTGCCACTTTCTTAATGGCGAAGACGGTCTGCCAATTATCATTAGGGGACATTTCCATGGCCAACTTTTCTTCTCTTTGGAGATAAATGGTTCCATTTTATAATTTCTTCCTCAAGAACCTTTTAAAGGTGGCACAATCATGCATTGAATGCTCTGCCACGATATGCCACTTGTAGAACTCATATACTAAGTCTATTAAAGTTTTTGAGAACTTAATTACCCCTCGCTCGAGCAATCAATTAAATAAGGCATTGGTTACAACCAATGTTCCCCTAACCTTGCTCGTCATGCAAATAGGAATACCATCAATTTGGCGAACATAAATATTGTGAGGCTTCATTACTTCTATTACGATTACTTCAGTAGGACTAGGAAAGAGGTCATATTCTGTCCTTCTTCGGTGAAGATTAATTCCCTTGCATCAATGGCATTTTGAGCCATGTTTCTGAAGATTATGCATTTCTTGGTTGAGTGAGTAAACAAATCATGCTATTTATAGTACACCTTCCGCTTTACTATACTAGGTTTAGGTTTCATATGTTTTACACGAATCTTGAGCCTATTGTTTGCCCCAAGCCAATCAAATTCAATGTCGACTCCTGAGAGGTCAAATGAGAATTTTCTTAACTCCTAGTACTGGTTTGACGTCCTGGATTTAATATCCTTCTTTATTAAAGGATTAAAATCCATCGGAGGTCATTTGAAGTATTTAGCAACGTCAGTATCATGCCGAGGATCTTCCTTCTCATTAATCAGATCATGTATGTGGGCTCCATACACGCTATTTTTCTTGTGGCTCTCCTCCTTCATGACCACCTCATACTTAGTGGTACATTCTTCCAAATGACGGATGGCTCTGAAGTTTGAGCCTTAAAACTTCTTCCTGGACTCAATGTCTAAGCCATTTAATGCTAGCTTGGCATATTAAATATAAGGGAGAGCCACTGCTCATTTTAACCTAGCGCTTTTAGAATAAATTAATATAATCCACTATGGATTTGCCTTGCTTTTGTCTCATTTAAGTCAAGTGTGAAATTTATGTTCCTAGTTCCATTGTTGGGAGTTAGGCCCCAAATTGTCTGGCCGTATCATTCTAATTGTAAATGAAATTCAGTGGTAAGCTAATGCACCACTGAAAGGTAGTCCTTCTTAAAGAATTAGGGGACAACCATAGTTTTAAGTATAAGTTGCGCGTAGCTTCCTTACATTGGCAATTAAATCTTATCAAATGCTTATGAGCAGACACAATCCCTTCTCCCAAGAAAAGGGTGAACTCGGGGATTTTGTATCCTCGAGGAAAAGGGCAATCCCTTTCAATGTAATCAGGGTATAGTTTTCCATACAAGGGTCTATTGATGCTCTTAAGGCCTGGCCCATACATTTGCTCAATTACGGCAGGTAGTTGATCATGCAAGGCTTGGAACATGGTCATGACCATAACACTGCTCCCCCCCCCCCCCATAACAATCGAATGTGGGAAGCGTTGTTATCCCACATAACTCCCTTGATAATCCGAGCCATTTGTTTGATTTTCCATGAACATGTGCAAAAAGATCCTTGGGCGTGTTGCATGCCTTTGGGGGCACCCACCTTAATTGGATGCTAGGCCATTCTAGCCTGATCAATCCCTAAGGTTTGATCTTGAGGACAAAGGAAGTTGGCTTGCTCCCCAGTCTCACATGTGAACAGAGGCCTAGGAGGAGGACATTGTTCGCCTCCTTTGGGAACTTGCCCCTGCGCACCTTTACTGAGGTAGCCTCTGCAATGTGAGGAGGGTATGGATGGCTATGGTACCTTGTCTCTGGGATACACATGACCTAAACATTGGCGTGGAGGTCTCTTGAATCCAATGTATATCCTTGGTTCAAAAGGCCAGAAACCCAAACATTGCGCAATCACTCCCATGGCCAGAGTCCAAGTGAGCAACACCTCGGTTAGTTGAGTCAGATTTCTTGTTCTTTTAAGGATTGCATTGTCAACATGAGCCACTTGCCTTTGAGAGCTCAAAGGAACATAACAAGGGCATCCAGTGGGAACTAAGAGAATAGGAACAGGCAATAGTATCCTAATATCCTTTCCAAAGGCTTGAACTCAGCTATTATAAGTCTCAACCTACCTGAGTAAGATAGGCTTAACGTCAACTACTATCTTCATTGCCACATCCTTTTTTATAAGGATAGCAGTAGAAGACAGTGCTGAGTTCATTTAAACCAAGACTCTGTCGGTTTCCTTATGGAGTCTTTCATTCATTAAAGTCCCAAAGTTAAAATGATGGTTTTCATTAAGGAAGAGTTTTCATGCTAAGCTGCTAGAGTACGCTCTGTTTCAGCGCATTTTTTTCATAGACCACTTTCACAGCTTGTTCAATCCTTTGATCAAAAAGTTCCATCCGAAATTTGAGCACGGCCATGAAACGTTTTCAAGAATAGCCATCAAGCCCAATACGTCCGTCTTCTAGGATGTATTCATCACTTTCATTTTTGTTACCGCGATTGTGACTTGTTTCATCTCTCCCTGACACAGGATTATGCTCTAAGGGGTGCTTAAGTCGATACCCGATTAAGGCTAAGCCTTTAGGTTCCTCAAGTTCAAGAGCACTAAATCTTCTTCTCCTAACCATTGTTGAATTATCTAAGACTACATTTTGATAACCCACGATGGGCTTAAAGACATGTTAAGCCTCCCACTGTGGTTGCCGAAAGGTGTGTTTTCACTTTTTGTTTGATTAGTGTGTGTGAGTGGCTGCTATAAATACAAATCAAACAAACATGCAATAAGGGGACTTGTAGTGACGTGGGAGCAAGCCTGAGTTCTGGACCACTTGTGTTTCTCCATAACCAATCGCCTTTTTTTGCAATTAAGTGTGATGTTGTCAATGTAAAAATTGAAATAAACAAACGTGTGAAAAAGACACACGATGACTACGTAGTGAGCTGAAATTCAGATCGTACATCTTTGACCTGCACCACTCACCATTTTTGGAGAAAAGCTAGTGATATATTGGTGTATCTAACTTCAGTTATACTGTTAGTTTAGCTTATGGTCTAATTAAGAAGACTTGGGTAAATTTTTTTGGATTTTTTTATGTATTGATTGACAGAAAATAAGATGGACTGGATCTAACTCAAGTGGCAGTTATAGTGACAGAGCAAGGCCCATAGACACCTTTTCTCGTACGCTTAAAAGTAAGGAACTGGGTTGGAGATAGACCCGAGAGCTCCGTAGTCCACTTTCAAGCCCGAGTCAATCAGGTTTTCAAGCTTGGCACCCTTGATTTTAACAACTCAAATGCATTTCGGTCTAACAAGAATAAAGTGGAGCATACCGTATTTAGGTCACTAGATTAGGATCAACACAGTCAATGTCAAGCCTTGGTCGTAAAAGCCCTAATCAATGGTGCGAACTCACCTTGCTTATTAAGCTGTGAAAGTATTGTTAGCAATCAAGGTAAAGCCTTTCCCATCAAAGCCTCAAACTAAAGCCTCAATTCTTCATTTGCTGAAATTTGGGAATAGTTAAAAACATAGAGTTCGTACCTGAAGCCCAAAAGGCTACATTAGTGAAGAAGCAAGTACAACAAGATCTATTCTAAGCTAAGCTATATTAAGTGATGCTAATCCTAAGAAAAGAACAGAAGTGTGCTGTAAACAAAACATGAAGAAGCTTTATGGTGAGTGTATTAATTTGGACTCCCATAGAGTCTCTTATTTATTAAATAACTAAACAGCGGCTGTGTTAAGATTGAGGCTAGTCTCAAATCATAACCTAGGGAAAGATAGAATCAAAGAGAGTTTAGATGAGAAAAGAAGTGAAGGGGATAAGAAATTAGAGAACAATTAGATGAGAGAGATAAAATCAGTACAAAAAAGTGGCTAATAGCAACAAAGCAATTTCTGTTGCAACAAGCTATTTTTTTGTTACTATAACTTTTAGCAACTGAATTTTGTCTATTGCTAAGTTGTTGCTGTCGCCACTGTCATTAAAAGTTATAGCAAAAGAAAATACGAGTTGTTGCTATTGCACCCCAATAGCAACAAACTGGTCATTGTTGCTAGATTTGTTACTATTGCCTTTTGCAACAACATGACAATTGTTGCTATTGGTTATAGCAATAAAATACTTTCTGTTATTATTGGTTACAGAAACAAAGTACTTTTTGTTGCTATTGGCTACAGCAACAAAGTGCTTTATGTTGCTATTGATTAAAGCAGCAACAAAGTTACACCAACGTCATTATAGTTCTTTCACTATTGCTATTAATAACAACATTGTACTCCTGTTTCTAAATTTCGTATTTTTCAACCAATTAGAGCACATAATTGAAAATAATAAAACCAAAAATGCTACATCATCATCATACCAACGGACAAATTTGTCATGCATTACGTACAACTAGAATCATCCATAAATCCAAACAAAAAAACATATAGTTGAGCAAAACACAACATTCAATACAATTCTTCTCATCATTTGCAGGTTTACCAAAAACACATTAATAAACTTCATTCCCCATCTTCCATTGCATCATTCTCGTCTTCTAAGATATCATCCCCATCTTGTTCCTCATAATAGACTTCATCATCACGAGATGAACTACCTTCCTGTAAAACGAAGATAAACAAAACCAAAATTTTTGTAAGGTGGAGATCACTTGCCTTTAGAGTAGGTAGCCGCATGTCAAAATTGAATCGAGTGTTTTAAGTAAAAAAATAGTCATGTTGCAACCGCTAGCAAAGCCAATGTTTAAAAGAGAGCAATGCATGGCATCATAGGTCTGTGTGTCTCCATTTCTTTTATATCTTGAAACGTAAATTCATCATGCCATTATATCTTTACCTATGTAAAACGACTACAAAGAGGATATTATATCTTTAAAGAGGCCCAACCTCAAATTTTTCAACATTTGCTTCCTCTATTTTTATGTTAAATGATGGGTTTTTGCAGGGAATGGCATGGCGCTGTTCTTATTCTTGTCACCAGCGTAAACTCTGACTCCAATTTATGTGTTTATCCCTTCTCCAACCAGAACTAAGTTAAATTTTTTATAAGCTGAAGAATTAATCAAATAATAATATTTGCATGTATTTGACACTTGTGTCCATTTTCCCCTTTTCTTTATGTATCCCTCTCATCCATTTTTTTTCTTTTTATTTATATCTTGCATTACTTTTTTTGTTTAAACAAGCTATATCCATCCAAATACCCTAATAAAAATAGTGTGTGAATAATGCACAAGTAATGTTACAATCTTTTTCTTAAAATATAATGACCTTTACTCTATAATAGAATGCTAATTCTGATTACTTTCTTTGTGAACGTTTTTATAGAAATTTGTAAAATTTAAATTATTTTGCGTTACTTAAAAATTTTAAAATAAAACTTCACACTTATCCAAAAAAAAAAAAAAAAGGTTTGCATGCTATTCCTGAAGGCTTAAATTATTACACGGCAATTAGTTAGTTGGGTAAATAATCTTGTTAGAGTACGAAACTAATCATGACCTTTACCCATTAAAAGTTGGTTCTTCCAGTTAGTTGGTTTTTGATTGCTAAAATGATCTAAATCTCCACGTATAAAAAATCCCCCTGCCCTAACTTCTACCCATATCTGTTGTTTCTTGAACTCTACGGTGCTCGGTTTTCTACCCAAATTCATACCTACATCTATCTTATTATTCGTTAAGATTATGAAATGGATACCTATATCTACCTAGATCCAACCAGCCAACACGCTATGTTCTAAATTACTACAACACGAGACCAACCCTGCTACATCCACCCAAGCCACCACAAAACTATGGATAGAAAATCCAAATAAATAAACTTCAACATTCAATACAAAGCAATTAAAATTTGTATTATGTGGAATTCCAAAGCAATGCAAAAGCACATTAACCTTGTTTCCCCTCTTCGTCATAGTTGTCATTAGAAAATCTACCTCACATAAAGATTTCAAGCGTTGTTTTACATCTTTGAGCTCAGCCTCCAACTTCCTATTTTTCTCTTGCTCTTGAGCCAAGAGGGAGCGTTTCACACTAGATCGAGGGACTTTAACACCCAACCCATATGTCTTCGCGTATCCATTCTTGTCTTCTCCGACAACTTGTACAAAGATTTTTTTGCGTTCCACAACTCGTGTAAGATTTGTTACAAGACTCAAATTCCATGTAATTTGTATTTTACTAACTATAATCTGAATCAACAACTTAAATTCACTACACAAGCATTGAAACAAATCAAAAGCTAAAAAATGTGACAAAAACAGAACTCATCATCATGAAGCATAAAACATTATAATCTAATACATTATAACTCATTGAAAGCTACATTTTTAAGAGAACAAATATCTTAAAACACCATATGCTTAGTTCATATTTTCTCAAAATCAAGCAAAAATCGAACAAACTAATAATTATAGCATACATCAAAACTAACACTGCACAAAACACTAACACATTAGATAATCATATATTAAAATATTCAATCCTCAACAAATTGACTATAATCTTACATTAAACTACTCAATCTTCAACAAATTAATAGGAATCTTACATTAACCCTATTTTATTACAATCTAACCCTATTTTGTACCTAAAACAACAAAACGATGAAATGAAAGAGTGAAGACCTAAAGATGAGATTTATAATACTTTCAAATAATATAAACCTAGTATAATCGGACAGTGAACTGCAAATTAAACTATATCACAACCGAAATTGAAGCACGAAATTGATACCTTCACAATAGAGTCAAGCTTGCAGTGTCAAACCCTTTCTCTCTACCAGACCTGCAACAGGGACACAAAACTGAATTAAAGAAGTGAAGAGCCAAGTGAAGGGACGAGCGAAAGAGAGAGCGTAGAGACGAGCGAGAGAGAGAGAGCGCACAGGAGCAAGAGAGAGAGTGAAGCGAGCGGCAGATATGCGAACAGGGAGAGAGTAGGTGATTTAGGGTATTATTTTTTATTTTATAAAATATTAATGAAATTTTTAATAACCAAATTTGAGCTTTGGCGGAAATTTTTTACCCAAAATTTTGTGGATTGAATTAAAATTTTAAATTCTTGCGAATATTAAATTTATGTAATATATTTACAGAACAAAAAAGTTAATATAATTGAATTATCTATATGTCTTAGACAAATTATTTTTTAATTTTTTTTTGAATATAATATTGGAGGAAAGTGAAAATTCGTTTCTTACCTCATGACATATAAAATTTTTTTTAATAAAATACCATTACTAACAAACACAAGTGTACTGTTGGTAATGCTATATAGAATACTAACAGACTGATTTTCTGTTACAAAAGGGGTCAGTTTTGTATGAGATTTTGTATTTGCAACAAAAGAAAATTTTTGTTGCTATTGGTAAATCAATTGTAACAGAAATTTTTTTAGTTTGTTACTATTTGTCACTTTTTTTGTAGTGAATATCTCATATGAGATAGTTACATATTTTTCTTGAATGATTAAGGAAGTACAATCTTAAATCTTTTATAAGAGATCTTAGATATTACTTCTCAATAAAAGCTCTAACCGACTCTAACAACTTTAATACAAGCTCTAACCGACTCTAACTTCTTTTCCCGCTAAAGCACAAAATTCAATAACAATCTCGGGACATGACAATACTCCCTCCTTTAAAAGATTCTTGTCCCCAGGAATCAAAGAAAAGAGTTGAAGTTGGTAGACCGAGTGACACAATAGGAAACATGAGCTAAACATGAAGCAAATTTGCTGTAGAGCTGCAGCTACGAAATTCAGCAATTATGAACACATCCACGGCAGATCAGGAACTGAATTGTGCTGGATATATGTTTCAAATTTTAAAGCTAACGAAAGATCAGCAAGGACAAGCTCTTCTGGAGACCGAAAGCCTTCAGAATTGAACTGAACTGCATTGAAACTTGCTAAAAGTCTTGCTGTTCTATTGTTAACTTCGGTATACAAGTTGCTTCTGTCTATATTGCTGCACATGAAAATTATAAGCTTCTCTGGAGGCCTTGCCTGCTGAAACCAAGTGAACAATTCAGCAAAACTTGCTTTAAGATGCTTCCAATTGCAAAAGACACAATCTAGCCTTTGGAGTTTGTTAACAGCACCCCAAGACATCCAAAGTGAGTGCAGCCGCCTTCCATTTATCTCGGTTCTTCTCCAACCTTTGTATTGCTTGCATTTATCACATGGTTTTCCCAAGCAACACTTTAATTTGAACTCTTGCACAATTGAGACTTTGGTTTGTAATTTCAAGATTGTGCTCCACCGAACCAAGTCTTCAACAGCCACAAGTGAGTTCCAAAGGAGCAATGTCCTCACTTGTCTATCCAAAGCATTCCAAAGGACTATGCTCAATCTACACTGCACAAATTCCACGTAGGATACAAGACATTCAACTCTTGTTTCACCTTTCTCA
Organism: Simmondsia chinensis; assembly: GCA_018398585.1. Classification (NCBI taxonomy): domain Eukaryota; kingdom Viridiplantae; phylum Streptophyta; class Magnoliopsida; order Caryophyllales; family Simmondsiaceae; genus Simmondsia; species Simmondsia chinensis. The sequence goes on from JAGTTD010000025.1 coordinate 8,787,015, forward strand.
GCCTTACTGCAGCTAATGAACTTTCTGCAGCTATATTGACACAAAAGACCATGCATCTCAAACTCCTCCAACCACCAATTATGGCCAAACACATCAGGTTTGGAGTTCTTGTCAACAATCTCAAGTATATGTGCCAATTGCATCAAATCTTAACACCCATGCAACTGCTGATCAGATGTGAACGTTCCCAAGTCAATTTCTGTCTTGCTTTGTTCTCTTTGGCTGATGTTTAAGCAGATTCCAACTCAAGCTGTTCTTGCTGTCTTGTTTAATTCTTCAACTAAAGAATGTTGAAGACATTGGAGCTTTTGCATCAACTTTCTACAATCAATATTAGCACAATAGCATGCTAATTCCAGATTTAATTCATGATTCACATTTTCAGCAAGAATTACTCTTCTTTTGCTCCAAGACTCAATTGTCATCAAATGCATCAATACTTGGCCACAATTACTCGTTGCAAGTGCAAAGCCAAGGCCTAAACCTTCTTCAATACATTCATACAGCAACACAACTACGGGAGGTCTCCCCATGTCATATAAAACTAGGAGAATAGCCACTCTTATGCATTTGCTTTGGAAAATTTTATGTTGCTGCCTGTTACTTAGCTTGCATACAATCAAGAAGTCAATTCCTTGTCCTGAAGTGAGCCATTGCATCAATTTCTTTCGCTGCTGAAAACCAGAACATAATCTAGCAGCTTGATCATCACCATTCAGCACAAAAACTCACTAATTCCACCTTTTATAGTCATGATAATCCTCTTCCGAATCAGGAGGGAGATGATCATAAGAGTTTGCAACTTGAAGTACCTTCCTTTCAGCCCAAGATCCATGCCAAGCCCGTCTTTTTTCATACCTCAGGAGCTAATTCTGCATTCCCCCAAGCCATAGAGAGGTACTTGATATGTTTTGTAATGCATCTCTTGATAATTCAGTAGTAGCACCAAGGTTCTCAACAGATTTCAAGTTTGCTGCAGTGATAATTCTCGAGTTGCTTGCTGATACTTCAGGAATCACATGTGGTTGAGCAAAAACTGCCTTTACTGGCTTCAAAATAAGCTGTAAACCTGTGTTACAGCCATAGATGGATGCTACCTCACCCTTTCCATGTTTTCCTGCACGAACTAATTACTCAAGAGAAGAATTGGACTTGCTTCCAACTGTGACTGGTGATCCTATGTCTAGTTCCTGCAGGTCTTTACATTTATCAGGTGGAAACTAAAACTTTTGTTCCACTTTTGGCAATGATAATTTCTCTTGGCCCTTGCTAAGCTCAATTCCAACACTATCAACCTCATCAACCCGTGGTTCTTTTCTAACCACATTCTTCCTCTTAATTTCAATTGCTCTCAATCTTGGACTTGAGAAACACTTAACCTTCGAATTAAGTTCTATCTTATTCCGGGAAGTCAGTTTAAACCTTTGCTTTCGAACTCTTAAGACTTCTAAGCCCACTTGTAATTTCCTTGATTCCTTCTCTATTTGAAAACTGTAGTAAATGACTCCAGTACTAGCTTTCAACTCAAGCTTCACTGGTTGTGAAGTGCGCAGCATCTCAAGGTCTTTGCCCTCTATTGATTCAACTTTATCTTCTTTTAACTGGTTTGTTCTACTCACTTCCACATCAAGAATGAGGAAACGAACACTTAAACCACAATAATGATCAAAGATGTTTCTTCCTTGCCTTAGCTCAATGGCGTAAGCAGCTTGCGCTCTTGTAGAAAAGGTCACTCAAGCTATAGCCTCGACGGCGGAAGTTGAAACAATTACAATCTTTTCAACATGTCCACAAGGATCGAACACTTGATGAAGAATCTCTTCATTGATCAAGTAATGAACACTGTGAACCTTTACTTCGATCGTAGACTCATCAAAGTTCTGTATATCAAGGTCATCCTTTGCTGGTCTCGGCCACAACTCATCAATTTTCCGACATAAGCTTTCAAACAATTCAGCCATTTGCTCATGTTTAACATATTGCACCTCACCAGCCATAATGGCAAGTAAACAGTGCTTCAAAATGAATCGCAGAAAGTTCAAATCGGCGATGCAGTACCCAATCACAGAACAAGGAGATTTGATTCAAATCACCACACAATAGATTGCTTAATCACAATCTACTCTTCTATTCATGTATATCTGAAGTTGTTTTCGATTCAAAAGTCACGGAAAAGGGCAAACCCTAATCGAAAGGTTCGGTAAACCAAACCCTAACTTCGAAGAACTTCGCTCAAACCCTAACTCGATGCAAAGGGATGAATTAAGGCTTAAATCTGAAATAATTTCGAACCTTAACCACAATTACAACTTCAACAAACTATACTTGCAACAACTTCAAGCAGAGCAATCCGATTTAACGAATTTTGTTCACAATTCGTGGTTACTTCCAGCTGTTCGTAAGTTCAATTTGATTTCAGATATTTCTTATGGAGTTCAGTTAATTCCTAACACAGTTATGCTTATCCACACACTTCCATCAAAATTCAGCACAAGAATCAGATTGTTGTTCAAAATGTAACTCGATGATCCAGCAATAACTACCTTTCTGTAGCACAGAATGTCCAAACAGGTACTACCTCAAATCTGCCCACATCAGCTTTGACAAGCAGACCTTATGATGTTGATCAAGCACCAATTGGATCCAGCAACTATCTTCAATGTTCTTCATAGCAGATCAAGTGAATTATGATCAAGAACACAACATTCATCTGTAACAACACCACAATGTTTCAGACGTATTTGCTTGATCAATTTTACTTGATTCTCAATCAGAATTTGTTGTAAAGTGATTACAAACGACATTATTGGTCAACAATATGTGGTCCTATGATCACCCACCAGATTCAGCTAAATTTAATGCAAATCCAAGGCGTAATGTGCAGATGAATACAATGACAGTACACTATCAAGCTCTACAATTCAGCATCTCAGAACTGACTTTGATCACCAAAATCAAGCCTAAATCTGTATCGATTCCTGTCTTTTGGATGATTGATTGCAACTAGGATCAAGGCTTGACACAACACAACTCAATTTAGTTGAATTGGACTCAACTAAATCAATTGCCAAGCATGCAAAGCCTACGATGTTGTACCAATTGCACACAACCAGATTTTCTTTCTTTTTCTTTTTCTCTTGAATTAGAGCTTGATCCGGAAGCGAATCTGGGGAAAGATAGAATCAAAGAGAGTTTAGATGAGAAGAGAAGTGAAGGGGATGAGAAATTAGAGAAGAATTGGATGAGAGAGAGAAAATATCTCATAAGAGATAGTTGTATATTTTCCTTGAATGATTAAGGAAGTACAATCTTAGAACTTTTATAGAAGATCTCACACATCACTTCTCAGTACAAGCTCTAACTGTCTCTAACAACTTTAATACAAGCTCTAACCAACTCTAACATTTTTTCCAGCCAAAACACAAAATTCAATAACAATCCCGAGGCATGACAGGCTGCCCCCCAATTCCATGGCATTTTCTCCCCACATCAAGCCACTAAGCTCTTTTTGCATGTGAATAATCAATGAACATGCCCCTGATTTGATGGTTGAGGGAATTCATTGGATCCCACATCCACATTTCCATTGGAAGTCTCTTCTAGAAGCCCCACGTTCCATTGGATTAAGCTTAGCGCCTAAGTATATAAGATTACGCTCCAAGTAACTATCTTGAGCTTTGAAAATCACCTTTCTTGCAGGCTTCTATGCAATCTCTTGAATTGGAGGTCCCTTCACTCTTCAATCACCTGGGGCCTTCAGTGCCTAGTAACCTTCATAGGTGACAAACATCTTAAGACACTGGGCTCGAGACACCATTATCTTAGCACTTAAAGGTTTGATTCCCCTCGAGGAGGACCACACTTGGCAAGCACGGGGTACTTTTCTCAAAACAGTGTCTTCCCAACTCCCTTGAAATTAGGGTGCTACCAAATGCCCCTTTTCAGCTGTTGGTAAATTCAAATTTGAGATGGGTAAAAAATTTTCCTAATTTGACCCTCGACGGCTACAGGGAGCTTGAGAGAGCACCTATTTATTATTTGCTATTCTTTCCTACGTATCTATAAGTATGACAATTATGGCTTGAAATCTTTAGTTTTCTGCTCTATGCTCTCCCTTTGTTGAAACCAAGTGCTTTGAAATCACTTGCTCTCTGTTGCTTTTGAATCTGTGGTTCTTGATTCAATCCACTTCTTGTTCCTTTTCATTTCCCTGAAACTAATCTATCAATGGCCCAAATCTCTTTTGGTGTCTTTGTTTCCCTTCCACAGGCTAATAGCCCTATTGAACAATTGACGCGCTTGATCCAATTAGATGCTTCAATCATCTCTGACGTGATTTAGAGTCCTATTCATCTCTGCAAGATTGAGGAAGATCTTTCTTGACTATTAGTGGATGAAAATTCATCAGCCTTCACATCCTGTGCCCTAGGGACCATCTGTGACACTTCTCATGACGTCCCCAGTCTTCTAAGTTTGTTTCTAGATACTGACAAATCTCTTTTTTTTTTTTGTATAGCCTCTATAGGCCAATCTCGGTAAGGAAGACACATTTAAAAAGAAGCCACGCCTTTCAAAGGATGGACATTGCGAACAAAGCAGTGCACTAATTGGCTTGACACATTGATGCTGACCCATTAAAAAAAATGGAAGAACCTTCGCATTTAAGAAGCCATCCGGCTTTCCACAATAGCCCTTATGTATGACTACCCCATCTTTGTGGTACTCACCTATTGTTGGAACATCTATTAAAACGCTTTTGTCCTCCCTGAGGGGTTTCTTGGCATCACTATGGAGGACACACCAGCTTTGATGGGTCTTTCATTAGGAAGAGGAGAGTTACCTCTTAATTCTTTTTATTTCTATTGAAGCTGAAGCCTTTGCCTCTTTCTTCTCTATAACTGATTTGCTTGGTGGTTATGAGCCCTTGTCAAGATGTTTGTCATAGGGGAAAATAACTTTGGGAAAGGGTCTAGACAAGACGAGGACCACTTTTACATGTTCTGGTTGAACAAGTTTTTTTCTTTGCTAACTCCTCCAATTCGGTTCTTAATTTCCTTAAGACCATGGTTGTGAACTCAGCCTTTAGCACTAGCCCATTAGCCCTGGGACCATTGTTTCTAGCCCAAGTGTATGAATGCCTTAAAGACATCATGGTTAAGAACTATGGTGTCCATGTAGGAGGATCCTTGAGGCTGATCTAGCTTTAGGCCAGAGCCTAGTTTCTTAAGATCTGCCCCTATGTTCCCACAGGTGAGGGGGTCTCCTATTATGGAGAGCAGTTTGCTCGCCATGTGCCCCTTTCACCCAGAGGTTGGTCTTTTGACCAATGGCTCTAGAGAGTCTTGTCTCATCGAGGTACAAAAGGGACTTAATGGACTCCTTTCAAAGAGAGGAGCCTTGGTCCATGTTGGCTTAGGAAACTAGACCTTCTTCATGATGTCTGAGGACCAAAAACCTTTGGTGGGCTAAAAGAATATCCATTGAACTCCCCCAATATAAAGAACTCTATGAGTCCAACATAGAAGTCAAATTTTTCTATGGGTACCCTGCAGTTTGTATGTATAGTTCCTGTGCCACACCTTGTTTTATAACTTGGTACCAAGCCTATTGGACCTCTTTGGAGGCCAAAGGCCCCCGCAGTATTTTACACCTTCTTTTGAGCTTGCAGGATCCAACTCGAGAGGAGGTCAACTGATCACCGTTAGGCAAACTCCACAGAAGGTACAATCAAGTAAACAGCCACTGCTAAAGAATACTTAAATTTTATTTCTTGGATAGCTTGGATAAAGATAGACCCTTATTCTTCTTCTTATAGCCGTTGCTACCTAGAAAAGCCCCAGAAGTGCAAGGACGAAGGGTTTTACCAGAATGTTGCTAGAGGAATCTTCTCCATGAACTTCTACACCAGCCCTTGAAATTTGTGGCTCAAGGAAGAGGAAGAACAGAGATGTTTTCCCAACTCTCCTAGCTGGAGCCATTAAGGCGGTAAAGGAGGAAGAAGATGAAGATGTTCCCATCTCACAATTAGTGAAGAAAAGTAGAGCCAGATTCTCTAAGCGAGAGGCAATGGTCTTTCTTAACTGGTACTTTGCTCATCTCTGTCAAAGCAGCCCCTAACATGGCTTTGCATAGCCACAGGAAGAGCCAACTTCAGCCATTGTGGAGATACCTAATTCCCCACCTCAAGAAATTGCACCATGGCCTCACCTAGATAAAGAATTGTTAAGCTCAAGTGTTGAAGAAGGAGGAGATGTGGTGAGTTAAGTCCCAATTTAGTCACCAAAGTGGCAAAAATTGGACCATTTGATTACCAAAGTCAAATTTTGGAAGATTTAGTGTCAGAACTCATAATAAAACTCCTCTTTAGGTACCCAAGTGGTCAAAAAAGGACAAGTTTATCATCTAAGTCAAATTTTAGAATACTTAGTCTCCGAACTCATAATGAAAAACTTATTTGGTCATCCAAGTGGTTCAAAATGGAAGCGTTGGTGACCGAAGTATGAATTTGGAAAATTTTATCACCCAACTTGCCATAAAATCTCATTTTCGTCGCTAAAGTTATTTTAAAACTATATAATTCATGATCCAAATCCAAATAGAAAAACATTTTAGTCATGATTTTGACTTATTTATTAAACTGATCTTCATATTTTCTTTTTCTCAAAATAGTCTTTCGTGTTTTATATGTAACCAAATTGTTCCTTTTCTTATTATCAGCATTAGGCCAAAAATTATGATATTATAAATTAATTTAAACATTGTACAGAAATTGCTGAAATATTTATAGAAATGAGAATTCAATAAATATTTAAATAAAGGTGAATCAAATTTTTATATGGTGTACCTAAGTGATAAAATATTGAAACCATACAGCACATATTATATATATTGAAATATTAGGGTAAATAAATGATAAGATTTTGAAGTACCTAAGTGAACTTTTCCCTTTTATTTAATATCAAAATTAGTTTCTAATCTTCACATTTTTAACCGATTCCAATAACCAAATAAGGGTCAAATTGGTTACAAATAAAACACAAAGGACTAGTTAAAAAAAATGACCAATAAAATCAATCTGTTAAAAATAATAAATTTTTTATTTTTTTACTTGAATTTTATCATTTTTTAATTATTTTAGTGACAATAATTAGTTTTTTGCTTGAAGTTGGGTGATAATTTTCTAAACTTTTACTTAAGTGACTAACTTATCTGTTTTGAACTATTTGATGACTACATAAGAACTTTTATTAGAAGTTGAGTGACTAAGTCTTCAAATTTCACTTAAGTGATCGATTTGTCCATTTTAAACCACTTGGTGACTAAAATGGACTTCTATTGATGACTAAATCTTTCAAAATCTGACGTAGGTGACTAAATGGCAAATTTTTACCACTTTGGTGACCAAAAGGGAATTTAATTCGAGATGTGGCTGCCTCTATTATGGAGCCCATTATATGATATCCCTCTGAAGTGGTTACCCTTCCAGTTCCTTTAAACCAGGGCCTTGTACAAGCTCCATACCTAATTCTAGGAGTTTCAATCCGTATTGAAGAGATCTCTAACGGTATGATTATGTCATCTGGTCTCTCAAGTCTTGATGTCTAAACCATACTTGTTTCTAACATGTAAGCATTGTTTTCCAGAAAATCCCCCTCATGGGAGGCATACTAGAGGTTGAAGAGCCAGCAGAAGCTCAGTGGCAGAAATGCCAATAGACATTCCTCCTTTTCCTCCAGCTAAGGTTTCAGAGGTACAAATAGTCCCTTTAACTTTGGTTATCTTCTAAAGCTAGGACTTAGTCTGACTCTCTTTGATGCTGCTCTTTTTTCAAGCTACACTACCAAGAGATGTTCCTTCCCCAATCTTAGGAGGAATGTTCCTAGGTGTCTTTTCTCATCTCTTCTACTTAAAGTATTAGTTAGTTGACTTACATCGGTTTCTAGCTTAGAGATCAATTGTGTATGGGATTGGAGTTGGAAATTAACTTCTAAACCCTTTAGTGCACTTAAGACCTTCTCTTCAAAATTGGAATTAGAGCTAGAACTAGAAGGCCAAGAATTGTTAAAAACTTGCCCTTGCCGTTGAAAATTGAGAGGTCCTAACATACCATATTGGCGAAGCTGTGGATTGAGTTGGTGCATAAATTGCCCTTCACCTCCTTGCCTCAATGAAAAGTTTAGATAGTTACTCTAGCCTAGATTGTATGTATTCGAGCATAGATCATTCCTTTAGTATCCCTGGGCTGCATTAGCCTACTCCTGCTAACACTCAACAAAAGGTGAAGCTGAGGGACAATCAAATATGGAATGAAAACAGTAAAGCACATAGAACACATGATAAGTCTAATATAGTATATAATTATTGGCATCATTTAGGTTCATCTACTAACACTGTATATCAATTTTTTATTGCTTTTAATTGCTTTTGCTCTTTTCATTTCTATTGCTATTTCTTTGCAAAAACACTCGTTTTATGCTAAATCTTGCTAGGTTTTATAGTCAAAATCAACAAGTGAATGCAAGATATATCAAACAAAAGAAAAAAATAGGAAAAACACATCAATTTCAGATGGCTAAGCTAGGAAACACCAAGTTCATGTACAATTCTTTCAACTTGCAATTTTGGGCGGCAAAAGTAGCAAATCAAGTTCAAGAACTTCATAAACACTTCATAACACATAAAAATTGAAGTGAAGACTGATATTTGGGTGAGGAAATAAGAAAAAGCTGAGCAAAAATAGCAAGTTGTTACAAAAGCTGAAAGTGGGCGGCAATGGGTGGCAAGAAGAGCATATGAGACTGAGGCTTGTAAATTTTTTATTTCATGTTATTCCAACCGCAAGTAATATATATAGGGGTGTTGGGGAAGTGTTTAAGAATCCATTTACTCAGCCAAATCCGAAGTATAAACGAGAGAAAGAGAGGAAAACCTAGAGGAAGAGGAGGAAGGAAGGAAGAAGAAGTTTGGTTTGTAATTTTGCATTTTAAAGTTCTTTCTGTCCTTTCCTTTTCTAAGTTCATGTATTTTGTCTTAATTTTGCTTTATATTATGTTTCCATGAACTAATTTTGTTTTTCCAAGGCTACAATGTAGCCTAAGTTGTAATATAGGCTCCTTTCTAATTCAACGTATTCAAAGTTAGTTTATTGTGCTGTGTGAGTGTTTGTCATTGTTCTTCATGAGTTTTAAATGCTTTATCACCATTTGAAGCCTACAATGATTCATAATGGTTCTGAGATGAGATTTATGATGATTGCAAAATTGATAAATGCCACAAATTGGGAGAATGCTGGAGACAGATTAATGCAATTTTTGTTGTCTTAAGTGAAAACAATGAATCTTCAAAGCTCTTTTCTTATTTAAATTCATGCAAGAGATTGATGAGTTAATATGTGAAAGATCATGCTAAATGTTGTTCAAGAGAAAATATTTAGGAAATTAGGTTTTCAACCATCGACATGTAATAATAACTAGAATATCAAGAATAGAAAGCCGTATTGATCCAACTAGGTAAAATCGGATGCCTTGGATTTTATTGAGTCATTAAACTCATCTGAAATCATAAAACTTTTCATAAAATCAGTTACTATTTTTTGGCCTTTTTCATTTTGTTTTGTTTCATATCATAAACCTCATATTTTGGTCATTCAAATTGTACTTAAATTACTAATTTCAGTACTCATTCAATAACAATCCTTGTGGGACGATACTGTACTCATTCTATATTACTTGATATGACCAAGTGTACTTACTAAACAAACACCAAGCACATCAAGTTTTTGGCCAGTTGTTGGGGATTGTTGTTATCAAAGTAATGTCGATACCAACTAGTTTTGGTACTAATTTGAAGTTGTTTGTTAAAAGTTATAAATTTTCTTTAAGTTTGAAGAATAAATTTCTTTTCTTTCATTTATTTTATTCACTAGATTTTATTTGTAAAGTTATTTTTATTTTCCTATACAACACCCCCCTAAAATTGTGTTTTTGTTAAGTTTTGTTAAGTTTGTGTTATTTTGTTGTTTTTCTTGTGTTTTTTTCCTTTCTTTTTAGCTTTCTTTTACTTATAAGTTAACTTTGATAAATTTGTCAAAGCTAAAATTGTTATTTTAAAGTTTTTCTAAATATTAGTGTTATCTTTCTTTCGTTTTTGTTAAAATTTTGTTTTTTTTTTTTTGTATTAGATTATTGTATTTTAAGTTTTCTTATTAGTTTTATCTTTCTTTTAACTTTTTAACACTCTAAAATTTCATTTTATTTAAGCTTTGTATTATATTGTAGTATTTTGCTTCTTTCTCATTATTGTTATCTTTAAGTTTGTGTTGCTTACTTTGTATGCAAAATCAAAATGAATAAGAAATAATCTCTTTGGATCCTAAAATTAAAAAAAAAAAAAAAAAAAAACACTTCAACAAATCAGAAAAACCAAATGAACTAAAACAATTGCTAATGAAAATAATGATAATGAAAGAGTTTTAAAGGATTATGTTGTTCAAACTATTGGAGGATGCACTTCTAGCATCCGACGCCCATCCATACAAGTGAATAATTTTGAAATAAAACCCGCGATAATACAAATGATTCAAGACACTGTTCAGTTTGGCGGTCTACCTAGTGAGGACCCGAATCTACATATCACTAACTTTCTAGAGATATGTGATATATTTAAGCACAATGGCATCAGTGATGATGCCATTCGCTTAAGACTATTCCCATTCTCACTAAGAGACAAGGCCAAGGCATGGTTGAATGTCATTGCCACCAAGTACCATCACCACATGGGATGATTTAGAACAAAAATTTCTGGCTAAATATTTTCCATCAGCCAAAATGTGGAATGACATTACCTCTTTCATGGAATCATTGTATGACACGTGAAAACACTATAAAGAGCTTTTAAGAAGGTGCGCACACCATGGTTTACCAATTTGGATGCAAGTTCGAATGTTTTACAATGGTGTGGCAACTAATACCTAAACAATGATGGACGCGACTGCTGGAGGTGCCCTAAACAACAAGGCACCAGACAAAGCATACGAGTTGCTAGAAGCAATGGCTAGCAACAACTATGTGAGAACAGGTGATTGAACAGTGCAGAGGAAACCCGTAGGTACTCACAAAGTAGATGCATTAACCACATTATCTATTCAAATTTCAATGGTTCAAAAATGGTTGGGTAACATAGGTGTTAATGCCATACAATCTCCTATGCTAATGTGCAAGTTTTGTACAAGAAATCATGGGAGCTTGGAATGTCAGATAGGGAATCCCTTTGCCACTGCCTCTTCAATTCACAAGCAAGCCAATTTTGTTTCAAATTTTCAAAAATCACAACACAATCCCTATTCTAACACTTACAATCCCGGGTAAAGAAACCACCCAAATTTCTCACGGAATAACCACGGGATTCAAAAATTATTCTTTCATGCACAATAAGAAATTAAAATTGATCTCAAAGTTATGTTCAACAAGTTTTTGCAAGAAACCAGATATTTCATGCAACAAGCACTAGCTAATTTTTCATAATCAAGGAGCTGCTATTAGAAACCTCAAGACCTAAATTGACAAATTTCGAACGAACTCTCTGAAAGGTCTCAGGATTCCTTGCGCAGTAACACAGTTACTAAGCCACGAGAGCACGTGCAAGCAATTGAATTAAGAAGTGGGAAAACTCTAAATGAATCAACTTAGATAACTGAGATTACACAAAATGAAAAACCCCTAATCGACCAATCCACCGACACGAACTAAGAAAATGAAAATGGGGAAGAGACAAAAATCCAAAATGAAGATGAACCAAAAAGGGCTGAACCTCAACCCTACAAATCAAAAGTCCCGATCCCTTAACTTTTGAAAAAGTCAAAAGCGAATGAACAATTTGCTAAATTTTTGGAAGTTTTCAAAAAGTTACATATTAATGTCTCTTTTGCTGATATGTTAGAGCGGAAGCCTAAATATGCAAAATTTATGAAGGAAATCCTATCTAACAAAAAGAAGTTGGGAGAATTTAAAACAGTGGCATTAACTTAAGAATGCAGTGCCATACTCCAAAAGAAGTTACCTCCTAAGCTAAAAGATCAATGGAGTTTCACTATACCTTGTGCCATTAGCACCATTAGCTTTGATAAAATTTTATGCGATTTAGGTGTAAGCGTTAATTTAATGCCTCTCTCTATATTTAGGATGCTTGGCTTAGAAGAAGTGAAATCCACTATAGTGTCTGTCCAACTAGCAGACAGATTGATGAAGTATACAAGAGGTGTGGTTGATGATGTCTTAGTGAAGGTTGACAATTCATATCCCGACATTTCATAGTACTTGACAATTCTTGGACGACCCTTGCTTGCTACAGGAATGACGCTGGTCGACGTGCAATAAGAGAAGGTTATTTTAAGGGCGCAAGATGAACAGGTGACCTTCAACATTTTTAATGCTACAAAATTCCCCACTAACATGGATACTTGTTTTTAGGTTGATATTATAGACAGTTGGTAGCCATGAAGTTCAAGGACACATTTCCTAAGTTACCACTTGAAGCATGTCTAACCAAGTCAGGGACCTTAGACACCGAGGATGAATTGATAAGTGAATGTGCCCAATACCTGGAGGATTGTGAACCTTTCAATTTGCACCATGAAGCGAGGGTGGAGGACATACAAGCGATTGAGACTCAACAGAGAATAAGGGAAGATGAGCTTCCAAATCTTAAGGTCAAGCCATTGCCGTCTCATCTCAAGTATGCTTATCTAGGTAGTTCAAACACTTACCCTGTTATTATTAAAATTCTTTGAGTATGTCGAACAGGAAAGGTTGCTTAGAGTTCTAAGGGAGCATAAATCATCCATCAGATGGACCCTTTTACACATCAAGGGAATTAGCCCTTCGTTATGCATGCATAAGATTCTCATGGAGGATAGCTTCAAGCCCATCATGCAACCATAATGTCGATTAAACCCCACTGTGAAGGAGGTGGTAAGGGATGAAATTGTCAATTTATTAGATGTCGAGATCAATGATCCCATATCTGATAGTCTGTGGATAAGTCCAGTGCAAGTAGTTCGAAAGAAAGGGGGAACAACTATAGAAGAAAATCAGAACAATGAGCTCATCCATAAAAGGACCGTCAAGGGGCAGAGGGTATGTATAGATTACAGAAAATGTAATGACACCACCCGAAAAGACCATTTTCCCTTACCATCCATTGATCAAATGTTATAAAAACTTGATGTCCATTAGTATTAGTGTTTCCTTTATGGTTATTCAGAATACGACCAAATTGCCATAGCACCGGAAGATCAGGAAAAGACCACTTTTACTTGTCCATGTGGTACCTTTACCTATAAGAGAGCGCCTTTTAGATTATGCAATGCTCTTGCCACATTTCAACTGTGTATGATAGCAATCATTAGTGACATGGTGGAAAATTTCATAGAAGTATTTACTGGTGATTTTTCAGTCTTGGGTGGCTTATTTAGGGATTGTTTAGCTAACCTCTCCATGGTCTTACAAAGATGCACTAAAGCTAATCTTGTTTTGAATTGGAAGGAATCTCATTTCATGCGGCAGGAAGGAATTATATTAGGGCATATAATTTTAAATGGAGGAATTGAGGTTGATAGAGCAAAACTAAAGTGATAGAGCGATTACCACCCCCTACTAATGTCAAGGGCATTCAAAGTTTCTTGAGTCGTGCAGGTTTCCGTAGAAGGTTCATTAAGGACTTTTCTATGACCACTAATCCTCTCAGCAATTTATTGATGCATGAAGTCCCTTCTAACTTTGATAATGACTATAGTATGCATGCCTTTGAAACTTTGAATAAAAAACTAGTGTCAGCACCAATAATCATAGCGCCCAATTGGACCGTGCACTTTAAACTTATGGGTGATGCTAGTGACTATGCAATAGGGGCCATTCTAGGGCAAAGAAGGAACAAAAATTTTCATGTAGTTTACTATGCTAGTACGACTTTAACGGACGCACAGTTTAACTATGCTACCACCGAGAAGGATTTACTAGCTGTCAACTTTGCATTTGACAAATTTCATTCCTGCTTGCTAAATTCTAAGATAATTATTTACACTGATCATTCTGATCTTAAATGCCTCTTTGCCAAACAAGTCACAAAACCGAGACTGATAAGATGGATTTTGCTTCATTAGCACTTCGATTATGAAATCCGGGACAAAAAAGAATAAAGAATGTTGCAGCAGATCATTTATCACGCCTTGAACGAGAGGACGAAAGTCCCTTTATCAATGAAAAATTCCCCGGATGAAAATCTTATGGTGGTAATCAAAAATCCTGATTATTCATGGTATGATGACATTGTCAACTATTTTGTTGCACAGGAACTACCCAAGGATATGACATATCTACAAAAGAAGAAGTTTTTCTTGGATTTAAAGCATTATTCTTGGGAAGAGCCATTCTTACATAAGCATTATGCGGACCAAATTATTAGAAGGTGTGTACTTGAAGAAGAAATGAAATACATTCTGCATCATTTCCGTTCCTTGGAAATTGGTGGTCATTATGGTGGAACAATAGCTGCAACTAAGGTTGTACAATCAGGTTTTTATTGGCCTACGCTTTTTAAAGATGCTTTCAAATTTGTTACTAAATGTGATAGTTATCAAAAAATGGGAAATATTTCCAGGAGACATGTTTAACATTTTAGTTATTGAATTAATTGATGTTTGGGGGATTGATTTGGTGGGTCCTTTTCCTTCATCATTTTCGAGCAGATTTATTTTGGTTGCTATAGATTATGTATCAAAGTGGGTTGAAGCGACTACTTTTCCAACCAATGATGCAAGAGTTTTGGTCAACTTTGTAAGAAAGAACATTTTTTCTCCATTTGGAACTCCTAAAGCAATTACAAGTGATGGGGGGAAACACTTTCGTGGCCATCAATTTAAAGCTTTATTGAGAAAGTATGGAGTCACACACCATGTGGGTGCTCCGTACCTTCCTGAAACCAGCGGTCAAGTGGAAATTTGAAATCAAGCATTGAAAAATATTCTGGAAAAGACCGTTAGTGCTTCTAGAAAAGATTGGTCGAAAAAGTTAGATGACACACTTTGGGCATATAGAACAGCATTCAAAACACCAATTGGAATGTCTCCATAATGAGGGGTTTATGGCAAGGCGTGCCATTGACAGTAGAATTGGAACATAAAGCATATTGGGCCATAAGAACCTTGAATTCCAACTTAGAAGCTGCATGAGAGAAGAGACTACTGCAAACAAATGAAATGGATGAATTCAAGAATGAAGCGTATGAAAATGCTCGAATTTACAAGGATCGAACCAAATGATGGCATGAAAGGCACATCCTGAATAGGGAATTCATAGTTCAACAAAAAGTTTTACTTTTCTACTCCGTATTACAACTTTTCCTAGGGAAATTGCCCTCTAAATGGTTAGGACCCTTTGTTATAGCTCGTTTTTTTTCCATATGGCATAGCCAAGATTCAGGATGAGAAGAAGGACACATTCAAAGTTAATGGTCAAAGACTGAAACATTATATTGATGGAGAGCTCGAGCCACATAAGTCCTCCATTCATCTCAACAAAATTGAATGATCCACCCAAAAAATCGATCTAACAGCTATAACTTAAGCACTTTCTCGGAGGCAACCTAAGTTTTCCTTTCCTTACTTCTTTTCTTTTAATTTCCTTCAATTATTTTTCTTATGTTTCTATACATTTTGTTCGAAAGGTTTTTGAAACAAGTTTGGCGGTAACCTAATGACAACATTCACCATCTAAAAGCAATCCTCAAAACTGAGAAGTATCTTTCACCTACTACTTCATTCCTTCTATTTCTTTTGACATTGAGAACAACGTTATCTTTAAGTTGGGAAGTGAGAGAGATATTTTTGCACATTTTTAAAATTTTGAACAAACTTTTTCGAAAAGTCTTCATGTCTGGTCTTATTTTATCTTTCAGAGTCGACTTTAGTACCTCCCAGAGTTCAGAGCCTTTGTATGGAGATGTAGATAGTGTCGGCCAATAAAGCGATTTTTGATTTTCTATTGTTTAGATCAGTAGTCTTTTAAATTTTTATTGCACATTTTAAACCAAGGTAAAATCATAAAACATTTTTTGAGATCTTATCATCATTCTTTTTACTCTTTTTAGCTCATTTATTTTAATTAGACTTGAATAACTTGAGAATCAATTGTTTTTGTATTCTAATTGCAAAACATGATCTATTTTAAGGTACTATCTTGATAAAACTGTGATGTTTGAGTTCACTAGTTAGCATGACTATTTTACCTTTCTTTCTGATTAAAAGATGCTCAAACTTGAATAAATTGCATTAAGATTATTATTTGCATAATAGACTTTGAAGAGTTATGCCTAAGTTTAAAGAAAAATATGAAAAAAAAGATAGTGAAAACAAGGGAAACATCTTTAGCACTGGTATCCCATTTAGATATTTCAAGATATGTGCTGCCCAACATGTGGGCATCTCAGTGGTGGCTTCTCTTACCCTTGCTTTTTCACTGAAGATATACTTGTGAAGTCATAATAAGGGCATCACAGTGGTGGCTTCTCTTACCCATGCGATCATCAACTAGGGGTTAGGAGTTTGATTCTCACTAAAGATATACTCACGCGGTCATATTGAGAGCATCTCAGTGGTGGCTTCTCTTCCCTATGTGATCATCGCCCAGGAGTTAGGAGTTTGATTCTCGTTGGAGATATACTCATGGGTCGGTGTTGGGAAAAATATATGAATTTTGTTGAAAAATAAACTCTGATGCCGATTATTGGGTTCACAGTTCTCAATTTATGGTCACAATAATAGGCACCTATTAGAGCACTTAGAGTAGGAGACTCTTCTCTCTACCTAAGCCCCCGGTCGGAGAGTCACGCTTCGTGGCACCCCATGTGCGAGAGTTCCCGGGAATAGGCTTATCTCAATAAACCCTTTTCCCTAATACCGGTTGTTGGGATGAATTTTAAAAATTCTCCCTAAAGATTATGCGGCGGAATAGGTTTAGAATTCACAACTCTAAACCTAGGGTTTATTTAAAATTTCTAATTTTAAATCTACTGACTTAAATTCATAATTTAATTCATTAGATCTAAATTCTTAATTTAGATCTACACGCCTTTTATTCTAATACATTCATAACAATACATAAACTTAAACAGGTATAATAACGAATACTGTAAATGAATAGAAAAGCGAAACTAAAAGAAGAAGGAAAGAAAAACATACCTGGAATTGCTCCAATAAAAGAAACCCGAAAGGTAATAAAATTCTTAAAAATCGAGACCTCGAGACCTTCTACGCAATGACCTCGAACTGCCCGGAGGGTGGGCTCCGAAAAATATTAAACTAGATCTCCGAAACAATTTCAGAAACCCCAAATAAATATTTTAACTCAAATGCCAAACCTCAGAATAAGTCCCTCTATTAATAGAAATATATTGGAGATAAAAAAAATAATTAAAATTGAAAAAGGATTGCACAGTTAACATCAAAACGCGCCGTTTTGAATTTAAAACCGGTAAAACATGTCGTTTTAGTCAACAGTGCAACCGCCTCTTATTTTAAATTGAGCATGACACGTGGCGGGCCGTGATTGGCCCGTCCCAGCACACGTGGATCACCATCCGCCAACCCAGCGAGCGACACGTGTCGCGCGCTGGTTGGTTGATCCGTGAGCACGCAGATTCAGCCCTGTTTTGCGATTTTCGTCCTTTTTTTTTTTTTTGGTTTGTTTCACATATGTCAAAATTCACCTTATGAATTTTGATTTTCAAAAATTTTTTGATTTTATAATTTTTAATATTATTCATCTCATGAATAATGTTTGGCAAAATTAATTTACCCATCTTATGGATAAACAATTCATCTCATGAATTCTTTAATATTTTTCTAATAGCAGCAAATACAGAGGCATGCCTAGGGACCCCGGGGACAATTTAAATTTAGCTCCAAACTGGTTAAATTAAATCATCTCATGATATTAATTTAATTACCATTTAATGAGACTTAATTCCACTAAATAAGTCTCACTGCACTCTAGACTTAAATTATTTATTCGATATCTGCCTAATATACTGTATTGATGACAAAAACCCCTCCATTAGATGTCCATGACAAAGTATAAATATAACTACTACCATTATCCTTCTCACAGCTTCTCCATTAGTGACCGACTCGCCCTTCACTGAATAATTTATTTATACTTGAAAATATTCACAGTATAAATTCCAAATGTCAAACACTTGGAATACTTTGGCCAAAGTTTCCGAACTATTCAAATATTTGCGAATCAACTAAGGGGACATCTGTATCTCATAAAAGATTGTAGATTCCCTATTGAATACCTGATCCTTGTCATACTTCACGCTGCTACCCAGTGTACGTGGGATTTCAGTCATTTGTTTTAGACCTTACTTATAGTACACCAAAGTAACTAACGCTCCATGCACAAGTCCAGAATACCCTCAGGATTTAGAGTTGTTGTTCAAACAGTACACTGCGAATCACTCATCTCCGATAGTAGTCTAGAAATAAGTAACCCACATGGTCCAACTCAGTGTGTCAAACACACTAACTTAACAATTTTGGATCTCCATCCACATGACCAAGACAAGCCATCAAAAGTGTCTCGTTATAGTGTTAACATACAAGTGGTCCGGACTTGTCTTCGACTACAAGTCTTTCAAACAACAATCCATATCATTTGTTTTAAGTCTATCTGTGGCTTAGTCTCACAAACCACTTAGAACAAACATGTAAATTGTAGTCTAAGGACTACACCCATCTCATGGATGCCTCCCGAAAGAAAATCACATGCAGTATAAATGCTCAAATACACAAATTTAACTAGGAAACGACTGAAACTTCAATTTTATTTATTAATTAAAATAATATATCCAGAATAAATCTGAATTTCAGGACAATGTTCCTAACAATCTCCCACTTATCCTAAATCCAATTTTTGATAAAGTCCATACTCACCCCTTTTAAGTTTGTACCAGAAATCTACTGAACCTAACCCTTAGTGAGCACAACTACTCTATTGTTAAGTCAGTAATACAATACTGCTTAACATTCCCCTCACTAACAGCTCCCACTCCAAGGGTCAAGACATACTTAGACGTTGAATGTCTATCATATTAATCTGACTGGAAGTCTTAAATCAGTTTAACCAACTAGAACCAGCTCATCACCTTAAAAGATTAACATAGGATCCCTAGTTCTTCTCAAGAACTAGAGAAAACATATTTCACCGCCACCTAGTCCATTGCACCCAAATTAGACTAACACCTGCATACTATCCCATAGCATGGCAGACATCAAGTCTCGTGCACAACATGGCATACCTGAGGCTCCCACTACCAAAGCATATGGAATATTCCTCAATTGCTCCTCTTCTTGAGGTGTCCCAGAACACTACTCAAAAGAGAGAGGGACTCCATACTATACCTTGACAACATTTTGTCAATATGAGTGGCCATTGAAAGACCCAATATCCTACTCTTACGACCTTGCAGAAGCTTAATCTTAAGAGTAGAGCTGGCTTCTCCTATGTCTTTCATATTGAGCTATCATGACAACCAAGTCTTTATAGCTAATAACACTCCTACATCATTCTCAATGAGTAGCATATCGTTGACATACAATACTAAGAAAGTCACTACTTTCTCTTAATGTCATTTGTACACGCATGATTCGAGCAATTGTTTGCACAAAACTATAAGACTTAATTGCTTCATTGTGGCTAAAAGGATCAGATTCAATGCCACGATCAACCACTAAGGCTCCCACTATGAACCTGTCAGGTGTCCTGGCAATCCTTCCGCCACACAAAAGCTCTCGTGTACCTGGAACATTTTTGTTCCTATTACGAGGTGCATCTAATGTATCCGCAATATCTTAAGTTGTGTCTAGCTGTTTAGAATTAGTGTCATTTTCCTTTAAATGCTATTTTTTTTTTATTTTTGTAGCTTACTTGCAAAATCCTTCTCTAAGTATTTTGCATTGTATTTACAAAAGACCTTTTAAATCAAAACTGTAGAAAAAACCGTAATTGTTTTTTTTATTTGTAGCACAATTCTGCTGTAGTCTAACCAGAGCAGAAAGTTGAGATCTCATCTCATTTTGCAGTTTAAAAATCCAAAAACTCACCCGAAAAATATTCACCACCTCGATCTAATCGAAGTGATTTAACTTGTTGACCTAATTGCTTTTCAACTTTAGCTTTGTACTCTTTGAACTTTTCAAAAGAGTCCGACTACTATTTTATTAGGTAAATATATAGATGTCTTGAGTAATCATCACTAAACGTGAATAAGTACTCATAACCACCTCTTCCCTGAACACGTATTAGTCCACATATATATATATGTGAACCAGCTCAAGCATGCCACCAACCTTGTTGCCTTCACTCTTAAAGACATATTTGGTAATCTTTCTTTCTATGCAGGATTTACAGACTAGTAATGACCTCAAGTTCAAAGCCTCTATCAGTCTATCATTCACCAGTCTTTGGATCCTGTTTGAATTAGTATGACCTAAACGTTTGTGCCATGTGTAGGCAATATCACATTCAGGGTATTTTCTTTTAGAAGATTGAACAAGTGAACTTATGTTAAATTCATTTAAACAATTACCATAGTTTTGATAAGAAAATATCATGAATAAACAATTTATTCAAGTGCATGTGTAAATAAACTGCTTATTTCTCATGTTCAAATTTTCATTATCAAAATCAATTGAATAACAATTATTCATAAAACATGACATAGAAATCAAATTCCTATGCAGAGAAGGTTTAAATAATCAATCTTTTAAAGCAAAATTCTATCACTAAGGTCTAAGCTAACATCTCCTACTCTTAAGACCACTATTATTGTACTGTCCCTGACCA
Organism: Simmondsia chinensis; assembly: GCA_018398585.1. NCBI lineage: Eukaryota > Viridiplantae > Streptophyta > Magnoliopsida > Caryophyllales > Simmondsiaceae > Simmondsia > Simmondsia chinensis. The sequence goes on from JAGTTD010000025.1 coordinate 8,807,915, forward strand.
TCAGGTACAGCACCCATCATGTAGCTAGCCTGAGCTCTTGTAATATATTATAGATAAGGTCAATTGAACCTGAGTCCACCCACTAGGAAACTGGTGGACTCTCAACTACGCATGACTCAACTAAGTGAGATATCGATATACCTTCACCAGATGGCTTAGCAGTCTTTATAGGAAGAGTAGCTATGTACTTAGTGTAGTTTCTTTTCCAGTGGCCTAGTTTTCTTACAAAAGAAACACTTTTCTTTTGCTGACTTCCTTATAGACTTGGTTGCTACAATAATAACCTTGCCCTTTTCTTTCTTTCTAGTAGGTCCCTTGTGAGTAATAACCAAGTCTAACTTATTTATCAAGGCAAATTAATTTGGTTCAGTGAGTACATTATGCATTTAAAAAAAAAAAAAAAGCAAAGTTCGCCAGCCCTATCCATATAAAATATTGTAAATACAAACATATGTGTAATTGTCTAACAAGAGTCATGTATAATGCAGTGATATATATATTCTTTCAATTTAGCATACACAATAAGTCAGATATCCACCAAACTGTACTATCATGCATGCAATGATGACCCAAACACACTACTCCTTACTCCCCGGCAGCGGGGTCGTACGAAGCTAGTTCAGGTGATAACTATTCTCAATTAACTTGTTTTTCTTGTAACTCTTACTAAACATGATTAACTTGCCACTTTACCCTAGTCTCTAACATGACACAACAGAGCTCCTCGGGGAGGCTAATGCATCACGCTAGTCAAGTGTAAACCATTACCTAAACCTCCATACAAATACACGAAATACTCCACGGCAGCGTGGTCGCATCGCTTCTTTGCACTTTTGCTTATCCTAAAGAAGTCCAACCCCGTAATCTGCAAACCGACATCCTCCGCAGGGAGGTCTATTGATCTACTGTACTGCTAGACCGGTAATGGAAACCGTGAGGTTACAACAACTGAAAACTTGTTCCAACTTGAATTTTATAACCAGTGGTTTTTAATTAACTTGCATTTACAACCTGAATTATCACCTAATCCCCTTTAGAATCTCATTCTAAAATTAACCAAAATTAATTCATTAATTTATTCAAAATACTATTTTTTCATAGTATAGATTATCTCATAATCTTTCATTAGAATCTCATTCTAAAAGCAATCAATAAAATTAATTAATTAATTTTAATTAAATAATACCAATATTTAATTTAGATTATCACATAATCTACTTTTCAAAATCTAATTCCAAAATTAAATTAAAATAGTTTTATTTAAAAACAGTAGCGAATTGTACTTAGACTATCCCACAGTCTATTTTAGAATCTTATTCTAAAATTAAGCAAGCTTAGACTATCAAATAGTCTAGTTTAGAATCTTATTCTAAAATTTAATTAACAAAATTTAACTTTTATTTTAAAAATAAAGTTTAACTTAGACTATCTTAAAGTCTATTTAAGAATCTTATTCTAAAATAATTTACAATTTAAAATACACTGATTTACAACTTAAATAATTTCATAATTTAATTTAGAATCTCATTCTAAAAAAAAATTAATTAGTAAAATAATTAACTTAATCATTATGTAAATCAGTATTAACGTCTTTACATCCCAAAACTAAAAAATAAAATAAATATTTTTTTTAATACGTGATGCTGACATTAGCGTGACATCAGCGTAATCCTGACACTGACAACAACGCTAGATTTTTTTTAATTAAAATATTTAATTTTAAAATAAATTGAATCTAATCTCATTAAATCAATTTTATCCGATTTCGTATAAAATAATTGAATATAATCTCATTAGATCAACTTTATCCAATAAAAAAAATGTTCAAATCTAATCTTATTAGATTAATTTTATCTGATTTCGTAAATCACGACTGAGAACGTATAATCTTATTATACGAACAACACAATCGCAAATTTATAGGTTGTTCCGAATTAACGATTAATTCATTAACAATTTAAATAATTTAAATCATCCACATAAACTATCTAGTTACCTATTAACTCTTTTAACCGATTTAAATAATTTAAATCGATACTTTAAAATAATCTAATTAACAATTAGCTACTTTAATGATTCAAACAATTTAAATCACAAATACAAACAATAATCTGAATTAACTGTTAATTCTTTATTGATTTAAACAATTTAAATCAAATTGTCAAATTAAACTTACTTACCTTTTTAATAAAATCTCTATTTTATTTAATCGCAAATCTATTTATTTCGATCTTATTATACCTAGTCATGTATATTATGAATGTAATCAGAGGCCGGCTCTGATACCAATTGTTGGGAAAAATATATGAATTTTGTTGAAAAATAAACTCTGATGCCGACTATTGGGTTCACAATTCTCAACTTATGGTCACAACAATAGGCACCTATTAGAGCACTTAGAGTAGGAGATTCTTCTCTCTACCTAAGCCCCTAGTCGGAGAGTCACGCTTTGTGACACCTCACGTGCAAGAGTTCCCGGGAATAGGTTTATCTCAATGAACCCTTTGCCCTAATACCTGTTGTTGGGATGAATTTCAAAAATTCTCCCTAAAGATTACGCAGCGGAATAGGTTTAGAATTCACAACTCTAAACCTAGGGTTGATTTAAAATTCCTAATTTTAAATCAAATGACTTAAATTCATAATTTAAATCATTAGATCTGTATTCTTAGTTTAGATCTACAAGCCTTTTACTCTAATACATTCATAACAATACATAAACTTAAACATGTATAATAACGAATACTGTAAATAAATAGAAAAGCGAAACTAAAAGAAGAAGGAAAGAAAAATATACCTGGATTTGCTCCAATAAAAGAAAACCAGAAAGATAATAAAATTCTTAAAAATCGAGACCTGGTGACCTTCTACGCAATGACCCGAACTGGGTGGGCTCCAAAAAATATTAAACTGGATCTCCGAAATAATTTCAGAAGCCCCAAATAAATATTTTAACTCGAATGCCAAACCTCGGAATAAGCCCCTCTATTTATAGAAATATATCAGAGCGAAAAAATATAATTAAAATCGAAAAAGGATTGCACAGTTAACATCAAAACGCACCGTTTTGAATTTAAAATAGGTAAAACGCGTCGTTTTAGTCAACAGTGCAACCGCCTCTTATTTGAAATTGAGCATGACACATGGCGGGCCGTGATTGGCATGTCCCAGCACACGCGGATCGCCATCCGGGTACCCAGCCAGCGACATGTGTCGCGCACTGATTGGTCAATCCGTGAGCACGCGGATTCAGCCCAGTTTTACAATTTTCGTCCTTTTTTTTTGGGCTTGTTTCACATATGTAAAAATTCATTTTATAAATTTTGATTTTCAAAAATTATTTTATTTTAAAATTTTTAATATTTATTCATCTCATGAATAATGTTTGGCAAAATTAATTTACCCATCTTATGGATAAATAATTCATCTCATGAAATCTTTAATATTTTTCTAATCGCAGCAAATACAGAGGCTTGCGTAGGGACCCCGGGGACAATTTAAATCTAGCTCCAAACGGGTTAAATTAAATCCTCTCATGATATCAATTTAATTACCATTTAATGAGACTTAATTCCACTAAATAAATCTCATTGAACTCCAGACTTAAATTATTTATTCGATATCTCCCTATTATACTGCATTGATGACAACAACCCCTCCACTAGATGTCCATGACAAAGGATATATATAACTACTACCATTATCCTTCTCACGGCTTCTCCATTATTTACCGACTCGCCCTTCACTGAATAATTAATTTCTACTTGAAAATATTCACAGTATAAATTCCAAATGTCAAACACTTGGAATACTCTGGAAAAAGTTTCCGAACTATTCAAATATTTGCTAATCAACTAAGGGGACATCTGTATCTCATAAAGGACAGTAGATTCCCTATTGAATACCAGATCCTTGTCACACTTCACGCCGCTACCCAGTGTACGTGGGATTTCAATCATTCGTTTTAGACCTGACTTATAGTACACCAAAGAGCTAACGCTCCATGCACAAGTCCAGAATACCCTCAGGATTTAGGGTCGTCGTTCAAACAGTACAATTCGAATCACTCATCTCCGATAGTAGTCTAGAAATAAGTAACCCACATGGTCCAACTCAGTGTGTCAAACACACTAACTTAACACTTTTGGATCTTCATTCACATGACCAAGACAAACCATCTAAAGTGTCTCGTTATCGTCTTAACATACGAGTGGCCTAGACTTGTCTTCGACTACGAGTCTTTCAAATAACAATCCATATCATTTGTTCCAAGTCAATCTGTGGCTTAGTCTCATAAACCACTTAGAACAAACATGTAAATTGTAGTATGAGGACTGCACCCATCTCATGGATGCCTCTCGAAAGAAAATCACATGCAGTATAAATGCTCAAATACACAAATTTAACTAAGAAAGGACTAGAACTCAATTTTATTTATTAATTAAAACAATATATCTAGAATAAATCTGGATTCAGGACGCCGTTTCTAACAGTCGGGGTTGACTAGGGCAAATCAGTCCCTCATGAATAAATAAAAAAAAAGGGGAAGAGAAAATTTTGTGCATATCCTTTAGTCTTGGGCATACCTGAAAAGTTTTGTTATGATTGGCATGATTTTTGTCATCTATTTGGTTTGAATGTTTTGAGATTAGAAAGAATAGATAAACTTAATTTGCGTAGCCAACTTTTGAATTCGGTCACCTAGCTGATTGATGGGTTTTTCCTTAGAAAGATTGTTTTGCCTTTAGAACCTTTAACTTTGAGCCTCGGCCATTCATTTGTAATAGAATAAGTCCTGCTTTGAATTGTGTTAAAAATAAAGCCATGATTAAGGGCATGTTCCCCATCCCCCTGGTTGAGGAGCCGCTGGATGAGCTTAGAGGAGCTCAACTTTTTGCCAAGATTGATCACAGGTCCGGTTATTACTAGATCAGAATGCATGAAAATGACATCCAGAAGACAGCCTTCAAGACCCATTTTGGCCACTATAAGTTCTTCATGATGCCCTTTGGCCTCACCAATGGTCCCTCCACCTTTCAAGCCCTTATGAACTCGGTATTTGCTCCATACTTTAGAAGATTTTTGCTAGTATTCTTTGATGACATCCTCATATATAGTACCAGCATGGAAGAGCACATCCAACATCTGAAATTGGTTTTCAAATAGTTAAGAAAGCATCAATTGTTTGCAAAGATGAGTAAACGTTCATTTACAGCCACACAAATTGAGTATTTGGAACACATAATATCCTCTCAAGGGGTTGCAAACGATCCAAAGAAGATCCTAACTGGGTACTATATGAGATTCATCAAGGGATATGGCACTTTAGCTAGGCCTCTTACAGAGCTCTTAAGGAAGGACGACTGGGTTGGACAGAAATTGCTCAAGCAGCTTTTGACGACGTTAAGAAGGACCTCATCTCAGCCCCAGTTCCGACACTTTTAAACCTTTCTTTTCCCTTCATTATTGAAGCAGACGCATGTAACGCTGGTATAGGAGCTGTGCTGATTCAGCAAGGGCATCCCCTAGCTTACATCAGCGAGTCCTTAAGTGCAAGACAACAGGCCCTATCTGTGCACGAGAAGGAATTGCTAGTTGTGGTTGCAGCTGTTCAGAAGTGGCAGCAGTACTTGCTCCATAATACTTTTGTCATCAAAACATATTAGAAAATTATGAAGCATTGGTTAAAGCAGCAGCTGCGCACTCATTTCCAACACTTATGGTTGTCAAAGCTGATGAGATTCAGCTATATCATAGACTTCAAGAAGCGCAAGGAGAATATTGTGGCAGACGCACTCTCTAGAGTCTCCAATCAGCAGCTTGTATGTCTAATGTTATCAACTGTGGACAGTAATTTATATGCCATGATACAGTTCTCTTAGCAATCAGACCCTCAATTACAGCAACTTACTAAAATTCTGTACCAGGATCCTCAAAGACATCCTAAATACAACTGGAACCAAGGGTAACTGAGAAGAAATGGTAAATTGGTAGTGGGCTACAATGATGAACAGAGAAATAAGATCCTTCATTGGCTACATACATCCCCATGTGGGGAACATTCATGGAGGGATGCAACTCTGCAGAGGGTCAAATCGATGTTCTACTGGAAGGGAGTGACTAAATCTATCCAGAACTTCATACAGTAGTGCGTTGTCTGCCAAGCTTGCAAGAATGAGACCATAGCAAGTCTTGGATTCCTCCAACCTCTGCTAATCCCTGAATTAGTATGGATAGGCTCTTCAATGAACTTCATAGAAGGTATTCTGAGGTCATTTGGCAAGGATATGATCTTGGTTGTGGTGGAAAGATTGAGTAAGGCTGCTCGCTTAATATCACTCACTCATCCCTACTTTGCTCTCGCCGTAGCCCAGGCTTATCTGGACAACATTTATAAGTTGCATGGTTTGCTAAGCTCCATAGTTAGTGACAGAGATGCCATCTTCCAAAGTGAAATTTGGCAAGCATTGTTCACTATCCAAGGAGTTGAATTACAGCTATCTACAGCATATCACCCTCAAATTGATGGCCAGATTGAGATTGTCAATAGGGGAATTGGAAACCTATTTCAGATGCATGTGTCACATCTATCCCTTACACTGGTCCCGCTGGCTGCCCTTAGTAGAATGGTGGTGCAACACCACGTGGCACTCAACCACTAAGAAGACTCCATATGAGATCGTGTATGGACAATCACCTCCACCCCATATTCCATATCTGCCAGGGGAAACTCGAGTTGAAGCTATGGGCAGAAGTTTACAACAGTGGGAAGAGATGATCAAGGCCATCAATTTTCACCTGAGTCGAGCTCAAAATATAATGAAATAATTTGCTAATAGAAGAAGGACTGACATAAGTTTTCTAGTAGGGGACTGGGTAAACTTGAAACTTCATACTTGCAGGCAAATTATAGTAGCCCACAGCAGTGATCAGAAGCTTGCTCTGAAATTCTGTGGCCCATTCCAGCTAATGGCAGCTGTAGGGAAGGTTGCTTACAGATTAGCTCTACCAGCATCTTCACAAATATATGATGTCTTTCATGTATCATAGTTAAAGCCACACTTTGGACCTTTACCTGATGCACCAACACCGCTACCTAGCTCCTCAGATACGATACCAGTAAAGGAGCCTGAGTTGATTTTAGAAAGGATAATGGTCAATCGAAATAACAGAGCTGACACGAAGGTTTTAGTGCAATGGAAAGGTTTGCCAAGAGAAGATGCGACTTGCGAGTACCTTTATGATCTACAAATCAAATTTCCACAATTTAACCCTTGAGGACAAGGGTATACTTCATGGGGAGGGTATTTGTTACTGTTAGAATTCATTTCTAGATTTTAGCAGGAAATTCTGGTGGAAAGTACGCATGACTGTTAAAGATATTTCTGATTTTTTTAACTAACTCTTCTATTTTAGTTTTGTTTTTAATTTTCGTTTTTTCCCTCTCTCTTAATACATAAGGGTGTGCACTAATTAGGGTTATTATGCTATTTACTGAATATAATTTCTCATTTCTTGATTCTTTTCTTCGATCTCTCCCTCAATTCTCTTTTATGGTTCTTGGCTAAATCTGGTGCAAGTTGAATTTACATTGTTAACATATTTTTCTATGTCAATAAAAATTAAAAATTAAATCCTATCGACTAAACACATCTAAATTAGAATCTAGGCAAGAGGGTGTCGAACCATAGGAACTAAGAGTATGTAAATCTCTTCTATGACCTAAATTGAGTCAATGATAGTTCAAAATTTATTGTATTATAACTATAAGAAAACTACAACTAAATTAAGGGATCTAATTTCTAAAGGGAAAAGTTTGCATAATTGGAACCTAGGGTTTTGAATTTTATCATTATGCAATAACTCTTGCATTAACTTTTAATTTGGGATTACTGATTGTTACACGGGTAGCGGTTTAGGACCAACCAAGGTAATATTGTTACCATCACGTGTTGAATTTATATAACTAAAGTATAGGAAAAATAGGCTCTACCTAACGTACTGTTACGTATTGAGTCTATCTAACTAAAGCATAAAAAAAAAGCTCTAATTAAAAATTATGTGAAAACTATAACTTGGTTAATTAAACCTAAGGCTACAAGAGCGATGAATTAATTCGTAAATATCAACATTAACGATCAAATGTTACAAACTCAATCATCATCACAATCGAATAATCGATAAAGCACAATAGTTCAAAGTGTTTCTCAGAACCAAGCAATTCCTGTAACACAATCAATTATCAAAAAATAAAAAGTATTACAGGAGAAAAAATACTAAGACTTCATCCAACCCTAGAGAGTAAGTTAACTCTCATTCAAGGATGAACCAGTCAAGGAGGAGATGAACGAGCCCATGTCTATCCTATGCTAGCCTTTATCATGTTCCAAATGCAAAAAAAGAAGCAAAATTGGACTAGAGAGAGAATTGAAGAAGTGAAACGATTCTGTTTCAAAAACAAGGGAAATCAATGATCCCCCAAAATCAACAATAAAATCCTCAATTAAACTTTGCCCTACTTTGCCTTTCTCAACCCTATCGGTGCAGGGCTTGATGTGCAGGTGGAGGAAGCAGGGCTGGGCATGGGCTGAGCTGCTGGTGTTCGATGGTGCTGGGTAGTGGTTGGACGTGTCGTGGGCCTAAGTGCTGTGGGTCTGATTGGTCTGGACAAGAGATAGGCCCAACTCGAACTGGACAAAGCAAAATGTTGGTTGAGTGAACCTGGGCTGTAGGTGTGGGCAGTGGGCTTTTGTTGTGGGCTGAGTAGAAGGTGCTGAGCAGGTCAAAGGTTAGAGATGTGATGGGCTGGACTTGACGTGGGCTTGACCTGCTGGTTGTGATAGGATGTGGCGTGATGGGCCAGGTCTGCTGGAACTTTGCTTCTGAGCTCGTACGTTCTTGTCTGGAATCCCAATTTACTTCATTTAAGTGAAAAAGTATTGAATTTTATTCCGTTTGAACTAAATTTGACCGTTTAAGAAACTTTAATTTTCGGACATATAAAACTAAAAAATGGCCAAAGTGAGAATGTAACAATAATTGAACATGTTCAAAACAACTAAACATAGCAACTAAAAGATTTGTAAATTTGAGATGCATCACGTTCCTCATTGTCTTGCACATACGACCTGCCAATAGATTCATCAAAAGCAAAGACAAATCTTCAAAGGTTTTCCCAACATTGGTGGAATCAGCACTGGCGGCCTAATCAAATACTCCATGATTGCCTCGAAAGCTGCTTGATATGGCTCCTCCCACTCAAGGTCCTTTTTAGGCTTGAGCCTTAATGATGGAGAAAGAATTCCTACGATATTTGAAATGAAACACCTATGGATGTTAACCTGCCCCAAGAAGCATTGCGGTTCTTTTTTTACTTGAAGTTGGTTTATCCTGTTGATTGGCCTTGGTCTTATTGTTTTCCACTTCCACGCCCCTCTAGTGTAATAGAAAACCAAGAAAGTTTCCAGCTTGCTTGACAATGGCGCACTTTAATGGATTCATCTAGAGGTTATGGGTCCTCGTTCTATGGAACGCTCCCTCAAGTTTTCTAAGTGTTTGACTTGGGAGTTCGATTTCAGCACGATATCTTTTGTGTAAAATTCCACGGTCTTGCCAATGAGATCACGAAAGATCATGTTCACAGCCCTTTGGTAGATGGCACCGGCATTCTTCAAATTGAATGGCTTGGCCTCCAATTCAAAGGTTCATATTGACATCGGAAACCTAAATGTTGTTTTGTGGGTATCCCCAAAGCAATCATAACTTTGTAGTACCCACAATAGCCATCCATAAAGGATAAGACCTCATGCCTCGAGGCTGAAGTAATGGGCACGTCTACAATTGGAATTGGGTGCTCATCCTTTTTGGGCGGCTACAGTTAGATCTCTAAAATAAATGTAGATTGTGATTTTACATTTTTTCTTAATGATAGTTGTTTACCCCCTAAATTCAAGGGAATTGTGATGACACCGTTTTGAGCAAAGTGCCAAATGCTTAACATGTGATATCCTTCTCAAAGAAGATTAGGCCTTTAGGTGCTGAAGTAATGGCATCTCGAGCCCAATATCCTAAAAAGATTATCCCCCCAACAAGAGTATCAACCACACGAGGCTCGAGATACTTGAAGGGAAAAAGGATCTCGAGCTTAAGGGGCTGCCAAAGGGCTGCAAAAAAAGTGGTGTCCAGGCTCAAGACAATTACCTGGAGTTTAATTTCAGATGCTTGGGCACTAAGCTTAATCTAACCGAATGTAGGGATTTTAGAGGGGACTTCAGCTAGAAATTCAAATGCAGCCTCCATGGAATTCCTTCCAAAATCGAATCATGGGCACATTCATTGATCATTTACACCCAAGAAGACACTTAATGGTTTGCCTTGGGGGGAAAATGCCGTGGAATCAAGGGGAAGCTGTTACTTAGTTTATCCATAAATAAAGGACTCTGTTGTAGTCCAAGACACACACACCCCCTATACAAAACTTCCTTAAGTTTTCTTTACAGCACATTTGTGCCCTTTTCTTAAGGAATAGCGTAACTTAACATAGCTTAGCTTAGTATAGAACATGTTGTACTTGCTTCTTATGCAGTACACTCGTTTGTGTTTTAGGTATGAATTACCTATTTTGATCAGTTCCCAAATTTCAACGAGTTTAGAATTGAGGACGTAGTTTAAGGCTTTTGATAGCCAAGGCTTGATCTTGATTACATTGGCTTTAACAGTATTGTCACTGCTTGAGAAGTTAGGTGAACTTAGGTTCGCTCCGTTGATCAAGGCTTTGACGGCGAAGGCTTGACCTTGATTGCATTGGTCCTGATCCAGTGACCTGAGTACAACTTGCTCCATTTCAATCTTGTTGGACCTAAACTCATTCGAGTTACCATAAGTCAAGAGTGCCATGCTTAAAAACTTGATTGACTTACGCTTGTAAGTGGACTGCTGAGCTCTTAGGTTTGTCTCAACTACAGTTCGCGATGTTTAACTGCACGATGAAAGGTGTCTATGGGCCTTGCTACTTCATTATAACTATCATTTGTGTCAAGTCCATATCCCTTTACTTTTTTTTTTTTGCCAATATATATATATATATATATATATATACACACACAAAAATATTTAACAAAGTCATCTTAATTGAAGCATAAGCTGAACTCATGGTGTAATCGAAGTTAGATATAGTAAAATATCCAAACCTTTTCTCTGAAAAATGGTAAGCGGTTGAGGTCAAAGATGTGTGGTTCAAATTTACGCTCACTCCCTAGTCTCGGTGAGTCCCTTTAGCATGTTTGTTTTGTTATTATTTCACGGCGACCCCATCACACTTAATTATAAACCAAATAAATCAAGCACGCCTTTTGGCCACCCACATTGGGAGACTTAAAATGCAGCTTCATCGTCTTTAGCCCATTTTGGATTTCTGGGACATAATTTTAGACCATTCGCTAATGGTCAGAACTAGGAGGTCTAAGCTCTTGAGCATGAGAAGCGAGAGGGCTTAACCCTAGTTGGATCCCCTCTTAAGAGTCCTCTTGATTAATGCCATATAACATGAAGAGATGAACAGAGTTATAGCCACGGTAGTGAGAGCAGTGGCAATGATGACATCCTGGAAGATGAATTATTGGAATGGATGTCCATTCTCGCAAGGATTTCATGGTTATGCTTAACTGTCATTCGGAAATCATGGACCAAGGGGTCCAACAAATAATGAGAGAGGCCTTTGAGAGACAAGGTACTGAAAAGAGCGCAATCCAGTAGCCCAGTGTGATAACTCCATTGCTATGAGAGCCGTGATAAATAAAGTTGGAACCTTAATGAGTGATGGGCTTCACAAAGAGGCTGACAGAGCCTTTGTCGAAATGAACTTAACCTTGCCTTCTACTACGTGGTAAGATAGACAGTAGTTGAGGTCGAGCCTATCCTAATTAGACAGGTTGAGGCTCAAAATGGCTTCGTTAAAGCCATTAGAGAAAAATATCAAGCAACATAGGCCTACACCTCTTCCATCGGTACAACTTGGATATCCTTGTGAGGCTCCTTCGAGCTCACAACTACCATTGATTCAGGTTGACTATATTGTCCCCAAGAGAAAAAGGAAAACCCAGTTACGGCTAACCCAAGTGTCACACACTTGGAATCCAACCATAGGAATAACCTATCCCTTGGATTGCTGACCCATCCAATCAGAGTTTTTCTATGGCCTTGAGGGATCTCAGCACCAATGTGATAGTGTTGCATGTCAATCAGACCAGGGGCAAAACCATTCAAACACTCCTCAGGTAATAGAGGTTACCTCGATGCCCACTCTGGGTCTTAAAGTAGGAATGCAAGGACAGGTACCCACTACAGGGAGCCATCCTCTCCTCCCTAGATCTCTTCATGCTTTCCACACCAGGGGCCAAGTTAACCATGAACTTCGTCAAAATCAGTACTTAGGGACTGATCAAGCAAGGATGAACCAAAAGCCTACTTATATAGGTGTGCTCCCTGGAATGCCATATAACCAAGGTGCAGCTCGGACATACTTCTTGGCCAACCAAGTGCATGGCCAAATTGATTCAGAGAGATACCCTCGGTTTGGTGAAAAATAACCAATCCCAGACCCAATTGTGATGGGTGCTCATAGGTATCCTGTAGATCCCCATTGAGATCATTTCTTGCTCTGGGGAATGGCAGGTGCACAACAATGTGCCTAACCTACCCCTCCAGGACAAATTGGCTGCCCTCATCGAGATGATGCATGGCCCAGACCTTAGAAGGGTCAATAGAGCCTTGTAAAGTAAACCTTACCCTAACTACAAAGATAGGGACTATCCTTTTCCTTAAGGATACAAAGTCCTCGAATTTACCCTCTTCTCCGGAGAAGGGACTGTATCTGCCCTCGAGCACCTGGCAAGATTCAATTGCCAATGTAGGGAAGCAGCTGATAATCAGTGCCTTAAGCTAAGGTTGTTGACCAGTTCCTTAATTGGGATCACTTTTCAGTGGTACATTAGCCTGCCACCTAATTCCTTCTATTGTTGGGATGGCATGGCTGGGCAATACTAGGCTCACTTCCTAAGAATGCAACTACGAACTTCCATGTCTGACTTGACTCGAATGAGACAAAAGGCAGGTGAATCAGTGGAATATTACATTAATTGGTTCAAGAAAACCAAATTAAATTGTATTTAGCCCTTCTTGAATTTGAATGTGCCAAGTTGGCCTTAAATTGCTTGGATATTGAATTTAGGAAGCAATTTTAAGGCTTTGACTTCATGATGCTCTTGGAGCTTGCAGAATGTGCCGCTAGATAAAAAGCCATCTTAAAAGAAGAAAGCTTGAAGAATAATAGCATGCATGGGTCTTACATACACATACTAATCGAAGAGGATGAAGATCCTCCATCTAAAATTGACGTTGCTGAATGCATTACGGGACCTACTATGGTTTGCGATCTTTTTGCTAAAAAGGCTATCAAAGCCAGGAATTCTTGTCAATCCCAAGACTTGTGAAAATACTCATTTGATCTTTCAAGAGCCAACGTTATATTCGATTGGGTTGAAGCAAATAACGAACTCAAGATCCGATGTGAACATAAAAAGCATGACCCAAATTTTACAAAGGGAAAGGCATACAAAAATGGCACGATTAATTAACCCATTCAACAAAGAATTGCATCATCTTTAGAAATGTGGTTTAGAATGCCATAGAAGCATGGGAATTGATCTTTCTGAGAAAGGGACAGATAGGCCTTAAAAAAGACCTCTTCCTTAGTCCTCTTCAATTCAATGTTATTGACATTGTTACCCAAACCAATCCCTGTTGTGTCCAAACTAGCCCTTTTCCCCTTTACAGGATAAATATGGTCTTCAATGACATTCATAACGCAAAGGCAACAAGCCACCATTTGAACAATTAGTCATTGAAAGAATATTGGGCTTCTCGAGACTTACTGCATATTGGACGATGGAAACTGCGGATGGCATATTACCAAACATCATCCCACAAACAAGTGTGTGTTTTTAAGAACCTACAAATCCAACCCCTTAATAACTCTACCATTGTGCTGACATTGGTTAAGAAGTTAGCTAAGGATATTAGCAATAGCCATGGACCCACTCTAGGCCTTACAAGTCGAAAGAGAATATCACGAGCCTTGCACAGGGTGTTATATAAGGCATCCTCGCAATGTTGTTGGAATATACTAAAAGAGATGAGAAAACTATGGCTTCTTCCTCAATAAATTTCCCATGCTGACCCCTTCTTGGAACTAAGGATGCCATCAGAGAAGTCCCATGGATGTGACCTACTTACAGTCCTCCTCCAAAAAGCTAAACCACCATAAGTATTGGGAATCTAAAGAGAAATCCAAAATACCACCTACTGAACATGGATACCGGTCAAGGACCACGATAGCTAAGATACAAGCCTTTCGGGGTTTGATTTGGAATTTTCTGATGGAGGAGTCACCTCGATCAAGGGGAGGTTAGTCCCTCTAGTCTTACTCGAACCTAGAAGAGGAGGTAACTATGGAAAAAGGGGGCTCAAATAAGGACTCTGCTCGATAGATGCTTAACTACACTCTCTAAAGAAGAAGTTAGGGTCCGCAAGGCCAAGAGAACTGTGCCTATGGATCTTGATGGCCCAAAACCTGAGTCCAAGGCTATTGCTACTATAAAGAAAGGGCATTCACTCAAAATGCTTGAGAGATGGACTGGTCCCTCATCTTTTGAAGAATAAGAATCTTGGTGGGACTAGCTTGCCAAGAGTTCATTGGCTCGAAAATTAGTTGATGATGAAGAGTACTACTCCCCTCTCAGCATTAATATAGTGGAACCTCCAGCTCGTGTTAACCCAACATGGTCTAATATCAAGAATGACATCCACGAGGAGTACTTCTGCCAACCTATGGAGGAGTCTTAACCTCCAATGGTTGATCCGAAAGACCAACCAATAAAGCATGACATGCTAACCGATGGCAATTTTAATAGGATGATTAGGATGCGCCCATGGATGGAAACTCTAAAAAGGAGACAGATCCAGGGGTCTGGATATAATTTCAGACGCACCCATAAAAGGTTGAGGTTAGAACTGATTGCTCCTTCTTTGGAGTTCATGGTAGCAAACACTCAAGAAATATAGCAATGAAAGAGGATCCCCAAGCGGAACTTGAGTGAAGCATATTCTTCACCTGCAGCTGTGATCTTTGTCATTTTGCGATGAATTTACATTTGTTCATTCAAATATCTTTTTGGCAGAAAAATGTTGGGGGTGAAGTATGTTTTGGCGCCTAGTTTAGTTGAGTATGTTTAAGTGTTCTCTTGGTGCAAGGTTTTACCCGTCGTTTATCTTGTGCATAAATAAGCAAAATATCTTGCATTCTTGATTCACTAAATCAAAAATTGATCTCTTACCTCGCTTAATCCTAACTTCTCTCTAATCCTCATCTCTTTCACTTTTCTCCTCATCTCATACTCCCTTATCCCAAATTCAAGTTTGATCTTGAATCGTAACAATTGGTACCAGAGCTTGTGTTTGTTGCCGATTACTTTTTAATTGATTGACTGGAGCTGGCTAGACGCAAGAACAGTGTACCAATGGCTGGTAGAGTGACAACTAGAGCAAATGCTGGTGCTAATTCAACACATGTTGTTACTGCTAATACAAATGCTGGAGCTAATACAAAAGTTAATCACTTTAAACACTTGAGACTTCAAATGGAAGAAATGTTTGTGAGAATGTAGCAGTCATAAGATTAAAAGTTACCTGAGAAGTTAGATTGACATTCTCAGCACTTTAAATTGAAGATCCATGGACTACATCAGCATATTACAAGACAAAATTTTCCTGCGGGAGGTGGAATATTGTCAGCTGCTGGTCAGCACGATCGACCTCTAAACATTCTGCAACCTCAGGCTTCAGGAGCTAGTGAGAATGGGACAGTTAGCGATAGAAGTAGTGGATTTTAATAGCTTTGAGTTCAAATTGAACCATTTAATGGGAAGCAACCTCAATCTTGGATTAGGAGGTGTGAAAGAATACTTTTGATTCTATCATATAGATGAAGCAGAAAAGGCAGAGTTATCTGCGGTTTATCCACATGGAGATCAGGAGGTCTAGTACTACAGTTTGATACGAAGCAATCCATCCTTGACTTGGACTGAGTTCATGGATGAACTTTGTGAAAGATATGGGGAAAAGGGTCCTAGTAATGTCATAGATCACTTTAATAAATTGGCCCAAACAACTTCAATAAGGGAGTATATGAGTCGCTTTGAGAATTTGAGGGCTAGAATGATGACAGTGAACTTTGGAGCCAAAGAATCCTACTATATATCAAGTTTCACAAGTGGTCTAAATCCAAGTATTAAAAATATGGTGAAGGCATTGAATCTAGGGACATTGACTTAGGCATTCTCCAAGGCAAAGTTGATGGAAGCTATGATCTTAGCTGGAACGGATGGACAGGAGACCAAAGCTCCTCATTCATCCTCTACTCAGCAGACAAAGCCTACTAGCGGTTCAAAAGCCTTAAGTTTGGAGGAAAAGCAGAATCAGAGGTTGTGTTTTAAATGTAACCAGAAGTATGTCTTTGGACATAAGTGTAATCTAAAGCTTCTAATGATAGGCTCTAGAGCTGAGGTCAGTGATGACAATGAAATTCAAGAAGGTGAGGAAGTTGTTGGTGATTGGGGGAAGAAGAGCAAGTGGACGCTGAGCTATAACTAGAAATGGTTCCCAAAAAATGATAAGAATCAAAGGAGAGGCTGGTCACAAGCACATACCGAATTTGATGGACAGTGGAAGCACGCATAGTTTTGTGGATCCAAAAGTAGTGAAGTTGGTGGTGCATGAGATGATTAAGACCAGCCCTTTAGCCGTTACCATTGCAATTGGGAATTCAATGGTAATACTGATGAAATGCAAGGACTTCTATTGGTGGATGCAAGGACGCCAATTTGTGCACGACTTCGAAATACTTAAGTTGGGGGGATGTGATATGGTCCTAGGGGTATATTGGATGAAAACCATTAGACCTTTGGTCTTTGTTAAGAAGAAGGATGGTTCTTCTCGAATGTGTATTGACTACAGGCATCTCAATTCCCTCATAATCAAAGATAAATTTCCAATTCCAGTCATTGACGATCCATTAGATGAGCCTAATGGGTCTCCGTATTGTTAAAAGTTGGATCTGAGGTAGGGATATCATCAGATTAGAGGGTTGGACAAGGACATTTATAAGACAGCATTCAGAACACGTCATAAGCATTATGAATTCGTGGTTATGCCTTTTGTTTTAGCTAATGCCCTAGCTAACTTTTAGGCATTGATGAATCAAGTTTTCAAGTCTTATTTGAGGAACTTTGTGCTGGTATTCTTTGATGACATACTAGTTTACAGCCCTTCCTTGGATTTACATGTCAAGCATCTTAGGCAAGTTTTTTAGACTATGTGCATGAACAAGTTATATGAAAATCTTTCCAAGTGCTCGTTTGCTCAAACTGAAGTGGAATACTTGGGACACATAGTTTCAAGTGAGGGAGTGGCAACAGGTCCAAGCAAGATACAAGCTATGAAGCAGTGGCCGATTCCCTTGCCTCTGAAGTAGCTAAGAAGATTTCTTGGACTGGCTGGATACTAAAGGAGATTGATAGCTACGAATGGAGTATTGGCTAAGTCATTAACCGATCTTCTTGAAAAAGATGCGTTCTTATGGTCTGAAGCTACTTAAGAGGCATTTGAGGGTCTTAAGCCAACAATGTGTTCAGCACTGGTCCTGATCATGCCAGATTTTAATGAATTTTTTTTTTTTGTGGAGACTTATGCCAGCCGTTTTGGCATAGGAGCAATATTTCTCAAAAGTGAAGATTGGTGGCATTCCTTAGTCAGGCTCTCTCAGTTCAAAGAATTAACAACTCCCCTTTTTCGAAAAGGAATATTGGGCTATACTTATGACAGTACAAAAGTGGAGACATTATCTTGAGGGTCATCATTTCATTATGAGAACTAACCGTCAAAGCCTCAAGTGTCTGCTTAAATAGAAAATCACCACTAGAGTGCAACGGAAAAGGCTTATGAAGATGTTGGGCTTCAGTTATTCAATTGAATATCCAAGTGGCAGAGAAAATCTTGTAGCAGATGCCCTTTCAAAAAGATTAGAAGGAAGGGAATTTGCTCCTGCTCAGCCATTTCATTTGCTTCGCCTGATTGGATGGAAGAAGTGTACAAGTCCTACGAAGAAGACAGATTTTCTAATGATGGCATTATAGCCTATAGTGCGAATAATTCTTCATCCTTAGCGATGGAAATCACTATTATTAATGGAATTATGCGAGTAAAGGGGAAGGTGTATGTAGGATAATCTACCGAATTGAGAAGACAGATTATCCAAGCCTTCAATTTCTCTAATTAGGATGGACATTTGGGAATTGATGTTACTTACAAGAGGCTTAAGCAATACTTCTATTAAATTGGAGCTAAGAGGGGTGTTGAAGGGTTTGTTCAAGGGTGTAATGTTTGCTAGAGGACCAAGTCCGATCAGGTCAAGTATCTAGGTTTACTGTAGCATTTGCCAATTCCTAATAGGGCTTGGCAACATATTAACATGGATTTTGTGGAGGGATTACCTAAAGCTAATGGCAAGGAAGGGATAGGGGCCATAGTGGATAAGTTCAAAAAGTTTAGCCACTTCATTACTTTAAATCATCTAATTTTTGCAAAAATGTTGGCCAAGGTGTTCCTTGGTAGTGTCTATAAATTGCACGGTTGACCTCAAGCAATTTTTTCAAATTTGGATGGGATGTTTACTAGTCAATTCTGGTGAGAATTATTCCTGTTGTTGGGTTCTACACTTGCTCTCAGCTCATCATACCATCCTTAGACAGATGGACAGACTGAGAGGGTAAATCAATGTGTGGAACAATATTTGTAGTAAGTCTAATTTAGTATATAATTATTTATATCATGTTAATATATTTTTAACCATTTCACATTAACTTTTTATCACTTTTTGCTCGGTTTTGCTCATTTTGAACTATTTTGTTATTTTCTTGTGAAAACACTCATTTTATATTAAATCTTGCGAGGTTTTATCATTAATATCAACAAGTAAATGCAAGACACTGTTATGATCCGGACTTGACGAGGATCTATTGGGTTTCAGTTGCTGCTTTGTGTTAACGACCAACCTTAAATTGATAGCAAATTTGTGAAGAAAGAGGTAAGATGAGAGAGAGAGGTGAAAGGGATGAGAAAATAGAGAAGGAGATGAGAAATAAGAGGGAAACCCTAAGGGATTCAGATTTTATTAATTGGATGACAAGAAATACAAGCTTTAGATTTATTTATAATAGATCTTAGTACATTGAATCAAAGAAAAGCAATAATCGAGCCCAAAACCTGATCTGGGTCCAAAATACAGAAACCGGACAAGTTAGTTGCTGCTGTAACCGCTTTTGGCGCCCGATTACAAATTCAAAAAGACACAATACAATTCTTAACCTCGCACCCTTAATTCAATCAAAATATCAATGGACTAATGCATTTTATGGAATTATAACAGTCCCCTCCCCTTGAAAGACTCCTTGTCCTCAAGGAGAAAAACTCGAAAATTGGCTCTTCAAGAAGGTCGGATGCTCCCATGTGAGGACGTTCTTGTCCATGTTCAACCATTTCACCAAAATCTGCTGTGAAGTCCCTGTACCTGCAGCAATTAATTCGGCCTTCTTTGCTGGAACTGGTCCCAACAGCAATTTCCCATCTGAACCGGTCTCGGGAGGTGCCTTTGAACTTTTCTCACCTCTTGCAACCTGTTTTTCAAGTAACGAAACATGAAATACGGGGTGAATATATGAATGTGGTGGTAAATCAAGTTCATAAGCCATGAAGCCAATCTTCTCCTTGATCCTGTATGGACCAAAGTATCGGGCACTCAGCTTGACATTTCTTCGAACCGCCAATGATGACTGCCTATACGGCTATAATTTCTAATAAACCATGTCACCAACTTCAAAAGCCTTGTCTACTCTCTTCTTGTCAGCATAAAACTTCATACGAGCACGAGCTTGTTGCAAATTGTCTTTAAGAAGCTGCATTAATTCCTTCCTCTGTTGCACAACATCTGCAGCTGCAGAATCAGGACTACCACAAGGCTGCAGCAACATCGGAGTCGGAGGAGTGTAGCCATACAACGCATGAAAGGGAGTTGTGCCTAAGGAAGCAAGAAAGTGTGTGTTGAACTAATACTCCGCCAACGACAACCACTGATTCCATTCTCGAGGCCGTGCAAATACCATACTTCGGAGATATTGCTCGACACACAGATTCACTCTTTCCGTTTGTCCATCCGATTGAGGATGGTATGAGGAACTAAGTGCCAAAGTTGTGCCCAATAATCTGAACAATTCTCGCCAAAAATTGCTCGTGAAGATCTTGTCCCTATCTGAGACAATCGTTTGAGGCAATCTGTGCAATTTATATATGTTGTCTAAGAAGCTTTTAGCCAACCTTTTAGCTATAACGGGTCGATTCAAGGCAATAAAATGGCTATATTTCGTGAATCTATCTACCACAACCCAAATTACTTCCCGACCATCAGACTTGGGAAGCCCTTCAATAAAGCCCATACTAATATTGATCCAAGCACCCTCCGGAATAGGAAGTGGCTGCAAGAGTCCTTCATATCGATGATCCCCCAAATTCGTTTGTTGACACACATTGCAAGATTTCACAAAAACAGAAACTGATTTCTTCATCCCGGGCCAACTAAAATATACTTTAACCCGTTGATAAGTGCCATCAACCCTCGAGTGACCACCCCAAGCTGAATCATGGGATGCCTTAAGGATCTGATCCCTTAAATCAGTCGAAGAACCAATGTAAATCCTGTTCTGCATACGGATGATGCCATTCTGCACCTGCACATCTGCAGCACTGTCATTTGGGAGCCCGGTTTGAACTACCAATGCAGCCATGGCTTCTTGTGCAAATGTGTCCCCATCATTGGATTTATACACTTCATCCATCCAAGATGGTGAAACAATGGATGCAGCCCCACAAGAACCCTGCTCGAGGTCCTCAAACCTCCTGGAAAGTGCGTCGGCAGCCACATTTTCCTTCCCCTTTTGGTACTCAATGGCATAGTCCTACCCAAGCAATTTCATCAACCCTTTCTTTTGTATTCGTGTGGCTATCTTTTTCTCCAAAAGATACTTAAGACTCTGATGGTCGGTTCGTATGATGAATCGATGTCCATCCAAATAATGCCGCCACTTCTCAACCGTAAGGAGAATCGCCAAGTACTCTTTTTCGTAGGTGGACATTGCTTGATGTTTAGGGCTAAGGGCTTGACTCAAATAAGCAATTGGCCTCCCATTTTGAGAATGAACAGCCCCACATCCAGTACCGCTTGCATCGGTCTCCAAAATGAAGCCTTCCGCAAAATTCGGCATTGCTAATACCGGTGCCTTACACATAGCGGACTTGAGCTCATCAAAGGCTTCTTGTGCTTTATCACTCCATTTGAAAGCATCGTTCTTAAGCAACTCGGTTAAGGGTTTAGCAATGGGCCCATAACCATTCACAAACTTTCTATAGTACCCGGTTAACCCCGAAAAACCTCGTAATTGCCTCAATGTAACGGGAGTTGGCCACTCTAACATTGCTGTCACCTTAGAAGGGTCGGTTGTCACACCCTCGGAAGAGATTATGTGTCCCAAATACTCAAGCTCGGATTGAGCAAAAGAGCACTTTGATATCTTTGCATAAAACTTGTGTTGTCGCATCACAATGAACACCTCCTTGAGATGTTTAAGATGATCTTCATAAGTCAGGTTGTAGACTAATATATCATCGAAGAAGACAATACCGACCTCCTCAAATAAGGCTTGAAAATATCATTCATAGCGCCTTGAAATGTGGCCGGAGCATTAGTTAACCCGAATCCGAACGGCATTACCACGAACTCGAAGTGTCCATGGTGAGTCTAAAAAGCGGTCTTGTATATGTCCGGCTCAAGCACTCTAATCTGATGGTACCTTTGCCGTAGGTCCAACTTGGAGAAAAATCAAGCACCAAAAAATTCATCAAGCAAGTCGTGGATAACAGGGATAGGAAATTTGTCCTTCACTGTCAATGAATTTAATTGCCGGTAATCAATACACATTGGAGCCGTGCCGTCCTTCTTCTTAACAAGTATCACGAGTGAAGCAAACGGACTATGACTTGGTCAGATAAAACTCATCTGCAGCAACTCCTCCACCTGTTTTTCAATTTCTGATTTTTGAGCATGAGCATAGCGATACAGCCTGATTTTCATGGGATCCGAATTAGCTCGAAGTGGAATAGCATGATCAACATTTCTTTGAGGAGGAAGGCTCTTGGGAACCTCAAAAACATCCTCAAACTCAGTCAGCAATGCAAGCACAGCAGCTGGTACTGATTTCAGCAGATCAACCGAAGACAACATAAAAAATTGTCCAAACCATTGAACGGTCTTCTTCTTGATACTCCCTTGCAACCACTTACCATTGATTATTTTCAGCCGCGTTTTTTCAGAAATCCCGTGCAAAGTGACCTTCTTACCATGAACCTCAAACAACACAGTCATCTTATCAAAGTGGAAAAGCACCGGGTTAAAAGTCCTTATCCAATCGACCCCGAGTGTCATGTCACAACCTCCCAAAGGAAGTACTCGAAAGTCAAATGTGAATTTATGGTCTTGCATAGACCACCGAAATAATTGGCACTTGTTTTGAATTGTAATGGAGTTACCATCCGCTACCATTACGGCCAAAGGATGAGTTTTGATGATCTCGTGCTTCGTCTTCTTCACCAACTTGGGATCAACGAAGCTATGTTTGCTTCCGCTATCCACAAGGATGGTGATGAAAATTTTGCCCACCTTTCCACCATTGTGTATGGTGTTATGAGGACCACCGCCCGTAAGAGCTTTCATTGAAATTTCCACCTGATCTTCCAGTTGCTCATCCAATGAATCTGCTGCAGAATCATCCTCTGCTGACTGTGAGCTCTAGGTATCTGATGCCAAAGACACATGTGAACCTCTAGTTGACATCAAGAACTTCGGGTTGCACTTGTGACTAGGTTGATACGGTTGATTGCATCTGAAGCAGGATCGTGCAGGCCTTCTGTCCGCAAACTGACTGGACCTGCTGCTAGTTACTTCCTTAGGATGAGGTTTGTGATTACTACTCTTGAACTTATTTTTATCACTTGAAGTTACAAGAGTTGTTTCAATCAATTTATCCTTATTATGGGCTTTAGAGAGAGTCTTTTGCTCAATGGCTTTCACCAAGCTCTTAATTCTTGGCCTTAAACCACTAATGAAGCTTGAAATGTAATAAGCTTCGGTAGAATGTGGATTAATGGCTATCATATTGGCACGTAAGTTCTCAAATCTAGTCATGTACTCCTTCACCGTGGTTGTTTGATAGACTTTGTTAAAGCTATCAACAACATCACTAGAATCCTCTTTACCATACCTCTCACACAATTCCTCCACAAATTAGTCCCAAGAAAGACAAGGATTACTCCTCAACATACTATAAATCCATACCTCGTGATCTCCATGAAGATGCACAGTAGCGAGCTCAACTTTTTCTGCATCACTGATGTTATAAAAATGAAAATTCCGCTCACAACCTCTTATCCACGACTCAGGCTGTTTTCCTTCAAATTGCTCCATTTGGACCCTTGGCTGCCGATAACCTCTTCCACCAGATGTAATCTCATTGCTCATAGACCTTTGGTGCATGTTAGGAGGTCTATTTTGATGCTCTGCACCATCGGATGACAACCTTGGGCACTCATTCCAATCAGAAGGTCGTTGATGGCGATCAATGTGCAATCCACCAGATCTGTTATGACCAGAACCCAAACTTCGAACAAATGTTCCTGCAGCAACCTCAACTTCAGGAGGTCGAACCTCTGCTGATCTAATGTGAACTGATGGACCAGCTTCCATCTGAATTTCAGGTGCCTTACCGCGATCCTTTCCTGAATTCAGCTCTGCATTTTGTTGTTGCTGTGGTAGAGTCACATTATTTGGTGGAACAAGCTGACTTGTAGGCTTAAGAATAGCATTCACTGACAGTTCTCCTTATGTCTTGAGCTGATCCTACAATTTATCCATCCGATCCTCAAATTTGGACAATCATTCCTCATTCTTTTGCTGAGTTTCCAGGTTCATTTGCTGCATCCTTGCAAACCAGCGTTTTTCAAATTGTATTTGTGATTGATTGAGGGAACGATTAAGCACTTCCTCCAACTTATCAAGCGTCACATACTCTGTGGAATTTTACGTACCATCTTCAACAGCAATCGATCCATCTGCTGCAACTGCAGGTGCAACAAAACCTCCTCCAGCACCCGATCGGGTCCTTACACCATCAGCCATGCCATGATCGTGTTTTTTTGACTTTGGCAGCTCAATTCAAGCATAAGACCACTTGAACGAGGCTCTGATACCAAATGTTAACTACCAACCCTAAATTGATAGCAAATTTGTGAAGAAAGAGGTAAGATGAGAGAGAGAAGTGAAAGGGATGAGAAAACAGAGAAGGAGATGAGAAATAAGAGGGAAACCCTCAGGGATTCAGATTTTATTAATTGGATGACAAGAAATACAAGATTTAGATCTATTTATAATAGATCTTAGTGCATTGAATCAAAGAAAAGCAATAACCGAGCCCAAAACCTGATCTAGAGCCAAAATGCAGAAACCGGACAAGTTAGTTGCTGCTGCAACCGCTTTTGGCGCCCGATTACAAATTAAAAAAGACACAATACAATTCTTAACCTCGCGTGCTTAATTCAATCAAAATATCGATGGACTAATGCATTTTATGGAATTATAACACTATGTTGGAGTTTGTTTAGCTTAAGAGTGATGTATTAGCTATATTGCATAATAAGTTGCTGCAATTGTGTTAGGAGTGCAGCGTATGTTGGCGCCAAAGGGTCCATGTTAGTTAGCTAGACATTTTAGTTGATTTAGATATTTTGTTCTATAAGGTCGGTTAGCTTGTGCTAGGTTCAATGTCTTAGCTTGCTTATAAATAGTTTGATCAAGTGTAATAAGCATTCATTCAATCAAATTACAAAATATCCCTTTGGGATGAACATTATCCCTCTCATCTAACTCTCTCTACTTCTCATCTATACTTTCTCTAACTTCTCATTTAATTTCACTTCTTTCTCACGTTATACTATCATCTATCCGCAATTCACTTAGCTTATGCCTTATGATTCAATCGCGAGCATAACAACTGGTATCAGAGCCTCATTTGGCTTCCAATCGAGCTCATAATCAAGAAACGAATTCAAAATCAGATTGTTGTGCTGCGTAAGAGTCTAGATGTTACGTAATTAATTTAGTTGGATCACAATCAACTAAATTGAGTTGTATTGTGTCAAGTTTAGTGCGGGGGGAAATTGATCAACAAAAAAATAGGTTCACTGCTGAATTTTAGTTCATTCCAACCGATCGAAGTGCAAGAACAAATACAAGAACAACTGGATCAGAATCAACTCAAATTTAGCAGTTTTGGTACTGTTTTATTGGCGATCCTGTTGGAGATTTGAGAATGTGCTACGGATTGGTATGTGCTGTCATTAAGTTGTAATGTTAGTGATATGGACTTCGCATAGAAGGCGTTCGATTAGTTGTGTTTAGCTCCATTTTTTAATGAACTAAAAGAAATCCAGATTGTGAATTTAGTGAGTTAGCCAGATGCAAGAATCACCATTCATCATGGCTGGTGGAGTAACTACAAGATCTGGTGTAGGAGCTAGAAATTCACCCACTTTTGTTGATCCTAACAACTCTTATACTGCTGTAGTTGGTGCAAGTGCAGCAAAGGAAGCATAATTTGTTAATAATGAACAGCTAAATTCAAAAATGGATGCAATGTTTGAACGATTCAGACAAGAGAGCGATCAACAAAGGAATGAAATGTTTGATCAACTTAAGCAAAATCGGCTGGAAAATGATCAAAAGAGGGAAGAAAGAATGCTCCAGTTTCTAAGGCAAGTATAGCTAGATAGCAATCAAACAATTGAACATTGATTATCCCAACATTTGCAAAATATTGAGGCTAGAGTTGAGGACCGTTTTGCTATGCTGCAGAATCAAATGCAAAGACAGAAAACAGATGTTGGTGTTTGTGGTTTGTTTCCTGCAAGTCAGTAAGGAGGACCTTCTGATGGGATACAACCTCAGGTACTGGATGCTGCAGCTGATTCTCAAGAAAGACCTCTAGTGGTTAATATCTGTTAGGCCTCAAGTCCACCTCTAGCCCGCTGATGTTAGATCTCAAAATCGCACTTCAGAAGCTGATTTAACTGCCAGACCTCATAAGCATCTACTTGAGCAGGTGCAGGTTCGATCTACCAGCAGGGATCTTGGAAAGAATGGACATTCTCAGGATCATTCAGTGCAATTCAGATCAAACACAATGGATGCAAGATAGCTTGATCATCCACCTGATCAAATACATACTCAATCTGCTTGCTTGTTTGGGGACCATCTAGTTCGGCCTCCAAACCAAGCTCAACAGCATTGTCCTGGACAGAACACTTCTAAAATTGGTCCCACAAGAGGCAGTGATGTTATAATTGGTAGTCGAGGCAATGGCTTTAGACAACCAAGAGTTCAAATTGAAAATTTTGATGGAAAGCAGCCACATTCTTGGCTTAGAAGATGTGAGCGTTACTTCCACTTTTATTCCATTCCCGATGAGCAAAAGGTGGAATTAGCTGTGGTTTATCTTCAAGGGCAAGAAGTTTGGCTCTATAGCCTATAGAAGAGTAATTCTACACTTACTTAGGCTAAATTTATGGTTGAGCTTTGTGAACGATATGGTGATGAAGATTCAAGTGACATAGTTGATAGCTTCAACAAGGAGACTCAAGTTACAACTGTGAAGGAGTACATGACAAGGTTTGAAAACCTTAGAGCAAGTATGATAACTGTTTATCCTCAAGGCCCTGAGTCGTTTATGTTTCAAGCTTCATCAGTGGATTAAAGCCTAAAATCAAGAATTTAGTGAACGCAATTGGTCCTACTTCCTTAACCAAAGCTTATGCAAAGGCTAAGTTGTTTGAGGCCACGGTTCTAACATCCAATGATGGGCCAAAGCACAAGGGAGAAAGTTCCCAACAACATCCAAAAGGGGTAGATAAATCCAAAGTGAACCGCACCTTCAAGAAGAATACCGTTGAGAAGAGGCCTCAAAGGCTCTATTTTAAGTG
The DNA here is from genome assembly GCA_018398585.1 of Simmondsia chinensis. Classification (NCBI taxonomy): domain Eukaryota; kingdom Viridiplantae; phylum Streptophyta; class Magnoliopsida; order Caryophyllales; family Simmondsiaceae; genus Simmondsia; species Simmondsia chinensis. Next base: position 8,835,164 of record JAGTTD010000025.1, read on the forward strand.
CCGTTAGCCTTATGATTTTGGCCATAAATGTAATCCTAAATTCTTCATGACAGTTAGAGGAGTTAACATTGAAGGGCAATCTGATAGTGATGAGGCCGATATTGCAGATGAGGGTTATGATCAAGAACATTTTATTGAGGACAAAGTGGAGATTTCCTTGAAGGCTTTGACAGGGCAAGGAGTTCACAACACAATCAAGATCAAAGGAAAAATGGCCATGAGATCTATTGTCATCTTGATTGACAGTGGAAGCACTCACAGTTTTATTAACCCTAAAGTGGTGAAAAAAGCAGGACATGAGGTGATTAAGACTCATCCCTTAGTAGTGACCGTGGCTGAAGGAAACTCTTTCCTTACTCAGAGCAAATGTCGAGCTTTTCAGTGGCTTATGCAGGAGCACCAGTTCACATATGATTTTAGAGTTCTTCCCTTGGGTGGATGTGATATGGTGCTTGGAGTTGATTGGATGCATTCGTTCAACCCGGTGTCCTTTGATTTCGCTAAGTAAAATGTGTCCTTTGAGAGCCAGGGATCTAGAATTACATTGCGAGGCATGAACGATCACTAGCTGACATTCTTGAGGACAAGAATGCTCCTAACAGGAAGGAAATGTTATGATCCGGGCTTGATAAGGATCTATTGGGTTTTGGTTGCTGCATGGTTGCTGCTATGTTGGTGTTTGTTTAGCTTAAGAGTGATGTACTAGCTATACTGCATAATAAGTTGCTGCAATTGTGTTAGGAGTGCAGCGTATGTTGGTGCCAAAAAGGCCATGTTAGTTAGTTAGATATTTTAGTTGATTTAGATATTTTGTTCTAGAAGGTCGGTTAGTTTGTGCTGCGTTCAATGTCTTAGCTTGCTTATAAATAGTTGGATCAAGTGTAATAAGCATTCATTCAATCAAATTACAAAATATCTCTTTGAGATGAACATTCTCTCTCTCATCTAACTCTTTCTACTTCTCATCTATACTTTCTCTAACTTCTTATCTAATTTCACTTCTTTCTCACCTCATACTCTCATATATCCTCAATTTACTTAGCTCGTGCCTTGTGATTAAATCATTTAGCTCGTGCCTTGTGATTAAATCATGAACATAATAGAACATCAAATAAAAGTAAAAAAATATTAAAAACACCCAAGTGCATAGCTAACAAGCAAGAACAACTAGAAATAACATAAAATAACACAATTTGCATTTTGGGCGGCAACTTTAAACAATTGTTTTTACCCAAATACATTGCATAATACTTGAACATCATAACTTTGATGTAAAAAGAAAGTTTTGGGTGGTGGAAAAGCAGGAAAAAAAAACAGATAAAAAATGTCAAAGATGCAACTTAAAGATAAAGCAACTTTGAGCAAATGGGAATCAAGTTCGATGTAATTTTTTTCATAGTTTATTTCCCCTTCAAACACTATAAATAGGGGATGTTTGGGATGTTTTTGATCATCCTTCATTCAACAAAAAACCCATACAAAGTGTAGAAGAAGCAAGAAGAAGACGGGTGAAGGAGGAGAAATTTCGATTTGTAATTTTGTATTTTAAAGTCCTTTCTAGCCTTTTCTTCATTAAGTTCATGTATTTTATGTTAATTATGTCTTATATTAAGTTTATCATGAACTAATTTTGTTATTCCAAGGCTACGATGTAGCCTAAGTTGTAATATACGCTTATTTCTAATTTAACGTATTCATTATTTTGTCATTGTGTTGTTGAAGTGTTTATCATTTTTTTTCATGAGTTTTAAATGCTTGATCACCATTTAAGGCCTATAATGATTCATAATGAGTCCAAGAGCAGATTTATGATGAGGGCTAAGGTGATAAGCACCACAAATTGAGCGAATGCTCAAGAGAAATTAACGCGATTTCTGTGGTTTTTAAGTAAAAATCATAGAGCTTTAAAAACTCTTTTCTTATGTAAATTTATGCACGAGAGTGATGGGTCAATACGTAAAAGAGCATGCTAGGTGTTGCTCGAGCGAAAATATTTAGTAAATTAGGGTTTTCAACCATCAACACGTAATAATAACTTGAATAACGAGAATAGAAAGACGTACTGATGCCACTGGGTGAAATCGGATGCCTTAGATGTTATTAAATCGTTAAAAATTCAAAAAATCAGTTAACATATTTTGTTTCGTTTTAGTTTATTTTATTTCATATCAACATCTCAATTTTTTGGTTGTTCAAGTAGCATCAAAGCTGCTAATCTTGGTACTCATTCAATAAATATCCTCGTGGGACGATACTCCACTCATTTATTTATTGCTTGATACAACTAGTGAACTCGCTACGCATACACAAAGTAAGCATCAAGTTTTAGGCGCCGTTGCCAGGGATTGTCTTTGTTTGAGTGATATCGATACTGACTAGTTTTGGTGCTTATTTGAAATTGTTAATAATTTGTAAATTTTATTTAAGTTTAAGAAATTTTTCATTTGATTCATTTGTAAAGATAAATTTTTCTTAGTTTTGTGTTATTTTATTATTTTTCTTATATTTTTTCTTCATTTTTATCTTTATTTTTGCTATTAAGTTCACTTTGTTAGGATTTTTAAAGGTCAAATTTGATTATTTTAAGGTTTTAAAAATACTAGGGTTACTACCCTCTTCCTTTTCTTTAAAATTTGCGTTTTGTTAACTTTTATTTTATAATGTTGTATTCTTAACACTTTCTTATTAATTGCAACTTTATTTTAATTTTATTTTATCATCCAAATAGATTTTTCAAAGCTAGATGTATTATCTCCAAGTTTTTCAAAACCCTTAGTAAGCACCTATTTTCCCCTTAAAATTTGGCTTTGTTTAAATTTTGTATTATACTTTTGTAACGTTCTTTTTTTATTGTTATCCTTACCTTGAACTTTCTAGTTGCTTATTTTTACTTTGTATGCAAAATTTAATTGAAAAAGAAATAACTCCTTTTGACTGTTATGCTCGTGATTGAATCACAAAGCATAAACTAAGTAAATTGTAGATAGATGAGTGTATGAGATGAGAAAGAAGGGATGGAGATGAGGAAATAGAGAGAGAGTTACATGAGAGAGAGAAAATATCTCATAAGAGATGGTTGTATATTTTCATTGAATCATTAAAGACGTACAATCTTAGATCTTTTATACAAGATCTTACACATTACTTCTTAATACAAGCTCTAATTGACATCAACATCTTTTCCCGCCAAAACACAAAATTCAATTACAATCCCGGGACATGACAATACTCCCTCCTTTAAAAGATTCTTGTCCCCAAGAATCAAAGAAAAGAGTTGAACTTGAAGATCCATGTTTGTGTGGGAGGAATGAATGAGCTTCTTATGTGTAGTGTTAACCAAGTTACTGCTGCAGAGGACAAAAAACACATCAATACATTTGAAACCCTGCTTGTAATATGCTGCACAACCAAATTTGAATGTTGGTAAACCCATAAGACCGCTTATGAAGTCTTTGAACACCTCTGATTCTGAATTGCAGTGAAACCAAGTGGATGCCTTGTTGAATCTGCAGCTAAAGAAAGCCTCCAGCTTACTAAAATCTTGTAGTAGCAGCAGAACATTAGAGGATGCAGATTCTGAAGTACTCCGCCCCCAAATCCTACTAACTGAGCTTGCATCTAATGAAGAGCACTCATCTAGAGGTCTTCCAAACTCAAACCAAGTGAACCAAGTATCAAAATCTGCTTGAAGAAATTCCCAATTGTAGCTAAAACAACCCCATATCTTGATCTTGGTGACAAAATGCATCGAGACCCCCAAAGATTGCAGATGCCACCACTTCATCTTGGATCTTATCCAAAATTTGTAGTGCTTAAACATCCACTTACTAAACCATATCAGACCAAGCTCAACATACTTTTGATTGTCTTCCAATTCCACATGTTGTGCTGCAGATTTCAAGAATTCAGCAGTGTATAACTGTGACACCACATAGCTGCGGATACTACCAATTTCAGCTCCATTCTTGTCCATATGGAAGCCTCTTGATGCGAACAAGTTAATACATCTTCCCAAAGTCATAATAGCACCAATAGAACTTCATTTGAGCGACTCATTTTCTGCTGACAGTGAAGGAAACGTACTTGTCCAAGCATTTTTAGCTGCCACTTTGAATTCTGTTGTAAACGTCTTGAATTGGAACATAAGTAATCTGGGAATCTTAGCTTCTTCTCTCAAAATTCTTGCGTAGATTACACCATAAGCTCCCATTCTTTGATCTTGGCAAAACTTAGAGAGGTTGCACCCAAAATTCTGACTACATTGTTGTCCAATCTTGATCACTTGAGCACTTGGGACTTTGGCTTGAAAATCTGGACTTTTGCTCCACCAAATTAAGTATTGTCTATCCAAAGCATTCCAAGGGACAATGCTCAATCTATACTGCACAAATTCCATGTAGGATACAAGACATTTAACTCTTGTTTCATCCTTCTTAGCCTTACTGCAGATAATGATCATGCTACAGCTATATGGACACAAAAGACCATGTAACTCAAACTCCTCCAAGCACCACTTATGGCCAAACACATCAGGTTTGGAGTTCCTGTCAACAATCTCAAGTATATGTGCCAATTGCATCAAATCATAACTCCCATGGAACTGCTGATCAGAAGTGAACATGCCCAGGTCCATTTCTGTGCTGCTCTGTTCTCTTTGGCTGATGTATAAGCAAACTTCAGCTGAAGTTGTTCTTGTTATCTTGTTCAATTCAGCAACTAAAGAATGTTGGAGACATTGGAGCTTTTGCATCAGCTTTCTACAATCAATATTAACGCAACAGCTTGCCAATTTCAGATTTAGTTCATGACTCACATTTTTAGCAAGAACTACTCTTCTTTCGTTCCAAGACTCAATTATCATCAAATGCATCAATACTTGGCCACCTTTTCTCACTACATGTGCAAAACCAAGGCCTGAACCTTCTTCAATACATTCATACACCAACACAATTTCGAGAGGCCTCCCCATGTCATACAAAACTAGGAGAATAGCCACTCTTCTGCATTTGCTTTCGACAAATTTATTTTTCTACCTGTTACTTAGCTTGAATAAAATCATGAAGTCAATTCCTCGTCCAAAAGTGAGCCACTGCATTAATTTTTTTCACTGCTGAAAACCAGAACACAATTTAGCAGCTTGATCATCACCATTCAGCGCAAACGCTCGTTGATTCAACCTTTTATAGTCATGACAATCCTCTCCCAGATCAAGAGGGAGCTGATCATAAGAGTTTGCCGCTTGAAATACCTTCCTTTTGTCATGTAGTTCAGCTGATTCTGCCTTTACTTGCTTCAAAACGAGCTGTAAACCTGTGTTACAGTCACAGACGGATGCTACCTCATCCTTTCCATGTTTTCCTGCACAAACTAATTGCTCAAGAGATGAATTGGACTTGCTTCCAACTGTAACAGGTGGTCCTATGTCCTGTTCCTATAGGTCTTCACATTTTCCAGGTGGAAACTCAAACTTTGGTTCCACTTTTGGCAATGCTAATTTCTCTTAGACCTTGCTAAACTCAATTCTGGCACTATCAACCTCATCAACTCATGGTTCTTTTTTAGCCACATTCTTCCTCTTAATTTCAATTGCTCTCAATTTTGGACTTGAGAAACACTTCTCAACTTTCGTATTGAGTTCTATCTTATTACAGGAAGTGAGTTTAAACCCTTGCTTTCAAACACTTAAGCCCTCTAAGCCCACTTACAATTTCTTTGATGTCTTATCTATTTGAAAACTATAGAAAATGACTCCAGTACTAGCTTTCAACTCGAGCTTCATCGGTTGTGATGTACGCAGCATCCCAAGGTCCTTGCCCTCTATTGATTCAACTTTATCTTCATTTAACTCGTCTGTTCTACTCACTTCCACATCAGGAATGAGGAAATGAACAGTTAAACCACAACAATGATCAAAGATGTTTCTTCCTTGCCTGAGCTCAATGGCATAAGTAGCTTGTGCTCTGGTAGAAAAGGTCACTCGAGCTATAACCTCTAGGGTGGAAGTTGAAACAAATACAATCTTTTCAACACGTCCACAAGGATCAAACACTTGATGAAGAATGTCTTCATTGATCAAGTAACAAACATTATGAACCTTGACTTCGATAGTAGACTCATCAAAGTTCTATATTTCAAGGTCATCCCTTGCTGGTCTCGGCTACAACTCATCAATTTTGCGATATAAGCTTTCAAACGTTTCAGCCATTTGCTCATGTTTAACATACTGCACCTCACCAGCCATAATTGCAAGTAATACAGTGCTTCAAAATGAATCGCAAAAAAAGGAGATTTGATTCAAATCACCACGCAATAGATTGCTTAATCACAATCTACTCTTCTATTCGCGTATATCTCAAGTTGTTTTCGATTCAAAAGTTGCGGACAATGGCAAACCCTAATCAAAAGGTTCTGCAAACCAAACCCTGACTTCGAAGAACTTCGCTCAAACCCTAACTCGATGCAAAGGGATGAATTCAGGCTTAAATCTGAATTAATTTCAAACCATAAAAGCAATTACAACTTCAACACACTATACCTACAGCACTTCAAGCAGAGCAATCAGATTTAACGAATTATGTTCACAGTTCATGGTTAATTCCAGCTCTTCGCAATTTCAACTCCATCTCAAATATTTCCTATGAAATTCAATTAATTCCTAACACAGCTATGCCTATTCACACACTTCCATCAATATTCAACACAAGAATCAGATTGTTGTCCAAAATGTAACTCGAAGTTCAGGGAATAGCTACATTTCAGTAGCAACAGAATGTCCAAACAGTTACTACCTCAAATCTGCCCACTTCAACTTCAACAAGCAAACCTTGTAATGTTGATCAAGCACCAATTGGATCCAGCAACTATCTTCAATCTTCGTCACAACAGATCAAGTGAATTATGATCAAGAACACAACGTTCAGCAGTAACAACACCACAATGTTTCAAACAAATTTGCATGATCAATTTCACTTAATTCTCAATCAGAATTTGTTGTAAAGTGATTATAAACCACAAATACTGATCAACAATATGTGTTTCTATGATTCTCCACTAGATTTTGCTAAATTCAATGCAAATCCCTGGTGTAATGCATAGATGAATACAATGCCAGTACACCTTCGAGCTCTTCAATTCAGCCTCTCTGAACTGACTTTGATCACCAAAAATCAAGTTTAAATGTGTATCAATTCTTGTCTTTTTAATGATTGATCGCAACTAGGATCAAGGCTTGACACAACACAACTCGATTTAGTTGAATTGGACTTAACTAAATCAATTGCCAAGCATCAAAAACCAATGATGCAGTACCAATTGCACACAGCCAGATTTTCTATCATTTTCTTGACTTAGAGCTTGATCCGGAAGCGAATTAAGGCTCTGATACCAATTGTTATGCTCGTGAATGAATCACAAAGCATAAACTAAGTAACTTGAAGATAGATGAAAGTATGAGATGAGAAAGAAGGGAAGGAGATGAGGAAATAGAGAGAGAGTTAGATGAGTGAGAGAAAATATCTCATAAGAGATGGTTATATATTTTCATTGAATCATTAAAAAAGTACAATCTTAGATCTTTTATAGAAGATCTTACACATTACTTCTCAATACAAGCTCTAACCAACTTCAACATCTTTTCCCGCCAAAACACAAAATTCAATTACAATCCCGGGACATGATTTTGACCCTGAAATCGAAAGAACTCTTCGACTAATCAAGAAAACAAAAAGGACTGAAACCATGGCTAATAATGCTGGAAATGAGGATGAAAGGACCTAAAAAGATTACGCTGTACCTACTGTTGGGGGGTGCACTTCCAGCGTTCGACGTCCACCAATACAAGCGAACAATTTGGAAATTAAACCCACTATTATACAAATGATTCAACAAACTATCCAATTTAGCGGTCTACCTAGTGAGGACCCAAACATGCATATCGCTAGATTCTTGGAGATATGCGATACATTTAAGCATAACAGTGTCAGTGATGATGCCATTCGCTTAAGGCGGTTTCCGTTCTCACTAAGAGACAAAGTCAAAGTGTGGTTAATGTCACTACCACCAGGAACTATGACCACTTGAGATGATTTGGCTCAAAAATTTCTTGCTAAATATTTTCCGCCAGCCAAATCAACTGAGATGAGAAATGACATTACCTCGTTTGTGCAGTACGATACAGAATCTTTGCATGAGGCATGGAAACGTTACAAAGAACTTTTCAGAAGGTGCCCAAATCATGGTTTGCCAGTTTGGATGCAAATCTGAACTTTTTACAATGGGTTAGCACCTAATACTCAAACGATGGTAGAAGCTTCTGCGGGAGGATCCCTAAATCACAAAACCCCAGATGAAGCATATGAACTGCCAGAAGTAATGGCCAGCAATAATTATGCAAGGGCAACTGAACAAAAGAAGCCTGAAGCAATATACGAGCTAGATGCAATAATAAAGTTAACTGCCCAGGTTTCAATGCTTCAAAAACAGATGGACATGAACGTGAATGCCATAAATTCTCTTATACTCACGTGTGAATTTTGTGTAGGGAATCATCCTAGCATAGAATGCCAAACAGGAAATCCTTTCGCCCCATCTACCCATGAACAAGCCAATTTTGTTTCAAATTTCAAAAAAAATAATCCCTATTCCAACACATATAATCCTGGGTAGAGAAATCATCCAAAATTTTTGTGGAATAATCAAGGGATACAGAAACAACCTTTTCAGCCTCCTAAAAGAATGACTGATCTAGAGGAATTGTTCAGTAAGTTTATGCAAGACACTAGAAGTTTCATGCAAAACACTGAAGCAACTCTTCGAAATCAAGAAACCTTGATTCACAATCAAGAAGCGACCATTAGAAACCTTGAGACCCAAATTGGACAAATTTTAAATCACCTTTCTGAAAGATCTCAAGATTCTTTTCCTAGTAATTCTGCCATTAACCCACGATAGCAAGTAAGAGCAATGGAATTACGAAGTGGGAAAGTTTTGAATGAACCAACTCAGGTAGACCAAACCATGCCAATTGAACAACCATAATTGACATGTCCAGTGATGTAAATCAGGAATTGGAAAATGAGGAAGGGACAAAAGTCCAAGAGAAAATGAACCAAAAAGGGTTGAACCTTAACCCTGCAAACCAAAGGTCCCATTCCCTGAGCACCGGAGAAAGACAATAGCGGGCAAACAATTTGCTAAATTTTTGGAAATTTTCAAAAAGTTACACATTAATGTCCCTTTTGCGGACATGTTAGAACCGATGCCCAAATATGTAAAATTCATGAAAGAAATCCTGTCTAACAAAAGGAAGTTAGGAGAGTTTGAAACGGTAGCACTTACTGAAGAATGCAGTGCCATATTGCAAAAGAAGTTGCCTCCCAAGCCAAACGATCCATGGAGTTTCACGATACCTTACACCATTAGTTCCATTAGTTTTGATAAGGTTTTGTATGATTTAGGTGCAAGTGTAAATTTAATGCCTCTCTGTATTTTCAAGAAGCTTATGTTAGGAGAAGTGAAGCCTACCACTGTATCTCTCCAACTTGCGGACAGATCAATCAAGCATCCTAGAGGTGTAATTGAAGAAGTCCTTCTAAAGGTCGATAAATTCATCTTCCCGGCTGACTTTATAGTGCTTGATATGGAAGAGGACCATGAGATACCTCTTATTCTAGGCCAACCCTTCTTTGCTGTAGGAAGAACCTTGATAGATGTCCAACAAGGAAAGTTGATCCTAAGGGTACAAGATGAACAGGTAACCTTCAACGTCTTTAATGCCATTCAATTTTCCTCTAACATGGATTCTTGTTTTGAGATTGATATTGTAGATAAGCTAGTCACTGCGACATTCAGGGACACATTCCCCAAGTTACCCCTTGAAGCGTGTCTAACAAAGTTAGGGACCATAGACATGGAAGACGAGTTAATAGGGGAATGTGCCCAATACTTGGAAAGTTGGGAACCTTTCAATTTGCACCGTAAAACAAGAGAGGAAGACATTCAAGCAATTGAAATTTAGCAGAGAAAGGAAGAAGAAAAGCCGCCGAACTTAGAGCTCAAGCCATTACCACCATATCTCAAATATGCCTATCTTGGTAATTCTAACACTTATCATGTTATTATTAATCCCTCATTGAGTAATATTGAATAGGAAAGGTTGCTTAGGGTTCTTAGATATCATAGAACAACAATCCGATGGACCCTTCCGGATGTCAAGGGAATTAGCCCTTCCATATGCATGCGCAAAATCCTTATGGACAATAGCTTCAAACCCTCTGTACAACCTCAGTTGCAGTTAAACCCTGCCATGAAAGAGGTAGTAAGAAAAGAAGTTGTCAAATTATTAGATGCTGAGATCATCTATCCCATATCTGATGGCCCATGGGTTAGCCCAGCGCAAGTTGTTCGAAAAAGGGAGGGGATAACTGTAGTAGAAAATGAGAACAATGAGCTCATCCCTACTCGGACTGTCACCAGGTGGAGGGTTTGTATAGATTATCGAAAACTTAATGATGCCAACTGAAAGGACAACTTCCCCTTACCATTCAGTAATCAAATGTTAGAAAAACTGGCGGATCATTCGTATTACTGATTTCTTAATGGATATTCAGGGTATAATGAAATTGCCATAGCCCCAGAAGATTAGGAAAAGACCACTTTCACTTTTCCTTATGGTACCTTTGGCTATAGGAGAATGCCTTTTGGGTTATGCAATGCTCCTGTAATTTTTCAAAGATGTACGATAGCAATCTTTAGTGATATGGCGAAAAATTTTATAGAGGTGTTTATGGATGATTTTTTTGTCTTTGGAGCCTCATTTGATGATTGTTTAGCTAACCTCTCAATGGTTTTTCAAAGATGCACTAACACTAATCTTGTTTTGAATTGGGAGAAATGTCCAGGAAGGAATAGTGTTAAGGCATATGATTTCAAAAAGATGAATTGAGGTTGATAGAGCAAAAACTGAAGTAATAGAGCAATTACCGCCCCCACAAATGTTAAAGGCATTTGGAGTTTCTTAGGACATGCAGGTTTCTACAGAAGGTTCATTAAGGACTTCTCTAAGATCGCTAAGCCTCTTTGCAATTTATTAATAAAAGATGTCCCTTTTAACTTTAATAGTGACTGCATGCATGCCTTTGAGACCATGACGAAAAAACTAGTGTCAGCACCAATAATTGTTGCGCTCGATTGGACCTTACACTTTGAACTTATGTGCGATGCTAATGATTATGTCATAGGGGCTGTGCTAGGACAAAGAAGGAGCATAAATTTTTATGTAATTTACTATGCTAGTAAAACTTTGACAGATGCACAGATTAACTATGCTACTACCGAGAAAGAATTACTAGCTATAGCGTTTGCATTTGATAAATTTCGTTCCTACTTGCTCAATTCAAAGGTAAGTGTTTACACTGACCATTCTGCTCTGAAATACCTTTTAGCGAAGCAGGATACAAAACCAAGACTAATTAGATGGATTCTCTTGCTTCAAGAATTTAATTTAGAAATCCGGGATAAAAAGGGAACAGACAATATTGTGGCAGATCATCCGTTATGTCTCGAACGAGAGGACAAACGTCCCACTATCAACAAAAAATTACTGAATGAAGATCTTATGGTGGTAAGCGAGAATCCTAGTTGTCCATGGTACGCTAACATTGTTAACTATCCAGTTGCACAGGAATTGTTCAAGGACATGACCTATCAACCAAAGAAAAAGTTCTTCGCTAACTTAACGTATTATTTCTGAGAAGAACCATTCTTGTATTAGCATTGTGCAGACTAGATTATCAGAAGATGTGCACCTGAGGAGGAAATAAAGAACATTCTGCGCCACTGTCGCTCTCTTGAAGCTGGTGGCCATCATGGTGGAATAAAAACTGCAGCTAAGGTTTTATAATCTGGGTTTCATTGGCCTACCTCTTTAAAGTTTCTTTTAAATTTGTTAGTAAATGTGATAGATGTCAAAAGACAGGTAACATCTCTAAAAAACATGAAATGCCCCTCAACAACATTTTGTTGTTGAATTATTTGACGTTTAAGGGATTGATTTCATGAGTCCTTTCCCCTCATCATTTTTTAATAGATTTATTTTTGTTGCTGTAGATTATGTGTCAAAATGGGCCGAAGCAGCTGCTTTTCCGACCAATGATGCTAGAGTAAACTTTGTTAGAAAAAACATCTTTTCTCGGTTTGGAACTCCTAGAGCAATTATAAGTGGTGCCAGAAAACATTTTCGTGGCCACCAACTTAAAGCTTTATTCAATAAGCATGGAGTTATACACTATGTGGGTGCTCCATACCATCCTCAAACAAGTGGACAAGTGAAAATTTCAAACCGAGAATTGAAATTGTACTTGAAAAAATAGTTAGACTTTAGAAAGGATTGGTCAAAAAAGTTGGATGACGCACGTTGGGCATATAGAATAGCATTCAAAACACCTATTGGAATGTCACCATATCAACTGGTTTATGGCAAAACATGTCATTTACCAGTAGAATTAGAACATAAAGCATATTGGGCCATAAAAACCTTAAACTTCAATTTAGTACCTGTAGGTGAAAAGAAGTTGCTACAAATCAACGAGATGGATGAGTTCAGAAATGAGGCTTATGAAAATGCTCGAAATTTACAAAGGCCGAACCAAAAAATAGCACGACAAGCACATTATAAACAAAGAGTTCATAGTGGGGCCAAAAGTTCTACTGTTTAACTCCCACTTATGACTTTTCCCAGGAAAGCTGCGCTCTCGATGGTCATGACCCTTTATTGTAACCCGTGCTTTACCATATGGCATGGTTGAGATTCAGGATGAGAAAAAGTGTACTTTTAAGGTCAATGGGCAAAGACTAAAACCTTACATTGATGGAGAGCTCAAGCCTCAGAAAACTCCCATTCATCTCAACAATGTCGAATAAGCCATTCATAAAGTCAAGCTAACGACTATAACTAAAGCGCTTCTTGGGAGGCAACCCAAGTGTTTCTATCCTTTATTATCTATTTTTTTTCCTTTCATTTTTTTTTTTTGTTTTTGTTTTTTGTCTTATGTTTATGTATATTTTTGTTTAAATAGGTTTTTACAACAAGTTTGGAGGTAACAAGATGTCAACATACACCATCAACAAACAATTCTCAAACCTGGGAAGTATCTCTCGCCTCACTTAATCTTTATATTTCTTTTAACACTGAGAGCAATGTTAACTTTAAGTTTGGAGGGTGGGAGAGACCATTTTTAAAATTTTGAACAAATTTTTTTCGAGAAAGTTTTCCTAGTCTATGTTTTAGAGTTGGCTTTAGTGCCTCCTAGAGATCGGAGCCTTTGTATGGGGATGTAAATTGTCTCGAAAAATAAAAAGATTGTCTATTTTCTAGGGTTTTAATCATTAATCTTTCAAAAACAAATTTCATATAAAAAAAGAAAGAAAGAAAGAAAGAAAGAAAGAACTTATCACCATGCTTTTTAGGCAATTTTTCTACTCCTTTTAGGTCATTTGCATTAATTAGATTTGAACAACCTGATAATCAATTGTTTTTGTGTTCTAATTGCAAAACATGATCTGATCTAAGGCACTATCTTGATAAAACTATGGTGTTTGACTTCACTAGTGAGTACGGTTGTTTTACTTTTTCTTTCTGATTAAAAAATGCTCAAATTTGAATAGATTGCGTAAAGAGTATTATTTACATAATAGATTTCAAAGAGTTATGCCTAAGTCTAAATAAAAGAAAAATATAATAAAGGGAGAGAATCACTAAGCACCGCTATCATGTTAAAAAAACGTCTGTCAATTGGATATGTGCTATGGTGTGACGGTTTCGTGCCTTGGTACCTCGAGTAAGTAGATCCATAGGGGTGATTCAACACCTGGTACCCTGGGCCAACCGGAACGGGAGTTGCCGCATTGAAATCTCGCTACAAGGGGTACATAGAAAGCAAACAAGCAACCAAGCACCCAAAAAGGGGGAGGAAAACATCTCTAGTACCGCTATCCTGCATAAATAATTTAAACATATGTGCTACCCTTTAAGAGGGCGTCTCATTGGTGGCTTCTCTTACCTATGGGTCATCACCGAGGAGCCGGAGCTTGATTCTCACTGAAGATATACTCAGGAGGTCATAATGAAGGCATCTCAGTGATAGTTTCTCTTACTTATGCGTCATTGCCCAGGAGCTGGAGCTTAATTCTCGCAGCAGATATGCTTGTGAGCCGAAATTGACTTGAGTAAATAAATTCCACCAAAGAAAAAAATGGCGCAAAAATAATTAGTTTTGGGCATACTTGATAAGTCTTGTTATGAGTGGTATAATTTTTGTCCTCTATTCGGTTTGAATATCTTAAGATTAGAAAGAACGGATTTGCTTAGCTGACTTCTGAATTCGATTACCTAAGTAATTGATAGATTTTTCCTTGGAAAAGATGGTTATGCCTTTAAAACCTTGAACTTTGAGCCTCAGTTATTCTTCTCTAATTTGGAGTATACCTACCTTGAATTGTTGTAAAATTATTGAAAAGCATGATCCTGCCCTTTAATGTTTAACCTTGCTCGAGGACAAGCAAGATTTAAGTTTGGGGTATTTTGGTAAGTCTAATTTAGTATACAATTATTTATATCATGTTAATATATTTTTAACCATTTTACTTCAACTTTTTATCACTTTTTGCTCAATTTTGCTCGTTTTTGAACTATTTTGCTATTTTCTTGCAAAAACACTCATTTAATGTTAAATCTTGCTAGGTTTTATCATTAATATCAGCAAATAAATGTAAGATACATCAAATAAAAGTAAAAAATAACAAAAACACCCAAGTGCACAGCTAACAAGCAAGAACAACTAGAAATAACATAAAATAACACAATTTGCATTTTGGGAGGCAACTTTAAACAATTGTTATTACCCAAATATAGTGCATAATGCTTGAACATCATCACCTTGATGTAAAAAGCAGGTTTTGGGCTGTGGAAAAGCAGAAAAAAAAAAGGATAAAAAATGTCAAAGATGTAGCTTGAAGATGAACCGCAACTTAGAGCAAATGGGAAGCAAGTCTGATGTAATGTTTTTCATAGTTTATTTCCCCTTCAAACACTATAAATAGGGGGTGTTTGGGATGTGTTTGATCATCCTTCATTCAATAAAAAACCCATACAAAGTGTAGAAGAAGCAAGAAGAAAACGGGTGAAGGAAAAGAAGGGAAGCAGGAGAAAGTTCGGTTTGTAATTTTGTTTTTTAAAGTCCTTTCTAGCCTTTTCTTCATTAATTTCATGAATTTTGTGTTAAATATGTCTTATATTAAGTTTGTCATGAACTAATTTTTTTATTCCGAGGCTACGATGTAGCCTTAGTTGTAATATACGCTTATTTCTAATTCAACGTATTCATTGTTTTGTCATTGCATTGTTGAAGTGTTTATCATTGTTCTTCATAAGTTTTAAATGCTTGATCACCATTTAAGGCCTATAATTATTCATAATGAGTCCGAGAGGAGATTTATGATGAGTGCTAAGATGATAAGCACCACAAATTAAGCCAATGATCGAGAGAGATTAACGCGATTTGTGTGGTTTTCAAGTGAAAATTATAAAGCTTTAAAAACTCTTTTGTTAGTTAAATTCATGCGTGAGAGTGATGGGGTAATACGTAAAAGGGCATGCTAAATGTTGCTTAAGAGAGAATATTTAGTAAATTATGGTTTTCAACTATCAATACGTAATAACAACTTCAATAACGAGAATAGAAAGGCGTATTGATGCAACTGGGTGAAATCGGATGCCTTGGATATTATTAAATCATAAAAATTTCATAAAATCAGTTAACATATTTTGTTTCTTTTTAGTTTATTTTATTTCATATCAACATCTCAATTTTTCGGTTGTTCAAATAGCATCAAATCTACTAATCTTGGTACTCATTCAATAACAATCCTCGTAGGACGATATTCTACTCATTTATTTATTGCCTCATACGACAAGTGCACTTGCTAACGCATGCACAAAGTGAGCATCAATTTACTAAGCATGACTTCACCTATCCTAAGCATTCGTATCGGTGGTTATACTTGGCAGAGTTCTGATATAACACCCATTTCTGCTCTTTTATTGGGACTACTCTTTTAAAGGCATTACATGGATATGATCTTCCCTCACCAGTGGTACTTCAGGGTGTAACTTCTCATGCTGCTGAGGTCAATGATCTGTTGTCAAAAAGAAGGAAATTAGTTCCACAGTTAAAGGATAATTTGCAATTAACTCAATCAAGAATGAAATACTTTGCTGATAGAAAGCATATTGACAAGCCTTTTGCCGTGGGAGATTTGGTGTCTCTAAAGCTTCAGCCTTATCAACAGTCCTCAGTGGCCATGCGTAAGAATGTCAAGCTGTGTGCTTGTTACTTTAGGCCTTATAAGGTGTTAGAAAAGTTAAGAAGTGTGGCTTATAGGTTGGAGCTTCCTCCTGAATCTTTTGTCCACCCCATGTTTCATGTTTCTCTTTTAAAAAGACACAAGGCAGAGGGAAAAGGTTGCTCAACTAGTCCTTCGGAGGCAGCAGGCAGTGGAAATCTGGTGCAAGCTCTTGCAGCAGTGTTAGGATCATGTCTGGTGCAGCAGAGTGGCAAAAGAGTGGAAGAGGTCTTAATATAATGCGCAAATTTGGATCCAACAAATGCAAGTTGGGAGGATTTGAAGGAATTGTTAAAGAGGGGGTATTGTCATGGCTGTGAAGCATTTTCTTCACCTACAGTTGCTATCTTATTCGTTTTGCTGTGAATTTACATTTGTTCATTCAAATATATTTTTGGCGGGAAAATTGGTTTAGTTGGTTAGCGGATGAGGTTTTTTTTGGCGCCTAGTTTAGTTAAGTCGGTTTAAGTGTTGTCTTAGTGCAAGGTTTTAGCCGTCTTTTATCTTGTGTATAAATAAGTAAAATATCTTGTATTCTTGATTCATTGAATAGAAAATTGATCTCTTCCCTCTCTTAACCCTAACTTCTCTCTAATTCTCATCTCTTTCACTTCTCTCCTCATCTCATACTCTCTTATCCATAGGTTATTATTCAAGTTTGATTTTGAATCATAACAAAATAGCAACCACCATATGTAACTCCTGGCCCAAATTGCCTGATGATTCACCGAACAAAAAGAAGATGACTTTTGATGGGCCTAATACCACCAATAAACACTTCAAGCCCCTATACATCAGGACCAAATTTGAAGGCATTCTAGAGAATAGGGTCTTAGTCGATAATGGGGCAGCCATCAACGTCCTGCCAACTTATATGTCGGGGGATATTGGTAAATCTTGAGATGATCTAATTACTTAAATGTTGCACTCTATGGCTTTTTCAGAGCTACTTCTAAGTCTAAATGGGTAATCTCGATGGAGTTAATGATTGCCAGCTTAAGCAAACTGGCAGCCTTCTATGTTAGACGCTACATTGAGCTACAACGCATTGCTCAGGAGGAATTGGTTACACGCCAATTATTGTATCCCATCTTCATTGAACAAGTTGGTGATCTTCTAGAACCATGACAAGTGTGAAATTGTTATGGCAGATAATAGCCCATTCATGGCTTACTCTAACTACGTTGAGAAAAAATTTTATAAAGATGGCGTGGGACAGCGTGATGTCAAAAGGACCACTCCATAGTCTTCCTGACAAAAAGACATAGTAGCCATGCTTGACAGCCCACTCACCTAAGCTGAGATTGGTCACTTTGAGGAAGAGTATGAAGGCTCTAATTTTTTGGGGATGCATGAGTCCCCTTCTTAAAGAAGACGATCTCCAAGGCACACTAGAACCCCTATGCGAGGGAGACAAAACCTCTCAATAATGGCCCGAGAGGTCATTTCCTCCACTCTAGGAAGGTTTGTGGCTTGGTGTCATGGTCCTAGAATCTAAGAACTGTGCGGCGCACATCATCCACTGAGAACAATGCGCTAACCTGCATCACTTTGAGATCACAGCGGTCTAGGATCCTGGACTCACCGGGTCAACACGTCGGGTGTGCCAATGTGTCGATGCTACTCCCACAGAAGTACACGATAAGCAATCACACAATGAACACAAGGCTGGAATTTAAGCAATTTGCATTCTTTAACAAAGCATGTAATGGATATGGAGATTACAAGTTGAAATGACTCTTCCTCATACATATAAAAAAGTGGCCTCCATAGCAGTGACAGTAGGAAACATCAAAGAGGTTTCTACAATCATATACCCCTATTTTTGAGGAAGGCTAAAGATAAAAAGAAACTAAAAATTTCCTCAGCCATTATATACATTAGGCTAACCCAAAACCCATGGGGACGAAATGCAAGATGCCCCATTGAGCAAAACAAAAATAAGAAAAGAACGACGCAGACTCGCCCCCTAAAAGGGCCAAGGATGCGTGCATTGGGCTTTGGCGAGCCCTAGGACTCACCCATCGGGCGCTGGGACCCGTGAGCAGCAGTACGATGGGGCGCGTGCAGCACGCTAAAGCCTGCATGTGTCTCAGTGCATGATGGGGAGTGCAAGCCTGTGCGCCTTGTCACGGGGCCATTGGCACATGGTATGCCGATGACCATGACATCCTCCCCCACTTGACTTGTCGATGTTCTCATTGACCTTGTCCTTAACTCCATTGGGAGGTCTTCTTCTTCTATCCAGCAAGTCTCTTCAATTGGTCTTCCCTTCCATCTCACCAAGTGTTCTGCCTTCTTCTCCCCTTGGGAATTCTTCTCTTGACGCTCTGTAATTACATCTTCAATGGCTGGGTTGGAAAAGCCTTAAGGCAAATGTCTTTGCGAGAAAGGTCTTCCTCATCTGCATGAAAGGGTTTCAAGTAGCTCACATGGAAACTGGGTAAACTTTCATACAACTTGGTGGTTCTACTCTATATGACGTGATGCTTACTTAGTGTTTCTTTAACAAGTTCACTAAGTCGTATCAAGTAATACAAAGTGATTAGAGTATCGTTCCCACAAGGATTGAATATTGAGTAAGGACGAAATTAGTAGCTTTAGCATTATTTGAGAGACCGAAAATTCAAGTTTTGGATATGAAACAAAACTAAATGAAAAAGATTAAAAATTATTTCTAATTTTATGAAAGGCATACCAATTTTTGAAAGGTTTCATAATTTAATAAGATCCAAGGCATCCGATTTCACCTAGTTGAATCAATACGCCTTCCTATTATCGATATTCAAGTTGTTATTACGTGTTGATGGTCGAAAACCCTAATTGACTAAATATTCTTTCTCGAGCACTATTTAGCATGCTCTTTTACAGTTAAATCATAAATGACTTGCATGAATTTAAATAAGAAAAAAGTTTCGAAGATTCACAGCTTTCACATAAGACCACACAAATCGCGTTAATCTATCCCTAGAAATCATTCAATTTATGGTGTTTGTCACTTTAGCACTCATCATAAATCTCCTCTTGGACTCATTATCAATCACTACAGGCTTTGAATGGTGATCAGGCATTCAAAACTCATGAAGAACAATGATAAACCCTCAAACAGCATAGTACATAAACTTTGAACACATTGAATTAGAAAAGAGCGTATATTACAATTTAGGCTACATCTTATACTTTGAAAGACAAAATTAGTTCATGGTATACTTAATATAAATCAAAACAAAGACAAAAATCCATGAAATAAAAGTAGGAAAGTCTAGAAAAGAACTTGAAATTGAAAAATTGCTAACCAAACTCTTTCTTTTCACACCCTTCCTCTTTTATCCGAATTTTTACCTGTGTTTCTACTTTGTTTTTGGTATTTTTTTCTGAATGAGTTCATGCAAAACACTTCCCAAACCTCCCTATATATAGTATATGAGGTTGAAATAACATGAAATAAAAAATTTTATGAGCTTTGAGCTCATTTGCTCTTGTTGCCACCCATTGCCGCCCACAATGCAAGTTGCTGCTTTTAGTCGATTTTGTTCAAGTTTTGCATCATTCCACCTTCCAAAATCAGCTCTTACATCACCATGAACATGTTATTAAATTTTACAAAGCATTTTTGCTTTTGATCTGTGCATTTTGCCGCCCATTTTTGCAATTTGTAATGAATTGTACAAGAACTTGGTTCATTCTTGCTAAACCGTGTAGAAATTATGTGTTTTGCCTCTTTTTTGCCTTTGTTTGATGTATATTTCATTCACTTGTTGATGTTGGTGATAAAAACTAGCAAGATTTAGTGTAAAATGAGTGTTTTTGCAAGAAAATAACAATAGGAGCAAAAAGGAGCCAAAGCCCGCAAAAGCGATAAAAGTTTGATGTAAAATTATTTGAAAATGAAGCTAAATGATTTAAATAATTATATATTAAACTAGACTTATCAAAATGCCCCCCAAACTTAAATCTTGCTCAGGCTCGAGCAAGGCTAATCATGAAAGCGCAAGATCTCATGCTTTTAAGCATTTTTCACAATTTGAAGCAAGACTACGTCTTTTAGAACAGAATGACCGAGGCTTAAAGCTTAAGGTTCTAAAGGCAAAGCAATCTTTCTAACAAAAAACCCATCAATCATATAGGTAACCAAATTCAAAAGTTAGCTAAGCAAATTAAGTTTATCCATTCTTTCTAATTTCAAGACATTCAAACCGAATAGAAGATAAAAATCATACCACTCACAACAAGACTTCTCAAGTATGACAAGACTAAAAGTTATTCAAAAAAAATTTTCTTCTTCTTTTTTTAATTATTAATTTTTGTTTTTTTTTTTGAGGGATTGATTTACCCCAGTTGATGCCAGTCCATGGGTATATCTCCAGCGAGAATCAAACTCCTAACCCCTGGCCAATGACTGCATAAGTAAGAGAAGCCACCACTAAGACCCCCGCATTATGACTTCACGAGTCTATCTTCAGTGAGAATCGAACTCCTGACCCCTAAGAAATGACCGCATGGGTCAAAGATGCCACCACTGAGATGCCCTCATAATGAGCAGCACATATCTTAAAATATTTATATGGGATAGTGATGCTAGAGATGCTTCCCTAATTTTCTCTATTTTTTCATATTTTCCTTTAGACTTAGGCATAATTCATCAAAATTTATTATACAAATGATAATCTTAATCCAATCCATTCAAGTTTGAGCATCTTTTAATCATAAAGAAATTTAAAACAGCCATGCTAACTAGTGAACTCAAATACCATGATTTTATCAAGAACGCACCTTAGAATAGATCATGTTTTGCAGTTAAAATATAAAAACAATTGATTCTCACGGTATTCAAATCTAATTAAAGCAAACGGCAGAAAAGAGTAGAAAAATTTCCCAAATAGAATGATGATAAGATCTATAAAAAAAAAAAAATTTATTATGAGTTTAAAGTAGATTAAAATGTGCCATAAAATTTAAAAAGACTAAAGATTTAAACTATAGGAAATAGAAAATCTTTTTATTGGCTGACACTATTTACATTCCAATACAAAGGCTCTGAACTCTGGGAGGTACTAAAACTGACTCTAAAAATTAAAATAGGACTTGACAAGAAAATGTTTTCAAAAAATTTTGTTCAAAATTTAAAAATTGTGACAAAATGTCTCTACCACCACCCAACATATTGTTAATATTGTCCTCAATGTTAAAAGAAATACAAGGAGCGAAGTAGTAGGTGAGAGATATTTTCCAGGTTTGAGAATTGCTTTTAGATTGTGGATGTTGTCATCATGTTACCCTCAAACTTGTTTCAAAAACCTATCGAACAAAATGTACAGAAACATAAGAAAAATAATTAAAGGAAATTTAAAGAAAAGAAGTAAGGAAAGGAAAACTTGGGTTGCCTGCCAAGAAGCGCTTAAGTTATAGGCGTTAGTTCGACTTTAGACAATGTTCTATCCCGAATCCTTCAAAAGAATGGAACTTCCCCCATCCCACTTCAATGACAATTTTCTTCCATGGACCTTTTTAATGCCCTTTTTTGCACGACCATCTCCACCTTCCCCAACTATGAGGTCCATAATTTTAATGCTCCCCTCCTTGAATTTTTTTCTTATAATTTTGGTGCCTTTCTTAACTAAGTCATCCTTGGATCTTAAAGACTCCGGCATAGTTGGAGAAACTTGATCTTCAATTTGAAAATAGGTGTCCTTCTTGGATGAAAGTTTTATGGGTTTGAAAACATCGATGGTCACTTACGCATCTTCTACCCTTAAGATCAGTTTTCCTTTCTGCACATCTATCAAGGCCCTTCTCGTAGCAAGGAAGGGTCATCATAAATTAGAGGTATTTCTTTACCCTTCTCAATGTCAAGCACTACGAAATTAGCCGGAAATATGAACTTGCCTATTTCCACTAAGATGTCCTCTATCACTCCTTGTGGTTACTTGATGGACCTATCCACCAACTTCTGTGATACCATAGTGGGCTTTACTTCCCCTAGACCGAGTTTCCTAAAAACAAAGAGTGGTATCAAATTTATACTTGCACCTAAATCACATAAGCATTATTAAAATTATTAGTGCTAATGGTGCAAGATATTGAAAAACTCCTTGGATCTTTGAGTTGAAGAGGAAGCATCTTTTGTAGTATTGTACTACATTCTTCATTCAGTGTCACGGTCTTGAACTCTTCTAGTCTTTTCTTGTTAAAAAGGAATTCTTTCAAGAATTTTGAATTTTTGGGCTCTTCTCTAACATATGAGTAAAAGGAACATTTATAGGTAATTTCTTAACAGTTTCCATAAATTAGTTATCCATGTTTTGCATTTTTAAGCGTTGACGAGATGGGACCTTTAGTTTGTAGAGCTTAGGCTCAGCTTTTTTGATTCGCTTTTGTCTTGGTTTTTGGGCTCATCTTCCCGTTCAAGCTCGAGGTGTGATGTCGTTTTGTGGGTTTGTTATGGATATTCTCTCTAGGTGCTTTTTCAAAAGTAATGACATTAACGTGCTCTCTAGAGTTAGTCACTGTGGTACTTAGTAGAGAACCTTGAGACCTTTCCGAGAGTTGGTTTGAAATTTGTTTGATTTGTGTCTCGAGGTTTCTAATTGATGCTTCTTGATTTCAAAGATTTGTTTATGTGTGTTGCATGAAACTTCTAGTTTCTTGCATAAACTTATTGAACATATCTTCAAGATCAATTTTCTTTTCTGGTTGTCCATAAATGGATTGGTTTTGAATCCCTGAGTTACTCCTTGAAAAATTTGGGCGGTTTCTCCACCCAGGATTGTAAGTGTTGGAGTAGGGATTATGTTGTGATTTTTTAAAATTTGAAACAAAATTGGCTTGCTCATGATTTAAAGAGGTAGTACAAAGGGATTCCCTGTCTGACATTCTATGCTCACATGATTTCCTGCACAAAAGTCGCATGTTAGCGTAGGAAATTGTATGGCATTACCACCTATGTTACCCAACTGTTTTTGAATCATTGAAATTTGAGTGGGCAATATGGTTAATGCGTCTACTTCGTGAATACTTACAAGTTTCCTTTGCATAGTTCAATCAGCTGTTCCATCAAAGAATCGTGCCATTTAGAATATACCTTCCCAGTAGTGGAATTTGGGTCAGGCTTCCTATTTTACACCTAATCTTGAGTTTTTTTATTTTCTCCAATCCAATTGAATATTATATCGGCTCTTGGGGGGTCAAACAAATATTTTCTCAAGTTTTGGGATTGATAACACTTCATGCCTTTAATATCTTTGTCGATCAAAGGATTACAAACCATGGGAGGCCCCATAAAATATTTAGCTACATCAATCTCATAAAGACGATCCTCATCCTCTTTAATCAAATATTGTATGTGAGTCCCACACACAATTTTTCTTAAGGCTTTCTTGTTTTAAGTCAGCCTCACATTTGGTGACAAATTCTACCAGTTGAACGAGTGTCATGAAGTTTGAGCCTTCAAATTTATTTTCAATTTCGATGTCCAAGCCATTCAAAGCTAGCTAGGCGTATTCAATCTTAGGAAGGGCTACAATGCACTTTAATATGGTTCTCTTGAACCGGTTAATTTAATCTTCCACTTATTCACCTAGCTTTTGTTTCATTCGAGCAGAGTCAGACATGAAAGTTCCGAGCTCCATTCTTGTGAACTAAGCCTAAATTTTCCTGGCCATGTCATCCCAACAATAAATGGAATTAGCATGTAGGCTAATGTAACACTAAAAAGCGGTCCCCGCCTAAGTACATGGGAACACCTTAAGCTTAAGATGCTAATTTTCAGCCACATCCGTACACTAGAAATCGAAAGTTGCCAAATGCTCTAGGGCAAACGCAGTCCCTTCTCATGAGAAAAAGGTAAACTCGAGGGATTTTGTGTCCCCTAGCAAAAGGGTAATCCCTCACAAGGCAAGGCCAATACATTTGTTCGATAAGGGCAACCAATTGGTCCTGACGGGAAGGTCAGGCAAATGGTTATGCACCTACCATTGCCCCCAAGTGGGTGAGGATCTCAAGGGGGATCTGTAAGATACCCTTGAGCACCCCTTAGCACCGAGGTAACCCCCTTGAACATTTTGGCCATATGTTTGGTTTACCAGGAAGTATGTTCCAATAGGACCTAGGTTATATGGTATGTTTATTAGCACGCTATTGGGTCATCGTTGCCTATCTTAAGGGCGTGGGTGCCCAGCATGCCCTCCAGTGTGATAAGCATGAAGAGGTCTAGGATGGACGATCGGGTCCCCAGCAGTGGGCACTTGTCCTGGGACTCCTATTTCAAGGCCTTGAGTGGGCCTGAAGGTTCCTTTCCTACTTGAGGTGGGTGTGAACAGTTATGCTTCCCCTGTGTCTGGGACAGGTGACATTAGCACATTGGCATTGAGATCCGTCGAGGCAAGAGAGAAACCTCAATTCAAAGGCCAAGCGACCCTAAGGGGCATGTCGTCATTCCTATGGCTGGGCTCCAAGTGTGTGGTACTTGAGTTAGCCATAATGGGTTTTCAGTTCTCTCAGGGACAATGTAGTCAACCTGATCAACTGGTAATCGTGTGCTCAAAAGAACATCACAAGGATATCTAGATAGGACTATTAGAGATGGTGCAAGCCGACGTTTCCTGATGTCCTCTCAAATGGTTTGAACCAAGCCATTGTAAGTACCAGCCTGTTTAACCAAGATAGGCTTGACATCAACTACTATCTATTGTACCACGCCTGTAGCAATAAGGGTAGCAGTTGAAGACAAGGTTGAGTTCATTTGTCCTAGGACCCTATTAATCTCTTTGCGAAGCTTTTCATTGATTGAGGTTCTAAGGTCATTTATCGTGCTGAGCCGCCAGATTGTGCTCTGTTCCAAAATGTTATCTTTCAATGGCCTCTCACACTGTTTGTTGGACCCTTTGATCCAAGAATTCTAAACAACATTTGAGCATATTCAAGAACCTCTTTCAAGAACGGCCATCTAGCTTAATGCTTATGTCTTCAGGAATGTCAACATCACTACCGCTTCCCTTGTCGTGGCTGTGACTTGGTTCATGTTTTCGTGTTATAGGGTTTTGTTCAAGTGGATACTCAAGTGGAACCCAATGATGGCTAAGCCTTCAAGTTCTTCAGGCTTTAGAGCACTGGACCTCCTTGTTCTAACCATTGGTAAATGATCCGCGATTACGATATGGTAATCCACGATGGGCTAAAGACAATGAAACCTTGCTTTAAGCCTCCAACTGTGGTAGCCAAAAGCCATGTTTGCTATATGGTTTTCTAATTAAGTGTGATGTTGTCGCAATGAAAATTTAAACAAAATAAAAGCGTAAAAGGAACTCACTGCGACCAGAGAGTGTGCCTAAATTCGGACCACATGTCTTTGACCTCAGCCACTCACCATTTTCTGAGAAAACGTTGTGATATTTTGGTGTTTTTAACTTGGGTTATACTGGTGAGTTCAGCTAGTGCTTAAACTAAAAAGACTTGGGTAAATATATCTTGTGGATTTTTTTATATATAGATTCAAACAAAATAACCTAACTCAAGTGCCAATTACAGTGACGGAGCAGGCCCCACAGACCCCTTTCCTTTTACATTTAAAAGTTAGGAGCTGGAGTGGAGAAAAACCTAAGAGTTTAGCAGTCCACTTATAAGCCTCATGGCACTCTTGACTTATAATAACTCGAATGAGTTTAGGTCTTACAGGATTAAGGTGGAGCAAACTATATTCAGGCCACTGGACTAGGACTAACGCAATTAAGGTAAAGCCTTCACAGTCAAGGCCCTAATCAATGGTGCAAGCCGAAGTTCACCTAACTTAATAAGCAGTGACAGTAATGTTTAGACCAATGCAATCAAGGTAAAGCCTTGGACATCAAAGCCTCAAACTAAAGCCTTAGTTCTTAACTTGTCAAAATTTAGGAATAGTTCAAAATCAAGAGTGCATACCTGAAGCCTAAAAGACTATATTATTGAAGAAGTAAGTACAGCAAGATTTATGCTAAGCTAAGGTACGTTAAGTTACACTACGCCTAAGAAAAAAGCACAAGTGTTTTGGTAAGTCAGTGTGATACACCATATATGAGGGAAAAAAATGTATGGACAAGTCGATGAGGGGCATAACCCAAGTCGCCGCAAGAAGGTCTGCATCAAAGAGTCAAATGTCGAAGACAAAAGAAACAACAAGCCAAAAAGCAGCAAATGTCAACATGACCAACAAAAACTAGAGCTGAACAAAGGCTAAGTGGCCAAACGAAGCTAATGCTCAATCCCCCACTCTTGCAGAAGTTGAAAAAGGTAGTGAGCACTGCAAAGCAAAAAAACAGCAATGTTATGACTGTATACCAATCCAGTGATCTCCTCAATAATAGTTAAAGAAAGCCTAGACTGAGAGCATTGGATCCTGAGGTTACACTCACACCAAAGGACGTAGACTGCCACAGGAAGGAAAAAGGTGGGCTAGAACATGATCTATCCCGTGACTATGAAGCTGAGAAGTGGCCCAAGAAACGAGCTCATGCCAAGGAAGTTCAAACAAGGAAAAGGATATGCAAGATCACACCCCAGTCCAAACAGAAACCGAGAAGCTGTAGGTGAAGAAGACATTGTTATGCTTTTCATCATCTATACCACATCCCACGACCATGAAGCTGAGAAGCAACCCATGAAACGAGCTCATGCCAAGGAAGTTCAAACAAGGAAAAGGATATGCATGATGACACCCCAGTCCAAACAGAAGCCGAGAAGCTGTAGGTGAAGAAGCGATTGTTATGCCTTTCATCATCTATACCACATAGCACACATGAAGCCTGGGTTCCTTGAACCTGTTATCTCAGCAGTCTTTCTTGGGTCAAAAGTCACTCACCAGAGGCAAGCCAGAGAAGGAAAGAATACCTCAAAATGTGCAACGGAAACCAAATAAGATGATGGATGGAGTCCTCCTTCCTACAACTAAGCATCTCCCACGCCGATTGGGTGTTGAATATTTTTGAACAGTCACCCATCCACCTAATATGGTCAGCTAAGCCTGAACGAGGTCTCAAATCAAGAATATCCCAGATAGGCTGTGGCTCAGCCCTCTTCGTACAGGAACCACCACTAATCACCCACAATAATGTCAGAAACATGCAAACCCCATAGATGACCAGTAAAGGTCAAAAGACGGGTAAGAAACCAACCTTGCAGACCACCCCAAGGTAGCCAGTAACTAGGCCAAAGTGCAGTGTAATGCCCATCTCCAATAATGTTCTTGAATGCTCCATCACACTGAGGCCGAATACTAAGAATGCTCCTCCAAAACCAAGGATTCAACCTAGTCGGCTGAACCTCCCAAACATGCTTCACCTGGAGCCGGTTGGCATGAATCCATCGAGGCTAGAGAGAAGTGTGATACATGAGCAGAACACATATGTGCTTCAACATCGAAGCCTGGTTACTGATATGGACTTTTACAAAGTCTCTTATTTATAGAAAAACTAAATAATTGCTGCCTCCTATTTTCGCGGGATTTTCTCCCCACATCAAGTCACCAAACTCTTTCTTGCACATGAGTAATCAATGAATGTGCTCTCAATTTTATGCTTGAGGGAATTCCTTGAAGCTCACGTCCGCATTTTCAGCTGAAGTCACCTCTAGATGCCCTATGTGCCCTTGGATTAAGCTTAGTGCCCAAGTATTTGAGATTGCACTACAAGTTACTATCACGAGCATGGAAACCACCTGTCTTGCAGCATTCTTGGCAATCCCTTAATCTCGAGCTCCCTTCATCCTTCAACGATCTCGAGCCTCGAGCAGCTGGTACACTTGTTAAGGTGACAAATTTCTCACGAAGCTGGGCTCGAGATGCTGTTTTCTTAGACTTAAAGCTCTGATTCCTCTCATTGAGAACCTCATGTGATAAGCACGTGGTATTTTGCTTAAAAACGCATTGTTTCAGGTCTCTCGAAGTTAAGGTGTAAACAACATTCTCGAGGTCAAGGGATGGTGCTTTTAGTGAATCCGATGTTAGTTTACAATTAATTGTGGATTCCACTTATGCTTTAATTAGAATGACCTTTTATATTTTTCAGATGTTTTATTAAAATATAATAGAAAATTAATGGGATATGGACGAGCTCAGCTGTCCACTTACAAGCCCCGAGTCAATAAGATTTTTAAGCCTAGCACCCTTGACTTGGAATAAATCGAATGAGTTAGAGTTTTATAATATTTAAATGGAGCAAACTATACATGGGTTATTAGATGAGGACCCATGCAATTAATGTCAAGCCTTAGCTGTTAGAGCCTCTAAACAATAACATAAACCTAAGTTCTCCTTGTTGGAATTGGTGTCCTGAGAAAACCAATTATGGTGTCAAACTACTAAATCAAAAAAAATATTTTATTTGTTTATTGTATGTTTATGTTTTACAAGTAACATATGTATGATTTTTTTTTTTTTTTTTCCAAAACATTCCATGAGATGGACGTAATCCAAGATTACATGTGAAGTTTAGTTTAAGTGGACATTGAGATCAAATCGAATTAGTGATAGCACTAAAGTCTTTAAGAAACTTCAAAATAAAAACTTTAACTTTGAAAATTTTATCGAAGTGAACTTATGAGTAAAAGCAAGATGAAAATAAAGAGAGAACACAAGAAAAACTACAAAATAACATAAATTTTACCAAACTTTACACAAAATAAAACTAGTAAAGTTTTTTTTCTTTTCCTTTTTTTTGTATTTTCAAAGCAACAATCTTAACTTCTTGAAAATTTATCTAAGTGAACTTAAAAGTTAAAAGAAATATATAAATAATGCTAAAACCCAAAAAAGTACAATAATATAACATAAAACTTAACAAAAACACAATTTTAGGGGAGAATTTTACAAATAACTTCACAAATCAAACAAAGTGAATGAAATAAATGAAAGAAAAAGAGGTTTCTTGTTCAAATTTAAACAAAATTTACAAGTTTAAACAAAACAACTTCAAATTAGTACTAAAACTAGGTGGTATTAATATCACTCAAATAAAGACAATCACTAGCAACGGTGCCAAAAACTTGATGCTTAATGTTTGCTTAGCAAGTGCACTAACTCATTAGCCTTATTCTAGTGTTCGTAACCCTCATTAATAGCAGCTGCAGAATTATTAGCGGGCACCGTAGGTCAAGCTTTAGTGAGAACAAACTTAAGACCCTTATGTATTAATACTATGTCTTGGTTCATTTTCCAGGTGAAGTAATTCGGTCCAATTAAGCCATTATCTTTCAGAATTGAGTGAAGTGCACCAGTCACAGCCATTTCAAAAATATTATAAATACAAACAATCGTGTAACTACCTTATATGATTCATGTATAATGCAGTGATATATATTCTTTCAATTTACTATACATAATAAGTCAAATATCCACCAAACTGTACTATCATGCATACAATGATGACCCAAACACACCACCCCTTACTCCCCTGCAGCGGGGTGGCACGAAGCTAGTTCGGGTGACAACTATTCTCAAATAACCTGTTTTCGTGTAACTCTTACTAAACATGATTAACTCGCCACTTTGCCTTAGTCTCTAACATTCCACAACATAGCTCCTCGAGGAGGCTAATGCGTCACGCTAGTCAAGTGTAAATCATTACCTAAACCTCCATGCAAATACACGAAATACTCCACCCCCGCATGGTCACATCGCATCTTTGCACTTTGCTTTATCCTAAACAAGTCTAACCCTGTAATCTGCAAATCGAAATCCTCCGCAGGGGGGTCTAGTGATCTACTATACTGCTAGATTGATAATAGAGACCGTGATGTTACAACGATTGAAACCTCGCTCCCACTTAATTTTTATAACTAGTAGTTTTTAATTAACTTGGATTTACAACTTGAATTATCTCATTATCCCCTTTAGAATCTTGTACTAAATTTTTAAATTAACTAATTTTTACTTGTAAAATTAGTACTATAGGTTATCTCATAACCTATTCCTTAGAATTCTATTCTGAAATTAAATAAATTAATTTAAATTAATTAATTAATTATTATTATTATTTTAATTAAATTTAAACTTGCTGACATCAGCGACACATTAGCGCTGACATCATCCCATACCTGTTGAAGTCAGTTGACGTCGTCAAAAAAAAAAATTCATTTTTAATTAAAATAATTTAATTTAAAGTCTATAATTAAATCTAATCTCATTAGTTTAATTTTATCTGATTTTGTCATCCATTCTCATTAGCCAAAGAGGACACCAACACGCCGTCATCGGATCCCATTAGAACTCTGAAGTTAAGCGTGCTTGGGCGAAAGTAGTACTAGGATGGGTGACCTCCTAAGAAGTCTTCACCCTCAGGTTGGGGGCACTGGGAAACAGCCTCTCTTCAGGTTAACACACTGAAGGGGGAAGGCTGCGTACGTCCGGCCCCCCTAGACCCAGCGTAGGCGGGAGCCCTTGAGGCACTGGGTATGTTCCTTCGTCATCTAATCTCATTAGATTAATCTTATTTGATTTTACAAATCTTAACCAAACTATCATTATCTCATAATGAAGATCATGTAATCCCGAATTAATTGGTCGTTACACCTGAATTAACGATTAATTCTCTAATGATTTAAACAATTTAAATCGTCACTAAGACAACCTAGTTAATTATTAACTCTTTTAACCGATTTAAACAATTTAAATGATACTTTAAAATATTCTAAATAACAATTAACTACTTTAACGATTTAAACAATTTAAATCACTAATTCAATCAATTTTTTCCTTCTTAATTGAATCGCTATTTTATTAAATCGCAAATCTATTTATTTCGATCATATTATACCTAGTCATGTATATTATTTAATGTAATCAGAGGCTGGATCTGATACCAATTGTTTGAAAAAAGATAAGAATTTTGCTAAAAAAATGAACTCTAATACCGACTATTGGGTTCACAGTTCTCAACTATGGTCATAATAATAGGCACCTATTAGAGTACTTAGAGTAGGAGACTCTTCTCTCTACCTAAGTCCCTAGTCGGAGAGTCACGCTTCGTGACACCTCATGTGCGAGAGTTCCTGTGAATAAGTTTATCTCTATAAACACTTTGCCCTAATACCGATTGTTGGGATGAATTTCAAAAATTCTCCCTAATATTTACGCAGCGGAACAGGTTTAGAATTCATAACTCTAAACCTATGGTCGATTTAAAATTCCTAATTTAAATCTATTGACTTAAATTCATAATTTAAATCAACAGATCTAAATTCTTAATTTAGCTCTAAAGGCCTTTTACTCTAATATATTCATAACAATACATAAACTTGTACAGGCATAATAACGAATATTATAAATAAATAGAAAAGTAGAAAATAATAAAGAAAGAAAAACATGCCTGAAATTGCTCCAATAATAAAGAAAATTGAGACCCGTCGATCTTCTATGCAATGAACTCGAATTGCCCGGAGGGTGGGCTCCGAACATTATTAAATGGATGAAAGAAAAATTTCAACGAAAATTTTTCTCTCCAATTAGTTTTCTGAAATAATTTCAGAAACCCTCAAGAAATATTTCAACTTCAATATCAAACCTCGGAATAAGCCCTTTTTTATAGGAATATACCGGAGTGAAAAAATCCAATTTTTCGATGTGAAAACAGCCCAGTTTAAATTAAAACGCAGCATTTAATAACAAAACAAAGTCAAAACGCGTCATTTTGTCAAACCAAAAAAACGCATCCCTTTTAATATATACTGCGTGACCCATGGCAAGCTTCAATTTGTCCACGCCCGTGCACGTGGATAGCCTGCTAGTTCGTCTGATCCGGAGCGCATTGATCGCCAGCCCTGTGCGATTTTCGTCCATGTTTTTTTTTTTGCTTTGTTTTCCACATGTAAAAATTCATCTTATGAAATTTATTTTTCAAAATTATTTTATTTTATAAGTTTTAACTTTTATTCATCTCATGAATAATGTTTGGCAAAATTAATTTACCCATCCTATGAAAAAATAATTCATCTCATGAATTCTTTAATATTTTTTCAATGGCAATAAAATACAAAGGCTCGTGTAGGGACCTCAAGGACACTTTAAATTTAGCTATAAATGGGTTAGATTAATCATCTCATGAAATAATTTAATTACCATTTAATGAGACTTAATTCCAGTAAATAAATCTCACTACACTCCAGACTTAAATTATTTATTCGATATCTCCCTAACAGACTGTAATAATGACAACAACCCCTCCACTAGATGTCCATGACAAAGGATAAATATAATCACTGCCATTATCCTTCTTACTCCTTCCCCATTAGTTACTGACTCGCCCTTCACCGAATAATTTATTTATACTTGAACATATTTACAGTATAAATTTCACATCTCAAACACTTGGAATACTTTGGCAAAAGTTTCTGAACTATTAAAATATTTGCGAATCAACTAAGGGGACACCTGTATCTCATAAGAGACTGTAGATTGTCTATTGAATACCTAATCCTCGTCACACTTCATGCCGCTACCCAGTGTACGTGGGATTTCAGTCATTTGTTTAGACCTTACTTATAGTACACCAAATTAACTTACGCTCCATGCATAAGTCCAGAATACCATCAGGATTTAGAGTCATCGTTCAAACATTGCAACGTAAATCACTCATTTCCGATTGTAGTCTAGAAATAAGTAATCGACATGGTCCAACTCAGTATGTCAATCCTATTAAACACACTAACCTAACACTTTTGGATGTCCATCCACATGACCAAGACAAGTCATCTAAAGCGTCACGTTATAGCCCTAACGTACTGGTCCAAACTTTTTTTCGACTACGAGTCTTTCAAACAACAATCCATACCATTTGTTCCAAGTCTTTCTGTGGCTTAGTCTTATAAACCACTTAAAACAAATATGTCAATTGTAGTCTGAGGACTACACCCATCTCATAGATGTCTCCTAAAAGAAAATCACATGCAGTATAAATGCTCACATACACAAATTTAACTAAGAAATGACTGCAACTTCAATTTTATTTATTAATTAAAAAAATATATCCAGAATAAATCTAGATTTCTGGACACTGTTCCGAACAATCTCTCACTTGTCCTAAATACAATTTATGACAAAGCCCACACTCGCCCCTTTTTAAGTCTGAACCAAAAATCTACAGAGCCTAACCCTTAGTGAGCACAATTACTCTATTGCGAAGTCAGCAATAAAATCCGGCTTGACATTCCCCCACTAATGGCTCCCACTTTAAGGGTAAAGACATGCTTAGACGTTGAACATCTATCACTTTAATCTGACTCGAAGTCTTAAATCAGCATAGCCAACTGGAACCAGCTCGTCACTATGAAAGAACTAGAGGAAACATTTCACTGCCAACTAGTCCGTTGGACCCATGTTAGACTAACACATGCCTACTATGCCATAGCATAGCAAATATCTGGTCTCATGCACAGCATGGCAAACCTGAGGCTCACACTGCCAAAGCACATGGAATATTCCTCAATTGCTCCTCTTCTTGAAGTGTCCCAGAACACTACTCAAAAGAGAGGGGGTCTCTATGCTATACCATGATAACGTCTTGCAAATATGAGTGGCTGGAAAGAGATCCAAAATCCTACTCTTATGACTTTGCAGAAGTTTAATCCTAAGAGTAGAGCTGGCTTCTCCTATGTCTTTCATATTGAGTTATCATGACATCCAAGTCTTTACAGCCAATGACACCCCCCACATCATTCTCAATGAGTAGTATATCGTTGACATATAAAACTAAGAAAGTCACTACTTTCACTTAATATCATTTGTACACGCATGGTTCATTTAACCAATTGCTCAAAATTATAAGACTTAACTGCTCATGGTGGCTAAAAGGATTAGATTCAATTCCACAGTCAACCATTAAGGCTCCCGCAATGAACTTGTCAAGTGTCCTGACAATCCTCCCACCGCACCTAAGCTTTCGTGTACCTAGAACATTTTCGTTCCTATTAGTAGGTGCATCTAATGCTTCCACTATGACTTAAGTTGTGTCTAGTTGTTCAGAATTATTGTCATTTTTCCTTTTAATGCTATTTTATTTTTACTTTTGTAGTTTATTTGCAAAATTCTTCGCTGAGTATTTCGCATTGTTCACGTATGTAAAAAGAATAGCATGAATAAATCATAAACACATGTTCTTTCAAAAATAAAAAAAATTTATTTCTTGTAATAAAGGTTCACAACCATATTCAAAATGAATAACAATTATTCTTCAAACCACATAAATCAAATTCCTGTCCAATGCATGTACAAATCAATTAGAATTTTTAATAAGCGAAAACAAAATTCTAACACTAAAATCTAAGCTATCGCTTCCTACTACTAAGACTGCCACTCTTGTACCGCCTTCAGCTGTCAAGTACTGCTCCCATCATGTAGCCTCTTGGTTGGCCTGAGCCTCTGTAACATATTACGGACTTGGTTAGCTGAACTTGATTCCACACATCAGGAATCTGGCGAACTCACAACTACACAAGACTCAAATCAGTGAGATATCAACATACCTTCACCAGATGGCTTAGCAGTGTTTGCAGGAAGAGTAGCCATGTACTTTACGTAGTTTCTCTTCCTGTGGTCCATCTTTTCGCAAAAGTAATACTTTCCTTTTGCTGGCCTTTTGTTAGGATTAGTCACTACACTAGCAATCTTGCCTTTGCCTTCCTTTCCAGCTGGTACCTTATTCTGCTTGCCCCCACTAGTCCTTGATACCTGAGTCAAGCGGACACTTCCCTTGGCTCGCATAACACCCTCTGCTACCTGTAGCTCTTTCATCATCTCAGGTAATGAATAATCCTTATTATTCATTATGTAGTTCAGCCTAAACTGAGTGAAAGGGCCGGACATAAAACTGTGGATGATGTTCTGCTGAGACTGACTATCAATCTTAGCACCTAGAATCTCCAACTCAAACAAGCACGCCATCATTTTCATGACGTGCCCCTGAACTAGGGACCCTTCAGACATCCTCATGTTCAAGAGCTTCCTTATCAGCTCTTGCCCAGCTGCCCTATCTTGACCACCAAATATTTCCTTTAAATGTTTGATCATCTCAGCTGCAATTTCCATGTCAAGCATCTGATGCTTGAGTACATTGGTCACAAAGGCCAAAATGTAGCATCTGGCTAATTCATTAGCCTTATTCCAGCATTCATAACGCTCTTTAATAGCAGCTGCAGAATTATTAGCGGGCACCGTAGGTCGAGCTTCAGTGAGAACAAACTTATGACCCTCATGTATTAATACTATGTCTAGGTTCACTTTCCAGGTGAAGTAATTCGATCCAGTTAAGGCATTATCTTTCAGAATTGAGTGAAGTGCACCAGTCGCAGCCATTTCAAAAACACTGTAAATGCAAACAATCGTGTAACTATCACATATGAGTCATGTATAATGCAGTGATATATATTCTTTCAATTTAGCATACATAATAAGTCAGATATCCACCAAATTGTACTATCATGCATACAATGATGACCCAAACACACCACCCCTTACTCCCCGGCAGCGAGGTCGCACGAAGCTAGTTCAGGTGAGAACTATTCTTAATTAACCTGTTTTCTTGTAACTCTTACTAAACATGATTAACTCACCACTTTGCCTTAGTCTCTAACATGACACAATAGAGCTCCTCGAGGAGGCTAATGCATCACGCAAGTCATGTGTAAACCATTACCTAAACCTCCATGGAAATACACGATATACTCCACGCCAGCGTGGTCGCATCGCTTCTTTGCACTTTAGTTTATCCTAAAGAAGTCTAACCCTGCAATCTACAAACCGACATCCTCCGCAGGGAGGTCTATCGATCCTCTGTACTACAAGATCGATAATAGAGACTGTGAGGATACAACAATTGAAACTTCGCTCCCACTTTATTTTTATCACTAGTAGTTTTAATTAACTTGGATTTACAACTTGGATTATCTCATAATCCCCTTTAGAATCTTATTCTAAATTTTTAAATTAATTCATTTTTACTTTTAAAATTAGTGCTATAGGTTATCTCATAACCTATTCCTTAGAATCCCATTCCAAAATTAAGTAAATTAATTTAATTTAATTAATTAATTCATTATTATTATTATTATTATTTTAATTAAATTTAAACTTGCCGACGTCCACCACACATCAGTGCTGACGTCATCCCATACCTGCTAACGTCAGCCGCTGACATAAGCGGTTGACGTTGTCAGAAAAAAAAAATTTTAAATTTTAATTTAAAGTCTATGATTAAATCAAATCTCATAAGTTTAATTTTATCCGATTTCGTCATCTAATCTCATTAGATTAATCTTATCTAATTTTGCAAATCTTAACCAAATAATCATTGTCTTATAATGAAGATCATGTAATCCCAAATTAATAGGTCGTTAGATCTGAATTAACAATTAATTCTCTAACGATTTAAATGATCACTAAAACAACCTAGTTAACTATTAACTCTTTTAACCGATTTAAACAATTTAAATCGATACTTTATAATATTCTAATTAACAATTAACTACTTTAATGATTTAAACAATTTAAATCACTAATTCAATCAAGTTTTTCCTTCGTAATAGAATCGCTATTTTATTGAATTGCAAATCTATTTATTTCGATGTTATTATACCTAGTCATGCATATTATGAATGTAATCAGAAGCTGGATCTGATACCAATTGTTGGGAAAAAGATAAGAATATTGTTGGAGAAATGAACTCTGATGCCGACTATTGGTTCACAGTTATGAACGATGGTCACAACAATAGGCACCTATTAATGCACTTAGAGTAGGAGACTCTTCTCTCTACTTAAGCCCCCAGTCGGAGAGTCACGCTTCGTGACACCTCACGTGCGAGAGGTCTCGGGAATAGGTTGGTCTCTATAAAGCCTTTGCCCTAATACCGGTTGTTGGGATGAATTTTAAAAATTCTCCCTAAAGTTTACACAGTGGAACAGGTTTAGAATTCATAACTCTAAACTTAGGGTCAATTTAAAATTCCTAATTTTAAATCTACTAACTTAATGAGACTTAATTTAGCTCCAAATGGGTTAAATTAATCATCTCATGAAATAATTTAATTACCATTTAATGAGACTTAATTCCACTAAATAAATCTCACTACACTCCAAACTTAAATTATTTATTCGATATCTCCCTAACAGACTGTAATAATAACAACAACCCCTCCACTGAATGTCCATGACAAAGGATAAATATAATCACTACCATTATCCTTCTCACTCCTTCACCATTAGTTACCGACTCGCCCTTCACTGAATAATTTATTTACACTTGAACATATTCACAGTATAAATTCCATATGTCAAACACTTGGAATACTTTGGCCAAATTTTCTGAACTATTAAAATATTTGTGACTCAACTAGGGGGACATCTGTATCTTATAAGAGACTATAGATTCTCTATTGAATACCTAATCCTTGTCACACTTCACGCCGCTACCCAGTGTACGTGCGATTTCAGTCATTCATTTTGACCTCACTTATAGTACCCCAAAGTAACTAACGCTCCATGCATAAGTCCAGAAAACCCTCAGGATTTAGAGTCATCGTTCAAACAGTGCAACGTGAATAACTCGTTTTCGATTGTAGTCTAGAAATAAGTAATCGACATGGTCCAACTCAGTGTGTCAATCCTGTTAAACACACTAACCTAACACTTTTGGATCTCCATTCACATGACCAAGACAAGCATCTAAAGCGTTACGTTATAGTCTTAACATACAAGTGGTCCAAACTTGTCTTCGACTACGAGTCTTTCAAACAACAATCCATACTATTTGTTCCAAGTCTATCTGTGGCTTAGTCTCATAAAGCACTTAGAACAAACATGTAAATTGTAGTATGAGGACTACACCCATCTCATGGATGTCTCCCAAAAGAAAATCACATGCAATATAAATGCTCACATACACAAATTTAACTAAGGAACGACTGCAACTTCAATTTTATTTATTAATTAAGAAAATATATCCAGAATAAATCTGGATTTTAGGACATTATTCCTAACAGTCTGTGGGCCCTACTCCGTCGGTGCA
The DNA here is from genome assembly GCA_018398585.1 of Simmondsia chinensis. Taxonomy (NCBI): domain Eukaryota; kingdom Viridiplantae; phylum Streptophyta; class Magnoliopsida; order Caryophyllales; family Simmondsiaceae; genus Simmondsia; species Simmondsia chinensis. The sequence continues at coordinate 8,873,583 of JAGTTD010000025.1, forward strand.
ACTACCACTTGAGTTAGGGCCATATCCTATAATATTCTGTGGTAAAAATACGTAAAAAATCAACAAAAACATTTAACAAAGTCTTCATAACTAAAGCGCAAGCAGAGCTCATGGTATAATCGAAGTCAGATGCACCAACACAACTTAACTGTTCCTCCAAAAAAGGTGAGTGGTTGAGGAAGAAGATGCACGGTTCATAATTGGGCTCATTTACTAGTTGAGGTCAGTCCATTTTGCACGTTTCTTTTGTGTTTACTTTTACGGCAACAACAAACATAGAACTTTAAAAAAAATAGAGAAAACATGCCTATTGACGTCCACGGTGGGAGTCTTAAAACATGACTTCATTGTCTTCAGCCCATCGTGGGTTACCAGAGTGCAATTGACGACCATTTGCCGATGGTGAGGATAAGAAGGTTTAGTGCCCTTGAGCATGAGGAACCAGAAGGCTTAGCCTTGGTTGGATCACCACTTGAGCGCCCGCTTGAGCGAAGTCCCATATCTTGAAGGGTTGAACCAAGTCACAGCCAAGGGAACGAAAGTGTTGGTGATGATGACATCCCAAAAGATGAAGGTTTTGGGCTCGATGGCAATTCTGGCCAGCATTTCATGGCTTTGGTAAAACTCCATTTCGAGATTGTGGATCGAAGAGTCCAACAAATTATAAGAAAAGCCTTCAAGAGACAATGCGCTAAACAAAACACAATCTAGCAGCCCAACATGGAAACTCTGCCATCATGAGAGCTGTAATTAATAATGTTGGAGCCTCTATGAATGAAACGCTTCATAGAGAAACTGATAGAGTCTTAGTTGATGTCAAAACTATCTTTGTTAGATAGGCTGAGTCTCATAATGGCCTGGTCTAAGTCGTTAGGGAGGATATCTGGCGGCTGAGGCCTGTACCTCTTCCATCTGTACCTACTAGATATCCTAACGAGACACCGTCAAGATCCAGTTACCAGCTGCTCAGGTCAACTACAATGCCCCTGAGAGAATGGAAATCCTAACTATGGCCATCCTAAGTGTTACAAACTTGGAATCTTGCCATAGAAACGACAACGTGTCCCTTGGAGTTGTTAAGCCTTCAAATTAGAGTTTCCCTCTTACCACGAGGGACCTCAAAGCCAATGCGCTAGTGTTACCTGTCCTCAAGACATGGGGGCATAACCGATCATACCATCCTAAGGTAGTAGATGTTGTCCCCAAGGCCCACTCAAGAACTTAAAGTAGGAGTGCAAGGTCAGATCCGTACTTTTAGGAACCAGTTTTCTTATCCTAGACCTCTTCATACTTATAATACTGAGGGGAAAAATAAAAACCCGCTTCCTCAACATCATGACTTTAGGATTCATCAGGCAAGGATGACCCAACAGCCTACTAACATTAGTGCACTTCCAGGCATGCCATGTAACCCAGGTCCTGCTAAGACATACTTCATGGCCAATCAAGTGTATGGCCATAACGATTAAAGGGTTTACCCAAGGTTTGCGGGGCAACAACAGTTCCCACACCGGATTGTAAATCCCCTTTGAGTTCCTCGCCCACTTGTGGGGGCAATGGTGAGCACATAATCATATGCCTAACCTACCCCTCAAGGATCAATTGGCCGCCCGCATTGAGCAACTATATGGGCCGGGTCTCGTAATGGTCAACTGACCCTTGTATATTAAACCTTACCCTGAATACATAGACAGAAATTACCCTTTTCCTCCGGGACACGAGATCCCCAAGTTTATGCTTATTTATGGGGAAGGGACTATTTCTGACCTCAAGCACTTGGCAAGGTTTAATTGCCAATGTAAAGAAGTGGCAAATAATCAATATCTCAAATTAAGGTTGTTTCTTAGCTCATTAACTTGGACCACTTTCCAGTGGTATATCAGCCTACCCCTTAATTTTATTTACTGTGATGATATGGCCAGGAAATTCTAGGCCCAATTCCCGAGAATGGAATTAGGAACTTCCCTATAAGACTTGGCTCAAATGAGACAGAACTAGGCGAGTCAGTGGAAGACTATATTAACCTAGTCAAGAGAGTCAGGTTAAAATGCAATGTAGCCCTTCTTGAGCTTGAGTATGCTAAGTTGGCTTTAAACATTACGCCGCTTCTTCAGCGGGCAGAATGTGCCGCAAGATACAAGACTGTCTTAAAAGAAGAAATCCTTCAGAAAAATAGCATGTATGGGACTGATGTGCAGGACTTAATTGAAGAAGAAGAAGATCCTCCATACTAGATTGATGTTGCTGAATATATCAAAGGACCTAGTATGGTCTGTATTCTTTTGATCAAGAAGGATATTAAAGCCAGGAAGTCTTATTAGTCCCCCACACTAGAGAAAATATTTGTTTGACCCCTCTAGAGCAGATGTAATGTTCAATTGGCTTGAGGCAAAAAACAAACTCAAGATTAGGGGTCAACATAGAAAACCTGATCCTAATTCTAACAACAGAAAAGTGTTTCCGTAAGTGGCATGATTCGTTGACACATTCAAAGAAGAGTTGCGTGATCCTTCAAAATGTGATTCACCATGCCATAAAAGTAAGGGAACTGATCTTCGCGAGAGAAGGACAAATGGGCATCAATGAAGACCCTTTCCCTAGTACTACCCAGATCATTCTAGTTGAGGAAATAAAACCTTATCATCCCCATGACAGCCAAACTAATGGCAAATCTCTATGTAGGATGAATGTAGACAAAGACATTATGGGTGTGGCCACAGCTCTATTTGACCAGCTGCTCAAATCAAGAACAATGAGATTCCCCCAAACCACATTGAGATTGCTAGAAGATCATTATAAATGGCATATAAAGGCTCAACACTTTACATGTGATTGCAAAGTGTTTAGAAGATTCATAAAGAAACAAGTAGAAGAAGGTACCATCCTCATCTAATGACGAAGAATTAGCCATGGCAACTCTCACATATGAACATTGGCAGAAAGTCTTTGCTTCTATGAGACAAGCATCAAAGAAACTCCTGCGCCACATCCATGATCTTTGTGGGAGTTGTGTTCATAAGTTGGTATTCGAGATGAAGACATGAACCTTTTTCTAAAGAAAAATCTAGCTCTTCTAACAAAGACATCATCGTTAGGGCTATCTCAAGGCTTTGTGTCGAAGACTCAAGTCATCATGAGGACAGGGCACCCTAAGAGGAATCCAAAATACGCCTTACTGGACGTGGACATCAATCTGGCATACATATATGGAGAAGGAATCTCCTTGATCAAGAGGCAGTTATTCCTTCCAACCTTTCCTGAACCCAAGAAAGGAGGCAGCTGCACAAAAAGGCAGTTCAGTGAAGGATTATGCTTGATTCCTACTTGGCAAGGATCTCTCAAGAAGAGGCCAGGGTCCTTAAGAGCAAGCAAACTGATCACGAGAATCTTAATGATCCAATGGCTGAGCCAAAACCTTTTGTTAGAGAAAAAAAGCAAGCTCGAGAGGTGGGCTAGTTGCTCATCATCTGAAGGGCGAAAATCTTGGTAGGATTAGCTTCCCAAGGACCCCCTAATGCTAAAATCTACTAAGGATGAGGAGAAATACTCCCCTCTCATCATTAACTTAGTGGAGCCTCTGGACCGTGTCAACCCAACATGGTCTGATATCGAGAATGATTTCCACTAAGAACATTTCCCCAGCATATGGAGGAATCTCGAAGCCCAGAGGTTGATCTTAAGGACCAACCCCAACAACAAGACATGCTAACTAATGGAAGTCCTCAAGAACTGAACTAGGATACACCCATGCTTGATAGCCCTAAGAAGGGAGCAAATCAAGGGGTCTAGATACAATATGAGATGCTTCCTAAAAAGGTTGATGTCAGAACTGCCTTACTCCTTCCCAGAGTTCATGGCAGCTGATGCTCAAGGTCTCGAGGGTGATGTGATTGCATTAGATGAGGAGCCACAAGTGGAGCCCATGACTGAAGTAGTGGCCAGTAAAGGTGCACTCAACCCTTTCTCTTTAAAGGTTAATGCTACAACATCCAAATTGACTGATGACACACCTGACATAATGAAGAGGATGTTTGATGGGCCTAACACCGCAAAAAAAAAAAAAAAAAAAAAAAATAATAATAATAAAAAATAATAATAATAACAAAATAAAAAAAACAGACACACGCATCAAGCCCCTATACATCAAGGCCAAATTTGATGGCATTTTGGTTAACGGGGTCTTAGTGGATAATGGTGCACCCATCAATGTGTTACCTTCATATATGTTTGGGGTCGTTGATAGGGCTTGAGAAGACTTATCACTTCTGATATGGCAATCTATGGCATTTCTAGAGCTACTACCAAATTTGTAGGAGTCCTCTTGATTGACTAATCTATTTGCAGATTAAGCAAGCTGGCAGCTTTCTTTGTTGTGGAAAGTACCTTGAGCTATAATGCTTTGCTCAGCAAGGATTGGCCACATGCTAATTATTGTATTCCATCTTCACTTCACCCGTTGCTGATCTTCTGGAACCATGACAAATATGAGGTTGTTATGGTAGATAATAGGCAATTCATGGCTTGCTCCCACTACGTTGAGAAATATTTCTCTAATGATGGTGTGGGACATCTAGACGTCAAAAGGACCACTCCACAATTCCCCCAACAGCAGGACACAACAACGATCCTTGACAGGCCCCTGACTGAAGCTATGGTTAGCCACGCAGATTTTGGGTCTAAAGACTCTGACTTTTAGGGATGCATGAGAGCCCTTCTTAACGAAGGACACTTCCAAGGCACTCCAGAACCCCAATGCGGAGGCAACAAGTCCTCCCCGTAATGCCCCAAGAAGCCATTTCCTTAGAATTAGCAACACTCATGGTCTAGCACACTAAGGATCAGCTTTAGACTGAGCAGCCATTCAATGGTTTTCAAGTCCACATAGCATAAGAAAAAAAGTTGGAGTTCTGCGGTTTAAGAGCAGCACCAACAAAAATGGAGGACATAAGGGCTGAAATCCATGACCCCCATTCAAAGTTAATTTGGGTTCAAACGGAGGCCTAAGATCTACTTATATGAGTGCTCTACTTTCTAAGGAGTAGATATGGTAAATAAGATTTGTGCCATTACTAAATCAACAGCAAGAAGCTGCAAGAGTGCATGATGACAGCGAGCAGGAGAGAACAGAGCATGAAAGTGAGAATTTCAAGCCCTTGTTGGGATAAATTTTAAAAATTTTCCCTAGTTTATTAAACTAATGCAGCGGAATGAATTAAAATTCCTAATTTTAAACCTACAGGTGATTTAAAATTCCTAATTTAAAATCTACAAGCCTCTACTCTAATACATTCGTAATAATAGAAAGAATATAAAAATAGCATAATAAGAATACTGTAGACAAATAAAAAATCAAAAAAATAAAAAGAAAAGGTCAAGAAATATACCTGCAATTGCTCCAAGAAAAAAAAAAAGGGATACCTGAAGAATATCGAGATTGAGAAGCCTTCTATGCAATCACCTTGAAAATACTTGGAGTGTGGGCACCCAAAATATTAAACTTAAGAGAAAATTTTCAACTGAAAGTTTTCTCTCTAATTAGATCTTCGAAAGTCAATACTTTAGAAATCTTTGTAATTTTTTAATTGGATGCCAAACCTTAATTCCCGCACCTCTACTTATAGTAGGATATCAGAGTGAAAAATCAAAATCTTTTGATGTGGGACGCTGGGAAAAAAAAAGACCCAAAACGACGTCGTTTCATCAACAGGCACAACCATAGGCCATCGCGTGGCACGTGGTGACCAGTGATTGGTCTGTGCATGTGTACGTGGAACACCAGCCGGGACAGCCCAGCGCATGACACATGTCACACACTTGTTGGTCCGTTTGCATATACACGTATCACCAGCATGTTTTCGTAATTATTGTTTATTTTTTTATTTTTTTCCTTTGTTTCCCGCGTGTAAAAATTTATCTTATAAATTTTAATTTTTAAAATTATTTTACATTATAATTTTAACTTTTATTCATCTAATGAAAAATGTTTGGCAAATTTAAATTTACACATCTCATGATTTTCTTTAATATTTATTTGATGGTAATAAGAACATAGGCTTGCGCAGGGACTTCGGGGACAAGTTCAATCTAGCTCCAAATGGGTTAAATTAATTATCATCTCAGGATAAAATTTAATTACCATTTAATGAGATTTAATTCCACTAAATAAATCACTCTGCACTCTAGACTTAAATCGCTTATTCGATAATTCTCAAATAGGTTAATCTTGCAACAACAACCTCTCCATGAGACATCCATGACGAATTAGTTAGAACTACTAACGTTATTTTTCTGACAGCTTCTCCACGAGTTACCGACTTGCCCTTTAATGAATAATCCATTTACACTTGAACATAGTTATAGTATACACTTCAAATGTCAAACACTTGGAACACTATGACAAAAATTTTCAAATTAATTCAAATACCTATGAATCAACTAAGGGACATCTGTATATCGCAAGGGACTATAGAATCCCTATTTAAAAGTTGATCCTTGCCACACTTCATGACGCTACCCAATGTACGTGGAAATTCGATCATTTATCAAGACCTTGCATAAAGTACACCAAAGTAATTGACATTTCACACACAAGTCCAGAATACTCTCAGGATTTAAAGTCGTCATTCAAATAGAGCAACATGAAATAACGCATTTCCAATAGTAGTCGAGAAACAAATAACCCACGTGGTCCAACTCGTGTATCAATCTTGTTAAATACACCAACCTAACACTTTTGGATCGTGATCCACATGACCAAGAAAAGTCATCTAAATTGTTAAGTCATACTCTTAATATACAAGTAGTCCAAGCTTGTCATCAACTACGAGTTTTTCAAATCACATTTCGCACCATTTGTTCCAAGTCCATTTGTGGTTAAATCTCATTATCCATTTAGAACAAACATGTAAAATTAAATCTGAGGACTATATCTATCTCATGGACGTTTCTTAATAGAAAATCACATGTAGTATACATAGACTCACTTACCCCAAATTAACGAGGAAACGACTAGAACTTCAATTTTATTCATTAATAAAATAAAATAAAATAGCAAGACAAATATGGATTTTCAGGATACTATTTCTAATAATCTCCCACTTTTCTAAATCCAATTTACTGTACACTTTATACCATTCTCTCTATGTGTGATTCAAAGGTCTTCTAAGTCAAAGTCTTTGTAAAAGGATCTGTAAGATTATGGCTCATGTCTATCTTTAAGATGGTCAACTCACCCTTCTCCACATAGTCTCTAATGAGGTGGTACTTCCTTATAATGGGTTTAGACGTCTTGTGTCTTCTAGGCTCTTTACAATTAGCCACCGCATCCGAGTTGTCGCAAAAGACAATAACTAGTGTTAGACCATCTCTAACAACCTCAAGATCTATCAGGAACTTTCTGAGCCAACCTGCCTCTTTTGTACCTTCTAAAGCTGTAACATATTCGACTTCCATGGTGGAGTCAGCAATACATGACTGCTTGACACTCCTCCAACTTATACCCCCTTCTTCTAAGGGTAAAGACATATCCAGAAGTCGAATGCTTAGCATTTCTATCCGATAAGATGTCTAAATCAGTATAGTAAACTGGAACCATCTCATCACATTGAATGATCAACACATAATCTCTAGTTCTTCTCAAGTACTTAAGAATGTGTTTCACTGCCAGCTTGTGCATCGGACCCGGGTTAGACTAATATCTACTTACCATACCAAGAGCATAACAGATATCTAATCTCGTGCACAACATGGCATACATAAGGCTTCCCACAGCCAAAGCATCATCTGCTCCTTCTCTTGAGGTGTTTTAGGACATTACTCTTAAGGAAATAGAGACTCCATGCCTAAAAGGTGAAAGCCCTTCCTTAAAATCCTCTATGCGATACCTTGACAACATCTTGTCAATATAAGTGGCTTGAGAAAGACCCAACATCCTACTCGTTTGATCTCACAGAAGCTTAATCTCGAGAATATGGCTGGATTCTCCTAAGTCCATCATACAAAACTGGCTTGACATCTAAATCTTTACAACTGATAACACCCCAACATCATTCCCAATGAGTAGAATGTCACCCATTTATAATATTAAGAAAGTCACTACCTTCTCTTGCTGGCATTTGTACATGCATCGTTCATCAACCAATTGTTAAAACCCATAGGATTTGATCGGCTTATTGAATCTAATATTCCATGAGCATGATGCTTGCTTCAGCCCATATATGGATTCCTTAGTTTGCATACCATATGCTCCTAATTTTTTCCAATGAAACTGTATGGTTATAGTATATAGATGTCTCCTTCAAGACGACCATTTAGAAAGGCTGTTTTGACATCCATTTGCCAAATCTCATAATCATAATGAGTTGCAATAAATAGGAGTATCCTTATGGACTTTAGCACGGCTACTAGTGAGAAGGTCTTATCATAATCAATTCCTTCCTTTTGGGTAAAACATTTAGTAACTAGCCTTGCCTTGAAAGTCTCTACCTTCCTATCCAATCCTCTTTTCCTCTTGTAGACCTATATACATCCAATGGGCTTAATACTAACAGGTGCCTCTACAAGTTCCCAGACCTGATCAAAATACATAGATCCCATATTAGATTTTATTGCTAAGATGCACTGGTTAGCACCGTTGTCTTGACTTGCCTCATTTGTAGCTGAGAGGATAAGATTCAATGTCATGGTCAACCACTAAGGCTTCTGCCATGAACCTATCAGGTGCCCTGGAAATCCTCCCACTACCCTAGGTTCTCTCGTACTTGGAACATTCTTAACCCTAACAGTAGGTGCATCTAATGCATCCACTGTGTCCCGAGTTCTGCCCAGCTGTTCAGAATTAGCGTCATTTTCTTTTAATTCTTATAACACTACTCTTCTTATGCTCTGTAGTCCAATACAAAACCCTCCTTTGAATATTTGGCATTCACACTTACAAAAACCTTTCGATCAGAAGGACTGTAGAAAAGACCACCCCTTGTTCCTTTAGGAAAACCAACAAACATGCACACCTTCGTTCCTGATTCTAAGTTTCCAGGATTCTTTTTCAACACATATGCTAGGCACCCCAAAATTTGAAGGAACCCAGACTTGGCTTTCGCCAATCCATAACTCCGCTGGAATTTTAGGAACTGACTTAGATGGAACTAAGCTCAGAAGATATGCTGCTATTTACTACGCATAACCCCAAAAAAAGATTAGTACGCAGCATGACTTATCATGGACTTTACCATTTCTAACAATGGCCTATTCATTCTTTCTACAACATCATTTTTGTTGCGGTGTACCCTAAAGTAGAAAGCTGAGATCTTATCCCATTTGCATTTAAGAAATCCAAAAATTCACCCGAAAGATATTCTGCTCCTCGATCTGATCAAAGTGACTTTACTTATTTAGCTAATTGCTTTTCAACTTCAGCTTTGCACTCTTTGAACTTTTCAAAAGAGTCTGACTTATGTCTCATTAGATAAACATATCCATACCTTGAGTAATCATTAGTGAAAGTGATGAAGTACTCATACCCACCTCTTTCTTAAACGTTCATTAGTCCACGTACATCTGTGCGAATCAGCTAAGGCAAGTCACCAACCATGTTGCCTTTAGTCCTAAAGACATACTTGGCCATCTTACCTTCTATGCAGGATTTACAAGCTGATAATGACTTCGAGTCCAAAGGTTCTATCGGTCCATCTTTTACCAGTCTTTGGATCCGGTTTGAGTTGATGTGACCTTAATGTTGCCACCATGTGCAGGCATTATCCATTTTAGGTTGTATTCTTTTAGGAGATTAAACAAGTGAGCTTATGTTAGATTCTTATAAACAAATATTAGAGTTTTGATCAGGAAATAACATGAATAAACCATCCACACATGTACCTTTCTAAACACACAATTTATTTATCGTAATAAATAGTTGAAAACTAAAATTCAATGAACAACCATTATCCACTAAACAAGACACAAAAATCAAATTCCTACGCAATTCAATTACAAATAAACAATCCTTCAAAAACAAAACTCTACCACTAAATAAGCTAACATCTCCTACTTATAAGACCGCTACTCTATTACCATCTCCAACCGTCAAGTACACTTCTCCATCATGTGGTCTCGTGGTTAGCCCGAGCCCCAGTAACATATTACAAACATGGCCAGTTGAACCCGAGTCAATACACCAGGAACCCGGTGGACTCTCAACTAGACATGACTTAACTAAGTGAGATATCAACATACCTTCAAAAAAGGACATAGCAGTCTTAGCAGGAAGAGTAGCTAAGTATGTGGCGTAGTTCGTCCTCCAAGGGCCAGCCTACCCGAAAAAGAAACACTTCTTCTCTAGCTAGATTCTTGATAGACCTAGTTGCTACACTAGCAACCTTGCCCTATCCTTCCTTTCTAGTGGGACCCTTGTGTTGTTTGCTCCCACCGACCCTTGTTGCCTGAGTCAAGTTGACACTCCCCTTGGCTTGCATCACACCTTCTGCAACCTGCAACTCCTTCATCAACTCAAGCAATGAATAATCTTTACTATTCATTATGTGGTTAAGCCTGAATTGAGTAAAAGAGTTGGATAGAGAGCTAAGGATGATGTCCTGCTGAGATTGACTATCAATCTTATCACCAAGAATCTCCAGCTCAGATAAACATGCCATCATTTTCATAATGTGCTTCTGAACCAATGACCCTTCTAACATCCTCATATTGAGGAGCTTCCTCATCAGCTCTTGTCTAGCTGTCCTATCTTGACCACAAAACATTTCCTTTAAATGTTTGATCATCTCAGCTGTTGTTTCCATCTCAAGCATCTGATGCATGAGAACATCTATCACTCACTACTACATAAAAGACCATTTGTAACGGTTAAAAACCGCTGCATATGGACTAAAGCCGCTGCATTACCTCTAATGCAGCGGTTCCTGAACCGTCCCATGTGCGGCCGTGGCATTAGCCTTTTGCAACGATTTTCAAAACTATTGTTGCGGTTCCGAAACCATTGCATTTTGTTAGCTAATGCAGTGTTTTTTACCCTTATGCAGCGGTTTCTCTATAACTAGTGCAGCGGTTATTCAGAGCTAATACAGCGGTTTCGTAGAGCTAATGCAACGGTTTTTTAGTTCTAATGCAGCGGTTTTTTTAACGCTAATGCAGCGATTTTTAGACCTAATGCAATGGTTTTGTAGAGCTAATGCAACTGTTTTTTAGTTCTAATGCAGCAATTTTTTTAACGAGAGTGCAACGGTTTTTTAGAGCTAATGCAACGGTTTTGTAGAGCTAATGCAATAGTTTTTTTAATTCTAATGCAGCAGTTTTTTTTTAACTCTAATGCAGCAGTTTTTTAGTTCTAATGCAGCGATTTTTTAGAGCTAATACGGCGGTTTTGTAGAGCTAATGCAGCGATTTTTAGTTCTAATGCAGCGATTTTTAGAGCTAATGCAACGGTTTTGTACGGTTTTTTAGTTCTAATGCAGCGGTTTTTTTAATGCTAATGCAGCGGCTTTTTAGAGCTAATGCAGTAGTTTTGTAGAGCTAATGCAACGATTTTTTAGTTCTAATGCGCCGGTTTTTTTAACGCTAATGCAGCAATTTCTTAAAGCCATTGCAACAGTTTTTTAGTTAACGCAGCGGTTTTGTTAGGTAATGCAACGGTTTGAGACATATTGTAACAATTATTTGAATTAGCAATTTTTACTACAGTTCATAAACGTATGAAAATTTTATCATATCCAAACATTTCACATATCTTGCCCGGCAATAGCAAAACTATTAGTAGTCCAAACTTAACTTATAGTGTTAATAATTCATCAAATCAAAACTTCTCAAATCAATTATATTGCTCATAACCACAAAATTTGATATCCACAAAATATGTTAAGCACTACATTAAAGCCATAGTTCCAGTCAATATCAAAAGTGCACACTACATCTAATCAAATTAATTACATTGTTCATAATCACAAAATCAGCACTAGGTTCCTTTAGCTGTGTGTCCACCAACATCATCGAGATCCTCAGCACCCTGATAACAAAAACAAATAAGATGAGCAAGTTGTAGTACTAGGGCCTCGTACAGCAAGAGAAATGTTGGAATATATAATTTTTAAGTTTTACATTAAAAAACATTAAGAAATATGATCAATTTTGAGTTAAAAATAAAAGAAATTCTTTATCATACCCCATTTACAGCACCTGATGAACGAGCAACATTTTAAGTAGCATTGTGACCATTTCCAAATAATCCTTCTACCAGGGTTTTAAATACATGGGGATCAACCTGAGGGGTTGCCTTATAGAGATGCTGTTTCCGAGTGCCCCCCATCCTGAGGGGTGAGGACTTCCCAGGAGGTCACCCATCCTGATACTATTCTCATCCAAGCACGCTTAACTTCGGAGTTCTAATAAGATCTGGTGAAGGCGTGTTGGCACCCTCTTAAAATGTAATCACATTATAGGTATATTTTAACAAATAAAATATCATGCATTAGTTTTCTAGAGTTAATCACAAAGTACTATCGACATCATGTAATGACCATAACTTAATAGCTAAATCAAGAAATCCATTACTAAAACTGGCATTTTTGCCTACTGCCATAATGCTCGAGTAACCATAACCAAATCTGTGTGTTTTCACCATAATACAATTCATAGTGATGTAGGACAAGTAGTAAAGAAATTTATATAGCAATTGGATGACTAAAAACCCAAACAAATGGGATAGAAACATTGATCTACATTTACAACTCAAAACAGACATAAGTTTTGATCCTTATGGAATTTCGAGGCCTGCGAAATACCAAAATAAAGCTCTCGTATTGAACTATGCAAATCAAATACTTCGCTGTTGGCCCACCAATTTTTCCCAAATTTGTCATCTATGCAAATCAAATGGTTGATAATGACACTAATTGCCAAAAGAAAATTTGAAATAGTTCTCCAAAAGCTTTAATGGCATAAATTTGTCAAAATTTTCATAGAAACCTTTATAAAGAAAATTGGAAACATACCAAGGATCAAAGAAGTACTCCAAAAGCCATAGGTCCTTGCTTTAATCACCAAATCATCAAAATTGCAAGAGTTCAGTTCCAATGAAGTAGTAGGTTCAAACTTTTCACTTGATCCTCCTCTTGTTTACCATTTAGTTGTTCCTTCACAAGAATGAGCTAAAGCAATGAATGAAACTACCAATTACATTAGATTCCTACCACCATGTTATGATCCGAGAATTCAAGGCTTGGGTTGGGCTGCGGATTGTTCTATTAGGTGTTGTTATGTGCTGCTACTGCATATTGTGTGTGTTCTGTTGCTGCGTTGCTACTGTCATGTGTTGTTTGTTAGTTAATAAAGATGTAATAGCATTAGTTAGTAGGTGTTGTGTGCGTTGTTAGCTGGTTTTAGCGCTTGGTAGTCTTTTCCTTCCTGCGTGTTGTAATAAGGTGCAAATATCTCTGCATTGTAATAAGACCTGTAGTAGGCAGGCTGGTCTGTTGGTTTTGGCGCCAAATTCCTTAGAGTTAGTTAGTGTTAGTTGGTTGGAGTTATATTCTAGATGCATCTAGATATTTCCAAGTCGGTTACTTAGATGTATAGGTTCAATGTCCTGTATTGTGTATAAATAAGTAGATCAAGTGTAAATCTGAATCATTCAATCAAATATCAACAAAATATCTCATGTGAGATCAACCTTCTCTCTCTCATCTAACTCTCTCTACTTCTCATCCCTAATTCTTTAATTTCTCATCTCAATTCCCTTCTTCCTCATCCCGTACTCTCAATCTATCTCAATTTTACTTAGCTTATGCTTGGGAATCGATCCCGAGCATAACAATTGGTATCAGAGCCTCCCTTGGCTTCCAACGAGTGAGTAATAAAGAAATTAAAAAAAAATCAAAAAAATCAAATTCAGTGCTAATTTTACTGATCAATTTCAGATTTCAGTAAAATCAGATGAGTAAGGACAAATTGATCAAGATCAATTCAGATTTTGATTCATAAAATTGATCTTGAAAATTTCAGAAAATTGTTGATCACATTTTGTGGTTGTGCTGCCGTTAATTCAAGATCAAGAAGACCAGTTCAAATCAAGGAGTTCAAGAGTGAAGTATGGCTGGTGGAGTAACAACAAGATCAGGTGCTGGAGCTGGAAATCAAGCTACACGTGTTGATCCTAATGTTTCCTATGCTGCGGTAGTTGGAGCTAATGTTGAAGTAGGTCAAGGTGAGGTTACAATCAGTCAGTTAAGCCTGCAAATGACTGATATGTTCGTGAAGATGCAGCATTCTCAAAGAGAATTGTTGCGAGAGCTGGATCAAAAGTATGATGCAAGATTTTCTCAACATTCTCAACAAGTGGAGGAAAGGATTGAAGATCGAATTAATCAACAAACACCAGAGTTTGATGACCGTTTGAATCAACAATTGCAGAAGTTTGAAGTGAGATTTGCTGAAATAAACAAACAAGTGACTGAAGATCAAGTTACTCAACAATTGCAAGGCAATGAGGATCGAGTGGATAACCGTTTGGCTATGTTGCAAGATCAGATACGAAAGCAAAATGCAGATGCAGGTATTGTAGAAAAGTTAATTGTACGTGTGAATTAGTTAGCTCAAGTGCTGGAGGAAAGGATCATAGACCGACTGAACCAACAAACATTGAACATTGAAGAAAAGCTTAAGGAGTTGTGCAACCAAACTGATCAACAAAATATGGCCTCAGGTTCTGCACCTCTGTTGCAAAAGAGTCACCTGAAGCAATCTTGTGAGGCAGTAAATCCTCAGTTGTTAAATACTGCAGCCGAAACAAGAGGAAATCCGCAAATTCATCTTCAATCAGATGAAGACAGACCTCGAAATCATGTTTCAGAGGCTGGAATATCTGTCAATTGGCGTGAACAACGATTGGATCAGGGACTAAGTCGATCTGAAAACATGAACTATGGTCAGGAAGGTCGACCACCAGAACCTTCAGCATATATCAGGTTGAGTAATGAACATCAGAATCATCCACTTAACCTCAGAGCAAACAATTTAAATTCTAAACTCCTTGGTCAACCTCCTAATTCACCACACCTGCGACCTGTTTGTTTCAATGCCGGAGACAATGTACATCCATCAGATCCTGTTCAACAGCACATTCATGGACTAAACAGCCCTGAATTTGGTCCTAACCATAGCAATGAAGTCACTTATGGTAATACAAGCAATGGCTATAGACAACCAAGAGTACAAATTGAGAATTTTGATGGGAAGCAACCACGCTCTTGGTTAAAGAGATGTGAGCGATATTTCCACTTTTATTCCATTCCCGATGATCAAAAGGTGGAATTGGCCGTGGTTTATCTTCAAGGAGATCTATAGTCTATTGAAGAGCAATTCTGCTCTTACTTGGGTTGAGTTTATGATTGAATTATGTGAGCGCTATGGTGAAGAGGATTTGGGCGATGTAGTGGATAGCTTCAACAAGCTAACTCAAGTCACAACCGTGAAGGAATACATGACAAAATTTGAAAATCTCCGGGCCAGTATGATAACGGTTGCCCCTCAAGCCCCTGAGTCCTTTTATGTCTCGAGCTTCATCAGTGGATTAAAGCCTAAAATGAAGAATTTGGTGAAGGCACTTAAACCTACTTCGTTGTCTCAAGCTTTTGCAAAGGCAAAGTTGGTTGAGGCCACAGAATTAACATTCCTTGATCGACCAAGGCATCGGGAAGAAAACTTTCAACATTATCTTAAGGGGTTAGATCACAAGGGGGTAGATGAACGTAAAGATCCACGAAATATCGAGAAGGAGCCTCGAAACCGCTGTTTTAAGTGTCATCAGCCCTATGTACCTGGCCATAAGTGCAATCCCAAGTTTCTCATGGCCGTTAGAGGAGTTAATGTTGAAGAACAATCTGAAAATGATGAATGTGCCACTGATAATGATGGATCAGTTCGGGATACCGGTAGTGAAGAAGAGGTTGATATCACGGTTCGAAGCAAGGAAGGAAGGAACATTTTTACGAAAATATCAAGGTCCAAAGCACTCCAATTTCTAAAGGGCAATTCCTACAACAAGTGATTTTTAAGTCTCATTCTCTTCATTCTTGAGGACAAGAATGTTTTCAAGGGGAAGGGAATGTTATGATCCAAGAATTCAAGGTTCGGGTTGTGTTGCTGATTGTTCTGTTAGGTGCTGTTATGTGCTGCTGCTGCATATTGTGGGTGTTCTGTTGTTGCATTGCTACTATCATGTGCTGTTTGTTAGTTACTAAAGATGTAATAGCATTAGTTAGTAGGTGTTGTGTGTGCTGTTAGTTGGTTTTAGCGCTTGGTAGTCTTTTCGTTCCTGCGTGCTGTAATAAGGTGCAAATATCTCTGCATTGTAATAAGACCTGCAGTAGGCCGACCGGTCTGTTGGTTTTGGCGCCAAATGCCTTAGAGTTATTAGTGTTAGTTAGTTGGAGTTATATTCTAGATGCATCTAGATATTTCCAAGTCGGTTACTTAGATGTCTAGGTTTAATGTCTTGTATTGTGTATAAATAAGTAGATCAAGTGTAAATCTGATTCATTTAATCAAATACCAACAAAATATCTCATTTGAGATCAACCTTCTCTCTCTCATCTAACTCTCTCTACTTCTCATCCCTAATTCTCTAATTTCTCATCTCAATTCCCTTCTTCCTCATCCCATACTCTCAATCTATCTCAATTTTACTTAGCTTATGTTTGGGAATCGATCCCGAGCATAACACACCATATGCATCAAGAATGAGCTAAAGCAATAGTCAAAATAAATAAAACATTTTTTGTATCTTCTACACCTCTTAACTCATAAGCAGCAAATACTAACTCATGTAAATTCATATGAATTCTAGAGCTACTCATTGGTAAACAATCATAAGAATGTGAGCTCCCAATTAATATATTCATTTATTCATAAGCATTAATAATGTCAAAGTATATTTTCCTCAAAATTAGTTGTCGCCCAAGAACACAACAACAACAACAGTCCCAGTGTCAAAGTGGCTCCTGCAACAAGTAGGGTCTGGGGAGGGTAGATGTACGTAGCCTTCTCCCTTCCAGGTGGAAGAGAGGCTATTTCCGAGGACCCCCATCCTGAAGACCGTGTCGTCATGCGAGTTGTCTCCCAAGAAATGTTCACCAAATGAAATAACTAATGTAGTTATTTTGATAAAATACCATGTGAAGAAAATATATATTGACATTATTGATTCTATGTCAATGCTTACTAGAGCCATTCAAATACATGAACTAATAATCTTTTCACATAACCGACTCCAAAACATGAACAAAAAATTGCAACTAACCAACATACCTTCTAAACTAAAAGGATATCAAACTTTCCATATTATTTTTGCACTTATTAAACAACCAAAAACACACATCTTCGATTCTATGTTTCACTCATCCACGGATAAAATAATATCAAAACCACATCAATTTCAAGCTTTAAAGAACATTAGGGTCTATACGCAAATAAGTATAAATTAAGTAGAAACTATATATTGTAAACTTGGGGTTAGACTACTCAAAGCAGTTGGCCAGTGCAGGACCACCATTGTTTCCCCAATCGGAGCTAAGCATTGATAAAAAAAATAAGTTAGTCACATGTTAGACATAGCAGAGAATTGCTTATATCAATAATAATAGTATTAGTAAGTTATCCCCTACCTAATTCAATCAATAATGGCAATTAGGTTGTATTGAAGTTCATAATTTCATAATGTTAACTAAACTTTCTCTCTCCCTTACTATTTCTCTCCATTTTCCTTAGTCATTTTCATCATATCATTGTCTTTCAATTCTCTGTGGTCAAAAGCATTTCAAATATTTTATTTCATCCTTCTTGATTTGACAAGATATGGGGCATGAAACATAACACACCTCTTCAAAAAGTGATTCAGGGAATAGTTTGACATCTACAATTTAGAGATAAGAACTCACTTTAAAGGATCCTGAAAAACAAAAAACTAAAAAAGCTTATAAGATTCATAATTCTTTTAAAGTTTATTAAACATGACATTGTCCCTCTCTTAACTACTTATAAGGTTCATAGCATAGCTATTAAGGCCTCAAATCGTTCTCAACCCTTTGACAACACCCTAGTTTAGCTTTAGAGCATTCAATTTCTCAAAAATCTTAACATAGTGGTTGACAATCTGATCATGAATTATTTTACAAATAAGCTATCTGAATAGAATTTAACCTGTGAAGTTCAATTCAAAGTTCATATAAGTCAGAACATTACTCCAAAAACTATGAAATTCACAACTAACCAAGCAAGGTTCTAGCTCAACTAACTAGATTGAAATCCATAACTCAAATTCACAACCAATACATATAAGCTTACCACAAAAGGAAAAAAGAGCAACATTAAGAGGTCAGCACCAATATTAGTTTTGTACTTTTAGGAGCTATTTCAACTTAAATTAGCAAAAATAAAGAGTAACCTTGAAATGAGTTAACCTTATTGAAAATGGTTGATCTCAAGAGTTGCAAATAAGGTCTAGGGTTTCCTTTTTTTAACCTTAAACCAGTGTCTAGGGTTTAAAATAATTCTTGCCTTCTGTGGTTGAGAGCTAATTCTTCTTACCAACCCCAATAGTTTTTGAAAGCAATAACAAAGATCTATTAGAGAAATCTAAACAACACTCACAAGTGTCAAAACGTTCAACCACACCACATAACCAAACATACAATCAATAATGTCTAAACCACACATATTAAGTCCATCTACACTCCAGAGATGAGAACTCACGTTAAAAGATCCCAAAAATCAAGCCCTAAGTAGTTGAGAGCTAATCCTTCTTACCAACATCGATGGTTTTCAAAAGCATTAACAAAGATCTATTAGGAAAATCTAAACCACACTCACAAGTGTCATAATGTTCAACCACACCACATAACCAAACATACAATCAATAATGTCTAAACCACATATACTAAGTCCATCTACACTTCAGAGATGAGAACTCACATTAAAAGATCCCGACAATCTCGCTCTAAGTAGTTGAGAGCTAATCCTTCTTGCCGACATTGATAGTTTTCAAAATCACTCAAAAAGATTCATTAGGGAAATCTAAACCACACTCACAAGTATCATAATGTTCAACCACACCACATTACCAAACATACAACCCATAATGTCTAAAACCACACATACTACGACAATTTACACTTCATAGAAGAAAACTCACCCTAAAAGATCCAGAAAATCACGCCCTACGTATTTGAGAGCTAATCCTTCTTGCCAACATTGATGGTTTTCAAAAGCATTAACAAAGTTCTATTAAGAAAATCTAAACCACACTCACAAGTGTCATAATGTTCAACCACACCACATAACCAAACATGCAATCCATAATGTCTAGACCACACATACTATGTCCTTTTACACTTCAGAGATGAGAACTCGCCTTAAAAGATCCCGAAAGTCTCGCCCTAAGTAGTTGAGAGCTAATCCTTCTAGCCAACATCAATAATTTTCAAAAGCATTAACAAAGATCTATTTGGGAAATCTAAACCACACTCACAAATGTCATAATGTTCAACCACACCACATAACCAAACATATAATTAACAATGTCTAAACCACACATACTAAGTCCATGTATACTTCAGAGATGAGAACTCACCATAAAAGATCTCGCAAATCTCGCCCTAAATAGTTGAGAGCTAATCCTTCTTGCCAACATCTTAGTTTTCAAAAGCACTAATAAAGATCTATTACAATAACTTAGATAACTTAAATGGTTTATAACCCCTTTAAGATTCGTTAAACATGATCCTATCTCTCTATTAAATGTTTTATAAGTTTAATAAAATAGCTCTTAAGGCCTCAAAACTTTCCCAATTGTCTGATAGAGCCCTAATTTAGCTTTAGGACATTCAATTTCTCACAATTCCTAAGCTAATTGTTGACAATCTAATTTGAAATTGTTGTACAAGTTCACAATTGAGTACCTGAGTTCGGCTTGAGCGCGGGGTGGCAGTGGGACAGCATTGGAGGAGAAATATTTTGAGAAAGTGAAAAACAGGGGCAAAGAGAATGACGATGACGAGGAGATTGTCGAAGAGACCGACGGCGACGATGAGCTTGATGGCAGTAAGGAGATCATCGATGATGACCACAGCGTGGCACCACTACCATCGTTGTACGCGTCGAGCTGTTGGAGGAGGAGAACGCCACTAACGGCTGCTTTAAAGTAACCTGGACAAGTGTGATACAGTATAAATAAGTTAGTCATGTGTTAGACATGTGATTAATTAGTATTTAGTAGATAATATGATATTAACAATAATATAGGTTATTTCCTTTTATTACTCATTAGGACACTGTTAGTGTAAGTTGGATATTCTCTCCCCACCCCCCCCCCCCCCCCCCCCCCCCCCCCAAAAATCTCTATAAATAGGGGTAATAGCTTGTATTAGAGGTATGAATGAAATCAATGGAAACTCTAACCCTTCTTTCTCTCCCTTTAACTTCTAAACCCCTCTTTTCTCCCTTAAACCTCTAGTTCTTGAACTTTACTGTAACACTGGTATCAGAGCATCGATCCTCTCGACCTGTGGAGAGGACATCGGAGTCGAGGATCAATGGCGGTCCAAATTGATCCCTGCACACTTGAGATATTGTTGAAAAAGTTTGATAGAATTGACAAATTATTGGAAGATGGGACAAATCAGATGAAAGCGGATGCAACTGCTCTGGAAAAATAATTGAAAGAGCAATTCGAGGCTTATTGAAGGAGTATCGAGGAAGAGGAAGCACCGGAGCCACCAGATCTGACCGGAAATGGACCAGAGCCATATCTGACCGGGAATGGAGTGAAATCGGAGGTTTCGGGACCTCTGACACCAGACCTCGACTCCGGCAGCACCGAGAAGGCCTCAAACGACAAGATGGATGATACCGTTGTGGATCTCGAGGATATCGACGAGGAGATCGACGGTGAAGAGGAAATCGGTGAGGATGAGCTTGATGGAAGTAAGGAGGTCGTCAATGAAGACCACAACGAGGCACCTCCACCACCGGTGTCCGATTGGAGCTGTCGGAGGAGGGTAAGGCCATTAATGGTTGCTTCGAAGCTGCCTGTACGAACGACACCCAGGAGGGTGTCGCACTTCCGTCGCCGTCGCTGCCGCCGCCGCCGCCGTGGGGACGCACCTCCCGCCGTTTGCCAGAAGCCACGGCCGAGGAAGCCCTCTGAAGTTAGGGCTAAGGTTACGAGGGTCACAAAGGAAAGGAAGAAGGAGCCAGGTGGGGGTTTTGAAATGCAATGCCCTAATTACGATTTTGCCCCTAGCTTGTACTTAAATATTTTAATATTTGTAATTTTAGTATTTGATCCTAATGGGTTATTAATTTTGGGTATTAATACATTGATCCTTGAGGACAAGGATCTCTATAAGGGGAAGGTATTGATACAGCATAAATAAGTTGGTCACGTGTTAGACATGTGATTAATTAGTATGTAGTAGATAATGTGATATTAACGATAATATAGGTCATTTCCTTTTATTACGCATTAGGATACTGTTAGTATAAGTTGGATATTCGCCCCCCAATCTCTATAAATACGGGTAATAGCTTGTATTAGAGGTATGAATGAAATCAATGGAAACTCTAACCCTTCTTTCTCTCCCTTTAACCTCTAAACTCTTCTTTTCTCCCTTAAACCTCTAGTTCTTGAACTTCATTGTAACAAAGTGACTATACCAGGGAGGGCGTCGCACCTACGTCGCCGCTACCGCCATGGCGTCGCACCTCTCGCCGCCCTCCTTAAAACCGCCGCCGTGCTGCGGCTCCTATGGACTTAGGGTTTTGGGCTGTGGGGTGGGAAGGGAGGGAAAGGAGAAAGAAATGCTAGGTTTAAGAGTTAGGTATTATAATTATAATTTTGCCTTTTCTTTTTACTTAAATGTTTTAGTTAAAGTAAATATTAAAGTTTTACTTAATTTTAAATAAGTTAACTGGGTAAAATTTATACTTATAATATTTAGATATCAATACCTTAATTCATGAGGACAAAGATCTTTTTTAAGAATAAGGTATTGATATAGGATAAACAAGTTAATCATGTGTTAGACATGTGATTAAATAATATTTTAGTAGGTAACCTTATTTTAGCAATAATCTAGGTTATTTCCTCTATATTACGTAATTATAATGTTAGGTAGTTATTTTCCCCTCCTCCATCTATAAATAGTGGCATTAGGTTTGTATGAGATTCATAATTTCAGAATATTAATCAATTTCTCTCCCTTACTAGTTTCTCTATCTCTCCCTCAATTTTTTCTCTCGTTCTCCCTCAATTAGAGATCGACAAAATTTTAACTATATCATACCAACAAACAGCAATCGAGCAAATGTGCAAGCGATTTTGGGTTAGAGGTGAGTGAGGGTTTTAAAGTTAGTGTTATTAAATAAGTAAGTAAAATTGGGGGTTTAAAATAATAATAAAATCATAAAATAGTTGGGATATGAATTGGAAATAAAATTTTAATAAAGAAGTTTTAGTTTTATTATTTTAAAATATATTATTTTTCATAAATTTTGTTAAATAATTTTTTTAGTCTAAAAAGGTTTATGTAATTGATAAAATGGTCTAGAAAGCGGTGTATAACGATTCAAAATAGGGTCTGCTTTCATTTTTTATACTGTTATTTGGACTATTTAATTAGATATAGATATATATATATATATAAATTTTTGGCTAAATCTTTTATAAAATTTGTGGATTAAATAATTAATATATTACATCTTAAGATACTAATATGTAATTTATATAAAAAATTAAGTGAGTTTTGATAACGAATTTAAAGTGTTACATAATACTAACAAATGTAACACTTTAAAAGAACTATTACCTATAACATAACTTATGTAACACTTTTTTAAAAGTGTTACATTAGATTTCAAGCAAAGGTAACAAATTCTTAAAAGTGTTACATTAGGTATCATGCAAATGTAACAATAACAGAAGTGTTACCTAAACACTATCTATGGTAACATTTTTGACAAATGTTACAATTTAAGTGTTACCTTTGCTCAATATTGCTGTATTGTATTTCCCATGACAATAATATTGCTATACCATTTATGATAGTTTTTATTATCTATCTTGACAAGTCATCGGAAATAAGTAAATTATGTAGTTATATTTAGTTGTTTCATCAAGTTTATGAACTAAAAAATTATTACACCATATCTAAATATACTAATATTTAATTTACCTACAAATTTTAAACGCAATATTATTGGTTACCTTGTGAATAAAACAAAATTTTTTAGACTTTATGCAACGGTTTTGTAAAACGGTTGCATATGACTAAGCTAATGTAACGATTTTAAAACCGCTGCATAAAATGTTAAAACCGCTGCATAAGGGGACCTAATGCAACGGTTTTAAAACCGCTGCATAAAATGGTCAAAACCGCTGCATAATGGGGACCTAATACAATGGTTTAAAACCGCTGCATAATGGGGGCCTAATGCAACGGTTTAAAACCGCTGCATAAAATGGTCAAAACCGCTGCATAATAGGGGCCTAATGCAATCGTTTATAAACCGCAGCATAAACCGCCGCATATATATCATGTAATGCAATGGTTTTATAAACGTTGCAAAACAGCTGCAAAAGAACCGTTGCTTATGTCCAATTATGTAGTAGTGACTAAAGCCAAACTATAGCATCTGGCTAACTCATTAGCCTTATGCCAGTGTTCATAACACTCTTTAATAGCAGTTGTAAAATTATTAGTAGGCACCATATGTCGAGCATCTGTGAGAACAAATTTATGAGCCTCATGTAATAACACTATGCCCATGTTCAGTTCCCAGGTGAAGTAATTCAGTCCAGCTAAAGTATTATCTTTTAGTATTGAATGAAGTGCACCAGTCACAGCCATTTGAAAACACTATAAATGCATACATTTGTGTATTATGATCATGATTCAAAGCTCTATGTTGCTGTTGATATGTTCTGATTTGCTTTGCTAGGCTTACGGTTAATTGCTCTTAAGTGAAGTGCTGCATTTTGATGTATATTTTTGTATGTTGGTTGTTAGTTGCTTTTGGCACCAAAGTCTTATTGTATCTGGTTAAATCGATTGTTGGTCAAGGGGAGCTTAGATTGAGTCAATTGTGGTGGCAGCTAATTGATGTAAGTCGGTTAGATTGCTCTTAGTCCAATGTATTTAGATTGAGTATAAGTAGCTATGTTTCAAGTGTAATCATCATTCAATCAAATACAAAATATCTTTTGATATCAATTCTCTTTTTCATCTAACTAACTCTCTCTCTAATCTCTCATCTCATTTCACTTCTAATCTCATCTTAATATCTTCTTCCACTAGGTCAACTTCAAGATTGATCTTGGAGCTTAACAATCGGAATCAGAGCTGTGTGTTGCTGCTGATCGATTACTTCTTGATTGATTTGAGCTGGTGAGGCGCAAGAAGAAGATATCAATGATTAGAGGTGTAACAACACGATCTGGTGCTGCAAATGGTGCTACAAATGTTGATCTTAATGTCACTTATGCTTCGATTGTTGGTATTAATGCTACAACAGGAGCTAAGTGCATTACAGTTGCTCAATTGAAGAATCAAATGGATGAAATGTTCTCTCGAATGCAGCAATTACAATTAGAACAGGATCAAAAGTTTGCTGATCGATTGATTCAGCAAACTTAACGTATTGAGGACAAGTTTGTTGGACCGCAGGATCAACTCAATAAGTAGAATGTGTCCTTCGGTGCTGGAATTTTGTTCCCTGCTAGCAAACAGGTTCGACCTCCAGGTGTAGTGCAAGTTGTTGGACAGCAGGATCATCCTCCTGATCCAGTACAAGCTCCAGTTGCAAGTATGACCTTGGGACCGAATGATCGTCTTTCAGATCAGTTGTAGCATCAAAATTCTGGAAGTAATGATGCTTCATCCAGCAATAAGAGCAGTGGTTACAGGTAGCCAAGGATTCAAATTCAGCCTTTTGATGGAAAATAGCCACAATTGTGGATCAGAAGATGTGATTGATACTTCCATTTCTATCATATTGATGAGGCTGAGAAGGTGGAACTAGCGGCTATTTATCTCCATGGAAATCATGAGGTATGGCTTTACAGTCTTTTGAAGAGTAATCCTTCATTATCTAGGTCTGAATTCGTGGAAGAATTTTGTGAACGCTATGGCGATAAGGACTCAAGTGACATAGTTCATAACTTCAACTAAGTAGTGCAAATCACATATGTGAAAGAGTACATGACGAGATTTGAGAACCTTAGAGCTAGTATGATTGCAGCTTATCCTCAGGCAACTGAAACATATTATGTATCAAGCTTCATTAGTGGCTTAAAGCCAAAAATTAAAAACCTTATCAATGCAATTGGTTCAAGAACTTTATCAAAAGCCTATGCTAAGGCTAAATTGCTTGAAGCAATGGTTCTTGCATCCAATAAGGAACCAAGTAACAGAGGTAGTAGTTTACATCAGCAACAGCAGCAGCTAGTGAGGCCAAGGTCTGTTTGTTCTAATGAGAAGAAGGTCCAAAAATTGTGTTTCAAATGTAGTCGGCCTTATTCCTTTGGACACAAATGCAATTCCAAGTTCCTTATGTCAGCAAGAGGAGCTGTTGCTGATGTTCAGTCTGAAGAAGATGAAAGAGAGGCTGAGCTGCACAGTTCTGATCATGAATCTCAAGAGAGCTTCTTGAAGATGAGGTTGAGATCTCTATGAAAGCCTTGACTGGAAATGGGGCTCATAACACCATTACGATCAAAGGACATGCTGGAAAGAAGTCCATTGTTATTCTAATTGACAATGGCAGTACTCACTGCTTCATTGATCCAAAGGTGGTGAGAGAGGTTGGACAGGATATGATCAAGACACAACCATTAGCTGTGATTGTGGTTGATGGGAATTCCATTCTTACTCAGACCAAATGCCAAGGATTCCAATTGTCTATGCAAGATCACAAGTTTGAGTATGACTTCAGGATGTTGCCATTGGGAGGTTATGATATGGTTCTTGGTGTGGATTGGATGAGATCTTGCAATCCAGTGGTCTTTAATTTTGCCAAGTTGATAGTGACTTTTGAAAGGCAAGAATCTACTGTAACATTGCAAGGCTTGGCTGAACAAGCTCACTTACAACTATTGAGAGGCAAGAGCTTAGAAGGTGGATTCAGGAAGGGTGCTTATCAGTTGGTTGGACAATTATTTGCAATCTCATGTACTGATTTGGGAAAGCCATCTCATCCCAAGGTGCACGCATTGATTGATGATTTTCGGGATCTGTTTGAGTAGCCAAAGACTTTACCTCCCAAGAGAAACTTGGATCATGCAATTTCTCTCGAACCCAACTCAAAACTAGTGAAGTTAAGGCCCTAGAAGTACCCTCATTCATAGAAGACAGAGATTGAGAAGCAATTGGATGACTGACTCGAGACTTTCTTCTTCAACAAAGCCACAACCCTTTTGCTTCTCCTGTGATATTGGTTCAAAAGAAAGATGGCCCAGCTAGAATGTGCATTAACTATAGGCAGTTTAACTCCCTTACAGTCAGGGATAAATTTCCAATCCCTGTCATTGATGACTTGTTAGATGAGCTACATGGTGCATGCTTATTTTCCAAGCTTGATTTGAGGAAAGGCTATCATTAAATCAGGGTGATGGAGCAAGATATTTACAAGACTTCCTTTAGAACTCATCTTGGGCATTATGAGTTCGTGCTTATGCCTTTTAGCTTAACTAATGCTCCAGCTACTTTTCAGGCAGTGATGAATGCTGTCTTCAAGCTGTTCCTGAGGAAATTTGTGTTGGTATTCTTTGACGATATCTCGATTTACAGTCCTACCATGGAAGAGCACTTGAAGCATTTGAGGGGAGTGCTCTTGGTGATGCGCATTCACAAGTTGTTTGCCAAATTGACAAAGTGCTCTTTTGCTCAGACTTAACTTGAGTACTTAGGTCATGTGATCTCTCACAGAGGGGTTTGTACTGATCCTTCCAAAGTTCAGGCAATGAAAGCATGGCCAATTCCTGTTACATTGAAGTAGTTGCGAGAATTCTTACAGACAAGCTTCAATGGCTGTGAGAAGGAATGTTAAGCTGTGTGCTAGATACTTTGGGCCCAACAAAATCATTGAAAAGATTGGGAAAGTAGCTTGTAAGTTGGAATTGCCCCCTGACTCTTACATTCACCCTATGTTTCATCTATCTCTTTCGAAGAAACATGTGAAGAAAGGCCAAGATAGTTCAGCTCAGCCCCCAAAAGTTGGTGCTAATGGTGCTTTGCTATTGAACCCTGCTGCCATCTTAGATTCCAGACAATAGAACGTTGAGGGTAGGACAGTAAAGGAGATTCTGGTGCAATGGTCTAATTTGGACAAGAATGATGCTTCTTGGGAGGAGTTGCAATTCATGAGAAGCCAATTCTCATGAATTGGGAAAGTAGCTTGTAAGTTGGAATTGCCCCCTGACTCTTACATTCACCCTATGTTTCATCTATCTCTTTCGAAGAAACATGTGAAGAAAAGCCAAGATAGTTCAGCTCAGCCCCCGAAAGTTGGTGCTAATGGTGCTTTGCTATTGAACCCTGCTGCCATCTTGGATTCCAGACAATAGAACATTGAGGGTAGGACAGTAAAGGAGATTCTGGTGCAATGGTCTAATTTGGACAAGAATGATGCTTCTTGGAAGGAGTTGCAATTCATGAGAAGCCAATTCTCTACCCTTCATTTTTGAGACAAGAATGTTTTCAAGGAGAGGGGATTGTTATGATCATGCTTCAAAGCTTTATGTTGCTGCTGATATGTTATGATTTTCTTTGCTAGGCTTGCGATTAATTGCTCTTAAGTGAATTACTACGTTTTGACGTATATTTTTGTATGTTCGTTGTTAGTTGCTTTTGGTGCCAAAGTCTTGGTGTATCTAATTAAGTGTTAGTCAAGGGGAGCTTACATTGAGTCAATTGTGG
The DNA here is from genome assembly GCA_018398585.1 of Simmondsia chinensis. Classification (NCBI taxonomy): domain Eukaryota; kingdom Viridiplantae; phylum Streptophyta; class Magnoliopsida; order Caryophyllales; family Simmondsiaceae; genus Simmondsia; species Simmondsia chinensis. The sequence goes on from JAGTTD010000025.1 coordinate 8,901,554, forward strand.
CGGCTGTCGATTGATGTAAGTCAGTTAGATTGCTCTTAGTCCAATGTATCTAGATTGAGTATAAGTAGATATGTTTCAAGTGCAATCATCATTCAATCAAATACAAATTATCGTTTGATATCAATTGTCTTTCTCATCTAACTCTCTCTAATCTCTCATCTCCTTTCACTTCTTCTCTCATCTTAATCTCTTCTTCCATTAAGGTCAACTTCAAGATTGATCTTGAAACTTAACATTATGTAACTATCTAATATGAGTCATGTATAATATAGTGATATCTATTCTTTTCATTTAGCAAACACAATAAGTAATGTATCCACAAAACTATACTATCATACATGCAATGACGATGCAAACACATCACTCCTTACTCCCTGGCAGTGGGGTCGTATGAAATTAGCTTGGGTGAGATCTATTCTCAATTAACCTGTTTTCTTGAAACGCTTACTAAACATGATTAACTCACCACTTTACCTTAGTCTCTAACATAACATAATGGAGCTCCTCAGGCAGGCTAATGTATCACATAAGTCAAGTGTGAACCACTACCTAAACCGCCATGCAAATACATGTAATACTCCACGAAAATATGGTCGCATCGTTTCTTTGCACTTTGGTTTACCATAATAGAAGTCTAACCCTGTAAGCGGTAAACCGACACCCTCTGCTAGGAGTGATGCCAATTCACTATATTACTACACCGGTAATGGAGATCGTGAGGTTTCGTCAATTGAACCTCGCTCCCAATTGAGTTTTATAAACTAGTTGCTTTGTTTTAAATTACAATTACTTCTTAGATTTTCTCATAATCGCCATTACAATCTCAATCAAGAAACAAATTAATTAATAAAAAAATTTTATTATAATTACATAAACTAGCAGTGACGTCTACACGTCAAAAAAAAAAATTTAATAAAAAATGCCAAGTCAGCAATGACATCAGCATCTTCCAAAAATTATATTTTATTTTTTTAATTATCAAAAAAAATAACTGATTCTAATCTCATAAGATCAATTTATCCAATTTCGTAAGTCGTAATCAAATATACAAAAAATATCATATGTTGAAACTTTAATGAATCTATATTGACATATCTGAATTAACCATTAATTCAATCATCGATTTGAACAATTTAAAACCGGGACTATGATTATTATCTTAACCAAATTAAACAATATTTTCTTTTTAATAATAGGGTTATCCACGTCAAAGGTCCCTGTATTTTGCCAATTGTGTCAATTTGGTCCTTATGCTTTTAATTGTATTAATTTAGTCCCTAAACAATTCAAAATGTGTAAATTTAGTCCATTGGTCAAATTTAAGTTAAGTTAATATTGTAATTCTGAACGAAAAAATTATGTTAGATGCAAGCAACTTGCTATAAATTCATCAGTTTACTCAATTTAATTCAATTTGTGACCGAACCATTGAAAACATAACATAAAACTTTCTCTAAGGACCAAACTGACACATTTTAAATTGTACATGGACTAAATTAACACAATTAAAAGCACAAGGACTAATTTGATACAATGGACAAAGTACAGGGGCATTTAACATAAATAACTCTTAAAAAATCTCTACTTAATTAAATCGTAAGTCTATTTATTTCGATCTTCATTTACCTATCATGTACAATATGAATGTAATCAAAGGCTGACTCTGATAACATATGTTGGGAAAATTTTCAAAAATTTTCCCTACTTTATTAAATTAATGCAGTAGAACGATTTAAAATTCTTAATTTTAAGTCTACAGCTTTAAAATTCCTAAGTATGAATCTATGGGCCTCTACTCTAATACATTAATAACAATAGAATGAATATAAAACTAGCATAATAACAATGCTATAAACAAATCAAAGAGCGAAAAACTCAAAGGGAAAGGGAAAGAAGAATACTTGCAATTGCTCCAACTAAAGAAAACCAGAATACCAGAAGAATATCGAGACGGAGAAGCCTTCTACGCAATCATCTCGAAAATACCAGGAGTGTGGGCTCCGAAAAATATTAAATTTAAGAGCTCTTACTAGATCTCTGAAAGTTAATACAACAACAACAGTCCCAGTGTCTTGCGGCTCCCGCAGAACGCAGGGTCGGGGGGGGGGGGGGGGGGGGGGGGGGGTACGAAGCCTTACCCCTTCCGGCAGGAAAGGAGACTGTTTCCGAGGACCCCCAACCTGAAGTAGTAGTTGAGTGCCTGCAAAACCCAACAATTAATAGCCATGCATAAATATATAAATAAAGAGTAGAAGAAGGAGGAGAAGGAGAAAAAGAAGAAGAATAATGAGCAGGAGAAGGCAGGAGAAGGATAATAAGAAGGAGAATGGGCATGGTCGGAGACTAAGCTAGCCTAAAAGTCCTACCCTAGAGGTTAAGCTTGCCTAAGGGTCTTAGACTCTACTCTTACCCTCCTATTCTACTCTTGCCATCTCCGCTACCCTAATACTAGCCTTCCAACGTATCCTGTCCGAGGCCATCTCTTCTCTTAGGTTCAGGTGGGTTAGGTCTTGACGAATCGTCTCCAGCCAACTCTTCTTTGGTCTGCCCCTCCCTCTTCTGCTTATCGCTGTGTTGAGCTGTTCACACCTCCTGACTGGGGCTGAAGTCAGTCTTCTGCTGACATGTCCGAACCATCTTAGGCGGTGCTCCCTCAATTTATCCTCGATTGAGGCTACCCCCAGCTTACCTCGTATCACATCATTCCTAATCCTATCCTTTCTTGTGTGGCCACACATCCATCGTAGCATCCTCATCTCAGCCACCTTCATCCTCTGTGTTTGATTTTGTTTCATTGGTCGACATTCTGTCCCATAAAGCATAGTCGGTCTTACTACCGTCTTATAGTATTTTCCCTTTAACTTTATCGGGAACTTTCTATCACACAGTACCCCTGATGCCATCCTCCACTTTTGCCAGCCTACTTTAATCCTGTTGCTGACATCCTCATCGACTTCACCATTCTGGTGTATCATAGAACCCAGATATCTGAAGCTCTCCTTACTTGATAGGGCTTCTGCTCCGATCTTAACCTCCTCGGTGCTGGTCATGGTGGAACGGTCAAATTTGAATTCCACATATTCGGTCTTAGATCTGCTAATCCTTAGACCCCCTCGATTCTAAGACGCCTCTCCATAGCTCCAGCTTCCCGTTTATGTACGCACGGGATTCCCTTACCAGAACTATGTCGTCTGCAAAGAGCATGCACCAAGGTACCTCCCCTTGGATATGTCTAGTGAGCTCATCCATCACTAGAATGAACAGGAAGGGACTCAATACAGAACCCTGGTGGACCCCTACTGTAATAGGAAAAGTGTCTGTCTCCCCTTCTCTTGTTCGCACATTAGTACGTGCCTCTTCATACATGTCCCTAATGACCCGAATATAAGGCATCGGGATGCCTCTCCTTCCCAACACTCTCCACAATACCTCTCTTGGAACTCTATCATATGCCTTCTCTAGATCGATGAAGACCATGTGGAGGTCCTTCTGTCTCTCCCTATATTGCTCTATCGTTCGCCGTAAAAGATAAATGGCTTCTATTGTTGATCTCCCAGGTATGAACCCAAACTGGTTTTCGGTCACTTCCGTCTGTTGTCGTATTCTCTTTTCTATTACTCTCTCCCACAACTTGAGGGTGTGACTCATCAATTTGATCCCCCGATAATTGGCGCAGCTTTGGATATCGCCCTTGTTCTTGTAGATTGGGACCAGTGTGCTCTTCCGCCATTCTTCCGGCATCTGGCTCCCCATTAAGATTTGGTTAAAGAGTTTTGCTAGCCAGGTGGAACCCCTCTGACCAAGGCATTTCTATGCCTCGATGGGTATCCCATCTGGGCCAACTGCTCTTCCCCTACCCATAAGTTTTAGGGCTCCCTTGATCTCTTCTGGGGTGATTTGCTCACAATAGCATTCGTTCTGATCCTCTTCCGTAGTCTAGAGCTCCCCTAAATCTGTCTCTGTGCTTCCCTGGTTGTTGAACAGATCGTGGAAGTAGGCTCTCCACCTAGCTCTAATTTGATACCCTTCCACTAGCACCTACCCATCCTCTCCTTTGATGCATTTTACTTGCCCCAGGTCCCTCGTCTTCCTCTCTCTTGCTCTAGCTATCTTGTATATGGCCCTGGCTCCCTCCTTGGTATCCAGCCTCTTATAGAACTCTTCATAAGCTCTTGAGTTTGCCTCACTAACTGCTTTCTTCGCGTCTTTCTTGGCTTGCTGGTACTGTTGTCTCTTTTCCTCTTCTCTACTATGCTCCCACTCCTTAAACCGTTCTCGTTTCGCTTTAATCTTCTGTTGGACTTCCTCTCCCCACCACCATGACTCTCTGTGGGTGATTGTCCCACCTTTTGACTCCCCTAGAATTTGGCGTGCCAAACTCCTGATTTTCTGGGCCAATTCATTCCACTTTCGGTTAATATCTCCCTCCTCGTCCCAATCGAGCTCTAACTCCGCTCTTTCCTTATAGGCTCTAAGTTTTTCCCCCTTCAAGTCTCTCCAACGGGTGCGTCTCTGCACGGCTTTCCTGCTTCTTCTGACCCACTTCTTGACCTTTACATCCGCGCATACCACCCGATGTTGTTTACATAGGTCCTCTCCTCGGATGACCTTACAGTCCCTGCATTGTCTTTGTGCCCTCTTCCTTAGTAGTATGTAGTCGATCTGAGTCCTCGCCTCTCCGCTTTGATACGTGATGAGACGCTCGTCACGCTTTTTGAAAAAGGTGTTGGCAATTGTGAACTCATAAATGATCGCGAAGTCCAGAAGGGATTTCCCCTCTACATTCCTAGTTCCAAAACCGAATCCTCCATGGTTTGTCGCATATCCATCCTCTTTCTCGCCAACGTGCCCATTGAAGTCCCCACCAATCACCACTTGTTCCTCTTGTGGTATGATTTGCATTGTTCTGTCTAAGTCCTCCCAAAATGCGGCCTTCTCGTTCACTGGTAGTCCAGTCTGTGGTGCATAGGCACTGATCACGTTCATTATCTCCCCATCTACGATCATCTTGATGCCTATGATCCTGTCCCCAGTTCTTGACACTTGGACTACTTTATCCTTAAGACTGTTGTCGACTATAATTCCTACAACATTCCTTCCTGTGGTTTTCCCTGAGTACCACAGTTTATGTCCTAGCATCGCCCTTGCCTTCGATCCCCCCCATTTAGTCTCCTGTAGGCAAAGGATATTGATCCTTCTTTTCATCATCATTTGGACTACCTCATTGCCCTTTTGTCTCAATGTCCCTATATTTAGTGTCCCTATTCTTAGATTTCCATCCCTTTTTGGCCTCTTTCTCCCCCTCCCCACCCCCTGTACAGATGGCCTCACGTTTTGGGTTCCATGTCTAGTCACGTTCATCCACTTCTATCACTATAGATATGTACACCCTCAAGTCAAAATAAACCAATGCAAAATAAAAGGGAATTTAAAGAGTCACACTATTACCAGAAATTAAAAGACGAAAGATCGAGGTAGAAGGATGAGGATTCAAACCTTGGGCCGGCCGGATTTTACTTACCTGGGCCGGTCGGCTGACCGTTTCGCCTTATGGAGATGGTGGTCGGTGGTAGCCTTGAGGACGGTACTGCGTTGGTGCGGTGCGGTGCTGAGTCTTCGGTGTGGTGGTGGTGGGTGGTGGGTCGAACTGGCGGGTCAGAGGTGGGTCGTTGTTTTGGTGGGTTGGGTCGTCGGTGTGGTGAGGTGGGTCAGAGGAGGTGGGTCGTTGTGGTTCGAGGGTGAGGTGGATTGTGGTTCGAGGTCGAGGTCGAGGTGGGTTGTGGTTCAAGGTCGAGGTCGAGGTGGGTCGAGGTTCGAGGTCGAGGTGGGTTGTGGTTCGAGGTGCAGTGTCAGCTGGGTCGTGGTGGTTCGAGGTCGAGGTCGAGGTGGAGGTGAGATGGGTGGTTCGTGGGTTGTGGTTCGAGGTCGGGGTGGGTTGGCTGGTCGGGTTGAGAATGGTGGGGGTCGCTTTTCCGGCGGTGGGGTGTCGCCGTCACGGTAGCAACATCGGTGGATGGGGTCAAGCCGGCGAGGTGGCCGACGGTGTGCCGTTGGGGAGGTGGAGCGACCGGGGGGGGGGGGGGGGGTGGTGTCAGTATCCGTTGGGCCCAGAGCAGAGAGCAGAGAGCAGAGAGAGAGAGAGAGAGCAGAAAGAGAGAGCAAAGAGTCAATACTTTCAGAAATCTTTTTAATTTTTTAATTGGATGCCAAACTTTAAATCTAGTACCCCTATTTATAGTAGGATACCAGACCGAAAAAATCAAAAACTTTCAATGCAGGATGCTAGGGGGGCAAAAAAGAATCAAAACGACGCCGCTCCATCAAGTAGAACCACCTGTCATGGCATGCCACGTGGCGGACATTGATTGGCCCTCGTATGCCTATGCAGATCATCAGCCACGACCGCCCAGCGCGCGACACGTGTCACACATTGGTTGGTTCGTTTGTGTATAAGCACATCGCCAGCATGTTTTCGTAAGTATTTCTTTATTTATTTTTTTCTTTGTTTCCCACATGTAAAAATTTGTCTTATAGATTTTAATTTTTAAATTATTTATATTGTAATTTGACTTTTATTCATGTCATGAAGAATGTTTGGCAAATTTAAATTTATGAATCTCATAAATTTTTTAACATTTTTCGATGCCAATAAAAACAGAGGATTGCGCAGGGACTTCCGGTACAACTTAAATCAAGCTCCAAATGGGTTAAATTAATTACCATCTCAGCATAAAATTTAATGATCATTTAATAAGACTTAATTCTACTAAATAAATCTCACTGCACTCTAGACTTAAATTATTTATTCAATAATTTCCAAACACACTAATCTTATAGCAACAACCCCTATTTGACACATCCATGGCGAAAAATGAACTACTACCATTGTTTTTTTCATAGCTTCTCCATTAGCTACCGACTCACCCTTTACTGAATAATTCATTTATACTTGAACATATTTATAGTATAAATTCCAAATGTCAAACACTTCAAACACTTTTGCCAAAGTTTTCAAATTAACTCAAATACCTATGAATCAACTAAGTCATCTGTGTAAGTCCCATACACACTAATTTTCATGAGGCTCTCTCTCTTTTAGAATAACCTCATATCTTGTCTGCCACCTGTAGAATCGTTGAGAAGTTTGAATATTCAAAATCCTTCCTTCCAAGCCTTTCAAGGCTTGCTTGGCATATTCAACTTCAAGATGAGCTACTGTGCATTCTAATCTGGCTCTCTTGAACTAGTTAATGTAATCTTCCATAGATTCACCTGGCTTTCATTTCATTCGAGGGAAGTTAGACATGGATGTTCCTAGCTCCCTCCTAGGGATCTGGGCCTAGAATTGCCTGGCCGTGTCATCCTGATAGGAGCTGGAATTAGGTGGCAGGCTAATGTACCACTGAAAAGCAATCCTTATTAAGGAACTAGGGAATAGCCAGATTTGAGCTAATGATTATCAGCCGTTTCGCTGCACTAGTAGTTAAACCTTGCCAAATGCTCGAGTAGACACGCTTCCTTCTCCAGAGAAGAGAGAGTAAATTTGGGGATTTTGTATCCTCGAGGAAAAAGGTAATCCCTGACAATATTGTCAGGGAGTGGTTTACCATACAAGGGTTTATTGACCCTTATGAGGCAGAGCCTGTAAATCTGCTCGATAAGGACGGACAATTTGTCTTGGAGGGGTAGGTTTGGCACATGGTTATGCACCTACCATTGCCTTCCAAGTTGTGGAGGGTCTTAAGGGAGATCTAAAAGATATCATTGAGCTACCATTACAATCGGGTGCAGGAACAGTTGTTGCCCCACATACATAGAGTAATACCATTGATCATTTGGCCATGTGTGTGGTTAGCCAACAAATATGTACCAACAGATCCTGGGTTTATGGCATCAAGTTAGTTGGTTGTTGGTGGGCCCTTGCCTGATTAATCCTTAAGTTTTGATCTTGAAAATGGGGGTGGTTAACTTGCTGTTTACATCCTAATTTCGAGGGGGTTGGGACGAAGCCATTTTGAATAAAGTGCTACATGGTTAGCATGTGAGGGCCTTCCCGAGGGAAGTCAAGCCTTCATGCACCAAGACAACGATGTATTGAGTCTAGCATCCAGACAAGGTAATTAGCCATGACAAGGGTATCAACCACTCGAGGATTGAAATGATTCGGGGGTAGTGAGCTCGAGCTCAAGGGGCTATCAGGAAGGCTGCAAGGCAGGTGGTTTCCAAGATTGAGGCAATTACTTGGAGCGCAATTTCAATTACTTGGGCATTAAGCAGAGATCAAGAGAACATGAGGTTTCAAGAGGGGACTTCCACAAGATTACGGACATAGCCACCAAGGATTTCCCTCCAATACTAAAATCATGACACATTCATTGAAGATTTGCTCACGCAGAAGAAAGCTTACTGGCCAAATGTGGGTGGAGTTGCTAGGAAAGAAGGAGCAGCCTTTATTTCTTATTTTCTATAAATAAAGGACTTTGTGTCAGTCCAAAGTAATACATACAGTCATTACAAAACTTCTTCAAATTTTCTTTTATAGCATGCTTGTGCCTTTTTCTTTAGGAGTAGCGTAACTTAGCTAGGCGTAGTGTAGCATATATATCTGTTGTAGTTACCTTCATAGTAATACAATTCTCAAGCTTCAAGTTTAACTTTCCAGTTTTAACCTTTCCACAAATAGACAAGTTGAGATTTGAGGCTTTAGTTTAAGGCTTTGACGACCAAGCCTTGTCTTTTGATTGTGTTGGTCTTAACACTACTTTCACCGCTTGATAAATAAGGTGAAGTTATGTTCGCGCCATTGATTAGGCTTTGACAGCTAAGGCTTGTCCCTTGATTGTGTTGGTCTAAATCCCATGGCCTAACTATGATTTACTCCATGTTAATCTTACCAGACCTAAACTCATTCGAGTTGTTGTGAGTCAAAGGAGCCAAGCTTAAAAACCTGATAGACTCGGGCCGCCTGTAACTGAGTTGTTGAGCTCCGGGGTTTGTCTTCACTCTAGTTCCTGACTTTTAAGTGTATGACAAAAGGTGTCTTTGGGCTCTGCTCCATCACTGTAATGACACTTAAGTTGGGTCAATATCTTTTTAAGTTTTTGTCATTAAAATATGCAAAAAAAAAAAAAAAAAAACCCCACAAAAACATTTAACAAAATCTTCTTAATTGAAGCATAAACAGAACTCACAGTATAACTAAAGTCAAATACACCAATATATCCCAACCTTTTCTCCGAAATGGTAAGTGGTTGAGGTTAAAGACGTACGGTTCGTAATTAGGCTCACTTCCTTGTTGCGATGAGTCCCTTTTGCATGTTTGCTTTGTTTTCACATTTACGGCGGCCACACACACAAAACTTGAAATAAAACAGAGCAAACACGCCTTTTGGTGACGACAGTGGGAGGCTTGAAGTCCCAAGTCCAGAATTTTAATAGAAGTCTCCTCTAGAAGCTCCATGTTTCCCTGAATCAAGCTTAAGGCCCAAGCAACTGAAATTGCGCTCTAAGTAACTTCCTCGAGCTTGAAAACAACCATTCTTGCAGCTTTCCTAACAGTCACTCATGCCTGAGCTTATTTCACCCTTGAGCCATCTCAAGCCTTGAGTGGATGATGCACTAGTCAAGGGTAATAATGTTTCTCGGGAACTGGGTTCGAGATGTTGCTATTGCAGTGCCCAAAGGCCTAACCCCCCTCGAGGATAACATCACATGATGACCATGTGGCACTTCACTCAAAAACGGTGTCATCCCCGCCCTGTTAAAATTAGGATTTAAGCAAATGCCCCCCCTTTTGCCGTTGGTAAATCTAAATTTATAACGGGTAAAATCTAACCAATGTGACCCTTTACGGTTACGGGAATTTCACGAGAGAACACATATGTCGCTTGCTTTTTCTTCCCGCGTCTCTATAAGTATGACTATTAGGGGTTGAACCCTTCACTTTGGGCTTTATTCTCTCTTCGTTGCGATTAGGCGCACTTACAATCTCTTGTCTTCGTTATTAAGTCGTTGAATTTCTCAACTCAATCTCCTCTTCAATCTTCTGCTTCACTTCAATCTAATAATAGCACAACTCTCATTTGCCATCTTTGCTCCCCCTCCTCAGGCGGATATACTCATTGAGCAACTGGCCTGATTTCTCCAATCTGATGTTTCAATCTTCTTTGATGTTCTTCAGAGGCCAATCGATATTAGTGTCATCGAGGAGGATCTTTCTTGATTGTCAGATAATGATCCCTCGACTTGATGGATTGCTCCCAGAAACTGACGAGTCTCTTCTTCTACGTGCAGCGTCCTCTAGCTTTTCTTGGAGAGGAAGACACTTTTGCAAGGAAGCGACACCGACTTTTTTTGCAAAACGATACCCTGAATGGGTGGATGAGTTGATGGTGACTCATGGCAAAAAATGGAAGCAACTTCACATCTATGAAGCCATCAGACTCTCAACCACTGTCGTCAAGTATGACTTCTCCAATGTAACATCATTGACTTGCTGCTGGAACACCTGTTATAATGCTTTTGTCCTCCCTAAGGGGCTCTTAGAAATCACTTTAGAGGACCTAGAGGCCCTAACGGGTCATTTAGCTGGGGAGAAGAGTTGTCCCCTGATTCTTTCGTTTCTTAAGAGGCTGAAGCCTTCACCCCCTCCTTCTATGTTACTGACTTTCTTGGAGGTTATGAGTCGTTTATCAAAAAGTTTGCAAAAGAAGCTTGTGACTTTGGGCAAGGTTCTACAAAAGAGGAGGTATGGTTCTACTTGTTTTAGTTGAACAAGTTTTTCTTGGCCAACTCTTCTAACTTAGTTCTTAAGTTCCTTTTCTTGCGCTGCATGGACTTGAAAACCGTGAAATGGTTGCTCAGCCTAGAGCTGATCCTCAGCGCGTCAAGCCAAGAACTTTGCTAATGCCAAGGAAATGGCCTCTCGGGCCATTAATGGGAGGTCTTGGTGCCTCCGCATTGAGATTCTAGAGTGCATCGGGAGTCTTCTTCGTTAAGAAGGGCCCGCGTGTATTCCCAGAAGTCAAAATCTTCAAACTCGTCATCAGCTTGAAAAACCTCAGCTTTGGTTAGTGTGCTATCAGGATGGCTATCTTGTCTTGTTGTCGGGCTAGTTGTGAAGTGGCCCTCTTGTCATCCAGGGTCCCACATCATCTTCGTAGAATTTTGCTTCAACGTAGTTGGAGCAAGCCATGAACAGCCTGTTATCTTCCAAAACAACCTCATATTTATCATGGTTCCGGAAGATTACTAACTGGTGAAGTGAGGATGAAATATGATGAATGGCATGTAGCCAATCCCTACCAAGTCGAGCATTATAGCTCAAGGTAGTTTCCACTACAAAGAAAGATTTTAGCTTGCTTAAGCTGCCAACAGTTAAGTCAATTAGGATGACTCCTTCGGAATTTGTGGTAGCCCCAGAAAAGCCACAGATCGCCACATCTGATGTAATTAAGTGCTCCTAAGACTCACCAATGACCCCCGACATATATAAAGGCAAGACGTTTATTGCCGCGCCATTATCCACCAAGACTCTGTTTATCAGAATGCCATCAAATTTGGCCTTAATATATAGGGGCTTAATGTGTTTATTGGCGGTATTAGGCCCATTAAACATGATCTTCATTTTGTCAGGTGGATCATCAGGAAATAACTTACCAAGGGTGATTTCCTTGGGGGTTTTTTTTTTTTTAACCTCCTAAAGAAAGTTCTATTTCTCACCATTGCAACTAAATATTTTGTACGTGCGTTTAGAAAGTTGACAAATGAATTTAATTACTAAAAAATATAACTTGATATGATAATAATTAAATTCATGTAGCAATCAAATAAGACCTTAGAAGTGCTTGGCTTTACATCCCTACTAGGTGGTTCATGTGATATGCGTTGACAAGGTTCACATTCCAAAAAACATAAAATAAGTATGACAATTATTTGATTAGAAAAATAAAATACATTAATCGTACTAAAACTTAGTGTGCATTGTATAATGTCAATTTATTTGAGAAGTAAATACATTAAATATTATTTTTTTTCCCATTATTTTTAGACTAGGAAAAGTCATACCCATACAGGCCCTCTAAAGTCTAGGATTAGAGATTTCAAGCTTTCACTTCAAGAAAAAAAATTATTAACGACTGTGATTGTCATTGTTAAAGCTTGAATTACTGTCGTTAATACTTTTAACAACAGGGAAAACTTTCCGTCGTCCGTCGTCGTTATTGCTTTCGACGTTAATAATATCTGGAATCAAAGACGGCTTAACCTAACCGTCGTTAAAATGTTTTTATGACAGTATGCCTTTACCGTCTTTAGAAGTGAAATACATAATGATGGTATAAGTTGTTGTTAAAAGTAAAACTTTTAACGTCAGGCAATACAATCGTTACAGAATTGGTCAATAACAAGGGCAATTTCAATTGTTATAAACATTCACCACCATACATTAAAATGTTTTAATGACGTCAAATAGTCTCTTTAAAATTTATCCCCCTATTAATAAAAAATCGTAATGACAATCTAGTCCATCATTAAAGACTGTGTAAATTCATGCAGTATAATCTATACATCCATAAATACACGTACATCCATTAATGTAAGGACTATTTTTGCGTCATTATAACACCTGTACGTATGTCTGCTTAATATAACAACAACTAGTGTCGTCTGTAACACTTGTACAAGTTGTAGTATAACCAGTACTTATATAAATACATATCATCCAATAGTGCAGCAAATTCCCATGAAAAAATAAAGATGTCACTAAAAATAAAATATCCAAGTACTACCATTTTACAATTTACTTCTGAGAGACTTTAAAAGCGTACATTGCACAATTTTTTGTCTAACAACTTAGCAAAAATTACAATATCCAATACAAGTTCATGTACAAAAGTTAGAACAAAAAAAATAAATAAATAAAAATAAAAAATAAAAAGAATTTGAAGCCTAAGTCTTCTAATGTCTTAAAAGTAACAAACATAAGACTCATGTTAGAACTTTTTTGTTATCGAAATATGAAATCATTAAGCAAATTTAATTAACTAAAACTACACAATCCGACAAGAAAAAATTAGATATGGCATGAAAAAATAAAACCACCAACAAATTACATTAAAAAGCATTCCACGAATGTTCTTTTTAGCCTGCACTTTGATAACCTCTTAAGGGTCTGATATACCCTAGAATAGACACTACATGTAAATATGTACGCATATGGCAACGAGCAATATGATCCACCAAGAGCTAGCAATAAGCAAGAAGATTCACTAAAAGGTAGCAATATAGAACAAGAGTACCCATCGCAATGATATGATTTTGATCAAGGCTAAAAAGGCATAAAAGCTTCGCATCTTAGAACTCAATCCCATAGTTCAAACTCCATAATAATTCCAAACAATTCAATAATGTGTTTTCAATCAATAATAAAACAATCACAAACTCAAAGTTCATAATATAGATTTCAATCATAGAGTAATAAATCTATAACAATCTCATACTTCACATAGTACTCAATCAAGGAGCCCAAACTCTCGAACAATTCTAAACAACTCTACAATGTATTCATTATGTGTACCAAAGTCATCACAAATTCAAACTCCACAATATAGAACTCAGTGACAATACATACAAAACTCCCAGTGCCCCAAGGGCTCCCGCCTAAGTAGGGTCTTCGGAGTTCTAATGGGATCCGGTGCTTGCGTGTTGGTACCCTCTTTGGTATAGAACTCAAAGACAGTCATAAATTCAAAACAATCTCGAGCTCCACATAGAACTCAATCAAAAAGTCTAAACACCACAACAAATCTAAACAACTCAATAATATATTCTTTATTAATACCAAAATATCACAAAATCAAACTCCACAATATAAACTCAATCGGAAAGTCATAAATCCATAACAATCTCAAACTCTACATAGAACTCCCCATTACAGAGTCAAAACAACACAATAATATATTCTTATGGATAGAAAACAATAGCAAACTCAAAAACCACAATATAGAAAAAGAATTATTAGGTGGTTCATTAGAGAAAAAGAATGACAAACAAAAGTTTTTGCTTGCAAGATATGTATATGGTAAGGGCATACCAAATATCGCATTGTACCAGAATTTATAGCTTGAGACTATAGCATTATCTAAGAAGAAGACCCCTTACCCACTCACGATCCCCAGAGTCATACAGGTGGCATTTAGAACATGGGCAAGCAACAATTTTCTCATTCCTTGCATCAGCATAATCTAAAAAATGTTTCACTCCATTTTGATGTATTAAACTCACTTGATCATGTAGAAAATCCATTCATTGTTTATTACTCGTATTCTTATACTATCTTCTAAGAATGTACCTAAAATGAATAGCCTGATTAGTGCATGACATTTCAACACAGTGAATGAAAATAGTAATATGAAAATAAAAAAAGAAGAACCTACATCATTTTTCTGCATCAAAATAGTAGTATAAAAACAGAGAACCTATTGTCTTTCACCCAAAACTGATCCTGGTTTCAATTTACGATATAACAACAATTACAATGTCAAAATTATGTCTCTATAAACTAATAAACCATAACATATAAGTAATCACACACTTGGAAAGCAATGTCAAACCTATTAATGTTTGATTCAGGTAATTTACCTTAAAAAAACTCAATTCAAAGTTGAGTGTGGTTCAATAGCTTCGGAGCGTTGCACATATGACCACGGTGAAGCGAACAACCACCACGGCGAGGCAAACCACACACCACGAGGCGAACGCCGGAGCAAAACGAGACGTAATGAAAGGAGATCGGACAAATCAACGAACCACTCAAATTTTTAGGGTTTTTCCCCCGACAAAGGACTGATGAAACTAAGAACCACCATAACGCAGGGGTGGGCTGCAGCCTGAGAACGACGACGACTGATGGAGGGTTAGGGTTTGAACTGGGGATTTTGAGAGCGGATCAAACAGGGTAGAATTGGTGGTTGGATTTGGGTTGTTAAGAGGGTACGCAGAGAAGAGATTGTTGGGAGTGAGATCTTCAAATTGGGAGGTGGTGTTTTGTCAGAATCAAATTAGGTTCAAGGATTAGGAATAATTGTCAGGGGTTTTTCTTTGGATGAACAAGATTTTTTTTTTTTTTTTTTTTTTGAGCATCTGGATGAACAAGAAATGGGGATAATTATTGGGCTTTTTTTCTTTTAGTAATTTCAGGATTTTGTCTAAATTGTTACTTATTTAGTTTATTTATGTTCTTTAATTAATATAAATTATATTTAAATATATTTATCTGTTCAAAAAATTTATTTAAATATATTTATTAAGTAATTATCAAATTTATTTAAATATATTATTTCATATTCAAACATAAATTGCAGTACAGGTGTGAGAGAGAACAGTTAGAAAGGAAAATAGAATTGGAAAGAGAATTGAAAATAATAAATTTAAAAAGAGCATCTAATTAATACCGCTTAATGAATGGTACTTTGTTTTCAATTGAAATTTTATCCCTATATATTAACGAAGGTTTGTGTTTGCAATTAACAATATTTTTTAGTGCTTGTCGTTATAAACTCATTATATACCACCCTTTAATGATAGTTTTTTAATCATATCGCAACTAGGCGCTACACACAAAGTTTAAACAACAAAAGAAAAATCTTGTCATTATTTTTGGTCATTAAAGACCTATTTTCTTGTTGGATTTTTAAAGGGGAGTGCAACCTCTTTATAATATATAGAGAGATATACTGCCAATTGAAACAAGTTAAGAAAAATATAATAAAAATTAATAAAACAAGCAACCCGTGAATAGGCATAACAAAATTTAAAAAAAAAAAAAAAAAAAACCCATCTGTGGAAGCACGCAAATCTCTCTTTTCCATCCCCCCTTGCTCTCTCTCCTCTTCCTCTCTCAAAAACCCCCTTCAAAGAGAGAGAGAGAAAGAGAGAGAGATAGAGAAAGAGAGGCAACAATGGGGCCATACAGAGCTGATGACGATTACGATTATCTCTTCAAAGTGGTGCTCATCGGAGACTCTGGCGTTGGAAAATCGAACCTTCTATCTCGATTCACTCGCAATGAGTTCAGCCTTGAGTCCAAATCCACCATTGGCGTTGAATTCGCCACTCGTAGTATCCGCGTTGATGATAAGATTGTTAAGGCTCAGATTTGGGATACCGCCGGCCAGGAGAGGTCTTTTTCTATGCTCCATTTATTATGATTATTCGCAATATTGATTTTGATGTTTCGCTATTTCGCGGCTGATAGAATTAAGCAAAATATTTCGTTCAAATTTATGTTACCCACAGGTACTTGCCACGTTATGGATGGGTATGGATGGTAGTGAGATGGATAATAGCTCAAGCAAGGTATAAGTGCAAATACCTACAGGGTATGGGGACGGTGTGGGTGTACTATTGTACCCTTCTCACTTTGACCCATACCTGCCATCCATCTATCTCATACCAACCTCATGTCATTTGTGTTTGCATTTGGTAAATTTAAACCCAAAATAGGAACATATATGGTGATCTTATATATTAACATTATGGTAAATATAAATACATTATAAAAAATAATTTTAAACAATTGTACGTGCTAACATAAAAAAACTTTTAAATTCATAAATTAGGGCCAATAAAGGCGGTTAATGGATACATGTTGGATGCACGTGGATATTGGAGTGGCTAGAGGTATGAGTTTGTACCCACCGGGGAAGGTATGAGTATCTTTTTTTCATAACTGTCACCAGTTGTGTGAAACATATACGGGTGCAAAGGTGGCACCTCATATGTGCACCGCCCATCTCATTGAATTCCCCAAATTTTGTCAACCCAAATAAAATATGTGGTTGCTTTTTTATAATATTTTCTGGACATTGGGTTGTCCTTGGAAAAAATTATATTTCCCACATTTGAACCTACTAGGACTAGATTATTAGGTGATAGGACATGACTAGTTGAACACTCTCTAACATGTGCACTGGTGAACACTTTGCTAGCTTGAAATTATGCTGAAATTATCATTTAAAGACTAGGTTAATACGATCCAAACTCGATGTCTTATCAAAGAAGAGTGGTACCAAATCAATAAATTATCTATCATGAAATTTCAAGTCCAATAAATTATCTATCCTGAAATTTTAAACTGTTAATAAGACACATAATGATTTTAGTGCTTGTAAAAAAAATAAGTAATATCCATAGGTCAATGTTGCCACTTGCCAAATGCAACAAGTCCAAAAAGGCACTAGACATTCGGGGGTTGCCCTTAAGACAAGGAATACATGATGATGCTAAAGATAGAGAAACAAGGTACAAAAAGCCAAAAGAGAAACGAGCTAATAGCCAACAAACCTCATTAATTTCATTTAGGTCTCGATAAAAAAGCCAAGTCTCATGTGTGCACTTTGTTACAGTTTTTTATTTTTCAAAAGATATTCTAAACCCATCTTGAAAATGCATTTAAAAAACCCTAAATTCTAACTTTGCTTAGGGCTTGTTTAGTATCATTTTCAATTAATTTTTTAAATTTTTAGAAACTAAAATTATGCGTTGAAAGTGATTTTCTTTCGATTTTTGGTTTCTTATCTTTAGTTTGCTCTAATTTGATTTAAAAATGCAAATGGACTAAAATGTCCTTACTTAGGTGGCAACTTGCCACATGACATACTGACTAGATGTATTATTTTTGGAAAATCATGCCTAGAAAGCATGTTATTTGTTTCCTCTGTTTTTGTGTTGAAAGTTGTATAGCACCTTTTTCATTACCTGTGTTTTTCTCTATAATTGATCGATCATTTTCCTAATATTTTTATTTTTCCTAATACTTTTTAGTATTCATTTTTCATAGCATACACATAAAGAATTACAAGAAAAATAGCAACGAAGCCAGCGGCTCAAGGGCTCCCACATAAGTAAGGTCGGGGGAGGGGGGTTATGCAGCCTTACTCCTTTAGGGTGCTAGCCTAAAGGGAGGCTGTATCCGAGGACCTCCAACCTTAGAAGCATAAAAGCATCTAAGTGTAAGAGCATAAAAATAATGGCACAGAGTAAGCAAATAGAAAGTATAAAGTAGCAATAAGCTAGAGCAATAATGGGATATAACAAAAAGCAACCAACACGCAGCAAAGTGCATATAATCAAATGTGCATACGTATTAGCCTTGGGGGCCTAGTACTGGCTTAGATGTGCTCTTCTATTCTAAACTGATATATCGGCTATACCTATGCTAACCCTCCACTCAACTCTATCTAGAGCCATCTCTTCATTTAGGCTGAGGTGGATGAGGTCATGTTGAATTGTCTCTACCAATCTCTTTTTTGATCAGCCTCTCCTTCTCTTCCCTTTTTGTAATATGAAGTTATTCGTATATCTTGACTAGGGCAGTAGTCTATCTCCGCCTAACATGCCCAAATGACTACAAATGTTGCTCCCTGAACTTATCCTCAATTAGGGCTGTGCCTAATTTACTTCTTATAACGTTATTTCTGATCTTATACGTCCGTGTGTGTCCACACATCCACTGACATCCTCATCTCTGCCTCCTTCCACTTTTGTGTATGATACTATTTAACTGGCCAGCACTCCGCCCCATAATACATAGCCAATCTCACTACCGCCTTATAGTATTTTTTCTTTAACTTTACAGGGAACTTTCTATCGCATAGTACTGCAGAGGCCATCCTCCACTTATGCTAACCTACTTTAATCTATTAGTTGACATTTACGTCAACTTTACCGTCTTGTTACACTATAGAATCCAAGTATTTAAAGCACTCTTTTTCAGTATGCACTCCGATCCAATCTTGATGTTTTCTGTGCTTGACCTGGTTGAGGTATATAACTTGAGTTCCATATACTCAGTCCTAGATCTACTGAGTCTTAAGTCTTTCAATTCTAAGGACGTTCTCGAAAGTTTCACCTTCTCATTCACCTCATCTCTAAACTCCCCCACAAGAACTATGTCATTTGCGAAAAGCCTGTACCAAGGTACGTCCCCTTAGATTTGCTTAGTGAGCTAGTCTAGAACTAGAATGAACAAAAAGGCAATAAGGCCAATCCTTGATGTACCCTAATTGTAATAGGGAAAGCATTTGTCTCTCCTTCTGCTGTATGCACATTGGTTAGTGTGTCTTTGTACATGTCTTTAATGGTATGGATATAGGACAACTGAATGCCTTTCTACTACAAAACCTTTCATAGGACCTCTCTTGGTATTCTATCATATGCCTTATCCAAATTAATAAAAACCATGTGAAGGTCCTTTGTCCATCTTTGTACTACTTTATCGACCGCCTTAAGAGATGGATACCTCAATCAATCAGTCATAAATCCAAATTAGTTCTTTGAGACCCCTATTTGTTGTTGTAGCCTTCTTTATTTGACCCGCTCCCATACCTTCAAGGTGTGGCTTATTAGTTTGATTTCTCTATAGTGGGCACAACTCTATATGTTGCATTTGTTCTTATAGATAGGAACCGATGTGCTCTTCCTCAACACATAAAAAATAAAGATGAAACATAATCTTAAGAAGATTTTCACGAATTTAATGCATTCTTTGGGTTTCCTACTACTATTTAGGTTTAGTTGGTTATGTTGATGTTCACTCTTATATCCTCTAAAATTAAAATAAAAGATAAAGCATGATTCTGAGAGCTTGTTGGGTAGGATTTCTCCTTAGACATAATCAAAAGTTCCAGTAATCATTCTTGTATGTGATAAGAAAGATTAATTGCATTTGCATTGGCAGTAGCAAAGGTTGAAAACTAAAGTTGCAGTTATTCCAATTCTTTTTATAAAACTAAGAAAGCCACATGATCTACACAAAGTCTTGGACCTCCCCGAATGATGAAGATGGCATTCTCTCCTAGGTTTCAAACACCGTCTCCTAGCAGCTCTACCAGCTGAGTTAGCTAACACTTTAATTTATTCATCTTTACACCAAATGCTAGTAAACTGACTAATGGAGGGTCAAGAGGAAAATATTAAGAAACGAAGAGATGTAAATGAATCGAGATGCATCCAAAATTAAGATCCTCAAACCTTAGTTGGATTTCATTATTGCTGGGCTCTGAGCTTGCTAAGACTTGAGAGCTTGAAGGCAAGCTGGTTGAACCAAAGATAAACATGCTCTCGAAGCTTGCTTGTTCAGGCCATTGCTTGGAATTTTTTTTAGTTCACAAAATACAATGATTAAGCTTTATCTAGCCAAGCCAAGCCAAGTCAAGAGCCGAATACAAACCTCGCACCAATTTTGTTCATTTATTCCTGAATTTGTAAAAATAAATACGAATGCAAGCTTTTGTGAAATGTGGGATTGATTCCTTGAATGTCGATAAGGCTTAAAACCATCAAGATCGAAGCCCCAACTTAAGAGGTTCTATGTTCGAGTTCCTTTATCCCCATTTGTAAAAGGAGTTAGAAGTATTTTGTTAAGATCCGAATCCGAGGCTTGGGCTTGAGTTGGTTGGGCTGCTATTATCTGCACGCAGGGTGCTGCTGCTGTGGCTGTTGGCTGCTGCTGTGTTGGTTTTGGCGCCAATATTAAGTTCAAATATTAGTTAGTTAATTCTAGATGCTTCTAGATGTATCCTAGCTTAAGCCGGTTAGCCTATTATGTCTTGATGCAATGTATTGCTTGCTTAAGCTAGCCTATAAGTAGTAGTGTTGTAATAACTCAAATCATTCAATGAAAATACTAAACCATCTCTTTTGAGATAAACTTCTTTCTCTCATCTAAACTCTCCTAATTTCTCATCTCCTTCCTTTCTTTCTCATCCCATACTCTCTTTATCCTAACTTAAGTTTGTGAATTAATCACAAACGTAACAATTGGTATCAGAGCCTCGTTTGGCTTCCAAATCAAACGTAATTTGATATCAAATATCCTTTAATTGCATTGCAATTTGGTTAAGAATTCAGTTCTGAATTCTGTTGTTGAATTGCAGAGAAAAGTGCTTGAAAAACACATAAAAAGAGTTTCAATTGTAGATCAGTTGTGAGTCTTTGAATTCAAGCTCGTGTTGATCACATTGTTGACAGTTAAACTGTACAAATTCAGTGAGTGATGAGCAAGCCAATTGATCGTATATGTGATTAGAGTTGAGAGCTAATTGCAGTACACTGGTAACAATTAGTTGAGCATCAATTTCTGTTGCTGCATTGTTCTTGTTGAATGCAGTAAGCTTAAGTGATACAATTTGATCAATATTATACTTGATCATAATCAAAAGATCAGAAAACAAGCTGCATTGAGGATTAAATCAGATTCTTCATTTCAGAAATTGAGGTTAAGGTAACTGTTTTTTCTGAACTACAAGTTACACTCGATCCGAATCGGTTTTGTGGCCAAATTGTAATGTAATTGTGTTGATAAGCTTAGAAGTGGTGAGAATTCATCAAACCTACGTGTGATTCTTAAGAATTATATGTTAATGAGTGGAGGAGTGTTAGGCGAAATTCTGATAGCAAGCGATAGTCTGACAGTGAACTAGGAAACGAAAATTGTAGAAGTTCGTTTTCGTTTGTGAAGTTCGCTTTAGGTATTGTGTTGAGGACTTGATTGCGAGCTAGAGTCGAGCTTAAGTCGGAAGTGTAAGTCAAATTATTCAACTAACATTGCGGTTAGGGTTTGTTCGAGTTTCCTATGTTCGAAGTTCGCCAGTTAGGGTTTGGAAAATGCAGTGATTCTTAAATCTGATCTTGAAATTTCAGAAAATTGTCAATCTTAACCATTTGTGCTGCTGTTAATTCGAAAATCATTCAGATCAATTCACAGTGTGAAGTTTAAGAGCGATTATGGATGGTAGTGATGCAACAGGTCGGGATTTGCTTACGATTGCATACTTAGACAGTAGGATGAAGCAATTTTGCGATGAAATATTACATGTGAAGCAGCAAATCAATGGTAAGGTTGATCAGCAAGCTCAACCGCTTAAATCAGACAAATCGGATCAGGTCATTCTTCAATCACAAGAATTGGAGGATAGGCCTACCATGCATTAGGATCAGCATATGGAGCAACTTGAAGTGAAAGTAGCTGAGATTCAAGAACAATGTAGAAGGCCAAACTCTCCTACTATTCAACCAATGTGGCCTTTCGAAGAATTAAATCATCAGGTGCATTGTGAGGTCGATAAAACCGCAGTAGCTAAAGTGCACAATGTGGAGCCATTTAACGTAGTTGAAGAAGAATTGGATCAAGCTAATGCCAAAATTGATGAACACGAGTTTGATGAACCTCAGGTTGAACGAGATGATCATTGTGAAGACTCTTTGTTAGAGTTAGAGTATTTTGAAGAGGATGAGCTACAGTATGACATGCTTCAGGAAGGGGAATACGATTTTCATGTCATGGGAATGATAAAGAATGCAAAGGGAAAAGTGAAGAAGAATCATCTTAACAACGCATTGAACAATTTTTTGGGAAACAAGGAAGATTACAGAGAAGAAGTTGAAGCGTAAGGTTGTGTTTCAGCCTAGGAGGTTTAATGATCAACAGGAACTAACTCCTGAGGCTGCTCTTACTAATGTATATGCCGGTATACAAGAGTCAGATATGTATGTTGGTATTTATGGAATGGTTGCAGCAAAATCTGTGATACCAACTGAAAAATTTGATGCCGTTGCTGAGACATCACTTAAAACATCCCCAAATCTGTTAAGTATTACTCTTTGGCAAGCTTATATGTAGAATCGAAGCATCTTCACTACTGAGCAATGTTTTTCTATTGGGGAATCAGTGGTTGCGGCTACAGTGTCATCAAATTCAGATCTGAGTATACTTAAGTTCACCTTTGGGCATGATGGAATGCTAACTCAGGACCAGAACAACACCAACTTGGATGCTTTACAAGGTCTCTTGTGTTGGGTAAATGATTATGAATACATAGTGGCTGAAATGCACTATCGGCATGCCGATCGGCGAGTTCGGAATGATCTATTTCTTCATTTGAGTAGAGTTGTGACTTATCCAAGTGCAAGTTCTTATGATAAGTTGCCCCCTGATCTGGGAGAAGTCTCTCAAGACTATACGAAGTTGAGAGGAGTCGAATTTTTGCTGAAAATTGCACTCGAGCTGCAAGAGTACGCCTCAAGGTCCACAACAAACAAAACTAGGTTCCTTTGCAAGCAATTGAGCTAAAGGTTGTGTACCAAGGTTGTAAGGTGGGAAGACAGAATTCTGATCAGATCCACATTAGTACCATAGGTGCTTTAAATGATATAGTTGATGATGGCAAGTCCTTTGAGCTGGGAGGGGATGAATCACAAGTGATTGGAGAAGCTTGGCAACAGGTGCTGCTGTGTGATGATGAAGTGTTCGGTGTCATTGCAAGCAAGGTAGAGGCTGTGGGTCATGATGAGGTTAACATCAAAGCAAGCTTTGAAGGAAAGGCTTATACTTGTTACAGGCTGTAAAATTCAGCTGGTGTGCAAAGCCAAGCAAAGACAAAGATGATAGCATTTCAACATTGGGACTCACAGCGACTGAAGCTGTCTGAGCTAATACAAGATATGAATTTTTTTTGAATGGTCTGTTATGGGTGTGCTGAATGGAAAAATAATATGCACAAGCTTCAATACTTTCTCAATGTATGGATAAAGGAGTACAACAAGAGAACAAGAGCAATTCCAGCTAAAAATATTTTACATTTCAGCAGTGAAGCTCAGGGTGGACTTCCTCTGGATCTGAAATTAGTCTCGGTAACATTGGGGTGTCATTTGTGTCTTGATTTGTGGTTCATCTTCAAGACGGATGACTGGAACTCAATTGTGACCCATGAGTACTTAATTGGGTGGAGCAGAGGTTCAGAATTTAAAGCCAAAGTCACAAGTGCTAAATTAATCAAGTTGGGACAACAAGAATGCAAGATGGCTGCTGAAAATCCTTAGGGAATTGTAATTCTTTCACTGTCAGTTGCATATCGGGTGTTAAGTACACTCATGGATGGTTCAACTGTGATCTTGAGTGGTCTTATGAACTTGCGGAAGATGGGAAGCTTCTTGATGAACCCAACACAAACTGGAATTGATGGTAGTAGCAGTTACAGATTGCTTCTTTAGCTGGTGATCACTTTGGGCTGCTCTTGGGATTGCCTATCAACAATTTTTGACACTTGGTTTGAGTATGGACGGCCTCCTGAGATGCTAAGGGACTTCATGAGCAGTCTTATGGGTTTAATAACATTTAAATTCGGTTATGAGGCTTTTTACAAGCAGAATTACAGTGTTGCTACTGCAGTTAATGATTCTCTGCAGCAATACCAGGTCTTGAGCTGTATTAACTGCATCAGGAAGTATCTTGGAGGTGTTATTGATGTCTGGTTTGATCAATCCAGACCCCCTGAAGAGGGTTATACATTCAAGCACAAACATTGGGTCGTAACAAGAGCCATACTCGTGAATTTACTGTAATTCAGCCTAAGTTCAACATGGGTTAGTTTCAGTTGCAACAGATTTCAGTAGTACCATTTGCAGTACCAATTGGTCCTTGATTTGCTCGGACTACATACTTGTTCTTGCTATTGTTTGATAGTGCAGGGCCGTCAGCGCATTCAAGCTATCTTCTATTGCACAATAAGTGATTTTCAAGTTCAAATGGGTGCTTCAGATGCCCTTCAGCTGCTGATTTCAGCAAGGAGTCCAATACTTCAGCTATCTTTTCATAAGCTAAGTGATCTACATTGTTACAACTCTCTTCCATTCTTGAGGACAAGAATGTTTTCAAGGGGAAGGGAATGTTATGATCCGAATCCGAGGCTTGGGCTTGAGTTGGTTGGGCTGCTGTTATCTGCACGCAGGGTGCTGCTGCTGTGGCTGTTGGCTGCTACTTTGCTGGTTTTGGCGCCAATATTAAGTTCAAATATTAGTTAGTTAATTCTAGATGCTTCTAGATGTATCCTAGCTTAAGCGGATTAGCCTATTATGTCTTGATGCATTGTATTGCTTGTTTAAGCTAGCCTATAAGTAGTAGTGTTGTAATAACTCAAATCATTCAATGAAAATACTAAACCATCTCTTTTGAGATAAACTTCTTTCTCTCATCTAAACTCTTCTAATTTCTCTTCTCCTTCCTTTCTTTCTCATCCCATACTCTCTTTATCCTAACTTACGTTTGTGAATTAATCACAAACGTAACATATTGAAATACAAGGAATGCCAGAGCATGGTCATTTTCCAGGGCTCTTGTATTTTGTCAAATTGGCTGAACAAACTAATGTAGTGGATATTTGGTTATTTTAGGAAACGAGGGTGAGGGCTATGTCAAGTTACCAACTATTGCAGGCACAAAAGTTGTTAAGTAAAAGTCTAATAATGATTTTATACTATAACATATTTTATTATGAGAAAGTCCATTAGGCTTGAAGTGTGAATATTGTATAAGTTCGTTTCATAGCTTATGCTAATACCATACCAATATTAGCAATCATTTTAATGGGATTTCAACCCATGACTTGCTCAAAATGGCTCTCATGTCATTTAAAGAACCACCCATATCCAAAGTTTAAACAACTAACTACATGAGTAGTTTTATACTCTAATATGCTACTTTTTTATTTTTTATTTTTCTTCTGTGTGGTCATGGTTAATTCATTTCTTCCTAACAAACCAAAGTAACTCAAAAGAGAATGCAATATCGAAGTTCACTTACCAAAGGTTGTCTTGCAATTGAAGAGAATATTTTTATTTGTAGAAAAAAGGCTCTATAATTTTTTTTAATTATAACTTTGCTCTGATTATTAAAATAACTGAAAACTCTTTAAATAATTTAAACTCTAAATTTGTAAAATAACAATAATTTTAAATCGATTCGTAATAAGAAAATAACTCTAATTACTAGACTACTACTAGGAAAATAACTTGATTATAGGACTAATTGTTTCCTAATTAGAGATTTTGATTAGTAACGAACCATAATTTTATCCCCGGCGTCAGTATTAGGAAAATAAGACAAATGAGTAATCAAAATATAACTTAAACAGAATTCAAGTGGGCTCGAGGTTAATTAAATGGATCTTGAGGATTACAAAATGACCAGCAAAAAAGACAAAAGAGTAAGATAATAAGGAAAGATTGAACCAAAGAATTACCTCATCATGGAGAACTCCACTGCTCTAAGTCATTTATGCCCCCCACATAGGTAAAATGGGACCAATGGCACTCCGATCCCCAGAGTTAACACGACACCCACCTCAGTAGTGTACATCAGGGTGATGGATAGAAGCATGCCTCAACGTCCTAGTAATAGAGGAGAGAAAATTATATTTGAGACAGAAAGAAGGTAGTGAAAAAGAAGAGTTCCTATTTTCTAACGACTCACCAAATGGTGGTATTTTTAGATGGAAAACTTGCATGTTAAAGAAAAGATCATGCCTTTTAAATTTTGTCTCAATAAGCAAATCGACGGATAATGGGAGTAAAGAATCCAACCTTAGTTATTAAGGAACGATTATGAAAAGAGTGGATGTTTAATCAGTCAAAACTTGTCCCTTGAGCTCGAGCTTGTAGCCTTGAGCTCAAACTTAAAGTAACGAATTGATCTCGAGCTATGATTAAAAGCAAGAACTCCCGTCCAGTTCATTTACAACAACTTGAATAAATATGATGGTAGTAAAAAATAAAGGTCTGAGTTAGAAAAAATCCAAATCGCAACACGTCGCTTAGCTCGGCCAGGCTTAGCACTGAGGGCCACGCCCACGTGTGCCATACCATGCCCACTCTAGGTTCATAAGTCTTTACCAGGAACAAGGAGAAGGGGGTATATCCACTAGACTCCGCCCCGCTCCCCCCCCCCCCCCCCCCCCCCCCCCCCCCCCGCGCAAGGTATTTTACAAGTACAACAAAACTGAAGCACTTTAACTCCCAAATTTCAACAATCCCTCACGTGGTTCAATTTTAAGTAAAGGAAAGAAAGAAAGAGTATTACTAAGCAGTGACACCCACACTTGACGATACTAATGCCTTTTAGACTTGAATCAGCACTTAGTGACTAAGCATGTCCCATAGCCACCAAGGTTGAAAATAGTCTTAAACCTAAGTCTTCATTATGAAGACCATACATACCCCCTTCATGTGGTTCTTGAGGTTGAGACGTACTTTGCAGTTAGTACATATGAGATCCTTTGAAACATAACTCGAAACTAGGGTTCTAAAGAAAGCTCTAGAGGGTAAGCCCTTACTCTTGAAAAAGGGAATTCAAACCCCCACATTCCCATTTGTGAGTCCATCAGGTGTGCTGCCCGACAACACCACAATAGACTATGGATATCACGAAGAGCCTTAAGCTCATCTTCACATCATGGAAGTACTGATAGATCCTAGAGCCATTCATGGTAGCACCTTCTTGAAATGAGCTCGAGCGGCTATATCATGATTTTCCAAGTCTCTTACTTTATTTGACACATTGAACTCAAGAGTAACACTCGAAATGAGTATCCATTAGGACTAGGATACACAAATGCGCTTAAGCCCCATTCCCTCTGCTGTCTCATAAATTATTTTCCTTACGAGGCTTTTTTTCAGAGGATCTGCCAAATCATTCTCACTCCTTACATACGCGAGTGAGATCATGTTATTTGTGATTAAATGTTCACAATGCCATGCCTTAAGCGAATAAGCCTCTACTTGCCATTATATACCTCACCTTGCACCACTCCAATGGCCACTCATGAGTCACAATATAATGATACAAAAGGCGTTGATTTCCCCCATAATAGATTTTCTCCCAAGACCTTCCTTATCCATTCAGCTTCTCTACCTACGATCTCTAGAGAAATAAATTCATAATCTATGGTAAATTTAGCAATACAGATTTGCTTAGATGATTTCCATGAAATAGCACAGTTAGTAAGCATAAACGCATAGCTACTAGTAGAATGAATTTCATCAGAATTAAACACCCAATTAGCATCACAATATCGCTCTAACACAACAAGGAATCTCTTATAGTGTAAACCCCAAATCATGGTACCTTTACGATACCTTAACCGCCTTGTCAATGCACATTGGTAAGGCTCTGGGTGTAATGGCTAGGCCTATTAACGACATAAAGCAATATCAGAATGCGTGTAGTACATTAAGAACATTGGACAACCAATTATCTTAGCGTATTCAGCCGATGACACACTATCTCGTGTGTTTCTTTTCAAGTGAAAGTCGGTTCATATAAAGTTTAAGCGGACTGTCACCATAATGACCAAACTTTCTTAATATTTTCTCCACATTGTGGGATTGACTTAGAGTGAAATCTTCGGTTGTTCTAATTATCATTACTCCAAGTATCATATCAAGATCTCTTAGGTCTTTCATATCAAAACTTGAACTCAAGAAACACTATGGAATTTACAATATCTACACTTGTATAAAAATAAGCATATCATCAACATACAAACAAATAATTGCTCAATCATTGTCAGCATACTTAGAATACACGCAAGCATCACCAATGTTTCTGATAAAACCATGCATGACCAAGGTACAATCAATTTTTTTATGCCATTTTTTATGAGCTTATTTTAAACTGTACAAAGATTTTACAAGGTTACGCACTTTATTCTCCATACTAGAAACATCAAACCTCTTAAGTTGTTCCATGTATATTTCCTTCTTAAGGTCACCATTCAGGAAAGTGGTTTTAACATCTATTAAATGTACTACGAAGTTTTATGGATGCTAGAGCTAACAAGGCTCTTACAGTAGCAATCTTAGTTATGGGTAAGTAAGTATCAATGGAATCTATTCCTTGTTTTTGTATTCAACTTCTTCCTAAACACCCATTTACACCCTATTAGTTCACATCCTCTAGAAAGCTCCAATAACACCAAAGTATTATTACTCATTATGGAGTCCAATTCATCACTAATGGCCTCTCTCCACAATGGAACATCTATAGTTTTCATAGCCTCATCATACATTCTAGTCCTCTAACATGAATACACTAACAACATGCTCATCAAAATCATGATGTTCAGACACGAAGGTAGTTATGAAATCAGGTCCAAGGCTAGTCTCAGTTTCATCCCTCTTGCTTCTTCTAAGTTCCTGAACCTCATGTTTAGGGGGCATGTGACTAGATTATGGTTCAAATGCAACAGGCAAAGAAGCAGGTGATGAAACATGAATAGATTCTTTCTTAATAAATTTATGCTCGAAGAATTCAGCATCTTAAGATTTTATAATTTTACTGAGCCAGGGCTTGAGATTGTTAGCATGAATCTATACACAACACTATACATAGCATAACCAACAAAGATGGCATCTACATATATTTAGGACCTATTTTACTTCTTTTAAACTCTGTAACCTTAACTGTAGCTTGACACCCCCATACTTTTAGATATTTCAGGTTAGACGCATAACCCTTGCATAGTTCATAAGGTGTCATATCTAACTCTTTATGTAGAACCCTATTATGTAAGTGGCAAGCAGATAATAAGGCTTCCCTCCAAAAGCTCGAGGGTAGGCCTAACCTAGTTACCATAGCGTTCATCATAACTTTAAGAGTTCTATTTTTCCTCTCAGTTATACCGTTCTATTGTTGTGTATAAGGGGCTAAGAGTTTATGAATTATTTCAAGTTCTTCACAATGTTTCTTAAGGAAGGTAGTATCATACTCATGTCCTCTCTCAGACCAAATTCTTTTGGCCCTGCAATCTAACAGGCTTTCAACTTCAGGTTTATATTTGAGGAACATTTCCTCAGCCTCACCTTCCGTACCTTTCTTACTTATGAGATACACCTAAATGAATCTCGAGTGGTCATATACGAATATGATGTCATATCTTTTACCACCTCTACTTGATGTGTTCTTGAGATTGTCTAGATCATTATGTACCAGCTCAAGTAGGGCAGATGTTCTTTCAACTGATTTATTAAAAGCCTTTTTCAGATGTTTGGCCTTGACATGTATTTCACACTTATTAAGTTCAGTTTCTTTACAATCAAGAATTAATCTCATTTGTTTAGTTCTCTTAACCGACTTATAATTTACATGTTCAAGCCTACCATTGCCATAAATCTGAAGATTCAAAGAGACAAGTAGAATTCAAGCCGGCTTTATTCATATCATTAACCACATTAAGAACAAACATACCACCATTATAAAAGTCTTTCCAGATAAAGTTTTGTTCTTAGTGAGAATTAATTTATCATACTCAAAAGTTAACTTAAAACTTGCCTTGTTCAACAAAGCATCGAAGACTAAATTTTTGCGCAAATCAGGAACGCGCAACACATTTTCTAAACACAGAAACATTCCAGAGTTGATTGTAAGGAGGAACATTCAGTTGTTGTGGACAAGGACTGAATTGGAGTTGCCCATGAACATCTACTCCCCTTCAATGCCTTTCACATATTCTTAGAATAGGTTCTTATCGGTGCCGATGTGCCTCATGGCTCCAGTATCTAAAACCCACTCGATAGTGTTCCCAACCATATTCACCTTGGAAATCATGAAAACACGTCTCCTTTCTTGGTGAGATTTGCATGGGCCTTGGTTCTATGAGCTTTCTAAGTCCAAATCCCTTCCTGTAGTTTTCTAAGGTTTGACCACTATTGCCACAAGTCTAGCATGTCCTCGAGATTCACTTTTGGTCTTCATCAACATTGTTTGCCTCTTTCCTCAAGGTTGGCTTTTTTTCCTACTAGGACCTTCCTCCAGATTATTAGATCTCCTCTCGTTCTATGGTTTCCTAAACTTGCCTTTCTTCTTGCATTTATCGATTCTACATGGTTAACTTTCAAGGAGGTGTGTTCAGATGACTTCCCCTTGGCTTGTTTGCAGTTTTGATCTTCAAAATTGATATGGCAGATCAGTTCCTATAGCATCATGTCCTTTTTCTTTTATTTTAGGGACACCTCATAAGTCCCCCAACATGATGGTAATTTCTCCATTAGGCAATTAGCTGAAAAGGTTTCACAAAACTTTATGCCCTCATGTTGTGTATTCGTGCACCAAGTCTCGTATTCATGGTTTTGGTCCAGCATTGGTTTTTCATCTACCATTGAGAATGACAGCCACGTACTATAGACATATTTCTTGGTGGCGTTGCTATTTGACCCATACTTATTTTGCAGCGCTTCCCATATGTCTTTAGTGGTTTTCATGTTACAATCAATCTGGCATAAGGGAATTGTCATATAGTGGAGAAGCATCCCCCTATAAGTTCTATTATCTTTCTCGAAGTCCTTATTAGTTCTTGGGGGGGCTCTATAATTAAAGAAGGTGTAATGAACCTCAACTTGGCCTATATATAACTCCATCTTATCGGCCTATGTCTTGCAGTTCTTCCCATCAAAGGGCTCAGTCTTGGAATCAGGAATAATAAAGCCCATGTGAGTCATATTATGATTACTCATTTTACATAAATGACTTCAATTTTTGGGAAAATAATGTAAATGAGTGAACAAATATAACCTTAATACAATTAAAGTGGGTTCGAGGTCATTCAAATGGATCGTGAGGATTATGAAATGATCCGCAGAAAAATGTAAAATAAAATAGTAAAGAAAAAATGAACTGAAGAATTGCCGCGCCATGGAGAACTTCATTGCCCTAAGTCGTTTATGTCCCCAGACAAGTACAGTAGGACCAATAGCACTCCGAATAAGAGGGTTAACATGACACCCACTTCGGTAGTGTACTCCCCATGGATGGACTAGAACACGCCTCAACTTGCTCAACAATGGAGGGGAGAGAATTATATTTGAGAGAAAAAGAAGGCAGTGAAGAAGAAGAGTTTCTATTTTTTGTATTGAATAGCTCACCAAAGGGTGATATTTAAAGATAAAAAATAATGCGATTTTTTACTAGCAAGTGCACTAGTCGATTCAAGTAATACAGAGTGAGTAGAGTATCGTTCCCACGAGGATTGCTGAGTGAGTACTGAAATTGGTAGTATTAATACTATTTGAAAGATTAAAAATTAAGGGGTTTCGTTAAAATAAAAATAAAAACAAAAGAGAAAGAAATACAAATAAAAATTTAATTAAAGCTTTTGGGTTTTTATTAGATAAACAAAGTCCAAGGCATCGAATTTCACCTAAGTTGCATTAATATGCGTTTCTATTCTAGGTATTCATGTTGTTATTGCCTATTGATGGTTGAAAATTCTAAATTACTAAATATTCTCTCTCGAGCAACATTTAGCGTACTCTTTAACATATTAACCCATCACTTTCGTGCATGAATTTAAATAAGAAAAGAGTTATAAAAGCTCTATGATTTTCTTCTAAAAACCATGCAAATTGCGTTAATTTCTTTCGAGCATTCGCTCAATTTGTGGTGCTTATCACCTCAGCACTCATCATAAATCTCCTCTCGGTCTCATTATGAATCATTACGGGACTTAAATGGTGATCAAGCATTTAAAACTCATTAAGAACAATGATAAACACTTCAACAACGCAATAACATAAACATTGAATACCTTGAATTAGAAATGAGCGTATTTTACAACTTAGGCTACATCGTAGCTTAGATTAACAAAATTAGTTCATGTTAAACTTAATATTAAACATTAAAAACATCAAAATACACGAACTAATGAAGAAAAATGATAAAACTAACAAAAATAACAAAAACAAAAAAACAGAGAATCAGGTCTGTTCTGCACAGACCCGACCCTTTCTCACTCCTTTATCACTCGATTTTTTTGTGTTTTTTGATCTGAAAAATTTATTAATAAACTCCTTGCAACCTCCCCTATTTAAATAAGTAGGATTTGGATAAAATAATTTGGTAAAAATTTCAAAAATCAGCTCCCATTGGTGAATCCTGAGGCAGACAGCAGATCTGATTTTTTTGCTATTTTTCTTGATTTTGTCTACACTCCACCGCCCAAAGTCTGAACCAAAACATCATATTGATGTTTTTTGATGTTTTTACAATGAATTTGGCTAAAAAAAATCGATTTTTAATTGCCAAAATGCAAGTTGTTCATGAAAAGCTGAATTCTGCGCCCAGTTTTCTGCATCTGTTTTCCAGCTCGATTTTCTTCATTTTTTTCATGAAATCCTCCACCAAAATGCGGAAATACAGGTTAAAAAGATGTTAAATAACTTATTTAAGCTTTGGTTCAGTGAATTTAGTTGAAAAAATTAAAAAAAATCGAGCTGCAAAGTGTCTAGTTGCAGCAGGTTGCAAGTTGCTTGCAACTTGTAATTTTTTTATATTTTTTTGATTTGTTTCTGGTTTTTTATGCAAAAGAATGCTTAAATTAGGTTTAAGTAATGTTTAATTGTATTATAAAATGCATAAAAGATGATTAATGAGGACAAAAGCTTGAATTTTAGCTAAAAATTGATGCAAAACTTGTGAAATAGGGTGTTAGTTAGGCGTTCTTGGAAATTTTGTACAATTTTTGTTATTATTTTGCAATTTTTTGATTTGTCTTGCATTTATTTATTGATATTAATGATAAAACTAGCAAGATGTAATACAAAATTGGTGCTTTTGCAATAAAGTAGAAAAATAGTCGAAACCGAGCAAAAACCAGTAAAAGCGAATAAAATTAGAAGTAAAATGGTTAAAAAATATTTTAAAATGATATAGATAAATATATACTAATTAAGGTTATCAAAATACCCCCAAACTTAAATCTTGCTCGTCCCTGAGCAAGACTGAATATTTTAGCACCATATCTCATATTTTTC
This sequence comes from Simmondsia chinensis, assembly GCA_018398585.1. Classification (NCBI taxonomy): domain Eukaryota; kingdom Viridiplantae; phylum Streptophyta; class Magnoliopsida; order Caryophyllales; family Simmondsiaceae; genus Simmondsia; species Simmondsia chinensis. Next base: position 8,935,193 of record JAGTTD010000025.1, read on the forward strand.
AAGAATTTTTCTACTTTTTAAAGCAAGTGCACTCTAATTCAGAAATGAATAACCAAAAATTAATGTTTAAGGCTCTAAAGACAAAATCATCTTTTCTAAAGAAAAACCTGCCAATCACCTAGGTAGCTGAGATTCAGAAGCTAGGATAGCAAATAAAGTTTATCCGTTCTTTCAAATCTCAAGACATTCAAACAGAATAGAGGAAAAAAATTCATATCACTCATAACAAATTTTATCGAGTATGCCCAAAACAAAAATAAAAAATAAAAAAATTTCTCCTTTTTTTTTCTTTATTATTATTATTATTAAAGAAACTTATTTGCGCAAGTCACTTTCGGCTCATGAGTTTATCTACAGCGAGAATCAAGCTCCAACTCCTGGGCGATAACCCATAAGTAAGAGAAGCCACCACTGAGATGCCCCCAATATTATCGAGTGAGTATATCTTCAGCGAGAATCAAGCTCCGACTCCTGGGCGATGACCCATAAGTAAGAGAAGCCACCACTGAGATTCCTTCTCTATGACTCCCCTGAGTTTATTTACAGTGAGAATCAAGCTCCGACTCTTGGGCGATGACCCATAAGTAAGAAGAGCTACTACTGAGATGCCCTCAATATTGGGTAGCACATATCTTTATTTATGAGAGATAGTGGTGCTAGAGATACAGTTTTATCTACTCCTTTTTTTTTTTTTAAGATTCAGGCATAACTTTTCAAAGCTCATTATACAATGATAATCCTTAATGTAATTCATTCAAATTTGATTATCTTTTAATAAGAAAGAAAAGTAAAACAGTTATGCTAACTAGTGAACTCAAATAACATGACTTTATTAAGATAATGCTTTAGATTTTTGTTTCACTATTAAAGCACAAAAACAATCGATTCTTAGGTTATTCCAATTAAATTACAGTAAATGAGCTAAGAAAGAGTAGAAAAATAGCCTAAAAAGCATGATGATAAGTTTTCAAAATACAAGGGGATTTATTTTTTTTATTTTTTTAACATATTACTGTTATTATATTATTATTATTATTATTCAAAATGCAATAAAACTTAAAGCGTAGAAAATCTTTTTGTTGGCCGACCCTATTTACATCCCCATACAAAGGCTCCGAACTCTGGGAGGCACTTAAGCAGTCTCCAAAACAGACAATAACAGAAAACTTCGTCAAAATATTTTTTTAAAAAAAATAATTCATTAAAATTTTAAAACTTGACTCTCCCAACTCCAAACTTAAAATTAACATTTTTTTTAATGTTAAAAGGAATATAAAGAACAAGTGGGAGAGAGGTACTTCCCCGATTTGAGGATTTCTCTTGAATGGTGCATGTGGACATCGTGCCACCCCCAAACTTATTGTGAAATACTTGTTTAAACAAAAATAAATATGAGACAAAATAATGAAAGGATAAAAAAAATTAGATAAATAAAAATAAAAACACTTGGGTTGCCTCCCAATAAGCGCTTAGTTTATAGTCGTTAGCTCGACTTTTTGGGTGGATCTATCCCGTGTCCTGAAGGAGAATAGAGTTTCCACCATCCATCCATAATGACCATTTTCTTTTGTGACTCTTCGTTGTTCTCTTCTTTACACGACCTTCTCCACCTTCTCTAATCTTGAGATCTTTGAGCCTGATTTGCCACAGCTTCATTTTCCTTTTCCGATTTCTTCTGCTATTTTTCTCTAAGGCATCCATGGTTCCGAAATTTCTGACCATTTTAGATAGGCTCGACATTCTATTTCAATGTTTGGTGGTCGTGGGTCGGTAAAAACAGGTTTGGTCATTGGTGGCTCTAAGATGACTAAGGGGATTATGTCACATTGAGGTGGCTTTTCTAATGTGTCTTCATCTCTCAATGTTGTGGCGTTAGTTTGGTCCCCTAGGTCAGTGATGGTATTGCTAGGCATGAATTCTTCAGACCTCACAGGATGTTCCTCTATTGTGGTCCCTACTTGAGATTCAGGATTTTGGATGGAGGTTCTTTGGTTCTTTAAGTCACTCACAGTTTTCATGAATTCCCTATATGTCTCTTCTAAATTATGGTTCTTTTCTTGAGACGGATAAGTGGGTGACCAAAATGCTTCGTGATGATTCCAGGAGGGGTCCATCCATTCTTGACTATAAGTGCTAGAGTAGGGATTATACTGGCGTTGACTAAAATTTGACATGTAATTACTTTGTTCAAAACTCCATGAGGAAAAGCTATTATCTAATAGATCTTCCTTACTAGCATGGTTACTTCCACAAAATCTACATCTACGAGCACCAATAGCACTCATTTTATCTATTAATACATGAATTTGTGAAATTTGGGCAGACATTGTACTAATTTCATAAATGCTTAGTTTTCTTCTTGGTTCAGCTTGACAATGAGGCCTCATAAAGTTATATTGGTCAAAACCAGAGGATGAAAAGATATTACCCAATTGACATTCCATACTAGCATGGTTGCCTGCACAAAATTCACATTGAGGAGTACTAGCAGCAAGCCTGTCTTCAATTAGTGAAAGTTCAGCAAATAATGATTTAGATAAAGCTTGGTATTGAGATCTTATAGAGATACAGCAAGCCATCACTTTTTTTTTTCTTTTTTTTTTTTTAAATGTAAAGGTTTAATACTAAAGGTTTGTAAAAAAAAATTTAAAGATAACAAACTTAACTAAAAAAAAATTTATCTAGATGGATTAAAAAGTTAAGATAAAGTTAAAATTAATCAGAAAACTTAAAAATACAACAATCTAAAATAAAATAAAATAAATAAGTGAATGAAGATTAATTTTTCAAAATTTCAACAAAATTTACAATCTATTAACAATTTCAAATTATAAAAACAAACAAAATAATTGTTTTTTTTTTTTTATATACGAATTTTTTTATTTAATAAAATTTTTAATTTTTAATTTTTTAAGAATTATCTTTACAAATAAAATGAATGAAAGAAAAGAAATTTATATTTCAAATTTAACAAAATTTACAAATTATTAACAATTTCAAATTAGCATCAAAACTATGTGGTATCAATATCGCTCAATTATAGACAATTCCCGGCAACGGCGCCAAAAACTTGATGCAATTTTTTACTAACAAGTGCACTAGTTGCTTCAAGTAATACAGAGTGAGTAGAGTATCGTTCCCACGAGGATTGCTGAGGGAGTATTGAAATTGATAGTTTTAATACTATTTGAAAGATTAAAAATTAAGGGGTTTCGTTAAAATAAAAATAAAAACAAAAGAGAAAGAAATACAAATAAAAAGTTAATTAAAGGTTTTGGGTTTTTATTAGATAAACAAAGTCTAAGGCATTGGATTTTACCTAAGTTGCATTAATATGCGTTTCTATTCTCGGTATTCATGTTGTTATTGCCTGTTGATGGTTGAAAATTCAAAATTACTAAATATTCTCTCTCGAGCAACATTTAGCGTACTCTTTAACATATTAACCCATCACTTTCGTGCATGAATTTAAATAAGAAAAGAGTTATAAAAGCTCTATGATTTTCTTTTAAAAACCACACAAATTGCGTTAATCTCTTTCGAGCATCCGCTCAATTTGGGGTGCTTATCACCTCAGCACTCATCATAAATCTCCTCTCGGTCTCATTATGAATCATTACGGGACTTAAATGGTGATCAAGCATCTAAAACTCATTAAGAACAATGATAAACACTTCAACAACGTAATAACATAAACATTGAATACCTTGAATTAGAAATGAGCGTATTTTACAACTTAGGCTACATCGTAGCCTTAGATTAACAAAATTAGTTCATTTTAAACTTAATATTAAACATTACAAACATCAAAATACACGAACTAATGAAGAAAAATGATAAAACTAAGAACAATAAAAAAAAACACAAAAACAGAGAATCAGGTCGGTTCTGCACAGACCCGATCCCTTCTCACTCCTTTCTCACTCGATTTGTTTGTGTTTTTTGATCTGAAAACTTGATGAATCAACTCCTTGAAACCTCCCCTATTTATATAAATAGGATTGGGATAAAATAATTTGGTAAAAATCTCAAAAATCAGCTCCCATTGGTGCATCCTGAGGCAGACTGCAGATCTGATTTTTTTGCTATTTTTCTTGATTTTTTCTACACTCCACCGCCCAAATTCTGCACCAAATCATCATATTGATGTTGTGTGATGTTTTTTAAATGAATTTGGCTAAACAAAATCGAGTTGTAATTGCCAAAATGCAAGTTGTTCATGAAAAGCTGAATTCTGCTCCCAGTTTTCTGCATCGGTTTTCCAGCTCGATTTTCTTCATTATTTCATTAAATCCTCCACCCAAATGCTGCAATACCATGTTAAAAATATGTTAAATAACTTATTTAAGCTTTTTTTCAGTGAATTTAGTTGAAAAAAATCAAAAAAATCGAGCTGCAAATTGTCTAGCTGCAGCAGGTTGCAAGTTGCTTGCAACCTGTAATATTTTTTTTATATTTTTTTGATTTTTTTCTGGTTTTTTAGGTAAAGTAATGCTAAAATTAGGTTTAATTAATTTTTATTTGTATTATACAATGCATAAAAGATGAGTAATGAGGACAAAAGCTTGAATTTTAGCTAAAAATTGATGCAAAACTTGTGAAATAGGGTGTAAGTTAGGTGTTCTTGGTAATTTTGTATAATTTTTTTTTATTATTTTGCAATTTTTTTATTTATCTTGCTTTTACTTATTGATATTAATGATAAAACTAGTAAGATGTAATACAAAATTGGTACTTTTGCAATAAAGCGGCAAAATAGTCAAAACTGAGCAAAAACGAGTAAAAGCGAATAAAATTAGAAGAATTGCTGCGCCATGGAGAACTTCATTGCCCTAAGTCATTTATGTCCCCGGACAAGTACAGTAGGACCAATAGCACTCCGAATCACAGGGTTAACATGACACCCACTTCAGTAGTGTACTCGCCATGGATGGACTAGAACACGCCTCAACTTGCTCAACAATGGAGGAGAGAGAATTATATTTGAGAGAAAAAGAAGGCAGTGAAGAAGAAGAGTTTCTATTTTTTGTGTATTGAATAGCTCACCAAAGGGTGATATTTATAGATGAAAAAATTATACATTAAAGAAAATATCATGGCCTAAAAATCCATCCTCAATAATGAAACGGACAGTTAATGGGGAGCTAAGAACCCGGCCTTAGTTATGGAAGGAACGGTTATGGAAAGAGTGGCTATTAATCATTAAAAATGTGTCCGCCGAGCTTGACATTGTAACCTTGAGCTTGAACCCGGCTTAGCGAACTAACCACAAGCTAACAGCCTTGAGGCTATCTAGCAGACAATAACTTGAGTTAGAACATAAGACCTCGAGCTCAAACAAAAAGCAAGAACTCCCCTCGAGTTCATTTATGACAACTTGAATAACCAAGATGGTTGTAAAAGTAATGGTTGAGGCTAGAAAAAATCTGCATCACACCACACCAAGGCCTACCGCCTAGTTTGGCATGGTGTGGAAGAGCAAGCGTCCTCGCACGTACCATGCCCTCTTTCGGCCCACAAGCTCTTACCAGGGACAAGGAGAAGTGGGTACATACAATAGACTCCCATCCCCTATTTTTCCTATGTAAGATTGATGTATTTTCGAAGTTAAACAAAATTCAAGTACTTCCTTTGATTGACTAAAATTTGTCCTCGAATTTGACTGCGGAACTATGTTGGTGGAGATCAAGTGGCTTTATTCTATCAAGCATAATTGAATGTAGGATCGAGATATATTAGTCCATGTCATCAACAATGGACACTGAGATGTGTGGTGACTAGTGGCGACCTAACTACTAGTTGAATGAAGTAGGTTATGGTTACTTAAGATGCATGTGAAGAGCGATGGAGAATCAGAAATCAAAGTGACATAGCAACAAGCAAAGGTAGTGACTGACATCTTAATGTTGTTGATGTATGTTCATGGTGGGCTGGGCGGGAGTGACCAACCATTCTGAAGTTCGTGGTGGGCGTTCATGGATGGCACATTCTAGGATTACGGTTGATTTGGTGTTGGTTGGATAAAGGGTCAGTGCCATTTATGGGATTAAGGTTTGTCACAAACCCAAGAACCAAGGCTCGTGATGGGAAATAGAGGTTAGCTGAGGAGAGAAATAGATTTGATTGAAGATGAGAATTGAAAGAAAATAGATGAGAGAAAGAAATAAGTGTTTGATAATTTTACTGAATGAGAAAAATAACAAGTAAACCTATATATAGGTGCGCCCCCTTGGCCACGTCCCACTCCTAATCTAACAGGGGATCTGAATCCTTGTATAACAAGGAATCGTAGTTAATCAAGGATTCCACAAAAATTAATAAACTAGATAAAGAAAACATCCTAATGACATCTAATGTCATAAATTATAATAGTTATAAAGTAACCCTAATTAATTGAGACAATTGGGTCTTTGTAGTGCTGGGACGTCCTAGGCATTGTCCTTGATAGTGTCTTGACAAGCCTCTAGCCCGGTCCCTTGCGATGTCACGGCTCTTGTCAGCCAACATCTCACAGCCTTGCGTTTCTCTGCGTGACTCGTGCGCACCCCTGCCCACCCTATGCACTCCCTTACGCATACCAAGCGCACCCCCGGGGCGCCCCTTACGCAGCCTTGCACAGCACTTGTATATCCTCACGTAACCTCCTCGCAACCCTCAGTCCTTAACACGTCTCTTTACATTTGGGCCTACTTCAAATGCACCCCTTGCCTTTTTCGGTCCAATTGGGAATGACATGTAATTGGATCCAACATTCACTAGAAAGGCCAATGATGCAACACTTTTTTAATACACCCCTCTTATCGAGAACACTATGCGTCTAACAAGAACCCAAGTATCATCCACTCACTCTAATGCTGTGTTAAATTTCACCATGTCCGACCTATGGAATTGGAATATACGAGGTCCACATATAAATCAAGTGGGGTTCTATTCTAAAACCAATTGGAATTAGGTAAAGCAGCCCACTAGGTATTTGTTTGGCCCCATTTTGCTCTCACAACTCCAATGTAAGATTATACTAAACTCACATGTGGAGTGCTTAACATTTCGAGTAAGACGATGGTGGTCGTGTTGCAAAGGTGGTGGGTGGTGGGTGGTGGAGGTGCAGGTTAGAATTGGAATTTGAGGGTTTAGCGTTAAAAACTGAGTTCACACTTGCTTCGGGTTTCATAGGGAGAAAACGGAGGAGGAGGTGACTCAATGTGGTGATCTACATTGGTGGCAGGTGGCGGCGCTTAGGTTTCAGCATTTTTTTTTTTTTTTTTTTTTTTTTTTTCCTTGGAAGCTAGGGCCATTTTCTTAGGTTAGTTTTAGTACTAAAGGATGGGTCCCACTACACAGTGCCATGGTGGGGGAAAGGATACTAATTAGAGGTAGAATCGGCACACAAACGGTGGCACTAGGGCTATGATTGTAGCCTTGCAGCGACTGCCCAAAATTACAGCTCTGAATGCAACTCAATTTTATTTCTTCCAAACTGCAATCGTCGAGTTACAAAGCCCTTCAACAACAATAACAAACCCAATGCCTGAAATGCTCCCGAATATACAGGGTCTTCAGAGAGGGGGGGAGGTACACTGACTTCCCCTTTTAGGGCTTATGTCTGAGTATGAGTTACAAAGCTCTATTTATTTATTTAAAAAAAAATGAAAAAAACTTAATCCCTATTGGATAACTAAAGATGAATATGACATTAACTAAGAAAGTCCTTCTCTAAAATAAAAGCAACTTAGACACCATATTAATAAAAATTAAGATTCTATTCTAATCCGATCCAATAGTCTAACAAATCTAATAAAATATTGCATCTTTTAAGGTCATTAAAACTCTTTTTTGTGCCGCATCACTAATTAGTTCCTAATTGGAGAAGTGATTAGCAATCAACCAAAATTTATCTCCAACATCAGCCAAGTTGAGTTTAAAGGGAGGCATATGATATGAGAGTATGACAAAAAATGTTTTTGCTCCATAAAGGAAAAATATCTTCCCATTCCTTAAGGTGAAGTCAATTTTCCCTTAATGCGGCAAAATATGTTCATGTAAGTAGGGTATGATATAAAGTTATGCTACGACATAAGACAAATGAGAAGGGTGAAAATCAAATGGTGCCTTAGTGAAAGATAATGATAAACAGAAGCAGGACAACAAAAGAACGGATAAGATTATTTCCGTACAAAAGAATGGATAAAGATTATTTCCGTACAATGAAGTACATATCTGTCAAGTATATCTCTGTATAATTTAGAGTAGTTATATATATTGGCACTTGCAAGAGTTAAAATATGGATCGAGTCCTTAATAATGGCATCTTGCCATACAAAACGAGCCATTAATCATAGATAGAGTTGCAAGTTCGAAGTGACATATATGGTATACTCAGTTAACTATTTCATGAGATTTCTCTATGTTTTGGCCTAATCTATAGTATCGAAGTTTCTTACTAGTGTCTAAGTACCTTGACCTTATGTAGATACTTTAGGATAGAATGTGAAATAGAAGTAACTATGACCTATTATTTTGTTCACCTCTCTTTGTTTGGTGACTCGTTGTGTTCATCATTGCTCATTTCTAAATTTGCTTCTTATAGATACCGTGCAATCACGAGTGCATACTACCGTGGGGCAGTTGGTGCCTTAGTCGTTTACGATGTGACGCGACATGTTACATTCGAGAACGTCGAGAGATGGCTGAAGGAGCTCCGTGACCACACCGATGCTAACATTGTGATAATGCTGGTTGGCAACAAGGCAGATTTGCGTCATTTACGGGCTGTTTCGATTGAAGATGCTAAGGGGTTCGCTGAACATGAGCGCACGTTTTTCATGGAGACATCAGCGCTCGAGGCACTCAACGTTGAAAGTGCCTTCACAGAAGTGCTTGCCCAGATCTACCATGTGGTGAGCAAGAAGGCATTAGACATTGGAGATGACCCAGCAGCTTTGCCCAAGGGTCATACAATCAATATTTGTTGTAGGGATGATGTATTTGTTGCTAAGAAAGATGGGTGTTGTTCCAATTAGTCCCATAACCAAAACCAAGAGAGAGAGTACTGTACAGATCTCTTAAATCATTGGTTGAAATCAAAATGATTGCAAGTGACTCCTCGAATAGTTAGTGTTATGAATTGTAAGGACTATTAGTTTTTTTTTTTTTTAATTAGAGTCTTTGCTGCAACATTTTCTAAAAGTTTGAATTCTATTAATAGCGGAAATCACGTTTTTATTATGTCATTTCTTTGTCTAAAACTTTGATTGTTTGTGCCATATCAAGTGATATAAACATGCTTTTTGTTACTAATAGAGTCAAATACAAAGGGACAGATTGTATTGAGAGTCGCGTTTGGTTCCAGGGATAGTAATTTTAAGCAATAGTTCAGGAGATTTCTGAGCATTTACCTAAAATGGTAAAAAAAAATACGGAAAGAAAATAGAGTTGTGTTTCCTATGTATTGTAGTAGGCATGTAAAGGATACCTAACATGATATTATTTATTTGTTCAGTTGATTTAAAGTTATTTATTTCCCATGTCGAATTGTCGCGCTACTTCTATGTGTTTCTTGTTTCGCACATGGCCTCATTTTTCTTGTTCATAAAGAACTACAAAAATGAGGCGCTTATACTGTGTGTTGTTTTGCTTCATATTTAGCTCGTTGATTTGATGTAAGGATGGGAGTGACGAGTCGTGGAACTAGGTTCTGATTAAATCTAGAACTAAAGTTGTACATTTCTCATCCCTCTATATTCCCCTTTAGTGGGAACCTTGTCCATACAATTTGTAGGTCATTATATGCGGCTGTTAAATGCTTTAAATACTTTGGTTCACTATTGCAACAAAACGACGAAGTGGACGCAGATATCAACAACCGAATTAAAGTGGGTTGGCATAAATGGAGGATGGCGTATGCGGTACTATGGAATAGGATGTTCCTATTAAAGCTAAAAAGAAAAAACTATAAGACGGTAATGAGACTGGCTATATGTCTTACGGGCGGAGTGCTGGCCAGTTAAGCATCACTACATGCAGAAGTTGAAGGTGGCGGGAATGAGAATGTTGAGATGGATGAGTAGACATGCAAGGAACACTACAAAAAATCAAAGAAGTTGCGGCGTTCTTAACTACGGCGTGGGAAATGTGCTATATTAGTTAACAAAATAGGGCAATTTTAGTCGCTGCATTTGAGTAGCCTATTACAGCACTCAATCCTGCCGTATTAGGTTATGACCTAATACGGCGTAAAAAACCGCCGCATAAGATCATATTCATGCGCCTAATTCAACCACATCTATTGCAACCTACAAATATGCCGTATTAAATCCCATTCATTACTAAACCTCTACAGTGCCTATTATGGCATGCAAATGTGTCGTATTGGTCACCTCAATATCTACGGTGCTTATTGTGCCACGAAAATGTGCCATTTTACACTACTAAGAAATTAAGAAATTCAAATATGATGCTTTATAGGGATGTATTATTGTCGAATAATATGGCGGAAGGGGTTGATGTATGGGCATCACCTAATTCGGCAGAAATTGTCGTTGTATTAAGTTGTTTGCCTATTACGGCCTTAATGATGTCATTATAGAGAAACCTAATACGGCGGTATATTGCGCTGTATCAAGCAAATTTAATACGGCAATATTTTTTGCCCTATTAGGGCTTTTTTATCGTATTAAAGAAACCAAACCATATATGGTCGAATCTAATACTGCGTTTTTTAACGCAATATATTGTCTAACCTAATACGGCATTGCCGTATTAGGCAGTTAGCCTGTTACGGCGAGTACTGCACCGTATTAGGTCTTTTTATACGGCGTTAATTAGCGTTGTATTAGAGAAACCTAATACGGCGTTGAATATCGCGGTATTAGACTAACCTAATACGGCGTTGAATAATGCCGTATTAGAATAACCTAATACCGCGTTAATTACACCGTATTAGACTAACCTAATACGGCGTTTTCAGATGCCGTATTAGGCATTTTGACCTATTATGGCGGGTTTGTGCGCCGTATTAGGTTCCTGTATTAGATCATATTAATACCCCCTTTCCCTTATTTCTTTGTCCTCTTCCCGCTCCGCATTCTCTCTTCGCTCTCTTCACTCTCTCTACTCGCTCCTCTCTCCTCTCTTCCCTCTCGCTGCTCTCTCAGGCTCAGGTTTATCTCTCCTCTCTTTGCTCTTGCTTAGGTTATCTCTCCTTCGCTCTTCACTGTTCGTTTTCAGGCAAGCACACATAGGTTCTTTGCTCATTTTCAGGCAACATCGCTTTTCGCTCTTTGCTCGAATAGTGAGATTTTCACTCATTTTTTGTATTTTTTCCCCTTATTATAGCTTAAATGCACTGAAAATGTTCAATATCTAACCCTAGAACATACGGATCTCTTTTTTTTGCCCTCAACGGTGATTAAACTCTAATGTGAGGTTGAAAATTATTTTATTATGTTGATTGTGTATACTTTTTGCCTTATGTCGTGATTCTTGTCTCATTTGAGCTTAAAATCATTGTATTGTGTTGATTGTGTATGTTTTTTTGCCATAAATGGTGACTAGCCTCTATTGTCATGTTGAAAGTCACTATATTGTGTTGATTGTATATGTTATTTATTGTAGATTATGATTGTTGTCTCATTTCAGCTTAAAATCTTTGTAGTGCACTGATTACGTATGTTGCTTGGCCCTAAAATGTGATTATTCTCTAATTTCAGCTTGAAATCATCATCATGAGTTTATTTTGTATGTTCCTTGTGCCTTAAATTGTGAATATTCTATGATTTTAGCTTAATAACTTTGCAATGTTCTAATTATGTATTTTTTTAGCTTTAAATCATGATTATTCTCGTATTGCATTTATTGAGTGTGTTCCTTGTACTTCAATAGCATCACAAACTTCTACTCAAATTCCGCAAAAGGCGTTAACTATCCTTAAATAATTGGCCTTAATCTCTAAAAATCCAATCCATCTAATAATAGGTGGAAAACTGTGCATTGGATGTGGGGGCATGCAGATGCAATTAGTTTAACTGGGGGTGGGGGGGTTTTCAGAATCTGTGAGCAAATTTCAATTCCCCCTTCACTGAATCCCCTCTTTTGTCCCTCTTTTTTTTAATTTTAGTGCTTCAACTAATACTATATTCTCTTTTTATAAATATTATATTCAAGATATGCATTTTAAATTACTCTGTAATGACTAGGACTACCCTTCATGTGGCCTGTTGTCCATGGTGCTCATTGTTCACTGCATATATATATATATATATATATATATATATACACACACACACACATATATATATAACCCACTACCAATGGATAACCTATCATATTCATTGAGATTATTTATGAAGAACCAAAACAGTGACATAGAACATTCATTTTTCTAGGATCTGCCCCTTGAACTACTTTTTTCTCATCACATCGTTTTTGGATATATAAATTGGATATGTTTATTGGGTATATTTAGCATTTTCCTTTTTCAATAGTGGATTAGAACATAGCTGAACGTCTTGGATGAAACAACACAAGGCCTAATTTGTCGACGTTTTGTTTGTCTTGAGATTGACTCACTCAAGCTCATTTAGGCATCGCGAGCTGCCAAACTCGAGCTTTCTCAACTTGCAATCCGTTAAAAAATACTACTGTAGGAGTATGATAATATACTGAAATGCTTTTTTTTTTTTTACTATGTAGCAAACCGAGCCGGGCAAGTATTTAAAATTATTTGAAAGTGAAAAGAAGAACTCAAATGGTACGTGGGTCGACGAGCATGCAGAAGCAGCATACAATGGCCTTGTAAAATTGCATGAAGAAGAGATAGGAAAGCATGGTGTTGACACCCTTACCACCGCCGAGGCATTCACGAAAGTGCTCGGCCATCGATCGGGCCACCAAAGAGGTATGGGACCTGGCCCTCCTCCGGCTATAAGGAGGCAATGCATCTATGAGGACGAGCCATATCCTCGCATTACTCAGGCGGAAATAGATCGGCGTGTAGCGGAACAAGTCGCCGAACAACTTGCCCAAAAAAACTGTAGAAATTAGAAGCGAGTTAGAAGCCCAATTTGCTGAGAGGGACGCTCGTCTTAGAGAAGACTTTATGTCTATGGTGCAATCGATGGTAAATTTTTTTAAATATTTTACTAATGTATATTAAATTAAGATGGTTAGATTTATTTATATATAATATAGTATATTTTCTCTACAGATGCAAAATCGCACATCTTAGAGGAGATCTAAATCTCTTGCTGCTGCTGCTGATGATGATGAAGAAGATGATGATGATACTTGTGAATATACAAGGCATGTAAGGGGATATGGGCATATTGAGGCATGTGAAACAAGATGTGAATATTGAGGCATATAAGGGGCTCTTTTGTAAACTTAATTGATAGTTTTACTCATTTTAATTTTGTGTACTGAATTGTATGTATTAGTCTTCTATGATTTGGTTGTTTGAACTTAAACTAAGAAATTTTAATTTTGTTTCTCTGTATGGAAACTAACTCCCTTTCTCTTTTCTATCTAATTTGGGAGAGTTTCTATTTATTTTATGTTATTTTTCCAGGAAAATTTTAATTAGCTTCGTCTAACGTCGAATTATTAAAAACATGATCACTTGTTATTTTAGTTAATGTGGTTACTGACCTAATACAGCGCAAAAAAGCGCCGTATTAGGTCCTCCTAGGGTACACCTAATACGGTGCTTATTTGCGCCGTATTATATTTACCTAATACGGCGCTTTTTTCTGCTGTATTATATTTACCTAATACTGCGATTTCGAGCGCCGTGTTATGTGCTCCTAATACGGCACCTGAACCTGCCGTATTAACCGTACATGCAAAGGATATATGAGATGACAAATATGGTGACGTTTTAGGCATATCTATTGTGGCACTTCTAATCCCGCTGCTATTGGCTAATATGGCACACCTAAAACGGCAAAGTAGCGGCACAATTTTTTTTTGCCGCAATAGGTCTTGCGGCGCTTATCTTGCCTATTGCGGCGCTTTATTATGACGTATTTATCAACTTTTTTTGTAGTGGAAGGATAAGATCAGAAATGAAGTAAGAAGAAGTAAATTGGGCGTGGCACCAACTTAGGATAAGTTGAGGGAGCAACGTTTGTGGTGGTTTGGGCATGTCAGGAGGAGACCGACCACTATCCCCTTATCAAGAAATGCGAACAACTCCAGATTACAGATGGAAAGAGGGCAAGAGGCCAGTCAAAGAAGAGTTGGATAAGGCAATTCGACATAACCACGCCTATGCCAACCTAAATGAGGAGCTGGCCCCGGATAGAGCTCAGTGGATGATTAGTATAGGGTAACCGATACAGCAGTTTAGGATCGAGGAGCACCTCTAAGCTAGTGCTTAAAACCCGAAGGTTTTTGCAGGCCTAATTGATTTTCACACACTATTGCCGTTGTTGGGAATATTTTTTCAAAATTTTTTCCCTGAACGACCAGCGCGAGCGCTGCAGAAACTAGTTTAAAATTCTTAATTTTAAATCTAATATCCTGATCTAGTTAAACTAGTTAATTAGAAGTAGATCTTACTCTAATAGTCTCATAATATAACAATCAAAACATCGAATAAAACAAGTATAACGTGTGGAATGGCCGGGAGCGGACCTTTTTGGATATATAATCCAAGTCGAGAGTGGAGTTACGGGAACAGCCGTCTGATGGAAAACTACTTTCACGTTCGGTTCAGAGAGCACTTTTTTCGTTGTGGTCGTAAAATAAATGAATTAAAAGAAAGATCAAATTAAATATCAAACACTTAATTTAGACATATCGGAAGCACAAATTTAAACTCCGAATTTATAGATCTGAAATTGGAAGAACAAACTTCTTGACACCTCGAGATCTTCTTTGCAATGATCTCTATTAGCACTGAAGTCTAGGCTCCCAAAATATTTAATTTAAAAAAAAATCAAAACAAAATTTTTTCATTTAATCATTCCAAAAACAATTTTTCAGAAAAAACTATGCTACACTTTAATTTAGAAGAACCCTAAAATAATTATAGATTTTTTGTCAATGGAGAAAACTAGGTTTCAAAACCTAAAAACAAAACCCAAAAAAATCACTGCAACTCAACAATGTACCAATATATATATGTATCTACACATATATATGGGAAGTCCTCACCCTCAGGTTGGGGGCACTGGAAAACAGCCTCTCTTCAGGTTAATATCCTGAAGGGGGAAGGCTGCGTATATCCGCCCCCCAGATCCTGAGTAGGTGGGAGTCCTTGAGACATTGGGTATGTTCCTTTTTATCTACACATATATAGTACCTGCTGACGTCACCATGATGTCAGCAGTACAAATGTACATCAGCCAACCTCCTCTGTCACTGATGTTAGCGATAGAATGCAAAGGATGGAGGTTTTGTACTCCACCACTTGTCAGCTGTGCATGCGTCCATTTTTTAAATTCTCACATATATAAAATTAATCTCATGAATATTATTTAGTAAAGTTAATTTACTTAGCTTATGAATAAATAATTAACCACATAAATTATGTTTAACAAAATAAATTTATTTATCTTATAAATAAACAATTCATCCCATGAACTCAGTTTAAATATTTTCAAACTATGCTTAAGTTGAGGTTTGAGGAGGGACCGTAGAGATAATTTAACTCTATCTCCAAATGGCTCAAATCTTATTACCATCTCATGATAACAATTGGTTACCATTTAGTAAAACTTAATTCTACTAAATAAATTTTACTACAGTATAGAATTAACTATATTCATTCAAGAATTTTTCAAATAATTTTATTATTATTGTTGTGACATTAACCCAACTACTAGATATCTGTGAGCAAAAACCACCTTAACTATACTATCATTATTTTTTTCGCCTCTATCACCATAGTTCCCGACTCGCCCTTCTTGGACAATTCAAAATACAGAAACAATTTTCGTATTAATTTCAAATGTCAAACATATGGAATACTTCGGTAAAAGATTCTAGAATCTGTTCGTATATTTGTGAACTAAGGGGATATATTTCATTGTAGATTCCTAGCAAAATATTCAGTCCCGCCACACTTCATGCAATTTTCCAATGACATAAGATCCTAGTTAGTCAATTTTAACCTCATCATTTTAGGCTTCAAAGCAATTAACATTCCTTGCACAAGTTCCATCTATTTCCCGAATTTAGAGTCATCATCTTATATAATTAATTATTTCTGATAGCCGTAAAGAAACAACTAATTCAAGTGGTCCTACTCAGTGTTCCAATCTTATGAAAAACACCAACATTATATTCTTGGATCCATATCCAAATGATCAAGATAAGTCATCAAAAGTATCAGATTATAGTCCTATCAAACAAGTTGTCCATACTTATGATGGACTGCGAACACACTATGACAAAATGTCACTTCTTTCCATGGTTCAATCTCATTGACCACTTAAACCAAACCTGACACGTTGTCCTGGATCCCATCCATTTCATGAAGTGTTTTAGAAAAATAATCACACATATTTGACTCATAAAACATAATTAAACATTAACTAAATAAAATAATTTCTTTTATTTAATATTTAAAACTGACTAATTTGGATTTTTTTTAGGACACTTATCCCAACAATCTCGCATTTGTTTTTAAACCCAAATAGCCTGCATTCCATATCTATCCCCTAGGGAACTGTGAACTCTTTGACTATAAACTTGAGCGAATACTGATATGACATTGTCTCATTCTTTTAGTTACATGTTTTCATCTGCTAGGAACCTCCTGAGTCAACTAGTATGCTCAACAATTCCCTAACTGTCAAGTACCTAGCTTCCATAATGAAGTAAGAAATGCAAGATTGCTTCACTCTTCATCATCTAATGACTCTTAAAATAAGGTAAACTGGAATTTTGACGTCAAATGTCTAAAATCCCTTTACAAAAGATATAACCCATGATAAACTCAACATCGTTTCTGTTGAATCCCACCAAAGCTTGACCCTAAGAACATAATTGGTTCATCTTAGGTCTTTCGCCTTTTATTAATTGATTGCACAACAAAAACTTAACAACTCATAACAATTCTACACTATTCCGAATGAGTAAAATGTCATCAATATACAATACTTAGGAAGTGTCTACTTTCTTATTATGTTAATTGTACACTAATGGTTCACTAACCATTAACTCTAATCCCATGGACTTGATTAAATGTCATCGAATCTACTATTCAACAAACAAATACTTATTTGAGTCTACAAATAAACTAGCTCAATTTGTATACTATATGCTCCTGACTCTTGTACATAACTTTTTAAGATAAGCATTTAGATAATGTCGTCTTGATCTCCACTTTTTCGTATTTCATCATATGAAACACAATGGATGAGCATCCTTATGGACTTAAGCATAGCATCTTCCCGGAAGGCCTTATCAAAGCTGAATCCTTCCTATAGGGTATTAACCCATAGCCATCAATCTAGCATTGAAAGTCTCTACCTCCTTGTCCAACGAACTCTTTATACTTGTAGGTCCATTCATACCCTTTCTAATCGACTTAATGTCTTTCGACGCCCCTACAAGTTCCTAGACTTAGTTGAAATACAATTACTTTAACTTATATTGCCCCGACCCAATGGTCTGCATCATTACACTTAAGAGTCTCATTGTAGTCTAAAGGATCAGATTTATCATCATTCTTAACTATTTAGACTAAAGACATGAATCTGTTAGGTGACTCTGACCATCCTCCCACTACACCATAGCTCTCATGTACTTTGCGTGATAATAACCTTATTGTATCAAGCTATATGGACAAAGTATATCATACTGTCATTCGAACACAAGCTATCTATTGTACTTCTAGAACACTTTCTAAAACATCTTACACAACAAACCTTTGTTTAAGTAAATGTGATCATCATATGAATCTTACCATATTCAAAAATACATTATTGATCCTTTCTATAACTCTGTAATAAAGAAAAATAAGAGGTTGTTTCCCAGAGTCCTCACCCTCCGGTTGGGGACATTGGGAAACAGCCTCTCTTTAGGTTAACACCCTGAAGGGGGAAGGCTGCGTACATCTGTCCCCCTAAACCCTTCGTAGGCGAGAGCCCTTGAGGCACTGGGTATGTTCCTATGTTCCTAAGAATTCTCCTAAAACTTTCACTGCGATCTAATTAAAGTGACTTTATAATTACCTAACTGATTGCAACTTAAGTCTTTTCTTCTTTGAACCTTACAAGGAATTTGAAGACTTTAGTCTTCGTAGGCATATCTATATATCAATTTATGGAGTAGCCATTCATAAATATTTTATGAAATACTCTTTTGCTTCCGCTCGCTTGAACTTTTAGCAGTCCATAAACACTTTATGAACAAGTTCTAACGGCTTAGTGGTTCTACTGTCTTTACTCTTAAAGACATTTTCAGTCATCAATAATGCAAACATGATTCTCATACCGATTATCATTCAAATACTTATTGATCCATAAGACAAATCAAACCGGTTTTGAATCATATTGATTAATGTCTTTTATATGGTTTCTAGAATTTTTTCTTTTATATGGCCACACAAGCTAGCTTATATTAGACTAATAGAATTCCATTAACGTCGTTTTATTTAAAATGAGTCAACTATCTACCAATGTACATTTTCAAATAAACATTTTATTTGTATAACTATTAGTCTATTTTCTAGAAAAATAACTGAAAGACTATTTCATAACAAATAGCAGATAAAAATCAAATTTCATAAATACACCAAGATAGTTACTCAAATACAAAAATACATTCCCTGACTTAAACTACTACCTCTTATAGCCCTTACTAAAAATCCATTCACCGGTACACTAGTGAACTATCAACTAGTCACAATTAGAGGAGACATGATATCAAATATCTTGTCATGTTGGCTTTCGGTCTTGACAACGATAGTATCTAAGTGCCTAGGCAATTCCGTTTAAAGTCCAGTGCTTTTGATAAAGAGGAAAAACTGTTTTGACTCATGTTTTGTTTTATCCTCTTGAGGTTCTTAATTTCTTAGATAGATGCTTATCTTAAGTGGACTCTTCCCTTAGATTTCATGACACCTTTCTCATAAATTGTTCCCATGCTGCAAGTTCTCTGACCAAACACCCCTGTCAAGTATCTGATCGTCTCTACAATAGTTGACAATTCAAGTATCTAATACTATAATAAGTTCGACATCTAATGTCCGAATCTTGCATTCGACTAACTCTTTAGTCTAGTTTAGCGTTCAAAACGCTCTTTTCAACTTAATAGATCTACTAGTAGCAATCTAGAGAACTCTGAGCATTTCTTAGTACTCTACATGTACTAAAACATATTATATTATATTATAGTGAACAAAAACAGAACAAACAAGACATTCCAATATTGATCGCAATGCATAATCTAATAACAAGTCTGAAAGCCAAAAACTGTAGAACAAGTCATATAACACACATGAATACTTTTCTTGTTTTTAACAAAAAATTAAAGTTTGGAGTTCACATTCTGACACTTATCTGTATGCCGTGAAGTCCCGATCGAACCACACAAAACTCCCCGTCAGCGAGGCCGAATTGAGACATCAAAAGGGTGAGAATACTTCTCAATAAATATGTTTTCCTATAAGCTCTTTACTAAACACATTTAACACACCACTTTTCCCTCAGTCTCTAAGGTCCTACAACAGAGGTCCTCGGGGAGGCTAATGTAGACCCTAGTCAAATGTACACCATTACCTGAACACTCATGTAAGGTCTTGATATAATCCAAGTCAGCGTGGCTGTACTTGATTGCTTGAATTTCAATTCATCTCTGAGAAGACTAACCTTGTATTTAGCAAATGAACGCTTTCCTCGGGGAGCCGCGCCCACCTATTATACTACTAGACCGATAATGGAGGCCATGAGCATTCATTTACAAGCTCGCTCCCGCTTCATTTTGAGTATTGTGAACTTTTAAATAATTTTAGCAAACAAACAAAGCATGAATCCACCTAACTATTCTCTGTGTGTGTTCAACAATGAGCTAAACAATCTACTCATTACAATAGGAGAGGCGTAACAAGTAATGAATCAAATGAGAACTATTC
Source organism: Simmondsia chinensis (assembly GCA_018398585.1). Taxonomy (NCBI): domain Eukaryota; kingdom Viridiplantae; phylum Streptophyta; class Magnoliopsida; order Caryophyllales; family Simmondsiaceae; genus Simmondsia; species Simmondsia chinensis. The sequence continues at coordinate 8,955,273 of JAGTTD010000025.1, forward strand.
TCAAATAATATGTTTCCTAAACATAATTAACTCTTTGTTTCTTCCTTAGTCTCTAAGACAGTATCATAACGCTCTCTAGCAGACTATAATATTATCCTAGTCAAGTATATACCATTACCTAGACATTAGTTCAAGTAAACAAGATACTCCACGCCAGCATGGCCGCACTCGTTTTTTCATTACCTCTGTCTATCATTACAAAGTCTAACCCTATACCCCGCGAACAATCACCCTCCTCGGAAAGTAGTGCTTACATGCTATACTATAAAACTGGTAATTAAGGCCGTGAGGAATTAATTCCCGATCCTCACTCCCACTTGAAATTTACAATGGCGTATCTTTCTTTTTAAATTGAAGATCTCATAATCAATATTAGAATCTCATTCTAAATTTTATTTAACAAAGTCCTAATCATGTTAGGTTCATTTAATTATCCAACCTATGTAATCTAATCTCATAAGATATATTTTGAGAATTTTTTTTTTCAAATAATTCAACTTATGAATTATCTAATCTAATTAAACCTATTTGAAAAAATTCTCCCACTAGATGAAATCAAATATTTCTTATATGGCCTTATAACTTTTATTCACATCATACAAAATATTTAACTCTTTAAGTAATATTAAATATGTGAACATAATTTAATAAGCACCTTGTTATCAAACAATTTGATTAACAATACTTAAAAGCCTAAAGCTTAGGGCAATTAAAGAGTTTTCTAAACTCTTTTAGAAAAAATTATCACAAAATTTTAATTAGGATCTCATCCTAATCAATTACTTATTTATTAAATTATTTAACTAATAAAATATAGCAAATATTTTTTTTTAATTACTGGGGGGCTGGGCACGTCCCATTCCTTAATTTTTTTTCAAATATTTTAATATTACTTTTTAAATAAATAAGTAAATAATTAAACCAGATCTTAATCTAATTAAATCGTAAACCGAATATCCAATCCAGTTAGATATTCTATGTGACGTTGTATATATCTAAATCATTCATCTACTTGAATATCTCTCATTAAAATATTTAGAAATATACATCCACTATTTTAATCATAATTCATCCTAATTTAAACAATTTAAATTTGATGAATAACCATCTTGTTATTATACTATTTAATAACATAATCAAGTATTCTTTATTTTGAATTATTATAAAATATTCAACAATTGAATATTCTAGACCTAGGTTCATAATCTAATCAAATTAGACTAATAATCTAAATCGTTCAACTTTTTGAATATCTACTCCAGTTAGATCCGATTTAGGCTTACACTTCTCGATTGAATCATGAATCATCTAAAATTTTAAACAATTTAAAACTTTAATGAACCTTCAATTTTGTTATTAAAATCTTTTAACAACAATATCTAGGATTTTTTTTCCTTTAATGAAATTCTCAATTCCATACTTTTCGTAATTCCACATACTACAATTATATCAAACCTGATGCTTTAATATCAATTATGGACATATTCAGATTTGGCCCCGATACCAAGTGTGGGGAACGTATTTCAAAAAAATTTCGCTAAATGACTAGAATGGACGCAATAGAGAACCAATTCAAAATTCTTAATTTCAAATCTAATGCCCTGATCTAGTTAAACTATTTAATTAAACCTAGATCTTACTCTAATAGTCTCATAACATAACAATCAAAACATCAAATAAAAAAGTATAAATATGGTTGTAGAATAAACGAAATAAAAGAAAGAACAAATTAAATATCAAATACTTAATTTAGACATACCTGAAGCGTAAAGCCAAACTCCAAATTAGTAGATCTGGAATTGGAAGAAGAAACTTCTTGACACCTTGAGATTTTCTTCGTAATGATCTATATTAGTACCGGAGTGTAGGCTCCCAAAATATTTAATTTAAAAAAACTTTGGAACAATATTTTTCCATTTAATTTTTGTGAAAATAAATTTTCAAATAAAGTATGCTAAACATTAATTTAGTAAAATTCTAAAATAATATTAGATTTTTCGTTATGAAAAATACTAGGCTCCAAAATCTAAAATCCAAAGAAAATACTGCAACTCAACATGTGTCTAATATATATATATATATATATATATGTGGTACCTGCTAATGTCACTATGACGTTAGCCGTACAAATGTACGTCAGCCAACTACTCTGTCGCTGACGCTAGCGGCAGGTTGCGAAGGACGGCGGTTTTTTATTTCGCCACGTGTCAGGTGGGCATTGGTCCATGTTGCACACGCGTCCATTTTTTCTAAATTTTTACATGTATAAAATTCATATCATCAATATTATTTAGTAAAATTAATTTATTTATTTTATAAAATTAATTTATCATTTTATGAAAAAATAATTCAAGCCATGAACTTAGTTTAAATATGTTCAAACTGTGCTTAAGTTGAGACTTGTGAAAGGATCTGAGGGACATTTTAACTCTAGTTCCAAATTGCTCAAATTTGATTATCATATGATGATAACAAGTAATTACCATTTAATAAATTTAATTCTACTAAATAAGTTTTATTGTACTCTAAAATTAAATATATTCACTCAAAAAATTTTCAAATAATTTTATTATTGTTGTTGCGGCAATTAACCCCTCTGTTAGATATCTTGTGCAAAAACAACCTTAACTGCTGTCGTTATTTTTTCTCACCTCTATCACCGTAGTTCTCGACTTACCCTTCTCGAACAATTCAAAATAGAGAAACAATTTCCATATTAATTTCAAATGTCAAACATATGGAATACTCCGGCCAAATATTCTAGAATTTGTTCGTATATTTGTGAACTAACTAAGGGGACATCTTTCCTTGCAGATTCCTAGAAAAACATCTGTTCTTGCCACACTTCAAGAAATTTTTCAATGACGTAAGATCCTGGTTATTCAATTTTAACCTCACCATTTTAGGCATCAGAGTAATTAGCATTCCATGCACGAGTTCAATCTATTTTCTGGATTTAGAGTCATCATCTTACAAAATTAATTATTTTTGATAGCAGTAAAGAAACAACAAATTCAGGTGGTCCTGCTCAGTATTACACTATTATGGAAAACATCGACATAATATTCTTGGATCCCTATCCACATGACCAACACAAGTCATCAAAAGTATCATATTATAGTCTTATCAGGCAAGTTATCCAAACTTATCACTGACTATGAACACACCTTGACTTCGTGTCATTAGTTTGATTTAAGTCTTTCTGTGGTTCAATCTCAGCTGCTCAATTGAGAAAGGAAGTTTCGTGAGAATATGAGAAAAATAAATCTACACCTTAAACCAAATCCGACACGTCATCTTGGATAACATCCATCTCATGGAGCGTTATAAAAAAACAATTCCTCATGTTTGACTCGTAGAATATAATCATGCAATAAATAAATAAAATAATTTTATTTATTTAATATTTGAAACTAACTAATTTGGTTTTTTTTTGTTGGTTGCTTCATATTCTTATTTTTTGTCTCCTTGTTTTTCTAATGCATTCTCGTTGCTTTATAATATCTATATGCATGTTATATGGCTATGTTGATTTGTGGCAGTGTGTTTACCTGTACTCCCTGATGCCTGTATGCTCTTTGCTTTTATGCTTCCATGCTTTTCGTGCTTTTCAAATGTCTTAGGTTGGGGGTCCTTGAAAACAGCCTCTCGTTAGGGTATCACCCTGAAGGGGTAAGGCTGCGTACATCCCCTCACCCCTGACCATGCTTATGCGGGAGCCCTTGAGGCACTGGGTATGTTGTTGTTGTATTTATATTACGGTTATTAAAGTTCTTTTCAATTTTATTCGTGATGGTTTAAAGAATGGCCTAATATTTCATACTCGACATCAATACAAAGTTCGCAAAATAAAAGTGAAAAGTGATATGCTTCACTCACAAACATTGTTGGATTTTGGGGGTAGTATGCTTCAATTTCGGAGTCTTGTGTTTATTCCTCAATCTCACATAGAAAATTTAGTGGAGAGTCTAGTTTATATATCCCCTTGTTACTATCGTATAGAAAGTATTGTGGGGTCTAGAGAGGGTCTTGTGAACCACACGTGCGCGCTCGCCCCACCTCACTGTGCTAGTCGACGTGTCGCAGTGCGGTGTGGTGTGGACTTTTTCTAACCCATACTTTTATTTTTATGACCCTCGTATTTGCTTTAGTTATTGTAAACTAACTCGAGTTGAGTTTTTCTTGTCGGGTTATGCTCGAGGCCGTTAACTCGAGGCTCTGTCTATTCTCTTGGCCTTGAGGCTCTAGGCTTGAAGCTCGAACTCAAGTACAAGTTTTGACCGCGTCTTTTCCCGCTCTTTCCTTAACTAATTTTTCCCATAGCTGACTGGTTTTTTAAGCGCTCCCATATCCGCCACTTTCCTTATTTGAGGTGGATTCTTTGCTATGATCATTACTGAACTTCCAAGTATTTTTCTATATAAATATGGTCGTTTAGGGTTATATCAAACACTGAATTCATATACGAAATTCACATAATTTCTTTTTCTCTTTCATGGCTTTCTTTTCTTTGTCAATATTCTCTCCTTCGTTACTGAGCAATTAAGGCATACTCCAACCCACTTCCCCGGTGTACACTGCAGAGGTGGGTGCCATGTTAACCATGGGACTCGGAGTGCAATTCATCCCATTGTACCTCTATGGGAGTATAAACGACTTAGGACAGTAGATTCGATACAGCATAGCAATTTATTCAGTCAGTTCTTTCCCTTTTGTTCTTTTATAAAGGTTGTTTCTTTCATCTTTCTCGTAATCTTGAAATCAAGTTCATTGTAGCAAAAGAGTTATATTTTGATCACTCGTTCACTTATTACTCCAACAATCTAAGTCGTTTATTATAATGAGTAATCATAATATGACTCACGCGGGCTTTATTATTCCTAATATGTCTAAAACTGAGTCCTTGGATGGGAAGGACTGCAAGATATGGGTTGATATGATTGTGTCCTTCCTAGGCCAAATAGAGGTTCATTATACTCTGTTTAATGATAGAGCCCATCGAGGTCCAAAAAGGATTTAGAGAAACATAACCGTACTCGTAGGGAAATGCTTCTCCATTAAATGGCGGCACCTCTTTATCAAATTTACGTTAATATGAAAACCACTAAAGAGATATGGGAAGCGTTGTTAAATAAGTATGGCTTAGATGATAGCGCGGCTAAGAAATACATTTGTAGTAAGTGGCTATCCTTTTCTATGGTTGTTGAAAAACCTATTCTTGATCAAATCCACCAATATGAGACCATGTGCACTAACGTACTGAATGAGGGAAGGAAATTCCGTGAAACCTTCCAAGCTAATTGCTTGATTGAAAAACTACCTCCCTCTTGGGACAATTACAAGGCCTCATAGAAACATAAGAAAAAGGACGTGACACTGTCGGAACTGGTCTCCCATAATAACTTGGAAGATAAGAACTGTAACCAAGCCAAGGGGAAGTCCTCTAAGCACTCCTCCTTGGCAGCTAACCTTGTAGAATCAAAAAATGCAGGAAAGAAAGGCAAATTAAAGAAGCCTTGGAGTAAGGGCAAGTTTAATGCTCGGGAGGAAGACTCTATCAGCAAGCACGGCTAATCTTGAGAAAAAAGGCCAAAGAGGAATACTTATGATGGCCAAAAGAGGAACAAAGGAATGTGCTGGAACTGTGGTAAGACTAACCATACCTCAAAACACTTTGTTTGGCACGTTGATTGATTATTCGAGTAGATTTGCTGGTTTGGTGGCATGCGCCCTACCAAAACACGTCCAAGGATAGTTTATTAAAGACCTAAAGGTTAAACCTAAGTGCTTGGTTACTGATTATAATTCCCTTTTTCAGCACCGCTTTTGATGTAGCTAAAAAAAAAAAATCTATTTCCTTAACGGTTCCCGCCAATGCAGGAATTTTTTTTTTTTGGGGGGGGGGGGGGGGGGGGGGGGGGAGGAAAATGTACACATCCTTACCTCTTCAGGGCGCTACCTAATGGGAGGCTATGTCCAAGGACCCTAGGTTCAATTGGAAAGGCTTTTCTGTTAGATTGGAGTTCAGTTGTCTACTAGTAAGTGGTTGTGGTTGTAAACAAGAGGCACTAGGTTTAAAGGGAACATGGGTTGCTTTAAAGCTGTTGTACTGTAATATTATAAATGACAAGCCATGTAATAATTGGTTTAGTACCTCTTTTATTAGCTTTTAACATGTGAACTCATTTTTATTAATGTTTAAATTCGTAAAATATAACATATTTATCATGGAGGCCGTTACCATTAGATTATGTAATGGTCTTTATTTGTTTCTATGACTACTCCACCCCCCCCCCCCCCCCCCCCCCCAAAAAAAAAAAAAAAGAAACTCAAACACGGTTCTCAGTACCTCATCATTAGAAAGTACCAAATGTATTGAAAAAAGCAAGTAGACAGGTCGCTATAAACCTTTGTTACAGGAAAAATAAATTAATGACATGTTAGACATGAGGTGAATAGTGTTTTATGAGGCAGCTTTATTTTAGTGATAATGTAAGTAATTTTTTCTTTTTATTACAAAGTTAAGTAATTAGTTAGTTATCCCCTTCCCTAATCTTTATAAATAGGGGATTAGAGTTGCAATAGATGATATGAAATTAATGATCAATTTGAATTTTCCCTCTCTCTTACTATTCTTTTCTTCCATCTTCCAAATTTCTTCCCACCCCCCCCCCCCCCCCCCCCCCCCTCCTCCAAATTTTTCTATCAAACTGTAGTTACGCTTTGAGAAAGGCGATGTAGTCATTTTCCTCGTTTTAACTATATCATTGGTATCAAAGCTAAGCAAATATATCGACCTATTTAAAAGGGGCGCCATGGTTGTCAATATTGTTGGATGGAGAATTTAAATTTCGCAAACTAAAATTTCATATAGCTATTGGATCAAGCATAGCAGAACCACAATTTAAAATTTTAAGTTATAAATAATAAAAGTCTCTATTGTATTTATACATGACAATGTATAACATGGATAGATATAAAACGGAAAAAAAATATGAATTTAAAAGAATCAATTGAGAATTCACAAATCTCAATGTAGACCACAAGTATAAGATGATGCACGAACAATACTGCCACGGTCTTCTCCGCAATGACCTCTTGACACCGGATGTGAGTCATGAAATCCATGACTCTTAAAAACATTTTTAAAGAGTGAAAGCGGGAGAGAAAATTTGCCTCTTCAATTTCATAATTGAAGAAATAGGTCAAAAGTATTAAAGTAACTAATAAATTCGAAAAGTCAGATTTTATTTATATAGGAGGCACAAAATCTGACTTTTAATTTTTAAAATAAAAATAAATTAAAAATTTTGATTTTTGATAAGTCAAAATACCAAGATTTATCTAAAACAGAAATAAAACAAATGCGTAAAAAAACTCCTGCCAGCCATGTCACAGGGTGCCACGTGGCATCGTGTGATTGGTCCTCATCACAAGACGCGGATTGCCCAGCAAGGGGCCAGTTAGCCTACGACACGTATTTTTCATTTTTTTCCTTTTTTTTAATATTGTTTTTATTGAACAAATTCTTCTCATGAATTTTGGGCTTAGTAAAAATAAAAAAATAACTTATTAAACTTATGAATAAGTAATTCATCTCATTAATTATCTTGATTTATTAAAGTGCATATATTAGAGGTTCATGTAGGGACCTTAGGGACAATTTAGTTTAGCTCCAAATAGGTCAAATCTTAATATTAATCTCATGATAACAATTGTTTATCATTTAGTACAACTTGAATCCACAAAATAATTCTACTGCACTCTAGAAACAGATAAGTTTTCTCATTAAATTTCTTATGATTGTTTACTCATAAATTGACCCCTCTATTGAATGGCCATGACAAAAAATAATTTAAACTACTATTACTATTTTCATATTGCCTTCTTAGTTCCCAAATTGCCATTCTCAAATAATTCAATAATACAAAAAACACTTTTGTATTAATTTTATATGTCAAAAACATAGAATGCTCTGGCCAAAGTCTCTAGAATCAATTCAAATGTTTGCGAATCAAATAAGGGGACTTCATGCAGTTACCTAATGAGCATAAGATCTCAGTTACACTTTGTATCATAATCCTTTTAGCACATCAAAATAACTAACATCCCTAGCACGAGTTTAAATAGTTTCTTGAATTTAAAGTCATTGTATAAACATAGTAAAACAAGGCTTATTGTTAATAGTAGTGCAGATACGAGCAGGTCAAGTGGTCCAGCTTTGTGTTCCAATCTTATAGACAACACCAATATAACACTTTTGGATCCCTATCTTCATGACCAAGACAAGTCATCTAAAGCATCATAGTATAGCCTTATCAGATAAGTTGTCCAAACTTATTACTGACTACGAGCATAATTTTGTAAAATACTACTAATTTGACTCAAGTCTATATGGGGCTCAACTCATTGACCACTTAAACCAAACTTGACATGCCATCTTAGACTACGTTCGCCTCATGGAATATTTTAGAATATAATCGACCTTATATTCGACTTGTAAAACATAATTAGACATTATATAAAAACAATTTTATTTAATTAACCAAATAACTTGGTTTTCAGGACACTGATTCCAAGAATCTCCAACTTGTCCTAAACCCAATTAGTCTTGCATTGTAAAACTATCCGCTAGGGGTCTGTTAACTCAATGACTATATAATTTATCGATATGGATATCTCACTTTCTCATTCTTTTGCTCTTAAGCTTTGATCTATTGGAAAACTTCTAAGTCAACTACTTTACTTTACAATTTCATGAGCCATCAAGTACCAAGCTTTCATGGTGAACTAAGCAATACAATACTGCTTCCCACTTCACCATGTAATGACTCTCACTCCTAGGGTAAACATAAATTCTGATGTCTAATGTATGGAATTCATTTTAAAACAAGCAACCCATGATAAACCCAACATACTTTCTTAGAATCTCACTAATGCTTGATCCTAAGAACATCGTGTGCCTATCTTGGTTCTTTTACCTTTTAAATAATTGGGCAACAAAAACTTAACAGCTCATACGAATTCCACACCTTTCATAATGAGCAGAATGTCATCTATATAAAATACTTAGAAAGTCACTACTTTCTAGTCATGTCACTCGTACTCTCATGGTTCGCTAACCATTGGCTCAAATCCATATGAATCAATAGACATCATCGAATCAACTATTAAATTAATAAGATGCTTAATTAAGTCTACAAATAGACTTCCTCAGTTGTATACTATATGCTCCAAATTCTGGGCAACAAAACTTGTCTAGTTGTATCATATACATAACTTTCTCAAGCTGACCATTCAAAAGTCCTCGTCTTGATTTCTGTTTTCAGACCTCATTACAAAGCGACACAATGGGTAAGAGCATATATATATATATATATATATATATATATATATAGCATTTGGTTAGAAGGTCTTAGCAAAGATGATTCCTTCCTTTAGGGCATAATCCACTTCCATCAATCTAGCCTTGAAGGTCTCAACCTCTTTGTCCACTCAATTCTATATTCTTATAGATTCATTCATATCCAATGTAATGGACTTGATATCTTTAGACGCCTCTATGATTTCCTAGATTCATTTAAAAGTACAATTATTCTAACTTTGCTTTTATTGCCTTGACCATTGGTCTGAATCTTTTGTCTTAAGAGCTTCATTAGAGGATCAGATTCATTATCCCGCTTAATCGTTCAGGTTAGAAATAGTTTTCCATGTTTGTTGCTCCTATATTTTGCTAACTGTTCTAATACATTAGGTAGGTTTTGTAATTTTGAAGTAATTTTTTGTTCATTTCTTCATTGATTTACTTCATACAACTAGTTTATGCGATGTTTTGCTACAATTTGTGGAGATGTTATCATAGATTCCTTGAGACAAAATAAGTCAAATATAGTAGTTCTATTTCTATATAATTTTCTAACTTCTACATGGTCTAACTTCTTTGTAGTGTTTAATTTAGTAGGTTTATTCTCGTATAATACACAATCTTTGTAGTATGACTTCTAGGTTAGGTCCAGATCATTTATGGCAATTGAATCATACAATATTTATAGCTCTAAATTGCTGAAGCACATAAATTTCTACAAATTGATTAGTACAGTTAGTACAAGATAACTTGCTCATCCCATCTTACACACAAGTAAAGGTAAAAAAACAGCGACAACAACCAATATATCAAAAAAAATAACAATAGCTAAACAAAAAAGATGACAAAGGGCAAGTTCAAACCAAGAAGCAGAGCAAAGGGAAGCAAAAAGCAAGTCCGAACCGTGGAGGACTCAGGGTCGTCGGTGGGGGTCGTGGTTGCCGGTGCTGGTCACAGAGAAAACCCACTCTTTGGGTTTGGGGTGGACTTAGGGTTTTTGTTTGAGGTTTCGACCTGTGGAGGAGATATCTGGTGTTGGTGGTCGTTGTGCTGTCGCCGGTGTCCGCAAGAGCCGCGGGGGGGGGGGGGGGGGGGGGGGGGGTGGGGGGGGGGGGGGTGAGGATGAAGACAAGCGGGTGGGGGTGGGGTAAGGGTTTTTTGTTTTAATGAAATAATTAGTAATTAGTACATATATAAAAATAAAATGAGTAATAAAATTAAAGTGTGGAGGGAAAAGGAAAATTGGGAGGGAAAGTGGTAAATAAAGAGGGAAAATAACTTGGCCAAAAAATTTTGTGTAAAACATTATTATTATTATTATTATTACTACTACTACTTAAAAATAGTAGTACTTAAAATACATGATAACTTATAACATATTAATATCATAAGTTTGAGTGTACTAAGTTTTTAGTTTACAAACTTTGTAAAATAGTACAGTAAGTTACATACGTATTATATAAAATAGTCCAAACGAAGATGAGAACAAATAAAAGAGGGGCCTATTTGCACCCCTACACATCATCATTTAAACTATTTTATTAATTAAGTTCAACTTTTTTGACTAAAAAGTTATTTCACGAAAGGGACTGTAAAATTAATATGTCACACTTTACGATATTAATATTTAAATTACTAGAATAAAAATAAATATAAGAATAAGTTTTTATTTTATAGAAAAAAAATTTATCTATTAGTAAATACATCTGGTGTATTGATTTAATCCATATTTCTGTTGTCATCAAGCTAGTTAATACCAACAATATTTACTTCTATTGGCATTGAACTAGTCAATACCAACATAAATCATTTCCGTTGGTACTGACTACATTAATACCAACAAAAATCTATTCTGTTGGGATTGACTACATCAATACCAACATAAATCTATTATTGTTGAGATTAGATCTATATTATTTTCACTTGTTACTCCGTTTTAGTTACTACCAACATTAATATTTTGTTGTTGGTAATGCACAACCATTACTAACAGAACCTGAAATGCTATTGCTTGTAATGATCACTTTTTTTAGTGTAATTTCTACAATATTTTGCAGTAAGGAAAAATAAGAACTCTTCTAAAACCCACCACTTTGAACTTTTCAAAAGATTCAAGACTTTAGACTTCATAGGTGTATACATAAGCCAACTTATTGAGTAGTCATGCATAAAGTTTCACGAAGTACTCATAGCTTCCACTCGCTTGAACATTCATCGATCCATAAATATTTTTTGAACTATAGTACGAGCATTATAGTGGCTCTACTGCCTTTACTCTTAGAGGCTCTTTTAGTCACCATACACTCCAACATGATTCGCATACGGGTTATCATTTTAGATGTTAATAATCCCACAAGATCATCTCAAACCAGTCTATGAATCATACTACATTAATGTGACCTAAGATCTAGTGCCACTTTTAAGATATATGGGTTTTAGGAAGTTCTTTTTTTATATGGTAATGTAGCTTAACTTGTATTAGATGAATAAATTGTCATTAACATAAGTTTGATCAAAATAGTTAACAATCTACCAATGTACCTTTTGAAATAAACACTTTATTCACTTAAATATCAGTCTTTTTTTTTTAAAAAATAACTGAATAAGCTATTTCAAAACAAATATTAAATAGAAATCAAATTTCTAAAGAAACTGATACATTAAGATGGTTACTCAAAATCAAAACTACATTCCTTGACTTAAAATATTACCTCTTTGGCCCATTTTGAAAACCCACTCGCCAGGACACTGGTGAACTACCTACCAGTTGCAACTAGAGGAGACAAGATATCGAATGCCTTGTCATAGTGGCTTTCCAGTCTTTGCAACAACACCACCTACGTACCTAGGAAATTTCTTTTAAATACAAATGTCCAGATCTTTGCGAAAGAGATCACCTCATGTGACTTGTGCTTTATTTTACCCTTAAGAGATTCCTAATTCCTTGAGATAGATACTTGTAATAAGTGGACTCTTCCCTTAGTTCTCATGATATTTTTTTTCCAAACTATACCTTCATCATTTCAAGCAATGAGTAATCTTTATTACTCAATGTATCTAGCATAAACCAATTTCAAGACCTTAATAGGCAAGTTATCACATCTTGTTGAGATTAACTATCAATTTTTGCATCAAGAATTTTAGTTCAATTAAATAAGCCATCATCATGTCACACGCTTTTGAACTAAACTTTCTTAATACAATCTAGTGTTTATCATCTTTCTCATAAGATGTTCTCATGCTGCCAGTTCTCTCATCAAACACTTCTTTCGAATATCTGATCATCTCTACAGTAGTTGACATTTCAAGTATCTATTACAAGAACATTAAATGTCCAAATCTTACATCCGACTATCTCATTAGTCTAGTCAAATGTTCCAAACATTCTTTTTTATTGAATAGACATACTAGCAGCTAACGAGAGAACTTTGACCACCTACTCGTGCTCCACATGTTCAAAGACATAATATATATTGGTGTGAAGAGCAAAATAGAAAAGTAACACATATCAATATTGATTACAATGCAACATATAATAAATATTCCGAATTTGCAATTGTAAACAAGTCAAAGAACATACAGGATTACTTTTCTTACTTTAAGCAAACAATCAGAGTATGGAGTTCACAATCTGACACTTACATGTGTTAGAAAAATGATACAAGGTAATCTTAAGTATAATGGAAAAATACATTTTCAAGACCCGTTACTCGCCATTTACCTGTAGCAGTTTAGGGGCCATTGAAATTGTGACAATTGGAATTACTTAATAATACGGTCGTTGCAATTTATTACGTCCATTTATAACCATTGCAATTTATTACGTCACATTATTTCGACTGTTACAAATCCTAATTATGGACCCTATAAATGCCCTAGTATGGTCTCTATGAATATATATATATCTCCTTTTTCTCTCTGTTAATATACCCCTGATCTCTCACTATGCCTCCACCCTCATTATCAACACCTCTCATCCTGCTGGAAAATGACCACGACGTGGCGGTGGACATGGTGATGGTTTGGATACTTTGCCGGATGATCTTGTTCTATAAATTTTCTATAAAATCATTTCACCTGCTACTTGTCTTACTGATTTCATCAATGTTTTTTTCACATCTAAGTACCAATTTGAGATCCAAATTTTGGGCAAAGTTCAAGGCTCTCCTACCCGGTAATTAATGAGTGCACGTTAAGAGTCGGATCGCGTTAATCCTGGAGGACCGCCGTAGATTATACTGTGTGCACCAAAGCAGCGGCGAAATTGTCTTTTAGGACAGTAGTTCTTACCACGGCTCGGTATCATCGTTTTGTAAGATCTCTCTAATTCCTCTCTCCTATGTCGAATATTCTAACTGCTGTTCAGCAAGTCTGTTTCCCCACTTTCAATATTATTTTGCTGCTGTTTTTTAGGTATTTCTTGCTGAAATTGTTTGCTGCAATTTGTGGCAATTTTACTGATTCTCCACTGCAATTTTAATGGGATATTACTGAAATATTTACTAAATTTTTACTGCTATTTTCGCTGCAGCATTTCAGTATTTTTCGTTGCTGTATTTTACTGATTTTCCCTGAAAAATTCCTTGCAAATTGCTGTTTACTTTAATAATCTAAAAGACGATTTGATTTATAATCAATCATGAAAAATCTTGACACTCCATGGTTTTTTATGATTAGTAGTGTTTTTGTTTGATTTTGTTCTCAATTTTTATGAGTATAAGATGTTCGATGAAATGCCTGTGTGAAATATAAAATATGAGTGGTCAAATATTTGGGTTGCAATTTTTACCGTGGGCATCTTCTTATAGCCACTTTTTGATCCTTGGAAATTTTGGAGAAAGGAGATTGTAAAAGCATAGAGTCAAAAGAGTGATGTTATTTTCATTTCCTTGTACAGAAGAGAGAGGTTCATGAGAAAAGTTCATAAGCACATTGCCATGAACATAGGGCAGATTAGATCTGATGATCCAATTTTAAGAATTGGTGGCAATGAAGGTCTTCACCATTCGTCGTCCTCTAAAGAATCATTAGTCGAAACATGTCAAGTGAAGAAAATGAAAGAAAAGAAAAAATATTGATCAATATGATGCTAATACGGTTGGAAATTTTTAGCCTATTAATATGTAGAGAGCCAGACAACATTGCTATGGTCACTTGCAGATCTACCAATATGTCAAATCAGATTAGCAAAACTAGTGTACCATTTTCTGGTGCCTACCCCAAATGGCTGCTCTCTTATGGCAGTTTCTGACTCTTCTTGCCCACGAGGGATCAAATCTCTCATCGACCAATCATAGTTATTATTGGTGATATTCAACCAAATCCTGTTATTGGTGACATCCAACCAAATCCAATTCTCTCAACAATTTGATCAGGAAAGGAGAGGAGTTCTAATTGAGGAGAGAAAAGACGGCAAAGAGTTCATGAAGGTTGGAAAATTTTCCCATGTTTTGTCACCTTTTCTCTCGATTTGTCAAAGGAAAATGGAATCCTCGAACATAACATTGTAAAATCATACATGCACTTATTTTAAGTGAGTTGATTGATAGTGATACATACTTGATTATGAGGGGGTGCTAGTGGGTTTTCTTAGGGGGTTGAAAGAAAAAACAAATTTTTGAATAGAAACACTTAGAGTTTTGACAAGTTCTTGCTCTTAGCCGTGATCTTCATTTGTATCAGACATCCAACACAGTAATGAAGGTTAAAATTAATTAGACCATAAATCAAAAGGATTAAGTAGAAGAAAGGTGTGTATGAGATACCACCTTCCTCGAGAGAGATTACAAGAAAAATAAAGTGCTAGAACACTTGATGAATATGATATGTATCAACTCTAGGTTATCCTTGAGGATTTGGGGGGAGTTCTGCTATTGTGCCTATTCACATTAAAGGGCTCCTTATTTTAAGGCTAGATAAAATATTTTATGAAATGTATAAGGATTATGTTCCTAATGTCCACTACTCGGAAATGTGGGGGCATGTAGCCAAAGTAGGTCTTCTTGAATATATGATTGCCAACCGCTTTGATTATCATAATCCTGTCTCATCGGTGAAGCGATTCGGTGTTAATCTCTTGATCGACCTCATGTATAGTCGGTTGAGAATCTAATGTAGATTCTTGTTTTTGTGGAGCGATTTCGGTGTTAAACTGCTTGAACCTAACCAGTTTGTGGTCGGAGAAGAGTCCTTGGTTTGTATTCTGTGCTGGTATTGTTTTGAACACCTGTGTGTGGTGCTGGTGCTGTTGCTATATGGCTGACCATATTGTTCTGAAATTGGATTGTGTGTTTTTCAATTTTCTGTGTGATTGTTGTGGTTAATATGTGTTTAAGGCTTGAGGTTGATTGTGAACTGGTTAGAATGGAGTCTTAAACCTAGAATTGGCAACTCTTAGGTTAGGCATGTCTAGTTGCACAATCTCGGACCCCGGTGTGTGGTTAGAGCGTTACATATTTTGAGCTTAACCTTGGATTAGACTTTGTATGTAAGAATTGGAGTCTCTTGCATATGTTTGAGTGACCTAAGTGAAATAGTTGATCACTGTAAAGGGATTAGAGAACTTGTGAATTCTTGCGGAAATTCTATGTATGATTTAGTGTCTTAGTCTCCATGTTGATGTGTCTCATGTATTCCCCATTGCTATGTTTGAAGCCTTGTGAATATGTTGCTACTTGATGTATATCATTGTCCATATTACCTTTATGCTGGTTTGGGCTATAGGTTGTGTACATACTACAGATTATGAGGTTTAGCTGCTGAATATTGATGTCCATACTAGTGTTATGCTAGTTTTTGGACTATTTTTCTGGATTTTAGCCAAGAATTGGGAAAAACATGATGTGTTTGAGTATATGAGAACTGTATGTTGTCTTCAGAGACTTGTTATACCCTTAGGATTATTGTTTCATATATTCCTTTCTAGTTTTTGGAAAAGGAGTAAGGTGCAAGCCACATGATAATCTTGATTGGTCATAGCCTTGGTATTTAGCTTGTGCCTAGATGCCTTGTTTGGGTTATTGTCATATGTTGTGTGCTCATGTTGGCCATTTGAATGACATACTATATGACCCTAGTGTTCATTTGATGAGAATAAAAATATGGCATCGCATCACAAGCCAAATATACTAAGGTAATTGATTGCATTATGTGTTTGGTGGAAAATACAACCCTCGCCCCATTATATCATATGTCAGAGGAGGACCTTGTCTACATACATTAATCCAAATGACAAATATCGACAGTGCTCTAGTTAAATTGTCGAAATACTAGTGAAGCATCATGAATGGGGTTTATGTTGTAATAGACTCCTTGTTGTGTTGGGTGTTTAATATCGTTGGGAGACATTCTACTAATTACAATGAATTTAGGCTAGTTAGTGAGCTATGTTTCTGACACCCCGCTGAAACCTGCATGTTTTAGTTGTCTGTTTAAGACTGAGTTGACGGGTAGAAAAATCTAACCGCTTAAGAATACAGTGTGAGACATTCCATTGTGGGGGGCTGTAAGAGCACCAGAGAGCCTAAAAGGTATGTTGTCAGGTGATAATCTTTTCTGACTATTGTGTTTCTACCGTTGTTTGCTAGTTATAGCTAGCTCATGGAAATCCGTTATGGTGGAAATATTATTTGTCGATTGTCCAAAGTCGATGTAAATAGCTTAATGATGCTAAGCACTTGGGCTTGAGAGCCTTGCAGAGGCTTGGGTTGCCTTAAGTTGAGTTGTAAAAGGCATCTTGTGAATTATGGTCTTATGAACCTCTTTCTCTTGATATCACCAAAAATTTGGTATGACATTGGTAAGACATGAACTACCCGGAATAGTAATATCGCACGCACGCTAAGTACGATGAGAATGGGTATATGGTCCTTTGTGACCTAAACTAGTGATAATGTCTCACAATTGTGATGAGATGTGAAAGTGACAATTTGCGGTATGTGGTTTTTGTGCCAACTGTGTATATGATAAATGCACTATGTGAGTACTTGGGGTGGAGATGTAAGTTTACTAATATAATGTGTGCTCCACTAATGTGTTATACTGACTCTTACTGAAGTTGGCAGGCGATGGAGCTAGTTGTTTAACAGCTCATTGAAGGTACCTCAATGTGGGGGTAAGAGCAACTCCTGATTGATGTTGGCAATAGTCAACTCGGAAGTACTGCTTTGTTGCAATACAGTGTTGAAGTGCTTTTGTGGGGCCTTTCAGCTCCATCAGTGTCACTTTACTGTAACAGTCAAGCTGCAATATCTATGGCAAAGAACAAGGTTTATAATGGCAAGAGGAGACACATTCGTCTCAAGCATAAGATCGTGAAAGATCTACTAGAAAGTGGAGTGATATCACTAGACTATGTAAAGTCTGAAAAGAATCTTATGGATCCGTTGATAAAAGGCCTTTGTCGTAAAATGATTGTAAAAACATCGAGAGGGAAGGGACTAAAGTCTGTACACGAATAGACTATGATGTATCCAACCTAGTTTTAACCGGTTTAATGTGAGAAGTCATAGTTTCATTCAAGATATACACTGTGTTTTGTGTTGTCCCTCCTTATGGTGTGACAGTGCAGAGATGGGTCCAATGCCGTATGTTGGCGGTGTAAGCACGACTTGCACATGACGGACACTGTCTATATGTTACCGGGGGTAAGGTTGAGCTTTAGCTCTTAATGGACCCATATCCATATGTTTGGTGGTGTGCGGTAACACACACTTGATGGGATCCACCTATATAGGTGTGGGAGTCTGGTCGCTCCTGATAAAGGATTTGAGACTTTCTTTTTAGAGCGCCTATGAACATCCAGAACGAGTGCATGGCTGATTAAACGCGCCAAACCGCAGGAGTTGCCGATATTTGGAGTTCGGTATGTGTCCAAGTGGAAGACTATACAACTCCTTGTGAGGTTCAAGACGAAAGTCACCTTGCAAGATGTTGGTCCTAAACTTGGGTTACACTAGGTGACGATTCAAGTCGCAAGACATCGGCACTGAAAAACCGAACTTCCTTTGCCCAGTCTATTCCTTTCTTTCTCTTTCGCTTGTACCCTTTGTGGAGGATTGTTGGAAAAATGATACAAGCTAATCTTAAGTATAATGGAAAAATACATTTTCATAACCCATTACTAGCCGTTTACCTGTAGCCGTTTAGGGGCCATTGAAATTGTGACAATTGGAATTAATTAATAATATGGTCGTTGCAGTTTATTACGTCCGTTTATAACCATTGCAATTTATTACATCACATTATTTCGACTGTTACAAATCCTAATTATGGACCCTATAAATGCCCCAGTATGGTCTCTATGAATATATATATATATATATATATATATATATATATATATCTCCTTTCTCTCTCTCTTAATATACCCCTGATCTCTCACTATGCCTACACCCTCATTATCAACACCTCTCCTCTTGCTGGAAAAAGACCACGACGTGGCGGTGGACATGGTGATGGTTTGGATACTTCGCCGGATGATCTTGTTCTGTAAATTCTTTGTAAAATCATTTCATCTGCTACTTGTCTTGCTAATTTTATCAATGTTCTCTTCACATCTAAGTTCCAATTTGAGATCCAAATTTTGGGCAAAGTTCAAGACTCTCCTACCCGGCAATTAACGAGTGCACGTTAAGAGTCGGATTGTGTTAATCCTGGAGGACGGCCGCCGATTATACTGTGTGCACCAAAGCAGCGGCGAAATCGTCTTTTAGGACAGTGGTTCTTACCACGGCGCGGTATCATCGTTTTGTAAGATCTCTGTAATTGCTCTCTCATATGTCGAATATTCTAACTGCTGTTCAGTAAGTTTGTTTCCCCACTTTCGATATTATTTTACTGCTATTTTTTAGGTATTTCTTGCTGAAATTGTTTGCTGAAATTTGCTGCAATTTTAATGATTCTCCAATGCAATTTTAATGGGATATTACTGAAATATTTACTGAATTTTTACTGCTATTTTCGCTGCAACATATCAGTATTTTTCGTTGCTGTATTTTACTGATTTTTGCTGTGGTATTTTGCTGAAAAATTCCTTGCAAATTGCTGTTTATTATAACAACTTGTACGCCGTGTTGATCCAACCAAACTAACACTCCACATCGGCTGGTCGAATTGAGATATTAGAAGAGTGAGAAAATTTTTCAATAAGTATGTTTTCTAAGCTCCTACTAGGCATAGCTAACACATCACATTTTCCTCAGCCACTTGTTAGGAACATATTTCAAAAAATTATTTCCTAGAGTGGGCGCAATGAAAAAGAAATCTAAAATTCTCAAAATATAATACCCTTATGTAATAAAACTATTTAATTATATCCATATCTCACTCCAATAGGTTCATACTATGTCAAATGAAAAACATCAAATTTAAAACAAATGTAAATATAGTATGTAGAATAAACGAAATAAAGGAAAAATAAATTAAATATCACATATTTAATTAGACATACCTAAGGCATGAATCCAGATTCCGACTTGAAAATTCGGAATTACAAGAAGATATCTTGACACCTCAAAGCCTTCTTCACAATGACCTTTCCTACCCCTGGAGTGTAGGCTCCCAAAAATCTTTAACTTATGAAAAATTTTGGAACAAAATTCTTCCTTTCAATCTTTCTAAAAAGCAATTTTTTAGAAAAAAATATGCTAGGCAATGAATTTAGAGAACCCCTAAAAACAATTTTTAGGGTTTTCATTGTGGGAGAAAAACCTAGCACCGAAGCCCTTTTTTTATTCATGATAAAATTTGTATTTATTCCCAAAAACAAATAGCCCCAAGCTAAAATGCATATATATATAAGAAAGAATTTCAGGTGGTGATGACGTCACCCCAACAAAATTTGCCCATTGTAGATATTTTTTTTTTCCCCCTTTTCTCCTCGCTTTTTTTTTTTTTTTTTGGTTTTGTTTTGAAACACTATATAATAAATCATATTATATTTTCATCTCATGATTATTTTTTTAGCATAAAATTTCTTTCCCTTATAAATAAATAATTCATCTCATTAATTCATTTTCAAATATCTTCAAACGATGCTTAGGTTGAGGCTTGCGAAGGGCCTTCAGGGACAACCTAACTCGAGCTCCAAATGGGTTAGATCTAATTATTATTTTATTATAATAATTGATTACCATTTAGTAAAACTTAATTCCATTAAATAAGTTTTACTGTACTCTAGAATTAAATATATATTCACTCAAGAATTTTTTAAATAACTTTTATTATGACTATTGACCCCTCTATTAGATATCTGTTAGCAAAAAAAATTTAAATACTTATCATTATTTTGCTCATATCTCTCACCATAGTTACCGACTCGCCCTTCTCAAACAATTCAATAATACAAAAACAATTTTTGTGCTATGTACAAATGTCAAATATATGGAATACTTTAGCCAATGTTTCTAGAATCTATTCGTGTGCTTAGGAATCGACTAAGGGGATATCTTTATCTTGTTAGAGACTATAGTTTCCACGTAAAACAACTATTCCTACTACACTTCATGCAGTTACCTAAAGCATGTAAGATTTAAGTCAACGTGATGTGATTAATCCTTTTGGCATATGAAAGCAACGAATAATCCATGCACAAGTTTAGACTGTTTCCTAGATTTAGAGTTGTCGTCTTACAAAATTGATTATTTTTGTTGGTAGTTAAGAAATAAGTAATTCAGGTAGTCCTACTTAGTGTTCCAATCATATAGACAATACCAACATAATACTTTTGGAACTTTATCCATATGACCAAGACAAGTTGTCTAAAGGATCATATTATAGTTTTATCAGACAAGTTGTCCAAACTCATCACTGACTACAAATGTACTTCGACAACATATCACTTAATTTGATTTAAGTCTATTTGCAGTTCAATCTCATTGACCACTTAAACCATGTTGGACTACGTTCATCTTGGACTACGTTCATCTAACAGAACGTTTTAGAAAACAATTACACGCATATTTGACTCGTAAAGCATAATAAGATAATAAATAAATAAAATAATTTCAGTTTTTAATATTTAAAACTAACTATTAGGTCATCTAGGATACCACTTCCAATAATCTTCGTTTGTTCTAAACCTAATTAGCCCAGTATTACATAACTATCCCCTAGGGATCTGTCAAATCCTTAACCATAGACTTTAACCAATATCGATATGTCATTGTCTCATTCTTTTGCTCAGATGCTTTCATCTGGTAGTAAGCTTCTTAGTCAACTAGTTTACTCAACAATTTCATAGTTGTCAAGTACTCGACATCCATAGTGAAGTAAGAAATACAAGACTTCTTTACTCTTCACCATCTAATGACTCCCACTATAAGGGTAAACATGAATTTTTGATGTCAAACGTCCATACTCCACTCAACATCCTTTTTTAGAATTTCGCTAAAGCTTGACCCTAAGAGCATAGTGTGCTCGTCTTGGTTCTTTCCATTTAACTAACTGGACAATTAAATCTTAACTACACATAACAATTCCACATCATTCTTAATGAGTAGAATGTCATCTATTTACAAAACTTAGAAAGTCACTACTTTCTAGCTATATCACTCGTATTCTCATGGTTCACTAACCATTTATTCAAATCACTAGAACTTGATGACCGTCATCGAATCTCTACTCAATGGACAAGATGCATACTTAAGTCCACAAAGAGACTACCACAGTTTCCATACTGTATGCTCCTGACTCATGGTACCAATCTTGTCTGGTTTATCATATGCATAAACATTTCAAGATGACCATTTAGACAATATCGCCTTGACTTCCATTTTCCATATCTCATCACTATGAGATACAATGGATAAGAGCATCATTATGGACTTAACCATAGAATTTGACTAGAAGGTTTCGTCAAAGACTATTCCTTCCTTTAGGATATGACCCACAACCATCATTCGAGCCTAAAAGGTCTCAACCTTCTTGTCCAATGAACTCTTTATACTTGAAGATCCATTCAGATGCAATCTAATGAACTTAATACCTTTCAATACCTCTATAAGTTCTCAAACTTAGTGGAAACACAATTACTTCAACTTAACTTTTGTTGCCCTGAGAAATTGGTCTTCATCTTTGTCCTAATGAGTTTCATTATAGTTTAAAGGATCAAATTTACCGTCATACTTAACTGTTAAGATTAAAGACGTGAATCCATTAGGTGACCTTGGCCATCCTCCCACTACGTCAAGGCTCTCACGTATTTAGTGTGATAATAACTCGATTGAACATATATCTAATACATCATCTACATTATAAGTTGTATCAGGCATTAGAGACATATTATCTTATGCTGTCAATCTATCCAATACAAGTTATTCGCCGTACTTTTAGAACACTTTCTAAAACTTCTTATATGACGAACCTTTGGATATGTAGTAATGCCTCCTCATATAAATCTTACCATACTTAATAACACATTACTGATCCTTTCTACAACACTTTCCAGTAAGAAAAAAAATTTAAGAGTTTGCTAAAATCTTCCACTCCGATCTAATCAAAGTGACTTCATACAATTACCTAAATTATCCCAACTTTAGTCTTTAATTCTTTAAAAATGTTAACGGATTCAAGACTTCGGTCTTTATAGGTATATCCATATATCAACTTATTGAGTAGTCATTATTCATAAGCATTTTATGAAATACTCATCACTTCTGCTCAGTTAAACTTTTAGCTGTCCATAAACATTTTATAAACAAGTTCTAGTAGCTTAGTGGCTCTATTGCCTTTACTCTTAAAGGCTCTTTCGATCAGCATTAATTCAACTATGATTCACATACTCGTTATCATTTTAGTAATTAATGATCTCATAAGACAACTCAAACTAGTTTTGAATCATATTAAATTAACGTGACTTAAGATCAAGTGCCACTTTAAAAACTTTATAGGCGCTAAGAAATTCTTCTTTTAAATAGTTACATAGCCTAACTTGTATTTGACTAATAAACTGCCATTAACACAGTTTTGATTAAAATTAGATAACTATCTACCAAAGTACTTTTTAAATAAACACTTTATTTACTTAAATATCAGTTTATTTATCAAAAAAATAGCTACAAAACTATTTGACACAAATAGTAAATAAAAATAAAATTTTTAAAGTACATCATGATAGTTACTCAAATAAAAAACCACATTCCTTGACCTAAACTATTATCTCTTGATGCCTTTACTAAAAACCAATTCACCTGAATACTAGTGAACTATCGACCAGTCACAACTAGAGGAGACAATATACCGTATACCCTGTCATGTTGGCTTTCTTTCTTACTACAATAGTATCTAAGTAACTAGGAAATTCCTTTTAAAAGTAACGTTTACTGCTTTTATAAAAGTCGCAAAACTATTTTGACTCATGTTTTATTTTTTCCTCTAGAGGTTCTTAATTTATGAGATAGATGTTTACACTAAGTGGACTTTTCCCCTAGTTCTCATGACACATTTTCTAAAACTATACTTTCATTAGTTCAGACAATAAGTAATCTCTATTACTCGATGTATGTAGTCTAAATTGATTGAAAGACCTTGATAGGTAAGCCAGGATCACATCTTGTTGAGATTGGCTCTCAATATTTGCATCAAGAATTTCAATTCAAGTAAACAAGCCATCATATTATGAACTTCCTCACACAGTCTTGTGGGTATCATCTTTCTCATTAGCTTTTACCATGCTACCAATTTTCTAATCAGACACTTCTTTCAAGTATCTAAGCACCTCTACTATAGTCAACAAGTGAAGTGTCTTAGATGAGAACACATTCGACATCTAGTGTCCGAATGCTGCATTCGACTAACTCATTAGTCTAGTTTAACGTTCCCAATGTTCTTTTCGACTTAGTAGAGATACTTGCAGCAAACAGGGAACTCTGAGCATCTACTAGCGCTCCCCATATACTAAGACATATTGAATTTCAGTGAACATAATAGAATAGACAAATAACATATGCTAGTATTCATTACTATGCATAAGATAACAACCGGCCTGAAATCAAAACTGTAAATAAGTCATATAACATACATGATTACATTTCTTACTTTTAGTAAACAATCAAAGTTTGGAATTTACAATCTAACACTGACATGTATGCCGTGGCGACCCATCCAAACTACCCAAAACTGCCCGTTGGTGAGGCTAAATTGAGATGTAAAAGGGGTGAGAACACTTCGAAATAAATATGTTTTCTTGTAAGCCCTTACTAAATATATTTAACACACTACACTTTCCTCGGCCTCTAAAGCCATACAACAGAACTCTTTAGAGAGGCTAATGTAGACCATATACACCGCTACCTCAACATCCATAAAAGTGCACAAAGTACTCCACATCGGCATGGCCACACCCGTTTTCCCTACACTTTTGTCTATCTCTAAGAGATCTAACATTGTACTCCACAAATGAATGCCCTCCTTGGGGAATAGTACCCACCTAATAGGCTACTAGACCGGTAACGGAGGCTTTGAGCATTCACTTAGAAGCTTGCTTCCACTTGATATTTTGATTATTGTGAATCATCTAATAATTTTAGCGAACAAAAAAAGGATGGAATCCACCTAACCATTCTCTGTGTGTGTGCAACAATAAGCTGACCAATGTACCCATTACTCTATAGGAGAGGGGCGGACCGAGTTTTCAAAAAGTTAAGAACCATTCTCAATTGATATGATTCCCAAATATAATTAACTCACTGTTTCTTCCTTGGCCTCTAAGTCAGTGTCACAATGCTCTCTTGGAGACTACCATACTATCATAGTCAAGTGTATACCATTGCCTAGACGTTAGTATAAGAAAACAAGATACTCCTCGGATACGCTGCCATCCTCAAGAATAGCGCCTGTCCACTATGCTATTAGACTGACAATGGAGACCATGAGGAAACAACTTCTGAACCTCGCTCCCGCTTGAAATTTTAAATGGCAGGTCTTCCTATTAAGTTTGATTATATCATAATCAATATTAGAATCACATTCTGAATATTATTTAACCATTAAATAAAACTATAATAATATTAGGTTCCTTTAATTATCCAACCTATGTAATCTAATCTCATTCGATATATTATGAGAATTTTTCTTTCAAATAATTCAACTATTAAATTTTCTAATCATATTTGCCCTATTTGAAAAAATTCTCCCAATCAATGAAATCAAATATTTCACCCAATTTCATCTATAAATGGCTTTCTAACTTTAATCACATTATAAATGTTATTTAACTCATTTAAATACAGCTAAACATGTGAATAAAGTCCAATAAATGTCATGTTATCAAACTATTTGAACAGCAAACACTTACGGCCAAAAGGTCGGAACAATTAAAGATCTTTCTAAATACTTTTAGAAAATTTTATCCATAACCTTAATTTGAATCTCATTCTAAGAAATAATTTATTTATTTAAATAAATAAAATAATTTTAGTAAAAAAATATTTCAAGGCTGACATGGCCAAACGGGTCATGTCACCTTTGGCACTGGGTATGATTTATATTTTTCTAATTTTATTTTTAAATAATTAAATTTGATCTTAATCTCATTTTTTCATAAAACCAATCATCTAATCCAATTTGACAATTTCTATTTTGGATTATCATAAAATTCTCAACAATTGAATATTTCACATCTTGGTTCAAACTCTAATCACATTAGATTTAATAATCTAAAGTTCAACTCTTTGAACATCTAATCTCATTAGAATTGATTTAGAAATATGCTCCATGGTTGAATCATGACTCATCCAAAATTTTAAACATTCTAAAACTTTACCGAACCTTTAATCTTTCTTATTAAACTCTTTAGCAACAATATTCAGGATTGTCTTTTTCCTTTAATGAAATTCTCAATTTCATATTTTTGCAATTTTACATACTCTTATTTTTTAAAACCTGATATTTTTAATGTCAATCATTAATGTATGCAGAGTTGGTTCTGATACCTAATTGTGGTGAACATTTTTCAAAATAGAATTTCCTAAAGTGGGTACAGCGGAAATTGAATTTTAGATTCACAATTTTAAATCTAAAGCCCCAATCTAAGTAAACTGTTTAATTAGATTTATATTTTACTCTAATAGATTCATAATACGACAAATGAAAAAACATCGAATAATACAAATATATAAACATGATATATAGAATAAACGAAGAAAAAAAAATTGAATATCACATATTTAATTAGACATACCTAAAGCACAAATCCCAATTCCGAGTTAAAGATCTGAAATTACAGAAAGATATCTTGAAACCTGAAGGTCTTCTTCGCAATAACATCTTCTAGCACCGGGAGTATAAGCTTCCAAAAACATAGGAATTGCTCTTGTTCTCTTGTTGTACTCCTTCATCCATACATTGAGAAAGTATTGAAGCTTGTGCATATCATTTTTCCACTCAGCACAACCACAACGGACCACCCCAAAAACCTTCAGATCAATTGCTTGCAAAGGAACCCAGCCTGGATTGTTATGAATCTTGAGGCGTACTCTTGCAGCCAAAATTCGACTCCTCTCAGCTTCATATAGTCTTGAGAGTATTCTCCCGGATCAAGAGGCAACTTATCATAAGAACTTGCACTTGGATAAGACACAACTCTTCTCAAATGAAGAAATAGATCATTCCGAACTTGTCGATCGGCATGCCGATAGTGCATTTCAGCTGCTCTAAGTTCATAAACATTCTCCCAACACAAGAGACCTTGCAAAGCATCCAATATAATGTTGTCCTGGATCTGAGTTAGCACTCCAGCACGCCCAAAAGTGGACTTGTGCATACCCTGATCTATATTTGATGACACTGCAGTAGAAACAATTGATTTCCCAACAGATAGCATTGCTCATCAGTGAAAGCATTTCGGTTCAGCGTTCCATCTTGCCATGGAGTATCACTTAACTGATTTGGAGATGTATTCAGTGATATTGCAGCAGTAACATCCAGTTTTTCAGTTGGAATCTCAGGTTCTGCTGCACCCAACCCTTGTATACCAACACACATTTCAGAATCTTGTATACCAGCATGTAGATCAGTAAAAGCAGCATCTTGAGTTAGTTCTTGTGGAACAACAAACCTCCTAGGCTGAAACATCACCTTACGCTTCAACTTCTTCTTTGCAATCTTCTTTGTTTCCCAAAAATCGTTCAATGCGTCATTGAGTTGGCTATTCTTAGCTCTACTCCTTGCTTTCTTTAACATTCCCTTGACACGGAAATCATATTCCCATTCCGGAAGCATGTCATGTTGTAGCTCTTCCTCTTCAAAATACTCTAACTCTAGCGAAGAGTCTTCATAATGATCATCTCGTTCAACCTCAGGTTCAACCAACTCGTGTTCATCAATTTCGGCATTACGTTGGTCCAATTCTTCTTCAACTACATTAAGTGGCTCCACATTGTGCACTTCAGCTACTGCGATTTTATCAGCCTCACAATACACCCTATGATTCGAAAAAGGCCTCACTGGTTGAACAGCAGGAGAGTTTGGCCTTCTAAATTGTTCTCGAATCTCAGCTAATTTCACTTCAAGTTGCTCCATACGCTGATCCCAACGCTTGTTAATCCTATCCTTCAATTCTTGTGATTGAAACATGACCTGATCAAATCTCTCTATTACAATCGGCTGAGCTTGCTGATTAATTTCATGTTGTTTTGCTGATTCATTAGCTGTATCAGTTTAGCATTGGATTGCAGTATCAGTTCAGCATTAGATTTCTTGAATTGATCAAACATTGTCTTTAGCCAATCCGGACATGTTGCATCACTACCATCCATAATCGCTCTTAAACTTCACACTGTGAATTGATCTAAATGATTTCCGAATTAACCGCAGCACCACATGTTAAGATCGACAATTATCTGGATTTCAAGATCAGATTTAAGAATCACCTCGGATTCCCCACCCTAACTGACGCACTTCGAACAGAGGAACTCGAACAATCCCTAACCGCAATGTTAGTTGAGTAATTCGACTTACACTTCTGAATTAAGCTCGGCTCTAGCTCGCAATCAAGTCCTCAACACAACACCTAAAGTGAGCTTCACGAACGAAATCGGATTTCAACAATTTTCGTT
This sequence comes from Simmondsia chinensis, assembly GCA_018398585.1. Lineage (NCBI taxonomy): Eukaryota > Viridiplantae > Streptophyta > Magnoliopsida > Caryophyllales > Simmondsiaceae > Simmondsia > Simmondsia chinensis. The sequence goes on from JAGTTD010000025.1 coordinate 8,983,692, forward strand.
TCCTAGTTCACTGTCAGACTTTCGCTTCGCTGTCAGAATTTTGCCTAACACTGCTCCACTCAATAACATATAATTCTTAAGAAACAAATGCATGTTCTGATGATTTCTCACCACTTCTAAGCTTGTCAACACAATTTCATCACAATTTAGCAAGAAAACCAGATTTGAATCGAGTTTGAACTTGCCGATTAGAACAGTTACCTCAACTTCAATTTCTGAGTTGTAGAATCTGATTAAACCTCAATTCAGCTTGTTTTTGATCTTTTGATGATGATCAAGTGCAATGTGGATCAATTAGCTCACTTGTAACTTCTTCGCAATAGATTTTGAGCTGATTAAACTTGCTTTAGCACTCAACTTCTGCAGCAAATGCTTGATCAATCCTATTGAATTCAATCTGAATCAGCTTTGATGTTGAATGTACTCAACAAATACTGAACAATTGATCTTCGTTCAATGTAATTCGATCACTTTTAATCCCAACCGATACACTTCCCAGGCACTTACTTAAAACTGATGCAGTAACCGCCAATATCCTCTTCAAAATTCAGATTTGAATTCTGATCACAAAATCTGAATTAATCAGTGACACAATTGTTTTTATTGATTAATTGCAATACAATTAATCTTATTTTGTAATTTCTTTTCGGATATGAGCTTGATTTGGAAGCCAAATCAAGCTCTGATACCAATTGTTAAGATTCAAAGATTTCTCTTGAATCTTAACCTTAGTTGGGATAGAGAGAGTATGAGATAACAAAGAATATAGAGTTTAGATGAGAGAAAGGAGGGAAAGGAGATGAGAAAGTAGAGAGAGATATCAAGGATATCAGTTCATTCATCAAAGTTGAAAGTTTACAAGCCTAAGCCTTACTATTTATACTACTTACATGATATGATCTATTACATTGCCTCTAACTCATGCTATAACCACCAACCACCCACTAAGCCGCCACTATTGACCGACATTGACCACCTAAGCTCTAGACTTCACTGATTACATGACTTCACCAAAGCTTAAGCTACTAATTACAATATTAACTAGCTATTACAACTCAATAGGCTCGATTCTACGCCTTATTACATTTATACTTTACTTTCTATGCCCCCTATTATGAGAATCATAATACATCAATGGAGTGGGAGTATCATACCCATACAATGCCTTGAAAGGTGTAGTGCCCAAGGAAGCATGGAAATGAGTATTATACCAAAACTGTGCCAAAGAGAGCCATCTTCCCCACACTTTAGGATGGCTAAACACCTTGCTCCTAAGGTATTGCTCAATGCATTGATTGACCCTCTCAGTCTGACCGTCGGTTTGGGGGTGATATGATGACCTAAGGGCCAAAGTTGTTCCCAAGAGACCAAACAACTCCTTCCAAAAATGACTTGTAAAGAGCTTGTCCCTATCAGAAATTATGGATTGAGGCAACCCATGGAGCTTGTAGATGTTATCAAGGAACACATGAGCTAACTTCTTAGTAGTCACAGGTCAAGCCAAGGCAATGAAATGACCAGTTTTGGTAAACTGATCAACTACTACCCAAAATTTTCCCTCTGACTTAGGCAGTCCCTCAATGAAATCCATGCTTATGTGCTGCCATATACCCTCTGGAACAGGTAAAGGTTGGAGTAGTCCTTGGTATCTATGATCACCAAGCTTAGTTTGTTGGCAAACTTCACATTTCTGCACAAAATCAGTCACTTCTTTCTTCATTCCCGGCCAACTGAAGTGAACCTTCAATCTCTGATACGTTCCCTCCATGCCTGAATGACCTCCCCATGAAGAATCATGAGCAGCACTGATAACTTGTTGTCTGAGATCAGTAGAGATGCCAATGTACAACTTTCCCTGCATTCTGATAATCCCTCGGGTTACTAAAACTTCTGCTCCAGCAGCCAAATTTCTTGCCTTATCCATACTGACCGCTGCTATACATTCTTGTGCACAAGGATCATTCTCATAGGACTGATGTACCTCTTCCATCCAAGCAGGAGAGATCACTGAAATGGCCCCAAGAGAACCCTGCTCATAGTCCTCAAATCTGCGTGACAGTGCATCTGCGGCCAGGTTTTCCTTCCCCTTCTTGTATTCAATGTCATAATCCAGCCCCAACATCTTCATCAACCTTTTTTTTGTATCCTTGTGACAGTTTTCTGCTCTAATAAGTGCTTAAGACTCTGATGATCAGTCTTGATGATAAAATGATGCCCTCCAAGTAATGCCTCCGTTTTTCCACCGCAAGAAAAATTGCAAGGTACTCCTTCTCATATGTGGAAAGAGCTTGATGCTTTGCACTCAATGCTTGGCTGAGATATGCTATGGGCCTTCCTTCCTGATATAACACTGCCCCAACACCACTTCCACATGCATCAGTCTCCCATACAAAGCTGGAATTGAAATCGGGCGTTGCTAATACTGGTGCTTTACACATTGCAGCCTTAAGAGCATTAAAAGCCATTTGCGCTTCATCCGACCATCTGAAAGCATCTTTTCTCAACAGATTTGTCAGTGGTTTGGCTAAAGCTCCATAATTGGCTACAAACGTGCGGTAATAACCAGTTAAACCCAAAAATCCTCTCAATTGTTTCAAGGTAACAGGGACAGGCCATTCTCTCATGGCTAAGACCTTTGAGGGATCAGTGGCAACTCCTTCACAAGAGATCACATGGCCTAGGTATTCCAAATGAGTTTGACCAAAAGAACACTTGACCAACTTAGCATACAACTTGTGCTCACGCATGACCAAAAACACCTCCCTCAAGTGCTTCAAATGCTCCTCGAAAGATGCACTGTAAATCAAGATGTCGTCAAAGAAAACCAACACAAATCTCCTAAGAAATTGTTTGAAGACATCGTTCATGAGAACCTGGAATGTTGCTGGTGCGTTTGTGCCAAATGGCATGACCACAAACTCAAAGTGTCCATGATGTGTCCGGAATGCTGTCTTGTACACATCGTGGTCTCCCACTCTAATTGGATGATAACCTTGCCGTAGATCCGACTTGGAAAAGACTTGAGCTCCATACAACTCATCTAGCAAATCATCTATAACTGGTATAGGAAACTTGTCCTTAATAGTCATAGAGTTGAGTTTCCTATAATCAATACACATACGAGCGGTGCCATCCTTTTTTTTGACAAGAATAACCGGAGAGGCAAAGGGGCTGTGGCTTTGCTGTATAAAGTTGGTCTTGAGCAACTCATCAACTTGCTTCTCAATCTCCGACCTCTAAGCATGAGGGTATCTGTAAGGCCTAAGCTTCACCGGCTCTGCACCCTCTTTGAGAGGAATTACATGGTCTAAACTTTTTTTGGGAGGTAAAGACTTGGGCACATCGAACACATCTTCAAATTTTGTGATCACCGCCTGCACTTCTGGCTCGGTAATACCAATCATTTCAATAAGAGCAATCGCAAACAGCTGGCCAACCCACTGAAATGCACATCTCTGAATTCCCTTCTTTAACTTACTTCCCTTCATTACTTGTAATTGAGCTTGCTCTGCTATCCCTTGCAAAGTGATCTTAGAGCCTTGTACTTCAAAAGAAACCATGAGGTTAGCATAATCAAACAACACAGGGCTATACGTTCTCATCCAATCGACCCCGAGCACCATGTCACACCCTCCTAAAGGAAGGATTCTAAAATCGTAGCTGAACTTGATGTAGTGCATAAGCCAAGAGAATCCTTTGCATTTGTTTTGAGTAGTTACAGGCTTCCCATCAGCCACGGTCACACCAAGAGGGTGAGTTCTTATGACTTCATGGCCCACTTTCTTGATCACTTTAGGATCAACAAAGCTATGAGTGCTCCCACTATCAATGAGAATGATAATAGACATTTTACCAGCCTTCCCTTTGATTCGGATCATGCTATGAGCCCCATTACCAGTCAAAGCTTTCATTGAAATCTCCACTACAATATCATCCAAGCATTCTTCGAAGTCCTAATCTGAATCAACTCCTTCCTCCTCAATCTCTTCATCATCAGAGAGTTCCCCAGCTTTAACCCATTCAACAGACATAAGGAACTTTTGGTTACACTTATGGCCAAATTGGTAAGGCTGATTACATCGATAACACATCCTCTGCTTTTGTCTTTCATCTGTTCTGTTGGTTCTGGACTTGACAGACCCTTGCTGAGGTCTGGAGCTGCTGCCACGAGGTCTGGAAACATCACTTGCAGATAGAACCATTGCTTCATGAAGCTTGGCTTTAGCATAAGCCATAGACAAAGTAGTAGGATTAACGGCTTTAACCAAATTCTTCAACTTGGGCTTCAAGCCACTTATAAAAGCTGATACATAATAAGACTCTGAGGCTTGAATTTCAGTTATGATGCTGGCCCAGAGATTCTCAAACCTGGTCATGTAATCCCTCACAGACGTCTCTTGCTTCGCCTTATTGAATTTATCCACAATATTGCTTTCATCCTCATCACTATACCGGTCACACAAAGCCTTCGTAAACTCAGTCCATGAGATGGAAGGATTGCTTTTCATCAAGCTATAAAACCACACTTCATGATCACCAAGCAAATACACCGCAGCAATTTGTACCTTCTCCGATTCAACAATGTGATAGAAATGGAAGTAAAGTTCACACCTCCTCAGCCAAGAATGAGGTTGCTTCCCTTCGAAGGCATCAATCTGCACACGAGGCTACCTTTGGCCACTACTTCTGCTGTTAGACGTCTCCTCATTGCTGCCTGATCGTTGCTGCTGCCAATAATTAGGCGGTCTATCCAATTGATCCACATTCACTCCCCTAGGTCTGTTAGTATCCTCCATTTCATGAGCTCGGCCCTCGGTTACTGCATTCCAATTCGAAGGTCGAGATTGCACACGCTCACTGCGACCTTGCCTGTCAGTCATTTCAGCTTCATGAACTCGATCTTGAGCTCCAGCATCAACATCATGACTTAAGGCTTCAGCTCCGGCATAATAGGAGGATTTGGCCTCCTAAATTGCTCTCGAATTTCCGTTAACTTTGCTTTCAACTGCTGCATTTCGCGATCAAACCGCAAGTTATACTTTTCCTCCAATTCTTGTGATTGTCGCGTGACCTGATCAGAGACCATAAGCTCCACTTGCTGGGTCCGTTGATCAAGCTTCACATCCATTTGCTGATTCATTTGTGAGATCTGCTGATTCATTTGCGAGAGCTGCTGATTCACTTGCTGAGCGGATTCAACATTACACTGCCTGATTTGAGCAAGCATCGCCTTCAACTGACTGTCCAATTGTGCATTTGTGACCAAATCTTGACCTGCTGCATCACTACTGCCCACAACATCAGCATATGTAGATTTAGCAGCTGCCTTAGCTGCTGCCGATCTGGTGGTAACTCCACCGACCAGTGCAATCTCGGCTGATTCCATAGATCACTATGATTCAAGTGTATATATCTGTTTTTAACACTTTTTATGTCAATTTAAAGTAACCGCAAGCACTTAACCTCAGAATTCAGGATTGAGTTCCTAGGCAATTTGCAATGCGATCAAGGGGTATTTGATATCAAATTCGTTTGAATTGGAAGCCAAACGAGGCTCTGATGCCAATTATTAAGATCGAGATTAAATCTTGATCTTAACCTAAGATAAAAAGAGTATGAGATGAGGAAGAAGTGAAGGAGATGAGAAAATAGAGAGAGTTAGATGAGAAAGAGAAGGTCAATCTCAAAGAGATTGATTGATATTTTTCATTGAATGCCAAGAATTACACATGATCATCCATCTTATAGGAACCTAGATACATTGAACTAAGGCAAGCTCCTAACCGACTCTAAAACTAGCCGCCAAACATGACCAACGGCTGGACTAATCGCCTAACTGTTTTTGGTGCCAAAATTACAATTCAAACAATACAAGCATATACGACACCTTATTACATTATAAACGAATAAGAAACATAACACATGGTGGCCTAACAGGGAGACAAAGTGCCATGGAAATAGGGGAAGCCTTTACTTCATTTTTCTATAAGTAAGTGACTTATTGTAGTCCAAAAGACAGACATATTCTCACATACAAAACTTCTTCAACTTTTCTCTTTACAACAAAATTGTGCTTCTTCCTAGGAGTAGTGCAACTTAACTTAATCTAGCATAGCATAGATCTCGCTACACTTGGTTCTTCAGTAATACAGTGCTTCGGGTTTTAGGTATGAACTCTCTGTTTTAATCTGTTTCGAATTTTGATAGGTTAGGATTTGAGGCTTTAGCTTAAGGCTTTAATGGCCAAGGCTTGACGTCGATTGTATTGGTCTTAATTCTATTGTCACAGTTTAAGGAGTTAGGTAAACTTAGGTTGAAGCCATTGTTCAGGGCTTTGATGGCCAACACTCGTCCTTCATTTTGTTGATCCTATTCCAGTGTCCTGGATGCAGTCTCTCCTCCTAAATCTTGTCAGACCTAAACTTTTTTGAGTTATTATAAGTCAAGGGTACCAGGCCTAAAAATTAGATTGACTTGGGCTTGTTAGTGGATTTTTGAGCTCTTAGGTTTGTCTCCACCCCAATTCCTTACTTTTAAGTGTACAGAGAAAGGTGTTTATGGCCCTGCTTGGTCATTATAACTACCACTTCAATTAGGTTCATATATCTTTAATTTTCTGTCAAAAATTATGAAAATCCACAAAAATATTTAATCAAGTCTTGTTAATTGAAGCACAAGCTAAATTCACGTTATAATCAAAGTTGGATACACTAAAACGTCACAACCTTTGCTATGAAAATGGTGAGTGGTTGGGTTTAAAGACGTGAGATCCGAATTTAGGCTCACTTCATAGTTGCTGCGAATCCCTTTTTGCACATTTGTTTAATTTGTGTACGTGGCGACCATATCACATAACATTACAAATAAATATAGCAAACACGCCTTTTGGCAACCATAGTGGGAGGTTTAAAGTAAGACTTCAGTGTCTTTAGCCCATCACGGATTACCATAACGTAATTGCAGCCATTCATTGATGGTCAGAACCATAAGGTCCAATGCTTTGACCTTGAGGAACCAGGAAGCCTAGCCTTGATTGGATCCCCACTTGAGCATCCTCTTGAATAGAGCATAATCTAGCTGTCCAACATGAAAGCTCTACTGCCATGAGCTGTGATAAATTACGTTGGAACTTCAGTTAATGAAACACTTCATAAGGTGACTGACAGGATCCTGGATGAAATGAACTCAACCTTGACTTCTACTACTACCCTTACTGCTGTGTACATGGCAAGACGGATAGCAGTTGAGGTCAAGCCTATCTTGGTTAGACAGGCTAAGGCTCATAATGGCTTGGTCTAAGCCATTAGAGAGGACATCAGACAACTTAGGCCAATACCTCCTTCATTAGTTCCAACAGGTTACCCACGTGATGCTTTTTCATGCTCGCATTTACCTGTTGCTCAGTTTGACTACATCTTCTCTGAGAAAGAGGAGAACCCAATTATGATTAACCCAAATATCACACACTTGGAACCCCAACCATAGGAATGAAAACGTGCCCCTTGGGGTTACGGGGCCTTCAATTCAGGGATTCTCTCTTTACTTCGAGGGATCTCAAAGCCAAAGTGTCGATGTCACCTATCCTTAAGACAGTGGGGCATAACCATTCATACCCTCCTCATGTGGCAAAGGTTGCTTGGAGGCCCACTCAAGGCCTTAAAATGGGAGTGCAAGCACAGGTACCCATTTCTTGGGAGCAAACCATCCTTCCTAGAACTCTTCATACATAACACACTAGGGGGCAAGCTAACATCCCATGTCCTTAACATCATAACATGGGGGTTGATCAGCCAAGGATGAACCAATAGCCTGCTAATATTAGTGAGCTCTCAGGTATGCCATATAACCTAGGTTCTATTGGAACATACTTTGAGGTCAACCAAACACATGGCCTAAATGATCTGGGGGTTGTCCCAGGTTTTTGGAGCAGCCGCCGTTCTCACATCTGATTGTGAAGGGTGCTTAAGGGTATCCTATAGATCCTCCTTAATATCGTCACCCACTTGGGGGCAATGGCAGGCAAATAATCATGTGCCTAACCTTTCTCTCCAGGACCAATTAGTCGTCCTTATCAAAAAGATGTATGAGCTTGACCTCGAGAAGGTCAACAGACTCTTGTATAGTGAACCCTACCTTGACTATATAGACAAGGATTACACTTTCCCTTGAGGATAAAAAATCCCAAAGTTTACCCTTTTCTCAGGAGAGGAGACTGTGCCTGCCCTTAAGCATTTGGCAAAGTTCAATTGCTAATGTAGGGAAATAGCCGACAATTAGTATCTTAAGCCTAGGCTGCTCCGTAGTTCTTTAACACGGACTAGTTTTCAGTGGTACATTAGCCTACCACCTAATTCCATTTATTGTTTGGATGTAATGGCCAGGCAATTCCAGGCTCACTTCTTAATAATTGAACTAGGAACTTCCAATTTTGACTTGGCTCGAATGAGAAAAATGCCAGGCGAATTGGTAGAAGACTACAATAACAAGTTCAAAGAGCCAAGCTAAGGTGCATTATAGCCCTTACTTTGGTGGAATATGCCGAGCTAGCCTTGAATGGCTTGGATATTGGATTTTGGAAGAAGTTCAAAGCCTCTAATTTCATGACGCTCCTATAGGGAGAATGTGCTGCTAGATATGTGGCCGTCTTGAAAGAAGAAAGCGTTAAGGAAAATAGCGTATATGGAACCTATGTCCACGACTTAATCTAAGAGGATGATGATCCTTCTAACAAAATTGACATCATTGAATATGTCGAGGAACCTTCTATGATTTGCAATCCTTTGGTCAAGAGGAATATCAAAGCTAGGAAGTGTTATCAATCCCAAGACTTGAGAAAATACTCATTTAACCTCTCAAGAGTTGATGTAATATTCGATTGATTTGAGGAAAATAATAAACTCAAGATTAGACGTAAACATAGAAAGCCTGACCCAAACTCCAATAAGGAGAAGGTATACTATAAATTGCATATTCGTTGGCCCATTCAACGAAGAATTGCATGATCTTCAGATACGTGGTTAAGGATGCCATAGAGGCAAGGGAATTGATCTTCCCTGGTGAAGGACAGATGGGTGTCGACGAAGACTTTTCCCTAGTCCTCTTTAAGTGAATGTTATTGACACTATTGCCAAAGATAATCTCTATCATGTCCAGACTAACTCTTTTCTCCTTTACAGGAGAAAAATGGCCCTGAATGACATTCAGAAGGAAAGGGTGGCAAACCACCTATTTGAACGATTGGTCATTGAGGGAACATGAGGCCTCCAAAAGCTTGTGCGCACAATGGATGATAGAATATTTTGCTAGCATATTACTTAGCTCCATCCCACGAACATATGTGTAATTTTTAGAAACTTGCTAATCGAACTACACAATGACTTTGCCATTCTGTTGAGAGTGCCTGAGGAGTTAGCTATGGAACTCAGCAATATGGGCCCACATTAGACCTTGCAAACTGAGAGAAAATATCTCAAGATCTAGAAAAGGCATTCTATAAAGTATGCCATCAATGTTGCAGGAAAATATGAGCAGTAATGAGTAAATTAAGAGGACTTCACCAATACATTTCCCCTACTAACCCTCTCTGAGAGCTAAAGATGCCATTTGAGAAGTCTCATGGATATGATCCCACTGTGGATCCCTCTTCAAAAGGAAAAATCATTAAGAGGACTAGGCATCTAAGGACAAATCCAAAGTACCACCTGCTAGACATGGACACCAGCCATGAACCACGACAATCAAGACACCAACCTTATGGGGTTCAATTTGGTAATGTTTAGCGGAGGAACCACCTCGATCAAGAAGACGCTAGTTTATGCAACCTTACTTAAACTCAGAAGAGGAGGTAGCTGCGAAAGAAAACTGCTCAACAAAGGACTTTGCATGATGCTTGCTTAACTAGGTTCTCTGAAGAAGAATCGAGAGCAAGCTAAGCCTATGGATCTTGAAGATCTAACAACTAAGCCCAGTCCTTTTACCATTGCTGGTCAAGGGGAGCCACACAAGAAGCTTGAGAGATGGACGAATCTCTCATCTTTTAAAGAACAAGAATCTTTGTGGACCAGCTTGCCAATAATTCGCTAGCTCAGAGATCATCGAATGGTGAAGAATTGTATGTTAAGCTTCAAGATCAATCTTGAAGTTAACCTACTAGGAAAAGAGATTTTGATGAGAGAGGAAGTGAAAAGAAATGAGAGATTAGAAAGAATGTTAGATGAGAGAAGGAATTGATATCAAAAGATATTTTGTATTTGATTGAATGAAGATTACACTTAAAACAAAGCTACTTATACTCAATCTAGATACAATGAATTAAACCCCAAAGTAATCGACTCACTAACAGCAAGAGCCACCACAATTGATTAAAACTAAGCTAGCCTTGACCAACAACGACTTAACTAACCATAATAGAACCTTGGTGCCTTAATCCTTTACAACCTTATGCCAAGAATTACAACCAAACGCAACATTATTACAAAAGAGAAGCTAACAACCATCCTAATAGCAAGTAAGTCATTTGGTTCATAACAATCCCCTTCCCTTGAAAACATTCTTGTCTCAAGAATGAAGGTTAAGGAATTGGCTTCTCGTAAATGGAAGCTCCTCTCACGAAGCATCCTTCTCGTCCAAATTAGACCACTGCACCAGAACCTTTTTGATTGATTTTCCTTTAACATTCTGCAGTCTAGAAACCAAGATGGTAGCAGGGTTCAACAGCAAAGCACCTTTAGAACCAACTTCCGGGGGTAAGGCTGAACCGTCTTGGTCTTTCTTCACCCGTTTCTTTAAAAGGGACACATGAAACACAGGGTGAATGAAAGAATCAATTCACCCTGGAGCAATTTCAACTTAGAAGCTACTTTCCTAAACTTCTTAAAGATCTTTTATGGCCCAAAATATCTAGCACATAGCTTGACATTCATTCTCAAAGCCATTGAAGCTTGTCTGTAAGGCTGAAGCTTCAAGTAAACCATATCTCCTATGTCATAAGCTTTGTCCACATGCCTCTTGTCTGCATAATACTTCATCCTTGCTTGAGGTTGATGAAGATTATCGTTCAGAAGTTGCGCCAATTGTCTTTTTTGCAGCATTAAATCAGCCTCTTTAGGGACTGATGTTGCTAGCTTAAACAACATCAAGGGTGAAGGAGGATCATAACCATGCAAAGCCTTGAATGGTGTAGTACTAATTGAAGCATGAGCGTGTGTATTATACCAGTACTTAGCCAAAGACAACCATATTCCCAAAACTTTAGCATGACTGAATACCATGCTCCAGAGGTAATGTTTTATACACTAATTAACTCTTTTCGTTTGGCCATCTGTCTGTAGATGGTAGGAAGAACATAAAACCAAGGTTGTGCCCATAAGGATGAACAATTCCCTCCAGAAATGACTAGTGAAGGGGTTGTCTTAATCAAATACTATGGATTGTGGTAACCCATAAAGCTTATAGATGTTACTAAGGAACACTCTGGCAAGCTTCTCTGATGTCATAGGTCTAGCCAATGCAACAAGGTGACTGAACTTGGTAAATCGATCCACCATTACCCAAGTAACTTCCTTACCTTCAGATTTTGGCAAGCCTTCAATAAAATCCATGCTTATATTCTGCCAAGCACCATCCGAAATAGGTAGAGGTTGGAGAAGCCCCTCATACCTATGGTCACCCGCCTTGGTTTGCTGACAAGTCTCACAAGCTTACAAAAATTCTTTCACTTCCTTCCTCATACCAGTCTGACTGAAGTAAGCTTTGAGCCTCTGATAAGTACCATCAATGCCTCAGTGGCCTCCCCAAGCTGAATCACGGGAAACACTGATGATTTGTTGTCTCAGATCAAAAAGGATCAAATGTACAATTTCCCCTTCAGTCTGATGATTCCTTTGACAACAGATACTTCTGCCTTAGGAGCAATGTTATTGGATCTGTTGATGTTGAAAGCAGTTATACACTCTTGTGCAAAATTGTCATTCTCATAGGACTTGTGCACTTCCTCAATCCAGGCTAGAAGAATCACAGACACAGCTCCACAATAACCTTGCTCAGCATCTTCTAATCTTTGAGATAAAGCATCAGCTTCTTGGTTCTCTTTCCCCTTCTTATACTCAATAGCATAATCAAGTCCTAACATCTTCATCAAGCCTTTCTTTTGAATTCTTGTAGCAATCCTCTGCTCAAGTAGATGTTTCAAGCTTTGATGGTCTGGCCTGATGATAAAACATTGGCCAACCAAGTAGTGCTTCCACATATCAACTGCTAGAAGGATTACCATGTACTCCTTCTCATATATGGACAACTCTTGGTGCTTAGGACTTAAGGCTTTGCTAAGGTAGGCTATTGTCCTTCCATTTCGAGAAAATACAGCTCCAATGCCACTCCCACAAGCATCTATTTCTAAGACAAACTCTTCTTCAAAATCTGGCATTGCCAAAACAGGTGGTACAATAATAGCTGCTTTCGAGGCTTCAAATGCCTCCTAAGCCTTATCAGACCACTTGAATGCATCTTTCCTCAATAGATCAGTGAGAGGCTTGGCAATTACTCCATAACTAGTTACAAACTTCCTGGAGCTACCACTCAATCCTAAGAATCCAAGCAACTACTTCAATGTAACAGGAATTGGCCATACTTTCATTGCCTGAACTTTGGAAGGATTAGTACAAACCCCTCTATAAGGGATCACATGACTGTTATGACCCGGGAATCCGAGGCATGAACTCATGGAGGCTGAGATGTGTACTGCTGCTGAATGGTTGATATGCTGCTGAAATGTTGCTGAGATTGATGATCTTAAGGTTGTTAGGGGGCATTAGTTTAGTAAGTTATGTAATGGCTTGGTAGTCCTTCCCTCTACTACCTTGTATTGTTTGTTGAGTTGTAATAAGCTGCGTTGTACCTGCATTGTAGTATTTCTGCAGCTGGTGAATGTTTGTTAGGAGGCTAGTCGGTTAGGCTGGTCCTTGGCGCCATAATAGATTCAATTGTTAGTTAGCATTAGTTCTAGATAATTCTAGCAAATTCCTAAGTGGTTTAGTCCTTGTGAGGTTAGATTCAATGTATTAGGCTCATACTATGTAAGTAGTATAAATAAGGAACATTAGCATGTAATCCAGAACTTTTGATGAATGAATTGATCTCATTTGACTTCTCTCTCTATTTTCTCATCTCTTTTCCCTTCTTCCTCATCTAAACTCTATATTTTTTCTCATCTCATACTCTCTCCATCCCAACCAAGGTTAAGGTTCAAGACCTAATATTCGAAACTTTAACAATGACCTAAATACTTAAGCTGAGTCTGAGCAAAAAAGCACTTAGTCAATTTGGCAAACAACTTGTGACTGCGCATCACTAAGAACACTTCCCTCAAATGCTTCAAGTGCTCTTCCATGGTAGAACTATAAATCAAGATATCATCAAAAAATACCAACACAAATTTCCTCAGAAACAACTTGAAGACATCATTCATCACTGCCTGAAAAGTAGTTGGAGCATTAGTTAAGCCAAAAGGCATAACCATGAGCTCATAATGCCCATGATGAGTTCTAAAGGTAGTCTTGTAAACATCTTGCTCCATCACCCTGATTTGATGTTGGGCTTGCCTCAAATCAAGCTTGGAAAATAAGCGTGCACCATGTAACTCATCCAATAAGTTATCAATGATAGGAATTGGAAATTTATCCTTGTCAATAAGGGAGTTAAGCTGCCTATAGTCAATGCAAATTCAAGCCGAGCCAGCTTTCTTCTTAACCAATATCACATGAGAAGCAAAAGGGCTGTGGCTTTGTCGAATAAAGCAAGTCTTGAGTAAGTCATCCACTTGTTTATCAATCTCTGTCTTCTGTGAAAGAGGGTACTTGCAGGGCCTTAACTTCACTGGTTTTGAGTTAGGCTTAAGAGGAATTGCGTGATCCAAGTTCCTCTTGGGAGGTCAAGTCTTTGGCTACTCAAACAGATCCCCAAACTCATCAATCAATGCCTGCACCTTAGGATGATGGCTCTCCCAAATTAGTATATGAGATTGCAAATAACTGTCCATCCCACTGTTAAGCACCCTTTCTGAATCCACCTTCTAAGCTCTTGCCCTTCAACAGCTGCAAATGAGCTTGTTCAGCCATGCCTTGCTATGTTGCATTAGATCCTTGCCTTTAAAATGTCACTATTTGCTTGGCAAAATCAAAGACCACTAATTGAAAGATCTCATCCAATCCACGCTAAGAACCATATCACTACCTCCCAATGGCAAGATCCTGAAGTCATACTCAAACTTGTGATCTTACATAGTCCATTGGAATCCTTGGCATTTGGTCTGCATAAGAATGGAATTCCCATCAACCGATGTCACAGCTAATGGTTGTGTCTTGATCATATCCTTCCCAACCTTTCTCACCACCTTTGGATCAATGAAGCAGTGAGTACTGCCATTGTCAATCAGAATAACAATGGACTTCTTTCTAGCATGTCCTTTGATCCGAATGGTGTTATGAGCCCAATTTCCTGCCAACGCTTTCATAGAGATCTCCACTTCATCTTCAAGAAGCTCTTCTTGCAATTCATGATTAGAATTATCTAACTCAACCTCTATTTCATCTTCTTCAGATTAATCATCGGCATCAACTCCTCTTGTTGTCATGAGGAACTCTGGATCGCACTTGTGACCAAATTAATAAGGCTGATTGCATTTAAAACATAGTCTTTGAACATTCTTCTCAACAGAACGAGTAGATGTAGATCTAACCAATCCCTTCTATTGTTGATTTGAGCTTCCACCTCTGTACCCAGGCCCATTAGTTGATGTAAGAATCGTAGCTTCAAACAGTTTAGCCTTTGGACAAGGCTCTGGGGCCATCTGCCTTAACAAGGTTCTTTATTTTTGGCTTTAAGCCACTTATGAAGCTGGATGCATAGTATGATTCAGTTGCTTGAGGATAAGCTGCAATCATACTAACTCTAAGGTTCTCAAAGCTCGTCGTGAATCATGTATTCATTCACAGATGTGATTTGCACTACTTTGTTGAAGTTATCGACTATGTCACTTGAGTCCTCATCTCCATAAAGTTCACAAAGTTCTTCCACAAATTCA
Organism: Simmondsia chinensis; assembly: GCA_018398585.1. Taxonomy (NCBI): domain Eukaryota; kingdom Viridiplantae; phylum Streptophyta; class Magnoliopsida; order Caryophyllales; family Simmondsiaceae; genus Simmondsia; species Simmondsia chinensis. Next base: position 8,998,771 of record JAGTTD010000025.1, read on the forward strand.
GCCTAAGATAATGAAGGATTACTCTTCAAAAGACTATAAAGCCATACCTCATGATCTCCATGGAGATAAACAACAGCTAGTTCCACCTTCTCAGTTTCTTCAATGTGATAGAAATGAAAGTATCGATCACATCTTCTGATCCATGATTGTGGCTATTTTCCATCGAAAGGGTCAATCTGAATCCTTGGCTGCCTACAACCATTGCTCTTACTACTGGATGAAGCATCATTACTTCTAGAATTTTGATCTTGCAAATGATCCGATGGACGATCTTGCTGTCCCGAAGTCATACTTGCAACTGGAACTTGTACTGGATCAGGAGGATGATCCTACTATACAACAGCCACACTTGCTGCTTGAGGTTACACTACAACAGGCGGTCAAACCTGTTGGCAAGCAGGTAGCAGAATTCCAGCACTAGAGGTCACATTTTTCCTATTGAGCTGATTCTGCAGTCCAACAATGTGATCCTCAATGTGTTGAGTTTGCTGAATCAATCGATCAGCAAACTTTTGATCTTGTTCCAACTGTAAACGCTGCATTTGAGAAAACATTTCATCTATCTGATTCCTCAATTGAGCTGTTGTAATGTACTCAGCTCCTGCTACAGCATTAACACCAACAACCGAAGCATAAGTGACATTAGGATCAACATTTGCAGTAGCATTTGCAGCACCAGATCGTGTTGTCACACCTCAAGCCATTGATATCTGCTCCTTGTGCCTTGCCAGCTCAAATCAACCAAGAAGTAATCGATCGGCAGCAACGCACAAGCTCTAATAACAATTGTTAAGCTTCAAGATCAATCTTGAAGTTAACCTAGTGGAACAAGAGATTTAGAAGAGAGAAGAAGTGAAAAGAGATGAGAGATTAGAGAGAAAGTTAGATGAGAGAGAGAATTGATGTCAAAAGATATTTTATATTTGACTGAATGAAGATTATACTTGAAACAAGGCTACATATACTCAATGTAGATACATTGAACTAAACCCCAAACTAACCGACTCACTAACAGCAAGAGCCGCCACAATTGGCTCAAACTATGCTGGCCTTGACCAACAACCTACTTAGCTGACCACAATATAACCTTGGCACCAAAAGCCTTTACAACCTTATGCTAAGAAGTACAACCAAACGCAACATTATTACAAAACAGAAGCTAACAACCATCCTAACAGCAAGTAAGACATTTGGTTCATAACACAGTACGTCCCTCTTAGCATTAATATAGTGGAATCTCTTGACCGTGTTAACATGACAAGGTCTGACATAGAGAATGACTTCGACAAGGAAAACTTTTCCCAAACTATGGGTGAGTCTCAAGCACAAGGAGTTGATCCAAAAGACCAACCTGTAGACCAGGATATGCTAACTAATGGAAGTCCTTGAAAGCAAGATGAAGATGTGCCAACAGGTGGCAGTCCTGAAGAGGAGACTTATCAAGTGCTCCAAATACAATTTGGAACGCTCCCTAAATAAGTTGATGTTAGAGCTGCCATGTGGACTCCTTTGGAGTTCATGGTGACTAATACTCAGGAAGGCCTTAAGGGAGATGTGATAGCATCAGATGAGAATCTCGAGTTGGTGCTTGTAGTTGAAATAGCAGCTGCCCAAGATGACCCTGATCCTTTGTTTAATAAGATTACTATCCCGACACTCCAAATTGCCCAATTATACACCTAACACAATGAAGATGATGTTTGACGGGCCTAATAATGCCAATAAACACATCAAGCCCCTATACATCGAGGCCAAATTCAATGGCATTCTAGTGAATAGTGTCTTGGTGGATAAGGTGCCACCCTTAATGTCCTACCTTCATATATGTTGGGGTTCATTAGTAAATCTCGAGATGAATTAATTACTTCAGATGTTGCAATCTATGGCTTTTTTGAAGCTACTGCTAAGTCTAAAGGGGTCATCGTGATCGAGTTAACTATTGGCAGCTTAAGCAAGCCAATGGCTTTCTTGCTAGTGGATACTACCTAGAGCTAAAATGCTTTGCTTGGGATAGATTGGTTACATGCAAATTATTGTATCTCATCTTCACTCACCAATCGTTAATCTTCTGGAACCATAACAAATATGAGGTTGTTATGGCAGATAACAGGCCATTCATGGCTTTCTTCAACTATGTTGAGGAAACATTCTATGAAGATGGTGTGGGACCACTTGATGTTAAAAGGACCACTCCACAATCTACTCAACAGTCGGACATGATAGCCACCCTTGACAGTCCACTCACAAAAACTGAGGTTGATCAAGTCAACGTGGAGTTAGAAGACTCTAATTTCTAGGGATGAATGAGAGCTCTTCTTGATGAAGGAGACCTCTAAGGCACGCTAGAAGCCTTAAGCGAAGGAATCAAGACCTCCCATTAATGGCCCATGAGGCTATTTCCTTAACCCTAACAAGGCTTGTGACTTGGCATGTTGCGAATTAATTTTGGACTGAACATCCATTTAGTTGCTTCAAGGTCCAATTGACACAAGAAAAAGAGCTTGAGCTATCTAACTTAAGAGCAGCACCAGCTAAGATGGAGGATTTAAGGGCCAAAGTTTAAGACCCCCTCCTCGAGATTAACCTGGGCTCAATAGAAGACCCAAGACCTACCTATCCAAGTGCTCTGCTTTCTAAGGAGAAAAGTGTTATGAATGCGAGAATCGGAGGCGTGGGCTGTTGGTGTCCTGGCTGCTGGAGCTTACTGCGGTCATGTTGGTGCTGCTGCTACGCTGCGGGTGTTGCTGTTTTGGCGCCAATATTGGGGTTTAAAAGTTAGTTAGGTAGCTTCTAGATATTTTCTAGATATTCCTTCTCACAAGATGGTTGGTTATGTGTCTTGATTCATTGTATTAGTTGGCTTATCTTGCCTATAGGTAGTGTTCAGTTGTAATTCAGATTTATCCAATGAAAATTACCAATCTCTTTGAGATTACTCTCTCTTTCTCATCTAACTCTCTCTCTATTTTCTCATCCCCTTCACTTCTTTCTCATCCCATATTCTCTTATCCTTAGCTTACATTTGTGAATCAATCACAAACGTAACAATTGGTATCAGAGCCTCATTTGGCTTCCAAATCAAACGTGATTTGATATCAAATATCCTTTGATTGCATTGCAATTTGCTTAAGAATTCAGTTCTGAATTCTATTGCAAATTGCAGAGAAAAGTTGCTTGAAAAAACACATAAAAAGATGTTAAATTGTTGATCACATTGTTGACAGTTAAACAACAAAATTCAGTGGTTGAAGAAGCAAGTTCAGTTTGATCGCATTGAGAGTTAACTGTCGTACTTTGGTCACAATCAGTTGAGTATCAACTTCTGTTGCTGCATTGTTCTTGATTTAATTCAGTAAGCTAAAGTGAGGCAATTTGATCAATATTATACTTGATCATAATCAAAAGATCAAAAACAAGCTGCATTGAGGTGAATTCATACTCTATAATTCAATATCCGAGGTGGAGGTAAAGATTTTCTGAATTTCAAGCTGCATTTCGATGAGAATTTGTGTTGTTGCTGGTTTGTGATGTAATTGTGTTGATAAGTATAGAAATGGTGAGAATCATCAGTATCGATGTTTGATTCTTGAGAATTATAGGTTATTGAGTGGAGAGTTGCTTAGGCAAAAATCTCTCAGCAAAGAGAAAATTTGATAGTGAACTGTGAAAACGAAAGTGTTGAAAAATCCGATTTCATTCGTGAAGTTCGCTTTGAGTATTGTGTTGAGAACTTGATTGTGAATTACTCGACTAACATTGCGGTTAGGGTTTGCTCGAGTTCCCTCTGTTCGAAGTTTGTCAGTTAGGGTTTCGGAATCTGTGGCCATTACTTTAGCAGAATCAGAATTTGTGGATCGTTGATTCAAGGAATCAAGCATGACATCTGGTATGAGCTTCGCAGCAGAACAGGAGTTTCTTACATGTGATCAATTGGACATTAAGTTGGAAGAATTTATGATGCAGTTTAGGCAAATGCTTAGAGAAGAGGTATCTATGGCTAAGAGTGGTGTTCCTCTGTAGTCTACTCAAAGTCTAATGCAAGATGAGGGTGTAAGCACTCCAACCAGATGCACGCAAGTAGTTCTTACTGCTGAACCGCAGAGTTCAGTAGAGAAATCACAAGATTAGCTGGAAAGGGAGAAAAGATCTGATGTACAATTGTGTGAAGGATTGCAAGAACAGGATCGAAAGATGAATGGACAAATCAATGGTAGGGTTGATCAGCAAGTTCAACCGATTGAAGTAGACAGATCTGATCAGGTCGGTCTTCATTCACAAGAATTGGAGGAAAGGTCTAACATGAATTTTGATCAGCATATGGAGCAACTTGAAGTGAAATTAGCTGAGATTCGAGAACAATTTAGAAGGCCAAACTCACCCGCAGTAGCTGAAGTGCACAATGTGGAGCCACTTAATGTAGTTGAAGATGAATTGCACCAAGAATATATTGAGGATGATGAGCTACAACATGACATGTTTTCGGAATGGGAATGTGAATTTCATGTCAAGGGAATGTTAAAGAGAGCAAGGAGTAAGGCTCAGAGAAACCAACTCAATGACGAATTGAACGATTTTTAGGAAGCAAAGAAAATTTCGAACAAGAAATTGAAGCGTGAGGCTGTGTTTCAGCCTAGGAGGTTTGTGTTAAGATCGAGATCAAATCTTGATCTTAACCTAATGAAAAGAGAGGGAGGGATGAGAAAGAAGTGAAGGGAGATGAGAAAATAGAGAAAGAGTAAGATGAGAAGAGAAGTTTATTTCAAAGAGATTGGTAATTTTCATTGAATGAATAGAATTACACTTGATCAACCTATTTATAGGAATCTAGATACATTGAGCTAAGACTTAAGCTCCTAACCAACTAACTAAAATATCTAGAGCTTATGAAAATATTTTGTAACTAACTAACTAAGCATTATGGTGCCAACATGAAGCCGAGCTGGTGCTGCAGCTTATGCAATGCAACTAGAACAAACCATACAATGCATAAAGTAAGCTAACTCATTACTTAACAGCAACAATAGAATAATTGCAGCTTCACATCAGCACAGCAGCAGCATATCAGTAGCAATTCATTAGTAGCAGCATATCAGAATCAGAACACAGCTCACAACCTCCACCCCCACATGCCTTTGATCCTCGCATTCATAACAATCCCTTCCCCTTGAAAACATTCTTGTCCTCAAGAATGGAAGAGAGTTGGAATAATGCAGATCACTCAGCTTATGCAAAAATAGCTGAAGTATTGGACTCCTTGCTGAAATCAGCAGCTGAAGGACATCTGAAGCACCCATCTGAACTTGAAAATCACATATTGTGCAACAGAAGATAGCTTGAATGCGCTGACGGCCCTGCACTATCAAAAAACAGCAAGCACAAGTATATAATCCGAGCAAATCAAGGACCAATTGGTACTGCAACTGGTACTGCTAAAATCTGTTGCAACTGAAACGAACACATGCTGAACTGACTCCGAATTGCAGTAGAGTCACGAGTATGTCTCTTGTTACGACAAAATGTTTGTGCTTGAATGTATAACCCTCTTTAGGGGGTCTGCACTGATAAAACCAAACATTCACAACCCATCTAAGACTCTTCCAGATGTAAATAATACAGCTCAAGGCTTGACATTGCTGCAGAGCAGCAACAACTCGGTAATTCTGCTTGACAAATGCTACATAACCGAATTTGAAAGTCTTAAAACCCATTAGACGGCATATTAAGTCCTTAAACATCTCATGAGGCCTTCCCAACTCAAACCAAGAGATCCAAGGATCAATATCAACTTGAAGAAGTGTCCAATTACAGCCCAAACGACCCCATATCATGACCTTAGTGACAACACAAGTTGAAATCCCATAAAATTGCAGCTGGAACTCCTTCATCTTGGATCTTATCCAAAATTTGTATTGCTTAAACATCCACTTACTAAACCACCTTAGACCAAGCTCAACAAACTTTTGATTGCTTTCCAAGTCCACCTGATAAGCTGCAGAACTCAACCTTGCAGTAGTGCTAAACCAATGTATCACATGGTGACAGATTTCAGCTCGAGTACTGTCCATATGGAAGCTTCTCGATGCGAACAAGTCATTACATCTTCCCAATGCCTCAATAACACCACCCACACTAAATCCGAACAACTATTCCACTGCTGACGTGAAAGGATTGGAATTCCCCAAGAATTTTCAGCAGCCATCTTGCATTCTTGTTATCCCAGATTGAACCATTGAGCATTTGTGACTTTGGCTTTAGATCCTAAAATTTGGCTCCACCAAATTAAGTACTCATGGGTCACAATTGAGTTCCTGTCATTAGCCTTGAAAATGAACCACAGATCAGGACACAAATGACACCCCAAAGTTACTGAGAATAATTTTAGAACCAGAGGAAATCCATCCTGATTTTCACTACTGAAATGTAAAATATTTCCAGCTAGAATTGCTCTTGTGCTCTTGTTGTACTCCTTCATCCACACATTGAGAAGGTATTAAAGCTTGTGCATATTATTTTTCCATTCGAAACCACCACAGCAGATCTCCCCAAAATCACTCAGGTCCTGCTTCTGATCAAAAAGATCCAGTTGCTGTTCGTTCCCATTTTCAAATGCAATCAACTTTGTCTTTACTTGGCCTTGCACACCAAAATTTTCATCATCACAAAGCACACCGGGTACCAAGCTCCTCCAATCACTTGTAATTCGTCCCTTCCTGGTTCAAAGAGACTACCAACAACAATTACATCATTTAAAGCATCTTTTATGCTGATGTGCATCTGATCAGAAATCTTCCTCCCCACATAATATCCTTTGTACACATCCACCAGCTTCATATGGACTTGAGGGTCTTCTCCCAGATCAGGAGGCAACTCATCATAGGAGTGTGTATTGGAATACATTTTTTCTCTACTTGAAAAAGGAAGTAGATCATCCCGATCTTGCCGATCGGCACGCCGACAGTGCATTTCAGCCACTATACATTCATAAACATTCACATAACACAAGGGACCTTGGAAAGCATCCACGATGATGTTGTTCTGGTCCTGAGTTAACACTCCAGCATGCCCAAAGGTGAACTTACACATACCCTGATCTGTATTTGAAGGCATAGCAGCAGCAACAAATGACTTTCCCACCGAATGACATTGCTCAGCAGTGGAGGTGCTTTGATTCTGCATATAAGCTTGCCCTAGAGTAATACTTAATAGGTTTGGAGATGTTTTCAGTGATATCTCAGCAGTGGCATCAAGTTTTTTAGTTGGAATCACAGATTCTGTTGCAACCAATCCATGTATACCAACATACATTTCAGAAACTTGTATTCCAGAATATACTTCAGTAAGAGCAGCATCTTGAGACACAACTTTACGCTTCCATTCCTTCTTTGTAATCTTCTTTGTTTTCCAAAAATATTTCAATGCGTCGTTAAGATGATTCCTCTTTACTTTACTCTTTGTATTCTTTATCATTCCCATGACATGAAAATAGTATTCCCATTCCTAAAGCATGTCATGCTATAGATCATCCTCTTCAAAATACTCTAACTCTAGCAAAGAGTCTTCATAATGATCATCTCGTTCATCCTCAAGTTCATCTAACTTATGTTCATCAATTTCGGCATTATCGGGGTAGAATTCATCTTCAACAACAACTGATTCCACGCTCGCTTTTCACTTAACACAGAACTTCTATTGTTTAACGCTATCCACTAGCTCCGGAAACTCATTTGCATCAAGAACCCCCGCGCCATCAAACTGATGAGATGAACAATGCAGATTCACAGCAGGAGAAATTGGCCTTCTAAATTGTTCTCGAGTCTCAGCGAATTTCACTTCAAGTCGCTCCATATGCTGACCAAAATGCATGTTAGACCTTTCCTCCAATTCAAGTGATTGAATAACGATCTGATCAGATCTCTTTACTTCCATCGGCTGAGCTTGCTGATCAACCTTACCAACGATTTGTTGCTTCATTTGCGGTAATAATTCAGCGTAAAATTGCTTGATTTGATCAGTCATTGTCTTCAACTGATTGTCCAAGTTGCATTCGTAAGCAAATCCCGACCTGTTGCATCACTACCATCCATAATCGCTCTTAAACTTCACACTGTGAATTGATCTGAATGATTTTCGAAATAATAGCAGCACAAATGGTTAAGATCGACAATTTTCTAAAATTTCAAGATCAGATTTAAGAATCACAGCGGCTTCCAAACCCTAACTGACGAACTTCGAAAAGAGGGAACTCGAACAAACCCTAACCGCAATGTTAGTTGAGTAATTGGACTTACACTTCCGAATTATGCTCGACTCTAGCTCGCAATCAAGTCCTCAACACAATACCTAAAGCGAACTTCATGAACGAAATCGGATTTCAACAATTTTCGTTTCCTAGTTCACTGTCAGACTTTTGCTTCACTGTTAGACTTTCGCCCAACACTTCTCCACTTAATAACATATAATTCTTAAGAATTAAACGTAGGTTCTGATGAATTCTCACCACTTCAAAGCTTATCAACACAATTTCATCACAATTTGGCAACAAACCCGATTCGGATCGGGAGTAACTTGTAGTTAAGAAAAACAGTTACCTCAACCTCAATTCTGAAATGTAGAATCTGAATTAAATCTCAATGCAGCTTGTTTTCTGATCTTTTGACTATGATCAAGTATATTATTGATCAAATTGCATCATTTCAGCTTACTGAATTCAATCAAGAACAATGCAGCAACAGAAGTTGATACACAACTGAATGTGACCATAGTACTGCAGTTAACTCTCAATACGATCGAACTGAACTTGTTTCTTCAACCACTGAATCTTGTTGTTTAACTATCAACAATGTGATCAACAATTGAACCTCTTTTTATGTGTTTTTTTTTCTTTTCGAGCAACTTTTCTCTGCAACTTACAATAGAATTCAGAACTGAATTCTTAAGCAAATTGCAATGCAATCAAAGGATATTTGAGATCAAATCACGTTTGATTTGGAAGCCAAACCTGGCTCTGATACCACTTGTTAAGATCGAGATCGAATCTTGATCTTAACCTAATGAAAAGAGAGTCAGGGATGAGAATGAAGTGAAGGGAGATGAGAAAATAGAGAAAGAGTAAGATGAGAAGAGAAGTTTATCTCAAAGAGATTGGTAATTTTCATTGAATGAATAGAATTACACTTGATCAATCTATTTATAGGAATCTAGATACATTTAGCTAAGACTTAAGCTCCTAACCAACTAACTAAAATATCTAAAGCTTATGAAAATATTTTGTAACTAACTAACTAAGCATTATGGTGCCAACATGAAGCCGAGCTGGTGCTGCAGCTTATGCAATGCAACTAGAACAAACCATACAATGCATAAAGTAAGCTAACTCATTACTTAACAGCAACAATAGAATAATAGCAGCTTCACATCAGCACAGCAGCAGCATATCAGTAGCAATTCATCAGTAGCAGCATATCAGAATCAGAACACAGCTCACAACCTCCACCCGCACATGCCTTGGATCCTCGCATTCATAACAGTTTGATGATCAACAGGAACTAACTTAAGATGCTGCTCTTAGTGATGTATATGTTGGTATACCAGATTCAGATATGTATGTTGGTACATGGATTGGTTGCAACAGAATCTGTGATTCCAACTAAAAAACTTGATGCCACAGCTGAGACATCACTAAAAACATCTCCAAACCTGTTAATTGTGATTCCATGGTTGGCTTATATGCAGACCAGAAGCACTTTCACTGCTGAGCAAGATTATTCTGATGGGGAAATCAATTATGCTGCTGCAGTATCATCGATTACAGATCAGGGTATGCATAAGTTCACTTTTGGGCATGTTGGAGTGTTAATTCAGGATCAAAACAACATCATCTTGGATGCTTTGCAAGGTCCCTTGTCTTGGGTAAATGATTACGAATGTGTTTTGGCTGTAATGCACTATCGGCATGCTGATCGGCAAGTTCGGAATGATCTATTTCTTCATTTGAGTAGAGTTATGACTTATCGAAGTGCAAGTTCTTATGATAAGTTGCCCCCTGATCCAGAGAAGTCTCTTAAGACTATACTAAGCTAAAAGGAGTCAATTTTTTGCTGAAAAGATGCACTCGTGCTGTAAGAGTGTGCCTCAAGGTCCACAACAAACAAGGTTGGGTTCCTTTGTAAGAAATTGAGCTGAAGGTTGTGTACCAAGGTTGTAGTGTGGGAAGATAGATCTCTGATCAGATCCACATTAGCACCATAGGTTCTTTAAATGATATAGTTGAGGATAGCAAGTCCTTTGAACCGGGAGGGGATGAATCACAAGTGATTGGAGAAGCTTGGCAACAAGTGCTGCTGTGTGATGATGAAAAGTTCGGTGTCAGTGCAAGAGTTAGTGGAAAAAAGGTAGAGGCTGTGGGTCATGATGAGGTTAACATCAAAGCAAGCTTTAAGGGAAAGGCTTATACATGTTACAGGCTACAAAATTCAGATTGTGACATTGAAGTCGCAATGGTTCCGAAATTGGTATGGTTTCGGTTCAAACACAAGCATCTCCTTGAAGGGATGGTAGTTGTTATTAGTTGGTGGTTTGAGGATATACTGGGCTGCTGGTATGACCACACAGTTGGTGTGCAAAGCCAAGTCAAGACCATGATGGTAGCACTTGAAGATTGGAACAAACAACCTGCTGCCCAGATGCAGATTCTGCAGGTGTGTGGGGTGATCTGCTGTGGGTGTTCTGAATGGAAAAATTATATGCACAAGCTTCAATATTTCCTTAGTGTTGAGAGAGAGAAGATTAGTGCAACATCAAGGCCACCTGCAGCTGAAATGGGAGTGAAAATCAGCAAGGACAGACTTGAGAACAGGCTGGAATGTATGAACAGCAGCAAAGACAGTGTCGATTGGAATGCTTTGGGTGTTCAAGTTATGACAATGTGCAATTGGCATTCAAAAATGGTTTATGAACTCTTAGTTTGTGTGGTCTATGCAAGATCAAGGAGCTTCCATGTGGCCAAGAATCGAATTGAAATTTATGATTTCTGCAGCTATGAGTGGCTTGGGATAGATACTGCTGAATTTCTGGGATCTGCAGCATACCATGTGGATTTGGAAAGCAATCAAGAGTTGGTTGAGCTTGGTCTAAGATAGTTTAGTAAGTGGATGTTTAAGTAATACAAATTTTGGATAAGATCCAAGACGAAGGAGTTCCAGCTGCAATTTTATGGGATTTCAACTTGTGTTGTCACTAAGGTCATGATATGGGGTCGTTTGGGCTGTAATTGGACACTTCTTCAAGTTGATATTGATCCTTGGATCTCTTGGTTTGAGTTGGGAAGGCCTCGTGAGATGTTTAAGGACTTAATATGCAGTTTAATGGGTTTTAAGACATTCTGATTCGGTTATGCAGCATCTGTCAAGCAGAATTACCTAGTTGTTGCTGCTCTGCAGCAATGTCAAGCCTTGAGCTGTATTATTTGCATCTGGAAGTGTCTTAAATGGGTTGTGAATGTTGGGTTTGATCAGTGCAGACCTCCTGAGGAGGATTACACATTCAAGCACAAGCAATTTGTAGCAACAAGAGACATACTCAGCTGCAGGTTTTCAGCAAGAACTTCAACACTTCATAAACAAGAAGTTCAGCTATCTTTTCATAAGCTAAGTGATCTACATTGTTACAACTCTCTTCCATTCTTGAGGACAAGAATGTTTTCAAGGGGAAGGGATTGTTAGCGAGAATCCGAGGCATGGGCTGTTGGTGTCCTAGCTGCTGGAGCTTACTGCGGTCATGTTGGTGCTGCTGCTATGCTGCGGGTGTTGTTGTTTTGGTGCCAATATTGGGGTTTAAAAGTTAGTTAGGTAGGTTCTAGATATTTCCTAGATATTCCTTCTCATAAGATGGTTGGTTATGTGTCTTGATTCATTGTATTAGTTGGCTTATCTTGCCTATAAGTAGTGTTCAGCTGTAATTCAGATTTATCCAATGAAAATTACCAATCTCTTTGAGATTACTCTCTCTTTCTCATCTAACTCTTTCTCTATTTTCTCATCCCCTTCACTTCTTTCTCATCCCATACTCTCTTATCCATAGCTTACATTTGTGAATCAATCACAAACGTAACACAGAGAGAGCATTGTTTGATCTTGCTTCATAAGTTCAATGACTACTTTTCTTGGGCCCATCACGAGATGCTTGGTCTTGATGGAAAAGGTGGTTGAGCATACGCTTTCCATCAAGCCAAGCTCAAGGCCCATCATTCAGGCCTAGAGGAGGATGTCCCAACAAGTAATTGATTTTGTCGAAGAGGAATTCTAAAGACTCTTAAAGGCCAAACATATCAAGACTACCAGGTATGTTGAATGGTCGGGGTATGTTGAATGGTCGGCAAACATTATTCCTTTCATTAAAAAAAAAGGGTAAAATCAGAATCTGTATTGATTTCAGAGATCTGATTGCAGCACCCAAAGAGATGAATACCTAATGCCAATTGTTGATGTGTTCATTGATTCAATGTCAAGGCATGAGGCCTTATCCTTTATAGATGCCTATTATGGGTACTACCAAGTTATGATATTTTAGCGCATACCCACAAAACAACATTGAGGCGTCCTAGGTCAATGGGGACCTTTAAGTGTGTGGCTATGCCATTCGGCTTGAAAAATGCTAGTGCTACCTACCAGACAACAATGAACATAATCTTTCTTGACCTCATTAGCAGCACCACGGATGTCGATGTGGACAACATCATTTTCAAATCAAAGTCACAAGTCAAGTACTTAGAGGACTTGAGGGGGGCGTTCCATAGAATGAAGAGTCATAACCTCAAGATTAATCCATTAAACTGTGCCTTTAGTGTGCATGCTGGAACCTTTCTTAGTTTTCTGGTACACCAAGGGGGTATCAAGGAGGATGTGAACAAAACTAAGGCCATTCAATAGGCCAAATCGCCTTCAAGCAAAAATGAGCTTCAACGATTCTTGTGGCAGGTTAACTTCGTGAGACATTTTGTTTTAAATGTCATGGGAAAAACTAAATTCTTCTCTCCACTGTTGAGACTCAAGTCCAAAAAGGACTTCAAGTGGGAAGAGCCACATCAACCAGCTTTCATGGCCATCAAGGAATACTTGATCGGGCTGCCAGTGCTGATTCCACCAAAGCAGAGCAAACCTTTAAGATTTATGTATCTACTTTTAATGAATCTATTGGTTGTTTGGTTGTGCAAGACAATGAGTTGGGGTTTGAAAAAGATGTGTTCTACCTTAGCCATTACTTAAACGAATGTGAAATAAAACATTCCTCTATTGAGAAATTGTGTATATCTTTTTTATACGCACCTATGAAATTGAGACATTACTTCATAGCATTTACCATGTACGTGGTTGCTCAGACAAATGTCCTCAAATAAATGCTAGATAGATCTTTGATGAGGCGAATAATAAAGACGTGGAGCATTGCTCTACTTCAGTTTGAGTTGGTCTACGTGTCAAAAAAGTTATTCAAGGGCCAAGCCTTAGTAGACCTTTTAGTTGACCATTTAAACATTCACACAGGCTTGGAGTACTAGCTAATTCAGCACCTAATGGTAGAAATGGTCCATTGGAAGTTATATTTTGGTGGATCAAGGACCAATTCAAGTATCAGAGTTGGAATCGTGATTGAGTCCCCTGCTAGGACCATCACCAAATTAGCTGTTACCTGAGTTGACAAATGCCACAACAATATGGCAGAGTATGAGGCATTAATCATAGGCTTAAAGACACTCTTGGAGATGCAAGTCCCTAATGCCATCATTAAAGGGGATTCTCAATTGGTCACTTGCTAAGTAAAAGGGGAATTTCATTGTTTAAGTGAGACCTCTAACAAATAATTTTTAGTGGCACAAAAAACTACTGAGCAAGTTTGATGGTGTGTAGTTTGAACATATACCAAAAGACAAAAATGAAGCAGCCAATGACTTTGCTTGGCTAGCTTTAAGGTACAAGTTGCCTAGGACTTGGTGTGAAGAAACCTTGGTCATCAAGACTAAAGTTTTAGACATTGACATTGAATTCATTGAGTCTTTTAGTTTTGAGCGCAAAGTCATACTAAGTGAATACTTGGATTGCTTTGAAACACATCAAACTCTCACAAGTCAATGGAGGACTAGAGGAAGGCTTTAATGGATTACTTCAAGAGGCCTCAAGAAAGTATTAAAGATAAAAAGATGAAAACGAGAGCTCATAGATTCCATTTAATTGATGAATTTAGAGAGTTAAACAGAAGGGATCTAGCGGAATGCTTCTCAACTGCCTTGCCTTGGACAAAGCAATTCTAGTAATGGTTGGAGCCCATGAGGATATATGCGGATCCCATTTATCTTGCAAAATAATGCATTGGCTGATTAGACGTTATGGATAATATTGGCCATCAATGATAGATGATTGAGTACGCCAAAGGGTGTAGAGCATGCCTGAGACGTGGTCATGTGCCTGTTAGGAATGGTGTCGTAAAAATCCAAATTTATCCCGTAAATGTTACTTTATTAATGAATAAAATTAAAGTTCAAGTCATTTTATTTGATAAATTTGTGTAAGTGAGCATATATACTACATGTGATTATCGTTTTGGTAACATCCATGAGATGGGTGTAGTCTTCAAACTACAATTTATATGTTTGTTCGAAGTGTATTATGAGATTAACCCACAGATTGACTTGGAATAAATGGTATGGATTGTTGTTTGAAAAACTCGTATTTAAAGAAAAGTTTGGACCACTTGTATGCTAATACTATAATGTGACATTTAAGATGACTTGTATTGATGATGTGAATGGTGATCCAAAAGTGTTATGTTGGTGTGTTTAATAAGATTGACACACTAAGTTTGACCATGTGAGTTGCTTGTTTCTAAACTACTATTCGAGAGGAGTAATTGATGCTCTATTATTTGAACGATGACTCTAAATCCAGAGCGTAAGGTCTAAACAAATGACTGAATTCCCACATACACTGGGTAGTGGCGTGAATTGTGACAAGGATTTGGTATTTAATACGAAATCTACAGTCGCTTATGAGATATAGATGTCCCCTTAGTTGATTCGCAAGTATTTGAATAGTTCGGAATCTTTGGCCAAAGTGCTCCATGTGTTTGACATTTGGAATTTATACGATGAATATGTTCAAGTATAAATAAATTATTCAGTGAAGGCCGAGTCGGTAATTAATGGAGAAGCTACAAGAAGAATAATGGTAGTAGTTATGTTTACTCATTGTTATGGACATCAAGTGGAGGGTTGTTGCTATTAATATAGTCTATTTGGAAAATATCGAATTAATGATTTAAGTGTAGAGTGCAGTGAGATTTATTTAGTGAAATTAAGTCGCACTAATGGTAATTAAATTTTTTCATGAGATGGCAATTAATTTAACCCATTTGGAGCTAGATTTAAATTGTCCCTGAGGTCCCTACACAAGCCTCTATATTTATTGCCATCGAAAAATATTATAGAATTCATGAGATGAATTATTTATTCATGTGATGAGTAAATTTAATTTTTCCAAACATAATTCATGAGATGAATAAAAATTGAAAATTATGAATTAAAATAATTTTAAAAATTAAAATTCATAAAGTAAATTTTGACATGTGGGAAACAACGCAAAAAAAGGGTGGAAAAATCGCATAGGGGTCAGCATCCGTGCCTGCGTGGGCTTGGTGGTCTTAGGAGAGGATCCGTGTCTTCGGGCGTGGACCAATCAGAACATGCCATGTGGCATAGTAGCAAAACTTAGGGGCAATCCACACCTCTGGGCGTGGACCAATCGCTGTGTGACACGTGTCATGCGGTTTGAAATAAAAAAGACCGCACTTTTTTGCCTTGTATTAAAACGCGTCATTTTGATTTGCTTTCGTACTAATTGTTACATTTAGATTTGAGGCTTTGAGTCGCACATCTATTTGTTTGTATTTTTTTGCTCCGATATACTACTATAAATAGAGGTACCAGATTCATAGTTTGGCATCCAATTAAATTGATGGTTTTACAAGTGTTGACTTTTGGAGACCTAACTAGAGAGAAAACATTTCGTAGAAATTTTTTTTTGATAGTTTAATATTTTTTGGAGCCTACTTTCCCGGTGGTTTGAGGTTATTGCATAGAAGAATTCTGGGTCTTGATTTTCTCGGCTTCCTGGAGCTCTTATTATTCCAGTTTTCTTATTTTAGAGCAATTCTAGGTATTCTTCTTTCCTTCTCTTTTAGTTTTTGCTTTTCTATTTATTCACATTTTTCTTATTACGCTAGTTATAGTTCATGTCGTTGTTATTAATATATTAGAGTAGTGGCTTGCAGATTTGAATTAGAAATTTAAATATGTAGATTTAAAATTAAGAATTTTAAATCAACCTTAGGCTTAAAAAAAAAAAAAAAATTTCAAACCCTTCCACTACGCTACGTTGACTTAATTAAGTTAGGCAAGATTTTTGAAATTCATCCCAACAATGCTGACGTGTGCTGTCGTCAGCAGCCGATGTTAGCTCGGACGTGGGACTGATGTTGGCAAATTTTTAATTTTTCAAAATTTTTTTTACGTATGGAAAAGTAGTACTGGTTTATATAATAATTAAAAATTACTTTTTTATTAATTAATTGAATTTTTAGAATGAAAATCTAAAGTAGATTATGAGATAATTTTAGATGTTAGTGAATATTGATTTAAATTAAAAAATTAATTTTTATAATTTAATTTTAGAACGTGATTCTAGAATAGATTATGAGATAATTTAAGTTGTAAGATGGTACTATTTTAAAATAAAAATTAATCTTTTATTAATTAATTTAGTTTTAGAATAAGATTCTAAAGTAGATTATAAGATAATCTAAGTTGTAACTGCAAGTTAATAAAAAATTACTAGTTTATGAAAAATCAAGTGAGAGCAAGGTTCAATTATAGAAACCTCACGGTCTCTACTGCCAGTTAAGCAGTATAGTAGATTAATAGACCTCCCTACGAAGGATGTTGATTTTCAGGTTACAGGGTTAGACTTCTATTTAGATAAACCAAAGTGCAAAGAAGCGATGCGATCACACTATCGTGGTATATTACGTGCATTTGTATGGAGGTTTAGGTAATGGTTTACACTTGACTAGAGTGTATATATTAGCCTCCCCGAGGAGTTCTGTTGTGTTATGGGAGAGACTAAGAAAAAGCAGTGAGTTAATCATGTTTAGTAAGAGTTACAAAAACACATATGAATCGAGAATAATTCTCACCCAAACTAATTTCGTACGACCCTGCTACCAGGGAGTAAGGAGTGGTGTGTTTGGGTCATTATAGCATGCATGATAGTACAATTTTGTGGATATCTAACTAGTTATGTTTGCTAAATTACAAGAATAGATAGAAATGCATTATAAATGACTCTTATTAGATAGTTACACAAATATTTGCATTTATAGTGTTTTAAAATGGCTATGGCTGGTGAACTTCACTCGATTCTAATGCATAATATACTTACTGGACCATATTACTTTGCTTGGAAAAATAAGTTGGACTTAGTTATTACTAGCAAAGGACCTATTGGGAAGAATGGAAAGGGCAAGGTTGCGAATGTAGCAACCAAGTCCTAAAGAAGCCAACAAAAAACAAAGTATTTCTTTTGTGGGAAAACTGGCCACCGGAAGAAGAATTGCACTAAATACTTAGCTGCTCTTTGTACAAAGACTGTTAAGCCCTCTTGTGAAGATATATTGATATCTCACTTAGTTGAGTCATGCGCAGTTGAGAAAATCCATCAGGTTCCTGGTGTGTGGACTCAAATTCAACTGAACATGTCTGTAATATATTATAGGGGCTTAGGCTAACCAGGAAGCTGCGTTGTAGGGAGTTATACCTGACGGTTCGAGACGGTACAAGAGTAGCGGTCTTATGAGTAGGAGATGTTAAATTAGTATTTAGTGGTAGAGTTTTGATTTTAAAGGATTGTTTATTCGTACCAATATTGCATAGGAATTTGATTTCTGTGTGTCGTTTAATGGATAATTGTTATTCAGTTAATTTTGGTTGTGAACCTATTATTACAAGAAACAAATTGTTTATTTGCAAAAGTACATGCATAAATAGTTTATTTATGTTATTGCCTGACCAAGACTCTGATATATGTAACACAAGCTCACTTGTTCAATCTCCTAAGAGAAAAAAACCTAAGAGCAATAATGCCTACCTATGGCACCAACGTTTAGGTCACATTAATTAGAACATGATACAAAGTCTAGTAAAAGATGGACTGATATAGTTTTTGGACTTGAACTCGTTACCAGTCTGCAAATCCTGCATAGAACGAAAGATGACCAAATCTAGTAAAGGTAATAGGGTTGGTGACTTACTTGAACTGGTTCATAATGATGTATGTGGACCAATGAATTTTCTAGTAAGAGGTGGGTATGAGTACTTCATCACTTTTATTGATGATTACTCAAGACATGGACATGTATATCTAATGAGACATAAGTCGGACTCTTTTGCAAAGGTTTAAAGAGTACAAAGCTGAATTTGAAAAGCAATTAGGTCAACAAGTTAAGTCACTTCGATCAGATCGAGGTGATGAATATCTGTCGGGTGAGTTTCTAGATTTCCTAACCACAAATGGGATAAGATCTTAGCTTTTTGCTCCGGGTACACCACTCTAGAATAGTGTTGCAGAAAGAAGGAATATAACACTGTTAGAGATGATAAGATCGAGGATGAGTCATGCTACTTTACCATCTCTTTTTGGGGTTATCCCAAAGGAACAAGGGTGGTCGTTTCTACCGTCCTTCTGATCAAAAGTTTTTTTTTTTTTTTTTAAATGCTAATGCAAAATGTTTAGAGGAGGATTTTTATAGTAGACTACAAAAGTAAAAGCAAAGTAGTGTTAGAGGAGTTAAAAGAAAATTACACTAGTTCTGAATAGCTAGACACAACTCGACATATAGTGGTTGCATTAGATCCACCCACTGATAGGGTTGAGAATGTTCCAAGTACATGAGAACTTAGGCGTAGTGAGAGGATTGTCAGTGCACCTGACAGGTTCATGGCAGGAGCTTTAATGGTCGATCGTGACAATGAATCTAATTCTCTCAGCTGCAAAGGGGCAATTGAAGACAATCATGCCGAACAATGGGTCTTAGCAATGAAGTCTTAGATAGGATCTATGTATTCTAATCCATTCTGGGATTTTGTAGAGGATCCTCTTGGCATAAAGCCCGCTGGATGTAAATGGGTTTACAAGAGGAAACGAGGAGTGGACGAGAAGGTAGAGACCTTCAAGGCAAAACTGGTTGCTATGGGTTTTATCTAAAAGAAAGGAATTCATTATGATAAGACCTTCTCACCATTAGCCATGCTAAAGTTCATAAGGATACTTTCATCCATTGCAGCTCATTATGAGATTTGGCAAATGGAAGTCAAAATGGCCTTTTTGATTTATCTTCTTGAAGAAGACATCATACGGTGCAACAAGATGGTTTCATTGGCAAAAATCAGGAGAATATGGTGCGCAAACTGAAGAAGTCCATATGTGGACTGAAGTAAGCATATACTCATGGAATATTAGATTCAATGAAGCAATTAAGTCTTATGGTTTTGAGCAATTAGTTGACGAACCATGCATGTATAAACGACATCAAGAGAAAGTAGTGACTTTATTTGTATTGTATGTCGACAATATACTACTCATTGGTATGATGTAGGGTGTTATCAACTGTGAAGATTTGATTGTTAAGTCAGTTCGATTATATGCTAATCTTTCAAAGTGACGAGCTGGTTCCAGTTGGCTATACTAATTCAGACTTCTAGTCAGATGGAGATGCTAGACGTTCAACGTCTGGGCATGTATTTACCCTTGGAGTGGGAGCCATTAATTGGACGAATGTCAAGCACTCTTGTGTTGCTGACTTCATCATAGAGGTTGAACATGTTGCAGCTTCAGAAGCTACAAAGAGGGCAGGTAGGTTCAGATAGAGTAATTGACTTCAGTAAGACTTTAATTCAGTGGACCTTTTGATCATGCATCAAAGGATGGGTATAACGTTTGAAATAATTTGGATTTAGGACAAGTGGGAGATTGTTAGGGATGGTGTCTAGAAAATCAAATTTTTCCCTATAAAAGTTATTTTATTAATGAATAAAATTGAAGTTTCAGCGTTTTTTTTTTGATAAATTGGTGTAAGTGAGCACATATATTGTATGCAATTTTCTTTTTCGTAACAACCATGAGATGGGTGTAGTCCACATACTACAATTTACAGATTTGTTTTAAGTGGTTTATGACATTAACCCACAAATAGAGGTGGAAAAAATGGTGTGGATTGTTGTTTAAAAAACTTATAGTCAAAGACAAGTTTGGACCACTTGTATGCTAGGACTATAACGTGAATTTAGATGACTTGTCTTGGTCATGTGGATGGTAACCCAAAAGTGTTACGTTGGTGTGTTTAATAAGATTGATACACTGAGTTGGTCCATCTGAATTGCTTGTTTCTAGACTACTATCAGAGATACGTAATTCACGTTGTACTGTTTGAATGATGACTCTCAATCCTGAGAGTATTATGGACTTGTGCAAGGAATGTTAGTTACTTTGGTGTACTATAAGTAAGGTTTAAAAAAATGACTTAATTTTCACGTCCACTGGGTAGTGGCGTGAAGTGTGACAAAGATTAGGTATTCAATATGCAATCTATAGTCTCTTATGAGATACAGATGTCCCCTTAGTTGATTCACAAGTATTTTAATAGTTCGAAATTTTTGGCCAAAGTATTCCAGGTGTTTGACATTTGAATTTATACTATGAATATGTTCAAGTATAAATAAATTATTCTGTGAACGAAGAGTCGATAAGTGATAAAGAAGCTGTTAGAAGAATAATAGTAGTAGTTATGTTTAATGTCTGTCATGGTCATTTAGTGGAGGGGTTGTTGTCATTAATACATTCTATTTGAAAAATATCAAATAAATGATTTAAGTCTATAGTGAAGTTAGATTTATTTAATAGAATTAAGTCTCATTAAATGGTAATTAAATTTCATCATGAGATGATAATTAATTTAACCCATTTGGAGCTAGATTTAAGTTATCCCTAAGGTGCCTACGAAAGCTTCGACATTTATTGCCATTGGAAAAATATTAAAGAATTCATGAGATAAGTAAATTTAATTTTTCCCAACATTATTAATAAGATGAATAAACATTAAACATTATAAAATTAAATAACTTTTAAAATTAAAATTATAACATAAATTTGTACATGTGAGAAACGAAGCAAAGAAAAGGTCAAAAAATCGCATAGGGGCCGCAATTTGCCCCTACGCGGATGGCCAACCTGCGCAGCACGTGTCGTACGCTGGGTAGTCATTACGGGAGATTCCGCGCCTTCGGGCGTGAATCAATCAGAGCATGCTACGTGGTACGCTTTGGTACAACTCGGTGGTGATCCGCTCCTTCAGGTGTAGACCAATTGATTCGTAAACATGTCGCGCGGTTCGAAATAAGAGACCACGCTTTTTTGCACATATTTGATTTGCTTTTGTATTAAACGCTGCGTTTAACGTTGAGGTTTTGCCTCCACTTCGATTTATTTGTATTTTTTCGCTCTGGTATACTTCTACAAATAGAGGTACCAGTTTAATAGTTTGGCATCCAATTAAATTAAAGGGTTTAGAAAGTTTTGACTTTCGTGGACTTAATTAGAGAGAAAAATTTTGCATTGAAAATTTTCTTTCTACAGTTTAACATTTTTCGGAGCCCACTCTTTGGGTGGTTTGAGGTCATTGTGTAGAAGATAGCTGCGTCTCGGTTTTCTCGGCATCCTGGAGTTCTTATTAGTCTTTTTTTTTTTAATATATATATTGGAGCAATTTCAGGTATTCTTCTTTCCTTTTCTTTTAGTATTTGCTTTTTTATTTATTTACAGTTCTCTTCTTATGCTAGTTATAATTCATGTCATTGTTATGAATGTATTAGAGTAGAGGCCTGCAGATTTAATTAGGAATTTTAAATCTACCTTAGGTTTAAAATTAAGAATTTTAAACCCTTCCGGTGCGTCAACTTAATTAAATTAGGGAAAACTTTTGAAATTTGTCCCAATAGTGCCAAGAGTGCCTACAACTGAGATGCATGCTATTGTCAAACTATGACCCTTTAAAGGTTAGGAAATGAACATCATAAGGGAGATTAACACCCCTTCTAGCAAGCAATACTCTTACTTTCTTGAGCCCACGTGTTACTTCACAAAATGGTGGAGACTACACCATATAGGGATAACAATTTGCAAGATGTGATTGATTTTATCAAAGAATACATCATATGTAGGTCTGTAAACCCAAAAACCATTACTGTGGACCAAGATAAGGTGTTCAATGGGACTGAGGATAAGGAGTTCACCAAGAGTTTCAACATAGAAATCTTGAACTCATTCGCCTATTATGCTCAAGCTATTAGCTAGGAAGAATCAAGAAATAAGATTTTGAAGGCCAATATTGTGAAAATGATTGAGAACAATCCTAAGAAGTGGTATGAACTGCTACTACATTGCCTTCGGGCTTATAAAATATCCAAATGTGATACAACTGGGACAACTCCCTTCCACTTAACATATATCCGTGATGCCATGCTCCCAATAAACGTCGTAGTTCAGTTTATTAAGCTAGCTCATCAAGGGAGGTTTTCTAACCTTAAGTATGAGTAGATTTGGTGGATGAGCTAACTAACTTAGACCAAGTTGGGCTTGATACCCTTCATGTTGGGATTGGTGTCCTAAAAATACAAATTTGTCCTGTAAATGTTATTTTATTAATGAACAAAATTGAAGTTCCAGTCATTTTCTTGTTAAATTTGTGATAGCGAGCATTTATACTGTATGTGATTTTCTTTTTAATAGCATCCATGAGATGGGTGTAGTTCTCAAAATACAATTTACAAGTTTGTTCTAAGTGATTTATGAGATTATCCCACATATAGACTTGGATGGTATGGATTGTTGTTTGAAACACTCATAGTAAAAGACAAGTTTGGACCATGATAAGTCTAATCTAGTATATAATTATTCAAATCAATTAGACTCATTTTCTAACCATTTTACATCAAATGTTCATCTCTTTTTCTCGCTTTTGCTCTTTTTTGCTCCTATTGTCATTTCCTTGAAAAAAACACTCATTTTATACTATTTCTTGCTAGGTTTTATCATCAACATCAACAAGTAAATGCAAGACACATCAAACAAAAGCAAAGAATGGGCTAAGCACATCAATTCCACATGGTAAAGTAAGGAAACAACAATATCATGTACAAGTTGTTGCAAATCTCAATTTTGGGCAGCTAAATGGACAAATCAAGTGCAAAAACTTCTTTAAAACATCATGAACACATCCAAATTGATGCGAAGGCTTAATTTGGGTGGCAAAATGGGGCAAAACATGAAGAAATCAGCAACTGGATGATGCTGAAGATGGGCTGCAATGGGCGGCTTTCTTAGCAAATGAGGATGAACTTGTGATATTTTTTTTATTTCATGACTTCCTATCCTCAAATACTACAAATAGGGATGTTTGGGAAGTCTTTTTTCATAAATTCATCCAGCAAAAACTCAATACAAGGTAGTAAAGAGCTTAGGAAACCCATATGGAAGGAAAGAAAAGTTTGGTCTATAATTTTTTATTTCAAGTTTTTTTCTATCCTTTTCTTCATTAAGTTCATGAATTTTTCTTAGTTTTGCTTTATATTATGTATACCAAGAGCTAATTTTGTCTTTCCAAGGCAACGATATAGCCTAATTTACAATATACTCTCTTTTCAAATTAAACGTATTCAAAGTTTGTTTATTACACTATTTGAGTGTTTAACATTGTTCTTCATGCATTTTAAATGCTTGTTCACAATGCAAAGCCTTTAATAACTCATAATGAGTTCAAGAGGAGATTTATGATGAATGCTAGAGATAGATTAACAAGATTTGTGTGGTAATAAGTGAAAATCATGGATCTTTAAAACTCTTTTCTAATTTAAATTCATGCAGGAGATTGGTAAGTTAATAGGTAAAAGAGCATGCTAAATTTTTCTCGAGAGAGAATATTTAGTGATTTAGGGTTTTTGACCATCACCCTGCAATAACAACTTGAATTTCTAGAATAGAAAGGCATATTGATGCAATTAGGTGAAATCAGATGCCTTGGATCTTATTAAATCATTAACATCATTAAAAATAAATACAACTTTCATTAAAATTAGCTCCCATTTTTGTTTTTTCTCACTTTGTTTTGTTTCATATCAAGAACTTCAAATTTTAGTCTTTCAAATAGTTCTGAAAGTACTAATTTCAGTACTCATTCAATAAATAGTCCTCGTGGGACGATACTCTACTCATTTTATATTACTTGATACAATTTAGAGCCCTTGCTAAGCATACACACCAAGCATTAGACCACTTGTATGCTAAGACTCTAACATGACACTTTAGATTACTTGTCTTGGTTATGTGGATGGTGATCCAAAAGTGTTATGTTAGTGTGTTTAATAAGATTGACATACTGAACTGGACCACGTGAAGTTGTTTTTTTCCCAGAATACTAGTAGGGATGAGTGATTCATGTTATACTGTTTGAACGATGACTGTACATCATGAGAGTATTATGGGCTTATGCATGGAGCGTTAGTTACTTTGGTGTACTATAAGTAATGTCTAAATAAATGACTGAATTCCCATGTACACTGCGGAGCGGCGTGAGGTGTGACAAGGATTAAGTATTCAATATGGAATCTACAGTCTCTTATGAGGTACAGATGTCCCCTTAGTTGATTCGCAAGCATTTGAAAATTTTGGAATCTTTGGCCAAAGTATTCCAAGTATTTGACATTTGGAATTATACTATGAATATGTTCAAGTATAAATGAATTATTCAGTGAACGGCAAGTCGGTAACGAATGGAGAAGGATAATGGTAGTAGTTATATTTATTCTTTGTCATAAACATCTAGTAGAGGGGTTGTTGTCATCAATACAGTCTATCTGGCAAATATCGAATAAATGGTTTAAGTCTAGAGTGCAATGGGATTTGTTTAGTGAAATTAAGACCCATTAAATGGCAATTAAATTATGTCATGAGATGGTAAATTTAAGCCATTTGGAGCTAGATTTAAATTGTCTCTGAGATCCTTGCACAAGCTTATGTAATTATTGCCGTTGCAAAATATTAAAGAATTCATGAGATGAGTAAATTTAATTTTTTCCAAATATTATTCATGTGATGAATAAAAATTAAAAATTATAAAATAACATAATTTTTAAAAATTATGTACATCAGATGACTTTTTACATGTCGAAAACAAAGCAAAAAAAGGGAAAATAAACCCACAGGATTACGATTTGCGTCAACACAGATCGAAAAACCAGCGCGCGACACTGGGGCCCAATCCGTGTGCACACGCGTGGGCCAATCGTGGCCCACCAAGTGGCACACGGTTCAAATTAAGAATACATTCTTTTTCAACAGAGGTCAAATGCCGCATTTTGATCGGATTTTGTTTAAAATGTTGCGTTTTGCTTGATTTTAGCGTGTCCTACATCGATTTATTTGTGTTTTTCCGCTTCGGTAAGGTTCGGCATTCAATTTCAAATTAAAAAACCTAAATGTTCCTAAAAGTCCTGACTTTCAGAGATCTAGTGGGAGAAAAAAAAATTTTCTCTTGAAAATTTTCTTTGCTCAAGTTTAATAAATTTCGGAGCCCACTCTCCAAGCGGTTCGAGGTTATTGCGTGGAAGGCAGCTGGGTCTCGGTGTTCCCTTGGTTTTCTCGAGCTTCTTGGAGTAATTTATTATCTTTCTGGTATTCTTATTTTGGAGCAATTGCAGGTATGTTCTTATTTCCTTTTTTCATTTAAGTTATCGCTTTTCTATTTATTTACAAGTCTTTTATTATACTAGTTATAATTCATGTAACTGTTATGAAGGTATTAGAATAGAGGCCTATACATTTAAATTAGGAATTCAAATCTATAGATTTAAAATTAGGAATTTTAAATCTACCTTCTGCTGCGTTGAATTCTATAAATTAGGAAAAAAATTTGAAATTCATCCCAACAATCTATATCAGAGTCAACCTCTGATTAGATTCATTATATACATATATAGGCATAATAAGATCAAAATAAATAGACCACCGATTTTAATAATATAGTGATTCATTAAGAAGAAAATTTAATTAAAGTAACGATTTAAATTGTTTAAATAGTTAATGAATTCATAGTTAATTAGATTGTATAAATTATCGGTTTAAATTGTTTAGATCGATAATAATTTTTGAGTTAATTTTGAGTAGTCACATTCATATTTTCACTTATGTTGCTCGTATATGAGATTGTGCGTTCTTAATCATGATTTACGAAAGTGGATAAAATTAATCTAATGACATTGGATTTAATTATTTTTTACGAAATTGGATAAAATTGATTTACTGAGATTAGATTCAATTATTTTTTAGGAAATCAAATAAAATTGATTTAAAGAAATTAGATTCAATTAATTTTTTAATTAATTTTTAGAATGAGGTTCTAAATTAGATTATGAGATAATCTAAGATGTAAGTCGGCATTATTGTGAATAAAAATTGATTTGTATTCATTAATTTAATTTTATAATGGGATTCTAAAGTAGATTATGAGATAATCTAAATTATAAAGTTCATATTGTTTTAAATAAAAATTAATTAAATACTTTTATTGATTGATTTTAGAATGAGATTTAAGGTAGATTATAAGATAATGTATGTTGTAAGACGATAGTGTTAAAAGAATCAATTAATTAATTTTGTTAATTTTTAGAATGAGATTTTAAAGGGGATTATGGGATAATCCAAGTTATAAATTCAAGTTAATTAAAAACCACTAATTCATAAATATCAAGTGGAAGCAATATCCAATTGTTGAAACCTTACAGTGTCCATTATTGGTCTAGCAGTAGAGTAGATCAATAGACCTCCCTGTGGAGGATATCCGTTTGAAGATTACAGGGTTAGACTTCTATTGGGACAAACCAAAGTGCAAAGAACCGATGCGCCCACGTTACCGTGGAGTATTACATGTATTTGTATAAAGGTTTAGGTAATGGTTTACACTTGACTAGCATGATGCATTAGCCTCCCCAAGGAGCTCTGTTGTGTTATGTCAGACACTAAGGTAAAGTGGTGAGTTAATCATGTTTAGTAAGAGTTACAAGAAAAATATGTTAGTTGAGATTAGTTCTCACCCTAACTAGCTTCGTGTAACCCCGCTGCCAGGGAGTAAGGAGTGGTGTGTTGAGGTCATCATTGCATGTGTGATCGTACAGTTTAGTGAATACCTAACTTATTGTGTATGCTAAAACAAAAGAATAGATGTAACTACATTATAGATGACTCTAATATGATAGTTACACAATTGTTTGCATTTATAGTGTTTTTGAAATGACTGCGAATGGTGCACTTCATTAAATTCTGAAAGACAATGTTTTAATAGGACCAAATTACTTCACTCAGAAAATGAACTTGGACATAGTGTTAATACATGAGGGTCATAAGTTTGTTCTCACTGATGCTCGACCTACAAGGCATGCTAATAATTCTGCAACTGCTGTTAAAGAGCGTTATGAACACCAGAATAAGGCTAATGAGTTAGCCAGGTGCTACATTTTTGCATCATTGACAAATTTCCTCAAGCATCATATGCTTGAGATGGAAATAGCAGCTAAGATGATCAAACATTTAAAGGAAATGTTTGGTGGTCAAGATAGAGCAGCTAGCAAAGAGTTGATGAGGAAGCCCTTAAACATGAGGATGTTAGAAGGGTCGCTAGTTTCGGAGCACGTCATGAAAATGATGGCGTGCTTATCTGAGTTGGAGATTCTCGATGCGAAGATTGATAGTTAATCTCAGCAAGTCATCATCCTCAGCTATCTGTTTTGCTCTTTTAATTAGTTCAGGCTTAATTACATGATGAATAATAAGGGATTATTCATTACCTAAGCTAATGCAGGAACTGCAGGCAGCAGAGGGTGTTATTCGAGCCAAGGGGAGTGTCCACTTGGCTCAGGCATCAAGGGATAGTGGGAGCAAGCAAAACAAGAGACAAACTAGAAAGAATGGTAAGGGCAAGGTTGCTAGTGTAGTGACTAAGTCTAACAAGGAGTCAGTGAAAGGAAAGTGTTTCTTTTGCGAAAAGGTGGGCCACCGGAAGAGGAACTGCACAAAGTACGTAGCTACTCTTCCTGCGAAGACTGCTAAGCCATCTAGCGAAGGTATGATGATATCTCACTTAGTTGAGTAATGAGTAGTTAAGAGTCCACCAGGTTCCTAGTGTGTGGACTAAGGTTTAATTGACCATGTTTGTAATATGTTATAGGGGCTCAAGCTAACCAAGAGGCTGCATGATGAGAGTTGTATCTAACGGTTGAAGACGATACAAGAGTAGCAGTTGTAGAAGTAGGAGATGTCTGCGTAGACATTAGTGTTAGAGTTTTTATTTTCAAAGGATTGTTTATTTGTACCTGTATTGCGCAAGAATTTGATTTATTTGTTCTGTTTAATAGATAATTGTTATTTAGTTGATTTTGGTTGTGAACCTTTTATTACAAGAAATAAATTGTTCATTTCCAAAGTGCATTTGTAAATGGTTTGTTCATGTTTTTTCCAATAAAAACTCTAGTATTTGCCTAAATGAATCTAACACAAGCTCACTTGTTCAATCTCCTGAAAGAAAATACCCTGAAAGGGGTAATGCCTACACATGGCACCAACTTTTGGGTCACATTAATTCGAATAGGATCCAAAGACCGGTGAAAGATGGACTAATAGTGACTTTGGACTTGAAGTTACCAGTAAGGGAATCTTGCATAGAAGGAAAGATGACCGAGTCTGCCTTTAAGAGTAAAGGTAACTGGGTTGGTGACTTGCTTGAGTTGGCTTATAGAGATGTATGTGGACCAATGAATGTTCAGGCAAGAGGTTGGTCTGAATACTTCATCACATTGATTGATGATTACTCAAGGAATGAATATGTTTACCTAGAGAGACATAAGTCAAACTCTTTTGAAAAGTTCAAAGAGTACAAAGCTAAAGTTGAAAAGCAATTATGTAAACAAGTTAAGTCATTTCAATTAAATTGAGGTGGAGAATATCTTTCGGGTGAGTTTCTGGATTTTCTAACTTCAAATGGGATAAGATCTCAACTTTTTGCTTCGGGCACCCTGTAGTTGAATGGTGTTGCAAAGAAGGAATAGGACATTGTTAAAGATGGTAAGGTCCATGACGAGTCATGCTACCTTGCCAATTGCTTTTTGGGGTTGTCCCAAATGAACAAGGGTGGTCTTTTCCATTGTCCTTCTAATCAAAAGTTTTTTTTCCCCTGTAAATGTAATTACGAAATTTTTTATTGGAGGATTTTGTAATAGAATATAAAAGCAAAAGTAGAGTAGTGTTAGAGGAGCATATGGTATGCAAGCTGAAGAAGTCATATATGGAGTAAAAGTAAGCATCACGCTAATGGAATATTAGACTCAATGAAGCGATTAAGTCTTATGGTTTTGAGCAATTGGTTGACGAACCAAGCGTGTACAAGCAGCATCAAGAGAAAGTACTGACTTTCTTAGTATTATATGTCGATAATACACCACTCATTGAGAATGATTTAGGGCGTTAATAGCTATAAAGATTTGGTTGTCAAGTCAGTTTGAGTAGCTTCCAGTTGGCTATACTGATTCAGACTTCTAGTCAGATAGAAATGCCTGACGTTCGACTTTTTGGCATTTAGTATTGTGTTGCTAACTTCACCATAGAGGCTAAATACATTGTAGCTTCAAAAGTTGTAAAGGGGACATGTTGGTTCAGATAGGGTAATTGACTTCACTAAGACTTTAACGTAGTAGACCTTTTATAAAAGGGCTGGGTAGAAAGTGTATAGTAGTTTGGATTTACCAAAAGTGCGAGATTGTTAGGATTTGTGTCCTAAAAATCAAAATTTTCCTAGTAAATGTTATTTCATTAATGAACAAAATTGAAGTTCTAGTCGTTTCTTGTTAAATTTGTGTAAGTGAGCATTTATACTGCTTCTAATTTCTTTTTAGTTACACCCATGAGATGGGTGTAGTCCTCAGACTACAACTTATATGTTTTTTCTAAGTGGTTTACGAGATTAACCTACAGACAGACTTCGAACAAATGTACAAATTGTTGTTCGAAAAACTCACAGTCAAAGATAAGTTTGGACCACTTATATGCTAAGGCTATAACGTGACACTTTAGATGACTTGTCTTAGTCATGTGGATGGTGATCCCAAAGTGTTATGTTAGTGTGTTTAATAAGATTGATACACTGAGTTGGAGCCTGTGAAGTTGCTTGTTTCCATACTACTATTAGAGATGAGTGATTCCAGTTGTACTTCTTGAATGACGATTCTAAATCCTAAGAGTATCCTAGACTTATGCATGGAGCATTAGTTACTTTGGCGTACACTAGGTATTGGCGTGAAGTATGACAAGGATCTAGTATTAAATACAAAATCTAGAATCTCTTATGAGGTACAGATGTCCCCTTAGTTGATTCACCAGTATTTGAATAGTTCGGAATCTTTTGCCAAAGTATTTCAAGTGTTTGACATTTGTAATTTATACTATGAATATGTTCTAGTATAAATAAATTATTCAGTAAAGGGTGAGTCGGGAACTAATGAAGAAGCTATGAGAAGGTTAATGGTAGTAGTTATATTTATTCTTTGTCATGGACATCTAGTGGAGGGGTCGTTATCATTGTTAGGAACAGTATCCTGAAATCCAGATTTATTCTGAATATATTATTTTAATTAATAAATAAAATTGAAGTTCCAGTCATTTCCTAGTTAAATTTGTGTATGTGAGCATTTATACTGCATGTGATTTTCTTTCGGGAGGCATCCATGAGATGGGTGTAGTCCTCATACTACAATTTACATGTTTGTTCTAAGTGGTTTACGAGACTAAGCCGCAGATAGACTTGGAACAATTGATATGAATTGTTGTTTGAAAGACTCGTAGTCGAAGACAAGTCTGGACCACTTGTATGTTAAGACTATAACGTGACACTTTCGATGGCTTGTCTTGGTCATGTGGATGGAGATCCAAAAGTGTTAGGTTAGTGTGTTTGACACACTGAGTTGAACCATGTGGGTTACTTATTTCTAGACTGCTTTCGGAGATGAGTGATTCACATTGTACTGTTTGAACGACGACTCTAAATCCTAAGGGTATTCTGGAGTTGTGCATGGAGCGTTAGTTACTTTGGTGTACTATAAGTAAGGACTAAAACGAATGACTGAAATCCCACGTACACTGGGTAGCGGCGTGAAGTGTGACAAGGATCAGGTATTCAATAGGGAATCTACTATCTCTTATGAGATACAGATGTCCCCTTAGTTGATTCGCAAATTTTTGAATGATTCGAAAACTTTGGCCAAAGTATTCCAAGTGTTTGACATTTGGAATTCATATTGTGAATATGTTCAAGTATAAATGAATTATTCAGTGAAGGGCGAGTCTGTAACTAATGGAGAAGCTGTGAGAAGGATAATGGTAGTAGTTATATGTTAACTTCTAGATTGAATCTTAAACTTAACCTAAGAACAATAGAATTTGAGATGAGAAAGAATTGAAAAGAGGTGAGAAGATAAGAAATTAATCACAAGGATTAGCTATATTTCATTGGATGATCAAACCTTACATCAATCTATCTCTTTATAGGAACTAAACACACGGCTCATGCCTCTACTACAATTCAGCATATTTCCCGCCAAAACCAACTACCCGGCTAACTAACTTTGGCGCCAAAAGGCAATTCAAATGTTAACGAGACAATTACAACTTATTACATAAGAAAGATAATTGGAAACATAACAATCCCCTCCCCTTAAAAACATTCTTGTCCTCAAGAATGAAAAGAAGGAAATTGACTCAACAAAAATTGCTTCTCTTCCCATGTGGTGAATGATTTCTCCAAATTGCTCCAGCAGACGCGAAATTTCTGGTCTCTGGCTGCTGTTCCTTGCACCTGCTCGATCACTGCAGCTGGTTGTAAGATCAACGAACCATTGGAACCTACTTCAGGAGGTCGGGAAGAAGGATTATAGCCCTTTTGAACCTAATTTTTTAGAAGTGAAACATGAAAAACAGGGTGAATATAAGAGTCAAGAGGAAGCTCCAGCTTGTAAGCCACCTTGCCAATCTTCTCTAAAATCTTATAAGGTCCAAAGAATCGAGCACAAAGCTTGACATTACGCCTAACTACTGCTGTAGACTGTCGGTATGGTTGCAATTTCAGATATACCAGGTCCCCAACTTTAAAATTTCTGTCCACTCTCTTTCTGTCAGCGTACCATTTCATTCTTGCTTGTGATTAGCTGAGATTGAGCTTCAATTGTTGTAAGACCTCTTTTCTCTGCTGGATTATGTCAGCCACTGCCTCCATGTGTGTCCTAACACCTTGTAACCCAAAGGATGATGGAGAATCATATCCAAACAAAGCCTTGAAGGATGTTGTACCTTAGGAACTGTGGAAATGGGTATTGTACCAGAATTCTCCCAATGAGAGCCATCTTCCCCACACCTTTGGGTGATTAAACACCATACTCCTTAGATATTGTTTGATGCATTGATTAACCCTCTCCGTTTGTCCATCGGTTTGAGGGTGATAAGCTGAACTGAGGGCCAAGGTCGTTCCGAAAAGTCCAAACAACTCCTTCCAAAATCGGCTTGTGAAAATCTTGTCTCTATCAGATATTATGGTCTGTGGCAGCCCATGTAACTTGTAGATGTTGTCCAAGAACACACGAGCTAATTTCTCTGCAGTGACAGGTCGGGCTAAGGCAAAGAAATGACCAGATTTGGTGAAACGATCAACAACTACCCAAATTACTTCTTTCCCTTCTGATCTGGGCAAGCCTTCGATGAAATCCATGCTTATGTGTTGCCAAACCCCTTCAGGGACAGGCAAGGGTTGAAGCAAACCTTGGTATCTATGATCACCAAGTTTGGTTTGTTGACAGACCTCACAACTTTGCACAAAGTTAGCCACTTCCTTCTTCAAGCCAGGCCAACTAAAATGAAGTTTTAACCTTTGATATGTCCCCTCAATGCCTGAGTGTCCTCCCCATGAAGAATCATGAGCAGCACTGATGACTTGTTGTCTTAGATCAGTAGATTGGCCAACGTACAGCTTCCCTTGAACTCTGATCACACCTCGGGTTACAGAAATGCCTGTTTCAGCAGCCAGATTGCTCGCCTTGCCAATGCTTGCTGCAGCAATGCATTCTTGTGCAAAGGTGTCATTCTCATAGGATTGGTGTATCTCTTCCATCCAAGCAGGAGAAATCACAGAAATGGCTCCAAGGGATCCTTGCTCATGGTCTTCAAACTTGCGTGACAGTGCATCTACTGCATAGTTTTCTCTGCCTTTTCTGTACTCGATGCTATAATTCAGCCCCAACATCTTCATTAGCCCCTTTCTCTGGATCCTTGTGACAATTTTCTGCTCCAACAAGTGTTTAAGACTTTGATGATCAATCTTAATGATGAAATGGTGCCCATCCAAGTAGTGCCTCCACCTATCAACTGCAAGCAAGATTGCAAGGTACTCTTTCTCGTATGTGGAAAGAGCTTGATGTTTTGCACTCAAGGCTTGGCTGAGGTAAGCTATAGGCCTCCCTTCCTGAGACAACACTGCCCCAATACCACTTCCACTTGCGTCAGTCTCCAGAGTGAAGCTTGAGGAGAAGTCTGGCATAGCAAGAACTGGGGCTCTGCACATTGCTGTTTTGAGAGCATCGAAGGCCTTTTGAGCATTTTCTGACCATCTGAAGGCATCCTTCTTGAGAAAATCAGTTAGGGGCTTGGCTATGGACCCATAGTGAGCTACAAACTTGCGGTAGTAGCCAGTTAAACCCAGAAATCCCCTTAATTGTTTCAAGGTGACCGGAACAGCCCAATCCCTCATGGCTTGTACTTTTGATGGATCTGTGGCAAAACCCTCAAAGGAGATCACATGACACAAATATTCCAAATGTGTTTGAGCAAAAGAACACTTGCTCAACTTAGCATATAGCTTGTGTTCACACATGACCAGAAAAACCTCCTTCAAATGTCCCAAATGCTCTTCAATTGATGTACTATAGATGAGGATGTCGTCAAAGAAAACTAAAACAAATTTTCTAAGAAATTGTTTGAAGACATCATTCATGAGAGCCTGGAATGTTACTGGAGCGTTGGTCAAGCCAAATGGCATGACTACAAATTCGAAGTGACCATGGTGTGTCACGAAAAAAGTCTTGTACACATCATGCTCTCCTACTCTGATCTGGTGATATCCTTGGCGAAGATCCAACTTGGAAAAGACTCGAGCTCCATTTAACTCATCCAACAAATCATCTATAACTGGTATAGGAAACTTATCCTTTATCGTCATAGAGTTGAGTTGCCTATAATCAATACACATGCGTGCTGAACCATCCTTCTTCTTGACAAGAATAACCGGGGAGGCAAAAGGGCTATGGCTGGCTCGAATGAAGTTTGTCTTAAGCAACTCCTCTACCTGCTTTTGAATTTCTGTCTTTTGAGCATGTGGGTATCTATAAGGCCTTATTTTCACTGGTGCAGTACCCTCTTTGAGAGGTATTTCATGATCCAAACTCCTCTTGGGAGGCAAGGACCTAGGCACTTCAAAGACATCACTGAATTCTGTAACCAGCAGCTGCACTTTCGGTTTTGTTATGCTGATCATTTCAGATGAAGATATGGCAAATAATTGGCCTACCCATTGGTAAGCACAGCTTTGAAGACCCTTCTTCATCTTACTTCCTGTAATTACTTGAATTTGAGCCTGTTCCGCTATGCCTTGTAGTGTAACCTTCAAGCCATGAACTTCAAATGAGACTGTGAGATTGGCATAATCAAACAATACTGGACTGAAAGTTCTCATCCAATCCACCCCAAGCACCATGTCACACCCTCCCAAAGGCAAGATTCTGAAATCATATAGGAACTTACGGTCTTGCATCAGCCAGAAAAACCCCTTGCATTTGTTCTTAGTCATGACAGTTTTGCCATCAACCACTGTCATAGCGAGAGGATGAGCTTGTATCACTTCATGGCCCACGTTCTTGACAACCTTGGGATCAATGAAGCTATGAGTGCTTCCACTATCAATGAGGATGATAATGGATCTTTTTCCAGCCTTTCCCTTGATTCGGATTGTGCTATGAGCTCCATTACCGGTAAGAGCTTTTACTGAAATTTCCACTGCAGTTTCATCTGGATCCTCCTCAATCTCCTTATCAGAATTAGTGCTATCATCCTCAGTGTCTTCTTCTTCTAAAAGTTCCCCAACCTTAGTACCTTTAGCCGACATGAGGTACTTGGGAAGCTGCTGCTGATGATTTTCTGTTCTGTTGGGCCTGAATCTTCCCTGCTGCAGATGGGAGCTGCTGCTTCTAGGCTTGGATACATCATTAGATGTCAATCCAGTGGCTTCATACAGTTTAGCTTTAGCAAAAGCCATGGATAAATCAATGGGATCTACGGCCTTCACCAAGTTTTTTAGCTTAGGCTTCAGCCCACAAATGAAAGCAGCTACAAAATAGGATTCAGAGGCCTCAATTTCATTCACAATGCTAGCCCGTAGATTTTCAAATCTAGTCATGTAGTCCGTCACAGTCGTTTCTTGTCTAACTTTGTTGAATTTGTCCACTATATCACTATCATCTTCATCACTATAACGTGCACACAAGGCTCTTGCAAATTCACTCCATGTAATGAAAGGTCTACTTCTTAACAAGCTATAGAACCATAACTCGTGATCCCCTAGCAAGTATACAGCAGCTATCTGTACCTTTTCAGATTCTTCAATGTGATAAAAATGGAAGTATCGTTCACACCTCCTTAGCCATGAGTGAGGTTGTTTTCCTTCAAATGCATCAATCTGAACTTGCGGCTGCCTGTGATTCTGGCTTCTGGAGTTAGAAGATTCCTCATTACTCCATGATCGCTGCTGCATCACATGATCTGGAGGTCTGTCCAGTTCAGTCACTCGTGGTCCAGTTCCAGCATTCCAGTTGGATGATCGAGGTAACGCTTGTTCATTGTTACCCTGTCTTCCATCCGGTGTCAATGCCCCTTGATTTGGCTCGACATTCCTCTCACCGCCATTGCTTGTACCTCTAAGATTGGGAAGGTTCTCCCTCTCCACATTGTGTGGCCTCAATTGTGGAGCTGTCTGAATCAAGCTGGCAAGTAATAAGGGATCAGGATTGGGCCTTCGATTCTCAGTAATTTTAACTTCCAGCTGCTGGATCTGTTGATCAATTCGCTGGCCGATTCTCTCCTTCTGATCCTGAGTTTGTCCAGAGACCTGATCTGTAATCCTGGCTTCCACTTGCTGTACTCGTTGCTCTACTCTTTCCTCTATCTGTTGCGGTAAAGATTTAATGACAGCTTGCTTGAATTGAACCAGCATTGATGCAAATTTGCTGTCCAATCTACTGTCCAATTGCTCGATTGTCTCCCACTCCGGACCAGATGCATCAGCCTCAGTTGCATTGGCTGATTTGGAGGCTGCTCGTGCTGCTGCTGATCTGGTGGTGACACCACCAATCACCGGATTGTCGTTTGATTCCATAAACTGTAATTTGAACGAGGCTCTGATACCAAATGTTAAGTTCTAGATTGAATCTTAAACTTAACCTAAGAACAATAGAATTTGAGATGAGAAAGAATTGAAAAGAGATGAGAAGATAAGAAATTAATCACAAGGATTAGCTATATTTCATTGGATGATCAAACCTTACATTAATCTAGCTCTTTATAGGAACTACACAAACGGCTCACACCTCTACTACAATTCAGCATATTTCCCGCCAAAACCAACTACCCGGCTAACTAACTTTGCCCCCAAAAGACAATTCAAATGTTAACAAGACAATTACAACTTATTACATGAGAAAGATAATTGGAAACATAACATTATATTTATCATTTGTCATGGACATCTAGTGGAGGGATTGTTGTCATCATTACAGTATATTAGGGAGATATCGAATAATAATTTAAGTCAGGAGTACAGTGAGATTTATTTAGTGGAATTAAGTCTTATTAAATGGTAATTAAATTAATATCATGAGATAATTTAATTTAACCCGTTTGGAGCTAGATTTAAATTGTCCCCGGAGTCCCTACGCAAGCCTCTGTATTTCATTGCCATTGGAAAAATATTAAAAAATTTATGAGATGAATTATTTATCCATACGATGGGTAAATCAATTTTGCCAAATATTATTCATGAGATGAATAAATATTAAAAATTATAAAATAAAATAATTTTTAAAAATTAAAATTCATAAGATGAATTTTTACATGTGTAAAACAAAAACAAAACAAAAACAAAAAAGAAAAAGAAACATCACGTTTTAACAGGCTGGATCTGTGTGCACCCGTAACAGCCAACCAGCGCGCGACACGTGTTACACGCTAGGCAACGGATGGCGATCCGTGCCTTAAGTCACGAACCAATCTCCGAGTGCCACGTGGCATGCGGTGACAGGGTTAAAACAAGCGTGCACTGTGCCTGAAACGCCGCGTTTTGCCTGTTGCTTAATCGATACGCTGCATTTTGCATTAAACTGACGAATCCTAATTCGATTTTAATTATATTTTTTTCACTCCGGATTATTTCTATAAATAGAGGGGCTTATTCCGAGGTTTGGTATTCGAGTCAAAATATTTCTTTAGGGTTTCTGAAATTGTTTTGGAGATCCAGTTTAATATTTTTCGGAGCCCACCCTCCGGGCAGTTCGAGGTTATTGCGTAGAAGGTCTTGGGGTCTCGATTTTGTAGACTATTATTGTCTTTCTTGTTTTCTTTTTATTGGAGCAATTCCAGGTATGTTTTTCTTTCCTTCTTCTTTTAGTTTCGGTTTTCTATTTATTTACAATATTCGTTATTATACCTATTTAAGTTTATCTATTGTTATAAATGTATTAGAGCAAAAGGCTTGTAAATCTCAATTAAGAATTTAGATCTGATGATTTAAATTATGATTTTAAGTCAGTAGATTTAAAATTAGGAATTTTAAATCAACCCTAGGTTTAGAGTTATGGATTCTAAACCTATTCCGCTGCGTAATCTTTAGGGAGAATTTTTGAAATTCATCCCAACAACCGGTATTAAAGCAAAGGGATTTATAGAGATAACCCTATTCCCGGGAACTCTCGCACGTGAGGTGTCACGAAGTGTGACTCTCCGACCGGGGGCTTAGGTAGAGAGAAGAGTCTCATACTT
The DNA here is from genome assembly GCA_018398585.1 of Simmondsia chinensis. NCBI lineage: Eukaryota > Viridiplantae > Streptophyta > Magnoliopsida > Caryophyllales > Simmondsiaceae > Simmondsia > Simmondsia chinensis. Next base: position 9,037,092 of record JAGTTD010000025.1, read on the forward strand.
TAAGTGCTCTAATAGGTGCCTATTATTGCGACCATAGTTGAGAACTGTGAACCCAATAGTCGGCATCAGAGTTTATTTTTGAACAAAATTTTTATGCTCTTCCAACCAATTGGTATCAGAGCCAGCCTCTGATTACATTCATAATATACATGGCTAGGTATAATAAGATCGAAATAAATAGATTTGCCATTTAATAAAATAGTGATTTTATTAAGAAGGAAAGTAAGTTTTAATTTGACGATTTGATTTAAATTGTTTAAATCAATAAAGAATTAACAGTTAATTCAGATTATTGTTTGTATTTGTGATTTAAATTGTTTGAATCATTAAAGTAATTGATTGTTAATTAGATTATTTTAAAGCATCGATTTAAATTGTTTAAATCGGTTAAAAGAGTTAATAGTTAACGAGGTTGTTTATGGTGACGATTTAAATTGTTTGAATCGTTAATGAATTAATCATTAATTCGTAACAACCCATAAATTTGCGATTGTATTGTTCGTATAATGAGAATGTACGTTTTCAGTCATAATTTATGAAATCGGACAAAACTGATCTAATGGGATTAGATTCAAATATTTTATAAATTACGGATAAAGTTGATCTAATGAGATTAGATTCAATTATCTTATACGAAATCGGATAAAATTGATTTAATAAGATTAAATTCAATTTATTTAAAAAAAAAAAAAAATTCTGATGCGTTATATCAGCGTCAGGCCGACGCTGACGCCAGCACTGACGTCAAGCTAACGTCAGCAACAGCAAATTTAAAAAAAAAACTTTTTTTTTTAATTTTGGGACGTAAAGACTTCAAGACTGATTTACATAATAATTAAGTTAATTGTTTTATTAACCAATTTCTTTTTAGAATGAGATTCTAATTTAAATTATGAGATAATTTAATTTGTAAGTTAGTGTATTTAAATAAAAGTTATTTGAAATTATTTTAGAATAAGCTTCTAAAATAGACTATAAAATAGTGTAAGTTAAACTTTATTTTTTTTTTTAAAATAAAAGTTAAATTTTTTAAATTAAATTTTAAAATAACATTCTAAACTAGACTATTGGATGGTCTAAGCTTGTTTAATTTTAGAATAGGATTCTAAAATAGACTATGGGATAGTCTAAGCACAAATCGCTAATGTTTTGAATAAAATTATTTTAATTTTGGAATTAAATTTTCAAAAGTAGATTATGCGATAATCTAAATTAAATATTGGTATTTTATTAATTAAAATTAATTAATTAATTAATTGGTTTTAGAATGAGATTTCTAATGCGAGATTATAAGATAATCTATGCTTGAAAACGATAGTGTTTTTGAATAAATTAATTAATTAATTTTGGGTTGATTTTAGAATGAGATTCTAAAGGGGATTATGTGATAATCCAGGTTGTAAATGCAAGTTAATTAAAAATCACTAGTTATAAAAGTCAAGTGGGCGAGTTTTCAATTGTTGTGACCTCACGGTCTCCATTACCGATCTAGCAGTATAGTAGATCAATAGACCTCCCTGCGGAGGATGTCGGTTTGCAGATCATAGGGATAGACTTCTTTAGGATAAACCAAAGTGTAAAGAAGCGATGCGACCACGCTGCCGTGGAGCATTTTGTGTATTTGTATGGAGGTTTAAGTAATGGTTTACACTTGACTAGCGTGATGCATTAGCCTCCCGGAGGAGCTCTGTTGTGTCATGTTAGAAACTAAGGTAAAGTAGCGAGTTAATCATGTTTAGTAAGAGTTACAAGAAAAACCGATTAATTGAGAATAGTTCTCACCTGAACTAGCTTCGTGCGACCCCGCTGCCGGGGAGTAAGGAGTGGTGTGTTTGGGTCATCATTGTATGCATGATAGTACAGTTCGGTAGATATCTGACTTATTGTGTATGCTAAATTGAAAGAATATATATATCACTGCATTATACATGACTCTTGTTAGACAATTACATATATGTTTGCATTTACAATATTTTATATGAATAGGGCTAGCGAGCTTTGCTTGTTTTCAAATACATAATGTACTCACTGAACCAAATTACTTTGCCTTGAAAATTAAGTTAGACTTAGTTATTACTCACAAGGGACCTACTAGAATGAAAGAAAAGGGCAAGGTTGTTATTGTAGCAACCAAGTCCATAAGGAAGTCAACAAAAGAAAAGTGTTTCTTTTGCAAGAAAAACTAGGCCACTGGAAAAGAAACTACACTAAGTACATGGCTACTGTTCCCACAAAGACTGCTAAGCCATCTGGTGAAGGTATGTTGATATCTCACTGATTTGAGTCTTGTGTAGTTGTGATTTCACCAGATTCCTGGTGTGTAGACTCAGGTTCAACTGACCATATTTGTAATATGTTACAGAAGCTCAAGCTAGCCTAAAAGCTATACGATGAGTGTTGTACCTGATGGTCAGGGATAGTACAATAATAGTGGCCTTAAGTGTAGGAGATGTTGGCTCAGACCTTAGTGATAGATTTTTATTTTAAAGGATTGATTATTTAAACCTTCTCTACACAGGAATTTGATTTCTATGTCTTGTTTTATGAGTAATTGTTATTCAATTAATTTTGATAATGGAGATTTTAATATGAGAAATAAATTGTTTATTTGCAAATGTACATGAATGAATTGTTTATGCATGTTATTTCCTTATCAAAACTATGGTAATTGTTTAAATGAATTTAACGTAGGTTCACTTGTTCAATCTTCTAAAAGAAAACACCCTGAATGTGATATTGCCTTCACATGGCACCAACGTTTAGGTCACACTAATTCGAACAGGATCCAAAGACTGGTAAAAGATGGACTGATAGAGGCTTTGGATTTGAGGTCATTACCAGTCTGTCTTTAAGAGTAAAGGCAACAAGGTTGGTGGCTTGCTTGAGCCGGTTCACATAGATGTCTGTGGACCAATAGGTGTTCAGGCAAGAGGTGGCATGAGTATTTAATCATGTTTAGTGATGATTACTCAAGGCATGTATATGTTTACCTAATTAAACATTAGTCGGGCTCTTTTGAAAGGTTCAAGAAGTACAAAGCTGAAGTTGAAAAGCAATTAGGTCAACAAGTTAAATCACTTCGATTAGATCGAGGTGGTGAATATTTTTCGGGTGAGTTTTTGGATTTTCAAACTGCAAAATGAGATGAGATCTCAGCTTTCTGCTCCGGTTACACCGCTGCAGAATGGTGTTACAAATAAAAAGAACAAGGACAGTTTTTTTTTTTTTTTTCCCTATAGTTTTGATTTAAAAGGTCTTTTGTAAATATAATGCAAAATACTTAGAGAAGGATTTTGCAAGTAAGCTACAAAATGAAAATAAAATAGTTTTAAAAGAAAATGACAATAATTCTGAACAGCTACACACAACTTAAGTCATAGTGGGAGCATTAGATGCGCCTACTAATTGGAACAAGAATGTTCCAAGTACACGAAAGCTTAGGTGTAGTGGGAGGATTGTCAAGACACCTGACAGGTTCATAGCGGGAGCCTTAGTGGATGACCGTGGCATTGAATCTGATCCTTTTAGCCACAATGAAGCAATAAAGTGTTGTAGTTTTGGGCAATCGGTTGCACAAATCATGCGTGTACAACCGACATTAAGAGAAAGTAGTGACTTTCTTGGTATTGTATGTCAACTATATACTACTCATTGAGAATGATGTAGGGGTGTCGTTAGCTGTAAAGACTTGGTTGTCATAACAGCTCAATATGAAAGACATAGGAAGCCAGCTCTACTCTTAGGATTAAGCTTCTGCAAGGTCGTAAGAGTGGGATGTTGGGTCTTCCTTTAGCCACTTATATTGACAAAATGTTGTCAAGGTATAGCATGGAGTCCCTCTCCTTTTTGAGTGGTGTTCTAGGACACCTCGATAGGAGGATTAATTGAGGAACATTCCATATGCTTTGGCAGTGGGAGCCTCATGTATGCCATGTTGTTCACGAGACTTGATGTTTGCCATGCTATAGGATAGTATGCAGGTGTTAGTCTAATTTGGGTTTAATGGATTAAGTGGCAGTGAAATATTTTCTCTAGTTCTTGAGAAGAACTAGGGATCCTATGTTGATCTTTCAAGGTGATGAGTTGGTTTCAGTTGATTATACTAATTTAAAACTTCCAGTCAGATTAATATGATAGATGTTCGACGTCTAAGTACGTCTTTAACCTTAGAGTGGGAGCCATTAGTGGGGGGAATGTCAAGCAGTATTGTATTGCTGACTTCACAATAGAGTAATTGTGCTCACTAAGGGTTAGGCTTAGTAGATTTTTGGTTCAAACTTAAAAGGGGTAAGTATGGACTTTGTCATAAATTGGATTTAGGACAAGTGGGAGATTGTTAGGAACAGTGTCCTAAAATCCAGATTTATTTTGGACATATTATTTTAATTAATAAATAAAATTGAAGTTCCAGCCGTTTCCTAGTTAAATTTGTGTATGTGAGCATTTATACTACATGTGATTTTCTTTCGGGAGGCATCCATGAGATGGGTGTAGTCCTCAGACTACAATTTACATGTTTGTTCTAAGTGGTTTATGAGACTAAGCCACAGATAGACTTGAAACAAATGATATGGATTGTTGTTTGAAAGACTCGTAGTCGAAGACAACTCTGGACCACTTGTATACTATAACGTGACACTTTTGATGGCTTGTCTTGGTCATGTGGATGGAGATCCAAAAGTGTTAGGTTAGTTTGTTTGACACACTGAGTTGGACCATGTGGGTTACTTATTTCTAGACTGCTATCGGAGATGAGAGATTCGCATTGTACTGTTTGAACGACGACTCTAAATCCTGAGGGTATTCTTGACTTGTGCATGGAGTGTTAGTTACTTTGGTGTACTATAAGTAAGGTCTAAAACGAATGACTGAAATCCCACGTGCACTGGGTAGCGGCGTGAAGTCTGACAAGGATCAGGTATTCAATAGGGAATCTACAGTCTCTTATGAGATACAGATGTCCCCTTAGTTGATTCGCAAATGTTTGAATGATTCGGAAACTTTGGCCAAAGTATTCCAAGTGTTTGACATTTGGAATTTATACTGTGAATATGTTCAAGTATAAATGAATTATTCAGTGAAGGGCGAGTCGGTAACTAATGGAGAAGCTGTGAGAAGGATAATGGTAGTAGTTATATTTATCATCTGTCATGGACATCTAGTGGAGGGATTGTTGTCATCATTACAGTATATTAGGGAGATATCGAATAAATAATTTAAGTCTGGAGTACAGTGAGATTTATTTAGTGGAATTAAGTCTTATTAAATAGTAATTAAATTAATATCATGAGATAATTTAATTTAACCCATTTGGAGCTAGATTTAAATTGTCCCCGAGGTCCCTACGTAAGCCTCTATATTTTATTGCCATTGTAAAAATATTAAAGAATTCATGAGATGAATTATTTATCCATACGATAGGTAAATTAATTTTGCCAAATATTATTCATGAGATGAATAAATATTAAAAATTATAAAATAAAATAATTTTTGAAAATTAAAATTCATATGATGAATTTTTACATGTGTAAAACAAAAACAAAAACAAAAAAAAAAGAGAAAAAGAAACATCACGTTTTAACAGGCTGGATCCGTGTGCACCCGTAACAGCCAACCAGCGCGCGACACGTGTTACACGCTAGGCAACGGATGGCGATCCGTGCCTTAAGTCACGAACCAATCTCCGAGTGCCACGTGGCACGCGGTGACAGGGTTAAAACAAGCATGCACTGTGCCTGAAACGCCGCGTTTTGCCTGTTGCTTAATCGATACGCTGCATTTTGTATTAAACTGACGATTCCTAATTCGATTTTAATTATATTTTTTTGCCTCCGGATTATCTCTATAAATAGAGGGGCTTATTCCGAGGTTTGGTATTCGAGTCAAAATATTTCTTTAGGGTTTCTGAAATTGTTTTGGAGATCCAGTTTAATATTTTTCGGAGCCCACCCTCCGGGCAGTTCGAGGTTATTGCGTAGAAGGTCTTGGGGTCTCGATTTTGAAGAATGTTATTGACTTTCTGGTTTTCTTTTTATTGGAGCAATCCAAGGTATGTTTTTCTTTCCTTCTTCTTTTAGTTTCAGTTTTCTATTTATTTACAATATTCGTTATTATACCTATTTAAGTTTATGTATTGTTATGAATGTATTAGAGTAAAAGGCTTGTAAATCTAAATTAAGAATTTAGATCTGATGATTTAAATTATGAATTTAAGTCAGTAGATTTAAAATTAAGAATTTTAAATCACCCCTAGGTTTAGAGTTATGAATTCTAAACCTATTCCGCTGCACAATCTTTAGGAAGAATTTTTGAAATTCATCCCAACGACCGGTATTAAAGCAAAGGGATTTATAGAGATAACCCTATTCCCAGGAACTCTCGCACGTGAGGTGTCACGAAGAGTGACTCTCCGACCGAGGGCTTAGGTAGAGAGAAGAGTCTCCTACTTTAAGTGCTCTAATAGGTGCCTATTATTGTGACCATAGTTGAGAACTGTAAACCCAATAGTTGGCATCAGAGTTTATTTTTCAACAAAATTTTATGCTCTTCCCAACAATCATCAATACAGTCTATTTGTGAAATATTAAATGAATGGTTTAAGTCTAAAGTGTTGTGGGATTTATTTAGTGGAACTATGCCCATCAAATGGTAATTAATTTATATCATGAGATTGTTAATTTAACCCATTTGGAGCTAGATTTAAATTGCCCATGAGGTCCCCTGCGCAGGCCTTTGTATTTAATGCCATTGGAAAAATATTAAAAAATTCATGAGATGAGTAAATTTAATTTTATCCAACTTTATTCATGAGATGAATAAATATTAAAAATTATGACACAAAATAATTTTAAAAAATTAAAATTTATTTGATGAATTTTCACATGTGAGCCAAAAAAAAAATTGTAAAATAAAAGCACAAGATCACGATCCGTGTCAACGCGAATGGACCAACCAGCTCGCAACACTGGGGTGTAATCCGTGTGCTTGTGCGTGGGCCAATTGTTGCCTACCAAGGGGCACATGGTTTAAAATAAAAATTAACACCTTTTCAGTTGAGGTTAAACGCTACGTTTTGATTATTTTTTTTAAAAATGTTATGTTTTGCTTGATTTCTGGATGTCCCACATCGATTTATTTGTATTTTATAGCTCCAGTAGCCTATTATACATAAAGGTACCCATTTTAAGGTTTGGAATTTAATTTAGAATTAAAAAATTAAAGGTTTATGAAAGTGTTAACTTTAGTGGGAGAATTTTTTTTCCTCAAGTTTAATTTTTTTGGAGCCCACTCTCTGGGCGGTTTAAGGTCATTGCGTAGAAGGCTGCTGGGTCTCGGTGTTCCCTTGGTTTTCTCGGGCTTCTTGGAATAATTTATTCTCTTTCTCGTACTCTTATTTTAGAGCAATTTTAGCTATGTTCTTCTTTCGTTCTTTCATTTAAGTTTTTGCCTTTCTATTTATTTACAAATTTCTTTTTATGCAAGTTATAATTCATGTAATTGTTATCAATGTATTATAGTAGGAGCCTATAGATTTAAATTAGGAATTTAAATCTATAAATTTAAAATTATGAATTTTGAAACAACCCTAGGTTTAAAATTAATAATTTTAAACACTTTCGCTATGTTAAATTCTATAAATTAGGAAAAATTTATGAAATCTGTCCCAACACATCACACCCTAGAAAAACAAAAGAAGAGGGTGGCCAAAGCCTACAACAAAAAGGTGAAACCTAGGTTCTCTGAGTTCAGGGATTTAGTATGGAAAGTAGTTCTACCCATTGGCCTAAAAGATCTTGTCTTTGGGAAATGTTCCACATACTAGGAAGGTCCATTTAGAATCATAATGGTATTTGGAGGCATTGCCTACTTACTCTATGGCTTCGTTTGTTTCGGGTAAAAACCATATTCTAGGAAGTGGTTTTCCTCTTTTCCTTTGTTTGGCGCGTCATTAGCTTACAAAATAGGTTTTCCCCTTTCAAAACGTGGGAATTCATGATTCTAAATGGCTCGAAAACCTTCGCAATTATTATCATGCAAATCGAGATTGAATCAAAATCAACCAAACTGCACTATAGGCATTTAACATCACAATATCGGACAAGAATTAGACTAAATAATTAAAAGCAGCTTCAATATTAATTTGTTATTGTTGCAACAGAATCAAGTTGAATTGCTATATAATATTATAGAAAGAAATTATCTAGGTAATATTTTAGCATTTATTACGTATGTACTATGATATTTTAGTAATATATAATGGTGTGTCCTGAAGTTTAAAAATTTTCTCATAAATCAGGTATCTCTTGCAAAAATTTAGTATATTTTAAATAAAAATAGCAATCTATATGTATCATATATCATAATACAATAATTTCTTTTGTCAAAAAATGCTAACATGACACATTTTTTGATAATATATAAGTAATTTTTGTTAGAATGTGGATAACCTTTTGGTAATATAATATTTGTACCATCAGTTTTTTGACAAAAATTAGGTGAATTTTAATAAAAATTTATCAAATTTTAACACAGTATATACACAAGTGATAAAATTTCTTATCTCATGACACCGCATTATATATATTAAAATGACAAAGTATTTAGATGATAAATAATCAAATTTTAGAATACTTAAGAAATAATTTTTCTAATTTATGTGGCTTTGATGGTTAACCTTTTATTTTTTTTACTTCATATATGTTATATTATTACTTACGTTGTCTTATAAAAAGATATAAAAAGATTGGTGAAAAATATATATTTTTTTAAAAAACATACAAGAACACATCACAATGGGGAATTGAGTTTTCCTTTAAAAGAAACAACAAAAAATCCCACTCGTAATTTATATTTCCTTGGAAAACCTTTTCTGAAGAAAAATCAATTCCTAGATTTTACTTTTCCGTCAAAATAATGGAAGCCTAAGGCCTAGATGGAAGAACTCACCCTGGGGCAATCAATGGAAGGTTCTTAAAGAAGTATATGCCATCAATGTGGGATTCTAGCAAGGAAGTCCTAAAGTTCAAATGTCTTGAGTTATGGGCTCAATTTCAATATCAATGTCTTGAGGATCAACTTCATAACCCTTAAGTTTGAAAAATAAAGAAAAAGAGAACCACATAACTAGGGGTTGTATTTGTCAAAAATGAGTATTTCATTAATGTTGTTAATAGGAGTACAAGGCTTACATACAAAATAATACAACGAAGTAACTTGTAGAGCCAAAACCTCTTTACGAAAAAAAATCAAAACAGTTGAGTCCTAATTCTCAATAAGGATTCCTCTATTGTAGACAACTGGCTGGTTGGTTCATTTAGTTATTAGTCTATGGAGAGTGCTGCTTCCTCAAGAGCTCGATTACTCCTTTGGGCCTCTATGGTAGCTTGCTCGAGCCTTCCAACCACTGAGCCTTGAGAGCTATGCTGTTGTCTGAGGGAAATAGTTCATCCCTGAGATGACTTGGTCACTCCTCCAAGCAATAAATCTCATCTTCCAGGCCTCTAATCTCATGCGCTTGTTGACTTTGGACCTTCTAGGCTGCTTGAATTTATTCAAACAAAAGCTGCGGTCACTTAGGCAAGCTAAATGCCCCCTAATGACTTCTTGTCAATGTTTTTTCTTCTGAAGAAGTGATGGGATCTCATGGTTCACTCTCATAAGAACGTCCTCCAGAGCCTCATGTTCTCTGGCAATGGCTGGAGCCATCTCAGGATCATCATTTAAACCATTCACGAGAGAAATTGCCGCTTGGATAGCCCTTTTATTCGGGGTTAAAATAAGGAGGTGATCAATTTCTCTTAGTCTTTAAAACCCTGGGGATACTTGGACCAGTTGCTGAAAGGCTAGTCTTCCACTTGACCCTGGCTTCTCTAAAGGGGATGACATTCCTCTTAAGATTGGGGGAGGAGTAGCCTCTTGGCAAGGTAGCCTCAAAGGGGGCAGCATTAAAAGAAGTTAGACAAGGTCCTAACTTTGGAAGACAACCAAATTTAAAGGGACTATTTTTACCTCTGAAACCTCAGTTGGAGGGATAGGAGGAACCACTATTGGCATTTCTGTGGCTCTTCAGCAACTAAGACACCTTCCCCGAGGGGAGAATAATACTTGTATGTTAGAACCAATTCTTGTTTTGACATCCAGAATTGGGAAGCTTGATGATGAGATCATACCTTCAAAGATCTCTACAATGGGGACTGAATCTCTCAGAAAGAGGTATGGAGTCTGCACAAGGCCCTGGCTTAGAGGAACTAAGACGGGAGCCTCTTTAGAGGGGTAGCTTATAATTGGCTCCATAGCTGATGTCTCCTCCTTCTTTAGTGCTTGAGCTCAACGATTTAGTAACCTAATAGAGCTCTGGTGCAATTTCATGAGGTGGAGAATCTAGTATCTCCATGACAACTAAGGTTAGCTCTTCCTGTGACTGTGCAAAGCCAAGTTAGGAGCAATTTTGACAAAAATGAATAAAACACCAAATAAGAAAAGCTAATAGCTCCGAATCAGGGAGTCTGGCTCTTCTCTACCTCATCAATTGTGAGATAGGTACTTCTTCATCTTCTTCTTCCTCTACTGCCTAAGTGGCCTCAACTGGGAGAGTTGGGGGAATATCGCTCTTCTTGCTCTTCTTTAAGCCTGCAACTTCAAGGGTCGATGGAGAAAGTCTCGGAGGAGATTACTCTTACAACATTTTTATGAAACTCTTAGTCTCAGCACTCTGGGGAGTTTCCTTGATAGATGCAGCTGCAAAAAAGAAGAACAAGGATTAGTCTTTGTTTAGGCCATCCAAGAAATAAAACTGAAGCATATTTCAGAGGTGGTTGTATCTCTGATCGTGCCATCTTTGTAGTCTGCCTAATGTTGATTATTTGATATCCTATCAAGCTAGAACCTGCAAGCTCAATGGAAGGTGAAAAATATTGCTTGGCGCCTCTGGCTTCCAGAGGTCCAATATGCTTGAATCCAAGCAATAAAACGAGGTGTGGCACACAAGGCGTACATACGAACAACAGGGTACCTATAAAGGTATTTGACTTACCTATTGAATTGATAGAGCTCTCTAAACCGAGGAAGTTGGATGGAGATCCTTCTGGCCCACCAGAGGTTTTTGGTCCATAGACTTGGAAAGGGAATGTCATATACCATTCCAAATTGCCTAGCAAACAACCGGGGCCTATAAATCTCTGCACCCGGATGAACTTGGTGATAGAAGAAGAGATCTTGAGGCCACAAGACTACCTACTAGGTGTGTGAGTTTATGTTTACAAAGATATAATGGTGATGGTCTAGTTTCTTGAACAAACTTGAACAAGGGTTCCTCTCTCTAAAAGGAATCAATTAAGTCCCTTTCCTACCTCGACGCAAAATTAGTCTCACAAGGCATTGGTCAAAAGACCATTCTAGGGGTAAAAGGACCTCATGATGAGTGTATTGCTCTCCATAAAAAGAGACCCTCTCACCTGTGGGAACACTGGGGCCTCTAGAGCAGAGCTCAGGAAAGTAGGCTAGGGCCCAAAGCTGGACCAACCACAAAGGGCCTCTTATATAGACACCATAGTTGTTACCTATGATATGCCTCAAGCATCCATACACTTGGGCCAAAAACAATGGTCCCAGGGCTAAGGGACTAGTGCTAAAGACCAAGCTGATAGCCATGGTCTTAAGGAATTTAAGAATCAATTTGGAGGCATAAAAAACACTTGTTTAACAAAAATAGGTAAAAGCAGGCCTCTTCTTCTCTAGACCCTTCCCCAAAGTTATATGCTCCTATGACAACCATCTTAACTAAGGACTTATAATTGCCAGGCAAGTTGGTAGCAAAGAAGGAAAAGGCAAAGGCTTCATCCTCTATGGAAACAAAGAAATGAAGATGCAACTCTTCTCCTCTTGGTGAAAGACCTATCGAGGCTGCTATGTCCTCCAGTGTGATACTAAGAAACCCCTCAGGGAGGACAAAAATGTCATAACAGATGTTCTAGCAGTAGGTAAGTGCCGTCACAATGGGGTTGTCGTACCTTGGAGCATTCGTGGAAAGCCTAATAGCCTTGTGGACGCAAAGGTTTCTCCATTTCTCTCCGTGGGTGACCTTTAATATATCTACCCACTCAGCATACCGCTTTGTTAGCAATGTCCATTCTTTGAAGGGTGCCGCTTCTTTGCAAACGTGTCTTCGTCTACAAGACTGACTTGGAGAGGCTTCACAAAGTCAAGGAGTTTCATCAGTGTACGAAAACATGCCCTAAAGATAGGGGACGTTGTGAGAAGGGTCAAAGATGGGTCCTAGGGCACATGGTGTGAAGGTTGATGAAGGATCATTCTTTGACAACCAAAAAAGATCCTCCTCAATTCTGTTGAAATCAATAGGGCTCTAAAGCACATCATAGACCATTGAAGTGTCTGACTAAATTAGACGTGTCAATTGTTCAACATGACTATTAGCCTAAGGAAGGGGAGTAGAGACGGTAAGAGAAAATTGTTCAACATGACTATTAGCCTAAGGAAGGGGAGTAGAGACGGTAAGAGAAATTTGGGCCATCATCAGTTGGCTCAAGAAGATGCAAAGGAATGAATAACATATTGAATCAAGAATCAGATATTCAAGAACACTAGAGAGCAAGTGTTTTCAAAGTGCTTGGTTACAGCAAATAGAGAGCACAGTGTAGAAAAGTGAAGATTTAAAGCCGGAACTGTCATACTCATAGACATGGGAGAAAGAAGAGCAAATGACAAACAATGTTTTCTCGATCTTCCTGTTGCCGTTGAGGGTCAAATTAGGCAGACTTTTACCTGTTATAAATTTAATTGACTGACGACTTGGGGGGGGGGGGGGGGTGCAATTGTTTACACCCTAATTTCGAGGGACCTATTCATTGAATGATCATTACAATGAGCAAACAAGACTACTTATACTGCAAGCTTATGCATATGGTGGTTGAAGAAAATATCTAACTAGCAAATATGTAGCTTACCTAACTACTCACTACCTACTTACTTGACTGACTAATTTTCCCTCAAATCTCTAATTCACCACTCTCAACCAAGACTAACTAACAATAGCTAATACATTCTAACACAGTTGACTTTAACTACTTGATTACTACTAATGACTTATTACTACTTTATCCTACATATACCAATCATGACAATGCACCCCCCTTTGAACATTCTTGCCCTAAGAATCTTAATCAAAAATTTGTGGCTCAATGACTTTAATTGTGGCCAAACTGCCTCGGGCCTGCACAGATTTCGACCAGTGTTGTCAAAATATCCAAGATAGCAAAACTTTTGTATTAACAGAGCAAACCACTCTTCCGCTTCTGTTTCCTGCAGCATTGTCTGAAGTAGCATTGTTTATTCCATATTAACAGCATCATTTGAAAATAGCTTGCTGATTTTCTCCCATTTATATAGTTCTTTTATGAAGTCCCCATTGCTATTAGTTGAAACGTGATTACTCTTAGTGCCTTGAAAGATCTCACAAGCCTAATCTTGTGACCAATCTTTAGCAGTACCCTTCTTTCTTCCCTTGCAATACTTAATCGAATCAACTAATGCTAACATCTTCATAAACCCCTCGAACTATACTTCCGGGTTCCATATGCAAACAACACATTAACCTTGCCTTCGAAACGCATATTGTGAACAAAGGGGGTCACCAATTCTGGCTTATACCACTTTAACCAAATTTCTGCAACAATTTCTAGAAATGAATTGGGCCATACTGAAAAATCCCTTTTGACCTCCAAAGATTCAACCTTAATAGAGAATAATGGACCAATCCCTTGAAATTCATCTTCCTTTAACTTCATAACATCTTGTTGATCTTCATCAGAAAAGCTACCACTTCTTCTTGTTTCAATAACTAGTATCTTTATCTTCAATGGATCCCATTGCATCGCATACTTATTTACTAAACCGGTCTGGTACCTTACTGAATTAGTAGCAGCCTTGTTAGATTTTAGCTTTCCCCAAGTTTGCTTGGATGTCCTAGGAATCCAAGATTTGGGTTGAGGTCTATCTAATGCCACAAACATGGCATTGGCTCGCTTAAACCTCATGTTCTTGACCATGTATGTTTTTCCAAGGACCCTTTCAATTGATTTGGTATGTTCTTGACCACTGTCATATAGAATTTGCCACGCTCCAGCTCAAAGTATCTTGCTGATGCACTTCTTGCTGGTGCAGGGAGCAAGCTTGTTCATACTGCTGAAATATGCTGTAAGCTTCGATCGTAGCAGCTTTGCTTTAGTAATTACAACCATCATCCTGAATTCCAAGGATCCAATCACAGCTATGCTGCAAGGATTTGTGCTTTTGCTGAATTCTTTACTGAAATTAGTCATTCTCATGACTGGAAATGGACACATAGCTACCTTCAAGTCTCCAAGGACCTCTTGAGCTTAACTAAAACATACCAAGGTAACCTTATCATCCCAGGGTGCTACTTCCCCAGAACCAAATTGACCAATGCATGGTTGATCACTTCCCTTGAACACTCCTAACACTTATTCTAATTTCCCTTGTTCCATACCAGATCTAGCCATGTGCTTCATAACAAGATCAACTTGGATTAGCCGCTGGATTGGAATCTCAAACTTCTTTTCCGGAACACTTTTGCCCGTATCATCAAACTGATCTTCCATACCGCTATCCCTCGTACTCCACTTCCACTTGAAATCCAACTTCTTGATCCACAGATGAATGAATGACTGCCCATTTCAACTTTTGTCAATCAATTTTGCCATATAAACAAATGAATTTACCACCACCACTGTGAATCCAATGTTCAGTATCAATTGTCTTGCACTTTGTCTTGGGCTGTCTCAATCTCATATTCTTGCCAATTCACAATCCTTTTTCTTCATTTTTTTTAAGTGCTAGAAACTCAGGTGACCTTCCGCTATAACCCACAGCTAGCATTGTTCTAGCTCTAATTGTCTTGTTGTTGTAATGACTCTTAAGGCTGTTGGAGTGTGCAAACCCAGTAAGACCCTTTTGTTGTATTGCAGTACCTTGCTTTTTAGATTTAGATTGTTTAATTTTGTCTTGAATCTCTAAAGTTTGCAGATTATCCCACTGAATTGGTGTTGAATCTGCCGTAAATTGCCCTTCAAGTATTTCTTGATCGGTTTTGTGTTGAAATTCCAAGATTTGATTCTTGTAAATTGATTCCTTGAGTTGCTTTTGCTTGAACCTCACATTATGTTGTGCTGTTGTTACTACTGCAGTCTTCGATTTTACTATTATAGCCTTCGATTTCCCTGTTGTATTATTAACTTGCATAAATTCATCATGAATAGGTTATCCAATAAAGACCTCTCCTATCACCTCAGACTATCCAATTCTTGAACCTTCAACATTGCTCAACCCTTTTCCTAGATCAGAAGGCCTCAATCTCAATTGAGCTTGATTCGTTGTCGTAATGTCAATCTGATTATAGTTGAACTGATCTGCCATATGAGCCTTTGATTTAATGTTACGACATCTGATTGCAAATACATGTATAACAGATTGAAACGCCTCTTGATCAAACTTATCTTGAGTTTGCAAGACTTGCTACTGAATCGATGTCAACTCCACTACTGTAATTTTCGTTTACATCAATTCTTCTTGAACAAGCAGCAATGCTACTACATTAACCCCAATCGATGTTGCATCATCCTGCTTATGAAGTTGATCTTACATTTCATAAGACTCTGCTTGAATCTTCTCTTGTGATTGCTGCATGCTCTTCAATGTCTCCATCATATCATGAAGTATGTGTAGCACCTTCTCATGATATATGTGTAGCGCTCTCTGACACGATTCGAAGTATGAATCTCCAGCCATGCCTGTCTTGATTGGATGTCAAACCAGCTAGTTCAAGTGAAATTTCAGCTAGCTAATGCAAATCACAAGCTCTGATACCCATTGTTATGATTCAAAATCAAACATGGATCCTAACCTAGGAGAGAGAGTATGAGATGAGAAAAAGAGAGATAGAGATGAGAAAGGAGAGAGAATTTAGCTGAGAAAAGAGATATTTTGTCGATTCATTGAATAATCTTTACAATGAGCTAACAAGACTACTCATATTGCAAGCTTATGCATAAGGTGGTTGAAGAAAATATCTAACTAGCAAAATATCTAGCTCACCTAACTACTAACTACCTACTTACTTTAACTAACTTTCCCTCCAATTCTCTAATTCACCACTCCCAACCAACACTAACTAACTAACAATAGCTAATTCATTCTAATACAATTGACTTGAACTACTTGATTACTACTAGAGACTTACTACTACTTTATCCTACATAGACCAATCATGACAATGGGATGACACCATTTTGAACAAAGGGTCATGTGCTTACCACATGAAGTCCTCCTCAAGGAGAATCAGACCTTTTGGTGTTGAGACAACGGTGTCTCAAGCCTAGCATCCTGAAAAATTTATCACCCTAGGGTATCTAGCAGTTGAGACTCGAGATTGTTGAAGGATGAAGGGAGCTCGAGTTTAAGGGACAGCCAAGAATGCAACAACACAGGTAGTTTCCAAGCTCGAGGTAGTTAGTTGGAGTGCAATCTCATATTCTTGGATGCTAAGCTTAATCTAAGAGAACGTAGGGCATCTGGTAGAGACTTCAGTTTAAAACGCGGACGAGGGCTCCAAGGAATTCCCGTAAGCACCAAATCAGGGGCACATTCATTGATCATTTATGCGGTAAGCAAGCTTGGTGACTTGATGTGGAGAGAAAGTGCTGCAAAAATAGGCAACAACCTTTATCTCATTTTTCTATAAATAAGAGACTTATTGATAGACTTACTCTCAAATACAAAACTTCTTCAAGTTTTCTTTTTATAGAAAACTTGTGCTTTTCCTAGGAGTAGCATAACTGAACTTAAGTCTACCGTAGCATAGATCTTGCTGTATTTTCTTCTTCAATAATATAGTGCTTCGGGATTTAGGTATGACCTTTCTGTTTTAGTTTGTTCTCCATTTTGACATGTTAAGTTTTGAGGCGTTAATTTAAGGCTTTGACAGCCAAAGCTTGACCTAGAATATGTTGTCCCTTTTCTAGTGTCCTGGATTCTAAATCTTGCCATACCAAAATATATTCTAGTTATTGTAAGTCAAGGGTGCCATGCGTAGAAACCTAATTGACTTGGGCTTGTAAGTGGACTGTGAGCTCTTGGGTTTGTTTCTAGCCCAGTTCCTAACTTTTAAGTGTATGAGGAAAGTTGTCGATGGGCCCTACTCCATCACTGTAATTGGCAGTTAAGTTAGGTCCATATACCCTTTACTTTTCTGTCAAATATATATATATATATAAAAGATCCACACAAATATAACCAAGTCTTCTTAATTGAAGCACAAGCTGAACTCACGGTATAACCAAAGCTAGATACACCAAAATATCCCAACTTTTCTCCGAAAATGATTAGTGGTTAAAGTGAAAGATGTGCAGTTGCGGTGAGTGCGTTTTTACACGTTTGCTTATTTGTATTCACAACGACCACATCACATCACATTAGAAACCAATGTAGCAAACAACTTCCCAGCAGCAGGGTCGTATTGAGTTATCAGTAAGGTGAAAACTATTCTTAATAAATATTTTTCCTAGACATAATTAACTCATTGATTATACCTTGGCCTCTAAGACAATATCGTAATGCTCCCTATGAGACTAACATACTATTCCAGTGAAGTGTATACTATTGTCTAGATATTGGTACAAGTCAACAAGATATTCCTTAGCAGCGTGGTTGCATCTATTTTCTCATACATTTATCTATCCCCAAGTAGTCTAATCCTGTATTCCATAAACAAATGCCCCCCATGGAGAGTAGCACCTATCCATTATACTATTAGACTAGCGATGGCGGTCGTGTTGATTCAACTTCTAAACCTCGCTCCTACTTGAAATCTTTCTTTTATGTTTGATTATCTTATAATCGATATTAGAATCATATTCTATGTTTTATTTGACTATTAAATAATATCCTAATCATATTAGATTCATTTAATTGTCGAACCTATGTAATCTAATCCCATTAGATATTTTAAGAATGTTTTTATTTTCAAATAATTCAACTATTGAATTCTCTAATCTCATTTGTCATATTTGAAAAAATTCTCCTACTCAATAATAAAGTTGCATATTAAATGGCCCTTCTAACTTTATTCACATTGCACAAAATATTTAACTCATTTAAATAATATTAAATATGTAAATAGAATTTAATAAGTACCATATTATTAAACTACGGAATAATTAAATACGTTTTTAAAAACTTTTAGAATTGATTATCAAGTGTTAAAAAAAGTGATTATCATATAATCCATATTAGAATCTCATTATAGCTAATTATTTATATAATTTAAAAAATTAAATTAAAAAAACTGCATCGCAACGTGCATCACGAAAAATGCAAGTTTTCGGAACGCCCGGATGCGCCGAGGGGCACATTCTTAATGCCCATTGTAAGCCCCCTGATTACCAATGCACTACACAAGGTGCGGCACATGTCATGCAGTGATTGGATCTCCCTTTTAGACACGGGTTGTACGTTTATTTATGTGCTCTTTTTTAAAATTTTAAATAAATAAATAACTATTTTAGATCTTTATCTCATTAGATCACAATATTCTACATAATTGAATATTTAATCATATAAGATATTCTTAGTGATTACGTATTTATCTAAATCATTCAACAAATTTAAATGTCTAATCTCATTAGATTATTTAGAAATATACTCCCACTAATTTATTGATCATATTCATATTAGATCAATTAAATTATCTAATCTCATAATATAATATACGGTGTAATTTAACAAGGTACGAAAATCTAATTTTCACAATGAAATTCAAGTCATGATTGAACATTGATGAATGCATTCTTTAATTTTTAGTTTAAACAATTTTAAATAATCAATCAAACATGTAACAATTTATACGAACATATTTAACAACGATTACATTTTCCTTTTTGGATGATATCATCATTAATTCATATTCCAATATAGTTTCTCAATTATGCCTATTGATGTCCTCCTGTATACCATGAATAATCAGATATTAGCTCTGATACCAATTGTTGGGAGGAGAATTTTAATTCCGTAAACCAAAATTTCCTGTAGCTGTTGGATCAAGTACAGCGGAATCACAATTTATTGTTTTAAGTTTTAAAAAATGAAAGGTCTCTACTTTAATTGTACATTACAATGCATAGCATGAATAGACAAAAACAAAAAATAAACTAAATACGAATTTAAAATAATTAATTGAGAATTTACATACCACGATGTAGACCGCAAGTGTAAGATGAACGAACTATACCACCATGGTCTTCTCCGCCTTGACCCCTTGACACTGGACTTGTGGGTGTCGTGAAATGAACGGCTCTTAAAAATATTTTAAATGGTGAAAAAATGGAGAGAACTTTTGCCTCTTCAATTCAATAATTAAACAACAAGGTCAAAAGTATGAAATTAATTATTATACCCTAAAAGTCTATTTTTATTTATATAGGAGGCATAAAATCTGAATTTTAATTTTTAAATAAAAATAAAATTCTTCATAAGTCAAAATACGAACATATTTATTGGAAAAAACAACAAACGTGGGAAAACACTCCTAAGAGCCGCGTCACGGGGCTCCTGCTGGCACTTGTGAATGGTGTTGGAATTAGTGTCCTGGTACACTAAATTACTTAGTATTAAATATTAAATAAATAAAATTCTTTATTAGTTTATTGCCTAATTGTGTTTTATGAGTCAAACATGCGTGTGATTGTTTTTCTAAAACATTCCATTAGATGGACGTTGTCCAATATGCATGTTAGGTTTGATTTAAGTGGTCAATAAGATTGAATCATACATAGGCTTAGATCAAACTAAGTGATATGTTGTTAGAGTACTTTCGTAGTCGGTGATAAGTTTGGACAACTAAACAGATAAGATTATAATATGATACTTTTGATGGCTTGCCTTGGTCATGTGGATAAAGATCTAAAAGTATTATGTTGGTGTTGTCAATAAGATTGGAATACTAAGTAAGACTGCCTAAATTATTTGTTTCTTAATTGGTATCAGAAATAATTAATTTTGTAAGACAATAACACTAGATCCAGGAAGCATTTTGAACTCGTACATGGATTGCTTGTTGCTTTGATGCGCCAAAAGGATTAGTCTAAGTGCGTTGACTTAAATCTTACGTACGTTAGATAACGGCATGAAGTGTGGTGGGAACAATTGTTTTACGTGAAATATATAGTCACTAACGCGATAAAGATATCCCTGATTCGCAAATATACAAATATATTCTAGAATATTTGGCCAGAGTATTATATATGCTTGATATTTGGAATTAATATGGAAGTTGTTTTTATATTATTGAATTGCTCGAGAAAGGCGAGTTAGGAACGAAGGTGAGACATGTGAAAAATGTAACGATATTAGTTAAAGTTACTTTTTTCACGGATATCTACTAGAGGGGTTAATTGCGGCAATAAAAGTTATTAGGAAAATTCTTGAGTGAGTGTATTTAATTCAAGAGTGCAGTGAACTTTATTTAGGGCAATTAAGTTTCACTCAATGTAATCAATTGTTATCAAGATATGATATTCAGATTTGACCCATTTGAACTTAGAGTTAGATTATGTCTGAGGTCCCTCTGTAATCCTTAACTTAGGCATTTGAAAATATTGAAAAACAAATTAATGAGATGAATTATTTCTTTATGAGATAAATAAATTTTTATAAAAATGAATATATAATATGATAAATATTGTGGTGTAAATACAAAAAAAAATGAAAATACAAATAACAGACAAGGATAAACATGCACGCGTAAGGAGAAAATTAAATTGAAAACAAAACAAAAAAGAAAAATAGTGACATCAGCAACTTGCTGTTTTACGTGTTTTACTCATAAAGGACGCTAACATCCAAGTGACATCAGCAACCCCCTTTTATTTTATAAATATGCATTGATAGTGGATTTTAATTAAAATATCAGGTTTTGTAACCTCGTTTTATCCCACAACGAAAAGCCTAAAATTATTTTAGGATTTCTTTAAATTATTATTTAGCAAAACTTTATCCCATGATGAAAAGCCTAAAATTGTTTTAAGGTTTCTTTAAATTATTATTTAGCATAATTTTTTTGAAAAATTGTTTTTGAAAAGATCAAAACGAAAAATTTTATTATGAAATTTTCCCATAAATAAATATTTTGGGAGACCACACTCTTAGTGCTAGAAGAGGTCATTACAAAGAAGACCTTGAGGAGTCAAGAATTGTTCTACCAATTTTCGATCTTCGAATCGGAATCAGGATTCACGCTTCAGGTATGTTTAATAAAATATGTGATACTTAACTTGCTTTTTCATTATTTCATTTATTCTACATGCCATGTTTCTATTTGTCTCATTCAATGGTTTTTATTTGTCATATTATGAACCTATTGGATTAAGCTCCAGATCTAATTTAATAGTTTAATTAGATTAGGGCTTTAGATCTAAAATTAAAAAATTTTAAATTGGTTTTTCGCTACACGAGCTCTAGTTAATTCGGAAAACATTTTTGAAATACATTCCCAACTGGGACTGTTGTTGTTGTTGATTCCCAACTATTGGTATCAGAGCGAACTCTATACAACAACCACAACAACAACAACAACAACAAACCCAGTGCCTCCAAGGGCTCCTGCATAAGCAGGGTATTGGGAGAGAGAGAGAAGAGGGGGGGGGGGGGTAGATGTACGCAGCCTTCCCCCTTCACGGGGCTACCCTGAAGGGAGGCTGTTTTCGAGGACCCCCAGCCTGAAAAGTTGGTCCGCAGTAATGAGCCAAAGACCTGGCAACAGGAGAAGCATCAAATGCATGAGTAAGACAAAACACACGGCGAGCAAAACAATAGACTCAAAGCATGACTCTATACATAATTGAAATTAAAAACATCAAGTTTGTTAAAATTGGAGTACATAGTATTACAAAAATATGAAATTGAAAATTTCATTAAAGGAAAAACACAATCCTAAAGATTGTTGCCAAAAGAGTTTAATAACAAGACTGAAGGTTTATTAAAATTTTCAATTGTTCAGAATTTTATATGATTTAGGATTCGATGAAGGAGCATAATTCTACATCAGATCTGATAAAATTAGTTATTCAAGGAGGTATATGATTTGCACTACAAAAAAATTGTGAAATTGTTACGGACAAAATCCATTGCAAAACAAAAAAGCAACAGTTTTGCAAAGAAAAAGCTTCGGGAAAACATTCGTTGCAAAACACCCCGTAGCAAATTATTTGCAACAGATTTGTAACGAAAATTTGCAACGGCTTTACTTCGTTGCAAATACATTGCAAATTTGCAAAGGATTTGCGAGGGTACTATCCCCTGCACATTTGCAACGAACAAGGTCGTTGAAAATTAGTTCCAACTTTGCAACGGGTTTTGAGAGGAAAATATCTATTGCAAATTTGCAACAAAGAAAGTCCTCACAAAACCATTGCGAATTTGAAGCGGCATTTGCAAAGATGGTCTGCGCACATTTCCAGGGGTCTTCTTGTTTAAAATTTGTTGCAAATTTGAAACAATTTTGCAACGACAATGTTGTAAGCTGTTGCAAATTTGCAACATTCGTGTAACAACTTTGCAAAGACCTTGTTCGTTGCAAATTCATAATTTGGTACAATTTAAAAAATTAAAAACAATTTGCATGGCTATGCACCATATATGCTTGTTGCAATTCCATTGTGAATTTGTACATATTTATACATATTATATTTATATTAATTTATTTGTAATAATATTAAAATATTGGCAATTACTCAATTAATTTTTAACAACTTATATTTTTGACATTTTGAAATATAAAAAACTAAATATTCCATAAAATCAATCAAATATGCAAAAAGTAAATGATAATTAAAGAGTTCATGTATCAGTCAATACAAGATATGAAATAAAAACTAATTAGTCCATAAGTACAATAGGAGGGGTCAAATGTAAAATAACAACTAATTATTAAATACCAAATAACAAATAAAAGGTTCATGATCTATTTGTCACTTTCATCTTCATGGTCGTCGTCATATAGATCGGAGGTAGGACAATTTGAGGGTTGTAGAGGAGGATAGCCAATTCGCTTGTCAATGTTTTGCAATATGCTCATCATCTTGAGGTTCATATGCCATAAATAAGTCATTTATGATTGCATGTAATTGTTGAATTTGATCTTTCATGCTAACGTAGAAGGCTAGCTTCCTCACAATAGGTAATTAATTGACGTAACATATTAAGACAACAATAGAAAAGCCCCTTCTAAACAAAAAATACAAGTTATTTACACCTTTTATTTGTAACTTTATAAGTTAGCTCAAATTAATTCTATCTTTTCTCAAGTTTCAAATAGTTCCTGATGTTTGTAAATTTATTTGAATTAGTCACTCATCTTTTTTTATTATTTAAAATAGTTATTCATATTTCATGACCAAATTGGTCTCCTGCTAGTCCCAACACTAGGTAAAATTTAAACAAACGTACATGAACCAACAAACTAAATAAAAAATGGAATATGAGCTTTTATCGAATAAGATAAAAAAGGAACAAATTTATAAAATCCAAAATGAAAGAAGAAACAAATCATAAAAATGTGTATCTCCTAAAAAAAGGAATGTCAAAGTAAGATGAAGATTGTGACAACAATCTTAACTAATAAGTATTGACAAACAATAATCCCAATCCTCAAATATTTGCAAATGAACAATAATTTATGATGGCCTCAACATTGTGTACATTTACCACTTTGAATCAAGACATGTCAATAAATAGAAGCATGATGAAGATCATAGGAGCAATCTTACATCCATCGAAGACTATTGTACTCGGTTTATTACTTCTAAAGACATAAACTACGACTTTATTAGCAATAACTCACTTGTATGTAAACAACTACAAGCTAGCCCATGAAAACTTTCCATTTTTCACCAAATGAAGATCTTATCACACATTTAGCCAATAAGAATTCTGAAAACTTGTATTAATGGAAATATATTCCTCAAAACTTAACTTTTACATAGCCTACCAAAGTGTAACAAGGCTTAACTTTAACAACCTAGATCCTAACTAAATATTATCATAATCCTAAGGAAATATATCCCAATAATGGGGACGGATGATAGTCAATCATCATAGAGCTTGAATGCCAACAACAAAATAGCCTCAATCACTTTCTGTATAATCATTCACATTCAATGTTTTATTTATATATGAATATTATCTACATTTGTCTCTTCAAATCATATAAATATATCTCTCTCATAAAAGGAATAAAGCCTTTAGCAAATAAGACATACCAAAGATATAATCCACTAGAAGTGTATTAAGACCATCTATGCCCCAAATTTCACATCACCATCCACCACAACTACCAATCTTGTTTCCTTATATTCTTCCCCATTCACCTCATGTATAATAATACAATAATTACTACAACGGTTACACACATCAACATGTATTGACACATAATGTTTGGAGAAAAAGATTAAGGGAGTTCTAAACCAATCATACATCAATTGCCATTGTCAACATCCAACAACGCCACAGTACCCAAACTTATAATCAATAATGCTTCTTACCAATAATGCTTAAACTACACTTACTAAGTCCATCTCCATTTTAGAGATACTTATAACCAAAATAGCAAATTTAAGCTCATTTTGAAAACAACATCAATGGAACACATCTAATTCCATTGCGTCTAAAGAAATTCATCATGCTTCCTACGGGATGACTCAGTTTTGGGAAAAGCAGTGTTTCTCCAATGGGATCATCATGTCCAAAGATCCAAGAGCTCCTATTTAATCTAATTTTCACCCCATGATGTAAGTATCTAAAGCAAAATGTTAAGCACTCTCCCAATAAGTAACTCTCCGCTGTGGACCCCTCTAGATGTGCCCTATTACCAACATATGACTTCAATTGCAAAATACTTCTCAATATAAAACATTCATATGTAGGTTATCAGTCCAAATCTAATTCCATCATATCAATGTCTAGTAAATAACTCATTATATTAGCCGTTTCGCCATAAAAGGCTAATATCCTCTTGAAATGTCAACTCCTTTCCTTGTATGTAACCCAACTTCAGCAATGAGCTAAAAATGTTATATTACTCCATTCCGTGTATGAAACCAACCATGAAACAAATAAAAGGAAAGCAGACATAACGAACCAACACAATCAAGAAAAGCAAAAAAAATACAGCCCCCACCCTCAAACAACAACTTCAGTACTTGACCCCACAAGTCCTCTTGCTGCAGAACACCCAACTTCACTGCATAATACACCAATAACACAAACTTTGCTACATTTTTCACCAAAGAGTCCACTATCTAGTTTGAATCCCTTGTCTTATGAACAAAAGTTACCACTTTCATCTTCTTAGGCTTCAAATTTACCCTAATATTTATAAATTTGTATTAATTATTCCCTCATCTTTTTGACTGTGTAAAATAGTCCACCAAAAACTACTTCACATCCTTGTCTTATGAAAAAAATTAGGGTTTAACACCATCACATCCTGAAATTCACACCAAAAACCACTTCAATAACACAAAGTCACACCAAATCATCCTGAAATTAGGAAAATCAAATAAACATCCAACATAAACCATTAAAAAAAAAAAAAAAAAATTAGGGTTGCACAAATCAAAACATAATAATACTCTGTTATGGTTGAAGCCATGTATGCAAGATTAGGGCAAGATCGAGTGAGAGCAGGAGCACGGGGAAGGGAAAGATGAGAGAGAGAGAGAGAGAGAGCAAAACATAAGAGATGGGGGGAGAAAGGGTAAAGCTGATTTCTTTATCTGAGATTCTTGTACAATTGGTCTTTTGGGTTAATATACCCAATTACAAGAACTAACTCCTTTACAACCAATTAACAATCAGTAACAACCAATTAACAACCCATTAACAACTAATCAATACAAAAGTACAACTTCTTACAATTACAATGTAGACAACATCTAGACTAACAATCGTGACATTGCATCCTCCTCAAGAAATCCTTGTCCTCAAGGATCAGCTGTGAACTCAGGGAATTGAGAAGTTAGAGCATTGACATCTTCCCAAGTAGCTTCGGATTCATCCATGTTTGCCCACTTGATCAACCATTGTGTCACTGCTATGTTTTGTCTTTCCACAATCCTCCTTGCAAGTACTGCTTCAGGTGTCACCTTCATTTCCCCATGCGAGTTAAGTGCTGGTAGTTGAGGTTGTAGAATGGCATGGGTTCCCAACTTGCGTTTGAGCTGGGACACATGAAAGACCAGGTGTATTAAACACCCAGCTGGTAGTAGTAATTTGTAAACCACCTGCCCAACCTTTTGAAGCACTTGGAAGGGCCCATAGAACTTAGAAGATAGCTTTAAGCATCTCCTTACTGCTGTAGTGGTCTGTTTGTAGGGCTGTAACTTGAGGTACACCCAATCTCCCACTTGTAAAACTCTCTCAGTTCTCTTTCTATCAGCAAAGTACTTCATTCTAGCCAGAGCTTGGCCCCAGTTGAGCCTTAACTGGTGCAGCATGTTTTGCCTTTCATTGAGCCAGTCACCAACAGTAGCTGTAGAAGCAAGTAGGCCTGGAGTTTGTTCCAAATCTAACTGAGGGTGGGGAATAACCATATAAAGCTTGGAATGGGGAGCATTGTAAGCTGTTGTGGTAATTGGTATTATACCAATACTCAGCAAGTGTAAGCCATTTTTGCCATTGCCGGGCTTTGTGCATACAAAAGCAACGTAGGTATGTTTCAAGGCACTGGTTTACCCTTTCAGACTGTCCATCTGATAGGGGGTGGTAGGATGAACTAAGGTGGAGTGAAGTGCCCAATAAATTGAAAGGTTCTTGCCAAAAGGTACTTAGGAACACCTTGTCCCTGTTAGTAACTATGCTTTGTGGTAAGCCATGTAATTTGTAAATGTTATCCATGAAAAGCCTTGCTACATGGGATGAGGTAAAGGAGTGAGATAAGGAGACAAAGTGAGCATACTTTGTCAAGCTATCCACCACAACAAGTATCGTGTCGTGCCCTGAAGAAGGTGGAAGTCCTTCCACAAAGTCCATAGTTATTTGTGACCAACACTGAGTTGGCACTTCCAAGGGCTGCAGGAACCCAGGGTAGGCAATGTGCTCTGCCTTACTTCTTTGGCAAATATCACACTCTTGTACTATTTTTTTGACATCAGACTTCATACGAGGCCTGTAAAACAGCCTCTTGAGTCGTTGGTATGTGGCATGGACTCCTGAATGGTCCCCTTCAGGTGAGGAATGTAATGAATGAATAAGTTGCAACCTAAGGTTATGACCTTGACCCACAACTAGCCTTCCTTTGTACCTGAGAACACCATTCCTAGCAGTGAAGCCTAGTTGGTTGTCAGATTTAATGAGTAATGCAGTAAGTAAATCAGTGCAGAATGTATCAGTTTCATAACTTTGTAAAACTTCTGTCACCCACGTTGGATGCAGTACAGAAGTGGTGATGGTGCAACAGGCTGAATCTCCTCTCCGGGATAAAGCATCAGCCACAATGTTTTCCTTACCCTTCTTGTAAGATATAGAGTAGTCCAACCCAAGGAGCTTGGACATGCCTTTCTTCTGAACACTGGTTGTTATTCGCTGTTCCAGCAGGTACTTGAGTGACTGGTGATCAGTTTTTGTCACAAAAGGACCAGCCTCTAAGTAATTCCTCCATTTAGAGACAGCCAAGAGAATTGCCAAGAATTCTTTCTCATATGTAGAGAGGCTAAGGCTTTTAGGTCCCAAGCCTTTGCTCAAGAAGGCTATTGGTTTATTGTCCTGAATTAGGACAGCCCCTATACCTGTATCACAAGTGTCAGTCTCAAGGATAAAGGGTTTTGAAAAATTAGGAAGGGACAGCACTGGGGCATTGGACATGGCCCCTTTTAGCTGTTGAAAAGCTGAATCCGCCTCTAAGTTCCATTGGAAACCACCTTTCTTCAGCTGGTCAGTAAGTGGCTTGTCCATTGAGCCATAATTTTTAACAAATTTGCGGTAGTAGCCAGTGAGACCAAGGAAAGACCTTAGTTCCTTAATATTTCTAGGTGTTGGCCATGATGTCATGGCCTCGACCTTAGAGTTATCAGTTGCCACTCCCTCATTGGAGATAATGTGGCCTAAGTATTCTATTTGGGATTGGGCAAAGTTGCATTTGGATCTTTTGGCATAGAGGGTATGATGTTTTAATGTTTGAAGAACAAATCTGAGATGTGTTAGATGGTCTTCAAGAGATTGGTTGTACACAAGTACGTCATCAAAGAAAACTAACAAACACATACTTGCGCAAAAAAGGAGAAAAGATTTTATTCATTAAGGATTGAAATGTAGCCGGGGCATTTGTTAGGCCAAATGGCATTACTTTGAATTCGAAATGGCCATGGTGGGTTCTAAAGGCTATTTTATGGATATCGGGCTCATGCACCCTGACTTGGAAATAGCCGGCCCTAAGGTCCAGCTTAGAAAATTTGGAGGCTCCTTTGAGTTCATCTAACAGATCGTCAATATGGGGAATAGGAAACCTATTCTTTATGGTTAAGTCGTTACGTTGTCTGTAGTCAACACAGAAACACATGGTTCCATCTTTTTTCTTGACTAATAAGACTGGTGAAGCAAAAGGGGAACAGCTAGGTTGTATAATGGAGGATTCAAGCATTTCCTTGACTTGTTTTTCTATTTCATTTTTTTGGAAGTAGGAGTACCTATATGGCCTTATGTTGACTGGTTTAGAGTCTGTTTTAAGTGGTATATGGTGGTCATGGGATCTAGGTGGGGGTAAAGAGTTGGGTTCTTGGAATAACACACTAAACTCATCAAGAAGTGACAAAACTGAAAAAGGTAAAGAGTTAGGATGTACCGTAGGCCTTTCCTGACCTTACACGAGGATTAATGTTGCCACAAAGAACTCCTTTTTATTGCATAGCCCTTGAAGCTTCTGACCAGTGATAAGCTTGAGGGACCCAGCATCTTGAATCCCTTTGAGAACCACTGTTTTACCTTCCCTGCTGAAAGTGATTTGTGACAGGTTAAAGTCCAGGGATATTGGACTATATTGCTTCATCCAATCTACCCCCAATAACATGTCACAGCCCCCCATTTTCATCTGCCGGATAGGATAGGAGAAGGAATGGGTCTGCATCTGCCACTTAGCTAGGCATTGTTGCTTACTAACCATGGTCTGGCCATTAGCAACTGTGATGCCCAACGGAGAGGTATCCTCCAGTGTAAATCCGGCTTCCTTTGCCAGCCTCGGGTCAAGAAAACTATGTGTACTGCCACTGTCTATCAGTATAACAATGGATCTCTTGTGTAAATGCCCAAGGATCTTGAGTGTATTGGTTGCAGAAGTCCCTGTAAGAGCGTGGACATACACTTCTGCAGTCTCCTCATCGCAAGTGTCCAATATATTCCCTTCTGATTCCTGCTGTTCAAACTCTGACTCAGCCTCAGGGTCTATATCATGAAGCTCTATAGCCTCTAAGCTGTTCAATGACTGATTCTCGCACCTATGTCCTGGGTAATACCTCCTGTTGCATTTATAAAAGAGATTGGGGGTTCTTTGGGAGGGACTCTTGGACCAAGAAGGGTTATTTTTTGGGTAAAAGGGTTGGTTCTTGGCAGAAGGGTGTTGGTAATGTTTTGGGAAGAGGGAAAAGGGGCTTTTAGGGTGTTTTTGGTTTTTTTTTAATGAGGCTTCTATAGCCTTGGAAAATAGCTTGGCTTTAGAAAAAGCTTCTGACAGGGTTTTTGGGTTAAGGGCTCGAACCAAAGGTTGAATATCAGTGTTAAGGCCGGACACATAGGAAGATAGGAAATACCCTTCACTGAAGGTAGAGTCAGTGCCCAACATCGGGGACCTGAGTTCTTCAAACTTTTCTTGGTACTCTTGGATGGAACCCGTTTGCCTAAGCTTGTTGAACTGACTGACTACATCGATGTCTTCCTATTTTTCATAGCGTTCATACAATTCTTGGCAGAATTCGTTCCAAGAAAGTTCACCTATGTCAGCTATTAAGCCATCTAACCACAAATCTGCCTTATCATCTAAATGTATAGTTGCTATTTCGAATTTTTGTGAGTCCTCAATCTGATATATGGCAAAGTATTTTTGACATCTTCTAACCCAACTTCTAGGGTTTGTCCCGTTGAAAACTGGAAAATCAATCTTAGGTTTTGGTTTAGAGACCTTAACATTAGCATGAGCCCCTGATTGACTTGTCTCTGCATTATCAGGGCAAGTCCCCAAGATCGGAGGTTGGTTAGTTTGCCCCGTGTTGAGTCGGGATTCTTGAAAGCGCATCTCTGCTTCTTGGCCGAGTGCGGGACCTGTAGAACTCGACGAATTTGCCAGCAATTGTTGAAGCAAGGTCAACATCTGACCACTTATTTGGGTCATCTGGGCATTTCCCTGCTGTACAAGCTCAAGCAACTTCGTCTGGCGCTCATCGCTCAACCTCCTCGATTACTCAGCGGATTGTGCGGACTCCGTGACCAGCTGTACCAGCGTCTGTAACCGGTCCTCCTTTTCTGCCAGGGGAGAGTTCCGCCTGCCTCGAGCCAGTGTGAGCACTCAGGGTTTCGTTTGAGCGAAAATCGTAGAGCACAAGATCACGCTCTGATACCACTTGTCATGGTTGAAGCCATGCATGCGAGATTAGGGCAAGATCGAGCGAGAGCCGGAGCTTGGGGAAGGGAAAGATGAGAGAGAGAGAGAGAGAGAGCAACTGAAGAGATAGGGGGGAGAAAGGGTAAAGCTGATTTCTTTATCTGAGATTCCTGTACAATTGGTCTTTTGGGTTAATATACCCAATTACAAGAACTAACTCCTTTACAACCAATTAACAATCAGTAACAACCAATTAACAGCCCATTAACAACTAATCAATACAATCAATACAAAAGTACAACTTCTTACAATTACAATGTAGACAACATCTAGACTAACAATCATGACATACTCACAATGGAGGTGCAGCAGTGACCAATAGATGCGGCAGCAGCAAAAATGACGATGGTGGCGGAAGTTTGAAGGCAGCATGACAAGGACAACGAGATCAGCATGTGACAAGGAGGTTCGAAATACTACTTGATAGGCAGGTTCCACAATGGTGTTCGAGGTCTGAGGTTCAGGTGGTGGTCAACGGTGACGGTGGCGATCGCTGGCGACGGTGGCTCTCGACGATGATGGCAGTAGCGACGGTTGGTCTGGGTTGGCGGTGGGGCTCTGCACTTGTTCTCGTGAAGTGGGGAGTTAGGGCTATAAGACTAATTTAGGATTTGTGAGTTGGCTGGAAGGAGTATTTATATCGTAAAATATTGCAATGAATTTGCAACAAATTTGAAGTATGTACATCAGTTGGAAGTTTGAAATTATGATGTTTTGGGGGATGGGATTGGAGGCTAAAATTAAAGCCCAGATTTCTAATTCTGTTGTTTGGTTCACTTGCTGGAATTGGATTTACAATTTCACTGCCCAATTCTATAGAATTTAATTTTAATTAAAAATCAAACTTTCCAATTCTTAGGGTTGGCGGTAAGGAAATGCAATTCTATATTAACTCCATCAACCTAAAACCCAAAAATGACTCAACTTGATTAACCCAATCCAAGATAACTTAAAATCCAAAGATTTAGGCACAACCTAAAATTTGTCCCGAACCTCGAAATCACCTTAACTCAAAGTCCAAAGTGACCCAACCCGATTGATTCAAAACTCAAGATGACTTAAATCTATAAAATAAAACTACTCGACTTGAATGTGATGTAAATAAGTTGAGCTAAAGTGGAAATGACCTGACCAAATTGACCAAAAACTTAATATGCTCCATACCCAAAATGACTCGACTCATCTCAAACTCAGCTTAAGATTACTGAAAATTTGAAATGATACAACTCATTTGTCCGAACTCTAACATGACTCGAGCTTGAAATTACCTAAATGAACTCAAACTCTATCTTAATTAGCCTGAATCCCCAAAAACCTAAATTGACTAACTAAAAATCTGAGGTAAATTGAGCATAAATAATCCGATGCGATACTTGACCCGATTTGACTCGAATATCGAATAACTCATACTCAAATTGAATCGCTTCGATCGTAATAACTTGAATGCAATGTGAACCGCTCTAATCAAAATAGAACCACAGCTAATTCAAAACCTGAAATACTCCAACTCAATTCACTAGAAACCCTCGATCATTTGAATCAGTACATAATTATAATTTTGATCTCTAATTCCTTTGATGAACCAAACAATAGAATTTCAATTCAATCAAAATTCTGACTCCATCAGAATTGGAATTAGAATTCCAATTTCATAGTTCAATTCCAATTCCATAAGCCAAATAGAGCCTAATGGATTTGAAATGCAAAAATTTGTTGCAAATTTGAATTTGCAAGGGATTTGCATCGTATTGGATAGGTAAATTTAATACCATGCTCATTTACTTGACACATATTTGATTTATTTATGCATGTTTTATGTAATAATGTTATGTAAAAAATAAATACTAAAATTTTTAATTTATATTTTTACTCCAAAGGTCATTGTACTTCAGCAAATGTAATAATTTAGTCAATTTACTCTTACATGTGTCAATTTTTGGTTACTGTAATAGTCATATTGTGTCAATTTGATCTTCGCTGTAAAACTTCTGTTAACTTGATTTTGAAATTTTATTGTGTAAATAACCCCTTTTTGATTTTTTGGAACACATTTTATTTTACTATCATCAATTGGCTTGTCAAAACCATAACTCATATGGAAAATGGGTACGTTTCATAATTGAAAGTACACATATTTCGATAGCAAATACTATATAATACGTATTTATATCTCGTTAAGAACAAAACCATAGATCAATTTATATATAAAGGATTATCCGTCAACAAATAATATCGATACTTAACAATTTCACTAAACATTAAAATCATTAATATGATCATTCCTCTTTATGACTATGTACCATAATGAATTATGGTGGCGATATTGTTAACACTATCTTCACATTCATTCGGCTGATTTTGTTTAGATAAGCATAACTATTGTACGTAATCCATTGCATGTCGGGATTGCTTAATACAAAAGCCGTTAAAATTTTCATTATCTTCTAATCGTAACAAATATTTTTTCCTACATCAATATTACGTTAGTTTGAAATGCTATGAAATTTTTAATTATATTATTATTTGTTATTTTGTAACATTTTTGTTTTGTTATAACATATTATTTTCACAACTTTAAAAATTTGACAATAACTTTGATACGGTGTAGAGTTGTTGCTAATATGCAGCAAATAAGCATTTGCTACATGTTAACAATAGATCTAACCGAAACAAATTTGCTATGGAATTTGCCGCTGCTTTTCCCTAGCAACTTGCCACTCATTTGCTATAGAATACATC
This sequence comes from Simmondsia chinensis, assembly GCA_018398585.1. Lineage (NCBI taxonomy): Eukaryota > Viridiplantae > Streptophyta > Magnoliopsida > Caryophyllales > Simmondsiaceae > Simmondsia > Simmondsia chinensis. The sequence continues at coordinate 9,070,561 of JAGTTD010000025.1, forward strand.
GTAAGAAATTGCTTGACCTTCTGCCATTGAAAATTCGGAGCAATTTTTTTCGATTTTGTAACGTGTTTTGACTGTTACAATTTGCTATGACTGTATAGCTGTAAATGTGCAGCTAATGCATTGAATTTACAACAGCTAAGCCACTGGAGGAGGTTGTACGAAATTTTCGTTGCACCCCTGTTACTATGTCGTAACAAAATATTCCCGTATGTTAACTAATTACATGCTTATTTTCTTAGAATATGAATTTACTCTCACACATTTGTTGTAAAAGTATAAAAAACAATTATATGAGAAACAGCCAATGCAAATCCAAAATAAATGAGCAAATACTATGGATTTGTGAAGGGCTCAGCCATAGCAATTTGCAACGGATTATAATGTAGCAAAACTGGCGAAGTTTCTTTCGGATTGCAACATATTTGAAACGGATGACCCCAAATCAAATTGATTCGGGCTTAGCTAATGCAAATCCAGAGCAAATGCATCGAACTTGCAACGGCTAAGTCATAGGACCAAGTTGTTTGAGATTTGCGATGCAAAACTATTGTTATGCCGTTGCAAGATGTTCTTGTATGATAATTAATTTTAAGCTTGGTTTGTTATAGTATCAATTTACTTTCCGACATTTTTTAGAAAATGTTAAAAACTTTGGTATGAAAAACAAGTGTTTCTAATTTGAAGCAAATGAGCAAATGCAATTGGTTTATCGTAGAAAATTGCAACATGTTGCACTGTTGCAAAACTAAAGCAATTTCTTCCGAATTTGCAACATATTTTGCCGTTACAATTTGCTACAGTTGTACCATTGCTGATCCATAGCATTTTCTATGGATTAGCAACAGTTTTGTCACAAATTGTTCTGTATGAAATTGTTGTTGCAATGTCGTTGCTCTTTCGTTACAAATTATGTCTGTTTATGTTCCGTTACAGATCCGTATGAGATTCGTTTCAAATTTGCTATGGATTTTAGTCGTTGCAAATTTCATGTTTTCTAGTAGTGTTAGATTATTAATTTAATGTGATTAGATTTTGATCCCAGCTGCAAAATATTTAATTGTTGAATATTTTATGTTAATCCAAAACAAAGACTATCTAATAGAATTAGATGTTCGGTTTATGATCTAATGAGAATAAAATTGTATTTAGTTATTTATATATTTATTTATTTAAATAAAAAAAATAAGGATAACTTTTTTTTTCATGTGCCCAACGCACAATGATACAAATTTTTTTATTCAAAAATAAACAAATAAGTGTTAAGGTTTCAAAGATTTGGTCTTGAGTCTTAACCTTGGTTGGGATAGTGAGAGTATGAGATGAGAAAGAATATAGAGTTTAGATAAGAAAGAAGGAAAAAGAGATGATAAAATAGAGAGAGATATCAAAGATATCAATTTCATTCATCAAAGTTATATTGAGCTCTCAAGAGAAGCTCTACATATTTATACTACTAATCCTTAGGATGGCTAACTCTAACAAATCTAGAGATACATTGATCCTAGGCACATGGACTAACCAAATTAACCGCCACCTCACTAATTAGCCGCCAACCTTGACCGGCCATAGACCTCCTAAGCAAGACCACACTTAAACTCACTTATTACATGACACAACCAAAGCTTATACTACTAATTACAATACCAACACTCTAATACAACTTTCAACTACACCAAATGACCACAATGCAGCAGCAACGGCAGCCAAACAACAGCTAACAGTAGCAACTTAGCAGCAGGACAGCTTCACAGCCACCACGGGTTCATGTCTCGGATTTTTGGTTCATAACATTCCCTTCCCCTTGAAAACATTCTTGTCCTCAATAATAGAAAAGAGTTGTAACAATGAAGAACTATAGTTGCATAGGAAAAGGTAACTGAAATGATGAAGTTTTGCTAAAATCTGCAGCTGGGATGACCAATGAGCACTTCAATCTGAACGTTCTGCAGAGCACATTGTATGTCATTTTTCTCGATGCAATGTCTGCATTTGAGTACATAATACTCTTCAGGAGGTCTACACCGATCAAACCAAACATCACAACCCCTCATGAAGCAGTTAATATAGCTCACAACCCAGTCTTGCTGCTAAAAGTCCCAACACGCAGCAGCAACTCTGTAATTCAGGTTGTAAAATGCTGCACCACAAAACCTGAATGTCAAGAAACCCACGAGAATGCATATGGAGTTCTTTAACTTCCTGGGAGGCCTTCCAAACTTAAACCAAGAGAACCAAGCTTCGAGTTCTGCTTGTAAACATGTCCCAATGTAGCAGGCACAGCCCAGTTTCTTGATCATGGTGACCAAACACAATGCAATCCAATAAGAGTGCAGCTGCCAATCTTTCATCTTGGATTTTATCCAAAATTTGTATTGCTTAAACATCCATTTACAATACGATCTCAGACCAAACTCAGCCAACTCTTGATCGCTTCTCAATTGCACATAATTTTCTGCAGAATCCAGTAATTCAGCAATACTAACCTGATGCAAATCATATTGACAGATTTCAGCTCGTTTCTTGTTCAAATGGAGGCTCATTGATGTGAACAAGTTATTACACCTTCTCAACATCATGATAGCATCAATCACATTCCATTTCAGCATCTCATTTGCTGCTGTCAGTGAAAAAATTGCAATTACCCTCAGATTTTCAGCAGCCTCTGCTTCCCTTGCTTGAATCGTGATTGTGAGCTTGCAAGATCTGAAATCTTCAGCCACTACTTCCTAAACTCTTGTATAGTTCACACAAATTAGGAGTTCATAAACCATTGTTGAATGCCAAAGTTCCAACGTTATTGCCGGAGCTTCCAAAACACTCCAACTGACCTTACTAATGCTGCAGCTCACCATTTGCAATCCGTACTCAAGTCTTCCCTGGAACACAAGCTCGACCAGCCACCAAATGCACCTCAAATGATCAAGCTTTGCTCCCTTGTCTACCAACTCAAGCATGAGTAACAAGTATAGCAAATGGAGACAATAAAGGGACTCACGAACAGCTGTAAACTTCTTCAAACTCTGAAATGTTCTGCTCCAAACTTTGCTGCTTATATGTACTCCAATTTTAGCTAAAGTTATCCTTGGTGTTGCATGGACCTTTTTCATCCACACATTGAGAAGATATTGAAGCTTATGCATATGATTTTTCCATTGGAAAACGCCATTGCAAATCAGAGTTGATGCATAAGTCTGTAATGTGGAGCAAGACTGCCATAATTCTGAACGTCCAGCCACAAACTCTTATATTCCAAAATCCAACCGACCACCAAGCCCCATAACCTCAAGAGGACTCACATTAGGTTGCATTAATGGAATTTGCTCTCTGCTTATATCTTGATTAATGCACAACCTGAATTTAGAGCTCAACATCCATGCCTCATGACTGTCCAGCACCGTCAAACCAGAACCATTATCAAAAATACCCCAAAGACCTTCAATTCTAAAGGATCTTGGCTGATCAGATCCCATTTCCAGATCAGTACCCCATTTGTGAACTTCTAACATGTTAAGAATGCCTTTAGAAATCAGTCTTGGCCTAAATTGACCTCGGAAAAGGATTTTAGCAGCTTGCTCGAACTTTTCCTCCAACTCGTCCTCATATTTCGGCTTGTTACAATCATGATCTCTCTTTCCCGGATCAAAGGGACTTTCAACATCGATTTCATCAGCTAAAACATCAGTTATAATGATTTTGGGCTGCACAGAAATCGGTTCCATCATTTTACAGCATTTACACACATCCAACAACTCAATTGCTTGTATCTATACAAGGCTTCTCCTTCGTTGGACCTTGAAACGCACTCTCGCAGCTTGATTACTTCTCTTCAATAGGAAATTGACTCTTTTTGACTTCGTATAAGCTTGGAAAGCTTCTCCCGGATCAGGAGGCAAGTCGTCATAGGAGTGTGTATTTGAATACACCATTACTCCACTCCGTGAATCTTGTTTTGCGTCAATTTCATTACTGCCAGCACCAAGCCCTTGCTGATTATAGGTATTGCAATGTCATGGCCAATTGCTTAACATATTTTGTGATGCTTTCATTGTTACTTCCGCAGCAACCTCAACTTCCCCAGCTAAATAAGGTGGCTCAGCAGTGACGGTACTTCGATTTTGCTTTCCAACTTGCCATGGAGTATTGCTTAACTGATTGGAAGATGTATTCAGTGATATTTCAGCAGTGGCATCAAAGTTTTCAAGTGGAATCACAATTTCTGCAGTCCGCACTCCTTGTATACCATCGGAACCTCGTATACCAGTATATACATCGGTAAGATAAGCATCTTGAGTTCGTCTTTGCTGATCATCAAGCATCATAGGCTGACACACAACCTCTCGCTTTAATTTCTGCTTTGTCACAGGTTCGTCTAACTTGTGTTCATCAATTTCGGCATTATCGTGGTAGAGATCATGTCCAACGGCAACCAATTTCACTTTCTCTTTCTGCTCAACGTTGAACTCTTTTTGTCTAACACTATCCCTTAGCTCCGGACTCTCATTTGCATCAAGAACACCAACACAATCTCGATTGCGGTTTGCAATCTAACGACCCTTAATTCTCTGCCGCCATTCTTTCAATATATGTATTATTTTCTCATCGCATTTCCATGAATCCACATCTCTTTCCAAAAATAACTGCCGCCTTTCCAAAAATAACTGCTGCTCTTCTAACATTCCCTTAATATTGTAATTTTGCTGATCAAACTCGTCTTGTAATTCCCGAAGCTGATTGTTAGTAGGATACTAGGGTTTGATTATAACATTTGCACCAGCTTCTGATCGTGTCTTAACTCCATCAGCCATGTTTGCAATGAACAACAAAACTACGATCTGGAATCAGCTCAGTTCGCGAAATACAAGTTCGAAAATCGCACAAATGTAAAACTTGTTTCGCAACTCTTCACCAATTGATTGCTTAATGAGGTTCTACTCCTTCGTTCGCACAAACAATCACTCACTATCGGTTCAACAATCGTCACTGGTTAAAAACCCTAGCTTACAGATTTTCGCGTGCAAAGTATTCGACAAACCCTAACTTCGAATGATTTCTGACAGCGAGGCTTTCTTGATTAATTCAGACTAAGAAAATGAAATAAGTTCGATTTAAGTCTGTAACGATGATCTAAACACACGATTCACCGCAATCTTCAAGGATGAAATCGAATTTCAACAGTTTTGGTGCCAAGTTTGTTGTCAGAATTTCGCCTAATCCAATCTCGACTCAATAACATATAATTCTTAAGAATTCCACGCAGATTCTGTTGAATCCTCAACACTTCTATGCTTAGCAACACAGTTTCAACACAATCCCACAACAAGCACGAATTCTCATCGAATTGCAACCTGAAGTTCAGAAAACCATTACCTCAATCTGAGATACTGAATTGTAGAATCTGAATTAACCTCAATTTAGCTAGTTTATGATCTCTTGATGATGATGAAGTGTAATGTTGAACAGTGAGCTCACCTAAAACTTCTTCTCCAACTGATCAAATGAATGATTGATCAAGAACAATTTAGCTCAACTTCAACAACTAAAGCTTTGTTCAGCACTCAACCACAGCTGAAGCTTGATCGATCCTACCGAATTTCAATCAGAATCAGCTTGATGTTGAATGAAATCAACAAATTCTGATCAAATAAACTTTCTTCAATGTAATTCGACAATTTAAATCCCAACCGAAAGCACGTTTCCCAGGCCTTGTAGTTCAATTGCAGTAACCGCAAAACACACTTTTCAAATTTAAGAATTGACTTTTGATCACAGAATCTGAACTAATTCTGTGACACAATCATTTTTATTGATTAATTGCAATGTAATCAATCAGGTTTAATTTTTTTTTTTTTTCAGATATGAGCTTGATTCGGAAGCCAAATCAAGGCTCTGATACCAATTGTTAAGATTTCAAAGATTTGGTCTTGAACCTTAACCTTGGTTGGGATAGTGAGAGTATGAGATGAGAAAGAATATAAAGTTTAGATGAGAAAGAAGGGAAACGAGATCAGAAAATAGAGAGAGATATCAATGATATCAATTTCATTCATCAAAGTTATATTGAGCTCTCAAGAGAAGCTCTACATATTTGTACTACTAATCCTTAGGATGGGTAAATCTAACAAATCTAGAGATACATTGATCCTAGACACATGGACTAACCAAATTAACCGCCACCTAACTAATTAGCCTCCAACCTTGACCGGCCACAGACCTCCTAAGCAAGACCACACTTAAACTCACTTATTAAATGACACAACCAAATCTTATACTACTAATTACAATACCAACACTTTAATACAACTTTCAGCTACACCAAATGACCACAATGTAGCAGCAACGGCAGCCAAACAACAGCTAACAGCAGCAACTTAGCAGCAGGACAACTTCACAGCCACCACGGGTTCAAGCCTCGGATTCTCGGTTCATAACAATAAGTGAATAATTAATTAGCTAATTCAAATGGGATTCCAACAAAGATTATATGATCAACTTTTCTTAAACATTTTGGAGAAATCTTTAATGGTTCCAACGTTTAGGCCTTAAGTAATGTTATTCAAATTGTTTCATAACGAGGTACTTATTACCTTTTGTTCACATGTTTAACACTATTTAAATGAGTTAAAAATTATATATAATGTGAATAAAGTTACAAGGCCATGTAAATATGCAATTTGGTGAAATATTTGATTTCGTCCAGTGGGAGAATTGTTTCAAATAGATCTAAAATGATTGGATAATTCAAAAGTTGAATTATTTGAAAGGAAAATTATTATAATGTATGTAATGAGATAATATTACGTAGGGTGGATAATTAAGGAAACATAATTGGATTAGGGTTTTATTTAATGATTAAATAAAATTTTTTTAATGTGATTGCAATGTTGATTATGAGATAGTCAAATTTAAAAGAGAGATCCACCATTATAAAAGCGAGGATCTGAAGTTGATTTCTCACGGCCTCCATTTTGGGTTCGATAGTATAGTGGATAGCTGTTACTCCTCGGGAAGGGCATTTGTTCATGGAATATAGGGGTAGACTTCTTAAATGATAGATAGAGGTACGGGAAAAACGAGTGCGGCCACGCTGACGTGGAGTATCTTGTTTACTTGTACTAGTGTTAGGTAATGGTATACACTTGACTAGGATAGTATGATAGTCTACTAGGGAGTGTTGTCGTACTGTCTTAGAGACAGTGGAAGAAACAATGAGTGGCCAAATTGATTACCACAGGTTTGGAGGCAACCATTTCCTCCCCCGATTGTGAGTGGTGCTTAGGGGCATCCTGCAGATCTCTCTTGAGGTCCGTAACCACATGAGAGGAAATGGCAAGTGCACAAACCTGTGCCTAACCTACCCCTTTGGACCAACTAGCTGCCCTCATTGAGCAGATGTATGAACTAGGGCTTAGAAGGGTCAATAGACCCTTATATAATAAACCTTACCCAGACTACATAGACATGGCCTATCCCTTTTATTTGAGGATACAAATGTTGGGATAGATTTAAAAAACTTTCCCTAATTTAATTAAATTAACGCAGCAGAGGGATTTAAAATTTTTATTTAAACCTAGGTTTGATTTAAAATTTCTAATTTTAAATGTACAGATTTAAATTTATGATTTAAATCTATAGGCCTCTACTCTAATACATTCATAACAAGACCATGAACTTGAAAACTGGTAAATAAGAAAAACTATAAATAAATAGAAAAGTGAAAACTAAAAGAGAAGGAAAGAAGGACATACTTGGAATCGCTCCAAAATAAAGAATACCAGAAAGAATAATAAATCTCCCAGAAAGCCGAGAAAACTGAGACCCAGCTGCCTTCTACGCAATGTCCTCGAACTGCCCGGAGAGTGGGCTTTAAAAAATATTCAACTAAAGAAAGAAAATTTTCAGTGGAAATTTTTCTCTACAATTGAATCCCCGAAAGTCATTATTTTCTAAAATCTTTAATTTTGAACTGATGCCAAGCCTTTGAAATAGGTACCCTTGTTTATAGTAGGCTACCGGAGTGAAAAATTCGAAAATAAATGATGTGGGATTCGCAGTTAAACAAACAAAAACACAACACTTAATATATAAATAACCCAAAACGAAGCGTTTAAACATAATTCCAAAGTCGCGTATTTTTAAATTTCGAATGCGTGCCACATGTTGCAGTCACATTCGCCCGCTTACATGAGCGCGGATCATCGCGGGGACATTCCAGTGTGCTGGTTCGTCCGGTTGAGAAGGAAAGGATCGCGACCTGATACATGCAATTTTTCCTTTTTGATTTTTTACTTTGTTTCCCACATTTAAAAATTCATCTTATGAATTTTAATTTTTTTTAAAATTATTTTATTTTATAATTTTTAACTTTTATTCATCTCAATAATAATATTTGGCAAATTAAATTTATTCATCTCATGAATAAATAATTCATCTCATGAATTTTTTACTATTTTTTCGATGGCAATAAATACAGAGGCTTGTGCAGGAACCTTAGGGACAATTTAAATCTAGCTCTAAATAGGTTAAGTCAATTACCATCTCATGATAAAATTTATTACCATTTAATGGGAATTAATTCCACTAAATAAATTCTACTGCAGTCTAAACTTAAACCATTTCTTCGATATCTTCCAAATAGGCAGTATTGATGACAACAATCACTCCACTAGATGTGCATAACAAAGAATAAATATAACTACTACCATTATCCTTCTTACAACTTGTTCATTAGTTGCCGACTTGCCCTTTATTGAATAATTCACTTATATTTGAACATATTCATGGTATAAATTCCAAATGTCAAACATCTAGAACACTTTGGCCAAAGATTCTGAACTATTTAAATGCTTGCAAATCAACTAATGGGACATATGTACCTCATAAGAGATTTTAGATTACATATTGAATACCGTATCCATGTCACACTTCACGCACTACCTAGTGTATGTGGGAATTCTGTCACATGTTTAGGCCTTAGCTATATGTAATGATTCAACTTGAACTTGAATCAAAACCTAGGAGAGAGAGAGAGTGAGATGAGAAAGAAGTGAGATAAAGAGATAGAGAATAGAGAGAAATTGAGATAAAGGAGAAGACAATTCTTTAATTGGATGATCTTTACAATAGAAGGAACAAGCTTCTTATACTACTAGCACTTGGCAGCAAACAACAAGAGAATATCTTTCAAAATATCTGACTACCTTAACTACTAACTGACATTCCCTCATAAAGTAGCAGCTAGCATAAGTAGCAACTAAGCAACTAATTGCAAGTACACAAGCAGCAGCTAAAAGCAACAAAGTGATACAAGAATTAACCAATGAAATACATGACAATTCATGGCAAATACCCCTTCCTTAAGGAAAGGATTCTTGTCCCAAGAATCAGAATTCAAGAAATTGGCTTTTGAGGAACTTAAGATCATCCCAAGTTGCATCGGACTCCTCCGGATTGGCCCACTGCCCAGCACTTGTTTCAACTTCCTGCCTTGCGGCTGAATGGTATGAGTATCCAAAATAGCAATGGGTTCTTGTAGAATTATTCAATTTCATGAAGCAACTGGTGGTTGTTTTGAACATGTCCTGTCTGCCTCTATCTTTTTCTTCTAAAGGGAAACACGGAACACCGGGTGAATTGATGAACCACGAGGTAATTCTAAGCGATAGGCCACTGCTCCTACCCTTTGCAAAACCATATAAGGACCAAAGTAGCAAGCACAGAGCTTTACATTCTTGCAAATTGCTACTAAAGACCGTCTATAAAGTTGTAGTTTCAAGTACACCAGGCCATCAACTTCAAAAGAATGCTCAGACCTCCTCTTATAAGCAAAAAATTTTATTCTTGCTTGAGCCAACTGCAGATTATCCTTCAACTGCTGAACTAATTGCTTCCTTTGCTGAATAACCTCTTCAATTGCAGTAACATGAGTAGAATTGCCTTGGGGAAACATTAGAAAAGGAAGGTCATAGCTGTATAAAGCCTTGAAGGGAGTAGCGCCCAAGAATGAATGTGCATGAGTATTGTGCTAGTACTCAGCTAATGAAAGCCACTTGCAGCACTGCTTGGGATTGTTGAATGTCATGCTACGCAAGTATTATTCCACACTTTGATTTAGTCTTTCATTTTGCCCATCTGTTTGAGGATGGCAGGCAGAGCTCAAAACCTAAGATGACCCAAAAGCTTAAAAAACTCCATCCAAAATGTCCTGGTAAACAATCAATCTCTATCCGATAAGATGGTTGGGGATGATCATGGAGCTTGTATATATTGTCCAAGAATACCTTTGCAAGCTTTTCTGCACAAATAGGATGATTAAGAGCTATGAAGTGCCCATACGTTGTGAAGCGATCAATCACCACCCATATGATCTCCTTCCTTTCTGATTTTGGCAGCCCTTCTATGAAAGCCATATTGATTTGTTGCCAATCCCCGTCTAGAATAGCAAGAGGTTGCAACAACCCTAGATAAGGGGCATATTCACTCTTGGTGCATTGGCAAACATCACAAAAATGCACACACTCTTTCACCCCATTCAAACCCTCGCCAACAGAAGTGTTGCTTAAGCCTTTGATAAGAATCTTCAATACCAGAATGTCCTCCCAAGGCTGAAGAATGAAAAGCCATGATGATATGCTTCCTCAATTTAGTCACTGCCCCTTCAGCAGCAGTTGCCTCCGTTAAATGATCTTGTATACTAAGAGTTGTTATCTGTTCTTGAGAAAATAAATCTTGTTCATAAGACTTGTAAACTTCATCCATCCAAGCAAGCACTATAGTTGTGATTGCCAAGCACGAAGCTTCTTCCATGCTTTCCATTCTCTTAGACAATGCATCTGCAGCCAAGTTGCCCTTTCCCTTCCTGTATTCAATTTCATAGTCCAATCCCAACATTTTAAAACGCCCCTTTTGCTGCACCCTTGTTGTGATCTTATGTTCCAACAGATACTTAAGACTTTGACGATCGGTCTTGATAGCAAAATAATGCTCCTCCAAGCACCGCCTCCATTTTTGCATAGTAGTAGTTGTAGTATGGACAAACTCAGATATCTTGGGCTAATAGCTTGACGTAAGTAAGCAATTAGCCTTCCTTGTTGTGATAGAACTGCCCCCACACCTTAACTACACGCATCAGTCTCAATGGCAAACAGTTCTTTGAAATTTGGCATTCTCAATACCGGAGCTGAGCACCTTGCTAATTTCAACCTCTCAAATGATTCCTGTGCTGATGAGGACTAGAGGAATGCATCTTTCTTAAGAAGTTCAGTCAGAGGCTTAGCAATGACTCCATAGCCTTGTATAAACTTCCTATAATAACTGGTCAATCCCAAAAATCCCCTCAATTGCTTAACCGAAGTGGGAGTTGGCCATTGCTTCATAGCTTGAACCTTAGAAGCATCGGTGGCTACCCCTTTATAGGAGATTACATGCCCAAGTATTATAATTGAGTTTGGAAAAGGAACATTTGGATCGTTTGGCAAAGTATGCATAGTAGTGAAAACTTGAAATAGATGGTTAATATGAGCCTTCATGTTTGGACCAAAAACTAAGATATCATCAAAGAAAACAAGGACAAATTTTCTTAAGAAAGGCTTAAAAATGGAGTTCATTAATGCTTGGAATGTGGCAGGAGCATTTGTTTCCCAAAAGGCATAACTATAAACTCGAAATGGCCATTGTGTGTTCTAAAGGCTGTCTTGTATATGTTTTGTTCAGTCACTCGAATTTGGTAATATCCCTGTCTTAGATCAAGTTTTCAGAAGTAAACAGTCCCATGAAGTTCATCTAATAAGTCATTAGTGATGGAAATTGGGAATTTGTCTTTGATGGTTAAAGAGTTTAGTTGTTGGTAATCAATACACATATGTGAGGTTCCATCTTTCCTTTTCCCCAGAATGACTACGGAAACCAATGAACAATGACGATTGTCATGACCGGAGCAATACTTATAGCAAAGATAGTTAATTAAATGTAATAAATTGTGTTGGAATGTTATACTTGTTATATTTGCTAGTACTTGTGAGCTAAGTTAGGGTTGTACTTAGCCACTACTTAGTATAAATAGCTACGTGAATGTATGGGTTGATATACAATGAAAATATACAATTTCTTCCCTATCTAAACTTCTTCTATTTCCTCATCTCTTTCCCTTCTTTCTCATCCAAAATTCTATCTATCCCTTAGTTATAATTCAGGTTTGATCCTGAATTATAACAATTGGTATCAGAGCTTGCATTGGTGCTGATTGAACTGGCAAGAAAAAGGCGATCACCTTCAATGGTTGGAGTTACAACCCGAGCTGGAGCTGCTGCTGCTGTTGCTGGCGCAGCTGCCACCGCCACCAATGCCAACCCCAGTTATGCTACAGCTATGCGGAATCCCCGTCCAGAAGGAGAGCTTAATCAGTTTGAGCAATTGAGAGCTCAAATGCAAGAAATGTTTACCACATTGGAACTGAATCAAGATCAGAGGCTGGCTGAGCGATTGGAGCAACATTCCCAGCAGCTACAGGCCTACATTCAGGGTTTACAGCAGCAAATGGATCGTCAGCAGTTGCTACCAGGGCTTGGATTGTTCCCAGCAGTTACCAACTGACCCAGCTGCTTCACAGTCAGCTGGATCCAATGATCAGGGGACGATCGCAGCCAGGACCTTAGCTCCCAAGCAACCTCGTGTGGAGATCGACACCTTTGATGGTACCAACCCGCAATCTTGGATTAGAAGATGTGAGAGGTACTTTAAATTTTACCATACAGAAGAATTGGAAAAGGTTGAATTAGCTACTGTTTATTTACAAGGTGATCATGAAACTTGGTATTATAGTTTGATCCGTAGCTACCCTGATTTAACTTGGGATGACTTCGTGAATGAGTTCTATGAAAGGTATGGTGAAGAGGACCCGGGTGAGGTGATTGATCACTTCAATAAATTGGTACAAACCTGGTATGTAAAGGATTATATGACTAAGTTTGAGAACTTGTGTGCTCGGATGCTTTCTGTTTGTCCAGGAGCCCATGAATCTTACTACATTTCATGTTTTATAAGCAGCCTTAAACTAAGAATCAAAAACTTGGTTAAAGCTTTGAATCCTGTGTCTTTGTCTCAAGCTTTTACCAAGGCCAAGTTGATGGAGGCTACTATTTTATCAAGTCCTGAGGTTCCAAGGTCGAGGTCCACCGTGGGAGCTACACAACAGCAAGGGGGTTTAGGGTTCCCTGCTAAGTCAGTGGTCAATGAGGACAGGAAGAATCAGAGGCTGTGTTTTCGTTGCAATTAGAAATACTTCTACGGGCACCGTTGTAATCCCAAGCACCTCATGGCTGTATCTGGGACCGAGGCTGGAGAACTTGATGAAGATGAATCTGAAGATGACTGCTGAACAACATCTGGAAAATGACTGTGGGGATGGAGATGTTGATGAAGTGGAAATTTCAGTTCGCACCTTGACAGGAACAGGTTCCCACAACACCATCCGGATCAAGGGTGAAGCTAGACACAAGCAGATATTGATCTTAACGTTGTCTGTTTTTTTTACTTTGCTTCATACTTGTAGGCTTCGGCTGTGTCCTAGGGTATGCCCCTTGTAGATTGTTTTCTTTTCTTTCATCTATTTATTTCGCTGACTTACCAAAAAAAAAAGATATTGATCTTGATCAATAGTGGCAGTTCACACAACTTTGTCGATCCAAAGGTTGTGAAAGCTGTTGGACATGAGATGCTCAAGACTAGTCCCCTAGCCGTAACCGTGGCTGATGGTAATTCCATAATCACTCAGATGAAGTGCAATAAGTTTAAATGGTGTATGCAGGGACACATATTTGATTATGATTTTAGAGTATTGAAATGAGGAGGTTGTAATATGGTGTTGGGGGTGGATTGGATGAAAACAATTAGTCCTTTGGTCTTTGATTTGGCTCAGCTCTCAGTCTCTTTTGATAGGAAGGGAAAGCGTGTGGTCCTTCAGGGAATCATAGAGAAGGGAGAATTGCAGCTCGTGACAGCTAGTAAACTTGAGAAGTTGCTAAGAAAAGATGGCTGTCAATGGATGGGGCAGCTCAATGCTATTTGTGCTGCACCTGCATCTCCTCTTGTACCTAAAGATCCTTGCATTGAAGCACTGCTGTCTGAATTCAGTGATCTTTTTGCTCTGCCTATAGTTCTACCGCCCAAGAGAGCTCTTGACCATGCCATTCCCTTGAAAGCTCAAGCCGACCCTGTTAATTTGAGGCCTTACAAATACCCACACTCACATAAGAGTGAAATTGAAGTACAGGTGGAAGAGTTGCTGAAATCTAGGTTCATAAGACATAGCTACAACCCTTATGCTTCACCAGTGATCCTTGTGAAGAAGAAAGATGGGACTGCTCACATGTGTGTGGACTACAGACATCTAAATTCCATCACCGTGAAAGATAAGTTTCCCATACCCATCATTGATGATTTACTTGATGAGCTTAGTGGTTCTCAGTATTATTCCAAGCTCGATGTAAGGTAGGGGTACCATCAAGTTCGAGTGAGGACTGAGGACATTGCAAAAACTGCATTTCGAACCCATCATGGTCACTATGAATTTGTGGTCATGCCTTTTGGTTTGACAAATGCTCCCGCCACATTTCAAGCAGTAATGAATTGGGTATTTAAAGAGCACTTGAGAAAGTTTGTATTGGTGTTCTTCAATGACATTCTAGTCTATAGTCCTTCCTTTGAGACACACATTACTCACCTGAGGCAGGTTCTTTCAATTTTGCGGCAGAACAGGCTCTATGCAAAGCTTGAGAAATGCTCCTTTGCTCAAACCCAAGTTGAATACTTGGGGCATATTGTGTCAAGAGAGGGTGTAGCAACAGATCCTACCAAGGTGCAGGCTATGAGAGACTGGCCAATCCCTCTAAACATCAAACAATTGAGAGGATTCTTAGGCCTCACAAGTTATTACAGAAAATTCATTGCGGGCTATGGAACTTTGGCTAAACCTCTCACTAATTTGTTGAAAAAGAATGCTTTTGAGTGGTCAGAAATAGCCCAAGATGCTTTTGACAGGCATAAGTTGGCCATGAGTTCTTCTTCCGTGCTAGCTATGCCTAATTTTCTGCACCCTTTCACTCTGGAAACTGATGCGTGCAGTGTGGGTATTGGTGCAGTCTTGTCCCAACAGAACCGACCAATTGCTTTCATCAGCCAAAGCCTGAGCCCACAGCATCAACAACTTTCTATATATGAGAAGGAATACCTCACCATTCTGCTTGCAGTCAAGAAATGGCGACATTATTTGGAAGGGAATCATTTCATTATAAAAACAGATCACCAAAGCTTAAAACATCTTCTGGAACAGAAGATCACTACTAGGGTACAACGAAAAGGACTCTTGAGGATGTTAGGCCTCAGCTATTCTATTGCATATCGCAAGGGAAGGGAGAATATAGTAGCTGATTCACTCTCTTAGAGATCAGTAGCAGAGCAGGATGGTTCTTATGCAGCCATCTCATGTGCTCTTCCAGCTTGGATGGAGGAGATTCATAGAAGTTATGCAGATTATAAATTTGCTTCTGATTGCATTATTGCTGCTGCTGCTAACCCACTTCCCTCATCTGCTGGTGACAATTCGGTAATGCAAGGCATTGTGAGGATCAAGGGCAAAGTTTATGTTGGCTCAGCAACAAATCTCAGAACACAAATCATCTCAGCCTTTTATTCTTCAGCTTGGGGTGGCCACTCCGGAGTAGAAGGTACTTATAGAAGACTCAAACAATATTTCAGTTGGGTTGGGGCCAAGAAGGATGTGGAAGCTTTCGTCCAGAGTTGTGATGTTTGTCAAAGGACTAAAACCGAACATGTGCATTATCCTGGTCTGTTGCAACCTCTTCTAATTCCAGATGGGGCTTGGCAACACATTAGCATGGATTTTGTGGAAGGACTTCCTAAGGCTGATGGCAAGGAGATTATTTGGGTAGTGGTGGATAGATTCACTAAGTTCAGTCACTTTGTTGCTCTTGCTCACCCAATATCTGCCGAGAAATTGGCCAAGGTATTCTTGGACAACATATACAAGATCCATGGTTTGCCTCAATTCATTACTTCTGATCGAGATCGAATATTCACAAGTCAGTTTTGGAGAGAGCTCTTCTTGCTATTGGGTTCCACTCTGGCTCTCAGCTCTGCATATCACCCTCAGTCAGATGGACAAACTGAACAATGAATCAATGCCTGGAACAATATTTGCGCAGGATGACTTATACTCATCCCAAACATTGGGTGAGGTGGCTATCCTTGGCGGAATACTGGTACAATACCCATTTTCATTCTTCCCTTGGTACTACTCCCTTCAAGGCATTGTATGGCTATGATCCCCTGGCTCCTATGGTACTGCATGACAAGACTTCCCATGTTCCAGAGGTTAACGGTTTTCTCCTTCAGAGGAAACAACTCATGTTGCAGTTAAAAGATAATTTGCTGGTAGCTCAATCACGCATGAAATTTTTTGCTGATAAGAAGCGGACTGAGAGATCCTTTATGGTTGGAGATAAGGTCTATCTCAAACTTCAACCATATAGACAATCTTCATTGGCTCTAAGGAAGAATTTCAAGTTGGGAGCTTGTTACTTTGGTCGCTATAGAATTCTGGAACGAGTAGGCTCAGTTGCATACAAATTGGACTTACCCGCTACTTCTTCCATTCATCCTATTTTTCATGTTTCCCTCCTTAAGAAACAAGTTGGAGAAGGCAAAAGTAGCTCTGCTAGACCTCCTACAATTCATCTTGATGGGTCTGTAGTCCAAGGCCCAGCTGCTGTTCTGGGCAGTCGAGCTGTGCAGACTCAAGCTTCTCCTCGTCAAGAGGTGTTGATTCAGTGGATCAATCTAGCTCCTACGCACACCAGCTGGGAAGTCCTAAATTTCATTCGTAGCCAATACCCTGCAGCAACATTCTTGAGGCAAGAATGAACTTGAGGGGGGGGCATTGTCATGACCGGAGCAATACTTATAGCAAAGATAGTTAATTAAATGTAATAAATTGTGTTGGAATGTTATACTTGTTATATTTGCTAGTACTTGTGAGCTAAGTTAGGGTTGTACTTAGCCACTACTTAGTATAAATAGCTATGTGAATGTATGGGTTGATATACAATGAAAATATACAATTTCTTCCCTATCTAAACTTCTTCTATTTCCTCATCTCTTTCCCTTCTTTCTTATCCCAAATTCTATCTATCCCTTAGTTATAATTAAGGTTTGATCCTGAATTATAACAACGATGTCCAATAAATTTGGTTTTCAAAAGCTCCTCCACTGGTCTTTCAATCTCATTGTTTTGGGAGTGTGGTTATTTGTATGGTCTCAGATTTATTGGGTTGGAATTAGCCTTGAGAGGAATAGCATAATTAAGAGATCTTTTATGTGGTAAAAAAGTGGGTAACTCAAATGGATCCTTAAGGTCATGTAAATAACTTCCGAATAAAGGGGTTAGAATTCACCTGAGCTTCGGCAGGTTATGCACTAAGAGAAAACAAATGGCCAATCCATCGCACATCACTCTTCTTCAGCACCCCCTGCAGCTTCTTACAGCTCATGATCTGTAAACTACCTTTCTCCACAAATCCTTGGAGTTGACTTCATCCCTTTCGAAGGACACTGTAAGTTGCACAAAATCAAGACAATGGGGCTGATGGTTTTCATCCAATCAACTCCCAACACCATGTCACAACCCCCCAATTTCAACATTCTGAAGTCATAATCAAACTGGTGCCCTTGCATTTCCCACTTAAATTGCTTGCATTTCATCTAAGTGAGTATCGAATTACCATTTGCCACCGTCACTATTAGGGGTCTAGTTTTCACGAGTTCATGTCCCACCATCTTAGCTGTCTTGGGAGCTAAGAAGCTAGGAGTACTTCCACTATCAATCAAAATTAACAAGGACTTGTGATTAGCTACTCCTTTGATTCGAATTGTGTTGTGAGTGCGACCCCCTATCAAAGCTATCATTGAAATCTCAGCCTCATCCTCCTCATCAAATTCTTCTTAGACTTCCTCAATCGGAACATTAAGTTATGTAGCATCTTCTTGATCTTCCTCAATTTCTTTATTACCTGTGATAGCCATCAATATCTTGGGATTGCATTTATGGCCAAAGAAGTACTTCTGATTGCATTTGAAACACAATATTTGCGTCTTTTTGTCCTCTAAACTCAGTGGTTTAGACATATTGGGAGCATACTGCTACAATGGAGCTATATTTCTTGCTCTCTAACCTGGATTTGGATACGCTAAAACCGTGGATTCAAATAGCCTAGCTTTTGAATAGGCCTTTGATAATGTGGGAGGGCAGAGAGCCTTAACTAAATTCTTAGATTTAGGCTTGAGGTCACAAATGAAAATTGATACATAATAAGCTGCATTTGCCCCTCGAGTCATCGACATCAGTCTTGCCTTCAAATTTTTAAAACGAGTCTTGTAGTCTTTGATAGTACTCACTTGTGCTACCTTGTTGAATTTATCAACTACTTCTCCTAGATCCTCATCACCATATCTCTCACACAATTCATCAACAAATTCTTGCCATGTTAATGGAGGATTTCTAGAAATTAAACTGTGGAACCATACCTCATGATCACCTTGCAAGTATATAGCTGCCAATTCCACCTTTTGTGATTAAGAAATTGCATAGAAGCGAAAGTACCTCTCAATCCTCCTAATACATGATTGAGGTTTGTTACGCTCGGGCTTGAACCACGAACGTAAACTAATATAAAATGCGGATAAATTGAGAATATGAGATGAGAAAGAAGGGAAATTAGATGAGGCAGTAGAGTTTAGAGTTTAGATGACAGAAAGAAGGGAAAGGGGATGAGAAAGTAGAGTTGATCTCAAATTGAGATTGATATTTCAGATTTTGATTGAATGATCATATTTACAGCAGAAAGGTCTATTTATAAGCAAAACAAGCAAAGCTAATACATTGTATTAAGACAACCTAACTAACTAACTCACTAGAAAATATCTAGAAAATATTTAAAATTATCTAACTAGCAATTAAAAGGTATTTTGGCGCCAATTAACAACAGTTAATAGCAGCCTAGCAGCAGCACAACTCACACGTAGCAGCACACCAGCACTACAGCAGCAAATAACAGAATTTTAACTTGAATTGTGATGCTTTACTAGTTTTCCCGCCAAAAGCCAATTTAAACTCAAGTCCCGGAATTTCGGTTTGTAGCATTCCCTTCCCCTTGAAAACATTCTTGTCCTCAAGAATGAAAGAGAATGAGACTTTAAAGATCAATTATTTTTGTAGAGATAGAAGTAGAAGTTGATGATAGTGAACTTCAAGCTGGAATTGCAACTGAAAAGAAGTTCTGAAGCAACTTCTACCAATAATATGTCAATTCAACCAACTCCAACACAAATAACCCCATAGATGAGCTGCTTCTTGTCTCTGCTAAGAAGTCTTGCCTCTGATTTCGAGTATCCTTCAGGTGGTCTATACAGATCAAACCAAATCAGTCTATCACACCTCTTGCAACACCAGCATTTCAGATCAGCCTTGAACATCTTCACTTGGATCTCTGACATATGCATCCTTTCCCTGCTGAATTATTACAATGCAGAAGCTAATGCCAAGACAATGCCGTATTAAGCTCATACATCATTTACTATACTAATCAGCACATAATAGCTTTAAAATCATCAACGTAACACCACATCACAGCAGCAGAATATCAGCAGCACAGCCAAACCTTCAACATAGCCCAAACCTCGATTTCTCGGATCATAACATTCCCTTCCCCTTGAAAACATTCTCGCCCTCAAGAATGGAAGAGAGTTGTAACAATGAAGAGCACTAATTGCATAGGAAAAGGCGACTGAAATGATGAATGCTTGCTGAATTCTGCAACTGGAATGACCAATGAGCACATTGTATGCCATTTATCTCGATGCAAAGCTTGCGTTTGAGAGCATAATGCTCTTCAGGAGGTATGCAACGATCAAACCAAACATCACAACCCCTCCTGAAACAGTTAACACAGCTCAGAATTCCATCTTGTAGCTGAGAATCACAACGTGCTTCAATGTTTCTGCATTTCTGCATGTGGAGAGCTGAACAACAGATTTTGTATCTTATTAACCACACAAAAATGCATATGAAGTCCTTGAACACCTCGGGAGGCCTTCCAAACTCAAACCACGAGAACCAAACATTATATTCTGCCCTTAAGCATTCCCAAATGCAGTTCGAACAGCTCCAAAACAGAATTATTTCAAACCGAACTTGCCGATCGGCATGCCGAAAGTGCTTAGCAGCTACTGGAATTTGATTGCTTGCTGATTTGACATGCTCTGCAGCATTATCTTCCAACATATTCAGCTCACACAACCACTTACCGAACCAACTCATGACATACTCAACAAATCCTAGATTGCTTCCTAATTTCGCCCTAGCTGCTATAGAATCCAGAACCTGTTGTAGTCCATGCAGTTCATAACAACATATTGCAGATCGGTGTATGTCCCTGTGGAAGCTACTTGAAGTGAACAAGTTAGTACATCTTCTAAAAGACATAATAGCACCAATCAACCCAAATTTGAACAGCTCATTCACAACTGACAGTGAAGAATCTCCCCAAGAATGTTCTGCATCCTCCAAAACTTGTAATTCATTCTTTCCTGGATCAAACGGTCTGTCAACACCAATTACATCACCTAAATCACCCCTTGAACTGATGTCGATCATATCAAAAGTCTGTCTTCCCACATTACAACATGTGTACACATCCCTCAGCTCAATGTTTTGCATACGAACCAGTTTTTGGGTGCTATGAACCTTGAAACGCAGCCTCGCAGCTCGAGTGTTTCTTTTCAACAAAAACTCAACTCCTCTCAGCTTCATATAGTCTTGAGAGTCTTTTCCCGGATCAGGAGGCTACTTGTCATAAGATCTTGCACTTGAGTAAGTCACAACTCCACTCACATAATGGAATAAATCATGCTGAACTTGCCGATTGTGCATTACAGCGTCTGCACCTGCGTACTCATACAAGGGACCTTGCAAAGCCACCAAGATGATGTCGTTTTGGTCCTGAGTTGATGCTCTAGCTTGCCCAAAAGCAAATTTATGCACACTCTGATCTATTTTTGGTGATACTGCAGTAGAAATAATTGGCTCTCCAACAGAAAAACAATGCTCAGCAATGAAAGTACCTTGATTCTGCATATAAATTAGCCATGAAATAATACTTAACAAATTTGGAGATATATTCAGTAATATTTCAGCAGTAACATCGAATGTTTCAGCAGAATGATTCGTGTCTGCATAGTTCTCTACTCGATTGCTTGCAACGACTTCAGAGTGACCCGCTTGTAGCATCAAGTCATCCTTTGGAGGCCATGACTCAATCACGGACTTGTCATGCTTCAATTTCGGCTTAGCAAACGTCTTTTCCTCCCAAAAATCCTTCAATGCGCCATTAAGATGATTCCTCTTTACTTTACTCTTGGCATTCTTTAACATTCCTTTGACGTGGAAATCGTATTCCCATTCCGGATGCATGTCATATTGCTCTTCAACATCTTCAAGAGACTCTAACTCTCGCAGAGAATCTTCATAAGAATCATCTTGTTCAAACCCAGATTCTTCTGACCTGTGTTCATCAATTTCGGCATTGTCGTGGTCGAATTCATCCTCAACAACAATCGTTTCTATTACAGCTTCCTCTTTGTGCTCAACCTCAATCTTTTGCGGTAGAACCACTTCAGTAGGTGGAACAATCTAGCTAGAGGGCTTAATTGGTTGCACCCGATCTTCTTTGTTCACATCCTCACCCAAAAGCTTCCTCAACAATTGTTGAATGCTTTCTGTTTGGTTCCTGGCTTCGACGAATTGTTGATCAAACTTGGCTTCCATGTGTTTTATTTGACCACGAAGCTCTTGATGCTTATCAAGGGAATTATCTACATCCAATCCGGCACCACCAACACCAGATCTGGTTCGAACTCCTTCAGTCATATTTGCAGAGTACAATTTCAAAAATCGCAGAATTGTAAAATTTGTTTCGCAACTCTACAACACCGATTGCTTTATGAAGCTCTAATCCTTTGTCCGCACAAACAATCCGTTGCTATTGGTTCAAAAATCATCACTGATTACAAACCCTAGCTTGCAGATTTTCGCGCACAAAGTTTTCGACAAACCCTAACTTCGAACGAACCCTAACCGTGATTCGTTCTTGAGTATTCAGACTTATACTTCTGAGTTAAGCTTGGTTCTAACTCAAAAGCAAGTTCTTAACACAACGTTCAAGGGGTCTCAACGAACGAAATCGGATTTCAACACTTTCGCTTCCTTGTCAGATTTTCGCCTGCTGACAAATTGTTGCCTAAGCAAAACTCGACTCAATGGCATATAATTCTCAAGATTCAATGCAGATTCTTATGATTTCACACCACTTCTATGCTTTAGCAACACAATTTCACCACAATCCAGTAACAACCACGAATTCTTATCGAAATGCAACTTAAAGGTCAGAAATCCAATACCTCAAGCTCCGATTCTGTATTGTAGAATCTGAATAAACCTCGATTCAGCTGGATTCTGATCTTGTGATGATGATCAAGTGTAATGTGGATCAATTAACTTCACTTTAACTTCATCACAACAGATTGCTTCAATGGATGATCTGAATTGATATTGATCAAAAATCTGGATTGAACTTGAAATCTGCACTTTGATCAGCACAATCTGATCAGCACTAATTTGATTTTTGATTTTTTTTTAAAATTTTTTGATTGCACACTCGATCGGATCGAGGCTCTGATACCAATTGTTACACTCGGGCTTGAACCACGAATGTAAACTAATATAAAATGTGGATAAATTGAGAATATGAGATGAGAAAGAAGGGAAATTAGATGAGAAATTAGAGTTTAGAGTTTAGATGAGAGAAAGAAGGGACAAGGGATGAGAAAGTAGAGTTGATCTCAAATTGAGATTGATATTTCAGATTTTGATTGAATGATCATATTTACAGCAGAAAGGGCTATTTATAAGCAAAACAAGCAAAGCTAATACATTGTATCAAGACAACCTAACTAATAACTCACTAGAAAATATCTAGAAAATATTTAAAATTATCTAACCAGCAATTAAAAGGTATTTTGGCGCCAATTAACAGCAGTTAACAGCAGCCCAGCAACAGCACAGCTCACACGCAGTAGCACACCAGCACAGCAGTAGCAAATAACAGAATTTTAACTTGAATTGTGATGCTTTACTAGTTTTCCCGCCAAAAGCCAATTTAAACTCAAGTCTCGAAATTTCGGTTTGTAACAAGGTTATAATCCATCAAAATTATCGATCTCCACCCTAGGCTAGATAAAATCCGAACCTCTGGCCACAGGAACAACCTCTTCGTAGTCAACTTATGGTTCTGGTACCATAAGATCAGAAGGCCGTGCTTTTTGTGAACCGACAGGGAGAATGCCAACGCCAATAGGTATCAATTGCCTTTTTAGTATAATTTCTTGCAATTGCTGCTGTAATTGAGCAAATTGCTCATTCTGATTGCCTCCAATAGCTGAATTTGCCACCATATTAGCTTGCTTCTTACCTCCTTCCAGCTTGATTGATTGCAAGCAAGCTAAAACTGAATGCAATTGGAAGCTTAGGCTCTGATACCACTTGTAATTATTGAAGTTGAACTTGAATCAAAACTTAGAAGAGAGAGAATGTGAGATGAGAAAGAAGTCAGATAGAGAGATAGAGAATAGAGAGAAATTGAGATAAGGGAAAAGATATTTCTTTAATTAGATGATCTTTACATTAGAAGGAACAAGCTTGTTACACTACTAGCACATGGTGGCAAACAACAAGAAAATATCTTTCAAAATATCTAACTACCATAACTACTCACTGCCATTCGCTCCTAAAAAAGCAACTAACATAAGCAACAACTGAGCAACTAATTACAAGTGCATAAGTAGTAGCTAAAGCAAAGAAGTAATACAAGAATTAGCCAATGAAATACATGACACTATAGTACACCAAAGCAACTAACATTCCATGCACAAGTCCAGAATACTCTCAGGATTTAGAGTCGTTGTTCAAAATGTACAACATGCATTACTCAACTCCGATCGTAGTCTAGAAACAAGCAACTCGCATGGTCCAAATCAATGTATCAATCTTATTAAACACACGAACCCAACACTTTCGGATCACCATCCACCCGACCAAGGCAAGTCATCTAAAGTGTTAAGTCATAGGCTTAACAAACAAGTAGCCCAAGCTCGTCACCAACCATGAGTTATTCAAATAGCATTCCATACCATTTGTTCCAAGTCTATCTGTTGCTTAATCTCATTATCCACTTAGAACATACATGTAAAATGTAATCTGAGGACTCTGTTCATCTCATGGATGATGCTTAAAAGAAAATCACATGTATTATATATGCTCGCTTACACAAATTTAACAAGAAAATGACTGGATGTTCAATTTTTTCCATTGATAATACATTTTAAATAGAATACATCTAGATTTTAGGACACTATTCCTAACAAAAAAATCCCCATGTATACCTTCTTCTCGGGGGGAAGGGATTGTGTCTCCTCAAGCACTTGGAAATATTTAATTGCCGGTGTAGAGAAGTGGCTTCTAATCAGTACCTTAAGCTGAGATTGTTCCTCAGTTCCTTAACTTAGACCGCTTTTCAGTGGTACATTAGCCTTCCACCTAATTCCATATAATGTTGGGTGACACGGCAAGGTAATTTCATGCTCCATTTCTAAGAATGTAACTAGGAACCTCCATGTCTGACTTGGCTTGAATGAGACAAAAGACAAGTGAATCAGTGGAAGATTGTGTTAACCGGTTCACAAGATCTAGGTTAATATGTGTTGTAGCCCTTCCTGAAGTTGAATAAGCCAAGCTGACCTTCAAAGACTTGGATATTGAGTTTTGGAAGAAGTTTGAAGACTCTAACTTCTCGATGCTCTAATAGCTGTTAGAACGCGCCACTAGATACGAGGTTGTCTTGAAACAAGAGAGCCTGAAAGAAAGATAACTTGTATGGGACTTATGTACACGATCCAATAAAAGAGGATGAGGTTACTCTAAATGAGATTGAAGCTACTGAATAAGTCAAGGGACCTCCTATGGTTTGCAATACTTTGGTTAAAAAGGATATCAAAGCTCAGAAGTCTTATCAATCCTAAGAATTGAGAATATACTCATTTGACCCCTCAAGAGCCGACGTAATATTCAATTGGCTTAAGGCAATTAGAAAACTCACGATTAGTGGAAAACACAGGAAGTCTAATCCAAATTCTACTCAGGGAAAGGAGTACTGTAAATGGCATGATTCGTTGACCCATTCAACAAAGAACTACGTCATCTTTAGAAACAGTCCAAGATGCCATAAAGGCAGGGGAATTGATCTTCCTGGGTGAAGGAAAGATGGGTGTGTCATGAATTGTAATTCATGAATCTTGTTTCACTTCATTTGGCTAAGTCTTGTATTACTTTAGCTTTACAACGTTTTAGTAGGAATGTCGGTTAATTAGTTAGTAAGGGCAGTTAGATATTTTCTAGTTGTTTTGCAGCCAATTACTTGAAGTATTAATAGATTAGTTCTTTCCATTGTAAGATCATCAAATTGAATGAAATATCTTCTTCTCATCTCAATTCTCTCGATTCTCTCTTCTTTATCTCAATTCTTTCTTATCTCACATTCTCTCTCATAGGTTTTGATTCAAGTTCATCTTGAATCATTACAATTGGTGTTAGAGCTTCCAATTGCATTTGGTTTAGCTTGCTTCGCAATCAATCAAGCTGGCCAAAGGCAAGAAACAAGCTACGATGGTAGGAAATTCAACCGCTGGATTGAATCATGCTAATCAATTTTCTCAATTACAGAAACAGATGTAAGAGATGATGCTTAAAATGAGCATAAATCATCAATTGCTACAGCAACAGCTGATCCATTCGTAACAGTGGATGGAACAGAAGTTTGAAGGTATGCAGGAGCAGATTAGTGAGCAAGTGATCCCTCCTGGTGCTGGCATTCTTCTATATAGGAGCACAACAAGTAGGAACTCCTGATCCTTTGGTGCCAAAGCAGATGGAAGAGCAAGGAGAGGTATTTCCTGCGGCCAGAAATTTAGGTTTTTGCCAACCTAAGGTGGAGATTGACACTTTTGATGGAATACAACCTCAATTGTGGATTAGGAGGTGTGAGAGGTACTTTCGCTTCTATGCTATTCCTGAATCGTGAAAGGTTTAGTTGGCAACCATATATTTGCAAGGTGACAAAGGGGTTTGGTTCCATAGTTTGACTTTGGGAAATCATTCAGTTACTTGGCAAGAATTTGTTGACAAATTGTGTGAGAGGTATGCGGATGAATATCTTGGGGAAGTTGTTGATAAATTCAACGAAGTAGCTCAAGTGAGTAGTGTCAAAGATTATATGACTCGATTTCAAAACTTGAAAGCAAGAATGATGTTGGTTAATCCAGGGGCAAGTGAGGCTGATTATGTCTCTAGTTTTAATAATGGACTCAGGCCTAAGATCAATAATTTAGTTAAGGCCCTTAACCCTCCCACACTGTCAAAGGCATACCCAAAAGCTAGGCTTTTTGAATCAACAGTCCTAGCTTTTCTTGATTCTGGTTAGAAAGGGAAGATAGTGGCTCCATTGCAGCAGTATACTCCTACTATATCTAAACCATTGAGTTTTGAGGAAAACAATGCACATGGATTGTGCTTCGAATCCAACCAAAGGTACTTCTTTGGTCATAAATGCAGTCCCAAGCAATTGGTGGCGGTCACAAGCAATGAAGAGGTTGAGGAAGATTAGGAAGGGCTATAGAACTCAACGTTTAGGTTGAGGAAGTTGAGGAGAAAGTTGATGAGGAGGATGAGGCTACGATTTCAGTCAGGGCTTTGACAAGGAGTGGTACTCACAACACTATGAGAATCAAGGGAATAGCTGTCGCAAGTCCTTATTAATCTTGATTGATAGTGGTAGTACACATAGCTTCTTGGATCCCAAGATAGCTAAGTTGGTGGGACATGAACTCATTAAAACCAGTCCACTTGTAGTGACCGTGGCTGATGGTATTTTGATGCTTACACAGATGAAATGCAAGCAGTCCGAGTGGAAGATGCAGGGACATTAGTTTAATTATGATATCAGAGTGTTGAAATTTGGTGGCTGTGATATGGTGTTGGGGGTTGATTGGATGAAACCATTAGCCCCATTGTCTTTGATTTTGTGCAGCTTACAGTATCCTTTGAGAGGGATGGTGCACCCATTTAGTTGCAAGGCTTGGTGGAGAAGGGTAGCTTGCAAATTATGAGTTGTAAGATGCCGTAAGGGGTACTGAAAAAGAGTGATGTTCAATGGATTAGCCACTTGTTTTCTCTTAGTGCAAAACTAATGGAGGCTAATTTGAATTCTAATCCCTCTATTAGTAGGTTATTACATGACTTTAAGAATCTATTTGAGTTACCAACTTCATTACCACCAAAAAGAGCTCTTGATCATGCTATACCACTCAAGATGAATTCCAATCCTATCAACCTTAGACCATATAAACATCCACACTCCCAAAAGAATGAAATTGAAAGACAAGTGGCGGAGCTTTTGAAAGCTAACTTTATCAGGCGAAGTAATAGTCCAGTCACTTCCCCAACGGTCCTTGTTAAAAAGAAAGATGGCACCTCTCGCATATGATTGATTACACGCAGAAAAACTATTTAACAATCAAAGACAAATTCCCAATTCCCATCATAAATGACTTAATAGATGATCTTTATAGGCTAGTGTATTTCTTAAAATTAGACTTGAGACAAGGTTATTACCAAATTTGTGTGGTAGAACAGGATATCTACAAAATAGCCTTTAGAACACACCATGGACATTTTGAATTTTTTTTTTTTTTTTTGGTAAGTATGGACATTTTGAATTTATGGTTATGCCATTTGGATTATCAAGTGCTCCTGCCACTTTCCAAGCAATAACGAACTCCATGTTTAAACCTTTCCTAAAGAAATTTGTCCTTGTTTTCTTTGACGACATATTAGTTTATAGCCCAACCATGAGAGCTCATGCTGCTCATCAGTCATAAGTCTTCAATACAATGCATAAGCACAAGCTATTTGCCAAAGTCTCCAAATGTTTCTTTGCCCAAACTCAAATAGAATACTTAGGTCATGTGATCTCCTATGAAGGAGTGGCCACCGATGCATCTAAGGTTCAAGCTATAAAACAATGGCCAATTCCTACTTCCCTTAAACATTTGAGAGGATTTTTAAGGCTGACTAGTCATTTATAAGAAGTTCATTCATGGATATGGAGTCATTGCTAGGCCTTTGACTGAGCTCCTCAAGAAGGATGCCTTCAAATGGTCAGCAGCAGCTCAGGAAGCATTTGAGAATTTAAAATTAGCAATGTGTTCGGCCTCACTTTTGAGAATGCTCGACTTTACAGAGCCATTTATTATTAAGACCGATGCTTGCAACCAGGGTGTGGGAGCTGTGTTGTCACCGCATGGATGACCAATTGCTTACCTCAGCCAACCTCTCAACCTAAGACACCTAAATCTGTCAATTTATGAGAAAGAGTATCTAGCTCTCTTATTAGCAGTACAAAAGTGATGGCAATGCTTGGAGGGGCATCATTTTGTGATCAAAGCAGATCACGAAAGGCTCAAATACTTTTTGGAATAGAAGATCACAACTAGGGTGCAGCGTAAGGGGTTCTTAAAGATGTTGGGTTTGGATTATGAATAGGAAAGGAAAAGAGAACACTGTAGCAGATGCATTATCAAGAAGGCAAGAAGAGAATGGGCAAGCTTCTTGTTTAGCCATTACAGCTGTTGTTCCTGCTTGGATGGATCAAGTTTACAAGTCTTATGATCAAGATGGATTTGCTCAGGATTAAGTAACAGCTCTTAGCATTCTGAATTCTACACTAGAGAAAGTTGCTTTAGATGTCTCTCTAATTAACGGCATTTTGAGAGTTAAGGGCACGATTTATGTTGGAGCAGCGACTGATTTAAGAAAGCAAATTATCATGGCCTTCCATTTTTCAGCTCTAGGGGGTCACTCAGGTATTGAAGGCACTTATCATAGGCTCAAACAAAACTATTAGCAAGGGATGAAGAAGGAAGCTGTAAATTTTGTGCAATCTTTTGAAGCTTGCTAGCGCACTAAGAGTGATCATGTTCCTTATCCAGGACTATTGCAATCTCTTCCAATTTCAGATGGATCTTGGCAGCAAATCAGTGTGGACTTTATAGAGGGGTTGCCTAAATCTGAGGGGAGGAAGCTCATTTGTGTGGTAGTGGATCATTTCACTAAGTTTGGGCATTTTATTGCATTTAACCACCCTATTTGTGCTGAAAGATTAGCTAAGGTGTTCTTGGACAACATTTATTAGCAGCATGGGGTCCCTTAATCCATCCGATCTAATCGAGATAGATTGTTCACCAGCAACTTTTGGAAGGAGTTGTTCAAACTCTGGGATCTTCTGTTGCCCTAAGTTCGGCCTACCATCCCCAAATAGATGGATAAACAGAAAGATTGAATCAAAGTGTGGAATAATACTTGTGTTGTATGACATTTAACAATCCCAAGCAGTGGTGCAAATGGCTTTCATGAGCTGAATTTTCGTATAACACTCATTCTCATTCCTCCTTAGGTACTACCCTTTTTAAGGCCTTGTATGGCTATGATCCTCCCTTTGTAGTGGTATCACAAGCCCTTGATACTCGTGTTGCTAAAGTAGAGGAGATTATTTAGCAAAGGAAGCAGCTAGTTTAGCAACTGAAAGATAATCTTCAGTTGGCTTAAGCTAGGATGAAATTTTTTTTTTCTTTTCTTTTCTTTTTTTTTTTTTTGATAAGAACAGGTCTAAACGATCCTTTGAAGTTGGTGATATGGTGTACTTGAAATTGCAACCATATCGACAGTCTCCTATGGTAATTTGCAAGAATGTGAAGCTAAGGGCACACTACTTTGGCTCCTACAAGGTTCTCCAGAAGATTGGAGCTGTGGCCTATAGATTGGAACTACCGTCTAATGCAATTATTCACTAGGTCTTTCATGTGCCATTGCTAAAGAAGTAGGTTGCTGCAGATGTGGAGCGTTCAACTTAGCCACCAGTTGCTTCCTCTAATGGAATCATTCTCCAAGAGCCTCTAGCCATTCTAGGTTCACGCAAGGTTCAACAGCAAGGCAAAGAAATTCATCAAGTGTTGATTCAGTGCCCAAACCTTGGGAAGTTTAATGCAACTTGGGAAGATCTCAAGTTCATCAAGAGTCAATTTCCTGTTTTTGATTCTTGAGACAAGAATCTTTTCTTGGGGGAGAGTATTGTCGTGAATTTTCATTAAGTCTTTTTTCTACTTCATTGGCTAAGTCTTGTATTACTTTAGCTTTACAACATTTTGGTGGGAATGTCGGTTAATTTGTTAGTAAGGGTAGTTAGATATTTTCTAGTTGTTTTGCCTCCAAATGCTAGAAGTATTAATAGATTGGTTCCTTCCATTGTAAGATCATCCAATCAAATGAAATATCTTCTTCTCTTCTCAATTCTCTCCATTCTCTCCTCTATATCTCAGTTCTTTCTCATGTCACATTTTCTCTCCTAGGTTTTGAGTCCAGTTCATCGTGAATCACTACAAGGTGTTGAAAAAGATCCCTTCCATAGTCCTTCTCAAGCATATATAATAATTCACAGTAGATCCTTGTGCATGATGCTTACAGACAAAGATAGTCTAGTTGTAGCCAACGCTTTGTTTGAAAGGCTGCTGGAGTCAGGAACACTGAGGTTCCCCATAACTTGGGTGAGATTGCCAGCAGATTCTTGCAGGTGGTAAATCACTGCTGAACATCTGACTCATGATTGTGTTACGTCTAAAAAATTGTTAAGAAGGCAATTATAGGAAGGAATTATTCTTCTCTCCAAGGATGAAGAGTTAGGCATGGGGATTCTTACTGATGATCATTGACAAACAGTCTTAGCTTCCAAGAAATAGGTGTCAAGGAAGCTCTTGCGCCTTACACATGACCTTTGTTGGGGTTATGGCCATAAGTTGTGTCTAAGATGAAGAAGCTAAGCCTTGACCCCAAGAAAAAGCCAGCTCCTTAAACAAAGTCATCACTAATGGGACCTCCTTGAGGTCTTACTTCAAAGATCCAGATCGCTATGAGGATAGGGCATCCAAGGAGAAATCCAAAATACCACCTACTGGGCGTGGACACCAATTAGGGACCATGACAGTCAGGAAACCACCCGTCCCGAGTCCGATTCTGTAATGTCTTGAGATGGATCCATCTAGATCAAGAGGAGGTTGGTCCGTCTAGTCTTACTCGAAACAAGAAGCGAAGGCAATTACAAAAAAAGGCAGCTCAGCAAAGGACTCTTCTCACTTGCATAATGAGGCTCTCTCATGAGGAAATTAGGGTCTATAAGGGCAAGCAAACTAAGCCTATTGATCTTGAAGACTGAACAGTTGGTTCCAAACCTGTTACGACTGCTGAGAAAGGACGACCACACATGAAGCATGAGAGATGGACTAGTCTCTCATAACAAAAATTTTGGTGGGACCAGCTTGCTAAGAGTTCACTGGGCCAAAAATCTATTGATGATGAAGACTAATATTCCCCCCTCAGCATCAATGTAGTGGAACCTCTAGGACACGTTAACCTAACACGGTCTTATAGTGGCAGGTACGTCCATGAAGAAGACTTCCCCCAACTTATGGAGGAGTCTTAAGCCCCCAGCGGTTGATCGAAAGGACCAACCTCTAGTGTTAGACATGCTAACTAATGGCAGACCTCAAGATCATGATCAGTACGTGCCCATGGATGGTAGCTCTAGGAGGGAAATGGACTAAGAGGCCGAGATACAAATCAGGAAGCTTCCTAAAAGGGTCGATGACTATGGATGCTTTCCATCAAAGGGCTCCATCACTGCCCGAGCTTGCCTGGATCCCTGAGGTCTCCCTCAAGCTGATCCCTGCAAGCTACTTATAGAAGAGTGAATGGAAACAGCCAATAGCAATCCACCTCCCACCAGATAGTTGTTGGCGATCCATTTGCTGCTGTAAACCCTGAATTTGAGCTTTAATTAGCTGAGAATGTTGATCCAAATTTCTCAGCTAAGCTCCAATCCTAAGTTTGCTGCATTTGCACAAAGATTTCTTGCATTTGTAACCTCAATTGCTAAAATTGATTGATCTCACCACCATCGTGAGGATTAGCTCGCACAACAGTAGCATAACTAGGATGAGCCACAGTAGCAGTAGCAACAGCTGCCCCACCGGCACGGGTAGTTACACCAGCCATTAGAACCGATTTCTTGCGTTGAGCCAGATCAATTATATAGTAGCCAATTAGGCCCTGATACCAAATGTTATATTTCAAGATCAAACTTGAATTATAACTTGAATTTAGAGTTAAGATGAGAAAAAGAAGGGAAAGAGATGAGAATTATAGAAGAAAATTTAGATGAGAGGATAAGAGTTGTTTAATTTTCATTGAATGATCCTTATTATACTCTAATTGTTCTATTTATACTAATTGAAAGATAGCTAAAAAATCAAAGAACCCACGCTCCACCAATGCCATTTTCCCACCAAAAACATCAAGAGTAACTGAAAAACCCACTAAAAGCCTTAGTAGAACTTCAATAAGAAAATTACATCAAACTTATGTAAGATCAATATAAGGATCCTCCACGGCCATGACAACTTAAATAACTAGTAGCTAGTCACGATAGTGATATCCTCAGATGCTTATTGCATTTAAAACACAGCGAGCACTTGTAAGAATAAAGGAACAAAATGTTGTAAATACTCCAAAGTTCAAGACTCCCTAGAAGCCCAGATTCCCTTAAACATTCCGACACAAGTGAAAACTTTTCTAATAAAACAAACAAAGAGATAAAATGCTATATTAAGATCATCCACAAACTAAATGCCTTGTTAAAATGAATAAAGCGCTAAACATTTGTTAAGATCTACAATTGAGCTCAACACCCTGCTGGGGTTCATGATGTGTCAAGACACCCAGCGACAACTCCTAATGATTTAAACATCTTATTAATTGTCAAATTCCTCGATACACGTCTTATCAAGGTTATATGCCCTATTTATTTCGATTAAAGTTCAAAACACAAATGAGTGGCAATAACAAAGAGCTAGGGCATAACATTGGCAACCCCCATCACGTGGACAAACATTGTGCACTAGTAAGTCACGACTAAAGACTGACACGTAATGCACTCCATGGCTAAACTTGGAATGACCAAAGTTCGCCCATGGAGTGAGGGGACTATATGTTTATAATACTAGACCGCTATTTACTCACCCCGATACCTGCGCCCAGAATGAGCACCCTAGAAACGGTCGCCTAGAAACAGGTGCCTAGAAACCGCCACCCCGTGACGGGTGCCCAGAGTATCAATTGGCCTAACCATACACCTTCCCTTTTGAAGCTCAAAAATCACCTTAAAAAATATAGTAAAAATATTGAGTAACATCACATTTTCTGTTAAGTACTTATAAGCATCAAAGTCTCATTTTCATGACCCATCAATGATCTTTCAATTACGTATGCAAGCTTTCTCCCCAAATGTTGGTGTACTTTTAGGACATCAAGGGAATACTAACGCAACTCTATTTCCCTTACATTTTCTGAAACTTTGTGAACTTCAAAATATTTGGATTGGAGCAAGCAGCAGCAAGGCCTTTGAGAACCCTTCTAGGAATGGCCAACTTCTTCACCACTATATGAAGACGCTACCAACCATTTATCTGCCACAGGAGCATCCATAAGGAAAAGTCCTTAGTTAGGTCTATGAATCCATTTAAGAATTACTTTGTTAGAATCCTAAATTAAATTCACATATTTCTTAAGGAATTTTCCAATAATGGCCCTTAGGTGAGTTCTACCATCTAGGACCAGAAGTAAGTCAGCATATCCTCCAAATTACCTTAATCACATTGAATGGGTCCTTCTAATGTGTGGACCATTTCCCAAAGACATGATCTTTTTGGCCAATAGGAAATACTACTTTCCTGACCAAGTACCCCTAATCAAAGGACCTAGGTTTGACCTTCTGGTTGTAGGCTTTGAGCATCCTTTTCTTGTTTATGAAAGGCATCAAGATTAACTTGGTCAAAGTAAGCCAATTTGTCCATCACAGCCTGCTCATATTAAAGTTCAGAAATCGTTCCTTGATGAGCCAACCTAATAGACTGAGCTATGACTTCCATTGCAAGTACAACATCATGGCCATATGTTAAATGGAAGGGGATTGTCCCAGCTGCATCACATTTGGACGTTCTATAAGCTCAAAGGGAATCAAGTAGCAACTCATGCCACTTTCTGGGGTTATCCTAAATCATCTTCTCAATATTGGCCTTTAGAATTGTATCAGTAGATTCTATTTGGGCATTAGCTTGAGAATAATAATGGGTTATGTTCAAGATTTTAATGCTGAAACCCTTTGAAAACTGAACCTCAGCTCTGCTGAACACTTTAGCTTGGTCTATAGTTTTGGTTTCTAGGGTTCCGAACCTTCATCGGATGTATTCTTTGATAAAATCAGTCACATATTGCCGGTTGATGTTCCTATATGGCTTAGCCTCCACCTAGTTTGTGAAATAAATCATGGCCACAAGAATGTAAGAATGTTGCTTGCTAGAAGGAGGATTGCTTTCTCCTATGGTATTGACAAATATAATTTAGTATATAATTATTCATATCATTTAGGTTCATTTTCTAACCACTTTACATCAGATTTTATCTCTTTTGCTCCCTTTTGCTCTTTTTCTCTTCTATTGCTATTTCCTTGCCAAAACACTTATTTTATGCTAACTCTTGCTAGGTTTTATCATCAACATCAACAAATGAATGCAATATACACCATGCTAAAGCAAAAAATGGGTTAAGTAAATCAATTCTACATCGTAATGCAAGGAAACAACAACAACATGTACGAGTTGTTGCAAATTTTTATTTTTGGCGGCCAATTGGACAAATCAAGTGCAAGAACTTCTTGAACACTTCATAAGCACAAAAAAAAAGATGTAAAGGCTGAGTTTTGGGCTGCAAAATGGAGGAAAAAAAGAAGAAGAAATCAATAAGTTTTTTCAAAAGCTGAAAATGGACGGCAATGGGCAACATGAAGAACAAATTAGGAAGACGCTTATGTAATTTTTTATTCCATGTATTCCCATCCTAATATACTATAAATAGGGATGTTTGGAAAGAATTTGGGCATGAATGCACTCAGAAAAAACCCAACACAAAGTAGAAAACTTAGGAGAAAACCGTGAGAGATGGAAAGAAGGAAGGAAGAAGAGTTTGGTTTGGAAAATTTCATTTCAAGTTTTTTTTTTCTTTCCTTTTCTTCTTTAAGTTCATGGATTTTATCTTACTAGTAGTTTATATTATGTCTATCATGTGCTAATTTTGCTTTTTCAAGGCTACGATGCAGCCCAAACTGTGAAATATGCTCTTTTCTAATTAGAAGTATTCAAAGTTTGTTTATCGAGTTTTTTGAGTGTTTATCATCGCTCTTCATGTGTTTTGAATGCTTGATCACCATTCAAAGCCTGTAATGATTCATAATATGTCCAAGAGAAGATTCATGATGAATGTGATAAACACCAGAGCTTAAGCGAATGCTAGAGATAGATTAATGTGATTTATGTGGTCCTAAGTGACAACCATGGATCTTTAAAATTTTTTTCTTATTTAAATTCATGAAGGGGATTGATGAGTTAATATGTAAAAGTGTATGCTAATTCTTGCTCAAGAGAGAATATTTAATAAAATAAGGTTTTCAACCATCAACATGCAATAACAAGTTAAATACCAAGAATAGAAAAGTGCATTGACGCATCTAAGGTGAAATTGGATGCCTTTGATCTATAACAATTACAAAATTTTAACAAAAATTAGTACACTTTTATTCAAATCAGTAAAAATTTTTAGTCTTTTTAATTTTGTTTTTTTCATATCAAAAAGTAAAAGTTTCGTTCTCTCAAATAGTGCTGAAACTACTAATTTCAGTACTCATTCAATAAACAATCCTTGTGGGATGATACTCTACTCACTTCTTTATTAGTTGATATGACCTAGTGCACTTGCTATGCAATCACATAAGCATTAGGTATCCATTGCCCATCATCAAAAGGGCTATTGCGTAGGCATAGCATGCATTTCAGCTGTAGGGACCCTCGGTACATGACCATGCCTTGGGAATGCTCTGAAGCCGTTAGCATACTTGATACAATCGTTCATCATTTATGGCTAGTTGTGGCCATAATGTCTGACAAGCTAGTGCATCTTAGTACCAGCTAAATGGGATCCACAGATACCCAAATGTGATCCAACCATCACTAGTGTTGCTTCGTCTAAGTTCAGACACTTGAGAACCACTCCAGCAGCATCCCTTTTGTATAGTTCTCCGGATTCATCTTCAAAATGGAATCTACGAGCTCTCATTTTCATCTTTCTTTCTTTGACGAAGTCACGAGGCTTTTTAAAGTATTCCATCAAGGGCCTCCTCTAATCATCACATTGATATGTGATAGATGAATGTAACTCAAAGTAATCCAAGTGTTCACTTGTAATCACTATGCTCTTAGAATAGAAGTACTCAGTTAATTTACAGTCATGATCGAAAACCTTAGTCTTAATGTCTTAGGTAACTTATACTGTAAGGCTAGTTGGTTGAAATCATTGGCTCCCTTATTATGCTCTTGAGGTATGTGTTCAAATTGGACACCATCAAACTTGCTCAGTAGCCCTTGTACCATTGAGATATATTTATTCGAGATATCACTGAACACTGAAACTCCCCTTTTACTTGATAGATTACAAATTGTGTATCCCCTCTTATGATCACATCGGGGACTTGCATTACAAGGAGAGTGTGTAGGTCTATAATTAATGCCTCATACTCTTCAATATTGTTGCGACACTTGCCAACCAAAGTGATGGCCGACTTGGTAATAATCCTAGCAGGGAATTCAATTACAATCCCAACTCTGGCACTTGAATTGGACCTTGATCAATCAAAATATAGCTTTTAAGGGACCATCCCCATCCCCAAGAACTGATCTAGGTCATGTGTTATACCAGTATGAATGTTTGGGTGGTAAGCTAAAATGTTTGCTAATGCCTGGCATTTGACTGATTTTTGTGACACACATGGTAATTCAAAATGAAGCTGAGTACTACTCCACCTTTTTAATCTTCCTCTCAGTAGAGGTCTATCTAGCATGTATTTAAAGACATCTACAATGTCTCCATTTGTTGTATAGGAAAACAACAATTAACTCATGAAAAGCAGATAAATAAATTTTCGGCGGTTTTCCCTTCTTAGGTGGAATTAACACTAGAGGCCTAATCAAGTATTTCTGATAGGCTCAAAGGTTGCTTGGTGTGGCCCCTCCCACTTGAAATCATTCTCACTCTGGAGTCTCAGTAATGGAGAGAAGACTTTGGTTTTTCCTGTGAATTTGAAATGAAATGTCTTAGGAAGTTAACATGCCCTAGGAAGCATTAAAGCTCCATTTTATTTGAAGGCAGCTTGGCCTCTTGAATGGCCTTAGTTTTGCTTATATCAATCTCAATCGCTCTCCGTTGCACTAACTAACCAATAAGGTTTGCAGCACATACACCAAAGGCACATTTTAGCGGGTTTATCTTAAGGTTGTGGTTCCTCATTCGATGGAACATTGCTATAAAGTCTTCCAAGTGCTTGGCTTGGGACTTTGACTTGACCATGATTTCATTTATGTTGACTTCTTTGGTCTTGCCAATGAGGTCATGAAAAAGCATGTTCATGGCGCTTTTGTAGGTTGTGCCAGCGTGCTTTAAACCAAATGGCATATCCGCCCAGTCAAAGGTCCATACTTGGATACCAAAATGTTGTCTAGTGGGTATCCTCTAAAGCAATCAAGACTTGTGGGTATCCACAGTAACTATTGGCATATGGTATCTATACTTTTAGGTGGTTGTATTTAGATAGCGGAAATCAATATAGACTCTAAATTTGCCATTCTTTTTTATAACAGGCTTTGTCAACCACTCAATATACATGGCAGTCTTGATGAGTTTGTCCTTCAAGAGTCTCCCGATTTCCCTTTGGCCCAGTTTATCACTTCTTGCGACATTGTTTTGTGGGCCTAGACTTTGGGCCTCGAGCCTAGCTTGATACGAAGTCTGTGCTCAACCACATTTTGTCTGGGATAGGCATCTCATGATGTTCCCAAGCAAAGTAGTCCTTCAACTCAATAATCAAGGCAAGATACTGCTTCCTTTACTCTTCAGAAAGTAGAGCACTTAGATACGTAGGTCTTAGCTCCTTTGTTGAGCCCAAGTTAACTTTGAGGAGGGGGTCTTGAACTTCTGCCCTCAAATCCTCCCTCTTAGTTTGCACTGCTCTTTAGTCAACTAACTCCAACACTTTTTTCTTCATCACTTGGACCTTGAGGCCATCTTTAGAATAAAAAAAAAAAAAGGTTGCTCAGCCCACAATTTATTTTCAGCATGTCAAGCCACTACCATTGTGATGGCTGAGGAGATGGCCCCTTGGGTCTCTAATGGGAGGTCTTGGCTTCCTTGCATAAGGCCTCGAGTGTTCCCTGAAGGTCCCATTCATCAAGAAGGCCTCTCATGCATCTCCAACGGTTAAAGTCCTCCAACTCCACATCACCTTTATCAAACTTCTCTTCAGTGAGTGGGCCGTCAAGGATGGCTATTAGTTCCTAATGTTAGGTTGTTTGAGGAGTCGGTCTCTTTACATCTAGTGGTCCCATACCTTCTTCGTAGAACTTTGTCTCAACATAAGTGGAGCACGCCATGGATGGCCTATTATATGCCATGAAAACCGCGTACTTGTCATGGTTTTAAAAGATCAACAATTGGTGAAGTGAAGAAGGGATACGGTGATTAGAATGTAGGCAATCTCTCCCATGAAAAGCATTATGGCTTGAGGTAGTATGTTACTATTCAAGATCAAGCTTGAATCATAAACTTGAGATAAGAGAGTATGAGATGAAAAAGAAGTGAAGGAGTGAGAATTAGAGAGAAATTAGGCTTGAGAGGGAGAAAGAGATTAATTTTCTATTCAGGGAATCCCAATTACAAGATATTTTACTTATTCATACTAATAAAGAAAGAAGGCTAAAACTAAAGCATGAAAAACAAGCTTAAACCAAATTACAAGAATTTACTCGTTGACTACCACCACCAACCTTTCCCACCAGAATTGTAATTGGTTCCAATTTAGAATTTTAGCTAAAATCAATAAAGAATGCATAAAATCATTCACGGCTCTGACAATACCCGCTCCTCAAAATCATTTTATCCTCAAGAATCTGTGCATGAACTTCAAATTCACATAGCTAGCATGTGTAGGATCCAAATTGACCCATTGAATCAGATCTTCCTTCACTATCTTGCCATTCTGCTGCACCAGACGAGGTCCTAGCACTGCTACTGGAGCTTGTATCAATGTTCAATTGCTTGTTGCTTCTAGAGGCTTAAGTGAACAATCTTTTTCTCATGCCTTGTGCCTTTTCAAAATAGAAACATGAAATACAGGGTGAACAAAAGAATTAGGGGGAAGCTCCAACCTATAAGCCACATTTCCCAATCTCTCTAACACCTTGTAAGGACCAAAGAAATGAGCCTCCAACTCACATTTTTGTGCATTGCGATAGAAGTCTGTCCGTAAGGTTGAAGCTTGAGATACCCCAAGTCTCTAACTACAAAGGACCTGTTAGAACGCTTCTTATTAGCATAATACTTCATTCTTTACTGGGCTAGCAGTAGATTGTCCCTTAATTGCTAAAACAATTTTCCCCTTTATGACAGAAGATCAATGACCTCGATAACATGAGAAGATACACCCTGAAGTACAATTGGTGAAGGTGGATTGTACCCATATAAAGCCTTAAAGGGAGTTGTTCCTATGGCAGAATGAAAGTGAGTGTTATACCAAAACTCTGCCAAACATAACTAATGAGACCAATGCATAGGATAGGTGAATGCCATGCTCCTTAGATACAGCTCCACATATTGGTTCACCTTCTCAGTTTGTCCATCTGATTGAGGGCAGTATGATGAGCTGAGAGCAAGAGTAGAGCCCATCAACAAGAACAACTCTCGCCACAATTGACCAGTTAACATCCTATTCCCGATCTGAAAAAATGGATTAAGGCAATCCATGCAACTTATAGATGTGATCAAGGAACACTCTGGCCAGCTTCTCTACAGAAATTGGGTAACTCAAAGCAATGAAGTGGTTGAACTTTGTAAACCGATCTATAACAACCCATATCACCTTCTTGCCCTCAACCTTTGGGAATCCTCCCACAAAATCCATGATTATGTGATTCTAGGCTCTGTCAGGAATAGGCAATGGTTGCAATAGTCCTAGTTACTGAACATGATCAGACTTGGTCCTTTGGCAGAGATCACATCCCTGAACATACTCTTCAACCCCCTTCTTAGCTCCATCCCAACAGATGTACTACTTTAGCCTCTTATAAGAGCCATCTATACCAGAGCGTCCACCCCAAGTAGAAGAGTGGAAGGCCTGGATTATCAGTCTTCTCAAGTCAGTAGAAGCTTCTGCATACACCTTGCCTTTAATTCTTTCAACTTCATTCAGGACAGTGACTTCAGCTTTTGCCATGGATGAATTACTCACACTGTATGCTGCGACACAATCAGTAGCAAACTTATCCTCTTCGTAAGACTTATATACTTCTTCCATCCAATCTAGCAAAACCCAAGAAATGGCTGAGCATGAGCCAGATTCACCTCCTTCTAATCTTATAGAGAGGGCATCAGCAATAAGGTTCCCTCTACCACTGCGATACTCAATTCAATAACTCAATCCTAACATCTTCATAAGTCCCTTTCTTTGCACTCTAGTGGTTATCTTCTGCTCCAGAAGATATTTTAGACTCTAGTGGTTAGTTATAATGAGAAAATGATGGCCCTCAAGGTAGTGCCTCCACTTCTACACTTCTAGAAGGATTCCCAAATAATTTTTTTCATAAATTGAGAGCTGGTAGTTTCTTGGACTAAGTCCCTGACTAAGGAAAGCCACCGGTCACCCTTTTTGAGAAAGAATTGCCCCAATTCCCACAC
The DNA here is from genome assembly GCA_018398585.1 of Simmondsia chinensis. Lineage (NCBI taxonomy): Eukaryota > Viridiplantae > Streptophyta > Magnoliopsida > Caryophyllales > Simmondsiaceae > Simmondsia > Simmondsia chinensis. The sequence goes on from JAGTTD010000025.1 coordinate 9,111,734, forward strand.
CGCTAGCATCAGTCTCCAGTAAAAAATGCTCTTCAAAATCAGGCATGATTAAGACGGGTGTAGAACATATAGATAGCTTGAGGCTTTCAAATGCTTCTTGAGCAACTTCAGGCTAGAAGAGTGCATCCTTCTTCGAGAGATCAGTCAATGGTTTAGCCAACACTCCATATACAGCTATGAACTTCTTGTAGTATCCAGTCAATCCAAGAAATCCTCTTAGCTGCTTGAGGTTTTGAGGAACAGGCCACTCTTTCATTGCTTGTATCATGCTTAGATCTATTGCCACTTCTTCTTTGGAAACTCTGTGTCCCAAGTATTCCACTTGAATCTGAGCAAACGAACACTTGGCGAGCTTAGAATAGAACTTGTTCGTGCGCATAATCTGAAAAACCTGTCTCAGATGCTTGACATGTGCTTCTGTGGAAGGACTATAAACCAGTATGTCGTCGAAGAACACCAACACAAGCTTCCGCAGATGAGCTTTAAACACATGATTCATCAACGCCTAAAAAGTAGCTGGAGCATCGGTTAAGCCAAAAGGCATAACCTCAAATTCATAATGCCCATGATGTGACCTGAAAGCATTCTTGTGAATCTCCTTATCCAACCCTCGAATCTGATGATATCCTTACCTTAAGTCCAACTTGGAATAATACTGGGATCCTTTTAACTCATCTAACAGATCATCTATAACAGGAATTGGAAACTTGTCCTTGATTGTGAGAGAGTTGAGATGCTTGTACTCAACGCATATTCGAGATAAATCATCCTTCTTCTTAACAAGAATCATCGGGGAAGCAAATGGGTTATGATTGTGCCAAATGAAATTTATCTTTAAAAGCTCTTCAACCGTCTTTCAATCTCACTTTTCTGTGAGTGAGGATACTTATAGGGTCTTAAATTCATGGGATTGGAATTAACCTTAAAAGGTATATCATGATCTAGAACCCTCTTAGGAAGAAAGATAGATGGCTGAGAAAACACATCTTCATACTCATGTGGCAATTTTCCAATAGAAGGGTCTGAATTCCCTTAGGTTGAATCAAAACTAGCAGCGATGGAAAACAACAAGCCAAACCACTAACACTTCCCCTTTCTGATAGTCTTCTCAAGACTTTTCCTTTTCATCCTCTGCAATTGTCCCTTCTCCATAATTCCTTGCAAAACCACACTTTGACCCTCCTTTTCAAAAGACACGGACAGCTGAGCAAAATTAATGGTTAAAGGGCTAATGGTTTTCATCCAATCAACTCCTAGCCCATATCACAACCTCCTAACTTAAGCACTCTGAAGTCGTATTCAAATTGGTGTCCTTGCATCCTCCAGCAGAACCCTTTACATTTCATCTATGTGATCATGGAGTTTCTATCAGCTACTATGACAGCCAGGGGACTGGTCTTGATCATTTCATGTCCAACCAGCTTTACATCCCTAGGATCCACAAAACAATGCGTACTGCCACTGTCAATCAGGATTAACATATGCTTGCGTTCCACCTCTCCTTTGATTTTTATCGTATTATGAGAGCCATTTCCAATTAGAGCTCTTACAGATATGTCCATTTCATCATCCTCAGATTGCCCTTGATCCTCCTCTTGTTGCTCCTCAGCAATCTCTTCTGCTTCTTGAACCTCAGTGTCCTCACAGGCATCAGCTCTAGTGCCTGTCATTAGTAGCTTAGGATTACATTTATGTCTAAAGAAGTACTTCCGATTGCATTTAAAACTCAACCTCTAATTCTTCTTCTCCTCCAAATGTAATGTCTTTGAACCACTGATAGGAGTAGCCTGATGCAGAGATGATGGTTGAGGAGCCTTGGTCTTAGGTCCATCAGCACAAGCCAAGACAGTGGCCTCCATCAATTTAGCCTTGGAAAAGGCCTGAGTCAATGTCCCAGGGTTCAATGCCTTAACCAAATTTTTAATTCTTGGTTTAAGGTGACTTTTAAAGTTGGATATGTAATAAGACTTATTAGCTCTAAGATTAATTGTCAAAATTCCATCTCTCAAATTCTCAAAACAAGTCATATATTCCGTCACAGATGAAGTTTAAGCCGATTTATTGAAGTGATCAATCACCTAACTAGGATCATCTTCGCCATACCTCTCACATAGTTCCTTCACAAGCTTAGCCCAAGTCAGGAATGGGTTGCCGTGAACCAGGCTATAGTATCAGACTTCCTGATCTCCTAGGAGATATACCATAGCTAACTCCACCTTCTCAGTATCATCAATATGATAGAATCAAAAGTACATCTCGCATCTCCTGATCAATGATTTAGGTTGCTTTCCATCAAATGTATCAATCTCAGCACAAGGTTGCCTGAATCCTTGAGTCCTTTCACCAGCAGTTCTATTCTCACCAGATCCAGATGATTGAGATTGCAAAATATCCAGAGGATGATCGTTCTGACTAGCAGTAGATAATACACCAGCTCTTGGAGGTTGATTCTGTCGTGTGATCTGCTGCTGCAATCCATTGAGCTTCAGTTTAAGGTGCTGAGAATGATGATCTAACTTCTTAGCTAGCTTCTGATCCTGCATTGTCGCATTCTTACAAAAATTTCCTCCATTCGAAGTCTCAATTGCTCAAATTGATTGAACTCCACACTAACTCCAGCATTTGTTGACTCACCCGCCAAGAGACTAACTAAGAGGAGAAAGTCCATTTTTGAAATAACCCTTACGGATGAGGAATTACAGAAAGTCTAGATACCCCACAATGACCCCCTTATCGTATTGGTTGATGTTGAACAATGCCGAATACATCGAGTTTTGATAGATCAAGGAAGTGCTGTCAATGTTATTTTTTATCGATGTTTCGAGCAGATGGAAATCCCAACTAGTCGAATCGTGCTGGTAGGATACCCCATGGTCAGTTTTGCAGGGATATGGTTCAACCCATGGGGATGGTTGTTATGGACACTTTGTTTTGCGGATATGAGGTAGCGAGAAGGGCAAGAGTGGAATTCTTAATCATGGATACTCCTTCCCCCAACAATGTAATACTTGGGCGGCCCGCTCTTAATAGCATAAGGGTTGTAATTTCAACATATCACCTTCTGATGAAATTTGAAGCCGATGGAGGAGGCGTAAGTTAGTTGTGAACTTTCATTTAAATCGGGAATTGAAAGGTTCGACCCTACAGACAAGAAAGCAGAGGATGAACAAAGCACCGACCTGGGCCACCTAGAAGAAGTGGAAGTTACAGAAGGAAAGAAGGTTAAAGTAGGGTATTGGCTACCGGGCATTTGAAGGGTAAACTAATATCTCTATTAAAACAATTCTGTGATGTATTCACTTACTACACGGAGGAGATGCCCAGGATCAATGAAGATATAATGGTGCATCAATTAAACGTGCTCCCTAGCACAATACCAGTCAAGCAGAGAAAGCCAAGTTTTTGTACGGAAAGAAACGGAGTTATAAAAGCAGAGATTTTCAAGCTTCTCAAAGCAGGGTTTGTACGAGAGGTGAAATACCCCGAATGGTTGTCTAATGTGGTTTTGGTAAAAAAAAAAAAAAGGGAGCTGGCGAATGTGTGTGCACATTACTAACTTAAACCAACAGTGTCTGAAAGACTCCTATTGTTTGTAGAAAATCGACCAGCTGGTAGATTCAATAGCCGAAAATGAGCTATTTAGCTTAATGGACGCCTTCTCAAGGTATGACCAAAACAAGATGGATCCTGATGATGTGGAAAAAAAAAAACCTCATTTGTGACTAGCGAAGATACATACTGTTACAAGGTGATGTGATTTGGATTGAAAAATGAGGGAGCCACCTACCAACACTTCGTCAATAAGATATTAACTCAACAGATTAGGTGTAATATGGAAGCATATGTGGATGACATGATCATCAAATCACGTGTTCAGTAGGATCACATTTCCGACTTAGAAGAATTGAGGCTAATCTGGATAAGATGAACGCCGTACTGGAAATGGGTGCTCCCAGGATGGCCACCAAGGTACAGCGTCTCATAGGCCGTTTTGCAGCAACCAATAGATTCATTAGCAAATCCACATAAAAAGCGCTGCCCTTCTTCATAGCTTTATGAAAGAAAAGGGATGATGTATGTGATGAAGAATACGAGCAAGCCTTTAAATAAATAAAAGAGCATCTAGTATGTCTCCCCTTTATGGCCAAACTGGTCCCGGGAGAAACACTCATCCCATATGTGGCAGCCTTAGATACACTGTAAGCGCAGTATTAGTTGCCAATCATTCGCGAGAACAAGTTTCGAATTATTTCGTCAGTCTGGTTGTTAAGGATGCAAAATTGCAATATCCACCTGTTGAGAAACTGTTATTCATCATTATTATAGCTTCCCAAAAGCTTTGACCATACTTTCAAGCTCACATGCTAAACGTACTAACCAACTAGCCTATCAGGAAATTGCTATCAAAGTTGGAAAGTTCGGGATGAATGTTGGCCTGGGTGGTGGAGTTGTTTGAATACGGTCTCCACTACTTACCTCGAACAACCATTAAAGCACAGGTGCTAGCCGACTTTCTTGCCGAATGCACCTTCAGAACTGAGAATGGGGGTGCCGAAAAAACAAAAGATATGAGAAAGGACCCTAAATGTATCGGGCCCTACAACTATTTGGTTAAGGATAACCTACCTAACAAGAATGCGCAGATATGGAGATTATTCACAGATGGTTGTTCGTGCGCAAATGGGCCGAGAGAAGGAATCTATATACAAGACCCAGAAGGGATTACCCACTGATATGCCTTGCGCTTTCAGTTTCCTCTAACCAAAAATGAAGTCGAGTACAAGGATGTGATCCATGGAGTGCGATTAGCACAAGCAGCTAGCACAGAGGATATGGCTATCTTTAGCCATTCAAAAATCGTAGTAAGCCAGATAAGCGGGGAATATGAGGCTAGAGATTTGAGTATGGTCGGATACTTGCCAGATACTAGCAGCTACCGCAGTGGATATGGCTATCTTTCGAAAACTTGTGAGTGATTTCGGAAAAGTCAAAGTGCAATACTACGAGCAGGGTGGGAACCGAGTTGCCGATGAATTAAGTAAGTTAGCTAGCTCATGTCAGGTACTTGATTCAGGGATAGAAGTATAGCTGAAACGAGTATATCAAAGCATGTCCGAAGAACCTATCCTTCGAGCGGTATGCAACATCGTTGAATCTTTTGGACGGATGAAATGAATAACAGATTATTCGGAAAAAGGGGTCCTACCTGAGGACCCCCTTAAGGCTAAAAAGACCAGGCGCCAGGAAACTTGATTTCTAATTATGGACAGCCAACTACAAAAAAGATCGTTGTCCCACCTTGTTAAAGTGTGTAGAAACAAGCGAGGGATACAGGATTCCGGAAGAAGTTCATAAAAGTGAATGCGAGGGACACATTGGGGGGTATGCTCTAGCCAATAAGACTCTCCGAGTAGGATACTTCTGGCTCACTCTTAAGAGTGATGCAAAGGATCTGGTATGCCGATGTGATGACGATCAATATTTCGTGCTTGTACATCATGCACCCCCCACTCTTCTGCAACCTTTAATTAGCCCAATACCATTCCCACAATGGGGAATAGACATACTGGGGGCTTTTCCGGTGGGTTCCAGGCAAAGAAAATTTGTGATAGCCGTAGTTGACCATTTCAGCAAATGGGTGAAGGTTGAACCCGTGGCCAGAATAACTGACAAGGCTGCATAGAATTTCCTATGGAGGAGCATAGTTTCAGGCTCGGGATTCCTCGAATTTTTGTGGCAGACAACAGATCATAGTTTACCTCATCCCAATTTCAGGTTTATTGTGAGGAAATAAGCATTTGTCTACATTTCATGACTATCGCCCACCCTGAAATTAATGGTAAAGTTGAAGCCATCAATAAAGACATCTTAAGAAGCCTAAAAAGCAGCTAGATGACACTATGGGAAGATGGGTGGAGGAATTGTCTAGCATCCTTTTGTTAATTAGAACAATAGTCGAAACAGTCAAGGGGAAACTCTTTTTACGCTAGTGTACGGTGCTGAAGCTGTGATGCCCGTGGAGGTATGTTATCTAATGTTAGGCTCAAGATAGTTCTAGAGCTTAACCTAGATGGAACAAGAAGGAATGAACTAAATTGGGAATGAACAAGAAAAGAAGTGTTTGTTTTTTCATTGAATGCCAACCACTTACAATACAATGCTTATTTATTGTAAAGAGCACGGAAACAAATATTTAGACAAGGAATCTTGATATTAACCGACGAACAGCAACAATTCAGCAATGAATTACAAACATAACAGAATTTGGTGCCAAAACTGCTAAAAACTAATATTTTAAACCAAAACACCTGGGAAAAGCCTTGGAACCAAATCCAATCATGACAATACCCTCCCCTTCAGCACATTCTTGCCTCAAGAATGAAAAGAGGGGAATTGAGACTTGATAAACTTCCAACTTTCCCATAAGGTAATGCCAGGACCCAGAGTAGCCCATTGCACCAGAATTTGCTTGCCCAACTTCTGCACAGTTCTGTTGGCCAAAACAACTATAGGCCCGAGAAGTAACTCTCCTTTGGAAGCTTGTAAGACAACTATGGCTCCCTTCTTCGGATCAGGAACATGCTTCTTATGTAAGGAAACATGAAAAACTGGATGCACTAAGCGATCCTCCGGCAGCTCCAACCGTTAGGCTACCTTACCAATTCTCTCAAGAACTTTGTAAGGCCCATAAAACCATGTAGATAACTTGATATTTTTGCAGATAGCCACTGAGCTTTGCTTATAAGACTGTAATTTGAGGTAAACAAGAATCTCCCACATTGAAGTTTCTGTCAACCTTCTTTTTCTCTGCAAAAAACTTCATTCGAGCCTGTGCCAAGTGAAGATTATCCTTAAGCTGTCTTGCCAATTGAACCCTCTGTTGCAGCATTACATTAACATCTTCAACCTGAGATACTGCCCCTTGTTGAATTAATGGTGAAGGTGGACCGTAGCCATACAAAGCTATGAAAGGTGTGGCTAGCGAGTGATATACCAATACTCAGCGAGTGACAAATATCTTTTCCAATGCTTGGGATGTGTGAATGCACTGATTAACTCTCTTAGTTTGGCCGTTATACGGAGGATGATATGAGGAGCTCATAACTAAAGTTGTTCCCAGCAGTAAGAATAGCTCACGCCGAAATGAACTGGTGAACAACCTGTCACGGTCAGAAACGATGGGTTGGGGCAGCCCATGGAGCTTGTACACTTGATCCATGAATATCCTTGCTAACTTCTGTGCGGTGATGGGGTGATGGAGTGCTATAAAGTGACCAAATTTTGTAAAACGATCCACAATCACCCAAATGATCTCCTTCCCTTCTGATTTGGGAAGCCCCTTGATAAAATCCATACTAATATGACTACAAGCACCCTCCGGAATGGGAAGCAGCTGTAATAATCCTTTGTAAGGGGTATGCTCCATCTTGGTTTGCTGACAGACTTCACATTGTTGCACAAAGTCTTGTACTTCTGTTTTCATACTAGCCCACTGAAAATGTAGCTTTAGTCTTTTGTAAGTACCTTCTACCATTGAATGTCCACCCCAAGGTGAGACGTGTAAAGCTCTAATGACCTGCTTCCTTAGCCCTGACCTTCCCCAATGTATATCTTCCCACCAATTCTGATAATTCCCTGATTGACAGTCACTCCAGCTTGACCTGTAAGAGAACCAGCTTGTTCTGTAGGAGAACCGGGTTGGAGACAGTCAGGAATAATGTGGGATTGAGCAAAAGCATCATGTTCATAACAATTATTCACTTCGATCATCCAGGAATGCACCACTTGAGTAATTGCATCACAATGACCTTCAGCTGCAGGTTCCTCAAATTCCCTTCATAGAGCATCAGCTGCTGCATTCTCAACCCCCTTTGGGTTCTGAATTTGGTACTCCAGTCCTAGCATTTTCATTAAACCTTTCCCCTGAACTCTTGTTGTGATTCCTTGCTCAAGAAGGTGCTTGAGACTTTGGTTATCTTTTTTATCACAAACAGGTGCCCTTCAAGGTAATGCCGGCACTTTTGCAAAGCAAGAAGAATAGCCATGTACTCTTTCTCATAAATCGACAACCCTTTATTCTTTCAACTGAAGGCTTGACTAAGAAAAACCATGGGCCTTCCCTCTTGGGAAAGAACAGCTCCAATGCCAGTGCTACAGGCATTAGTTTCCAATACGAAAGGTAGCCTGAAATCTGGCATCACAAGGACAGGGGACATGGTCATAGCCTACTTAAGCCTTTCAAAGGCTTCTATTACTTGATCACTCTAGTGGAATCCATCTTTCTTGAGCATACCTGTCAATGGTTTAGCAATGATTCCATACCCAGCAATGAATCTGTGGTAGTACTCTGTCAAGCCTAAGAATCCTCTTAGTTGCTTTGATGTCTTGGGTAGTGGCGAATCCTTCGTGGCTTGCACCTTGCTAGGGTCCGTTGCTACCCCTTCTCCGGAAATAATGTGCCCAAGATACTCTACTTGTTGCTTGGCAAAGGTGCACTTGGAGAGTTTAGCATACAACTTATGCTGCTGCATTGTTTGGAATACTTGTTCCAGATGAGTGTAATGCTGCTGTAAGGAGGTGCTGTAAACAAGAATGTCATAAAAAAAGACTAGCACAAACTTCCAAGGTAAGGTTTGAACACAAGGTTCATCAATGCTTGAAATGTTGAAGGAGCATTGGACAAGCCAAAAGGCATTACCACAAACTCGTAATGCCCTTGATGAATTCTAAAAGCAGTCTTATGGATGTCTTGCTCTTGAACTCTGATTTGATAATACCAAGCACCGTGCAATTCATCAAGTAGATCATCAATAATGGGTATTGGAAACTTATCCTTGATGGTAATAGAGTTCAGCTGTCGATAGTCAATACACATTCTCGAGGTTCCATCCTTTTTCTTTACCGAGATCACCGGTGAAGCAAAGGGACTATGACTATGTCTTATGAACTTAGTCTTTAAAAGCTCTTCAATCTGTCGCTCCATCTCATTCTCCTGAGAATGAGGGTATATGTAAGGCCTTAGATTCACCGGACCTGCTCCTTCCTTCAAGGGAATTGCGTGATTCAATTCTCTGTGAGGTGGTAAGGAATCCGACTGCTCAAACAACACTTCATATCTCTTGAGTAAGGCTTCTAATTCATCACTGGTTTCATCTGCATCAGACACTGCCTCTGCTGTAATCGAGTACAGGTGACCAACCCAACTGAAATCTCCCTTCTGAAGAACCTTCTTCAAACTCTTGCCTGTCATCAACCGAAGGTGTGCCTGCTCCATAACGCCTTGCAGTTGGATCTTTCTTCCTTCTTTCTCAAAGGACACAATTAATTGGGAAAACTCAAAGAGTATTGGACTGTAACTCTTCATCCAATCTACTCCCAATACTATATCGCAGCCTCCCAATCTTAGAACTCTGAAATCATACACAAACTTGTGTCCTTGCATCTTCCATAAGAAGTTCTTACACTTTCTGTGGGTAAAGATGGTGTTGCCATCAGCAATGGTGACAGTCAAGGGACTGGTTTGGATGAGCTCCTAGTTTATTACCCGAACCACCTTAGGATCCATAAAGTTGCGAGTTGAACCACTGTCAATTAGGATCAGCAATTCTTGTTGTCCTGCAGTGCCTTTGATGCGTCTTGTGTTATGGGAACCACTTCCTGTCAAGGCCTTAACAGAAATTTCCACAGCGTCCTCTTCCTCAGATTCTGCTGGAGCTTCAATCTCAGCTGCTAAACATCTTTTTCCTCCTCTGATTTAGCCTCCCTTACTTCCTCCCCGGATACTGACACATGGAACTTTGGATCACATTTATGTCCAAAGAAATATCTTTGGTTGCACTTAAAACAAAGCCTTTGTGGTCTTCTATCATCACCAACTGCAACCTTGCTGCTGTTTGGTGTGAACTTAGGAGCGGACGATCCTTGCACATTGCTCCTAGTCTTGGGAAATTCTGATGACAGGAATGAGCCTTCAACTTTCTTGGCCTTAGAGTAAGCTTGAGACAAGCTACCAGGATCAAAAGCCTTCACCACACTTTTGATATGTGGAGTAAGACCACTCACAAAATTAGAAACATAAAAGGATTCAGGAACTTCAGCATAGATTGACAGCATTCTAGCCCTTAGGCCTTCAAACCTTGTCATATATTCTTTCACAGTGGTGGTTTGGACAATTTTATTGAAATTATCCACCACTTCACCAACATCCACATCACCATATCTATCACAAAACTGATTAGCAAATTCCGTCCGAGTAAGGGATGGTCTAGTACGCAATAATCCATAACACCAAGTCTCCATTTCACCCCGCAAGTACACAGATGCCATTTCTACCTTTTCATTCTCATTAATGTTTTAAAAACGAAAGTATTTCTCACATTTCCTTATCCAAGATCGAGGAAAAGTGTCATCAAATACCTCCAAATCGACCCTGGGTTTCCGGTAGCCATTGATTCTTGCAGTAGATGCACTATCAGTACTGCCAGATGGAGCTGTGGCAGGATCCGGGGGCCGAGCTTGCTAATTGGATGAAAAGAACCCTCCATCACTGGTAGAAGATTGCCGGCGATCTAACCTTTGCTGGAGACCAGAGAATTGCTAAGTAAATTGCATCGATTGTGTTTCAAAACTTCGATTCATGTCTTGCTGCATCATCTGCATATGTATCATATTCTGCATCATTTACTCCACACGATCGACCTGTTGGTTAGCATTATCACCAGCAACAGCTTCAGTATAAGTCGAGGTTCCACCAGTGGCATTGTTAACATTGATACCCCCTACAAGTAGCAGCATTGGCTTTAGTTGTTGGCGCCATGGTTGATCTCTTCTTCCAAGCTAGTTTGCAATGATCAATGCCGCAGTACCTCGACTGAACAATCACAATACAATCGGATATGCAATCCAATTGAATGCAAATGTCAAGCTCTGATACCACTTATTAGGCTCAAGATAGTTCTTAAGCTTAAACCTAGATGGAACAAGAAGGAATGAACTAAATTGGGAATGAACAAGAAAAGAAGAGTTTGTTTTTTCATTGAATGCCAACAACTTACAATACAATGCTCATTTATAGTAAAGAGCAAGGAAACCAATATCTAGAAAGGGAATCTAGATATTAACCGACTAACAGCAACAATTCAGCAATGAATTACAAACATAACAGAATTTGGCGCCAAAATTGCTAAAAACTAATATTTGAAACCTAAACACCCGGGAAAAGCCTTAGAACCAAATCCGATCATGACATCCAACCTTTCGAATTATGCATTATCACCCAGAGACCAATGAAGCTATCCTATGAGGAGCCTTAGATTTGGTGGACGAAGTATGAGCAAATGCCCTAGTCGAAATAGCTGTCCAAAAAGGGAGAATGTATGCTTACTTTAATCGTAAAGTTAGGCCACGCAGCTTCGAGGTAGGAGACATGGTCTTATGACTCGTAGAGCTTGGGTGAAAGAATTCAGGAAAAGAAAACTCATGCCTAATTGGGAAAGCCCCTCGAGAGTAACTCGACTATTACTAGAAGGCAGCTATGCACTGCAACGAATGGACGGGACAGACTTGTCTTGCAGTGGGAACACACATAACCTCCATAAATATTGCCCCTGAAGGAGGGTAGAAAATGAATGGGAACTATGTGTATTAATATATGTACACTATATACGGTCAATAATGCGGGGATAGAGGACGCCGAAGCTCTGTAGTTCGTTTGCTTTATGCTAATTCATCCATGTATACTTAATCAATAATCTAAGAAAATTGTTGTCTATGACATCCCCAAGCCTCAAATTTTCCATAAAAAGCATGCAGGGTGATCCCCGAGGGTATAAACGAGGACCGATATGCATGCTACCTCAAAGGGTGAAGACAGGAAATCAACTGTACCTTAAGGACCTAGGTTATGCCAGCACAATCCAAGTCATTTGGAAAAAATTGTTTGCTAGGCATAACCCTGCCAGACATCGGATACTAACTTTCAACTTTAGCTTCCATTTAAGATACAATAAGAACACGCACCTCATTGGAGGCGCAACAACGACTCACCTTGATAAAGGTGCAACTTTGACACCCAACTTGTTAAAGGTGCAACAACGACACTCACCTCATTAAAGGTATAACCATGTTGCCCACCTAGTTAAAGGTGTAACAGCGACACTCACCTCATTAAAGGTGCAACCATGTCGCCCACCTTGTTGAAGGTGCAACAACGACACTCACCCTATTAAAGGTATAACCATGTTGCCTACCTAGTTAAAGGTGTAACAGCGACACTCACCTCATTAAAGGTGCAACCATGTCACCCACCTTGTTGAAGGTGCAACAACGATACCCCATTAAAGGGGCAACCTTGTTTCCCACCTTGGTCAAGGTGCAATGATGACACTAAGGTGCAATTGGGACAACCACCTTGTAGAAAGGTGCAACAATGGCACACCTCATCTAAGGTGCAATCTACCTTATTGAAAATGCAATAATGACACTGCCCCCTTTGAAAGGACAGTAATAACCCCTTAATTGATAGTGTAACTACAATATTTTTGCACCTGCCTCTTTAGTAGATCAATTGTATCAATTGGTAAAATAAAATAAGAATCGAAACAACCCTCGTGCATACTAACAAAGTACACCAGCAGGATAACATCAGACACACCTATCATAGCTAAAATGTAACAAGGAAGACAATAGCCTTTCCTTGCGCGAATTATTTGATATTTACCTGACACAAGATAAGAATTCCCCATAAAAAGTACCACACAATAAGACCCTACAAGCAAGTAAAGACCTGAAACAAAGTGGTTCACCTAAAAAGCACACATATGATGCACCTTATCAAAAGACTCAGCAACATCCCTCACCACAACACCACCTCCATTCCGAATATCATAAATAACTTAGCAGAAAAACGATCACAACACCTGCTCCTTTCCTAAGATACGAGCAACGAAATATTATCACAACACACACATAAGTAAACATCAGGGGCACACACTACCGCGCTTCCCTAGATAAAATGAAATCACATCCGCTTGCAGCAGAAGTATAAGCAGTAACACCATAAAAGACATCAACGTTCAATAAGTCGCAATTACCCATAAAAAGCTGAAAAATAACGCAAAGCAGAAAGTCAAGCGGCAGATCTGACATTCCCATTTCCAAGACTACTCAGTAAAGTACTCAAAATCTCCTCATTGATACAAGCTATGCAGTGAGCTGCACCCTCGAGTTCCAGAGTAGGGGGACCTTCCCTATTTTTCTCCATTAAACAAGTAAATCCCACTCTAACCCAGCCCAACAATGAGTAGCACGCGCCGATTGATACTCGGCACTTGCTTTGAAAGCAGCCGCAGCCTCTTCTCGATCACGGGATAATTAGGCACTCAATCTAGCCGATTGATCTTCCTTACCCTTCATGATAGCATCTCTGCTCTCGAAATCCCCCCTTAAGACCACCACTTCTAGTTAAAGCTTAGAAGAGCGCGACTAGGACTCCCTAAGTTGTTGGAGCAATGCCTCCTCTCTACGCTGGGCAGCTTCCCAAAGACGATTACCTACCTCCTCACCTCATAGCCCTAGGGTGTATAAAGAAGCAAACACAAATAAATACTAAAAATTAAAAATTGAAACATGTGAGCATAACTATGGGACACAAATGCGTAATATATATATATATATATAATGACCATTGTTCATTCCTCAGCCACTAGAGGAAAGCCATCTTGAGATAATGAGGAGGTAAGTGACATAGTCTCAAAAACTTGACGCAAAGTATTAAGGTCAGGAATAGATGATGGTATTACCCAAACTCATGACGTATGCATAGTTTCAGCTGAAAAGGTTGGGGCGGCTTCTAGTTCACCCATCGAAACAGGTAAGGATAAAACGGAAGCGGGATGCTCGGAGGTAGGTAAAGAATAAATAAGGCTGTACTAGAATGGGAACGACTTCCCCCTCTTGTCAAAAGACTAGGAAAAGCTGAGTGACCTCTCTGGGGAGGAGGAGATCTAAAGGGAGAAGGAGTCATGCTCCTAGGAGGAAGTCGAGGTACCTCAGGACGCTAACTCTCATGAAGCCGATGAGAAGAGCCAGTAGGAGTAGCTTGGCTAGCAACCATAGGGCAGGAGGCGCCCACATAGGACTAACAGGGATGTGAACTACTCGAAGAAGGATCTGCCTCAAAGTAATTGACAATATCAAGGTTGGTCAACTCTTCGGTTGAAAATACAAATAAGATCCTCAATAAGAAAGGAAATAAAGAAACACCACATAAAAGCCCTTTCATAGTAAAACTGAGAGAGTACCTTGGACAGGCTTTATACTAAGCCCGACCTTAACCAGTATAACCTCCTGCCTAAGATAGGGTCGAGTTGCCAAGAAACGTACATCCTCTCTATTCTTATCAAAGAAATCAATAAGGGTCCAATCTTCCTTAGTAATGCTATCAATACGTAGCCTACGGGGTAGGGTCAAGTCACTCCAAACAACAGGGTACTCAGGAAGGGTGGGAGACGAACCCATATAAATATGGGCGATCAATCTTTAACATGTGACGTGTTGCCACGTATAAGAGAAAAACCTACTTTACTCTCAAAAACCGTAAGACGCTTTGTTTGTTTAACTCTGAACAAATAATCAAAAAAAGGATCAGTCAACTAAAAACCATTCGCAAAGCATGATAATAAAAGCTCGTGATTCGTCCCTAAGCTATTGGGAGTCACCTAACCCGGACATAAGGAATACCGCGACATAACACGAGACACAAAAGGGGAAAGAGGAAGCCGAAAGCTAGCTTTAAAGGCCTCTATAGAGATTGCAAATCAATCATGTCAAGGGGCAATTAGTGGAGAATCATCCTCACTAGGCACCCATATGGTATAATCGTGGGGAAAATAGTACTTCTTTTGAAAGGCTAAGATTCCGGCTTCCCAGCAATATTTATGAGTAAAACTCAAGGATGGCCTAACCCTTACTGCCAAAGGGAAACAAGTTTCTAAATGCCCAACATTGAAAATAGCCGCGTCTACCCCAAGGTGAGGAAGAAGATTCGAGGGAGCATTACTCTCCTCACGAGTATGCCGTGTCAAACTTCTTGTTCGACCCCTACCATGCACCATGTTAATCTGCATTAGACCTTTTCTAAATAAGTATGATCACACGAGTATTGACAAAGAATACATATGTTTGTATAAGTGCGAGACACTAACAAAAGGTGAGCTCGATATAGGTGCCGAAGTAGAAACAGGAGCATTTTGATTTAGGCGTAATTAAAAACCATCCATAATATGATTTTCCAAAAGACGTTTAAAACAAGACTCATAACTAAGACCCAAACTTACTTGATTCATCTTGATCCAATTTCTTTTCTAGGAAAACAAAGTCAAAAAGCAAAATTACACAAAAACTTGACAGCAAGACCTATAGACAAAAATGCGTTTTCACAAAAATCCCTATTTTAGGACCCAAACTTAATGCCGTGAAAATTAGAACCCCATTTGAGCAAGCTAAAGTACAAATGCAAAATTTACAAAGTGAAAACTCAAGGGATTTCATTTTCAGGGCTAGAAAAATCCTTTAGGTTCAAAATTACAAGCCAAAACAACCATTTGAACACGTAAATCATCAAAGGTAGAAGCCCTAATTCATGAAGGCATAACTTTCAAAAGAAGTTTCAACACCCACCACTCAAAGCATAGCCAAAAAAAAAAAAAAAAGAAACCTGAATCAGAAGTCATAACAAGAATGCAAGCACACATAACCTAAGCATAACATATCTAAACCTCATCCTCAACCAGAATCATATCCACAAAATCCAAACAAAAAAAACAAGAAAATTGCAAAGGAAAGGAAGAACTACCTCAGAAAAAGAAAAGCCCGATAGTTTTGAGAGAGAGAACGAAGCGAAGAACAGAGACAAAAGGCATGACAACTCACGAAGGAAGAAGGAGATGGAAATGGGGTCCTAGGTATGACACTTAAATAAAACACAAAGTACAAAAGTTATGGTAAAAAAAGAGAGAGTAAATGAAAGGGACAACGGATAAAAAAGTGAAGAGAAGCAAATCTACCTATATTTATAATCGGCTGGGGCAGGGGAAGCAAAACTAAAAAATTATTATCGACCAAGAGTCGAAAAAATTATAACTAGGCAGGGTTCGACAAAATTATTACTAGGCAGGAGTCGGAAAAATTAGTACTCGGCAGAAGTCGGAAAAATTATTACTTGGCAATAGTCGAAAAAATTATTGCTGACCATGAATTGGAAAAATTATTACTAGATAGGAGTAGGAAAAATTATTACTAGGCTGGAGTCAGAAAAATTATTACTAGGCCGGACTCGGAAAAATTATTACTGACCAGGAATTGGAAAAATTATTATGGGGCAGGAGTTGAAAAAAATTATTACTAGATAGAAGCCGAAAAAATTATTACTAGGCAAATGTTGAAAAAATCATTACTGGGCCGAAGTCGAGAAAATTATTACTGGGCCGAAGTCGAAAAAATTATTACTAGGCAGGAGTCGAAAAAATTAGTAGGCAGGAGTCGAAAAAATTTTTACTTGACAGGAGTCGGAAAAATTGGTGAGTGAGTGGGAATCTGCTCTTAAAGTAGCTTTAGTATTGGGCAAGAATCCATTGTTAAAGAAAAATTAAGTACCGGGCAGGAGTTGATCAAACTGGGGACTGTAATCGAAAAAGCCACTACTAAACAAGGGGTTGTAATCAAAAAAGCCATTACCAAACAGGGGGCTGCAATCAAAAAAGCCATAACCAAACAGGGGGCTATAATTGAAAAAGTCGTTCCTAAATAGGGGACTGTACTGAAAAAAGTCATTACTAAACAGGGGGCTGTAATAAAAAAGCTGTTACTAACCAAGGGGCTGTAATCGAAAAAGCTAGTACTGAATAGGGGGCTATAATCGAAAAAACCGTTACTAAACAGGGGCCTGTAATCGAAAAATCCGTTACTAAATAGGGGGTTGTAATAAAAAACGCCATTACTAAACCGGGGGCTGTAATCGAAAAAGTTGTTACTAAACAGGGGGCTGTAATAGAAAAAGTCGTTACCAAACAAGGGGTTGTATTCAAAAAACAACAAGAAAGCTGTAAAATATTACCAAAGCGAGAAACAATACCCGATAGAATCATCGCCAAATAAAAAGGATCACTACAAGTGAAAGTTATCAAATAAAGATCCAAGAAAAGAGAGTTGCAAAGCGATAACTTACATTACAACACTAGCAGAACTCACATTAATGATCCCAACGCACACGTAAGTTTACTTTAGTTTCAGAGCATATCCTTCAAAAGCATACAAAAAACACCGCCCTACATCTAAAAGCAACTTAATACTATGGGAATTATCGTAAAGCAGCCCAGCCGAAACCACAGGAGCACGACAAGGATGGAAGGAACCCCAATAAGCCCGAAGCTGAGCCCATTCACCATAACCCTGTTAGCATATCCTGCTTAATCTTTGGTGTTCAGGGCCTGCTAAATGATAACTGTAAACCTTGAATTCCGTAGGAAACACCGAGCGATGACCAGTTACCAACAACCCCGTAATTCCGATACTCCGATGTTCATCCAGGTGCCATATGTTAAAGTCAAGGTTGTGGAGCACACAACAAGAGTTGAGATCTTCCTTATTTTCTAAAACCCATAATGTCAAAGCGGAACCATGCAACCCGGCTAGGCAAAGACAGCCCTCGTAACAAGAAGTACCTAAATGATGACAACACACAGCTTCATCTCGGATACAGGGAGGAAGGAACACAAGATAGTTAAGAGTCTTTTGCCATGTCCCACACTACCAAGTAGTGGTACAAAAAAGGACTATCGAGAGAAAACACTTTGTTACGCTCCAAAAGAAGATATAAAACATTATCACAAAGTACACACTTCATAAAATCTATTGCACTACCTCAAGTACAAGTGAGGGTTTGATACCTCCATCCACCAGGATTAAAACAGTACATTGAATATCAATCCACTTGAGGCCACTCTTCTGCTCCAAAAACAACATCCGTTTTAAAATTAAAAAGAAAAATGTGATAATTAAGTGGGTATAGCTGGGCATCATTGATACAAGCAAAAATTATTTTCAAAGACAAGTCCAAGAAATGAAACTTGTCAGGGAGGAAAAAAGGTAAAAAGGTTTGGGACAATGGGTTACATACCTCCAGGACCGAAGAACCTAAAAAAGAAATGTCCCTGCATAAAACCAAACTGTTACTCACATTCACTACTTCTTTATCACACGACAGGAACTCCAAAGGCTCAACAGGGGTACCGGAAGAAGAACAAGGACCGTCCAAAGTATAAACCTCCACATAATGCCCATAAGGAGGCTAGTGCCCATTTCGTATAAAAACACCATCGTCAGGACGTTTAAAACAAGCTAAAGCTTGCTACTTCATGAAATCCTCATGAAGAAAAAGACCGCATAGATGACGGGATACAGGATGAAACCGACACAAAATCTTGGCAGAAAGCCAAGAAAACACAATCAAGAGAAGATCTTTGGGAAATATTGCCATTAGGACAAGGCCAAAAATGAAGTAGATGGATAAAAAAATGTAAATATAGAACAATAAGGATAAAGTAAGGCAGGCTAATTAAGATGTACAAGTATAATGGCAAGGGTGAAGTAAGGTAAGCTCGTAGAAATGTATAAGCAGAATGGGAAGGATGAAGAAAAGCAAGCTATTTATAAGGATACACTTTCCAAAAAAACTAAGTTTTGTTTAGAAAGTAGGGGCTATTATGTTAAGGCGAGCTAGACAAAGGCGGGCTAGACAAAGGACAGCCAGACACCGGCGGGCTAGACACCGGCGAGCAAGACACTGGTGGGCTAGACACCAACGCGCTAGACACAGGCGAGCTAGACACCGGTGAGCTAGAAAAAGATGCCTAGAAGCAGAAAGCTGAAAGCCCATATATACCCAAGCAATGAGAAGTAAAGGCAAGGGAGTAGCACCCAAAAAAAAGAGAGGAAGCTTGGTGGTTTCTTTACCTCCGAACGCTTGAGTTCAACTTATCCTTACAATCCCACTCTACAACAAACTCCACTGCAACACGTAAATACAATCGTTAAATTTGTCATAAACTGGTTGTTTCCCCACATACTTAGGGTAACCCCCTTGATTGTTCATGCCATTCATTTGACTTGCCTCATAGTACGTTCTAATAGATCCTTGGATGTGAGGTGTGCCGAAAGGCACACCTATGCTGACAGGCTGCTGGACCATCACTGCATGATCAATCCTCATGTTTTGATCTTAAGGATGGGGGTGGTTAACTTGCTCCAAGTCTCATAAGTGTGAAAAGGTCCAGGAGGAAGACCGTGGTCCCAAGCATTGGTACTTGTCCTTGCGCATCTATTCCAAGACCTTGAGTTAGCCTTGAGGAAGCTTATCCAAAATGTGGGTATAAGCGACTATGCCCCCCGTCACAAGGATAGGCACTACTTGCACGTTGGTACTTAGATATGATGTGATTTATTTTTACATATTTTATATCACATTCCTATAACATATTCAACTTTTGCATGTGTGTTTTATTACAAGCTAGGGACATTTGGGCATGGAGTGCATTTAAGCAAACAAGGGCTGAAACGTGGCAAAATCAAGCGTTATTTAGTCATGTTTTAAGACTACACTAAGAAACCTGACCAATTATGTAAAAGAGGGACCCATCAGGTCATAATTTGTCAGCCTAAACCGATATCCAAAGGTTTCCGAAACTAATGTAGCAATTAGCACAGCGTTGATCAATCAGCAGTCTAAAATAAGGCTGTCGATTGATCGACCTATTATGTTGTTCGATCGGCACGATAACCGTTGTTGGCAAATTAGTGTGATATGGTCGCTAAATCGATAAAAACATAAAAAAAACAAACGTGCAAAGGGGACTCACTTTGACTAGAGAATGAGCCTAAATTTTAATTACATGTCTTTGACTTCACCCACTTACCTTTTTCGAAGAAAATGTTGTGATATTTTGGTATCTGACTTCGGTTAGACTGTGAGTTCAGCTTATGCTTCAATTAAGAAGATTTGGTCAAATATTTTTGTGGATTTTTATATATTATATTAACAGAAAAATATAAAGGATAAGAACCTAACTCAAGTGGCAATTACAGTCAAGGAGCAGGGCCAACATACACCTTTCGTCGTACACTTAAAAGTCTAGAACTGGGTTGGAGAAAAATCCAAGAGCTTAATAATCCACTTATAAGCTCGAGTCAATGAAAATTTTTAACTTGGCACGCTTGACTTATAATAACTCGAATGACTTTAGGTTTTACAACATTAAGATGGTGCAAACCGTATTCCACTCACTGGAATAGGACAAACACAATCAAGGTCAAGGCTTCCTGTCAAAGCCCTAATCAATGGCACGAACCAGAGTTTTCCTGACTTATCAAGTTATGACAATAGTGTTAGGACCAGCGCAATTAAGGTCAAGCCCTGGCCATCAAGCCTTAAATTAGAGCCTCAATTCTCAACTCGATGAAATTTAGGAACATATTAAAACAAGGAGTTCATACCTAAAACTCTAAAGTCTATAGTACTAAAGAAGCAAGTACAACAAGTTCTATGGGCTAAGCTACGCTAAGTTATGCTATTCCTAAGAAAAGTGCACAAGTGTGCTCTAAAGAAAATATGAAGAAGTTTTGTATTGAGTGTGGGTACTGATTTGAACCACAATGGAGCCATTTATTTATACATAAACTAAATAATGCTTGCCGCCGATTCTGTGGCATTTTCTCCCCACATAAGGCTATTAAGCTTTTTCTTGCACGTGAATGATCAATGAACGTGTCCACAATTTAGTTTTGGAGGGAGTTCTTTGGAGCCCACTTCTGAATTTCAAGTTCAAGTCACTCTTAGAAGCCCCACATTCTCTTTGATTACACTTCTTGCCCAAGTATCAGAAATTATGCTCGAGCTCCATTTACCCTTCAACTGTCTCGAGACTCAAGTGGTTGATACCCTTTCTAGGGTGATAATCTTCTTAGGATGCTAAGATTGAAACGCAGTTACTTCATCACCTAAAGGCCTAATTCTCTTCGAGGAGGACCTCACGTGCTAAGCATGTGGCACTTTGCTCAAAATTGAGTCGTCCCAGTTCCCTCTCATTTGGGGTGCAAATAAATGGCCTCCTTTAGCCATTGGTAAATTCAAATTTACAATGGGTAAAAAGCCTATCTGATTTGATGCTCAACCACTACAGGGAGCTCGAGAGAACATTGTTTTGCATTTGCTCTTACTTCTTGCATGTCCACAAGTATGATAGTTAGGGCATGAAATCACCACTTTTCTGCTTTGAGCTCTCTCTCTTTATTGTAGCCAAGCTCTCTCTCTTTTCGAGAGAACATTGTTTTTCATTTGCTCTTACTTCCTCAGAAGACATAATCAAGTAAGGAGCCACCCTTGAAGTATGCTTCAGTTCTATTTTTCAGTGTTTCTGAGCAAAGAGTGATCTTTGTCCTTTCTATTTTTAGCATCCGCTATTCAGGGGTCTCCTAGGAGTGCTAGAACAAGGAATTTCACCTAGATGTTGCTAGAGGAATCCTCACCATGAATTTTTCTAGCATCCCTTTTAGTCGGTGGGTCAAGGAAGAGGAAGAAGAAGGATGTTCCCCTAACTCTACAAATGGGAGCCATTTAGGAGACTGAGGAGGAAGAAGATGAAGAGGAGCCTTCTCATAATCGGTGAAGAAAAGAATAGCCAGGCTCCTGTAATGATTGTGATGTCCTTTAATCATCAGTAGCAGTGTTTCTTTGTAAATATTTGAATACCGTTTGATGGGAATTGCAAGTGTAATGTGTTTGGCGGGTAATCTAGTTACTAGTGGTTAAGATGATGTCTTCGAAAAGTGTGTTAGGAGATATCTTCTAGCTAACTGACTTAGCAAGGGGAGTAGCATAATTAGTTGGATTCATCTTGTAATGAGATTCATTGACTGAAATTGATTCCTATCTTCTTCTCCCATCACAAACTCTCTCTACTTCTCATCTCTTCTCTTCTTCTCAACTCAAATTCTTTCTCTCTCCTAGGTTATGATTCAAGATTGATCTTGAATCATAACAATTGGTATCGGAGCTTACACAATTTCCTTGATCACACCACCTTGGCATCCGATCAAGTGGGCCACATGTAAGAAACAAGCAACTATGACTAGAGCTACAGCTACAAATTCGAATTAAGCTGAAAGGATAGTCCAATTGCAACAATAGACATACGATTTGGTGCTAGCTGTTGAAAATATGAATCAAACATTTAGAAATATGTCTTAATCGCAGCAGCAAGTGCAACACTAGTTAGTAGAATTGCAAGAACATATCAATCGCCAAGCTGGAATACTGTCTTCTAGAAGTCATTATGTAAGGCCTCCTGATCCATTGTATCCAAGAGCATCTGAGGAGAGCACAAAAGGAGTGGCTATGATTAGAAACTTTGGAGTTTGACAGCCTAAGATGGAGATTGACAATTTTGATGGAATGCAACCTCAGTCGTGGATTGGGAGACGTGAAAGGTATGTTTGCTTCTATCATCTGGTTGATTCAGAGAAGGTGGACCTAGCTGCGATTCATTTACTATGAGATCAGGAAGTGTGGCTCCATACGTTTATTCTTAGCAAACTTTCCCACACTTGGCCTGAGTTTGTGGATGAATTATGTGAGAGATATGGAGATAAGGATCCAGGACATGTCGTGGACAATTTTAGTAAAGTGACATAGACAACTTCAGTTAAGGAATACAAGACATGATTTGAGAACGTGAGAGCTAGAGTGATGGTAGCGAATCCTGGAGCTAGTGAGGCTTATTATGTCTCTAGTTTCATTAGTGGCCTCAAGCAAAAAAATTAAGAATCTCGTTAAGGCAATGAATCCCTTGACATTATTCAAGGCCTATTCGAAGGCAAAGTTATTTGAATCAACTGTCCTTGCACTTTCTGATGGACAAAGAAGTTAGAGCAGCCAAGCAGCACCACCTTTGCAGCATAATACTATTGTGACTCCTAAATCCTTGAGTTTGGAGGAGAAGAAAGTTCAGAGGTTGTGTTTTAAGTGCAATCAAAGATTTCTTTGGACATAAATGCAATCCTAAGCTCCTTATGTAAGTATCTGGAGTTGAGGCGAAGGAGGGTTCTGAAGGTCAAGAGGTTGAAGTAGGATCTAGTGACCAAGGTGAAGAAATACAAGAGGATTCAGATGGTCAGGAAATGAAAATCTTGATGAGGGTCTTGATTGGAAATGGCTCTCATAATACAATAAGAATCAAAGAGGAAGATAACCATAAGCCACTTCTGATCTTGATTGATAGCTGAAGCACACGTAGCATTGTTAATCCAAAAATTGTCAAGATAGCGGGCCATGAAATGATCAAGAGAAGTCCTTTAGCTGTGACAGTTGCTGAGGGAAATTCGATGCTAACACAAACCAAATGTAAACGATTCAGCTGGGAGATGCAAGGCCATCAATTTGTATATGATTTCAGAGTTTTGAGATTGGGAGATTGTGACTTGGTTCTAGGTGTAGGCTGGATAAAACAAAATCAGCACACTAGTGTTTGATTTTGCTTAGTTGTCAGTATCCTTTGAATTGAATGGCAGTAATGTCAAGTTGTAAGGTATTGTGGAATAAGGACAGTTATCGGTGATGTGTGCAAAAAGGCTAGAGGGGGTGATAAAGAAGGAAGCTTATCAATGATAGGACATTTTTTCTCCATTAACACTAAATCAATGGAAGCTCAGGTGAATTCTAATCCCTCAATTAGTAGAGCAACTAACCTCTCTTCCACCTAAATGACCCTTGGATCATACTATACCACTCAAATCAAACCCAAACCTTGTCAATTTGGTGCCTTTTAAGTGTCCTCATTCTCATAAAAGTGAGATAGAGAGGTTGGTGGATGAGTTTTTGAAAACTTACTTTATAAGACATGGCCATAGTCCTTTTGCTTCACCTGTGATATTAATCAAGAAGAAGGATGGGTCTTCAAGGATGTGTATATATTATAGACAGCTCAATTCTCTCACAATGGAGGAGATGTTTCCAATTCTTGTGGATGAGTTTTTGAAAACTTGCTTTATAAGACATAGCCATAGTCCTTTTGCTTCCCTGGTGATATTAGCCAAGAAGAAGGATGGGTCTTCAAGAATGTGTACAGATTATAGACAGGTCAATTCTCTCACAATCAACGAGAAGTTTCCAATTCTTATCGTTGATGACCTTCTAGATGAGCTACATGGGTCCCATTACTTCTCTAAGTGGGATTTAAGGTAGGGGTATTATCAGATTCGAGTGTTAGATCATGACATACACAAGATTGCTTTCAGAACTCATCGTGGGCATTATAAATTTGGGGTTATGCCATTTGGTCTGTCAAATTCTGCAGCCACTTTTCAAGCTCTGATGAATTCAGTCTTCAAATCATTCTTGAGGAAGTTTGTTCTAGTCTTCTTTGATGACATTTTGGTGTATAGTCCTATCTTGGATTTTCATGTTACTCATCTTTGTCAAGTATTCAAAACCAAGCCCAAACACAAGCTGTATGCTAAGCTCTCCAAGTGCTCATTTGCTCAAACTCAAGTGGAATATTTGGGCCATGTCAACTCTTATAAAGAAGTAGTCACTGATCCATCCCAGATTCAGGCCATGAAGTAGTGGCCAACACCTATATCTCTCAAGCAGTTGAGAGGATTTTTGGGTCTGACCTTGTATTGCAGGAAATTTGCGGCTGGATATGATATGATAGCCAAGCAAATAACTGATCTCCTAAAAAATGATGCTTTTGTATGGTCAGAAACAGCTTAAGAAGCATTTGAAAGCTTAAAGGTAGCTATGTGCTTAGCACCTGTCCTTGCAATGCCAGATTTTAGAGTGCCTTTTATACTTGAAGTAGATGCTAGTGATAAGGGTGTGGGAGCAGTTTTATCTCAGAAGGGAAGGCTTATGACTTACCTTAGACAAGCTCTCAGTCTAAGGAATTTGAATTTGTCCATTTATGATAAAGAATACCGCACAATTCTTATGGCAGTGAAGAAGTGGATACATTATCTAGAAGGCCACCATTTCATCATCAAAACTGATCACCAAATCCTCAAGTATTTGCTTAAAAAGAAAATCACCACAAGGGTGCAGCATAAAAACCTTATGCAGATGTTTGGATTGGATTATTCAAATGAATATCTCAGTGGAAGGGAAAACCATGCCGCAAATTCTCTATCACACAGACAAGAAGAGGTCGAACTAGCTTCCTGGCTTGCTATTTCAATCGTTTTTCCTTCTTCGATGGAGGATGTGTATAAGTTCGATGAAGGTGAAGCCTTGTTCAAGAGGGAACCTATCATTAAGAGCAGCCCTTTAGCTTTAGATTCTGAGGTGAATGTAACTAATGGCATCGCGAGAATGAAGGGAAGGGTGCATATTAGTTGAGTGACAAATTTAAGGGGACATGTTATCTTGGCTTTCCATGATCCTACTTGGGGAGGACACTCCAGAATTGAGGGAACCTATCAAAGACTTAAGCAATACTTCCAGTGGCCCAACATGAAGACAGATGTTGTGGGATGTGTTCAAGCATGTGATGTGTGTCAACGCACTAAAACTAATCATTTACATTATCAAGGGTTGCTTTAGCCTTTGCCCTATCCTGATAGAGCTTGGCAACACGTAAGTATGGATTTTATTTAGACGTTGCTAAATCTAAGTGGAAGGAGATCATTTGGGTTGCAGTGGATCGATTCACTAAGTTTGGACACTTTATTGCTCTGAGTCACCCAATTTCAGCTGAAAGACTTGTTAAGGTGTTCTTGGATAACATTTACAAATTCATGGGTTGCCTCAATCGATTATTTTAGATCAGGATAGATTGTTCACTAGCCATTTTTTGCATGAATTGTTCTTGTTGTTGGGATCTTCTCTTACTTCAAGTTCCTCCTATCATCCTCAAACGGATGGAGAGACAAAAAGAGTGAATCAATGTGTTGACTAATTTCTGAGATGTATGACATTTAACTATCTGAAGCATTGGCACAAATGCCTAGCATTGGCAAAGTTTTGGTACCACACGCATGCCCATTTTGCTCAGGGAACAACTCCTTTCGAAGAAACTCTATGGATATGATCCTCCTTCTCCAACGGTTCTTCAAGGAGCTACTTCTTCTGTGACTGAAGTCTGTGATTTGTTGATTTAGAGGAGATAATTAGCGTAGCAACTTAAACACAACTTGCAAGTGGCTCAATCTAGGATGAAGTTCTTTGGTGATAGAAGGCGATCTGATAAGTCTTTTGAGGTTGGAGATCTAGTTTACTTGAAGCTGAAACCTTACAAGCAATCAACTGTGGTAGTGCGCAAGAATATTAAGCTTTATGCTTGTTATTTTAGGCCTTACAAGGCGTTAGAGAAACTTAGGAGTGTTGCTTATAAGCTGGAGTTACCTTATGACTCTTATGTTCATCCGGTGCTTCATGTGTCCCCTGAAGGAAGCATGTGGTAGAGGGAAAGGTCAGTTCAGCTACACCTCCAACGGCCTCTGCTAGTGGTGAAATTGTGTAAGAACCCACAGCAATACTGGATTATCGAATAGTTCAGCAGCAGGGTAAAATGATTGAGGAAGTGCTGGTTTAATGGACTAATTTGGATCAAGAAGATGGCACTTGGGAGAACTTGGAGTTCATCAAGAGTCAATTCCCTTCTTTTCATTCTTGAGACAAAAATGATCTTGAGAAGGGAGTATTAGGGTGATTGTGATCTCCTTTGATCATTGCTGCCTTGTAAATATTTGAATAAGGTTTGGCAAGAATTACAAGTGTAATGTGTTTGGCAGGTAATCTAGTTAGTAGTGGTTAAGATGGTCCCTTGATGAAGTGTATTAAGAGATATTTTCTAGCTAACCCACTTAGAAAGGCGATTAGTATAAGTAGTTGGATTCATCTTGTAATGAGATTCATTTAATGGAATTGATTCCTACCTTCTTCTGTCATCTCAAACTCTCTCTACTCCTCATCTCTTTGCTGCTTCTCAACTCAAATTCTTTCCCTCTCTTAAGTTATGATTCAAGATTGATCTTGAATCATAACAGCTCCCCAAACCAGAGGT
Source organism: Simmondsia chinensis (assembly GCA_018398585.1). Lineage (NCBI taxonomy): Eukaryota > Viridiplantae > Streptophyta > Magnoliopsida > Caryophyllales > Simmondsiaceae > Simmondsia > Simmondsia chinensis. Next base: position 9,138,844 of record JAGTTD010000025.1, read on the forward strand.
ATTAGGTTTTCTTAATTTGTGTCTCTTTCATCTCTTTCAAAGCAGCTCCTAACTCGGCTTTTTCCACTAACAGGAAGAGCCATCTCCTTTCATTGTGGAGATACCAGTTCATCCACCTCAAGAAATTACACCAGAGCTCAGTCAGGGTGCTAAACCAATTGAGCTCGAGTGCCGAAGAAGGAGGTGACTTGACTACCTGTACTATGAAGCCAATTAGAGGTTTCCTTCCAAGTTACTCTGAATTAGGGCCTTATATAGGCTCTATTCTTCCTTACAGGAGACTCAATCTCCACCATAAGAATCTTTGAAGGTAAGATTCTTTCATCTGACTTCCCAACTCCTGATGTCTCAAACCACACATGGTTCTATTGTGCAAGCATCATTCCCTAGAGGCTCCTCTCGAGGAAGATGTCCTTACGGTAGCTAGCGGAAGTTCCAATGGCAAGAATGCTAGTAAAAGTTCCTCCTTTGCCTCAAGCTGAGGTTTTAGAGGTAATGTTGGTTCATCTTAATTTGGTTGTCTTCCAAAGTTAAGATTTAATCTAACTCTTTATGATGTGAACCCTTTTACAGGTCACACCTCCAAGAGCCATTCCTTTCGCACTACTACAACGAATGACCTTTCCTCTAGAGAAGGTAGGAGCAAATGGTAGGTTGGCCTTTTAGATACTAGACAAGGTATCCCTGAGATTCTAGACCCTAAGAGAGCTTGCATACCTCGTCATTTTGACCCTAGCTCAAAGGGCCACGTTCAACAAGCTATGACTCTGGTGAAGGCCCTAAAGGAGGACACTATGGTCACTCATGCTATTGCCAAAGAACTTGAATCCTAGAAGGAGTACTTGTGAAGGTGAACAATGAGGACCCAACCTTCCTTCAGCAGAGGCGGCGCTGCCAAGACGTCATTGGTGCCATAAGGCATTTAGCTGACCTTAGTGGCCTGCAACTTTTATTTGAAGAACTCTCAGTAGCCAAGAAGTTCCAAAGTCAGCAAGCTGATGAGATCAAAGGCCTCGAGGATGAAGTTCATTGCTTGGAGGAGAGATTAGGTCATCTTAGGTGGGAACCGCTTTCTTTTAGACAATAACATAGCTCTCAAGGCACTATGGTTGGGAGGCTTGAGGAAGCTACCAAGGAGACCCAAAGAAGTAACCAAGTTGTTGAAGAAGAAGCCCTTTCCTTAGACTGTGAGCTGAACAATGCAACCGTCCAACTGTCTTATATAGAGGAATCCTTAGTCAGGATTAGGACTCAACTCTTTTTGTTTTTTTGTGGACTTTTTGTAAAGAGAGGTTGGCCATACAAGTTGCTTACTTGTATTATTTTTGTCTATCAGCCATGCACTATGCAATAACATTAATAAAATACGCATTTTTGTCAAACACGTCTCCCAATTTGGTGGTTCCTCTTTTCTTTATTTCTTAATGTAAGGATCATGAAGTTGATCTTCAAGACTAATATTAAAATCAAGTCCATAATTTAGGGAATATATACTTAACGACTTCCTTGTTAGACTCCCAAATTGACTGATGCGTTATTTGTGCATGCTTAGCAAGTGCACCAGTCGTATCCAGTAATAAAGTAGTAAGTAGAGTAGCATTCCCACGAGGATTGTTATTGAGCGAGTACCGAAATTAGTAGGTTTAATACTATTTGAAAGACTGAAAATTGAGCTTTTGATATGAAATAAAATAAAATAAAAGGAAACAAAAATTGTTTACTGATTTTCATCTAAAGTTCACTGATTTTTTATTTGAAGATTTTATGATTTAATAAAATTCAAGGCATTCGATTTCACCTAGTTGCATCAATACTCCATTCTATTCTCGATATTCAAGTTGTTATTACGTGTTGAAAGTTGAAAACCCGAATTTACTTAATATTCCCTCTCGTGCAACTTTTAGCATACCCTTTTACATATTAACTGATTCTCACTAAAGATGTACTCAAGAAGTCATAATGAAGGTATCTGAATGGTGTTTATCTTACTTACGGGGTCATCGTCCCGGAGTCGAAGCTTGATTCTAGCAGAAGATGCACTCAAAAGCCAAGATTGACTTGAGCAAATAAATTCCTCAAAGAAAAAAAAAAAAAAGAAAAGAAGAAAAAGGCACTTTTTGTGAATACTATAGTTTTGGGCTTACTTGTTAAGTCTTGTTATGAGTGGTGTGATTTTTGTCTTCTATTCATTTTTAATATCTTAAGATTAGAAAGAACGGATAAACTTAATTTGCTTAGCTAACTTTTGAATTCAACTACCTAGGTAACTGACAGATTTTTCCTTAGAAAGATGGTTTTGCCTTTACAACCTCGAACTTTGAGCCTTGGTTATTCTTCTCTAATTAAGAGTGTACCTGCTTTGAGTTGTAGAAGAATTCATAAAAAGCATGAGATCCTGTGCTTCAAGATTTAGCCTTGTTTGAGGACGAGCAAGATTTAAGTTTTGGGGTATTTTGATAAGTTTAATTTAGCATATAATTAATTATATCATTTGTATTCATTTTTAAACAATTTTTTTTATCAAACTTTAATCGCTTTTGCTCGGTTTTGCTCGTTTTCACCTATATTGTTATTTTCTGTTAAAAACAATCATTTTATACTAAATCTTGCTAGTTTTTATCATTAACATCATCAAGTAAAAGCAAGATACATCAAATAAAAGCAAAAAATAACAAAACCACCCAATTCTTACGGTTTACATAAAATAACAATTGTTGCATACAATTTGCATTTTTGGCGGTGGATATTTCAATATTTTATGTCCAAATTCATTGTATGAGTATTACATAACATCAACCTGATCTCTTTTTGCAGGTTTTGGGCGGTGGAGTTCAGGAAAAAAAAAAAAAATTTTGATGAACAAATGCGACTTGTGAAGGCTGCTGCAAGCAAGCTCAAATAAGGATCAAGTTGATAAAATTTTCTTCAAATTTTTTTCAAGCCTAAAATACTATAAATAGGGGGTGTTGGTGTGTGTTTTATCTCATCCTTCACCGGCAAAAAATTCTCATACAAAGTAAGAAGGATGAGGAAAACGTGAGGGAGAAAGAAGGAAAAGGAAGGAGGGAAGTTTGGTTTGTAATTTTAATTTCTTTCTATCCTTTTTTTCTTTAAATTCATTAATTTTGTGTTAATAATGTCTTATATTAAGTTTATCATGAACTAATTTTGTTATTCCAAGGCTACGATGTAGCCTAAGTTGTAATATATGTTTATTTCTAATTCAACATGTTCAATGTTTTGTTATTGCGTTGTTGAAGTGTTTATCATTGTTCTTTATGAGTTTTAAATGCTTAATCACCATTTAAGGCCTATAATGATTGATAATGAGTCCGTGAGGAGATTTATGATGATTGCTAAGGCGATAAGCACCACAAATTGGGCGAATGCTCAAGAGAGATTAACGCAATTTGTGTGGTTTTTAAGTGAAAATCATAGAACCTTAAAAACTCTTTTCTTATTTAAATTGATGCATGAGAGTGATGGGTTAATATGTAAAAGAGCATGCTAAATGTTGCTCGAGAGAGAATGTTTAGTAAATTAGGGTTTTCAGCCATCAAACGTAATAACAATGTGAATACCGAAATAGAAAGGCGTATTAATTCAATTAGGTAAAATTGGATGCCTTGGATCTTATTAAATTATAAAAACTGACTAAAAATCAGTAATGTTTTCATAAGAATTTGTAAATAATTTTGGTTCCTTTTTATTTTGTGTTATTTCACTTCAAAAACCATAATTTTAGGGCTTTCAAATAGCGCTAGAACTACTAATTTTAGTCAAAAACGATCCTCGTGGGAATGATACTCTACTCATTCTATATTACTTGATATGGCTTAGTGCACTTGTTAAGCACATGTAAAGCATTAGGCTTTCAAGTGAGCACAGAAATTGGTAGTTCTAGTGCTATTTGAAAGAACTTGATGCTTTACTTGTGTATTGCTTAGCAAGTGCACTAAGTCGTATCAAGTAATATAGAATGAGTAGAGTATCGTTCCCACGAGGATTGTTTTTGAGTGAGTACAGTAGTAGTTCTAGTGCTATTTGGAAGAACGAAAATTATGGTTTTTGAAGTAAAATAACACAAAATAAAAAGGAACAAAAATCATTTACAAATTCTTATGAAACGTTTACTGATTTTTAGTTGGTTTATATAATTTAATAAGATCCTAGGCATCCAATTTCACCTAGTTGAATTAATACGCCTTTCTATTCTCGGTATTCAAGTTGTTATTACGTGTTGATGGTTGAAAACCCTTATTTACTAAACCTTCTCTCTTGGGCAACATTTGGCATGCTCTTTTATATATTAACCCATTACTCTCCTGCATGAATTTAAATAAGAAAAGAGTTTTTAAAGTTCAATTATTTTTACTTAAAAACCACACAAATCGCGTTAATCTCCCTCGAGCATTCGCCCAATTTGTGGTGCTTATTACCTTAGCAATCATCATAAATCTTCTTTCGGACTCATTATGAATCATTATAGGCCTTAAATGGTGATCAAGCATTTAAAACTCATGAAGAACAATGATAAACACTTCAACAACGCAATAACAAAGCATCGAATATGTTGAATTAGAAATAAGCGTATATTACAACTTAGGCTACATCGTACCATTGGAGTAACAAAACTAGTTCATGATAAACTTAATATAAGGCATTATTAACACAAAATTCATGAACATAAAGAAGAAAAGGATGGAAAGAAATTAAAATTAAAAAATTACAAACCGAACTTCCCTCCTTCCTTTTCCTTCTTTCTCCCTCACGTTTTTCGCTTCTTTCTTACTTTGTATGAGAATTTTTTGCTGGTGAAGCATGAGGTAAAACACACACCAACACCCCTATTTATAGTATTTGAGGCTTGAAAAAAATATTAAGAAAAATTGTATCAACTTGATCCTTATTTGAGCTTGCTTGCGGCAGCCTTAAAAAGTTGCATTTGTTCATCATTTTTTTTCTCCTGAATTTCATCGCCCAGAAACTGCGAAAGGAGATCAGGTTGATGTTATGTAATACTCATGCAATGAATTCGAAAATAAAATATTGAAATATCCACCGCCCAAAAAGCAAATTGTGTGCAAAAATTATTATTTTATGTGTTCTTTTATTTAAACCGTGAGAATTGGGTGGTTTTGTTATTTTTTTGCTTTTATTTGATGTATCTCGCTTTTAATTGGTGATATTGATGAAAAAACCAAGCAAGATTTCGTATAAAGTGACTATTTTTTTCAAAAAGATAATAATATAGATGAAAACAAGCAAAATCCAAGCAAAAGCGATTAAGGTTTGACAAAACAAATGTTTTAAAAAAAAAAAAGGACATAATTAATTATATACTAAATTAAACTTATCAAAATACCCCCAAACTGAAATATTGCTCGTCCTTGAGCAAGGCTAAATCTTGAACCACAGGATCTCATGGTTTTTTAGAATTCTTCTACAATTCAAAGCAGGTACACTCTAAATTAGAAAAGAATAACTGAGGCTCAAACTTGAAGGTTCTAAAGGCAAAACCATCTTTTCAAGGAAAAATCTATCAAATACCTAGGTAATCGAATTCAAAAGTTAGTTAAGCAAATTAAGTTTATCCGTTCTTTCTAATCTTAAGATATTCAAACTGAATAGAGGACAAAAATCACGCCACTCATAACAAGACTTATCAAGTATGCCCAAAATTAAATTATTCACAAAAAGTATTCTTTTTCTTTTTTTTCCCTGTGGAATTTATTTGCTCAAGTCAATCTCGAATTTTGAGTATATCTACAGCGAGAATCAAGCTCTGACTCCTGGGCGATGACCTATAAGTAAGAGAAGCCACCACAGAGATGCCTTCATTATGACTTCCTGTGTAGATCTTCAGTGAGAATCAAGCTCTGACTCCAGAGCGATGACCCATAAGTAAAAGAAGTGACCACTGAGAGGTCCTCGTAATGGGTAGCGCATATCTTAAAAATGTTTATGAATGGAATAGCTGTGCTAGAGATTATGTCCTCTCTTTTTTGTCCTTTTTTCTTTTTTTTTTTTTTTTTGTGTGTGCTTGTTTCCTTGTTAGCTTTGTAAGTATGCCATGTAGCGAGCTTTCAATGCAACAACTCCTGTTCCAGTTGGCCCAGGGTACCAGGTGTTGAAACACACCTACGGATCTACTTGCTCGATGTACCAAGGCATGAAACCATAACACCGTAGCACATATCCAAATGATCGACGTTCTTAACAGGATAGCGGTGCGTAGTGATTCTTTCGCTCTATTTTAATTATATTTGTCTTTTATTTAGACTTGGGCATAACTCTCCAAAATATATTATGTAAATAATAATCTTAATGCAATCTATTCAAATTTGAGCATTTTTTGATCAGAAATAAAAGTAAAATAGCCATGCTAGCTAATGAAGTCAAATACCACGGTTTTATCAAAGTAGTGCCATAGATTAGATCGTATTTTGCAATTAGAATACAAAAACAATTGAAGTTATGTAATACTCACACAATGAATTTGAACATAAAATATTGAAATATCCACATCCCAAAATGCAAATTGTGTGCAAAAATTGTTATTTTACGTGCTATTTTATGTAAACCATGAGAATTGGGTAGTTTTGTTAATTTTTTGGTTTTATTTGATGTGTCTTACTTCTACTTGTTTATGTTGATGATAAAACCTTGCAAGATGTAGTGTAAAATGAGTGTTTTTTCAAGAAAATAACAATATAGATGAAAATGAGCAAAACTGAGAAAAAGCGATTAAAGTTTAATAAAAAAAATGCTTAAAGATGAATAAAAATGATTTAATTAATTATATACTAAATATAACGTATCATTAACCCACCACTCTCGTGCATAAATTTAATTGAAAAAAGAGTTTTAAAGACCGATTGTTTTTACTTGAGACCAATTATGAGGACGTGGCGCATTCGACTACCCATTAGTCTCATACACCGTACTAGGCTTCGAAAGAAGGCATTTGTGCCTTATGATGGGTATCTTTACTTACCAATTACACCAAAGGCTTTGCTCAGGCCACGAGATGGCCTCCCTCACAAGGGGAGGATACATATGGCCTTGCCTCCTTGTTTGAATGGAAGGAATAACAAGAGCATTAATGTTTAGGCCCCCAGAGGTTAAGATCTTCTTTTGATTTGAAGGTCCAGACACTCCATATGTCAAGTTTTCATTCCTATAGCATTTATACCACATTTACTAGTGGTCGTGAGTTCAAGGGAATGCCATGAGAATAATCAAGTAGGGGTTGAGGAAGGAAGGACAGGTCCTAATAGTCTATGGTCCTCTCTAATGGCTCGAACAAGGCCATTTTTCATCTCAGCCTACCTTGCAAAGATAAGCTCAACTTCTACTACTGTTTTCCTTTCCACATCAGTAGTGGCTATAATGCTAGTTGTGGAAGCTAAGGCTCCATTCATTTTAACTTGGACACTATCGATTTCTTTAGGCGATTAAGGTCCCAATGTCATTCACGATGGTCGTCAAGGCAGTTACGTTGTCATGTTGGGCAACAAGGGTATGCTCTGTCTTTGCTCGTCGTTTTTCTTGAAATTCTCTTAGAGAATTTTCAGGCCATTCATTAGTGAGTTTGCATTCTGCCCTTGAGCATGGCCATAAAACACTTTTGAGATTAATGATCCAGCCTAATGCATTCATCCTCTGGGATATCATCATTACCCCCACTTTCATCACAATGGTTGTGACTAGTTTCACCATCTCAAGATATGGGATTTTTTTTTTCTTAAACCGATGGCCCAATCAAAGCCAACCCTTCAGGCTCCTAGTCTCAAGAGCAATAGCTCTTCTCTTTTTGATCTTTGCAGAATGGTCTACGATTATATTATGATAATCCACGATGGGGTTACGGACTATAAAGTCTCATATTGCGCTTGCCACTGTGGTCACCAAGAGTTGTGTTTTCTCATTTTATCTATTTTTAGTGTGTGTGGTCATTGTAAATAAAAAATAAGCCAACGTGCAAAAAGGGCCTCACCTCAACTTGGGAGCGAACCTAATTATCGAAACGCCGATATTTGACCTCAATGAATCACCTCTGAAAAGGGTTGATGCCTTTAGTGAATCTGACTCTAGTTTGTAATCACTTGCTCCAAGTTAAGAGGGGACCAATGCCCCGTTGTACTAATTACCAGCCCATATCACGCTGCCCTTGCACTGTCATACTTACTTTCTATTTAAGCTGTGCCATACTTCTTCAATCCAATAGTTAAGATCTATTAAGGCAGTACAATGCGATATATTACATCTTTTTCTTTTTTTTAAATTTTGGTGCATCTAGATTGTTCATCTCATATTTATAAATGGCTGTCATTGGGATTTGGGGGAGCACACGGATGAGGGGGCGGGGGTATAAAAGCAAGAGTTTTCTAGGGCTTGATGACAACTTCGTTTGACTTTCTTATTTCACTCCATTTCTCTCTTGTTCTCTCTATCCTGCAGCTATCCTAGAGTAAACCCTTACCCTAATCGCATCTTAGAGCATTTCTATGGTGGCTCTAAGCTTTAGAGCCTTGATCCACGGTGGTTCTTGTCACTGGTGATGGAATATCGTATAGTTTAGGGTTATGATTCTAGGTTTCTAGCTTAGAAGCCCTTGATTTGATTCTGTAATTATGTTCACACGCTGTAATTTGTTTGTATTTCATTTGCAGTCTTGAAATAATCATCAATATAATGGACATCTCTCTAAAAATAGGGAGCCTAGAACTAGGATCATTTTTAAGAGTCAGAACCTTGTAAAAATCCTGGTGTTCTTATTTGGTTTGTTCTTAGTTCTTGAGATCTCGTGTCTGTAATTTGATATTTTTGATATTTGTGACTTTTTTCACGTTCAACTCAAGCTAACTCACATATAACACCTAGAAGTGGTATTAGAGCCATGGTTTGTGTCAAAGATTAGTGACATGGCTTCAACTGAACACGACGTGGAGAACTTCAATGGTGGGAATGACTTTGAACTTTAGAAGGTCAGGGATAGAGCCTTTCTATTGTCTTTAAGGGTGAGTACTACAATGCTACCAGAGAAAGATAACCCAGCGGGACTATCAGACAAGTGCAGGATGAACATCGAAGTAGTGGCGCATGGTAATATCCTTCTTTGCCTTACTAACACTACTCTTTCTAAAGTGTCTAGTAAAACTAGTGCTTCTATTGTTTAGACTATGTTAGAAGAACTATATGCCTCTAAATACTCAGCTAATAGAGTACTATACATGGGAAGGTTCTACATCTTTTAAATGGATGAAAGCAAACTGCTAAAAGATAATATTGATGAGTTTCATAGGGTATTAGGTGACATAACCACATTAGAAATGGAAATACCTGACGAGGTATAGGCTATAATATTGTTCTGTTCATTTCCTAAGTTTCTAAAGTCACTTAAAGTTACTCTAATATGGAAGGAAAACTATATCACTAGTAGAGGTAGAAGATGCTTTGAGATCCAAAACCGTAGAACTAAAGAAAGAAGGAAAATATATTGTTAGCACTTATAATAAAAATAATGGTGAAGTTTTAACAGCGTGAGGTAGATCGAAGTCTAGGGATAATGTACTGATTCAAGGTATTCTTGAATCAAAGCTAATTGAGAATTGTGAATAGAGATAGAGAGAATTAAGAAAGGGAAAAGATACTATTTCATTCAATGAATCATCAAGTTACAACAATCACACTTAAATGCTTATTTTGGTGGGAAAGGATCTAGAAGCGTCCTAACCACCTTAACCAACTTTCCCTCCAAATTAAGCTAGTACAAGAAATACAATTTAGCTAATACAACTTGAATACCAATGTAACAAAGCTAATTGCTAACATATTAGCCCAAAACAATACAGGACATGACAAATCAAGACAAATACTCCTCTCTTGAAGCAAAGATTCATGTCTCAAGAATCAAATTCTAGAAATTGGCTCCTGAGAAGCCTGTGGTCTTCCCATGATGCTCCAGATTCCTCCAAATTAGCCCATTTAACCAACATTTGCTTAATCTTGTGGCCTACTTGCTAAACTGTCTTGGAACCCGGTATTGCCACAGGTTCCAAAAGAAGTATGCCATTAGAACTTGCCAAGGGAGCTTTATTGGAACAATTAACATCATCCTTGACCTGCTTTTTCAAGAGAGACACATGAAAAACGGGATGAATAGAAGCTTCAGGTGGCAAGTCCAACTTATAAGCTACTGCCCCTATATTTTGTAGGATCTCGTAGGGCCAAAGTAGCATGCACTAAGCTTGATATTCTTGTGTATTGCTACTGATGATTGTCTATATGGTTGCAGCCTTAATTAAACCATATCTCCTACCTCAAAAGACCTTTCAGATCTCTTCTTGTCAGCAAAAGACTTCATCCTTGCTTGAGCTAGCTGCAGATTATCTTTCAATTGTTGAGTTAGCTGCTTCCTTTGCTTGGTAAATTCCTCCACCTCACCAACCAGAGTGGAGCTAGCTTGAGGCAAAATAGGATATGGAGGATCATATCCAAAAAAGGCCTTGAATGGACTAGTGCCAAGAGAGGAGCGAGCATGAGTATTATACCAATACTCATCAAGTGACAACCATTTGCACCACTATTTTGGGTTACTGAAAGAAATGATGTGCAAGTACTGCTCTACACTCTGATTCATCCTCTTGATTTGCCCATCTGTTTGAGGATGGTAGGCAGAACTCAAGGTCAAATCTGAACCCAACAACCTAAACAACTCCTTCACGAATGTGCTTGTGAATAACCTGTCTCTGTTTGATAGAATGGACTGAGGTAGTCCATTGAGCCAGTAAATGTCATCCAAGAAAGACTTGGCTAATTTCTCAGTAGATAAAGGGTGATTAAGGGCTATAAAATGGCCATACTTGGTGAAACAATCGATTACCATCCAAATGATCTCTTTCCCTTCAGATTTCGGCAGACTCTCTATGAAGTCCATGCTGATTTGTTACCAAGCACCCTCTGGAATCAGTAAAGGTTGAAGCAACCCAGGATAAGGGTGTGATTAGGCTGAGTGCGTTGGCATACTTCACAAGATTGCACACTTGCTATTAAATCTTTTTTCATCCCATGCCAAAAGAAGTGCTGCTTCATTCTTTGATAAGACCCCTCAATACCAAAATGACCTCTAAGAGCTGAGGAGCGGAAAGCCAAGACGATTTGTCTCCTTAATTCTACTTGCAACCCCAATGTAAACATTCCCTTTTATTCTCGATGTGCCACTTAACAAAGTCACTTCAGGGTCGGTTCCCTCTGCTGTTGAACCTTGAACACTCAAAGCTGTTATTTGCTCTATCGTGCTCATATGATTTGTAGACTTCCTTCATCCACTCAGGGACTATTATTGAGATAGCTGAACAAGTCCCTTCTTCTATTCCTTTCAGTCTTCTCGATAAAGCATTAGATGCAACATTTTCTTTTTCTTTCCTGTATTCAATGGTATAGTTTAGCCCTAACATTTTCATTAAGCCCTTCTTTTGGACTCTTGTGGCAGGCGTCTTAAGCTTTGATGATCTGTCTAGATAACAAAATGGTGGTCTTCCAAGTGCTGTCTCAATTTTTGCATTGCTAAGATTATGGCTAGGTGCTCTTTCTCAAAAATGGATAGACTCAAGTGCCTTGGGCTAAGAGCTTGGCTTATGAAAGCAATTGGTCTACCCCTGCTGTGATACAATTGTGCCAACACCTTGGTTGCTTGCATCATTTTCTATCACAAAAGATTCTCGAAAATCTGGCATTCTCAGTGCTAGAGCAGTACTCATAGCAAGTTTCAAATTATCAAAGGACTCTTGTGTAGTAGGAGACCAGCTAAAGGAGTCTTTCTTAAGCAAAGCATTCATGGGTTAAGCAATCATTCTATACCCTTGAATGAATTTCCTGTAATGGCAAGTTAGTCCTAAGAATCCTTTTAATTGTTTAACAGAAGTAGGAGTGGGCCATTGTTTCATAGCATGAATCTTAGATGCATCAGTACCTACACCTTCATAATAGATTACATGACCGAAGTATTTTATTTGTGTTTGGGCAAAGAAACATTTGGACAATTTGGCATATAGTTTGTGTTGGCGCATGACTGTATAGACTTGGAACAAGTGGGAAACATGATATTTCATATTGGAGCTATAGACTAAAGTGTCATCAAACAATACCAACATAAATTCCCTTAGGAAGTACTTGAAGACGGAATTCATTAAAGCTTGGAAAGTAGCTGGAGCATTTGACAGTCTAAAGGGCATAACCACAAATTCATAGTGGTCATGGTGTGTTCTAAAGGCTGTTTTATAGATGTCTTGCTCAACTATAATTTGGTGATGTCCTCGTCTGAAATCTAGCTTTGAGAAGTACACAGGACCATGTAATTCATCTAGTAGGTCATCAATGATCGAGATTGGGAATTTGTCTTTGATGGTTAATGAAATGAGTTGCTTGTAATCCATACACATGCGAGATGTTCCATCCTTTTTTTTTACAAGGATAACTGAAGAGGCAAATGGACTGTGACTTTCTTAATGAAATTGATTTTTAAGAGTTCCTCTACCTGTTTTTCGATCGCATTTTTTTGGGAGTGAGGGTACTTATAAGGTCTTGGATTAATTGGATTGGAATTAGCTTTTAAGGGAATGGCATGGTCAAGGGATTGCTTTGGTGGCAGTGAAGTAGGTAACACAAACAAATCCTCACAGTCATGTAACAACTTCTTAATAGAGGGGTTTGAGTTTACCTTAGCACCACTAAACTCTGCACTAAGTGAGAATAGATGACCCATCCATTGCACATTCTTCCTCTTGATCACCCCCTTCAATTGCTTACAAGTCATCAGTTGCAAGCTGCCTTGCTCCACACATCCTTGCAAATGAATTGGAGATCCATCCTTATCAAAGGACTGTGTGAGTTGCACAAAATAAAAAATTATAGGGCTGAAGGTCTTCATCCAATCCAGCCCTAAAACCATATCACACCGTTCTAGCTTCAGAACTATGAAGTCATAAGAGAAATGGTGTCCTTGCATCTCCCATTTGAACTCTTAGCACTTCATTTGGGTTAATATGGAGTTGCCATCCACAACTGTCACTGCCAGGGGACTTGTGTTTATGAGTTCATGACCCATCAATCTTGCTAATTTGGGGTCTAAGAAGTTATGAATGCTTCCACTATGTATTAAGATTATTTAGGACTTGCAGTTTGCCAAGCCTTTAATTTTAATAGTATTGTGAGTTCCTCCCCCAGTTAGAGCCCTTATTGATGTCTCAGCTTCATCTTGCTCAACAGATCCCTCTTGCAACTCTTCAAACTGAACATCCGTCTGAATTGGCTCCTCATGTTCTTCTTCCACTTCTTCGACCCCAGTAACTTTCATCAACTTCTTAGGATTGCATTTGTGACTAAAGAAATACTTTTGGTTGAACTTATAGCACAAGCTTTGGGCCTTATTCTCATCTAGGCTCAATGTTCTATTATAGAAGGCGCTAGCGGCTGTAAGGGAACTCTACTTTCGCCTTATGCCTATGATATGCAGAAACTATGGCTCAAGACTCAAATAGCCTTGCCTTGGAGTATGTTTTCGATAATGTAGAGGGTTTAAGGCCTTAACTATGTCTTTGATTATGGGTTTAAGCCCATTGATAAAGCTGGACACATAATAAGGCTCTTTTTCCCCTGGTTCGATTGCCATCATGCCTGCCTTTAGGTCTTCAAAGTAGGTCATGTATTCTTTAACACTTACAACTTGTGTTATTTTGTTGAATTTATCAATGAACTCCCTAGGATCTTCACCCCCATAACTATCACATAGCTCATCAATATTCTTGCTAAGAGATTGTAGGATGTCCCAATGTAAAACTACGATATCAAACTTCTTGGTCACCATGCAAGTAATTGGCTATGAACTCTACTTTTTGTGACTCTAGAATAGCATAAAGGTGAAAATACCTCTCATATCTTCTACTCCAAGATTGGGGTTGCACCCCATCAAAGGTATCTAACTCGAACTTTGGCTGCCTGAACTGATTATTTCTCCTTCCTCCCTTACTGCACTCTTATTCTTCAATTATTTGGGTAGCAGCTACATCCGGGGGTCTTCCCTATGCAAGGACTCCTATTCCACTTGGTAATGCTTTCCAGTTGATTTGTTCCTACATTCCATCCAACCACTGCTCAACCTGCTACAGGGACTGATGATTAGATCACATGGTAAGCAATACCTCTTGCACTTGCTGCTGTAACTTGGTGATCTGATCAGAGTGATCAACCTTCGAAGTTGCTCTACCTGTCATTGGAACTAGTTTCTTATTCGTTGCCAATTTGATCGAATCAAGCAAGCGAAGCGTTCATTGTAGGCTAAAATAAGTGTTTTTGCAAGGAAATAATAATAGGAGCAAAAAAGAGCAAAAGCATGCAAAATTTGAGGTAAAATGTTGGGTAAATGAATTTAAATTATATGCATAATTATATACTAAATTGGACTAATCAAAATACCCCTAAACATAAATCTTGCTCATACTCGAGAAAGGCTAAACATGAAAGCACATGATCTCATACTTTTTAAGAATTTTAGCATAATTCAAAGCACGTATGCTTTGGCTAGGTAATTGAATTCAAAATTTGGCTAAGTAAATTAAGTTCATTCGTTCTTTCTAATCTCAAGACATTCAAACCAAATGGATTACAAAAATCTTGCCACTCATAACAAAACTTCTCAGGTATGCTCAAGACTAAAAATTATTCACCAAATTTTCTCTTCTTCTTTTTTTTTTCCCCGACAATCCGCATGATCAGATAAGTCTACACCTTTTAGCCATTTGCAGCAATGCCATATAGAACCTGTTATTAGAACTAGTTGCAAAGGCCGAGTATTAGTAACAGTAAATTATTATTTACACAATCTTCAAAATGCATAATAAAAACAGAGTAAATTATTTTTGTTTACTATCTTCTAAATGCAGGGAGAACCAAATTTGAGTTATCCATGCAAATGATATGATACCACAAAGGGGAGGATAGAGAGAGAAAAAAATATCAGTGAAAGGTTAAATAAGAGAGGAAAGATGAAAAAAACTTGGGTTGTAAATGTAAAGAAGGAGAGGAGAGAGAAAGAGTAAAAACAATTGGCGTATAAACATAGAAAGAAGAGGATAGAGGAAAAAATAATGCTGAAAGGTTAATAATAAGAGAAGGGAGAAATGAATTTTTGAAAGGTTAAAAAGAAAAGGATAAAGAGTAAAAATTGGCGTGTAAACATAGAAAGATGGGAAGAGAAAAAAAAAAATAGTAAAAGGTTAAAAATGACAAGAGAAAGAGTTAAAAAAAATATTGAGTGAAAGTTTAACAAGGGGAGGAGAAAGAGTATAAAAAAATTGTGGTGCAACAATAGAAAGAGGATGAGAGAGAAAAATATTAGTGCAAAGTTAAAAAGGAGAGGAAAGAGAGTAAAACATTAGAGTGTAAACATAGAAAAGGGAGGAAAAAGAACAAAAAAATTGTTAAAAGGTTAAAAAAAGAAAGTACAAAAAATTAATGAACGATTAGAAAGGAGAGGAGAGAGAGAGAGTTGAAAAAAAGGGATGTAAAAGGAGAAGAGAGAGAAAAAATGGGGTTTAATTAGAGCCATTGATCAGTCTTAATTAAAATCTTGTAGTGTAGATATAATTTTTTCATATTCTCATTAAAATTCTATTCTCATTCAGCCGCTCCATATATATATATATATATATATATATATATATATTGATAGAGAAATAAATAGATATGGACCTAGCTCAAGTGGTAATTGTAGTGACAGAGCGGGCCCACAGGTACATTTCCTCATGCACTTAATTGTAAGGAATTGGAGTGGAGACAAACCCAAGAGCTGAACAGTCCACTTACAAGCCCAAGTCAATTAGGTTTTTAAGCTTGGCACCCTTCACTTATAATAACCCGAACGAGTTTACGTCTGACATGATTACGATGTAGCAAACCATATTCAGGTCACTGGACTAGGACCAACGCAATAGAGATCAAACCTTAGCCTTTTGAAGCTCTAATCAATGGTGTGGACCTATATTCACCTGACTTATCAAGCAGTGATAGTAGTGTGAAGACCAACGCAATCATGGTCAAGATTTGGCTGTCAAAGCCTTAAATTAAAGCCTCAATTATCAACTAGTCGAAATCTTTGAACAAATTAAAACTGGAAGTTAATACCTAAAAATTGAAATATTGTATTATTGAAGAAGAAGTACAGCAAGTTGTTCTACGCTAAGCTAAGTTACGCTACTACTAATAAACGAGCACAAGTGTGTTGTAAAGAAAACTTGAAGAAGTTTTGTACTAATTGTGTGCTCTGGTTTGTACTACAGCGGTGTCCTTTATTTATAGATAAACTAAATAATGGCTGCCTCCTAATTTAGAGGAAATTTCTCCCCACGTCAGGCCACTAAGCTTCTTCTTGCGCATGAAGGATCGATGAACATGTCCATGATTCAATTTTGGAGGAAATTCCTTGAAGCCCAAGTTCGAATATCTAGCTGAAGTCCCCTCTAGAAGCCCCACGTTCTCTTGGATTTAGCTTTGTGCCCATGTATCTAAAATTGAGCTCCAAGTAGCTGCCTCAAGCTCGAAAACCACTTATCTTTCAACCTTCTTTGTAGCCCCTTGAGCTTGAGCACCGTTTACCTTTCAACCATCTTGAGCCTTGAGTGCCCTTGTTTGGGTGATACTCTTCTCAGGACGCCGGGCTTTAGAGGCCGTACTTTAGCTCCTAGAGGTCTAATTCTCCTCGAGGAGGGCCTTACAGGTTAAGCACGAGGTACTTTACTCAAAACAGGGTCGTCCTAGTACCCTCAAATGTAAGGTGTAAACAAATGTTTCCCTTTCAGCAATTGGTAAATTCAAATTTTACACGGGGTAAAAATCCTAATTTGAACCTCAACGACTACAAGAAGCTCAAGAGGACATTGTTTGTCGTTTTCACTTCCACCCAGCATGTCTATAAGTATGATGTTATGGGCTTGAAATCTCTACTTTTTTGATACGTGCTCTCTCTTTCTCTCCTTAAGTAATCAAGCACTTTTCAAACACTTACTCTCCGCTACTCTTGAATCTTCGATTCTTAATTCAACTGCCTCATCCCTTTGCATCTTATTAAAACCAATCTAGCATCTCTTCCGCCATGTCTGCTCCCCTTCCCTAGGCTAGTAGACCTATTAAGCAATTGACGCGTTTACTCCAATCTAACACTTCAATGGTCTCCAATATGATTCAGAGTCCAATTGATCTCAACATCATTGAAGAGGATCTTTCTTAGTTGCAAGAGTATGAGCCTTCATCTTCTTTCGCATCATATGCCCTAGGACCCATCTTTAACCCATCTGACGATGTCCAAGTTTTTAAGGTATATTCAGGATATTGCCAAGTCTTCTTGACTTTTACAGCCTCTGCAGGTCAATTTTGGGGAGGAAGATGCATCTGCAAAGAAGCAGTGCTTTGTAAAGGATGGACATTTTTAACAATGCGGCACGATAAACGGGTCGACAGGCTGAAGTTGACACACGGAGAAAAATGAAAAGCCTCTGCATTTATGAAGCCATCAGTCTTTCCTCCGCTGCCTTCAAGTGTGATCATTCTATTATGAGAGCACTAACATACTATTAGAACACCTGTTCTAATGCTTTTGTCCTCCCTCAGGGTTTTCTAGGTATTAACTTGGTGGACATAGCTACCTTGATAGGTCTTTTACCAGGAGGAGAAGAATTGCTGTCTGATTCTTGCATTTCTTTAGAGGCTAAAGGCTTTGCCTCTTCTTTATCAGCAATAGATTGACCTGGGGTTTATGAGTCCTTTGTTAATACGTTTGTCATAGAGTTGCATAACTTTGGGCAAGGTTCTAAGGAAGAAAAGGAATGCTTTTACCAATTATAGTTAAAAAAAATATTCTTTGTTAATTTCTCCAACTGAATTCTTAAATTTTTGAAGGCCAAGATAGTCAACCTGGTCTTTAATACTGATCCATTTGCCATGGGATCATTATTTTTTCCCCAAGTGTATGGATGCCTTAAGGACATCAAAGTTAAGAACTATGTTGTCCAAATAGGTCAACCCTTATGATTGGTCCAGCTTTAGGCTCAAGCCTACTTCCCTGAGCTATGCCCTTGAGGGCCTTATTCTCCCATAGGCAAGGGGGTTTCTTGCCTTGGGGAGCCGTTTGCTCGTTTTGAGGTCCTCCTACCTTCGAGATGGTCCTCCTTAAGCTTAGGAGAGAAACATCAGTCCTCATTGGTTCAAAAAATTGGACATTTGCTATGATGTTTCTGTGGACGTCAACTCGTTGATCTTTTAGGCACTCTTGTGCCCTCAAGATCAATTTTTCTATCGCCAGACTTATCCTAGTGTAGAGACTTATATGCTTGGGTTGTTTGCTAGGCAGTTTCGCATGGTCCAAGATATTCCCTTTTCCAATATAAGGACCAAAAACCATTGATGGCTAGGAGGATCTCCATTATACTCTCTCAATACAGAGAGCATCATGAGTTGAATCAGGAAATCAAATATTTCTTTGGGTACCCTATTGTCTGTAGGTACACCCTTATGCCAAACCGCATTATGTTGCTTAGTTCCAAGCCTATTGGTTCTCTTTAAGGGCAAGAGGTGCCAACTATTATTTCATACCTTCTTTCGAGCTTGCAGGTCCTACCTCGAGAAGAAGCTAGCCAGTCAACAACAAGCCAACTCCACAGAAGGCACAGTAAGGTAAAGTGCCGCCATTGAAGTATGCTTCAATTCTATTTTAGGGTGATCTTCACCTTTCTTTTTGGAGCAATAGCTATTAAGGGGACTCCTAAGAGCGCTAGAACTAGGAGTTTCACCCAAATGTTGCTAGAGGCATACCCGCCACGAACTTCTCCACCATCCCTCAAAGTTGATGGCTCAAGGAAGAGGAAGAATAAGGATGTTCCCCAAACTCTCCTCATTGAAGCCATTCAAGCAGTAGATGAGGAAGAAGATAAAGCGGTAGCCATCTCATAGATAGTGAGGAAAGGAAGACCCAGGCTCCCTGAACTAGAGGCATTGGGTTTTCTTTATTAGTGTCTCATTCATCTTTGTCAAAGGAGCTCTTAACTTGGCATTTTCAGCCATAGGAAGAGTCAGCTCCAGTTATCTGGGAGATATCAGAAGATCCACCTTAGAAAATTGCACCAATGCTCAATCACGGTACTAAACCATAGAGCTTGAGTGCTGAAGTAGGAGAGTTGACATGACTACTCTGTTGTGGAGCCAATTATTAGCTATCCCTTCGAAGAGGTTTCCTTCCCGGTTACTCTGAACTAAGGCCTTGTACAGGCTCCATTACTCCTTCCAGGGGACTCAATCTCTGTCAAAGAAATCTTAAAGGTAAGATTCTGCAGTCTAGCCTCCCAACTCTCGATATCAGAAACCATATTTGATTCTAACATGCAGGTATAGTTCCCCAAAGGCTCCTATCGAGGAAGACCTCCCTCCGGTTAAAGAACAAGTAGAAGTTCCAATGGCAGAAATGTGAGCAGAAGGCCTTCTTTTGCCTCAAGCTGAGGCTTCAGAGGAAATGATGGTTGCCCTAACCTTGGTTGTCTTCTAGAGTTGAGATTTAATCTAATTGCTTTTGATGTTAACCCTTTTGCAACTCACACAGCCAAGAGCCATTTTTTCCCCACTACTTGGAGGGATGAACTCCCCTCTAAAGAAGTCGGGGTCAAGTGGCAGGTCAGGAATGGTGTCCAAAAAATCCAAATTTGTTATGTGAATTTCATTTTATAAATGAATAAAATAAAAGTTCTAGCCATTTCCTTGCAAAATTTATGTAAGTGAGCACAAATATTGCATGTGGATTTATTTTAAGTATCGACCATCAGATGGAATGAGTCCTCAAATTACATTTTATATGTTTGTTCTAAGTGGATAATGAGATTAAGCCACATATGCATTGGAAACAAATGGTATGGAATGTTATTTGAATAACTCGTGGTCGATGATAAGATTGGACTACTTGTCTTGGCCGTGTGGATGATGACCCAAAAGTAATATATTGGTGTGCTTAACAAGATTGATGCACCTAGTTGGACCATGTGAGTTGCTTGTTTCTAGACTACTATCGGAAATGAGTGATTCACGTTTTACTGTTTGAATGACGACTTAAAATCCTGAGAGTATTCTGGACTTATGCATAGAACGTTAGTTACTTTGATGTAATATAAGTAAGGTCTAGACAATATGACTGAATTCCCACGTACAGTAAATAGTGAAGTGTGGAAAGGATCAGTTAGTTAATAGGGAATCCACAGTCTTTTATGAGATACAAATGTCCCCTTAGTTGAGTCGCAAATATTTGAATGGTTTGGAATCTTTGGCCAAAGTATTTCAGGTGTTTTACACTTGAAATTTATACCATGAATATGTTCAAGTAGAAATAAATTATTCAGGAAAGAGCAAGTCAGTAACTAATGGAGAAGCTGGGAGAAGGACAATGGTAGTAGTTATAATTATTCTTTCTCATGGATATCTAGTGAAGGGGTTATAGTCATCAGTACAATCGACTTGGGATATATCAAATAAATGATTTAAGTTTAGAATGAAGTGGGATTTATTTAGTGGAATTAAGTCTCATTAAATGCTAATTAAATTATATCATGAGATGGATAATTTAACACATTTGGAGCTCGATTTAAATTGTCCCTGATGCTCCTGCGCAAGCCTCTGTATTTATTGCCATCGGAAAAATATTCAAGAATTCATGAGATGAATAATTTATTCATTAGATAAGTAAATTTAATTTTGCCAAACATTATTCATGAGATGAATAAAATTTAAAAATTGTAAAATAAAATATTTTTTAAAAAATAAAAATTAATAAGATGAATTTTTATATATGGGAAACAATACAAATAAAGAAAAGGGGCAAACAGGTCGCAATTTGCATCTTCTTGAATGGACCAACCAGCGCGCTGGTCTGATGTGTGACACCCATCATGCATTTTGAATTAAAAACTCGCACCTTTTGTCCCAGCATTGAAACACGGCATTTTTATTGCTTTGATATATGAAACGCTAAGTTTAGTTTTATATTTTTGCGAATCCGACACCAATTTTGGAACATTTTTTCGCTTCGATATGCTGCTATAAATAGAGGTACCTATTTTAAAGGTTTGGCATCCAATTCTAAATAAAAGGTTTCTGAAAGTGTTGATTTTAGGAGACCTACTGAGATAGAAAAATTTCTCCTGAAATTTTTCATTCACAAAGTTCAGTATTTTTCGGAGCTCTCTCTTCGGGCGATTTGAGGTCATTGAGTTCTGAAATTTTTCATTCACAAAGTTCAGTATTTTTCGGAGCTCTCTCTTCGAGCGATTTGAGGTCATTGAGTTGAAGGCCATTGGATCTCGATTTTCTCGGCATTCAAGGAGATTTATTAATTTTTATTTTCCTTATTTAGATCATTTCCATGTACGTCTTTCTTTCTTCTTCTTTTATGTTTTCGCTTCACTATTTATTTATAGATTTTCTTACTATGCTTGTTTTAAGTTCTTGTTATTGTTATGAATGTATTAAAGTAGAGGCCTATAGATTTAAATTAGAAATTCAAATCTTTAGATTTAAGATTAGGTAATTTAAATCAAACCTTCGATTTAAAATTATGAATTTTAAACCCTTCAGCTGCGTTAATTTTATAAAATTAGAAAAAAAATTTGAAATGTGTTCGAACAATTGGTGTTAGAGCTAGCCTCTAATTACTTTCATAATATACATGAATCAGTATAATAAGATCGAAATAAATAGATGTGCAATTTAATAAAATAAAGATTTTATGAAGGAAATATTGTTTAAGTGACGGTTTAAATTCTTTAAATCATTAACGAATTAATAGTTCATTTGGATATGTCAATGTCTTAATTTGCGATTATATTGTTCATATAATGAGATTATGCATATTTGATCACTATTTATGAAATCGGATAAAATTGATCAAATGAGGTTAGATTCGATTATTTTTTATGAAATTGAATAAAATTGATCTAATGAGATCATATTCTATTTTTTTTATATTAACTGTTTTAATTTAAAAAAATTAAAGAAAATATATTTCTGACGCAGACATCAGTAGGTCAGCACTGGTGTCAGCAAGACATTGCTGATGTCAGCACTAACATCAGCATTTTAAAAAATTATTTAAAATTTTTTTGGGACGTGTAGACGTCAGTACCGATTTACATAATAATCAAAAATTAATTTTTTAAATAATTTAGTTTTCTCAAATGAGAATTTAAAATTGATTATGAGATAATCTAAGATATAAGTTGGTAATATTTTAAACACAAATAAAAATTTATTTTCCTTAATTAATTTAATTTTAGAATGAGATTTTGATATAGATTATGAGATGATCTATGTTGTAAGTCAATATTATTTTAAAATAAAAATTAATTTTTATTAATTTCTTTTATTGTAGAATGAGATCTAAAAAATATTACAAGATAATCTAAGTTCTAAATCATACTGTTTTAAATAAAAAATTACTTACTTAATTTTAATGAAAATGGGATTCTGAGGTAGATTATGAGATAGTCTATTGTGTAAGACGGTAGTGTTTTCAATTAAAAAATCATTAATTAATTTTATAAGTTAATTTAAATTTTAAAATAAGATTCTAAAGGAGATTATGAGGCAATCCAAGTTGCACATGCAATTTAATTAAAAAAATAATAGCTTATAAAAATCAAGTGGGAGTGAGGTTCAATTGTTGAAATCTCACGGTCTCCATTATCAGTCTAGCAGTATAGTAGATTGATAGACCTCCCCGCGGAGTATATCGGTTTGCAGATTATAGGGTTAGACATCTATTTGGATAAACTGAATTGCAAAGAAGTGATGCGACCACGATGCGGTGGAGTATTACGTGCATTTGTAAGGAGGTTAGGTAATGGTTTACACTTGACTAGGGTGATACATTAGCCTCCCTGAAGAGCTCTATTGTGTTATGTTAAAGACTAAGATAAAGTGGTGAGTTAGCCCTGTTTAGTAAGTGTTAAAACAAAACATGTTAATTGAGAATAGTTCTTACCCAATCTAGCTTCGTGCGACCCCGCTGCCAGGGAGTAAAGAGTGGTGTGTTTGGGTCATCACTGCATGCATGATAGTTCAGTTTAGTGGATGCCTGACTTATTGTGTATGCTAAAATAAAAGAATAGATATCACATCTTTATACATGACTCTTGTTAGACAGTTACATAATTGTTTGCATTTGTAGTATTTTTCAGAATTGATACGGCTGGTGAACTTAACTCGATTCTAATACATAATGCACTCAATGGACCAAATTACACTACCTCGAAAAGCAAGTTGAACTTAGTTATTGCTCACAAGGGATTTAGTTTGTTCCCACTGAAGCTTGTCCACTAATACCCACTACTAATTGCACAGCTACTGAAAAATGAGCGTTAAGAACCTTGGCACGGGGCTAATGAGTTAGCCAAGTGCTATATATTGACCTTAGTGTCAAAAGTGCTTAGCCATCAGATGCTAGGGAACCATATAGCAGTTGAGATGATTGAACATTTGCAAGAAACGTTCAAGGAGATATACAAAGCAACAAGGAAAGAACTCATAAAGAAGTTGCTCAACAAAAGGATGTCCAAAGGAATACTAGTTGAGGAACACATCATGAATTTGATGGCGTGTTTTTCTGAATTGGAAATCCTTGGAGCTGAGTTTGATAGTCAAACTAAGCAAGATATCATCCTCGGTTCTTTGTCCAGCTCATTCACTCAGTTTAGGCTAAAGTTTTACATGAAAAATAAAACATATTTGCCACATGAACGAATGAAAGAGTTGCAAGCAACAAAGGACTTGATGCGGGGCATGAGGAGTCCCTAGGAATTAGGGATGAGCAACAGCATGCAAGTTAAAGGAATGTGTTTCCTCTGCGAAGAAGTGGGCCACTGGAAAGGTGACTGCATTAAGGGCTTAGCTGCAGTAACTGCAAAGACTGCTAAGGCATCTAGTGAAAGTATATGGGTATCTCACTTAGTTAAGTCATGCGCTGTTGAAAGTCCACTAGAACCTTGGTCTGTGGACTCAGGTTCAACTGACCATGTTTGTAATATGTTACAGGGGCTCAAGCTAACCAGGAAGCTGAATGATGGGAAGCTGTACTTGACGGTTGGAGACGGTATAAGAGTAGCGGTCTTAGGAGTAGGAGATGTTAGCTTATTATTTAAAGCTAGAGTTTTAATTTTAAAAGATTGTTTATTTGTACCTGCATCGAGTAGGAATTTGATTCATGTGTTTCATTTTATGGATAATTGTTATTCAATTAATTTTGGTTTTGAACATGTCATTACAAGAAATAAATTGTTTATATACAAAAGTACATGTATAAATGGTTTATTCATGCTGTTTCCTAATCAAAACTCTAAATGATCACAAGCTCACTTGTTCAATCTTCTAAAAGAAAACAACCTAAAAGGGATATTGCATGCACTATGGCACCGATGCTTAGGTCACACTATTTCGAACATAATCCAAATACTGGTGAAAGATGGACTAATAAAGCCTTTGGACTTGAGGTCATTACCAGTCTGCGAGTCCTGCATAGAAGAAAAGATGACCAAGTCTGTCTTTTATAGTAAAGGCAACAGGGTTGGTGACTTACTTAAGCTAGTTTGCACATATGATGTGGACCAATGAATATTCAGGCAACAGTTGGGTAATGAGTACTTCATCACATTTACTAATGATTACTTAGGTCAACAAGTTAATTCACTTTGATCAGATCGAGGTGGAGAATATCTTTCGGGTGAGTTTCTGGATTTTCAAATTGCAAATGGGATGCGATCTCGGCTTTATGCCCCAGGTACACCGTAGTAGAATTGTGCTACAAAGAAGGAATATGACATTGTTAAAGATGGTGAGGTCCATGATGAGTCATGCTACTTTACCAATATTGTTTTGGGGTTATCCCAAAGGAACAAGAGTGGTCTTTTCTACAGTCCTTGAAATCAAAATTATTTTTGTAAATGTAACTGCGAAAGTTTAGAGGAGGATTTTGTAGTAGACTAGGAAAGCAAATACAAAGTAGAGTTAGAGGACTTAAAAGATAATGACACTAATTCTAAACAACTAGACACAACTCGGTACATAGTGGATGCATTAGATGCACCTAATGGTAAGGTAGAGAATGTTCCAAGTACACGAGAGCCTAGGCATAGTGGGAGGATTATCGGAGCACCTGACAGGTTCATGGCAGGAGCCTTAATAGTTAACATTAACATTGAACGTGATCCTCTCAGGTACAATGATGCAATTAAAGACAAGGATGCTAACCAGTGGGTCTTCGCAATGAAATCCGAGATAGGATCTATGTATTGTAATCAGGTCTAGTATCTTGCAGAGGCACCTGTTGGCTTAAGCCCATTGGTCATGAATGGGTCTACAAGTGGAAAAGAGGAGTGGATGGGAAGGTAAAAACCTTCATGGAAACACTGGCTGCTAAGGGTTTTACCGAAAAGGAAGGAACTGATAATGATGAGACCTTCTCACCAGTAGCCATGCGAAAGTCCATGAGGATACTCCTATCCATTCCAGCTCATTAAGAGATCTGAAAAATGGAAGTCAAAATAGCCCTTTTTGAATGGTTGTCATGAAGAAGACACCTATATGGTGCAACCAGATGGTTTCATTAGCAAAAATCTGGAGCATATGGTATGCAAATTTAAGAAGTCTATATAGGGGCTGAAGCAAGCATCACACTCATGGAATATTAGATTCAATAAAGCTATTAAGTCTTATGGTATTGAGCAATTGGTTAATAAACCATGCAAGTACAAATGATATTAAGAGATAGTAGTGACTTTTTTAGTATTGTATGTTGACGATATACTACTCATTTGGAATGATGTAGGGTATTAATAGCTGTAAGGATTTGGTTGCCAAATCAATACAAGTTGGTTCGAGTTGTTTAAAAATCCAGTCAGATAGATATGCCAGACGTTCGACATCTGGGCATGTCTTTACCCTTAGAGTAGGAGCCATTAGTGGAGGAGTGTCAAGTAGTTTTCTATTGCTGACTTCACCATAAAGGTTGAATACGTTGCAGCTTCAGATGTTGCAAGGAGGGCATGTTGGTTCAGATTGAGTAATTAACTTCACTATGACTTTGACTCAGTAGAACTTTATAAAAGGGATGGGTAGAAAGTGTATAGTAGTTTTGATTTAGGACAACTAGGAGATTGTTATGAATGGTATCCTAAAATCCAAATTTGTAATGTTATTTTATTAATCAATAATATTGGAGTTCCAGTCATTTCCTTATTAAATTTATATAAGTGAGTATATATACTGTATGTGATTTTCTTTTAAGTATTATCCATGAGATGGACAAAGTCCTCAGATTGCATTTTACATGTTTGTTCTAAGTGGATAATGAGATTAAGCCACAGATAGACTTGGAATAGATGGTATGGAATGTTATTTGAATAACTCATGGTCAATGATAAGATTAGACTACTTGTTTGTTAAGACCATGATTTGAGACTTTAGATTACTTGTCTTGGTCATGTGGATGGTGATCCAAAAGTGTTATGTCGGTGTGTTTAAGAAGATTGATACAATGAGTTGTACCATGTGAGTTGCTTGTTTCTACACTACTATCAGAAATAAGTGACTCATGTTGTACTATTTAAACAATGACTCTAACTTCTGAGAGTATTCTTGACTTGTGTATGGAACATTTGTTACTTTGGTTTACTATAAGTGAGGTCTAGACAAATGACTGAATTCCCACATACACTAGCTAGCGGCATGAAGTGTGACAACGATCAGGTAGTCAATAGGGAATCCACAGTCCGTTATGAGATACAGATGTCCCCTTAGTTGTTCGCAAGTATTTGAGTAATCTTTGGCCAAAGTATTTCAGGTGTTTAACACTTAAAATTTATACTATGAATATATTGAAATACAAATAAATTATTCATTAAAGGACAAGTCGGTAACTAATGGAGAAGCTGTGAGAAGGACAATAGTAGTAGTTATAATTATTCTTTGTCATGGACAATAATTGGAAGGGTTGTTGTCATCAATATCGTCTATATGGTAGATATCGAATAAATGATTTAAGCCTAGATTGCAGTAGGATTTATTTAATGGAATTTAGTCTCATTAAATGGTAATCAAATTAAATCATGAGATAGTTAATTTAACCCATTTAGGGCTAGATTTAAATTATCCCTGAGGTCCCTGTGGAAGCCTATGTATTTATTAGTATCAGAAAAATATTAAAGAATTCATGAGATAAATTATTTTCTCAAGTGATGAGTAAATTTAATTTTGCCAAACATTATTCATGAGATGAATAAAAGTTAAAAATTATAAAATGAAATAATATTTTGAAAATGAAAATTGATAAGATAAATTTTTACACGTGAGAAACAAAACAAATAAGAAAAGGGGCAAATAGGTCAAAATCTGCATCATCGAGAATGGGCCAACTAGTGCGCTAGTTCTAAGAGCGGGATTCGTGCCCTTAGGCGCAGACCAATCGATGCGTTACATGCGTCACGCATTTTGAATTAAAAACTCGCGGCTTTTCTCCTAGCATAGAAACACGGCGTCTTGATTGCTTTAATTTATGAAACGCTTTGTTTAGTTTTATATTTTCACAAATCCCACATCAATTTTGGGCGATTGTTTGACTTCGATATACTACTATAAATCAAGGTGCCTACTTTAAAGGTCTGGCATCCAATTGTAAATAAAAGGTTTATGAAAGTGTTAACTTTCGGAGACCTAGTGGGAGAGAAAATATTTTCTTGAAAATTTTCTTTCCTCAAGTTTAATATTTTCGGTACCCATCCTCTGGGCAATTTGAAGTCATTTTGTAGAAGGCCGCTGGGTCTCGGTTATCTCGATTTTCATGGAGACCTATTATTTTCTGCTTTTCATTATTGGGAGCAATTCCAGGTATGTTTTTCTTTCCATCTTCTTTTATGTTTTCACTTTTCTATTTATTTACAGTTTTTTTTATTATGTCTATTTTATGTTCATGTTATTGTTATGAATGTATTAGAGTAGAGGCCTATAGATTTAAATTAGGCATTTAAATTTGTAGATTTAGAATTAGGTATTTTAAATTAAAATTATAAACTCTTCTACTACATTAATTTTATAAAATTAGGGAGAATTTTTGAAATCCGTCCCAATAGGTTGGCCTTTCAGCAACTAGACCAAGTTTCCCTAAGATTCTAGAGACTAAGGGAGGTTGCACATATCCTCATTTTGACTCTAGCAAAAAGGGCCACCTTCCAAGAAGTTATGTCCCGAGTGAGAGCTTTAAAGGGGGACACTAAGGTAGCTCTTGCCATTGCTAGAGAGCTCAATGTCTTGGAGGAAGTGGTTGTGAAGGTGAACCATGAGTTCCCAACCCGCTTTCAGTCAAAGTGGCACTACCATGATGCCATAACGGGCTTAGGGCGTTCAGCTGACCACAATGACCTGCAACTTTTATGTGAAGAACTCGAAGCAGCCAAGGAGACCTAGAGCCTTCAAGCTCAAGAGATTACAAGCCTCATGGATGAAATTCATCACTTGGAGGAGAGACTGGGTCATCTATGGGGAGAACTGCTTTCCCTGAGGCAACAACATTCCTCCCATGGCACTTTGGTCAGAAGGCTCAAGGAAGCTACAGGGAGGCCCAAAGAAGCATTCTTAAAGAAGAGGCCTTTCTCTTGGACCACGAGAGTAATGGAACCAGCCAAATGTCTTCTATAGAGGAACCCTTAATGAGGATTAGGACTCAACTCTTTTAATTTTCTTTTTTTTTTTTTTGTAAAAAGATTTTTAGCCATACAAGTTGCTTGCTTGTATCACCTTGTACAAGCCATGTGTTCTTCAATAATATTAATGAAATCTGCATTTTGGTCAAACATGCCTCTTAGCTTGGTGGTTCCCTTTTTTCATTAATCTAACGATCATGGAGTTGATCCTCAAGACATCAATATTGAAACTGAGCTCATAATTCAAGAAATCCACACTTGAGGACTTCCTTGTAAGAATCCCAAATTGATGGCACATGTTTCTTCAGGAACCTTCTATTAATAGCCCTCAGGTGAGTTCTTCCATCTCGGTCTTAGAGAAAATAAGCTTTGCCTCCAAATACCTTAATGACTCTGATGTGTTTTAAAGTCGTGTACTCACAAGCGTACAAGATCGTCGTAGCTTAGCCCGGTATACGAGTGTCATATCCTGGAGGAATTGGTGTTAAGTTGAATTCAATTATTAATGAGTGGGTTGATTGGGCTTTAGTTGGTTGAGTCGAGTGTTTAACTAAGCTAAGGCTATTTATATAGAACAAAAGGGTGTTAATTCTATTTAGGTTAATTTAGGGAATGAATTCATTACAGCTTAACTTGTATCCCATCATTATATTTTTCATAGGGCAATTATTTGGAGGGCTTTGGCTGCAAGCTCTAAGCCTGAGTTAACATTTAAACTAGGGCATGGGTGAGGAACTATTCTAAATGCGTAACCCATCATATCACCCAAAGTGTAGCGTAGGTTATCCCATTAGCACTACTTAATTCCTTTCATGCTCGTAATTCAATATTAACTTATATAAAGATTGTGCTCAGAGTTGGGTCCAACCTTAACCTTGACCACAAGTAAAAATATGTTTTGTTATGGTCTACGCTAAGGGCTCGCTGACAATCTCTAAAAAGATGGAGATCTAAATATGGCTATAAGAACACACAAAGAAACACTAAGCAATCGTGAATAATTCCCCACAAGGGTACGAAAATAACATAGCTAAATCATCGTCAAAGTCGAATACAGATATGGGATACGGACGGCTGCCCGTGTTTCATCCCTAAACTAAAAGAGTCTACTCCTCCATGAAAGTTTTACATAACATTAAAATCAATGAAGAAAGAAACAATGAAATAACACAAGGAAAATGAAGACTTCAAAAATTTGCGTTGACGTTGATTCGGGCATTGATCCACCGGGCACATCGACCACCTGCGCTTCAGCATTTATGAATTCCTTGAATCTCATCGTGGGTTCGGAAAGGACAGGAGGAGACGAGACGAGGCAAATGTTAGAAATAGTGTCTTGGAAATCCAAATTTGTCCCATAATTGTTACTTTAAATGAGATTGGAGTTCAAGTTGTTCCCTCGTTAAATTTGTGCAAGTAAGCATATTTTTTGCTTGTGATTTTCTGTTAAGTAACGTCCATGAGATGGATGCAATCCTCATATTACTTTTTACATGTTCGTTCTAAGTGCTTTATGAGATTAAGTCATAGATAGACTTGGAGCAAATGGAATGGAAAGTTATTCAAAAAGCTCGTAGTCAGTGACAAGCTTGGACTACATGTTTGTTAAGACTATGGCTTGACATATTAGATGACTTATCCTTGTCAAGAGGACGGCGAACCAAAAATGTTAGGTTTGTTTGTTTAATAAGATTGATACATTGAGTTGGACCATATGGGTTGCTTGTTTCTAGACTACTATAAGAAATGAGTGATTCATGCTGCACCATTTGAACGACGACTTTAAATTGTGAGAGTATTATGTCATTCTGCATGGAATGTTAGTTACTTTAGTGTACTATAAGTAAGGTCTTGATAAATGATTGAATTCCCACATATACTAGATAGCGGAATGAAGTGTGACCAGGATTATGTATTCGAAAGGGAATCTATAGTCTCTTGCAAGACGCAGGTGTCCCTTTAGCTGATTCATAGGTATTTGAATTAATTCGGAAACTTTTGCCAAAGTTTTCCAAGTGTTTGATAGTTGAAATTTATACTATAAATATATTCAAGTATAAATGAATTATTCTATAAGGGGTGAGTCGTTAACTATTGGAGAAGCTGTGAGAAAAATAATGGTAGCAGCTCTAATAATTTTTCATCATGGATGTCTCATAAAAGGGTTGTGGTTGCAAGATTATCTATTGGGGAATTATTGAATAAACGATATAAGTCTAGAGTGCAGTGAGATTTATATAGTGGAATTAAGTATCTTTAAATGACAATTAAATTTTATCATGAGATGGCAATTAATTTAACCCATTTGATGCCAGATTTAAATTGTCCCTAAGATCCCTGCGCAAACATCTTTTTTATTGCCATTGGAAAATTATTAAATATTTCATGAGATAAGCAAATTTAATTTTTGCTAAATATTATCCATGAGATGAATAAAAGTTAAAAATTATAAAATAAAATAATTTTTAAAACTAAAATTCATGAGATGAATTTCAACAGGTAGAAAACAGAACAAAAAAATTTGAGAAAATCAAATGGCGATTCGCGTTTAACCGCAGCAGCCAATCAGCGTGCCACACTGCTTAGGGTGACAATATGTGCCATTAGGTGTGTGGACCAATCAGAGTGTGCCACATGGCTCACTCAAGAACGCCCCAACGGGGCAATCAGCGCCATTAGGCACAAGTCAACCCGAGCATGCCATGTGGCACGTTATGGGCAAAAATTAAATGCGGTT
Organism: Simmondsia chinensis; assembly: GCA_018398585.1. Taxonomy (NCBI): domain Eukaryota; kingdom Viridiplantae; phylum Streptophyta; class Magnoliopsida; order Caryophyllales; family Simmondsiaceae; genus Simmondsia; species Simmondsia chinensis. The sequence continues at coordinate 9,170,359 of JAGTTD010000025.1, forward strand.
TGTACAGTATTTGAAATCATGCCATTTTGAGTTAAACGCACGTATCCCACATCGAACTTTGTTGATTCGCTCGCACAGCCAACTATAAATGGGGATTGGAGTTAGAGGTTAATATCTAATTTTAAATGAAAAAGTTTCTGAAAGCACTGACTTTCAAAAATCTAATGGGAGAGAAATTTCCGTTGAAATTTTTTTCTCTTAAGTTTATAAATTTTTGAAGCCCGTACTCCGGGTATTTTTGAGGTAATTGTGTAGAAGGCTTCTCGATCTCGATATTTTTCTAAGTTTTTGGTTTTTTTTATTTGGAGCAATTCCAGATATTCTTCCTTCCTTTCTCTTTTAAGTTTTTCTCTTTTCTATTTGTTTTTAATATTTTTATTATACTAGTTCTAAATTCATGTCATTATTATGAATATATTAGAATACGGGCTTGTAGATTCAAATTCTGAATTCGAATGTGTAGATTTAAAATTATGAATCTTGAAGAAATTGTAGGATTAAAATTTAGAATTTTTAGCCCTTCCGCTGTGCCAGTTTAAAAAATTTATGAAAAGTTTTTGAAATTCGTCACAACAATTGATATCAGAGTCAGTCTCTGATTACATTCATAATATACATGAATAGGTATAATAAGATCAAAATAAATAGACTTGCGATTTAATAACACAGAGATTTTATAAGGAATGAAAGACAGTTTAATTTGATTTTGATAATAATCATAGCGCCGATTTAAATTGTTTAAATCAATAATTAATTAATAGTTAATTTAGATTTGTCAATATAGATTCATTAAAGTTCAATCATATGATGATATTGTGTATATTTTTATCACGATTTATGAAATCGAATAAATTGATCTAATTAAATTAGATTCAATTATTTTTCTATATTGTAAAAAATAATAAAGTATAATTTATCGCTGACGCTAATGTTAGTGCTGACGTTGCATTTTTTAATAAAAATATTTTTGGGATGTGCAGACGTCACATCTATCTTAGGTAATTATAGTTAAAAATTAATTTATATCAATGAATTTAATTTTAGAATTAGATTGTAATGGAGATTACGAGATTGTTTGAGAAGTAAATGCAATTTAAAATAACACCACTAGCATATAAAATTCAAGTGGGAGCTAGGTTCAATTGTTGAAACCTCACAGTCTCTATTACCGGTCTAGCAGTATGGGGAATTGGCATCACTCCCCATGGAGGGTGTCGGCTTTGCAGGTCATAAGGTAGACATCTAAAAGGATACACTAAAGTGCAAAGAAGCAATGTGACCTCAATGCTGTGGAGTATTATGTGTATTTGTATAGAGATTTAGGTAATTATTTACACTTGACTAGTGTAATATATTAGCCTTCCCAAGGTGCTCTATTATGTTATATTAGAGACTAAGGTAAAGTGGCGAATTAATCAAGTTTAGTAAGAGTTACAAGAAAACTTGTTAATTGACAATAATTCTTACCTAAACTAATTCCATACAACCCCACTGTCCGGGAGTAGGAAATGGTGTGTTTGGGTCATAATTGCATACATGATACTTTACTCATTGTTTTTGCTAAAATTGAAAAAAATAGATATCACTGCATTGTACATGACTCATATTATATAGTTAGAAAAGTTTTTGCATTTACAGAGATTAATAATGGCTGCGACTGGTACAGTTCATTCAATTCTTAAGCATAATGTGCTCATTAGACTGAATTATTTTACATGGAAAAAGAGTTTGGACATCATACTAATTCATGAGGGTCTTGACTTTGTTCTCATTGATGCTTGTCTTATTGTGCCTACTAACGGTTGTGCAGCTGTTGTTGAAGAGCTTCATGAACACTGGCACATGGCTAATGAGTTAGCCATATGCCGCATATTGACATCTATGTCAGATGTTCTCAAGCATCAGATGCTTGAGATGCACATAGCAGTTGAGATGATGAAACATTTAGAAGAAATGTTTGACCAATAGTGTCGAGCAGCTAGGACTGATCTGATCAAAAAGTTGCTCAATATGAGGATGTCCAAAGGAATGCTAGTTTGGGAACACATCATGAGTTTGATGGGGTGTTTTTTTCTGAACTGGATGTCCTTGGAGCTGAGTTTGATAGTCAAACTAAGCACGATATCATCCTCAATTCTCTATGCAACTCATTCACTCAATTCAGGTTGAATGTTTCTATCAGTAATAAGAATTATTTGTTGCATGAGCTAATGAAAGAGCTACAAGAGACAGAGGACCAGTTATGGGCAGAATGGAATGTCCAATTGAACCAGGCATCAAGGATGAGTAAGGAAGCCAAGTGAAAATTTTCTCTTTAAAGAGATAAGGGCCACTAGACTGGGGATTAAACTAAGGACATAGCTACCATTCCTATCAAGACTGGCAAACCAACAAGTAAAGGTATGTTAATATTTCTCTTAGTCGAGTCATGTGTAGTTGAGAGTCCGCTAGGATCCTAATGTGTGGACTCATGTTAAACTGACCATGTCTGTAATATGTTACAGGGGCTCAAGCTAACCAGGAGGCTGCATGATGGAGATGTGTACTTGCTGGTTGCAGACGGTACAAGTGCAGCAGTCTTGGGACTAGGAGATGTTAGCTTAGTCTTTGGTGGTAGAGTTTTGGTTTTAAAGGATTGTTTATTTGTACCTCCATTGCGCAAGAATTTGATTACTATCTCTCGTTTGGTACATAACGGTTATTCAATGAATTTTAGTTCTGAACTATTTAATATGAGAAATAAATTGCTTATTCAAAAAGGTACATGTGTGGATGGATTATTACTGTTATTTCATGTTCAAAACTCTGGTCTTTGTTTATATGAGTCTAAAACAAGGTCATTTGTTTAATCTTCTAAAAGAAAATAACCTGAAAGGGATAATGCCTTCACATGGCACCAACGTTTAGGATACATTAAATCATATAGGATCCAAAGACTGGTGGAAGAAAAACTGATAGAACCTTCGGGCTTGAAGTCATTACCAATCTGCGAATCTTGTATAGAAATAATGATAACCAAGTCTATCTTTAAGTGTAAAGGCAATAGGGTTTGTGACTTGCTTGAGCTTGTTCACAAAGATGTATGTGGACCAATGAACGTTCAAGCAAGAGGTGGGTTTGAGTACTTCATCACATTTACAAATGATTACTCTAGGTATGGATATATTTACCAAATGAGACATGAGTTGGACTCTTTTGAAAAGTTCAAAGTGTATAAAGCTGAAGTTGAAAATCAATTAGGTAAGCCAGTCAAGTCACTTCGATCATATTGAGGTGGAGACTATCTTTCAGGTGAGTTTATGGATTTCTTAACTACAAATGAGGTAAGTTCTTGGCTTTCTGCTTCGTGCACACCGCAGTAGAATGGTGTTGTAGAAAGAAGGAATAGGATATTGTTGTAGATGGTCAGATCCATGATGTGTCATGCCACCTTACCAATCTCATTTTTGAGGTTATGCCTTGACATTTCTCCTTGAATTAGCTCTATCTAAGTCAGTTTCTAAAACGCACGTGGAGTTATGGACTGGGCGAAAGCTATGTCTAGGGTACCTCTAAAATTTGGAGAGCACAGTACATGTGTTTAGAAAGAGTCCTGACAAGTTAGATTCAAGGATGGGGGTGTGTATGTTTGTTGGTTATCTCAAAGGAACAAGGGGTGGTCTTTTCCACATTCCTTCTAAACAAAAGGCTTTTATAAGTGTGAATGTGAAAAGAGGATTTCGTAGTAGACTACAAAAGCCAAAGCAGAGTTGTGTTAGAGGAGTTAAAAGAAAATGACACTAATTCTAATCAGCTAGACTCAACTCAGGACACAATGTATGCATTAGATGCACTTACTAAAAAGGCTGAGGATGTTCCAAGCACATGAGAGCCAAGACGTAGTGGGAGGATTCTCAGGGCGCCTGACAGGTTCACGGTGGGAGCCTTAATGGTTGACCGTGACATTGAGTCTAATCCTCTCTGCTATATTATAGCAATTAAAGACAAGGATGCTGGCCATTGGCTCTTAACAATGAAATTTGAGATAAGATCTATGTATTATTATCAGGTCTGGGTACTTGTAGAGGCGTCATAAGGCATTAAGCCCATTGGATGGAAATTGGTCTACAAAAGGAAAAGAAAAGTGGATGGGAATGTAGAGACCTTCAACACAAGATTGGTTGCCAAGGGTTTTATCCCAAAGGAAGGAATGGATTATGATTAGACCTTCTCACGAGTAGCCATGCTAAAGTCCATAGAGATACTCCTATCCATTGTAGCTCATTGCGATTATGAGATTTGGCAAATGGATGTCAAAATGGCCTTTCTGAATGGTTGTCTTGAAGAAAACATATATATGGTGTAAGCAGAAATTTTCATTGGCAAAAATCAGGAGCATATGGTATGCAAACTGAAGAAATCCACATATAGGCTAAGGCAAGCATCACGCTTATAGAATATTAGATTCAATGAGGCGATCAAATCCTATGGGTTTGAATAATTGGTTGATGAACCATTCGTGTACAAACGACACCAAGAAAAAGTAGTGACTTTCTTAGTATTCTATGTGGATGACATACTACTCATTGGGAATAGAGTCGCTGTGTTATCAGCTGTAAAGATTTGGTTGTCAAGCTAGTTTGATATGAAAGACTTAGGAGAAGCCAAATATATTCTTAGGATCAAGCTTTTACGAGGTCGTAAGAGTAAGATGTTGGGTCTTTCTCAAGCCACTTATATTAACAAGATGTTGTCAAGGTATCGCTTGGAGGACTCTAAGAAAGGCCTTTGCCTTTCAGGCATGGAGTTCCTCTTTCTTTAGAGCAGTGTCCTAAGACACCTCAAAAGGAAAAGCAGATGAGGAATGTTCCTTCTGCTTTGGCTGTGGGAAGTCTTATGTATGTCATGTTATGCAAGAGACCAGATATCTGCTATGTTGTTGGCATGGTGAGTAGATATCAGTCTAACTCGGGTCCGATGCACATATTCTCAAATACTTGAAAAGAACTAGATATTATATGCTGATCTTTCATAGTGACAAGCTTGTTTAGTTAGCTATACTGATTCAGACCTTAAGTCAAATAGAGATACCAGACGTTTGACGTGCGTATATATCTTAACCTTAGGAGCTAAAGTCATCATTTGGAGGAGTGTTAAGCAGTCTTGTACTGCTGACTCAACCATGGAAGCGGAGTATGTTGTAGCTTCATAAGCTGTAAGGGAGGCACGTTGGCTCAGAACATTACTGATGCATCTTGATGTTGTTAGAGTTGGTCTAACACTAGTTACAGTCTTTTATGGCAACTTGGGTGAGATAGTGATCTTATAGAACAATAACCTTATAGACCCTCTCACAAAGACTTTGACTCAGAAGACCTCTTATTCACATTTAAGATGGGATGGGCATAAAGTGTGTACCGAATTAGATTTAGGATAAGTGGGAGATTGTTAGGAATAGTGTCCTGGAAATCCAAACATATCCTACGAATGTAACATTATTAATGAATTAGATTAAAGTTCTGGTCATTTCCCTATTAAATTAATGTAAATGAGCACATATTTTGCATATAAGTTTCTTTTAAGTGACGTCCTATGATGGATGTAGTCCTCATATTACTTTTCACATGTTTGTTTTATGATATTTAACCACAGATAGACTTGGATCAAATAGAATGGAATGTTATTTGAAAAACTCGTTGTCTGTGACAACCTTGAGCTACTACTCTGTTATGACTACGACTTGACACTTTAGATGACTTGTCTTGGTTATGTGGATATCGATCCAGAAGTGTTAGGTTGGTGTGTTTAATCAGATTGATACACTGAGTTGGATCAAGTGGGCTACCTGTTTTTAGACTACTATTAAAAATGAGTGATTCATGTTACACTATCTGAACGATGTCCCTAAATCCAAAGAGTACTCTGCACTTGTGCATAGAATGTTATTTACTTTGGCATACTATAAGTAAGGTCATGATAAATGACTTAAATTCCCACATATACTGGGTATCGGTATGAAGTGCCACAAGGATCAAGTATACAATGGGGAATCAATAGCCTCTTAAGAGATACAGATGTCCCCCTAGTTGATTCGCATGTATTTAAATTAATTTGGAAATTTTGGCCAAAGTGTTCCAAGTGTTTGACATTTGGAATTTATGCTGTGAATTTGTTCAAGTATAAATGAATTATTCAGTAAAAGGGGGGGTGACGGTAACTAATGGAGAAGGTGTGAGGAAAGCAATGGTAGTAGTTCCAATTATTTTCTGCCATGGATGTCTGATAGAGGGGTTGTTCTTATAAGATTAGTTTTTTTTGAAATTATCGAATAAATGATTTAAGTCTAAAGTGCAATGAGACTTACTTAGTGGAATTAAGTCTTATTAAATGGTAACTAAATTTTAACCTGAGATGGTATTTCATTTAACCCATTTGGAGCTAGATTTAAATTATCCCTGAGGTCCCTATGGACGCCTCTTTTTGTTGTCGTAGGAAAAATTTTAAAAAATTTAGTAGATGAATTATTTTTTCATGATATGAGTAAATTAAATTTTTGGTAAACATTATTCATGAGTTTAATAAAAGTTACAAATTACAAAATAATATATTTTTAAAATTAAAATTCATAAGATTAATTTTTACATGTGAAAAACAAAACATAACAAAAAAAATGAAATAAAATAAAAAAGAGCGAATCGAGTGGCGATTCGTGCTTAACTGTGACAGCCAATCAACACCCTGCCCAGGGCAGCGATTTGTGCCATTAGGCACAGATCAATTTGAGTGTTCCACATGGCACGCTCCAGGATGCCCCAACGGGGCAATCAACGCAAACGACCAAAACGTGCCACTTGGCATGTTCTAGGCCAAAATTAAACACGGTTTGTGTAGTATTTGAAATGACTCTTTTTTGAGTTAAACACACGTATCTGTTAGCTTCAAATTAAGGATTGAAAGTCTAACCTAGTAGAAGAAAGAGTTAAGGTGAGAAGAGAAGTGGCAGGGGATGAGAAATAGAGAAAGAGATGAGAAAAGAGAGATAATTCCAATAGGAAATCAGTTTATATTTCATTCAATACTTGAATTACAAGCTTAAGGTCCTATTTATAGACCTTTGGATACAATGCATCAAGACTGACCGACTAAACTCCAAAAATCTACCTTTCCCGCCAAAAACAGCAGCCCGCCACCATATATGACCTGCGTTGACCAGCAACCTCTTTTGGCGCCTAAAACTGACCTAACTACCATTTAAAAGTATACAACTCAACACTTAGGACAATACCCAGCCATTAATAACAGAAATTACAGTTAAATTCTAACGATTCATAACAATCCCTCCCTCTTGAGAAGCTTCTTGTCCTCAAGAAGTGAAGCTTGGGAATTGGCTCTTCAAGAAATTGCAATTTTCCCAAGTCATTAAACTCTTGTTCAAGTTACACCAAGTCACCAACACCTCCTGCACAACACCGTGATCGTGCTGCAGCTTCCTCCGAGCCTTTACAGCAGCAGGTTGCAACACCAACAGGCTGCTCGTTTCTGCAGCAGGTGCATCCTGGGCAGTTGCAGCTCCTTTTTTAACCTTTTTTTTTAAGTAGGGACACGTGAAACACGGGATGAATTTATGAGTGCGAAGGTAAGTCTAGCTTATAAGCAACATTGACAATTTTTTCCAGAATTTTGTACGGGCCAAAGTATCGAGCACTTAGCTTGACATTACGCCTGACAGCCAAGGAGGACTGTTTATACGGTTGCAATTTAAGGTAGATCATGTCACCAACGTCATAGCTTTTGTCTACCTTTTCTTATCTGCATAGTACTTCATTCGAGCTCGGGCTTGTTGGAGATTGTCCTTAAGCACTTGAATAAATTGCTTCCTCTGCTAAACTAAATCAGTAGCTGCTGAATTGATCTTTCCCGGTTGTTGCAGCAGCAAAGGTGAAGCAGGTGGGCAACCATACAAAGCTTGAAAGGGTGAAGTGGCAATTGATGTATGGAAGTGAGTGTTGAACCAAAACTCAGCCAACGAGAGCCAATGATTCAACTCTTTGGGCCTTAAGAAGATCATACTTCGAAGGTATTGTTCCAAACACTGGTTGACTCGTTCGGTTTGGCCATCCATTTGAGGATGATAAGAGGAACTAAGTGCCAATGTGGTGCCCATCAACTCGAACAACGCCCTCCAAAACGTGCTTGTGAAGATCTTGTCTCGATCCGACACAATGGATTGTGGCAATCCATGTAATTTGTAAATGTTGTCAAGGAAAGTCCTAGCCAATTTTTCAGCCGTGACGGGTCGAGTGAGAGCAATGAAATGGCTATAATTGGTGAAACGATCCACCACTACCCAAATAACCTCCTTGCCTTCGGATTTCGGCAGTGCTTCAATGAAATCCATGCTAATATGAATCCAAGCTCCATCCGGAATAGGAAGAGGTTGAAGTAGACCCTTGTAACGATGATTTCCCAATTTCGTTTGTTGGCACACTTCACAGGATTTCACATAATCACTCACATCCTTTTTCATGCTCGGCCATGTAAAGTATGCTTTAATTCTTTGATAGGTGCCTTCTACACCAGCGTGACCTCCCCAAGCAGCATCGTGTGAGGCTTGGATGACTTGTTTTCTCAAATCAGTGGAAGAACCCACGAAAAGCTTGCCTTGAATTCGAATCAAACCTTTTCGTACTGTAATATCAATGTCTGCAGCAGCATTTTTTTCATCTGAACTAAGCACAGCAGTAGCTATTTTCTCTTGAGCAAAAATATCTCCCTCATAGGACTTATGTAGCTCTTCCACCCATGAAGGTACTACCACGGAAATAGCAATGCAAGTGCCCTGATCAGCATCCTCAAAACACCTTGACAGTGCATCCGCAGCTGCATTTTCCTTACCACTTCTATACTCAATGTCATAATCAAGGCCTAGCATCTTCATGAGACCTTTCTCTTGAATTCTCGTCACGATCTTTTGTTCGAGGAGATACTTGAGGCTTTGGTGATCCCTTCAAATGATGAACTTGTGACCCTCCAAGTAGTGCCTCCATTTCCCCATGGCTAAGAGTATTGCAAGGTACTCCTTCTCATAAGTCGACATGGCTTGATGTTTGGAACTTAGAGATTAGCTCAAGTAAGCAATAGGCCTTCCCTTTTGAGAAAGAACAGCCCCTATACCAGTACCACTTGCATCGGTCTCAAAAATAAAGCTCTCGGTAAATTTCGACATTGTCAAAACTGGTGCAGCACACATTGCGGCTTTAAGGGCTTCAAATGCAGCTTGAGATTTCTCACTCCACTTAAAAGCATCCTTCTTCAAGAGCTCGGTTAGGGGTTTGGAAATAGAACCATAATCCTTAATAAATTTTCTATAATACCCTGTCAATCCCAAAAATCCCCTCAATTGCTTCAAGGTGATCAGAATTGGCCAATCTTGCATTGCACGGATCTTACTAGGATCAGTAGATACTCCCTCGTGTGATGATATGACCCAAATACTCGAGCTTATTTTGAGCAAACGAACATTTGGACAACTTTGCAAAGAACTTGTGTTGCCGCATCAATACAAACACTTGTCTGAGGTAAGTGAGATGAGCTTCATATGTTGAGCTATAAATCAGTATGTCATCGAAGAAAACAAGCACTGACTTCCTCTGAAAAGGCTTGAAAACGTCATTCATGGCCGCTTGGAAAGTGGCCGGGGCATTTGTTAAACCGAAAGGCATAACAACGAACTCGAAATGGCCATGACGAGTTTGAAAAGCTATCTTGTAGATATCCGGCTTGAGAACCCTTATTTGATGATATCCTTGCCTCAAATCAAGCTTTGAAAAGAAGCACGCTCCATGTAGCTCATCAAGCAAGTCGTCTACGACCGGAATAAGAAACTTGTCTTTCACGGTTGAAGCATTCAACCGACGGTAGTCAATACACATTTTGGCCGACCCATCCATCTTTTTCACGAGGATCACAGGCGAAGCAAAAGGACTACGGCTCAGTCTAAGGAAACTCATGTGAAGAAGCTCTTCAACCTGCCGCTCGATCTCTGTCTTTTGGCCGTGTGGGTATCGGTATGGCCTAATCTTGAACGGCTCAGCATTACCACGCAATGGAATGGCATGGTCTACACTCCTTTGAGGAGGAAGACTCTTAGGCTCCTCAAAAATGTCCCCAAATTCATCAACTAAGGTCTGCACCTCCTGTTGAATACCCTGGTGCAGCTCAACCGAAGATAACATGAACAATTGACCAATCCATTGTATTGCCATCTTCTTGATTCCATCGTGCACACTTTTACCATCAATTAACTTGAGATGAGCCTCCTCTGACATACCTTTCAAGGACACTTTGGTGCCATGAACCTCAAATGCCACGGTCATCTTATCAAAATCAAATATAACCGGGTTGAAGGTCCTCATCCAATCCACCCCAAGCACCATATCACAACCACCCAAAGGAAGAACTCTGAAATCAAAGGTGAAGTGATGTTCTTGCATAGACCATGGAATGCTATGCACTTGTTATGAATTGCTAACGAATTGCCATCAGCCACCATCACTTGTAAAGGATGAGTCTTTATTGCTTCGTGCCTAACCTTCTTACTCAACTTGGGATCGATGAAGCTATGTGTACTTCCACTATCAATGAGGATAATGATGGAATGTTTTCCAGCCTTGCCTCTGATTTTGATAGTGTTATGAGCTCCACTCCCGGTTAAAGCCTTCATTGATATTTCCACTTCATCTTCACTCAAATGCTTGTGTTTTGCACCTATGTCCAGGCTGATATGGCTGGTTACAACAAAAGCAAAGTCTTACGGAGCTTCTGTCAATAGCACGCTTAAAACCTGTACCAGAACTTGCTCTCGGTTGTGATCTGAATTTGCTGCTCAGTTGCTTGAACTTGTCACTCGACTGGACATGGGTAGCTTCAATCAATTTGTTATAGGCACCTGACAAGATCTTAGGACCAATGGCTTTCACATTGTTTTTGATCCTAGGCTTTAATCCACTTATAAAGCAAGAAACATAATATGACTCGGCATCCTCGGGAGCTATAGTCAAAACGGATAACAAATTGGCTCTTAAGTTCTCAAACCTAAGCATATACTCTTTCACGATTGTAGTTTGGGATAATTTGTTAAAGTTATCCACAACATCCGTTGATTCCCCTTCTCCATAGCGTTCACACATTTCTTCTACGAATTGGTCCCAAAAAAGGTTCGGTTGCTCTTCAACAGACTATAGTACCAAACCTCATGTTCACCATGTTGATGCACTGCAGCTAATTGGAGCTTTTCATCATCGGGTATGTTGTAATACATGAAATACCGGTCACACCTTCTCAGCCATGATTCCGATAGTTTTCCATCAAAAGGATCAATTTCGAATCATGGCCGCCTGTGATTACCACTCCTACCACCAGATATAATGTCATTACTCATTGTTCTATTCCGGTAATGTCGCTCAGGAGGTCTGTCCAGATGTTCAAGCTCATCAAAATCAGTCCTGCGCTGCCCAGCTGAAATCTGTGGCCTGCTACTGCGGTCTGTATTCAAAGCCTCAGGTCTGCATTGTACCTATTCCGAGGCTCGATCCTGATTATCTACATCAAATTCAGGTTGCAAGGATTGATTTTCAGCTGATCTAATGTTAATTGAAGGTCCTACAGTCGTCTGCACTATCGGAGATTTGCCACGGTTCCTCATCAGAATCTCAGGCCTGTCCACATTCTCTTGCTGCTGATTGGTCTCCTTCTGCTGAAAGATCTGACTTGCAGGCTTCAAGATCGCATCAACACTAGATTCTTTTTGTTTATTAACCTGATCTTGCAATTTTCCAATTTTATCTTCAATCTGTTAAAGCCGCACTTCCTTATTCGAATCTTTGTCCAAAATCAATTTCAACATTTGCTGAATGCTATCACTCCTCTGCCTATTCTCGAGTTGCTGTTGATCAAACCTAGCTTTGAGCTCGATTTGCTATTGCTCATACTTGGCATTCAGTTGTTCTAGCTTGTCATTCAAATCCCGGTGATGATCACTTGACACATTAGCACCAAAACTCATACCTACAGCAACAAAATCCAATCCAGAACCTGGCGCATTGGCACCTCCAGCTCCAGATCGGGTTGTCACGCCTTCGATCATATTTCTCTTTGATTTTGCCAGCCTCAATCAATCAATTGATTGCTTGAATAGGCTCTGATAGCAATTTTTAGCTTCTAATTAAGGATTGAAAGTCTAACCTAGTAGAAGAAAGAGTTAAGGTGAGAAGAGAAGTGGAAGGGGATGAGAAATAGAGAAAGGGATGAGAAAAGAGAGACAATTCCAAAAGGAAATCAGTTTATATTTCATTCAATACTTGAATTACAAACTTAAGGTCCTATTTATAGACCTTTGGATACAATGCATCAAGACTAACCGACTAAACCCCAAAAAACTACCTTTCCCGTCAAAAACAGCAGCCCGCCACCATATATGACCTGCGTTGACCAACAACCTCTTTTGGCGCCTAAAACCGACCTAACTACCATTTAGAAGTATACAACTCAACACTTAGGACAATACCCAGCCACTAATAACAGAAATTACAATTAAATTCTAACGATTCATAACAGTATCCCATATCAAAATTTGTTGGCTTTTTTTGCCTCCGGTGGCCTGCTATAAATAGGGTTTTGGGGTTAGAGTTTAGCATATAATTTTTAATTAAAAGGTTTCTAAAAGTAGTGACGTTCGGAGATCTAATGATAGAAAATTTTTGTTGAAATATTTTCCGTTAAGTTTAATATTTTTCAGAGCCCACACTCTGGGTATTTTCAAGGTGATTTTGCAGGAGGCTTCTTGGTTTTAATATTTTTCTGGTTTTCTATTTTTCTTTATTTGAAGCAATTCAAGGCATTCTTCTTTCATTTCTCTTTTAAGTTTTTCGCTTTTCTATTTATTTTTAGATTTCTTATTATGCCAGTTTTAAATTCATATCAATATTGTGAATGCATTAGAGTAGAGACCTGTAGATTTTAATTAGGAATTTAAATACATAGATTTAAAATCAGGAATTTTAAATCAACAATAGGTTCAGAATTACAAATTTTAAACCCTTCCGCTACCCTAGTTTAATAAACTTAGGGAAAATATTTCAAATTCGTCCCAAGAGCAAAAATATCAAAAATTAAGGTCTCCCCCTCCTTATTTATACGTACCGCGTGACCCAATGGTCCCACTGCAAGTAGGTTGCCGATGGATTGGCACTATTGGCCGATCGAAGCTAGCCCACTATTAGATTTTTCCTACTATGGCCTGCTGATCGATCGGTTTTTCATTCCAATTGGTCGATTGCAATTCGAAACGCTACGAAGTTTTTTTGGGTTACCAAATTAGGACCCGATAGGTACACGTGGTTGGGCTTGTTAGAATAGTCTTCAAATGTGCCTAAGTTTTGCCTAATTTCACCACTTTTCAACCTTTGTTTGCTCCAACGCATTCCAAGCATAGATGTGCCTAGATTACAACCAAGCACATATGTAATGCCAAATATGTTGCAAGAATGAGAAATTGAAACATTTCCCAACCCAAGCCTTGCTTGTCCTCAAGCAAGATTCAACTCAAAGTAGCTAAAAAGGAGAAATTTAATCGGGCATGTAATGGCAAGAATAACTTGTGAAAAATATTTCCGAGCAACTTTGATGGTGTACATGAGAGTAACGGATCTTTATGTGATTTTGTTATTATACTAGTTCAACTCAAGTTCTCGTGATTCAAGTCTTTTGACTAGTGAGTGAGATTGGAACTTCTCCCCTTTTTCTTCTTTCAAACCTTCCAAATTCAAGACAAGTAGAGAGAATAATTAAAAAAATCAATTATCCGCACAATTTACCTCTAATCAATTATGAAATTGAAAGGCCTCTCTTTTCTCTCTCTCTCTCTCTTTTTTTTTTTTTGTTTGTTTTTTGGAAGTGCTCATGGTAAGGCATGTCTTTCTAGGACCCATGTAGCGAGTTTTCGGCCGCTAACTCCCAATCCAGTTCGCTCAAGGAATCAAGTGAAGAGCACTTCTCAGAACTAATGGCTCGAGTCAAAGGAATTCACAACCTAAGCCGTTACTAGCACACACCTTAATGATATTTCATTCAAATTAGGCATTGCCACTTATTAACGTGACTTAAAAAAGGGGAGTCTTTTTAAACTTTCCCTGCGGCCCGTGTAGCGAGCTTTTGACCGCAAGCTCCCCAAGCCAATTGGCTCAAGGGACAAGGTGTTAAGACACCCCTACGGACTTCCTTGCTCAAGAAACAAAGGCTACAAGAACCAACAAGTCACAACTACTTACCTAATTGAACAAGCATTGGTAATTTTTTTCTTTCTTTTTTTTTTTTTTCCCTTTTGATAGAATTGCTCTAGATAAAGAGATAAAAAATTAATTTCAACATTATTAGTAGTAAAACGGTGAATTGAAGTTCCTAAAATTATTTTAGGCATTATAACTTAAAAAGTAGGATATGTCACAAGATTAAGGGTGAAAAGTAGTAATCTCCCTGACTAGTTAAAAGACAAAAATACATATGCCAAAGTTAGATGTCGGAATAATCTCATTACATAAATTTTTCAGTCGTCATAGTACATGTCAAATTTGATCTTTAATAAGAGTCACAAAAAACCCTATGCTCATTCATGCAAAAAACTAGGGTGATTTAAGCAAAATTAAGTTAAAATGATAAACAAAAGTTCAAACCATACATGCCATCCCCAAACCCAAACCTTGCATTATCTTCAATGCAAATGAACGAAAATAATTACAAACAAGGAAAGGAAAGAGACAACATGAGGTATGCCATTCAGCTGTGCGTGGTGTGAAAATCCAAAAAGGAAATGCAGAAATAGTAGGCTACAAAAGAAGAAATAGAAGACAACATGCTAAACAAACTTATTAATAAGATTAGCAATATACACTTAATAATTGTTCCGTGCAAGGGAGACAAAGGAAATCAGGGAGGGTGAAAGTGTGGCGGGGAGCCACCGGTTTGCTATCTCCATAGTTCATCTATCTTAAGCTCTATATGATCAAAATGGTCCATAATGGCCATCACATATGGTGGTATGGCTTCGGGACGGGTAGGGGCAGGTGGGAGGACAGTCCTCTCCTTCGGACCTCCTTCTGAGCAGGATCGTCCACTTGTTCGGGATCCTCCTCTTGTCCGACCCCCACCCCTCATGCGTGGTGTGGAGTGAGTGATATGTACGTTTTCCTGAGCTAGGAGTGTTCGTGGGTAAGAAATGGGGCACAATTCTTGTCGGGTACGGTTGGAATCTGAACCCAAGCCCATTGTAGAAGTCTTGTGACGAGATGCGGAAAGAGCAAAGTGCCATTCGCAACAGTGAAGCAAGCAAGTCAAAGGCAAACAGAGGCAAAGCTCTTAAGGAAAACTGCCCCCGTATCGATTAAAGTACCCCGGTAGAACCTAGAAAAAAAGTTCAAGAATTGGTCGCCTTCGCTCATTCGCACTTCCCATGGGCCACAAGCAAGATTTAATGATGAAGCCTAGGAGCCACATATGCAGCGGAAGGGTATACAGGATTGTGGTGGTGATTCTCTGCAAGGCACAACGACCACCACACATCTGAGTTATGATGGTCATGGTGTTTGCTGGGTTTTGGGGGAAGCCCAAATAGTGGTATCAAAAACAAGAGGGGCACCAATAGCCTCGGCCATGTCATTATGATCATAAACAAGGCTTTTCTGTGGATGGTGATCTCGCATAATGGGTGGCCATTTTCATGGTTGAAAGTAAAGGATGAATAAGATTCCCACAATATTGAGGGAAAAATAGTTACCAAGGAGGTAAGAAAAACCCACTTCAGAACAAAACATAAGTGCCCAAGCACAATTTGGTTCCCACAGCAACTCATCACGGAACACTGTTTCCCCTACTATTGGTGCTGCTCGAATGCAGGCACGAAGGTCAATCATGTGAGAGTTGCTACTCTCCGCTTTATAGCGACTTTTCCTAGTGTGAGCCGTTACCAGAAAAAGCAAAATCAAATCAGCACAAACGAAAAGGAAAAGACTCCGAAAAGAACGAAATAGAAACAATGAAGTAAAAGTAAAACTAGCCTTAAAAATCAAATTAAGGACAAGGAATTGACAAAAACAAAACTAAAATAAAAAGCAAAATTGAGAAAGTAAACATCGAATCTATCCCTAAAATTTAAACAAGGTAAAAATTGTAATAAAATCCAAACTAATAGTAAGCCATAAAAGAGATTAGAAACCAAACTCATAAAGAAATTAGTAAAAATGAGCCTATTAACACTAAAACATGAACAACTCAATTGAACATTGAAGTAAACACATAAAGATGAGGAAATGATAACAAATTTTTAAATCGTTCACACAACAACCCCAAATAACAAATAATCTAGCAAATAAAGACATGAAAGTTCTAGATCTGGTCACTTTAACCCCTATTTGAACATGGTTTATGAACAAAGATATAGAAAAATTACATATTCAATGAAACCCAAACTTTGTTCAGAATCAAGACTTGAATCATAACACTAGAGGAAAAACGCCCTTGAGTATCAAAAAATTAAGATCGTATTTTAAATCCGATACTAATAGCCTTAATTCGACACTATTGGGCTAATAATTTGACACCCGCCTACATCATTTTGGCGAGATAGGGTGGGAAAGTGCTTATTTGTGTCGGAAAGTTTTGTATCCGATACTATTAAGTTTATAGTATTAGTTTATACATGATACCAATAGGGGTAGAATAATAGCATCAGAAATACTTTTGATACTATTTTGTTAATAATTTGAAACCCCCAACCCACATTTTTGCAAGTGAACGGGAAAATATTTTTTTGTGTTGGAAGGTTTTATTCGACACTACTAACTCTATAGTACTAGTTTATATACGATACTAGTAGGTATACGATTAGCATTGGAGATACTTTTGATACTATTAAGTTAACAATTTAAAACCCCCACTCGCATTTTGGTGGATGGGTAGGATAATACTTTGTTGTGTCGAAATTTATAAATGCCATAGTAATAACTATATAGTATCAGTTTGTATATGATAATATAGGGTGCTAAGCTTTATATTCAGTGGCAAACGCACATCGAAGGTAAGCTTTACTATCCAACATTTAGAATGTATATGGTTTGGCATCGAAAATAAAATGTTTGTATATATAACTTAGGGTGTGTATGGGCATCACATTTCATCCGTTAGCTGAGTGGCAAGGTACACCTTATTCATTATGCTGGTCGCATGTTCAAGAGATGCTAATAGCAAAAAATGGCTTCATTTATGAACCTTTTTTAAAATTTATGAACCTAGTGGTAAAATCTATATCTTTTTCTTAGTTCTAAGTGTACATACTTCTCAATCTTAAAATTAAATCCTACAATTAATATAAATTTATTTTGACATGTCTATATAAATGTTCATTTGTTTTGGCCGAACGGAAAGCCTGATATATATTACTCAAATTAGGAATGCAAATACAAAGGAATATGATCATATTTTTTTACTTTTTAACTTGTTATAATATATATAAACACACATATAGTTATTATTATTTAAATTTTTATTAATATTTTATTTTAAAATAAATATAAGCCCTGCATCAATAAAATTCTAGATTCGCTACTATTTAAATTAGTATCGCATATTGATATGTGATATTAATTCATGTTGTGTGCACTTTTGTTTGCTTATTATACCGAATATTATACAATAGTAGATATAAATGTGTATATTATTACTTAGGTACTCTGAGATTTGAGCATTTATTATTCTGGTATATTGACAATACATAAAATAAGTACTTGAGTTTTAGACATTTCATCACTTAGGTACCCTGAAGTTTAAAATTTTTTCAATCAGATGCCCTTTTGTCAAAATTTGATGGATTTTCGCTTAAAAAAAATAAATAAATAAAATTTAACATGATTTCAACTATAATATATTAGTATCTTTACTAGAATATCGTGAGTTTTTGCCCAAAAATGCGATGATGAATTTTCGATGAAAACATATATATATATATATATATATATATATCATGTATTACATCAATATTTTGTTGGGCAAAATATAAAAAGACTCCATGAACTTTACAATTAAACACAATATGCCTCCTACACTTTCAACTTCATAAAATAGCCCCCTGAACATTACAATTAGAAACAACACATTTTCTGCCCTTTTAATTTCATAAAATATCCCCATAAACTTTGTAATTAAACATAATATTACACCCGCTACACTTTTAATTTAACCCTTGACTTTGTAATTACACAAAACTCACCCTCTAAACTTTGTTACGTTACCTTAAACATTAGTAAGTAAAAATTAAAAAAGTACGAATTAAAAAATTTGACGCAAAATATGAAAAATAATTTTCTTCGAAAAAAGTTTGAAAAAATATATAATATTTTTAACTTTAATTTTTCAATTTTTTTTGAAAATTAACTTTTCAGAATTTGTTTTTAAATTTTGGATTTTGCACATTTTTTATTGTTAAATTTTTTATTCAAATTTTTGAATTTATATTTTAAAAATATTATTATATTTTATCTTGTAATAGATTTTATAGAAATTTTAAAAATATTTTATTATCCTTTAAATTTATAATGCCATTACTATACTTAATTACAAAATTATTTTATGTGAATTTATTATCATTTTTCTTCCTTAAAACACAAAACATCTATCTTTCACCAATATATATATATATATATATATATATATATATATATATATATATATATATATATATATATATTTCATATCTTTGTCCAAAGGCAAAAAAATCATTATTTTCAATTTAATACTTTTTTTAATTTTAAATTTATTAGTCTAAGTTTTTTCGAAGTTAAAAAATATTGTTACATTTTTTCAAAATTTTTCAAAAATGTTTTTTCATAATTTGCTTTAAATTTTCTTATTTCAAATGCATTAATGTCTAACTGGTGAGATACATTTATTAACAAAGTTCAGGGGGTCAGTTGTGCATAATAACAAAGCTTAAGGGCTATTTTTTGAAATTGAAAGTGTAGGATGCTTATTGTGTTTAGTTATAAAGTTTAGGGGGTGTATTTTGTAGTATAACAAAGTTAAAGGAGCTATTTTATGAAATTAAAAGTGCAGCGGTGTATTGTGTTCAATAAAAATTTAATGGGGACTATTTTATGAAATTGAAAGTTCAGAGGGTACATTGTGTTTAATTGTAAGGTTCGTGGGGTCTTTCCATAGTATGCAGTATTTTTTATAAATAATTGATTAGATTTTTGCAAAAAATTATCAAATTTAGAAACAGGGTACCGAGGTGATAAAATTTTGAAACCTTAGGCAGCGGCAGATCTATGTTATGGGTATCCGGTGCATGGACCCGGCAACTCTACCACCCAACCTTTAAAAACGTATATACGGCATTATATATAGTTGACTAATGTGTTATCTAGAAAAGGGACGTGAACCCACGACATGGGATGGAATATTAGTTTGATTATTAGTTCATCTCACTCTCATTTCGAGGTTGCAGGGTTCAATTCTTAGGTTGTAGTGTGCCATATTTGGCATTTTTCCTGAATTTTTTTATCTCGGCTATTCATTTGTCGTTTCCCTACTATTGTAAAGTGGCAAAGACAACCCGACCTAAAAAATCAACGAAAAAAATCACTAACCTGACCTGACCTAATTTAGACCAAAGATTTAATGCAAATAACTTGACTTGAACTTAGAATGACTCTACTTGAGACTCACTTGACCAAATCCTAATGCAACCTGAAAAGGACCGATATGAATGTAGACCCAAAGCGGACCTATCATTGACCCGGTGTAACCCGATCTTAAAAGACCTAGACCGAAGTAAACTCGAACCCTTCCAGACCCACACGAAAACCCAACCCGAACTGTAACCCGAATTGACCCAAGGGCGTTTTAATACAAAAATTATTTTCATTACTATGGAGAGTTACGATTAAAGAATTATTGTTTTGGCCTGAATTAACCGAAGTTATTATTTTGATACAATACACCAACAAACATATAAGTAGTAATGTTTGTCATATGATAGCGTGTGTAAAAACTAAATTTCAATATAATTATATAACAAAGAAATATATAATGTCAAATCCCAAAAGTGATGCAGCCTGTTAATAAGCTTGGATGGATTCTTGGCGGGTTAGAGTTGGTGGCTACTTGGTTGGCGGATACGGAGAGCGGAGCTCGTACACTAGCGCTTGGGGATGGGAGGTGCAACCCGTGCTTTAGGGATTAGCGGTTAATGACACAGGTACAAGGTTGGAGGGTCGTGGATGGCAGGATCATTGACTCGAGGCTAGAGATATGTAGCAGATATGTTATGATTCAAGATCAACCTTGAATTATAACCTAGGATAGAAGAAGAATTGGAGTTGAGAAGTAGAGAAATTAAGAGAAGAGGTAGAGACAATTGAGATTGAGGAAGAAGAATCAAATGTATTATATTCAATGCATTCAATTATAAGAGAATCCAATCATTTATACTCCTAAGCTAACTAAGTCGGTGGAGAGCTAAAATATCTAGCAAAACAAGAGATATAACTAACTTAACTAAGTAATAGACTCTAATGAAGGTTTCCTGCCAAATCCCTTATTCAAATATTACAAGAATTGCCACTACTTACAACCTTCCAAATCCAAATCATGACAATACTCTTTCCTTTAGAACATTCTTGTCTCAAGAGTAAAAGGATCAAAATTGGCTCATGAGGAAACTCAAATTCTCCCAAGTAGTATCTTCACGATCCAAATTAGGCCACTACATTAACACCTCCTGAACCTGATTGCCTTACTACTATGGAACTCTTGAATCCAAGATAACTGCCGGTTCCAGCACAATGTCACTACTTGCTACTGCTTTTGGGGGAGAAATTGAACTGACCTTACCATCAGCCGCATGCTGCTTCAAAAGGGAAGCCTGGAAGACTAGATGGACAAAAGAATCTGGGGGCAGCTCTAATCTATAAGCAACTCTTCCCACCTTTTCCAACACCAAAGAAGGCCCAAAATAACGTGCACTCAATTTCACACTCTTATACACTGCTACACTTGATTTTCTGTAAGGCTGCAATTTCAAGTATAGAAGATCTCCCAGCTGAAATGTCTTATCACCACGTTTCTTGTTTGCATATTTCATCCCAGCCTACGCCAATTGTTTGAGCTGCTGAACCGATAGCTTCCACTGAAGTTGATGTTCATTAACATTGCTGATGGAAGAGGTAGCTCCTTGCAACACTATTGGAGATTGAGGATCATAGCTATAAAGGGCCTTGAAGGAAGTTGTTCCTACAGCAAAATGAGCATGTGAATTGTACCAGAATTCTAGCAAAGACAACCACTTGTGCCATTGCTTGGGATAGTTGAAGGTCATGCTCCTTAAGTATTGTTCTGCGGATTGATTTATCCTCTCTATTTTCCCCTCCGACTATGGTAGATAAGATGAGCTCAAAGCTAAGGAAGAACATAGCAGCAAAAACAACTCATGCCAGAAATGACTTGTGAACAATCTATCTCGATTAGAAACAATGGATTGAGGCAACCCATGGAGCTTGTAGATGTTGCCAAGAACACCTTGGCAAGTTTCTGAGTTGAAATTGGATGATTCAGAGCTACGAAATGCCCAAACTTGGTGAATTGATCCACTACAATCGAAGTTACCTCTTTCCCTTTAGACTTCGGCAACCCCTCAGTGAAACCCATACTTATATGTTGCCACGCTCTATCTGGAATAGGTAAAGGCTGCAGCAAGCCTTGATAGTGCATATGATTAGTTTTAGCATGCTGGCAAACATCACAAGCTTGAACAAATTCCACAACATCCTTCCTCATACCAGGCCAATGGAAGTACTGTCTCAACCTTTGATATGTTCCTTCTGTAACAAAGTGCCCTCCCTAAGCAGAATCATGAGAAGCCACAATAATTTTCCTCCTTAAGCCAATCATAGAGCCAATGTACAACTTACCCTTTAGTCTAACAATTCCATTAGCAACAGCTACATCTGAATCTCCACCGGGGAAATTGTCCATGATGCTAAGGGCTGTGATACATTCTTGAGCAAAACTATCTCCATCATAAGACTTATGCACCTCATCCATCTAAGAAGGCAAAGCAATTGAAATAGCAAAACAAGAAGCTAATTCTGTCCCTTCCTGCTTACATGACAATGCATTAGCAGCCAAATTCTCCCTGCCCCCTAAATACTCAATTGAATAGTCAAGTCCCAGCATCTTCATGAGACCCTTACGCTACACCCTTAGAGTAATTATTTGCTTTAGCAATTATTTAAGACTTTGGTGATCAATTATAATAACGAAATGATGTCCCTCCAGGTAATGCCTTCATTTCTTTACTGCCACGAAGATTACAAGATACTCCTTCTCATAAATGCACAAGCTTGCATGCCTTGGGCTAAGGCCTTGACTAAAATAGGCCACATGCCTTTCTCTTTAGGACAAAATTGCTCCCACTTTAGTTCCACGGGCATCGGTTTCCAATTTAAATGAACACTAAAATTTGGCATAACAAGCAAGGAGCTGAGCACATGGCAGTCTTTGACCTTTCAAATGCCTCTTGAGCGGCTTCAGACCAATGGAAGGCATCTTTTTTTAGGAGATCAGTTAATTGCTTAGCAATCGTACCATAGCCTGCTACAAATTTTCTGTAATAACTAATTAATCCCAAAAATTCTCTCAATTGCTTGAGGGAAACTGGTGTTGGACAATGTTTCATTGCTTCAATCTTGTTGGATGAGTGGATACTCCAGCAGAAGAGATAATATGACCCAAATACTCAACTTGACATTGAGAAAAAGTGCACTTAGACAGCTTAGCATACAACTTGTGCTGTTTTATAAGCTGAAACACCTGCCTAAGATGGTCCACATGTGAGTCCAAGGAAGGACTATACACCAAGACGTCATCAAAGAAGACCAGGGCAAACTTCCTCAACAATGGCTTAAAGGCTGAATTCATCAAGGCCTGAAACGTGGCTAGAGCATTGGTCAATCCAAAAGGCATCACCACAAATTTGTAATGTCCATGATGAGTTCTAAAAGTAGTCTCTTGAATGTCTTGCTCCATTACTCAAATCTGATAATATCCTTGCCTCAAATCCAACTTGGAAAAGTAATGTGATCCATACAATTCATCCATGTGAAGGTTAGTTACTTTGGTGGAGTATAAGTAAGGTCTAGACAAATGACTAAATTCCCACATACATTGGGTAGTGGCGTGAGGTGTGACAAGGATCAAGTATTCATTAGGGAATCCACATTCTCTTATGAGATACTGATGTCCCCTTTGTTGATTCTTAAGTGTTTGAATGATTCGGAATCTTTGGACAAAGTATTCCAAATATTTCACATTTGAAATTTATATTATGAATATGTTCAAGTATTAATGACTTATTCAGCGAAAGGTGAGTTGGCTGCCAATGGAGAAGCCATGAGAAGGATAATAGCAGTAGTTATATTTTTTCTTTGTCATGGGCATCTAGTAGGAGGGTTGTTGCCATCAATATGGTCTATTTAGAAAATATTGAATAAATGGTTAAGTCTAAAGTGCAATGAGATTTATTTACTGGAATTAAGTCTCATCGAATAGTAATTAAATTTCATCATGAGATGGTAATTAATTTAGCCTATTAGGAGCTAGATTTAAATTGTTTCTGGGGTCCCTATGCAAGCCTCTATATTTATTGCCATCGAGAAAATATTAAAGAATTCATGCGATGAATTATTTACTAATGAGATGAGTAAATTTAATTTTGCCAAGCATTACTCATGAGATGAATAAAATGTTGAAAATTATGAACTAAAAGAATTTTTAGAATAAACAAATACTGGATAAATTCTTATATGTAGGAAACAAAAAAAAAAAAAAAAAAAGCTTAAAATCGCAAAGGTCTAGTAATCCACGAGAAGTGCCAGCAGCGTGCAGGGCTGCTAAAGGTGATGATCCACGCCTTTGGGCCGAGACTAATCACCACATGCCACCTGGCTTGTGGTGACAAGGAAAAAGAACATGCAAGAACTGTGCAATGAAACGGAGCATTTTACAAGAGTTTATATGTAAAATGATGTGTTTTGTTGTTTGACCTGTGCATCTCAAAGTGAAAAATTGATTGTTTTTCGCTCCTGTATATTATTATAAATAGAGGTACCTATTTCATCGTTCGGCATTCAATTTAGAATTAAAATCAAAATTTAAAGGTTTCTAAAAGTGTTAACTTTGGAGATCTAGTGGGCAAGAAATTTTTCTCTTTAAATTTTTTCTCTCAATTTTAATATTTATCATAGCCCACTCTTCGGCCAATTCAAGGTTATTGCATAGAAGGCAGCTAGGTCTCGATGCTCCCTTGGTTTTCTCGAGCTTCTTGGAGTAATTTATTATCTTTCTGGTATTCTTTATTTGGTGCAATTTCAGGTATCTTTCTTTCCTTCTCTTTTAGTTTTCGCTTTTCTATTTATTTATATAAGTTCATATTATTGTAACGAATGTATTAGAGTAGAGACCTATAGATTTGAATTAGGAATTTAAATGTATATATTTATGGTTGTAGTTTAGAAAAGTAACTAAAACGCTAACGGAAATTCACTAAGTACATGTAAGGAGCAACATTATTCGCCCAGTAAGGATAACAACGACATTATTTGCCCAGTAGGGATAAGAATAATATTATTTGCCGACTAGGAGCAAAGAAAAACATTATTCACCCAGTAGGGAAAAAATAACATTATTTGCCCACTAGGGGCAAAGAACAACATTATTGGTTCAGTAGAAGCCAAAACAATGTTATTCGCCCATTAGAGGCAAAAAGCAACACTATTCGCCCAATAGAGGCAAAGAGCAACACTATTCACCCATTGGGGAAAAAGAACAACATTATTCACCTAGTAGGGATAAAACATAATATTATTTGCCCAGTAGAGATAAAAACACCATTATTTGCCCAGTAGAGGCAAAAAAATTATTTGCCCACTAGGGGCAAAGAAAAACATTATTCGCCCAGCATGGATAAAAAGAACATTATTCGCCCACTAGAGGCAAAGAACAACATTATTCCCCCAGCATGGATAAAAAGAACGTTATTCGCTCACTAGTGGCAAAGAACAACATTATTCGCTCAGTAGAGATAAAAATAATATTATTTGCCCTGTAGGAGGAAATCAACGCAATTCACCCAGTAAAAGTAAAAATCCATGCAATGACTGAATAACAGAAGACTTATCCATTTACACAACTTTTGAGACATACCCTAAAAAGAATAATAAAAACTTAACTTATAAGAAAAGGAAAAGGACACTTATCCAAACACTAAAATCACTCTACCACTATAAATAGAAGAAGAGGGAAATGAAAGAATAATAGGAAAAAAGCAAGGGAGAACAGGGATCTCGATAATCTTTAAGTAGCTTGATTTTAACTTCTTCCCAAACACCTACTAAACACAATAACCAATTTAAAATTAAAATAGAGATAATTTTTGAAATCCGTCCCAATAATTGATATCAGAGCCAGTCACATGCATAGGCATAATAAGAACAAAGTAAACAGACTTGCGATTTAATAAAATAGAGATTTTATTAAGAAGAAAAGATTGTTTAAGTAACAATTTAAATTGTTTAAATCGTTATGACTTAATAGTTAATTGGATTGTTTAAGGTAAGGATTTAAATTGTTTGAATCATTAATGAATTAATAGTCAATTCATATATATCAATTTATTAATTTTTGATTATGTTGTGCATATAATGAGATTGTATACATTTGATCATGACTTACGAAATCGAAAAAAATTGATCTAATGAGATAAGATAGAATTAGTTTTTAGAAAATCGGATAAAATTGATGTCATAAGACTATATTCAATTAATTTTTAGAAAATCGGATGAAATTGATTTAATATAATTAGATTCAATTATTTAATTATTTTAATTAAAAAAAAAGCAGGACGCCTGGCGTCAGCGCCTGCTGAGGGATGACGTTAGCAATTTTATTTTAAAATTTGTTCGGATGTGTAGACGTCGGTACCGGTTTACATAATTACTAAAATTAATTTTCTATTAATTAAATTTATTTTTTTAGTATGAGATTCTAAAATAGATTATGAGATAATCTAAGATGTAAGTCGGTGCCGTTATAAATAAAATTAACTGCTATTAATTGATTTAATTTTAGAATGAGATTCTAAAATAGATTATGAAATAACATAAGTTATAATTCAATGATACTTAAAATAAAAATTAATTTGTATTAATTAATTTAATTTTACAATGAGATTCTAAAATACATTATAAGATAATCTAAATTATAAGTTGGCACTATTTTGAGAAAAAATTTAATTTAATTAATTTTATAAGTTAATATAAATTTTGGAATGAGATTCTAAGGCAGATTATGAGATAACCTATGTTGTAAGACGGTAGTATTTTTAAAAAAATAATTAATTAATTTTATTTATTAATTTAAATTTAAGAATGAGATTCTAAAGGGGATTATGAGATAATCCAAGTTATAAATGCAAGATAATTAAAAATCACTAGTTTATAAAAACCACGTACTTGCGAGGTTCAATTGTTGAAACCTCACGGTCTCTATTATTGGCCAAACAGTATAGTAGATCGATAGACCTCCATGTGGAGGATGTCACTTCGCAGGTTACAGGGTTAGACCTATATTAGGATAAACCGAAGTGCAAAGAAGCAATGTGATCATGCTGCAGTGGGATATTTCATGTATTTGTTTGGAGGTTTAGGTAATGGTTTATACTTGACTAGCGTAATACATTAGCCTCTCTTAGGAGCTCTGTTATGTTGTGTTAAAGACTAAGGTAAATTGGTGAGTTAATCATGTTTAGTAAGAGTTACAAGAAAATACGTTGATTAAGAATATCTCACCCAAACTAACTTCGTGCAGCCCCGCTATCAGGGAGTAAAGAGTGATGTGTTTAGGCGTCATCATTGCATGTATGATAGAACAGTTTAGTGGATACCGGACTTTTTGTGTGTATACTAAAATAAAAGAATGGATGTCACTGCATTATACATGACTCTTGTTAGACAATTACACAAATGTTTGCATTTACAGTGTTTTGAAATGGATACGGCTGGTGAACATCACTTCATTATAATGCAAATGTACTCATTGGACCAAATTACACAGTCTGAAAAAACAAGTTGGACTTAGTTAAAACTAACAAGGGACCTATTGGAGAGAAACGAAAAGGCAAGGTTGCTAGTGTACCAACCAAGTCCATAAAGAAGTCAGCAAAAGGAAAGTGTTTCTTTTGTGGGAAGATAGGCCACTCGAAGTGGAACCATACTAAGTATTTAGCTTCTCTTCCTGTAAAGACGGCTAAGCCATCTGATGAAGATATGTTGATATCTCACTTAGTTGAGTTATGCACAATTGAGAGTTCACTAGGTTCTTAGTGTGTAGACTCAGGTTCAACTGACAATGTCTGTAATATGTTACAGGGGCTGAGGCTAACCAAGAGGCTGCAAGATGGGGAGTTGAAACTGATGGTGAGGGACGATACAAGAGTAGTGGTCTTAGGAGTAGGAGAAGTTAGCTTAGCATTAAGTGCTAGAGTTTTGATTTTAAAAGATTGTTTATTTGCACCGACACTGCGCAATAATTTTATTTCTGCATGTTATTTAACAAATAATTGTTCTTCAGTTGATTTTGACCGTGAACCTTTTAATACAAGAAACAAATTGTTCATTTGCAGAAGTATGTGAATAAATGGTTTATTCCTGTTATTTCCTTATCAAAACTCTGATATTTGTTTAATTGAATCTAACACAAGCTCACTTGTTCAAACTCTTAAAAGAAAACACCCTAAAAGAGATAATACCTACACATGGCACGAAGGTTTGAGTCATATTAATTCGAACAGGAAGCAAAGACTGGTGAACGATGGACTAATAGAGGCTTCGGACATGAATCATTACCAGTCTGGGAATCTTGTATAGAAGGAAAGATGGTTTGTCATTAAGAGTAAAGGCAACCGGGTTAGTGACTCGCTTAAGCTGGTTCACAGAGATGTATATGGACTAATGAATGTTCAGGTAAGAGGTGGGTATGAGTCCTTCATCATATTGATTGATGATTACTCAAGGAATGAATATGTTTACCGAGTGAGACATAAGTCGAACTCTTTTAAAAAGTTCGAAGAGTACAAAGCTAAATTTGAGAAGCAATTAGGTAAACAAGTTAAGTCACTTCGAACAAATCAAGGTGGAGAATATCTCTCGGGGTGATTATCTTGTTTTCCAAACTGTAAATGCGATAGGATCTCAGCTTTTTGCTACGGGTGTAACACAGTAGAAAAGTGTTACAGAAAAAAGGATTAGGAAATTGCTAGAGAAGGTAAGGTCCATGATGAGTCATGCCACCTTACCAATCTCTGTTTGGGGTTCCCAAAGGAACATGGGTAGTCTTTTCTACAGTCGTTTTGATCAGAACGTTTTTTGTAAATGTAAATAAGAAATTTTTAAAGGAGGATTTTGTAGTAGACTATAAAAGCAAAAGCATAAATAGTGTTAGAGGAGCTAAAAGAAAATGGCACTATTTCTGAACAGTTAGACACAACTCAGCATACAGTGGATGCATTAGATGCACCTGGTAACGGGGTCGAGAATGCTCCAAGTGCACGAGAGCCTAGGTGCAGAGGGCACCTAACAGGTTCAAGGCAAGAGGCTTAATGGTTGACCGAGACATTGAACCTAATCCTCTCAGCTATAAAAAGGCAATTAATGACAATGATGCTGACCAATGGGTCTTAGCAATGAAATCTTAGATATGATCTATGTATTCTAATTAGGCTTGGGATCCTATAGAGGGGCCTATTGGAATTAAGCCCATTGATTGTAAATGGGTCTACAAGAGGAAAAGAAGAGTGGATGGGAAGGTGGAGACCTTCAAGGAAAGACTGGTTGCTAAGGGTTTTACATAAAAGGAAGGAATCAATTATGATGAGACCTTCTCACCAGTAACCATGCTAAATTCCATAAGGATACTCCTATCCACAGCAGCTTATTAGGAGATTTGACAAATGGAAGTCAAAATGACCCTTTTGAATGGTCATGTTGAATAAGACATCCATATGGTGCAACCAGATAGTTTCGTTGTGCAAATTGAAGAAGCACATATATGGACTGGAGCAAGCATCATGCTCGTTGAATATCAATTAAGCGGTTAAGTCTTATGGTTATTGCACAATTGATTGACAAACCATGCATGTACAAACGACATCAAGAGAAAGTAGTGATATTCTTAGCATTGTATGTCGATGACATACTACTCATTTAGAATGATGTTGGGGTGTAATCAGCTGTAAAGATTTGGTGAGCTGGTTCTAGTTGGTTGTACTAATTCAGACTTGCAGTCAGATAGAGATACCAGGAATTTGACTTATGGGCATGTCATGACCCTTGGAGTAGGAGCATTAGTGAGAGGAATGTCAAGCAGTATTGTATTGTTGACTTCACCATAGAGGCTGAATACGTTGCAGCTTCAGAAGTTGTAAAAGCGGGCATATTAGTTCAGATAGAATAATTAACTTAGTAGACCTTTAGATCATATATAGAAGGGACGGGCTTAAAGGTTGTAAGAAATTCTATTTAGGACAAGTGAAAGATTGTTAGGAATAGTATCCTAAAAATTCAAGTTTGTCGTGTAAATGTTATTTTATTAATGAATAAAATTAAAGTTCCAGTCATTTCCTTGTTAAATTTGTGTAAGCGAGCATTTATATTGCATTTGATTTTCTTTTTGGCAACACCCATGAGATGGATGTAGTCTACATACTACAATTTACATATTTGTTCTAAGTGGTTCATGAGATTAATCCACAACTGGACTTGGAACAAATGGTACGGATTGTTGTTTGAAAAACTTGTAGTCAAAGACAAGTTTGGACCACTTGTATGCTAGGACTATGACGTGACACCTTAGGTGATTGGACTTGCTCATGTGGATGGTGATCCGAAAGTGCTATGTTGGTGTGATTAAAAAGATTGACACACTGAGTTGGACCATGTGAATTGCTAGTTTCTAAACTACTATTGGAGATGAATGATTCATGTTGTGTTGTTTGAATGATGACTCTAAATCATAAGAGCATTCTAGACTTGTGCACGGAACATTAGTCACTTTAGTGCACTATAAGTAAGCTCTAGACAAACGAAAGAATTCCCACGCACACTGGGTTGCAGCGTGAAGTGTGACAAGAATCAGATATTCAATAGGGAATCCATAGTCTCTTATAAGATACAGATGCCCCCCTAGTTGATTCAGAATTTTTGGCCAAGGTTTTCCAGGTGTTTGACATTTGGAATTTATACTATGACTATGTTCAATTTTAAATGAATTATTCAGTGAAGGGCAAGTTGGTAACTAATGGAGAAGCTGCGAGAAGGATAATTGTAGTAATTATATTCATTCTTAGTCATAGACATCTAGTAAAGGGGTTATTGTCATCAACACAGTCTATCTGGAAAATATTGAATAAACGGTTTAAGTCTAGAGTGCAACGAGATTTATATAGTGGAATTAGTCCAATTAAATAGTAATTAAATTTTATCATGAGATGGTACTTAATTTAACCCATTTGGAGCTAGATTTAAATTTTCTCTGAGGTCCCTGCACAAGCCTCTGTATTTATTACCGTCGAAAAAATATTAAAGAATTCATGTGATGAATTATTTTTTCATGAGATCAGTAAATTTAGATTTGCCAAATATTATTCATGAGATGAATAAATAGTTGAAAATTATAAAATAAAATAATTTAAAAGAAAAGGAGATGAATTTTTACATGTGGGAAACAAAAAAAGGAGCTAAAAAATTGCATAGGTCTAGCAATCTGCGTGAAGTGCTAGCAACCAATCAGCGCGCAACACTTGTCATGCACTGGGCTGCTTTGCACCTTCAGGCACAGACCAATCACCGCGTGCCACATGGCATGCGGTGATAAAGAAAAACAACGTTCGTGAACTGTGCAATGAAACAGCGCGTTTTACCTGTGTTTATATGTAAAACGATGTGTTTTGTTGTTTGACCCGCACATCCCGCATTGAAAAATTGATTGTTTTTCACTCCGGTATACTACTATAAATAAAGGAATCTATTTCATTGTTTGGCATTCAATTTAGAATTTTAAAAAAAAATTTAAAAGTTTTTGAAAGTGTTGACTTTCGGAGACTTAGTGGGAGCAAAAATTTTCTCTCCAAATTTTTTCTTTCCTTAATTTGAATATTTTTCGGAGCCCACTCTCCGGGCGTTTTGAGGTTATTGCGTACAAGGCAGCTGGGTCTCGATGCTCCCTTCATTTTCTCGGGCTTATTGGAGTAATTTATTATCTTTCTGTTATCTTTATTTGGAGAAATTCTAGGTAATTTCCTTTCCTTCTCATTTAGTTTTCGCTTTTCTATTTATTTGCAATTTTTCTTATTATGCCTGTTTTAATTTCATGTTATTATTATGAATATATAGAGTAGGGGCTTATAGATTTGAATTAGGAATTTAAATCTATATATTTGAAATTAAGAGTTTTAATTCACCCTAGGTTTAAAATTAAGAATTTTAAGCCTCTTCTGCTGCGTTAAATCAATTAAATTAGGGAGAATTTTTGAAATCCGTCCCAACGCAGGATTCATGGGGTTTACTTTATCGAATTTTCTGCACTTGTTGAAAAGAAATGAGCTATACATTGGTGTCCCAAGCATTTCAAGTGTTTTATACACCTAAACTAGTTGAGGCAAATTGGAATGTTGTTAAAAAGACAAAGCCTAGAGATGTTTTTAACATGGGAGACGAGGATCGCACTAAAGATTCAAGGACTTACTTTGATTGTGAGCCTATAATTGATCATACTTTAAAAAGCAACATATCCAGTGCCCCAAGGGCTCCAGCCTAAGTGTGGTCGGGGGGGGGGGGGGGGGGGGGGGGGGGGTGGGGTGAACGTGTTAAGGTTTCATAGATTGCTCCTAGACCTTAACCTTGGTTGGGATAGTAAGAGTATGAGATGAGGAGAGAATGTAGAATTAAGAAGAGATAAGAAGGGAAAGGAGATGAGAAGTAGAGAGAGATATCAATTTCGTTCATCAAGTTGTTATGGATTACAAGCTAAAGCCAACTGCTTATACTACTTACAAGATATGACCTAATACATTGAATCTAGCCATACAAGGACTAACCGACTCTTAAGTCAGCCGCCACCTTTGACTAATTAACGTAACGGCCTTGACCACCACAGCCTAACAACTCTAGACCTCACTTATTACATGACTCAACCAAAGCTTAAGCTACTAATTACAATACCAACTAACTACTACAACTTCCCTACAAATTAGCTACAACCATATAGCAACAAAACATCAATCCGCAGAAGCACAACAGCAGATAACAACAATAAGCAGCCCACCAGCAGCTGAAGTAACAGCAGCAGGGAACTAGCAGAATCCAGCGAACCCCCCAAGGTCCTCCCAAAGCTTGGATCATAACATTCCCTTCCCCTTGAGAACATTCTTCTCCTCAAGAATAGAAAAGTGTTGAGACCTTGAAGAACATTAATTGATGGAAAGGTAAGAGCTGACTGTGAAGACCCCTTGCTGAATTTTGCAATTGAAGAACATCTGAAACAACCCCATCTGATATGCAGCAGATTCAAGAGATTGACATACTGTTTCGACATAAGTTTGCGTTTGAATGCATAATACCCCTCAGGAGGTTTGCACTGATCAAACCAAACATTAACAACACACCCACAACACCTCATGACGTAGTTAACACAGCTCAAAACTCTAACTTGCTGCTAAGAGTCCCAACTTGCAGCAACAATTCTGTAATTCAGCTTGTAAAATGCTGCACAATAGTTGTTATATGTCGTTAAACCCATAAAATTGCATATGAAGTCCTTAAACATCTCGGGAGGCCTTCCAAACCCAAACCAAGAGAACCCGGCAACACAATTGCCTTCCAAAAACCCCCAATTTTTACTGAAATTACCCAACAACTCCATCTTGTTGTTGAAACATATTAAGTACCCGAGAGAGTGCAGCCAACAGATCACCTGAGATTTCCTCCATGTTATGTAATGTTTGAACTTTGTTTTACCAAGCTCATACACCCCAGG
The DNA here is from genome assembly GCA_018398585.1 of Simmondsia chinensis. Classification (NCBI taxonomy): domain Eukaryota; kingdom Viridiplantae; phylum Streptophyta; class Magnoliopsida; order Caryophyllales; family Simmondsiaceae; genus Simmondsia; species Simmondsia chinensis. Next base: position 9,203,530 of record JAGTTD010000025.1, read on the forward strand.
CTCATCTCTTACTACAAAGTCTTCCCAATTTACTTCCTTAACTGCTGAATGTTGGTCTTTGGTAGTGTAGACCCCAACCAATTTGCAACTGAAACTGTCACCACTTTCAGTTCGAGTTGGATTCAGAAAGGAGCTTCTTGTCATCAACAAGTTCATAATACCTCTCAAGACCACAGTTGCACCAACCCAGAATCCATTTATTACCTGATATGCTGCTGACAGTCAAAGAATTGGAATTCTCCAAGAATTTTCAACAGTTACCTTGCACTCTTGCTGTCCCAACTTGATCCATTGAGCACTTGTAGCTTGGGCTTGAATTTCTGGACTCTTGCTCCACCAAATTAAGTACTCACAGGTCACCATTGAATTCCAAGGACACAATGTCATAACGTGAACATCCCAAACCATTCCATTGGCAAAGCTCACGCTGCAGCTCACAACTTCCAATCTGTACAGCAGATTTCTTTGGACCCAAAGCTCTACCAGCCACCAATCTTGCCTCAAATTATCCAGCTTTTCTTTATTTTCAACAATCACAGGCATGAGTAACAAACATAACAAGTGGAGAAGCCAACAAATCTCTTGAACAACTGAAAACTTCTTCAAACACAGAGTTGTTCTGCCCCAAACCACCTTGCTGATTTTTACTCTGATTTTAGCTGGAGTTTTCCTCAATCTTGCATTGATCTTTTCCATCCAAACATTAAGGAAATATTGAAGCTTATGCATATGATTTTTCCATTCCGAAACACCACAATAGATCACAGATGTTCCATAAGTTTGTAATATACTCCAACACTACAACAGATCTGAATTTCAAGCCAAAAGCATTTGCATTCCAAAATCATACCAACCACCAAGCCATAACTTCAAAAGGACTCACATTTGGTTGCACTAATGGAGCTTGCTCTATGCTCATGGCTTGATTAATGCACAATCTGAATTTGGAGCTCAATATACTTGCCTCAATTCTGTCCAGCACAGCCATACCAGAATCATTATCAAAAATAACCCCAAGACCTTCAATGCTAATGGATCTTGGCTGAACAAATCCCATTTTCAAATCAGTGCCCCATTCGTGAACTTCTAACATGTTAAGAATTCTTCCATAAATCAGTCTTGGCCTAAATTGGACTCGGGAAATGATTTTAGCAGCCTGCTCGAACCTTTCCACCAACTTGGCCTCATGTTTTAGCTTGTTACAATCCATATCTATCTTTCCCGGATCAAAGGGACTTCTAACAACATTTGCATCAGTTAAAGCATCTATGGTACTTGGTTTGGTCTGCACAGAATTCTATTTCAGCACTTTACTGACTTTATTCATCGCCAACAACTCAATTTCTTTTATAGACACCATGCTTCTCCTTTGTTGAACCTTGAAACGCACTCCTGCAACATGATTACTTCCTTTCAGCATAAAATCAACTCTTTTCATCTTCACATAGCCTTGAGTATCTTCTCCCGGATCAGGAGGCAACTCATCAAAAGAGTATGTATTGGAACACACATTTTCTCCTCTCAAAATCACTCCTTGTTCTACATCAGATAGTGCCACATCAGCAACAAAGGATTTCTCAACAGAATGTGGTAAATCAGCAGTGAAGATGCTTCGATTTCGCATACCAGCTTGCCCTGGAGCATTACTTAACAAATTTGGAGATGTTTTCAGAGGTATTTCAGTAGTAGCACCAAGTTTTTCAGTTGGAACCACAGATTATGCTGCAACCAATCCTTGTATACTAGCATACATATCTGAATCTTGTATACCAGCATCTACCTCAGTAAGAGCAGCATCTTGAGTTAGTTCTTATTGATCATCAAGCATCCTAGGCTGACACACAACCTCTTGCCTCAATTTCTGCTTTGCCAACTTCTTTTTACCCCAAAAATCCTTCAACGCTTCATTTAGATGGTTCCTTTTTGTCTTACTCTTTGCTTTCTTAAACATTCCTTTGACATGAAAATCATATTCCCATTCCAGATGTATGTCATACTGTGCCCCAACATCATCAAGATACTCTAACTCTTGCAAAGAGTCTTCATAAGGATCATCTTGTTCAAACTTAAGTTCTTCTAGCTTGTGTTCCTCAATTTCGGCATTATCGGGGACGAGTTCATCTTCAACAACAATCGATTCTACTCCAACTTTCTCTTTTTGCTCAACATTGAGCTCTTGTTGTATAACGCTATCCATTAGCTCAGGGAACTCATTTGCGTCAAGAACTCGAGCACCATCTCGATTGTTGTTTGCAAACTAATGAGTTGAACATTGCTGATCCAAAATTTGCTGATGCACTTGGTCCATCGCCAGCTTAACTTCCAGCAAAAACCTCTCGTGTTCGTGTCTTAGTATTTGCTTTATTTTCTCCCAATAATCACTTATCACTGATTGACAAGAGCCATCATCATCCATACCAGCCATATTTGTAATGAACAACAATGCTTCGATCTGGAACAGCTCAGTTCACAACGATAAGATCTAGCTCAGTTCGCAGGGAAACCAACTTTGACTCAAATCACTTCAACGATGATTGCTTAAAGAAATTATACTCCTACGTTCGCACAACACAATCACTTACTAACGGTTCCACAATTGTCACTGATTACAAACCCTAATATGCGGAATTTTGCCTCAGAGAACTCGAACAAACCCCAACTACGATGTTTTCTCGAATATTTAGACTTACAATTCTGAATTAAGCTTGATTCTAGATCGCAATCAAGTCCTCAACACAATATTCACAGCAATCTTCAAGAACGAAATCGGATTTCAACACTTTCGGTGCTCAGTTCGTTGTCACATTTTCGCCTAAGCAAATCTCGACTCAATAACATATAATTCTTAAGAATCAAACGTAGATTCTGATGAAGTCTTACCACTTCTACGCTTACCAACACAATTTCTTCACAATTTAGCGACAAAAGCAGATTCGGATCAAGAGTGTAACTTGTAGTTCAGAAAATGGTTACCTCAACCTCAATATCTGAATTGTAGAATCTGAAATCACCTCAATGTAACTTGTTTCTGATCTTTTGATTATGATCAAGTGTAATGTGGATCAAATAGCTCACTTTTAACTTCTTCTCCAAATGATCAAATGAATAATTGATCAAGAACAGTTTAGCTCAGCATTCAACTTCAACAACTACTGCTTGCTTCTGCACACAACTTCAGCAGCTAATGTTTGATCAATTCAAATGAATTCAATCTGAATCAGCCTTGATGTTGAATGTAATCAACAAATACTGATCAATTGAACTTTCTTCAATGTAATTCGATCAATTTTAATCCCAACCGAAGCACTTCCCAGGCACTTGCTAATCACTAAGGCAGTACACCAGCTCTTCACGATCAGAATTCAGAATTGAATTCTTGATCATATAAAACTGAACAAATCAGTATCAAAACTGTTTGTGTTGATTAATTGCAAAGCAATCAATCAGATTTTGTACTTTTTTTTTTGGTTTAGAGCTTGAATCGGAAGCCAAATCAAGGCTCTGATACCAATTGTTAAGGTTTCAAAGATTGCTTCTAGACCTTAACCCTGGTTGGGATAGTAAGAGTATGAGATGGGGAGAGAATGTAGAATTAAGAAGAGATAAGAAGAGAAAGGAGATGAGAAGTAGAGAGAGATATCAAAAGATATCAATTTCATTCATCGAGTTATTATGGATTACAAGCTAAAGCCAACTACTTATACTACTTACAAGATATGAGCTAATACATTGAATCTAGCCACACAAGGACTAACCGACTCTTAAGTCAGCCGCCACCTTTGACTAATTAACATAACAGCCTTGACCACCATAGCCTAACAACTCTAGACCTCACTTATTACATGACTCAACCAAAGCTTAAGCTACTAATTACAATACCAACTGACTAATACAACTTCCCTACAAATCAGCTACCACCATATAGCAGCAAAACATCAATCCGCAGCAGCACAACAGCAAATAACAGCAATAAGCAGCCCCCCAGCAACTGAACTAACAGCAGCATGGATCTAGCAGCATCCAACGAACCCCACAACGTCCTCCCCAAGCTTGGATCATAACAGAACGTAGCCTTTTCCCTTCAAGGTATTACTCTTGAAGAGATGCTATTTCCGAGTGCCTCTAACCTGAGGGTGAGGACTACCTAGGAGGTCACCCATCTTAGTACTGCTCTTGCCCAAGCACGCTTAACTTTGAAATTCTTATAGGATCCAGTGACGGTGTGTTGGTACCCTCTTTGGTACAATTGATCATACTTTGTAGAGTCTAAATAAAGTGGAAGCTTATCCTGAAGCCATTGAAGATGATGGCCATGGAAGCAATTTTGAATTAGAAGACAGGGATTACAGGGAAGACTCTGATTATGATTCTGAAGTTGAAAGTGAAAAGGGTCCCACTTTATATGATTCTGATGATTATATTGATGCGGATATAGTTGATTCATTTTTAAGTAATTTGTATAGTTTTTTTTAGTTTATGCGAATGAAAGTGGGTGTGCTACTTTTTGATGTAATTTGCTTTATAAATGGCTAAATTTAGTTTTACTTTTATTTTTTTCAATATTGTACTAAAATTTTGTGTTTTATTGCTTTAAGTTTACATGAAAAGCAATGCAACCTATACAGTTATGTTGAACAAGACATTTTGCTACCTATAAGTATTTGTTGTGCAACATATACGGTTTTGTTGCACTTTTCCTTGAAATATGCAGGGCAAAGTGATCATAAATATGAAGACAAGTTTAGCATGTGTTGATTGTGATAAATTAAAATACTCTATCATTATGAATCCGGATGATTGCTCTAAAGATGAGAGTTCAAGTGATGAAGACGTTGCAGGTGTTGCTCAAACCACTCCCATAGATAGTTGTGGTAAGCATAAGTTGACTTCACGACATATATATTTTTGAATTTATATCAGTCATTGCTTTATTTTTATTTTTGTTTTGATATTTTTAGCTTATCTTTTATCCCTTTACGTGTATAGATAACCCAAAGAAAAAAATTCCAACTCGAGGGCCGAACAAGTGTTCCAAACCTTTCTTCTACCAAGAAAAATGTTGTTGAGATTAATGAACTAGGTCAACCTCTTGGGAGTAAAGCAAGAAGTTTTTCTTCTTACCTTAGCATTACTGCTCGAGATCCAAGCTTAGTACCTCTTTATTTGGAACATTGGAGAATATTCTTCAACGAATAGAAAAGGAATGAGTTATGGGCAATTGTTTAGGTTGTTTTGATCTTTCGTATTAAATTTGTGTGCGAACTTTTTGTGGTAAATTATAGAAAGCCTACACAACTTTTGCTTCAAAAGCATAAAACTCCCCTCACAAATAATAGCACTCACAAAACCCCCTTCACTTTTAAAACTTTATTATTTAACCCCCATGCAACTTATTTTTGACCATTCTACCCCTAATATTTTATTTTGTTTTTAGAAATAAGTTTTATATTATTAGACAAAATTAGAAATTTAATGTTTTAGTCAAAGAATTAGGGGGATTTTCTATACTTATTAAAATATAATTATTTTAATCCATTATAGTAATATTATTATAAGTTTAGATGTTAAAAAGTATTTTTTTAAAATTTTCATAAAAAATGTTATATAAAATATAAGTTTTTTTGTTTATATTATAATGTCACTACTATAATTAATTAAAATAATAATTTTATTACCAATAAAAAAAACCTCCTTTTCAAAAATATAAAAAAAATCCTGATTTTTCTTAAAATTATAAAACTCCTACCTAAAAATAAAATTAAACACTTAACCATTTTTTTTTGAGGGGCAAAGTAGTAAAAAAAAGTTATTTGTGGGCAAAGCGTAAAATTTTCAAAAGTGAGCAGGATTTAGTGAGTGGTTTTACTAATGAGGGGGGCTTTCTATTATTGAAGCAGGAGTTAGGAAATTTTCTATAATTTACTCTTTTTCTTCTGAGTGTGTGCTAATAAACTTATATTGAAGTCAAGGTTTGCATTTACCAAGAGCACAATTTCAAAATCTTGGGTGCTTGACAAGTTAGATCACTGTTTGAGATCCTGGAGGGTCAATCTAAAGAAAAAATACTACAAGGTGCCTAGTAAAACTCTTGAGGATAAATTGAAATCACCGGAGAGGGTGGATCTAGAACAGTGGAAAATATTGGTGCACTACTAGGAATCTCAATATGGAAAAGTAAGTATCACTATTCATTTTGTTATAAAAATCATAAACATCTTAAAATTGCTCTTCATGTCACATTTAATTATGTATCTAACTTATGTTGTTTTATTTTGTTACTAATAGGAAATAAGTGAGCAAAACGCTATGAATCGTAACTAGTATAAGATGGTACACCATGTTGGAACTAAAACCAAAGCTAGGTTATGAGATGAAATGGTAATTAGTTTTAATAATTTTCATATTTATCTCCTTATTGGTTTCTTTTTTTCAATTTGTTTGGTTTTTAGTTGTAAGATTTATTTATTACGCTAGCAAAACAAGTACAATAGGAATGCACCGGATCAAATGGAGGTCTTTGAAAAGGGTTACGAGCAGCCCAAGAAAGCATCATTTATCCCAATTCACAAAAAAAAAAAAAAATTAAAATAAAATTTGTAAGCAACTTCGATGAGTATTAAAAATGCAAAAATATATAAATGTTACTCAGTAATAGAAGAGAATTGTGTAATCTGTGTATTAAATTCTGCTTGTTTTACACAAAGTATGACATGCGAATTCCTGTACCACAACTTCAACCTAATTATGATTCGGAATTGAAAGAGACAATATTTACAAAGATGTTGTAGGGGAAGATAGACAAGCATATAAGAAAACTTGTGGCATAGGAGTTGAGAGAAGTTGCACCAGTAATTCCAAACCTGCTCAGATGACATTAAAGATGGCTAAAAATGAAAAAAAAAAAGAACTGATTTGGAAGAAGAAGTAGCGGTTGAAAGAGAAAAGGGACTAAAATTGGAAGAAGAAGTATAGTAACCATAGCCCGGTGCCTCAAGGGCTCCCCCTTTTGCCTGGTCTAGGAGGTGCAGGATGTACGCAGCCTTACCCCTTTAGGGTAAGACCTTAACGAGAGGTTGTTTCTGAGGACCACTAACCTGATAGATGTGAAAAGCATGGAAAGCATAGAGATCATGAGGAGTATATAAGCATACAAGCATGTAAGCCTGTAAGTGTGGAAGCATATCAGTAAGAGCAAAAGTCCAAAGCAACCAATCATCTTGGGGAAAGATCTTACATGCCACACAATGCAACCATAACGAGAGAATAGAGCATATAGAGAGTATAAAGAGAGGGGGAGAGAAAGTAGAGAGAGAGAGAGAGAGAGAGAGAGATATTATAGGAAGTATAAACAGCGAGTGCACTACACTCCAAGGTGACAGACCCTAGGAGCACTAAGCATCCAACATACGCCGCAACTGCTTATATACATATAGGCATACAAGAACCCTCGTGGCACTAGGACGAGCTTACAAGTCGTCGATGCTCCTAAAATGCTATATCAGTTACACCTATTCTAATCCTCCATTGAGCTCTATCTAGGGCCATCTCTTTATTTAGTTGAGATAGGCGAGGTCCTGTCGAATTGTCTCCATCCAACTCTTCTTTGGCAGACTTCTCCCTCTCTTCCCGTCTGTAATATGGAATTGTTTGCATCTCCTGGCAGGAGCAGTGGTGGGTCTCCACCTAACACGTCCAAACCACAGCAGACGTTGCTCCCTCAACTTATCCTCTATCGGGGCGATGCCTAATTTAATTATTATAACATTGTTTCTGATCCTATCCTTCCTTGTGTGTCCACACATCCATCTCGACATTCTCATCTCCGCCACCTTCGGCTTTTGCGTGTGATAACACTTAACTGGCAAGCACTCTGCCCCGTAGGACATAATTGGCCTCACTACCGTCCCATAGAATTTTCCTTTTAACTTTAACGGGAACTTCCTGTCACACAGTACCGCAAAAGCCATCCTCCATTTATGCCAACCCACTTTAATCGTGTTCTTGACATCTGCATCCACTTTGCCATCTTGTTACACCATAGAACCCAAGTATTTAAAGCATGCTTTCTGTGGTATACACTCTGATCCAATCTTGGCGATTCTGTGCTTTGCATGGTAGAGGTGCAGAACTTGAGTTTCATATACTCGGTCTTAGATCTACTAAGTCTTAAACCTTTCAATTCTAAGGCCATCCTCTAATGTTCTAGTTTTTCATTCACCTCCTCCCCAGATCTCCCACCAGAACTATATCGTCCGCGAAAAGCATGCACCAAGGCACGTCCCCTTGGGTGTGCCTAGTGAGCACGTCCCCTTGGATGTGCCTAGTGAGCTCCTCCATAACCAATATGGACATAAAAAGGACTCAAGACTGATCCTTGGTGTACCCCAACTTTAATGGGAAGAATGTATGTCTCTCCTTCCGTTGTGCACACATTGGTTTGGGTGTCTTCGTGCATGTCTTTGATGATTATTCGTATATTAGGCTGGGGGATGCCTTTCTATTCCATGACCCTCTATAGGACCTCTCTAGGCACTCTATCATATGTCTTATGTAAATCAATGAAAACCATATGGAGGTCTCTTTGTCTATCTCTGTAGTACTATATGTTGGAAGAAAAAAAAAGAAAAAATTTTGTTGGAAAATAAACTCTGATATTGACTATTGGGTTCACAATTCTCAACTATGGTCACAATAGTAGGCACCTATTAGAGCATTTAGAGTAGGAGACTCTTCTCTCTACTTAAGCCCTCGGTTGGAGAGTCAAGCTCCGTGACACCTCACATGCGAGAGTTCCCGAGAGTAGGTTTATCTCTATAAATCATTTGCCCTAATTCCAGTTGTTGGGAGGAATTTAAAAAATTCTCCCTACTTTAAAAAAGTTTACCCAGCGAAACGGGTTTAAAATTTCGTAATTCTAAACCTGTGTTGATTTAAAAATTATTCATTTTAAATCTAGAGATCCAAATTCTAAATCTAGATCTACAGGCCTTTTACTCTAATATATTCATAGCAATACCTAAGTTTAAACATGTATAATAATGAATATTGTAAATAAATAGAAAAGCCAAAACTAAAAGGAGGAAAGGAGGAATACCTGGGATTGCTCTAATAAAAGAATACCAGCAAATCGAGACCTCGCAATCTTTGACGAAATGACCTCAAACTGCCCAGAGGGTGAGCTCCAAAAAATATTAAATTACGGAAAGATAAATTTCAATGGAAATTTTTCTCTCCAATTAGGTTTCTGAAACAATTTCAGAAACCCTAAAGAAATATTTCAATTTTTAATGCCAAAGTCTTGGGATAGTACCTCTATTTATAGTAGTTTATTGCAGCGAAAAAATAAAATTTTCTCGATGTGGGATTCACTGAAATAAACTTAGTTATAACAAATAAAACGAACAGTTTAATTTAAAGTCATCCAAAACGCAGCGTTTCAGCGCACAGTGCCTGCGTATTTTTGACTGTGCATGACACGTGGCGGCCTCTCACTTAAGTTGGCGCTGATATCCTGTGGGCGTCCCATCGTGCTGGTTCGTCCGATGCAAATTTCACGGATCACCATTTGTTAACGCGATTTTTTTATTTTTATTTTTTATTTACTGAAATTATTTCATTTTATAATTTTTAATTCTATTAATCTTATGAATAATGTTTGGAAAAATTAATTTATCCATCTTATAGATAAATAATTCATCTCATAAATTCTTTAATATTTTTCCAATGGCAATAAATACAGAGGCTTGCGCAAGAACCTCAAGGACAATTTAAATCTGGCTCCAAGTGGGTTAAATTAATCATCCAGTGAAATAATTTAAATACCATTTAATGAGACTTAATTCTACTAAATAAATCTCACTACACTCTAGACTTAAATTATTTGTTCTATATCTCCCTAATAGACTGCATTGATGACAACAACTCCTCCACTATATGTCCATGACAAAGGATAAATATAACCACTACCATTATCCTTCTCACAGATTCTTCTATTAGTTACCGACTCACCCTTCATTGAATAATTCATTTGTACTTGAACACATTCACAGTATAAATTCCAAAGGTCAAACACTTGGAATACTTTGGCCAAAGTTTCCGAATTATTCAAATATTTACGAATCAACTAAGGGGACATCTGTATCTCATAAGAGATTCCCTATTTAATATCTGATCCTTGTCACACTTCAGGCCGTCACCCAGTGTACGTGGGATTTCAGTCATTCGTTTATACCATACTTATAGCACACCAAAGAACTAACGCTCCATGCACAAGTCCAGAATACCCCCAGGATTCAGAGTCGTCATTCAAACAGTACAATATGAATAACTCATCTCCGATAGTAGTCTAGAAATAAGTAATCCACATGGTCCAATTCAGTGTGTCATTCTTATTAAACACACTAACCTAACACTTTTGGATCTCCATCCACATGACCAAGACAAGTCATCTAAAGTGTCACGTTATAGTCTTAACATACAAGTGGTCCAAACTTGTCCTGGACTACAAGTCTTTCAAATAACAATCTATATCATTTGTCCCAAGTTTATCTGTGGCTTAGTCTCATAAACCACTTAGAACAAATATATAGATTATAGTATGAGGACTACACCCACCTCATGGATGTTTCCAAAAGAAAACCACATGCAGTATAAATGCTCACATATACAAATTTAACTAAGAAACGGCTTGGACTTCAACCTTATTTGTTAAATAAAATAATATATCCAGAATAAATTTGGATTTTAGGACACTATTCTTAACAATCTCCCACTTGTCTTAAATCTAATTTATGACAAAGTTCATACTCACCCCTTTTAATTTTGAACCAAAGGTCTACTGAGCCTAACCCTTAGTGAGCTCAATAACTCTATTGTGAAGTCAGCAATACAATATTGCTTAACATTCTTCTCACTAATGTCTCCCACTCCGAGGGTAAAGACATGCTTAGACGTTGAACGTCTATCATTTTAATCTGACTGGAAGTCTTAAATTAGTATAGCCAACTAGAACCAGCTCGTCACTTTGAAAGATCAGCATAGGATATCTAGTTCTTCACAGGAACTAGAGAAAACACTTCACTGCCATCTAGTCCATTGTATCCATGTCAGACTAACACCTGCTTGCTATACCATAGCATAGCACGCATCAAGTCTTGTGCACAACATGGCATACTTAAGGCTCCCACTACCAAAGCATATGGAATATTCCTCAATTGCTCCTTTTCTTGAGGTGTACCAGAACACTACTCAAAAGAGAGAGGGACTCCATGCTATACCTTGACAAGGTCTTGTCAATATAAGTGGCTAGAGAGAGATCCAATCCTACTCTTATGACCTCGTAGAAGATTAATCCTAAGCGTAGAGCTGGCTTCTCCTATGTCTTTCATATTGAGCTATCATGACAACTAAGTCTTTACAGCTAATGACACCCCCACATCATTCCTAAGGAATAGTATACTGTTGACATATAATATTAAGAAAGTCACTACTTTCTCTTAATATCGTTTGTACATGCTTGGTTCGTTCAACCAATTGCTTAAAACTATGAGATTTAATTGCTTCATTGTGGCTAAAAGGATTAGATTCAATGCCACGGTCAATCACTAACGCTCCCGCTATGGACCTGTCAAATGTCCTGACAATCCTTGCACAACACCTAAGCTCTCCTGTACCTAGAACATTCTCATTCCTATCAATAGGTGCATCTAATGCATCCACTATGTCTTAAGTTGTGTTTAACTGTTCAGAATTAGGGTCATTTTCTTTAATACTATTTTTTTTAGTAGCTTACTTGCAAAATCCTTCTCTAAGTGTTTTGCATTGTATTTTAAAAAAAAAAACTTTTAAATCAAAAACTGTAGAAAAGACTATCCTTGTTCCTTTTATCTGCAACACCATTCTGCTGTGGTGTACCCAGAGTAAAAACATGAGATCTTATCTCATTTGTGGTTAGGAAACTCACTCGAAAAATATTCACCACTTGATCAGACCGAAGTGACTTAACTTGTTTACCAAATAGCTTTTAAAATTCAACTTTCTACTCTTTAAATTTCTCCAAAAACATCCGACTTATGTCTCATCAGGTAAACATATCCTTGCCTTGTGATGCCTACTTTGCATATGCTTTAGCAAGTGCACTAGTCGTATCAAGCAATAAAGAAATGAGTATCGTCCCACGAGGATTATTATTGAGTGAGTACCAAGATTAGTAGCTTTGATCCTATTTGAACAACTAATAATTAAGATGTTGATATGAAATAAAATAAACTAAACAGAAAAAAAAATATGTTGACTGATTTTATGAAGTTTTTATGATTTAATAATATCTAAGGCATCTGATTTCACCAAGTTGCATCAATACGCCTTTCTATTCTCATTATTCAAGTTGTTATTATGTGTTAATGGTTGAAAACCCTAATTTACTAAATATTCTCTCTCAAGCAACATTTAGCATGCTCTTTCACATATTAACCCATCACTCTCAAGCATGAATTTAAATAAGAAAATATTTTTTAAAGCTCTATGATTTTCACTTAAAAACCACAGAAATCGCGTTAATCTCTCTCGAGTATTCGCTCAATTGGTGGTGCTTATCACCTTAGCACTCATCATAAATCTCCTCTTGGACTCATTATGAATAATTATAGCTTAAATTGTGATCAAGCAATTAAAACTCATGAAGAACAATGATAAAAACTTCAACAACGCAATGACAAAACAATGAATACGTTGAATTAGAAATAAGCATATATTACGACTTAGGCTACATTGTAGCCTTGGAATAAAAAAATTAGTTCATGATAAACTTAATATAAAGCATAATTAACTCAAAATTCATGAACTTAGAAGAAGAAAAGGCTAAAAAGGATTTAAAAATACAAAATTACAAACCAAACTTTCTTCCTCCTTCTTTTTCCTTCACCCGTTAGTTTCTAGCTCTCTTCTGCACTTTGTATGTGTTTTTGTTTAAATGAAGGATGATCAGAACACTCCAAAACACCCCCTATTTATAGTGTTTGAAGGGGAAATAAGCTATGAAAGAAATTACATCAAACTTGCTTCCCATTTGCTGCATGATGCGGTTGCTCTTCAAGTTGCCAAGTTCGTCAATTTTTATTTTTTTTCTACTTCTCCGCCACCCAAAACTTCAAAATCAGCTGAATTTGATGTTGTTTTTGTGTTATGCAATGTATTTAAGTTAAAAATATTGTAAGATATGGCCGCCCAAAACAACTTGCAAAGCTAGTGTCCATTCTTTGTTGGTTCATTGTATAAACTGTGAGATTGGGATGATTTTGCTATTTGATTACTTTTATTTGACATATCTTGCATTTACTTGTTGATGTTAATGATAAAACCTAGCAAGATTTAGCATAAAATCATTGTTTTTGCAAGAAAGTAGGAAAATAGTTCAAAACGAGCAAAACTAGACAAAAGTGATAGAAGTTTGATGCAAAAGTGGTTAAAAATATTTTAAAATGATATAAATAATTATATACTAAATTATACTTATTAAAATACCCCAAACTTAAATCTTGCTTGTCCTCAAGCAAGGCTGAACATTAAAGTGTAGGATCTCATATTTTTTTAGAATTTTATCACAATTCAAAGCATGTACACAATTCCAAAGAAAAATCTGTCAATTACCTCGGTAATAGAATTCAAAAGTTAGCTAAGCAAATAAAGTTTATCCGTTCTTTCTAATCTTAAGATATTCAAACCGAATAGAGGACAAAAATTATACCACTCATAACAAGACTTATGAAGTATGCCCGAAACTAATTATTTTGTTTTTGAGCCATTTTTTTTCTTTGGAGGAATTTATTTACTCAAGTCAATTTCGGCCCATAAGCATATCTGCAGCAAGAATCAAGCTCCGACTCCTGGGCGATGACCCATAAGTAAAAGAAGCCACTACTGAGATCATTGCATTATGACCTCCCGAGTATATCTTTAGTGAGAATCAAGCTCCAACTCCTAGACAATGACCCATAAGTAAGAGAAGCCACCACTGAGACGCCTTCCTAACGGGTAGCACATATCTTAAAAATTATTCATGTGGGATAGCGGTGCTAGAGATGTTTCACTCCTTTTTTTTCGGTTCTTAGTTCCTTCTTAGCTTTCTAAGTACCCCTTGTAGTGAGCTTTCAATGCGGCAACTCCCGTTTTAGTTGGTCCAGGGTGCCAGGTGTTGAAACACCCCTACGGATCTACTTGCTCGAGGTACCAAGGAACGAAGCCATCACACCATAGCACATATCCAGATGTCTTTACAGGTAGCGGCGCTTAGTAATTCTCTCTCTTTTTTATTTTTCTGTTATTTAGACCTAGGCATAACTTTTCAAAATCTATTATATAAATGATACACTTTATGCAATCTATTCAAATTTGAGCATCTTTTAATAAGAAAAAAAAAAGTAAAACAGCCATGCTAACTAGTGAAGTCAAATGCCATGGTTTTATCAAGATAGTGCCTTATATTAGATCGTGTTTTGCAATTAGAACACAAAAATAATCGATTATCAGGTTTTTCAAATCTAATTAAAGTAAACGAGCTAAAAAGAGTAGAAAATTTTCTTAAAAAGCATGATGATAAGTTCTTTCTTTCTTTTTAATATGAAAATTTTTTAAAAGATTAATGACAAAAATTGTGGAAAACAGACAACATTTTTGTTGGCCGACACTATTTACATCCCCGTACAAAGGCTCCGAACTCTCGGAGGCACCAAAAGCTGACTCTAAAACATAAAATAGGAAAACTTTTCGAAATTATTTTGTTTCAAAACCTTAAAAATTGATTTTCCCACCCCCAAACTTGGAGTTAACATTGTTCTTAATGTTCAAAGAACTACAAGAATTAAGTGAGGCGAAAGATACTTCCCGGGTTTGAAAAATTGCTCGTTGATGGTGTATGTTGACATCTTGCTACCCCCAAACTTGTTGGGAAATACCTATTTAAACAAAAATATACATAAATGTGAGACAATAAAAATTAATGGAAGGAAAAGTAAGATAAGTAAGGATAGAAACACTTGGGTTGCCTCCCAAGAAGTGCTTTAGTTATAGTCGTTAGTTAGACTTTCTGAGTGGCTTATTCAACATTGTTGAGATTAATGGAAGTTTTATGAGGCTCGAGCTCTCCAACAATGTAAGGTTTCAGTATTTGCACATTGTCCTTAAAATTACCCTTTTTCTCATCTTGAATCTCAACCGTGCCATATAGAAAAACACGGGTTACAATGAAGGGTCTTGACCATCGAGAGCGCAGCTTCCTGGGAAAGGTTGTAAGCGGGAGGTAAACAGTAGAACGTTTTGTCCCACTACGAACTCTTTGTTCAGAATGTGCTTATCGTGCCATCTCTTGGTTCGGTCTTTGTAAATTCGAGCATTTTTATGAGCCTCATTTCTGAACTCATCCATCGCGTTGATTTGTAGCAACCACTTTTTGCCTGCAGCTGCTACATTGAAGTTTAAGGGTTTTATGGCCCAGTATGCTTTGTGTTCCAATTCTACTGGTAAATGACATGCCTTGCGATAAACCAGTCGATATGGAGACATTCCAATAGGTGTTTTGAATGCTGTTCTATATGCCCAAAGTGGGTCATCTAACTTTTTCGACCAATCCTTTCTAGAGGCACTAACTGTTTTCTCAAGAATAACTTTCAATTCTCGGTTTGAAATTTTCACTTGTCCACATGTTTGAGGATGGTATGGAGCACCCACATAGTGCGTAACTTCATACTTAGTCAATAAAGTTTTAAGTTGGCAGTCATGAAAATGTTTTCTGCCATCACTTATAATTGCTTTAGGAGTTCCAAATCAAGAAAAAAAAAATTTTTTTTTAACAAATTTTACTACAATTCTAGCATCATTAGTCGGAAAAGCAGCTACTTTAACCATTTTGACACATAATCTACAGCAACAAAAACAAATCGGTTAGAAAATGATGAGGGGAAAGAACTCATGAAATCAATGCCCCAAACGTCAAATAATTCAACAACCAAAATGTTGTTGAGGGCCATTTCATATTTTTTGGAGATGTCACCTGTCATTTGACATCTATCACATTTACTAACAAATTTAAAAGCATCTTTAAAGAGTGTAGGCCGATAAAACCCAGATTGTAGAACCTTAGCTGCAATTTTTTTCCCACCTTGCTGGCCACCCATTTTAATAGAGTGACAGTGGCTCAAAATGTTCTCCATTTCCTCATCAGGTACACATCTTTTGATAATCTGGTCTGCACAGTGCTTATACAAGAATGGTTCCCCCAAGAAATAATGCTTTAAGTCAGCGAAGAGCTTCTTCTTTTGTTGATAAATCATGTCCTTGGGCAGTTCCTGTACAACCTGATAATTAACAATGTCAGCGTACCATGGACAATTGGGATTCTTGCTTACCACCATAAGATCTTCATCGGGGAATTTTTTGTTGATAGACGTGACAGATGATCTGCCACAACATTTTCTATACCCTTTTCATCCCGAATTTCTAAATCAAAATCCTGAAGCAAGAGAATCCACCTAATTAGTCTCAGTTTTGCATCCTGTTTTGCAAAAAGGTATTTCAGAGCAGAATGGTCGGTGTAAATAATTACCTTTGAATTGAGGAGGTAGGAATGAAATTTATCAAATGCAAATACTACAACTAGTAATTCTTTCTCGGTAGTAGCATAGTTAATCTGTGCATCTATCAAAGTTTTACTAGCATAGTAATTACATGAAAAATCTTTGTTCCTTCTTTGTCCTAGCACGGCCCCTACAGCATAATCACTAGCGTCACACATAAGTTCGAAGCGTAAGGTTCAGGTGCTACCATTATTGGTGCTGACACTAGTTTTTTCTTCAAGGTCTCAAAAGCATGCATGTAGTCACTATCAAAGTTAAAAGGAACATCTTTAATCAATAAATTGCAAAGAGGCTTAGCAATCTTGGAGATGTACTTAATGAACATTCTGTAGAAACTTGCATGTCCTAAGAAACTCCGAATGCCCTTGACATTGGTAGGGGGTTGTAATCGTTCTATCGCTTCAGTTTTTACTCTATCAACCTCAATTCCTCTTTTTGAAATCATATGCCCTAACACTATTCCTTCTTGTACCGTAAGATGACATTTCTCCCAATTCAAGACAAGAGTAGTGTCAATGTATCTTTGCAAAACCATAGAGAGGTCAGCTTAACAATCATCAAACGAGGTTCCAAAGACTGAAAAATCATCCATAAACACCTTTATGAAATTTTCCACCATATTACTAAAGATTACCATCATACATCTTTGAAAAGTCGCAGGGGCATTTCATAACCCAAAAGGCATTCTCCTATAGGAAATGATACCATAAGAACAAGTGAAAGTGGTATTTTCTTGGTCTTCCAAGGCTATAGCAATTTGATTGTACCCTGAATATCCATAAAGAAAATGGTAATACGAATGACACGCCATTTTTTCTAACATTTGATCAATGAATGGTAAGGGGAAGTGGTCCTTTCGGGTGGCATCATTAAGTTTTCAATAATCTATGAAAACCCTCCACCAGGTGACAGTCTTAGTGGGGATGAGCTCATTGTTCTCATTTTCTAGTACAGTTATTTACCCCCCCCCCCCCCCGCGGCCCCTTTTCGGAGCCACTTGCACTGGGCTAACCTATGGGCTATCAGATATGGGATAGATGATCCCGGCATCAAATAATTTGACAACTTCTTTTTTTTACTACCTCTTTCATGGCAGGGTTTAATCGTTGCTGAGGTTGCACAGAAGGTTTGAAGCTATCCTCCATAGGGATTTTGTGCATGCATATGGAAGGATTAATTCCCTTGATATCCAAAAGGGTTCATCCGATTGCTGTTTTATACTCCCTAAGAACCCTAGGCAACCTTTCCTATTCAATATTACTCAATGAGGCATTAATAATAATAGGATAAAGGTTAGAATTATCAAGATATGCATATTTGAGATGTGGTGGCAATGGCTTGAACTCTAAGTTCTGTGGCTCTTCTTCTTCCGTTCTCTGTTGAATTTCAATTGCTCGAATGTCGTCCACTCTTGTTCTAGGTATTGGGCACATTCCCTTATTATCTCGTCTTCCGTGTCTGTGGTCCCTGACATTGTTAGACACGCTTTGAGGGATAACTTAGGGAATGTGTCCCTGAATGCCTCAGTGACTAACTCATCTACAATATCAATCTCAAAACAAGAATCCATCTTAGAGGGAAATTGAATGGCATTAAAGACGTTGAAGGTTACCTGTTCATCTTGTACCTTTAGGATCAGCTTTCCTTGTTGGACGTCTATCAGGGCTCTTCTTGCAGCAAGGATGGGTCGGCCTAGATTAAGAGGTATCTCATGATCCTCTTCCATATCAAGTACTATGAAGTCAACCGGGAAGATGAAGTTATCGACCTTTACAAGGACGTCTTCAAATACACCTCTTGGATACTTGATTGATCTGTTTGCAAGTTGGAGAGATACAGTGGTAGGCTTCACTTCTCCTAATCGAAGCTTCCTTAAATTAGAGAGAGGCATTAAATTTATACTTGCCCCTAAATCACAGAAAACCTTATCAAAATTAGTGGAGCCAATGGTGCAAGGTATCGTGAAACTCCCTAAATCTTTTAGTTTAGGAGGCACCTTCTTTTGCAGTATGGCGCTGCATTCTTTAGTAAGTGCTACCGTTTCGAACTCTCCCAACTTCCTTTGGTCAGACAGGATTTCGTTCATAAATTTGGCATATTTGGGCATCTGTTCTAACAATCTAGCAAAAGGGACATTAATGTGTAACTTTTTGAAATTTTCCAAAAATTTAGCAAAATTTTCCTTCACATTTGTCTTTTTCAAATGTTAAGGGAAGGGGACTTTTGGTTTGTTGGGTTGAGGTTCAGCCCTTTTTGGTTCATTTTCTTCTCGGACTTTTGTCCCTTCCTCATTTTCCAATTCCTGATTTGCATTAGTGGACAAGTCAATTATGGTTTGTTCAATTGGCATGGCTTTGTCTACCTGAGTTGGTTCTTTCTAAATTATCCGACTTCGTAATTCTATTGCTTTTACTTGCTCTCATGGGTTAATAACAGTGTTACTAGGAAAAGAACCTTGAGATCTTTCAGAAATGTGATTTGAAATTTTTCCAATTTGGGTCTCAAGGTTTTTAATGGTTGCTTCCTGATTGAGAATCAAGGTTTCTTGATTTCGAAGAGTTGTTTCGGTGTTTTGCATGAAACTTCTAGTATCTTGCATAAACTTACTAAACAATTCCTCAAGATCAATCTTTCTTTCAGGGGGCTAAAGGTTGTTTATGTATCCCTTGATTATTCTACGAAAAATTATTATATGTGTTGGAATAGGGATTATTTTTTTGAAAATTTGAAACAAAATTAACCTGTTCATGGGTTGATGGGGCGAAAGGATATCCTATTTGGCATTCTACTCTATGATGATTCCCTGCACAAAATTCACACATTAGTGCAGGAGAATTTATGGTATTCACATTCATGTTCATCTATTTTTAAAGTATTGAAACCTGGGCAATTAACTTTGTTATTGCATCCAGCTCGTATATTCCTGTAGGTTTCTTTTGTTCAGTTGCTCCTGCATAGTTATTGCTAGACATTACTTCTAGCAATTCATATGCTTCATCTGGGGTTTTGTAATTTAGGGATCCTTCCGCAGCCATGTCTACCATCGTTTGAGTATTAGGTACTAACCCATTGTAAAAAGGTTGGACTTGCATCCAAACTGGCAAACCATAATGTGGGCACCTTCTCAAGAGTTTTTTGTAATGTTCCCACGCCTCATGCAAAGGTTCTGTATCATATTGCACAAATGAGGTAATGTCATTCCTCATCTTAGTTGATTTGGCTAGTGGAAAATATTTAGCAAGAAATTTTTGAGCCAAATCATTCCAAGTGGTGATAGTTCATGGTGGTAGTGACATTAACCGCGCTTTGGCTTTGTCTTTTAGTGAGAATTGAAACAGCCTTAAGTGAATGGCATCATCACTGACACCATTATGCTTAAATGTATCGCATATCTCCAAAAAGTTAGCAATATGCAGGTTTGGGTCCTCACTAGGTAAACCGCCAAATTGGATAGTTTGTTGAATCATTTGTATAATAGTGGGTTTGACTTTGAAATTGTTTGCTTGTACTGGTGGATGTCGAATTCTGGAAATACACCCCCTAACAGTAGGTACATCATAATCTTTTAAGGTCCTTTCATCCTCATTTCCCGCATTATTAGCCAAGGTTTCCGTCCTTTTTGTTTTCCTGATTAGTCGAAGAGTTTTTTCGAATTCAAGGTCAAAAGGAGTTATTTATTTTTCAATTAAATTTTGCATACAAAATAAAAATAAGCAACTAGAAAGTTAAAGGTAAGGATAACAATAAAAAACAAAAAAGTTACAAAAGTATAACACAAAAATTTGAACAAAACACAAATTTTAAAGAAAAAGAGGAGGGTTGTAACCCTAACGTTTTTGAAAACTTAAAATTATCAAATTTAACTTTTAAAATCCTAACAAAGTGAACTCAACTCCAGTAGGTATGCTTTGCCTATTCAACTGTTCTTGCATTCTAGTGACCTGTTGTCACAGATGCTGAGTTTCTTCCTGATTTTGCTTAAATGCTGCAAGCATAGCCTGCACCTGATGTGCAATTTGTGCAATCGATTCTATTTTATTACCTCAAGTAGCAGTACCTGTGTTAACTCAATCATTAGTTGTAGCTTCCGCAGTAGCCCCTTCATGTGTAGCAACATCCGATCGAGTAGTAACTCCACTAGCCATCAAAAATGTCTTTTGCTTCTTACCAGATCGATCCTCAATCAAGCCTTCAATCATAAGCACTAATAGGTCAACAAACGGATCCGATGAGTTCAACCCAATGAAGCTTGATATAATGCAATTGCAATCAAATTGAATACAATCAACTTGATCAAAAGAAACATCACAAGCTCTGATACCAATTGTTATGATTCAAGATCAATCTTCAATCATAACCTAGGATAAAAAGAGGAAATTGAGACGAGAAGTAGAAGAAAGAGATGAGAATTAGAGAGAATTAGGATTGAGGGAAAGGGAATTAAGATATTTTCATTCAGAAATCTCAATACAAGGAAGTATCAATTATTTATACTGAAGATGCTAGCTAAGATAAGGGAAAGAACATAAAGAGAACATCCAGCTTATGCACACGCATAGCTACCAACTAAGAACCTTCAACAAGGAATCGAGTCAACTAACCAAACTAACCTTCCCGCGAAAACCAAATTCAACCTATTTTCTTAATTACGGCTTTTAAACATCTGTTCACAAGGTTAACAAGGTAAAATCAATCATAACCAGCCTTGATCATAACACAACACCCAAAGCTAAAGCCTCAATTCTCAACTCATCGAAATTTGGTTATAGATTAAAACAGGAAATTCATACATGAAACATGAAGGACTCTGTTATTGAAGAAGCAAGTACAGCAAATTGTTTGACACTAAGCTAAGCTTTACTAAGTTATGGTACTCTTAAGAAAAGAGCACAAGTGTGCTGTAAAGAAAATTTGAAAAGTTTGGTATTGAGTGTGTGTACTGATTTGGACTAACAACGTCCTTTGTTTATAGATAAACTAAATAATGGCTACTCCCTGATTTTGGGGTATTTTCTGTCCATGTCAGGCCACTGAGCTTCTTTTTGTGCCTAAAGGATCAATGAACATGTCCATGGTTCCGTTTTGGAGGGAATTCCTTGAAGCCCACATCCGAATTTCTAGCTGAAATCCCCGCTGGAAGCCACACGTTCTCTTATATTAAGTTAAGTGCTCAAGTATCTGAAATTGCGCTCCAAGTAACTGTCTCGAGCTTCGAAATAACCTAATTTGCAGCCTTCTTGGCAACCAATTGAACTCGAGCTCCCTTGACCCTTCAACCATCTTGAGCCTCGAGTGGTTGATACCCTTATTAGGGTGATAATCTTCTTACGATACTGGGCTCAAGACATCGTTACATCAGCACCTAAAGGACTAATTCTCCTCGAGGAGGGCTTTAAGTGATAAGCATGTGGCACTTTGCTTCAAACGGCATCATCCTAGTCCCCTCTCATTTAGGGCGTAAACAAACCCGACAGATATAGGTACAAAACCAGTTCCTTTGGAGAAGTTTACAAAGTGTATTAAGCTTTTCCAAATGGAATGGAATCAGGGGTAAAGTCTTTGTGAAATGCTCCTTATTATTAGAGAGATCCAAGTTCATATGAATATGAAGGTGGAGATAGTTGTATCCTAATTGGTAGCCATATGACCTACACCATGACCAAAATAAGTTATTTAAAAATTGAGCTAAAATTGAGCTCTAAACATTGCATTTTGCTCCAGTTCTAAAAAAAATGGAAAAGTTGTAATTAAGTACAACTTGGTGGGCATTTATGTTCTAGTTTTGAAAATCTGGTCATTTGGTCATTTACCATTTTACCCCTACCTTGCCGTACTAATTACTTGCCCATGCCACAGTGCCCGCTGCCCTACTGTACTTACTTTCCATTTGAGCTGTGTCATCCATCTTCAATCCAACGGGCAAGATCTATTAAGGCGGTCCGATATGATCCATTCAAATTTTGTTTCTTTTCGGTGCACTAGGACCGTTCATCTCAGGTTTATCAACAGCTGTAGTTACGCTTTAGGGGGAGCACACGGATGAGGGGGTGGAGGTATAAAAGTGTGAGTTTTTTTTTGGGTTTTACGATAACTTCATTTAGTTTTCTGATTTCTCTTCTTTCTCTCTCGTTTTCTCTCCTCTATAGCTCTCCTTGAGCAAACCCTAACCCTAACCGCTTCTCAGGGCATTTCCATTTTGGTTCCAAGCTTGAGAGCGTTGATCCATGGCAGTTCTTGCCACTGGTGTGAAGTATTATATAGTTTACGGTTAGGGTTTTAGGTCTCGAGCTTAGATGCCTTTAATTTGAGTATGTAATTGTGTTCATGCATTGTAATTTATTTGTATTTCTTGAGTAATCTTGTAATAATCATCATTAGAAAGGATATCTCTCTAAAAATAGGAAACCTATGACTAGGACTAATTTTAAGGTTTGAACCTCATAAAAATCTTGGCATTCTTGGTTCGATTGTTCTTAGCTCTTGACATCTTGTGTCTGCAATTTGATATTTGATAGTTTCACGACTTGTATCACGTTTAACTCAAGCTAACTCACATATAACGCCAACAATCCTGTTATGATGTAATAATATTTGACCGTGTATACTCCCAAATACAGATTTGCATGAGTTACAAAGAAACATCATAGAAGTCGAAATATACAGCACTCAGATACTGGTGTGTATTATTCCCTACAAATGTCATCTAATAATTCATACAAACTCTTAACTAACTCATCCAAGTAAGACTTTTCAACCCCATTACAAAGAAAGAACTCCCTCCATTTAGCATGGTTTTCCCTTAATTCCATTGCTTCCTCCCTGCCTGTGGCCATTACTGCGTCCACCGCTTCTGCTACCGCTGTCCTGGTGAAAAATCCATCTTCATCTCTTTTGTCCACCTCCACGCCGACTCTGAGCTCTTTGCTTAGCAGCCTAGCGTTGATGAGCTGGTCACCCGCTTGAGGGAGTAGCACCAACTCGGACTTACTTACCAGGCCCTCTAACAGCGAGCCAACCCTGCAATGAGTGATAAAGCAACCCACTGATGGGTGGTTCAATATTAATTGTTGCTGGACCCAACCGCCGTGTATGCGTCCCCTTCCTTTTGTACTCCCCTTAAAACCATCCGGCAATGCTTCCTCTACTGTTTCACAGTCCTTTGGGGGTTTTAAAGCAGCAAGAAATGGCATGCCTGCATTAACATGTAACATAGGGTTCAGATTGGATGACCCATATTCTAAAACATCATCATTTTGATCGCAACACAAAAGTTTTATTTTTTGAGAAGTGCTACCACAAAGAACATTGACTACAACGATTTTGGCTTTTCATTTAGTTTTATGTTATAGGAAAAATTATATTCCGCCATTAACTTATTTTAAATAACATATTACTTTGTCAATTGAAATCAAATTTATGCAATGGTCAACATATGCCAAACATAAGTTAAGGGCATCGCATAGGAAATCCTGTGTTCAAATCACCAACGACCCATCGTTTAGTAGTAAAAAGTACAATGGTTCTGGCATTAATAAGGAAAAGGGCCGTACTTACAAATTCTTTAACCCTCTTTTACTTATCCAAATAAAATGGAAAAAAATGTACTTATCAAAATAATTTTCTAAATCATTTTAGTAGATCCGACCAAACAGAATGGAACTGGACTGAACTGCGTTGGACCAAGGATTAATATCAGTAATTTTGATTAAAACAATTTGATTCAATCTCAGTATGGGTTCAAATTGTGAAATTGTAGAACATGTATATGGATTAAAATTTTGGCACAACACGGGATCGTGGTCTAATTTATCCCATTGCGCATATAAATTTTTTGAATGAATGGTGCATGCGACCTGTGAAATTACGTATTTCGGACCAGTTGACATACCTGCCAGAGATAGCACAATGCCCTAGTAATTAGGGGTTGGAGGATGGTCCGGAGGTCCACTGTCTAACTGAGTTCAACCAGGCATTGTTTGAATTTGGGACTAGTGTGTTTCAATTTTGAAGTCTTGTGAAAAACCCCCTATCCCACATAAAAAATCTAGAGGAGGAAAATCTAGTTTATATATCCCTTTGTTATAATACTTAGTAACGCCTTGGGGAATCTAGAGTGGGTTTGTTGAGCCACGCACACGCACCTACCCTGCCTTGCCGAGCCGGCTGGCGCATCACTATATGGTGTATATTTTTTCTAACCTGGACTTTTATTTTTACGACTATTGTATTTGTTCAAGTTATCATTAACCAACCTGAGTTGAGTCCTTATCTTGGGTAGTGCTCGAGGCCTTTGGCTCGAGCTTATGTTGTCCATCCTAAGGGCACCTCGTGGGTGTTGCCTTGAGGTACTGCTATATGATCTTTCTCTAGGCTCGAGGCTAGTACGTGTTTTGTCCGCGTCTTTTCCCGCTCTTTCCTTAACTGATTTTTCCCATATCCAGCCAGATTAATCGGCCCCCATGTCCGCCACTTTTCTTATTTGAGGCGGATTCTTTGCCATAATATTTTCTTTAACGAACAAGGAATTTGCTCTGTAAATATTGTCCATTAGGGCTCTGTTCAGTGCACACTGAAAGACAATTTTCGCACCCTTCTTCACGGCTTTCTTTCTCCACATTTTCGTTCTCTCCTCTTTTCCGTTACAGAGCAAGTTGGGGCATACTCCAACCCATCTTTCCAGAGTACACTACCGAGGTAGATGCCGTGTTAACCCTGGGGGTCGGAGTGCTGTTCATCGTATTGTACCTCTGTGGAGGCTATAAACGTCTGAGGGAAATGGATTCTCCATGGCGTGGCTATTTCTTCAGTCAATTCTTTTCCTCTTGTTAATTTGTTTAAAGTTGTTTCTTTCATCTTTCTTGTAATCTCGAAATCAAGTTCATTGTAATATACGGTTATGGTTTGGTTGCTCATTCACCCTATTACTCCAACAGCCTACGTCATTTATTATAATGAGCAATCATAATTTGACTCATGCGGGCTTTATCATTCCTAGTATGTGTACTACTGAGCCCTTGGAACTACAAGATGTAGGCTGATAAGATGGAGTTCTTTCTAAGCCATATATTGGCTCATTATACCCTGTTTAAAAATAGAGCCCCACCGAGGTCCAACAAGGATTTCGAGAAAGACAACTGTACATGTAGAGGGATTCTTCTGCATTATACGACAGCCTCTCTTTACCAAATTTATAGTAATCTGAAAACCTCCAAAGAGATATGGCAAGCGCTCTTAAACAAGTGTGGATCTGAAGATAGCGTGGCTAAAAAAATATGTATGCAGTAAGTGGTTTGCTTTTACCATGGTTGATAAAAAAACCTATTCTTGAACAAATCTATAAGTATGAAACTTTATGCACTAATATTCTGAATGAGAGCATGAAGTTTTGTGAAATGTTTCAAGCTAACTGCTTAATTGAAAAGCTGCCTCCTTCCAAGGAGAATTACAAAGCATCTTTGAAATACTAGAAGAAGGACATGACTTTATAGGAACTGAAATTCCAAAATAATTTGGAAGATCAGAACTGAAAATAAGCCAAGGGAAGTCATTTGAGCACTCCTCCTTTGTGGCTAACCTTGTGTAATCGAGAAACGTAGGAAAGAAAGGCAAGTTCAAAAAGCCTTTGAATAAGGGCAAGTCTAAAGCTCGAGAGGAAGCCTCTAGCAGCAAGTTAAGCCAATCTCGAGGAAAGATGCCAATGGACAATGCTTATGATGGTCAAAAGAAGAGCAAAGGAACCTGCTGGACCTGTTGCAAGATTGGCCATACATCAAAAAACTATAGGAAGGGATTCGGACCTGGAAAGCACATAGAACACAGGCCCTAGGCCAATCTCACTGAGGAAGGTGCTGTGTTTGTTGCCATGATCTCTGAGGTGAACATGGTTGGGAACCCGGTTAAGTGGGCTGTAATTACTGATGCCACAAGGTATATCTGCACCAATAAGGACCTGTTCCATGATTATGAAAAAGCCAATTATGGGAGAAAGTGTACATGGGAAATTCTAGTTCAGACCCTATCTTGGGCAAGGGAAAGATCATCTTTAAAGTCAACACTGGAAAAACTCTGTGTTTGCTGAATGTGCTATATGTTCCTGATGTGCATAGAAATTTTAGACTCGGGTGTGTTGTTTAATAAAACAGGCTTTAAATTGACCTTCGAGTCTGACAAGTTATTCCTCACTAAAGCTATCAACTTCTTTGGGGAAGTGTTTTGTAATGGTGATATGTTTGTACTTGATGTGATGAATGGGAATGCTTCCACTTCTGCTTACATTGTTGAATCTTTGGATTTGTGGCTTGCTAGACTTGGACATGTAAATTATAACTGGGTTAAGAAACTTAAACAAATGAGTTTAATCCCTAATTATGATTTAACCGAACCTGATAAATGCAAAATATGTGTTGAGGCCAAACATCCAAAGAAATCATTTAACAAATCCGTAGAAAGAACTTCGAGCCCACTCGAGCTAGTGCATTCTGACCTATGTGACATTAAAAGCACCATGAGTAGAGGTGGTAAAAGATATTATGTCACGTTTGTAGATGACCACTCGAGATTCACTATGGTATATCTCTTATGTTCAAAAGACAAGGATGAAGAAATGTTTCTTAAATATAAAGTTGAAGTTGAGAACCAATTGGACCGTAGGATCAAGAGGATTAATTCTGATAGAGGAGGTGAGCATTATACTTCCTTCTTCAAGAAACACTATGAGAAACTTGGCATAGTTCATGAAGTCTTAACCCCTTATACACCTCAACAAAATCGTATAGTCGAGAGGAAAAATAGAACCCTTCAAGAGATGATGAATGGCATGCTTATTAGCTCAAGCTTACCCTCGAACTTGTGGGGAAATGTCATGTAGCTTGCTTGTCATGTACTAAATAGGGTTCCACATAAGAAGTTAGATAGAACCCTTTATGAATTATGGAAGGGCTATGCACCTAACCTGAAATAGCTGAAAGTGTGGGGTATCTAGCTAAAGTATGGATTCCCAAGTTTAAAAGAAGCAAAATTGGTCCTAAAACTATAGATGCTATCTTCGTTGGTTGTGCTATGGGTAGTACTACAGATAGATTCACGTTATTGGCTGACTCGAGCCTTGGGCTCGGAAAGATAATAGAATCTCTGAGATGCTGAATTCTTCAAGAATAAATTTTCCATGAAAGAATCTATGCATGCTTCATTATCTGATTCTATGCCTATTGCATCTGCATCATCATTTAGTCATGCGCCCCCTGAACTCGAGGTTTAGGAACGTAGAAGAAGTAAGAGGGCTAGAACTGAGACTAGTTTTGGACCAAACTTCATTACTACTTTCTTATCTGAATGTCATGATTTTGATGAACATGTTGTGAGAAGCCATGAGAACCGTAAATGGCTTTTGGTTTTTTTTTTGGGAGATGCCGTAAGTAATGAACTAGACTCTATAATGAGCATTAACACTCGGATGTCAGTGGACCTTCCCAAAGGGTGCAAACCTACAGTGTGTTAGTGGATGTTTAGAACGAAACTAAGGATTGATGGGTCCATATAAAAGTTCAAGGCCAAGTTGGTGGCCCAAGGGTACACCCAAAAGTAAGGAATAGATTTCTTTGATACTTATTCACCCATAAATAAGATTTCCACTATAAGCGCCTTGATGGCTCTAGTGTCCGTACATAACCCTATAGTGCGCCAAATGGACGTTAAAACAGCATTTTTGAATGGTGACCTCAAGGAAGAAACTTATATGAAACAACCTGAGGGGTTTGTGGTTCCAGGCATGGGGCATAAAGTATGTAAACTTGTTAAGTCCTTGTATGGCCTTCAACAAACTTCTATACAATGGCATAAAAAATTTGATTGCACCTTGGTCACGCATGGTTTTGTTGTAAATAGTGATGATGCTTGTCTGTATTCAAAGCATGTTGATAATGATTGTATAATTATCTGTTTATATGTTGATGACATGCTTATTTTTGGAATGAGTGTGAATGTTGTGAAGAATAATAAGTCTTTCCTGAGCACATGTTTAGTTATTAAAGACGTAGGTCAGGCCGATGTGATACATGGATTAAGATAACTGGAATACATGAGGGAATGGGTCTAAAGCCCTTATATGTGTCATAGTCCTTGCAGATACCCATCCCAGGAGTTTCTCTCGATGTTCAATGGGTCAAGCAAAGTCAGAGACCGAGAAATTTGTGATAACCACTCGAACCCTTCCCATGTTTGCTGTACGAGTGGTTGTAGGATCTACTGAATCTACCATGATGGAGGTTGAGCGTAATGCTCTTAGTGGTGTCCATAGCTCTTTGTGGTGGTGTAGGGCAGCACGCTTGATGGACACACCGCTACTGCCATGTGTGAGGTTGAGCCTTTGGCTCTTATTGATTTATGGTGGTATGGGGCAGCGCATCTGACGGACTCACCCAGAGGACTGTGGGGTAGAAGGTCCTCCTGTCAACAGTATGGGCTTACTCTCTAGAGCAGTTCTGGTACAAGGTTTTGGATTATTTTTTAGGGACATCATACATTGTATGCTCCTCATAATGACTGCTCATGTTTTAATACCTTATTTACCAATGGGTAGTTGTGGGACATGCTTAGTTACTAGGTGTTGTTTTAATTCTAAAAGACAATAGCATCGTCTCACTGCTTAATAAAGCTCTTCCTTTCCTTATTTTCTCAAAATTGAACCGTGTGGTGGATTGTTGGAATTTAGGGGGTACTGTGCTTTAATTTTGGAGTCCTGTGAAAAACCCTCTATCCCACATCAAAAGTCTTGAGGAGGAGAGTCTAGTTTATATATCCCCTTACTCATGGTACTTGATAAAGTCTTTGGGGACCCAGAGTGCATTTTGTTAACCACACAAGCACGCGCGTTCGCCCGCTTGGCTTCGTTGAGGCAACCAGCGTGTCGCGGTGTGATATGGACTTTTCTAACCTGGACTTTTATTTTTATGACTTCTAAATTTGTTTAAGCGATTATAAACCAACTCGAGTTGAGTCCTTGTCTTCGGTAGTGCTCGAGGCCTTTGGCTTAGGCTTATGTTGTCAATCCTAAATGGACTTAGAGGGTGTTGCCTCGAGGTACGGCTATATGATCTGCCTGGAGGCTCAAAGCTACAACCTTAAGCTTGAGTACGCATTTTGATCGCGTCTTTTCCTGCTCTTTCCTGAACTGATTTTTCCCATAACTGATCGAATTTTTAGGCTTCCATATCAACCACTTTTGTTATTTGAGGAGGATTCTTTGCCATTACACTTTTGTTAGCCAACAAGAAATTTGCCCTATAAATACAGTCCTTTAGGGTTTTATTTAACACTTGTCGAAAGACAATTTTCATCAAAATTAATATTCCTTCTGCACGGCTTTCTTTCTTAATATTTTTGTTCTCTCCTCTCCTCCATCACTAAGCAAGTTGGGGTGTACCCTAACCCATCTCCCCAGAGTACATTATTAAGATGTGTGTTGTGCTGACTCTTGGGGTTGAAGTGCCGTTCATTCCATTCTACCTCTGTCGGGACATAAACGACTTGGGGCAGCAGATTCTCTGTGGCGCAGCAATTTCTTCAGCTAATTCTTTCCCATCTGTTAATCTACTTAAACTCATTTCTTTCATCTTTCTTGCAATTGTGAATTCAAGTTCATTATGATAAGGAGTTACATTTTGGTCGCCCATTCACCCTATTACTCCAACAGGCATTGATTATGAACCATATTTGGATTCCCGTAGCTGGCCGCTCCTCCCTATGGTCTCGTTGGGTTCATCAAAACAAGCTTCAAGGCAAGATCTTCTGTACATTCTGAGAGACAAGCACGGCCTCCTGGTGCTAGAGGCACGTCCTTGGAGCTCGTAGCCTTCGTTTTGGTTCTTTCCTCCATGTCAGCCGGGATAGGCTAGATACCATCCTTGGGATGGATTACTAATTGTCATGGAGCCGTCTTTTAGAGTGCTTCCAGACCCACTTGCTTACCTCAACCGGTTTATCATGGGACTTCCCAATCACCAACATTATTGACGATGGCCAATGGAGATTACCGCAGGGTTGGATAGAGCTTCGCCCTATAATTGATTTTTTTGACTTCAACCCACAGGCTCTAGTTGAAAACTACATAAGGTGGATGGGTGATGCTTTGGGAAAATCACCACTAAGTTTACATGGAAGATGACATGTAGTAGAAGGCAAGATGACTCCATCTATCACTTACTATGGTTCTCGCATCATATTATGAGGTTGTCATTCCCACTCTAACTAGCCTCATGTGAGTGGCTTTGGACCCGTAATAGACTACTAAGACACTGGGCTCAAGGTGTTTCGAGCTTTTATGTGCTATGTGGTTCTGCTGAGGAGACCTATAGTCACCTCTTCTTTGCTTAGCCTTTTTTGCGATTGTCTGGCGCCAGGTTATCTCGCACACTTATGTTGGTTGCACCACGCTTGCTTGGTGTGGGTTTGAGGATCCAGCATTTCTAGTCCAAGCAAGTATGGTTGTGTGCGAGAGATTACATGACTTATTAGGTGATGTTTTCTTGTACCTCCTTCTTTTTGAGATGCTCATCACCAGCTACTCTAGCAATGAGTATTTAAGTCTAGTTTGTCATTCTTTGTTTGTTATAGCCTTTTGGCACTTCTGTTGTTTGTTCTTTTTAAGGACGCACTCTTTTGACTTTTAGTCATTGTTGTTGGGGTATGCCTATCATAGTCTTGTATATATTCATATCTGTATTATCTGCTAACTAATCAAAAAATAAAATGGATTTAGAGGAATGTCGTAATTCCTTCATTTCCTTAAAATATAGATTGTTGTTTTCATTATATGCTGTAAGGCGCAAAATGTTCTACCATGGCTTAAAGAGCACTAAGGCACACACCCATGGAGAAGTCCATGAGACGAACGATGCTTTCTTAATAGAGTGGAAATACAAGGAAGATTTGAACCCACGGAGTCCGCCCGTGGTGTTTCGCTAGGGGACTAAACCTCAACATTAATAGGGTGTGGGTGAAGAGGAAGTCATAGAGAATGTTCCGACAATCTATTTAGAAAAGGTCAATGCCTGGGGGATCAATTGTAGTAGGGAGAGACTTCTGAGTGACACATCGAAGTCAACAGAAGGAAAGTGCTTGGAATTCAAAATGAAGATTGACATCTCATAATTTCAAGGTAGAAAATAGCCATATGAGTTTTTAGATTTCCTAATGTTCGCTAAAGAAGATCTTGATTTTAAGGTGGTTCTTGAGCACGTGTAGGTCCGTTTTGTAGCGATTAAGCCACAAGGGAGGGTTGTTGTCATCTCCCCGAATTGTAATTGAATTTCTGTGTTTTGGCGGGAAAGGTAGTTGAGTTGTATTCGGCTGTTGAGTCTGTTGTATTGAGTTGTTTTGGTCTAGATTCATTGGTAGTTCTTTAATCTTGTAATAGCTATAAGTGGCTAGTTTGGGTGTAAGTTTCATTCAAGAATAATCCATTGAAATTTCTTAGATATTTTCTCTCTATTTCATCATCTCCTTCCCTTCTTTCTCTCATCTTAATTCTCTCTCCTAGGTTAAGATCAAGATTCATCTTGATGTTTAACAATTGGTATCAGAGCCTTGAGCTAAGCACTTGATCGGAATGTATTTCACTTCAATTCGATTGATTGAGTACTTTTTTGGTTCGACAATAGCTGAATTGAGATCAGTTCAATTCTGGCTAGGAAAAGAATATCTGATATGCCTCCTAATACTCGCTCCAATGAAGCTAACAATGCAGCTAATACCGCGCCAAATGCTGCAACAAGTAGTGCAGCTGGAGGAGCACCTACTTATGCAGCTGTAGCTGGAGCTGATGGAGGTAATGTTCAAGGAATTCAGATGGATCAAGTTCTACAAATGATGCAGAATATGTTTAGAACTTTCCGGCAAGATATGGAGCACAAGCTGGATTGACAGTTGGACAATCAAGCTCAGAAGTTGGATCAAAAATTTGAGAATCAATCGCAGCAATTCTCTCAACACCTCTCAGATTGGCAGAGGTGAAGTGAATCACAACCACATGGTGGAGGAATTCTTCTGCCAGCTAGTCAGCAGCTATTCCGTCAGCAAACTAGGCCACCAGATCACACTCCTGCAGCTGCTGATTCGAGTGACAGTGCTACTAATGCATGAAATTATGCATTCAGGTCGCCTTGGGTTGATTTGGAACCATTTGATGGTACTTTGCCTCAATCATGGTTGAGGAAATGCGAAAGATACTTCAAGTTTTATAATATTGATGATCAAGAGAAGGTTAAGCATGCGGCAGTTTATTTGCGTGGTGAAATGGAGACCTGGTACTATGGCTTGTTACGCACTAAGCCTAACCTTACTTGGACTACATTCTCGAACGAACTGTGTTCAAGGTACGGTGATGAAGATGTGAGTGAAGTCGTAGATAACTTCAATGAACTTGTTCAAACTGCTTCTGCCAAGGACAATATGACTCATTTTGATGGGTTGCGAGCTTGAATGCTCTTTGTTTGTCCTAATGCACTAGAAGCATTCTATGTATCCAGCTTTATGAGTGGCCTCAAACCACGCATCAAGAGTTTGGTGAAAGCTTTTGAACCTGATAACTTGACTCAAGCATACACAAAGGGTAGGAAGGTTGAGAGTTTTGTGTTGAAAAATGTTGAGGCTCCTAGGGTGAAGGGTAACTTTCCTGGTTCTTCATCCACACGATCTACCCGGCCTAGCAGTAATAATGGCAGCTTTAATGACAAAATGCCATAGAAGTTGTGCTACAAATGCAATTAAAAGTACTTCTTTGTTCACAAATGTGATCCTAAGTACTTAATGACAGTAACGGGGGAAGCAACTGATGAGTATGAAGACAAGGTTGTTCATAGGGGGCCACCAGAGGAAGAAGAGAATATTGACACTGATGATGACAATTCAGTTGAAATCTCCATGAAAGCTTATTTGTCAGGCAATGGCTCTCACAACACCATTCGAATTAAGGGAGTCTTTGGACAGTAGGCATTGTTGATAATCATTGACAGCGGTAGTACACATAGTTTTATTGACCCAAAGGTGGTGCAAGCTGTGGGGCAAGAGATTATCAAGGCAAATCCTCTAGTGATTATCGTGGCAAATGGGAATTCACTCCTAACACACACTAAGTATAAGAACTTCAGTTGGAAGATGCAGGGGCATAAATTTGTCTATGATTTCAGACTCCTGAAGCTTGGAGGCTGCGACGTGGAATTGGGGGTTGATTGGATGAAGCCCTTATAGTCCAACACTCTTTGATTTCTCTCAACTAGCAGTATCCGTTGAGAAAGGTGGACTCAAAATCAAGTTGCAAGGCATAGTAGAGCAGGGTCAGCTTCAGTTTATGAAGGGAAAAAGTTTGCAAAAGATCCAAAGGAAGAGTGATTACCATTGGGTAGGACAACTCTACTCAATTTCTCCTGCAGCAGTGACTGATCAGGAAGGTGTAGGGGCTCCTTTGAATGCTCTGCTGGAATAGTAGAAGGATTTGTTTGAGCAACCAAAAGCATTGCCTCCAATAAGGGCACTTGATCATTCAATTCCACTTAAAGAAGGACCTAATCCTGTTAACCTACGCCCCTACAAATACCCAGGGTCTCAGAAAGATGAGATAGACAGATAGGTGGATGAGTTGCTAAGGACCAAGTTCTTAAGGCATAGCCATAATCCTTTTGCATCTCCGGTGACTTTGGTGAAAAAGAAAGATGGGACGTTAAGAATGTGTATTGATTATCACCAATTGAACTCCCTTACAATCAAGGACAAGTTTCCCATTCCTATTATCGATGATTTGCTTGATGAACTCTATGGAGCATGTTAGTTCTCGAAGTTGGATCTTTGACGAGGGTATTATCATATAAGAGTGCATGAACGAGACATCCATAAGACAGCCTTTAGGACTCATCAGGGGCATTATGAATTTGTTGTAATGCCTTTTGGACTTTCCAATGCACCAGCAACTTTCCAAGCCTTGATGAACAAGGTGTTCAAGGTCTATTTGAGGAGGTTTGTCCTTGTTTTCTTTGATGACATACTGGTTTACAGTCTAACACCGCAGCAGGACCTTGAGCACTTGAGGCTAGTTTTTCAGACTATGAGAGAACACAAGCTGTTTGCTAAGCACTCAAAATGTGCTTTTGCCAAGACTCATGTTGAATATCTGGGTCACATTATCTCAGCTGAGGGGGTTGCAACAGATGCGAGTAAAGTTCAAGCCATGGAAAGCTGGCCTGAGCCCAAATCACTTAAGGAGTTAAGGGGATTCGTGGGTTTAATAGGGTATTATCACAAATTCATAGTTGGTTATTGCTTACTTGCCAAGCCTTTGATAGATCTGTTGAAGAAAGACTGCTTTAATTGGACAGAATCAGCTAGAGAGGCTTTTGAGGTATTGAAGCAAGCTATGACTCATGCACTAGTCTTAGCAATGCCTGATTTCAGCCAACCTTTCACACTTGAGACAAATGCAAGTAGGTTTGGTGGGCAGTGCTTTCGCAGAATGGTAGACCCTTGGCTTATCTAAGTTAGGCTTTGGGACCGAAGAACCAGAAGCTATCCATCTATGAGAAGGAGTGCATGGCAATACTTCTAGCTGTTCAAAAGTGGTAGCATTACTTAAAAGGCCATCAGTTAGTGATCAAAACTGATCATCAGAGCCTCAAGTACTTGCTAGAGCAAAGGATCTCCACCAGAGTTCAAAGAAAAGGTCTGATGAAGATGTTGGAGTTGGAATATACCATGGATTACAGAAAAGGGGCAGAAAACATTGTAGATGAAGGGGAACTAGACGACATTGAAGATGCTATGTGTGCTGCAGTTACTCAAGTGATACCCCTGTGGATGACTGAAGTAATTAAGTCTTATGAGCTAGATGATTTTTCTCAATCACACGTGGTTCCTCATTGCATCCAGCCTCTGTCTGCAAATCCAGATGCAAGTGCGACTGTTAGTAAGGGGATAATCAGGATCAGTGGAAGGATTTATATGGGTAGAAGCAGTGAGTTGAGGAGGCAAATTATTGCAGCCTCTTATGATTCTCCATGGGATGGACACTTCGGAATGGAGGGAACATATCAAAGGATCAAGCAACACTTCCAATGGCTGGGGTTGAAGAAGGATGTGCAAGATTTTGTGCAACAATGTGTGTCAAAAAATCAAGGTGGAACACACTCCTTATAAGGGGTTACTACAACCTTTACCAGTTCCTGAAGGCTCTTGGACTCACATCTGTATGTATTTCATCGAGGGACTACCTAAGTCTAAAAGCAAAGAAATCATTTGGGTAGTAATTGATCGTTTTACTCGATATGGGCACTTCATTGCACTCCATCATCTAATTACGGCAAAGAAACTTGCTAGATTGTTTTTGGATCATATCTACAAGCTGCATGGTCTTCCTCAAATGATAGTTTCAGACAGGGACAGGTTGTTTACAAGCAACTTTTGGCGAGAGTTGTTCCTATTGCTTGGAACTACATTAGCTCTGAGTTCATCGTATCACCCTCAGTCAGATGGACAAACTGAGAGGGTAAACTAGTGTATAGAGCAGTATTTGCATGTGATGACATTCCCTCGTCCAAAGCAGTGGCGTAAGTGGATATCCCTTATGGAGTATTGGTGCAACACTCATTTTCATAGTTCCTTGGGAACTACTCCTTTCAAGGTCCTCTGTGCTTATGAACCTCCTTCTCCCCTGCTCAATCAAGGAGTAATTTCTCATGTGCAAGGAGTTAATGATCTACTTCATCAAAGAGTTCAGCTAGCCCGACAACTAAGGGACAACTTGTAGTTAACCCAAGCTAGAATGAATTTCTATGTTGATAGGAGGAGGATTGATCGAAGTTTCATTGTTAAAGACTTGGTTTATCTTAAATTGCAGCCTTATTGACAGAGTTTTGGGGCCATATGCAAGAACATTAAGTTATGAGCTCGATTTTATGGTCCTTACAAGTTCATTGAAAGAATTGGTAAGGTGGCTTATAGGTTGGAGCTTCCACCCGATTGTTTGGTACATCCTATTTTCCACATTTCTTTACTCAAGAAATAGATATCAGATAAACCTAAAGGAGCAGCAGGTAACGATCATGGTGCAGCAGCCATCTTACTGGCTGAAACTAATGGGCAACTGATGCTAGAACCTAAGGTGATTCTGGACAGAAGAGTGGTGCAGCAGCAGGGAGCAGATATTAAGCAGATTTTGATAAAATGGACCAATCTAGGTCCAGAATAGGTGACATGGGAGAATTGGTGTTTCATTAAGTCCTAATTTCCTTCATTCCGTTCTTGAGACCAGAATGAGTTTGAGGGGAGGGTATTGTCATGTCCCGAAATTGTAATTGAATTTTTTTGTTTTGGCAGGAAAGGTAGTTGAGTTGTATCCGGTTGTTGAGTCCGTTGTATTGAGTTGTTTTGGTCTAGATTCATTGTTAATTCTTTAACCTTTTTTTTGGTAAATCAGTGTGAGAATATCATATATATGAAAGAATATATGTACAAGTCTACGAGGGGCATACCCAAAGCCAAGGCCTAAGGCCTACATCAAAGAATCAAACCAAAGAAGGAATCAAATATAAGTATGAAAGGCCAACACAACCAAACAACAAGAAAAGCAAACACAAAAAGCAAAACAAAGCTAATGCTCAATCCCCCACTCCTGCAACAGCTGTGAGTGACGATGGGCACTGCGAAGTGTGTGAGCTGCAATGAGACGGCTGCGAACCAATCCTGTGATCTACTCAGTGACAACTGCAGAAGGCCTAGGCTGGGAGCGCTGAATCCTCATGTTACGCTCATACCAGAGAACATAAACCATTGCAGAGAGACAAAGGTGGGCAAGGGTCCGATCCACCCCACGACCACGGAACCTGGTAGCGGCCCACTGAACCAGCTCATGCCAAGGAAGCAAAGGCCAGGTGACAGAGGTGCGAGAAGACATCCTGGACCAGAAAGTAGCAGAGAAGCTGCAGCTAAAGAAGAGATGAATGTGCGACTCATCATCCGTCCCACACAGCACACAAGTAGCCCGAACATCCCACACTCTATGCCTCAGCAGTCTGTCAGAAGTCCAAAGCCGCTCACATGAGGCGAGCCAAAGGATGAAGGAAAGTCTTGGTATATGAAGCTGGAACCAAAGGAGATGGTGGATGGAGTCCTCCTCCCTCCGGCTACGAATCATCTCCCAAGCACATCTAGTGGAAAAGAACCCAGATGGGTCACCCATGCACCGCACACTATCAGGTACCCCCGGCCGGGGCCTAAAGTCAACAGTATCCCAGATAGGCAGCAGCTCAGCAATATCCTGTGGGAAGCGCCACTGATCACCCTCAATAATGTCAGAAACACAAGAGCCCAAGCGATGACCAGTGGAATGAAGGCGGCGGAATGTGAACCACCCCTCTAAGCGTCCGCACAGCAGCCAGTAGTCAGACCACAGCCCTGTATCACGTCCGTCACCAATAATGTGCCTGAAGGCCTCGGCACACAGCGATCTAACACCCAGGATGCTCCTCCACGACCATGGAATTGAACCTCGAGGCTGAATATCCCAGAAAGACTTCCCCTGGAGTTGGTTAGCATGGATCCACTGCGCCCAGAGAGAGTCACGATCAGTGAGCAGAACCCAAATATGCTTCATAAGAGAAGCCTGGTTCCACTCGCGCAAACGTCGAATCCCAAGACCACCCTCCCGATGGGGATAATAGCGATGCAACCAGAAGAACTTGGCCCCTCCCGGGCCCAAAGAAGTGCCCTTCACCAGGAAGGCAGCAAGAGTAGACTCAATCTTCTGGATCATTAGCTTCGGAAGGATGAAGACAGATGACCAGAAGACCTGAATAGAAAATGTAACCGATCGGATGAGCTGCAGACGGCTGGCAGAAGATAAGGAACGAGATGTCCATAGCTGAATGCGGGCAAGGATGCGGTCTAATAAAGGCCTACAGTCAATGAACTGAAGCCTCGTCGAGCACTGCCCCAGTCTGAACCCCAAGATGTCAAGCATAGACTGTCGAAGCTCAGGATCAACCCCGGTAATGAAGATGGTGCTCTTTGCTGCATTCGAGGATAGCCCCGAAAGTGCAGCAAATCGATCTAACACCTCCTAAATGACCGAAACACTAACCTCATCAGCCTCACTGAAAATCATATGGTCATCTGCAAAGCACAAGTGAGTAAGGCTGGTACTATGGTAATGTGGATGAAAGCGAAACCTCGGATTAGAAGATGCGCGGCGTAGCAAACCCTGTAGGCCCTCCATGGCAATAAAAAAAAGGTAGGGTGAGAGAGGATCTCCCTGCCTGATACCTCTGCTGGTGCCAAAGAACCCCTAAAGCTGACCATTAATGGCAACTGAAAATCTGGCTGTGGAAAGGCACTCCCGCACCCACCGAATCATAACCTCAGGAATACCCATGCATCGCATAGCAGTGAGAATGAACTCCCAGCGCACTGTGTCAAATGCCTTGCGAAGATCAACCTTCAGAGCACATCGAGGCGACCGCGTCTGAAGGTGATAACGGCGCAGAAGCTCCTGGGCCAACATAATACTGTCCGATATCCTCCGGCCATGTACAAAAGCGGACTGCGAGTCATCAATAAGGTGAGGAAGAACCCCTTTTAACCTGTTCAGAATGTTAATTCTTTAACCTTGTAATAGCTATAAGTGGCTAGTTTAGGTGTAAGTTTCATTCATGAATAATCAATTGCAATATCTTAGATATTTTCTCCGTATTTCCTCATCTCCTTCCCTTCTTTCTCTCATCTTAATTCTCTCTCCTAGGTTAAGATCAAGATTCATCTTGATACTTAACAGTTGTTGCCCAGTAGTTGCATCTCAAACAATCAAGGGTCAAACAGCGAATGATTATATAGGTAGCCTAAGGGAGTCTTTCGAGGAGTTGCTAAAGATATTTGAAATATTTTCCATTTCCGAGCCTTATTAGAGGCTCCTCAAGTTCGTGATGCAATAATTGCAATGCCAAACCAATTGTTGTTGGAATGATAAGTGGTAGAGAACCCAACAAAGCAAGGCCCCCTTCTATCTCTAGCATAAAGGGATAATCCAGAAGACCAATTAGGACAACTGCCAATAGATTGCGTAACCAAGACAAAGTTGGAACTCAAGGATGTGTTGCTTTAGGTGTGGTGAGACTAGACGCCATTTAATTAAGAGCGAAAAGGGTGAAAAGTATGACAATGGGTTGTACAATAAGTGACTTGAAGACCATAATCATGACTTAGTTGATGAAGAGGCTGAGCCAGTTGAGAACCCAGCCAATGAAGAAGACATAGGCGGAGATGAAGGGCACACACCAGTGGTTTGTTTACACCCTAAACTCAATGAAGTCGGGAGAACGTCCTTTTGAGACTAAGGGTCACATGTATGTCATGTGGGGCCATCCTCAAGGGATATTAGGCCTTTAAATATAAACATAACAGCATTTGGAGCTCGATTTCATAAGTGAGTTGAATCCCTTAGGAGATGACAACCTCTTAAGATAGTTATTAAGGAAAAGAAGGCTCCAGCTTCGGAGACTGCCTAGAATGTTGCAAGGAAGGTAGTTCTAAAGATTGAGGTAGTTATTTGAAGCTCATATCAGTGAGAGTGGGCCTCCAATATATCCAAATGAACATGGGCCATCAAGAAGGACTCTGGCAAATTACAAGGACATGGGGCTTCCAGATCGACGCTTGAGCACATGTTTTCATTGCATGATCAGGGCCCATTCCGCGCACCAAAGAAGCTTTGAGGAAGATGTGGGAAGGGTATGCCAGGATTATGCGATGCAGTGGTAATTTAGTTTATCTATAGATAAGAGACACTATTGTAGTTTTAAAAGTGTCCAGCACCGTCATACAAACTTCTTCAAGTTTCTATCTTTACAGCACACTTGTGCTTTTAACTTAGGAGTAGCATAACTTAGCCTAGTTTGGCATAGAATAGGCTACTTCGTACTTGCTTTCGACAAGGAAAATATAGAATTTTGGGTTTTAGGTATGAACTCCTCATTTTAAAATGTTCCTAGCAATCAACGGGTTATGAATTGAGGCGTTGGTTTATGGCTTTGATGGCTAAGGCATGACCTTGATTGCGTTAGTCTCAACACCAATGTCACAGCTCGATAAGTTAGCTAAAATCAGGCATGAGTTTTTGTTTCAAGGCTTCGAAATCTAAGGTTTGACCTTAATTGCATTGGTCCTCATCCAGTAACCCAAATACAATTTGCTCCTTCTAAAACTTGTCAAACTCTAACTCATTCGAGTTATTACAAGCGAAGGGTGCCAGGTCCAAAATTTGATTGACTCAAGCTTGTAAGTAGACTATTGAGCTCTTGAGTTTGTCCCCAATCTAGTTCCCAGCTTTCAACTATTTGAGGAAAGGTGTCTATGGACTTAACTCCTTCACCCTAACTATCGCTTGAGCCAAGTCCATATTTCTTTAACTTTCAGCCAAATATTGAACCCAAAAAATTCGTAAAAAATATGTAAAAGGTCTCCTTGACTAGAAAAAGAGTAGAATCTAGGGTAATATTGCAAAGCGAAGTCAGATTCACCAAAAGCACCAAACCTTTTCTCAAAAGGTGATTGGTTGAGGTCCATAAGTTCTGGTCCAGAATTTAGGCTCACTCTCATGTTGCTGTCATAAATCTAGGGTTTGTGATGGGAAAAGGGCGAATTAGAGTTTACATGAGAAAGAGAGAAGGGGGTTAGAACATGGGATGAGCGATATAATTGAGAGAAACTAGAGATGAGAAAGGTATGAGATATTTCATTAATGTTCAAAGGTAAGAGTTACAAGAGGTTTACACATCCTTTTATAGAGGTAACTAACTAAGAACATAAAGACTACCTAAGCACAATTGAAAGTACAATGCAAAACATCTAAGTAATATGAAAAACACAAGAAAATATCAAAAATATCTCAACAAATTAAGAAGGTTCTAGAATAGCCCTCAAACAGCACAACTGATTCCAACCTAGCATGCTAAGGTACCGTGGTTTTGACCGAAGACCCATGTTGATAGTGTTGGAGGTGTGCTGGGACTGCTGGACTCGGCTGTGACACAAATAGTGTCATAGACATGGCAAACAGTGTCACCTGGCTTTGACCTGGGAACTGGTTGACGGTGTGACTGGAGTCTGGGCGTAGGCTGGGAAGGCGGTGCCACGGGCAATGTCACAGGCAGGTAGTGCTCGTTCCCTGGCTCTGATGCTAGACATTACTTACAGTGTGCGCAACCAGGAACAACCCTTGTGTAACCAAGAGCAGGCCCTACTCAATAAAGCGCAGTCCATGTTCAACCTAGTGCAGGTCATGTGCATCTATGCGCATGCCACCATGTTTGTGGCATTAGACACATCCCTTTACATAGACGTTGACACCCATTGCTAAGTCATTGCTCATTTAATGTCATGCACATGATGTTGCCTCCTCTTTCTATCAATCCTTGTCCTCAGGGTTCAAAAATTTGGAATCTGTTTACCTTTCTTTGTCTCCACTGAAGCGCCACCGTGATTGAGGAAAGTTATACGAACTATTCCTAAGTTTTACATGAATCCCCTTACAATATATCAAGCACTACTACTTCCACACATTGAAAATCTAATGCATCAACTAAAACAAATCTTTAGTTCGAACAACATAGCAACCTAATTGCACACGTAACAAACTATCAAGAAAATTTTTTATTTTTTTTTTCACAAACTTTTGCATCATATCAACTACTAAAACATTATGTATACTAACACAACCTGATCCTAACCGTGGTCATCTGTTGCTACCTAATTCCCTTTCGTGTGATCAAGTGTTGACAAGGTAGGGTTATGCATGTTGCGTTCCTTGTACCAATTCTAGTTCGAGGAGAGTGTCCCCATGCTCGAGTCTTTTTCGGCTCCTTCTAGTCACCCAATTTTTTTTTCTTATGACACCGTCCTCGACCAATGTTTTCAAGACTCGTGGTTGATGGAATCTTGCCAAGAATTGTTCTTTTCCCTTTTGTACCATTAAAAAAAAAGACAAAAGCGACCCATTCTTTGTGAATTTGTGGGTCTAGTGCGCTTGCCATTTTGCTGCTTAATTTTGATGTTTCTTGATGGAATGATGCTTGGCCTCCATGGAATTTTTTAAGTTAGTGTTTTTACTTGATAATTCCTTAATCTAGGAAGAAACGAGGGATTCTTAAAATTCCATTGATACCTCGGCTGTCTCCGACCATGATTCACACAACTCCTCAAGGGACGGCTTAACCGGCATTGCCATGACATCACAACACCATTCTTGAGGTCGTGGTGCGTGCTCAGTTTGTGTCTCTTAGCTGAGCATGAGCCTTTCAGTGGCTTCTTTCGAGGAATTGAGAGAGAATAGAATATTGTCTTAAGATAACAAAGGTTTCTCTTAGGAAGACTGTAATTTCCCCAGGGAGGA
This sequence comes from Simmondsia chinensis, assembly GCA_018398585.1. NCBI lineage: Eukaryota > Viridiplantae > Streptophyta > Magnoliopsida > Caryophyllales > Simmondsiaceae > Simmondsia > Simmondsia chinensis. The sequence goes on from JAGTTD010000025.1 coordinate 9,246,580, forward strand.
CATAAATCTCACCTTGGCCTGTTCTTGCTCATTTGTGATAGTGAACCGCTCATGGAACCAAACGTCTCTCCGCACAAAGACATGGCAATGGTAGTAAGTTTAAATGGAAAAAATCAAGAAATTCCCAGTTTGAATTGCAACGAGCTTTGATACCACTGTTCATGAACCTAGGGTTTGTGATGGGGAGAGGATGAATTAGAGTTTCGATAAGAGAGAGAAAAGAGCTAGAACATGGAACAAGGAAGAAAGAAAATGAGATGAGACATAGAATTGAGAGAAGCCAGAGATGAGAAAAGTATGAGATATTTCATTAATGTTCAAAGATATGTGTTACAAGAGGTTTTCACATCCTTTTACAGAGGTAACTAACTAAGAACATAAAAGACTAACCAAGCACAATTGAAAATAATGAAAAATATCCAAGTAATCTGAAAAATACAAGAAAATATCCAAAATATCTTAGCAAAATTAGAAGGTTCTAGAACAGCCCTCAAACAGCACATTTGATTCCAATCTAGCATGCTACGGTGCGCTAGTAGTGTCTTATAACCCTGCTAACAGTGTTAGAGGAATGTTAGAATCGCTGGAGTCGGTTGTGACACAAATAATGTCACAGACATGGCAAACAGAGTCACTCGGTCTTGACCTGGGAACTGGCTGGCACTGTGACTGGAGTATGGGCACAAGCTAGCAAGGTGGTGCCACTGGCAATGTACAGGCAGATATTACATGTCCCCTGGCTGTGACGCTAGACATTGCTCACAACATGCGCGACCAGGTGCACGCCTTGAGTAGCCAGGTGCAGGTCATGAGCAACCAAGCGCAGTCCATGTTCAACCCAGCATTGGTCATGCGCATCTATGCACATGACACCATGTTTGTTGCATTAGACATATCCCTTTACACAAATCTTGACACTCATTGCTAAGTCAGCGCTCATGTAATGTCATGCACATGACATTCGCCGCGAGTCACCTTTTACATGTATGTTTGATTTTTTATTAATGACAACTGCATGCATACTAAATAGACAAAAGGAGCAAACACGATTTATTGTATTTGTTTTGCCTTGTGTGAAGATAAGGGAGACAGATGGGTGAGGAATAACATTTTGTTGATGACTTAAACCATTAGGGGCTAAGTTGACTGCTCTCAAAGACGATTGCATTTCTTGCGTGTACAATCTTTTCTAGATGAACAAGGTGGACTAGGGAACATTGTCTAAATTATGCTTTCTTAATTTTTCTACTACAGCGAAATATTGGGAAGAGGTGTAATGTGCCATAGTTACCATGGACTCTCAACATTTGTTACTCTGCCATCCATAATAATAAGATAAATGGGGGACAAATCATGGAAGGAGAAACACTGATAGCTTTTTGCTTTAGGGGAAGAAGATTGTGTAGTTTCTTGAAAAGAAGGAAGTAGCCTAAGTAGCATCAAGTGAGAATCCCCATGTTTAGACTGGATCCATGCTTACTAGATAGGTTCACAACACCCAAATTGTATTTGTCCAAATTGGATGGCAATGTCTTCAAGATTAGGAAGAGACGAGGGACAAGGAATCCTACAGTAGCAGAGTTGTAAATGAGTAATCACATATTGATCATACGGGCAATTTTGACTGGGATAGATATAGAGCTTGGGAGTACAACAAGCTCTCAGCTAAGACGATTGAGCTTTGCAGGTGACTAAAGATCAACCCCATGTTTAGCATATGTAGTTTCCAAGTGATGTGTGAACTTCTGACGCTTTTAACATCACAAAGACGGCTTTAAGTCAAATTCGAGGGAAAATTCTCTACAGGTCAGAAAGAATGATGCAAATCGACTTCCGACCTTTAGCGAGTAAGGAGCGTTGGCGAGTATAGAGACATTAGGAAGGATGATGCGCTTCGGGATGGCAAGAGTTTAGCTCGCTTTCTCTATCTGCCCCATATTTTGTTTCTTTTTGGTGTCTACGTTTTAAAGCTAGAGTTGTTAGTGTTGCAGATTTATCTCTTTGGCCTTCAGATTATTCCTAGACTTGTAAACCAGTTGGGAAGAGAATTGTTTGGCAATTAGGCGACTAGTTCGGAAAATAGGGTTGTATTTTTTCACATTGACCGCTTTCCCTGTTTGTTATCGATTGAGTATTTATGTCCCTTTATTGTTCTCTTTCTATGGTTCTAAATTGTGTTTTCCCCTTTAGTTAACTTAACTTTACCATGTTGATTCAAATGAAGGTTGCCAAATCCTTTCTTTCCTTCCAATCAAGATTGGCATAAATTACATCACTTTCAAAATTTTATTTTCCATTTAAAAAATATATAAAAAATTTAAATAGAAAACAATATGAAGGAGCCCTAAATACACGACTGAATGTCAATTGAAAATGTTGTCTTTTTGAATATAGTAATTCTTTTCTTGTTTTTTCAATAATATTTTGTTAATATTTGTTCCATACCTGTGAGCTGAAGACCAAGCACAAGCTCTTGAAATTGAGCTTCTCAAGAACACACTCACTCCCGAACGCAATATATCACACTCCTCTCCCCAAACCCCTTCAACCATTTTTCCATCTCTTCGTCCATCTTCTGGGCTGGTGGATCAGGCACCACTGGTCCCGCTAACAACACTGCCTTTCGGGCCTTCTGCTCTATGTATTTGCAAAAACGCCCTTCCATTTCTCTACAAGTCTTAAAACAGAGCACATAACAATCCCTTGCTGACATATATAACCTCTGGAAAAATGTTGTCCCACTACCGAAATCCATTGTGCTAACGTATGCCAGCAGTCTGGCCTCATAGGTTTGCATCCTAATGCGAGATGATGAGAAGTCTGATGGCGGCTCCTTCATCTCTTCCACTGTTAGCTTGTCTATTCGACCGCTAATGAGATGGTACCTATTATAGAATTCACCAATGAGTCTAGCTTCACATTGAAGTTATGCAAAAGAAGAGATTAACATTTAGGTCTTGTAATTTTTTGACATATTTCCAATTATTTTTTTTATTGGAGCCACACTAGGCTTATGTATATGTGGATGTAACATGCCAATACATTGGCCATGCTTTGGGCAGACTAAATTAGACATAATTGCTTTTGTTCCTTCATTTAAATAATTAACATTTTGAAATGATCAATTTTTGGACATGATAAAGAAAATTATTTAACTAAGTCCCCAGTGGGTTAATGCACACTATCACGCTCTTCAAACCCAGCGAACAAGATTCACAACGATGGTCCTGCTACAGTATAACTCCTTTCCCTGACATTCACCAAAACGTTTGGGCTTTTGAGACATGTAATTCCTTGATAAGAAGACTTGGGTAGTTTGAGAATTCGAGTATATTATCAGGTTCAATGTCAGATCGCTTAATTGTTTAGTATACTTGATTTTAGGATGAAACCTTACTTGAGTTTAAATAAAGATCTAACCTAACATTGTGGTTGGAACATGTATGAAAACTAATGTATCCAATTTGTTTTAGAATAAAACAACTATTAAACTTGTATGAACCAACTATGTACTGTAATAACCTCAAGTTGTACGGTGGATGCTCATAAGTAATTCTATGGACTAAATTGTCAAAATGGCACTATTTTAAAAAAATTAGGGAAATGGCATATCAGGAAAAAAAAAATTAGCGAAATGGCACACTTAACTATAAATTCTTCAACATACGCCATTTGAAACAGCATACAATGATGCGTTGCGAAATTGTGAGTTTTGCATAGCTAAGCCCACCCTGAATATTTGATAATAATATATATCAACAAAAAAAGACTAGACTTGCTCCCTTGGCCTTGTGTTTTAGCACACCCTTGAGGATTGTGGTTCACAGGTTTTATCCCCATTGGATTTTGTTTTTATGAAATTTTTTTTTTTGACAAATCACTTTTACTTTAGAACATTTGACTGTATATAATTAATTATACTTCTTACTATTTCTAGAGCTCTTTTATGCATGATATTAAGTATTACATATTTTATAATAATATCTTCATTAATTTTTGTTTAAGTATGCACAAATTATTCATACAACAACAACAACAACAACAAACCCAGTGCCACAAGGGATCCCGCATACACTGCGTCTGGGAGGGGTGGATGTACGCAGCCTTCCCCCTTCGTGATGCTACCCTGAAGGGAGACTATTTTCGAGGACCCCCGACCTGAAGAGTATGTTATCGTGGAAACATAGAATCCTAAAAGCATGAGGTAAACATAGTTAGAGCACTAAATAGTACAAGCCAGCACAACACAGCGCACACGATAGGAGGTAGTTGCAGTGAAATAATCAGCACGTACACAAGTTGCCCGAGTTGCAAGTTTCACAAGTGGTCACAAATGCATATAGAAAAATAGGTGCGCCAAAAGGTGCACCAAGAAGGAGTCAATACACCTAGAGGCACTAGTGCAAACAATAATTGGATGCACTACTCTAAAACGCTATATCAGCTGCCCCTATGCACACTCTCCAACGAGCTCTATCTAAGGCAATCTCCTCCTGTAGGTTTAGTTTGGTTAGGTCATGTCGGATCGTCTTCAACCATCTCTTCTTTGGACTGCCTCTCCCTCTCCTCTCTAGCGTAGCATGTAGCTGTTCGCTTCTTCTGACTGGGGCAGTGGGCGGTCTCCTCCTAACATGACCAAACCACCTCAAATGTTGTTCCCTCAATTTATCCTCATTCGAGGCTGCGCCCAATTTGACTCTTATGATATCGTTCCTGATCCTATCCTTCCTTGGGTGTTCGCACATCCACCGTAGCATTCTCATCTCTGGCACCGTCATCTTTTGTGTATGATATTGTTTCATTAGCCAGCACTTTACCTCACAAGACATAGCCGGCCTCACTACCGTCTTCTACTATTTCCTCTTTAGTTTTAGTGGAAACTTTTTATCGCAAAGCACCGCGGAGGCTATCCTCCATTAATGCCAGCCTACTTCGATATGGTTGTTGACATCCTCGTCAACTTTGTCGTTGTGTTGAACCATGGAACCTATGTATCTGAAACTCTCTTTCCTTTGTATGATCTTGGATCTTATCTTGACGTCCTCTGTGTTAGGCGCGGTGGAGGGATCGAATTTAAGTTCCATGTATTCGGTCTTGGATCTTCTGACTGGCAAGCCCTTCGATTCCAATGCCCTTCTCCCTAATTCCACCTTTTCATTTACCATGTATTCGGTCTTGGATCTTCTGACTAGCAAACCCTTCGATTCCAATGCCCTTCTCCACAATTCCACCTTTTCATTTACCTCTTCCCGAGGCTTCCCTAGCAAAACTATGTAATCTCCAAAAAGCATGCACCAAGGCACCACTCCTTGAATGTGACTACTGAGCTCATCCATAACCAAAGTGAACAGAAAGGGACTCAAGGCCGATCCTTGGTGTACTCCGGCTGTTACTGGGAAGGCTTCAGTCTCTCCTTTTGTTGTGCGGACTCTAGCATGTGCATCTTCATATATGTCTCTAATGGCCCGGATATATGGCCTTGGAATGCCTTTCCTATCCAACACTCTCCATAGGACCCCTCTTGGCACTCTATCATATGCCTTCTCCAAGTCCAAAAAAACCATGTGTAGGTCCTTTTGTCTATCCCTCTATCACTCTGTCGTTCTTCTTAGGAGGTGTATGGCTTCTATAGTTGATCTCCCAGGCATAAATTCGAATTGATTCTTAAGCACCGCTGTTTGTTGCTATAACCTCTTTTCTATGATCCGCTTCCATAGCTTCAGAGTGTGGCACATTAGTTCATTACCCCTATAGTTGGTGCAATTCTAGATGTCGCCTTTGTTTTTGTAAATCAGGAAAAATTAACTCTTCCTCCATTCGTTAGGCATCTTTTTCCCTAGCAAGATTTGTTTAAATAATGCAGTCAGCCAGGTGATGCCCTTATGTCCAAGGCATTTCAATACCTCTATAAGTATATCGTCTGGGCCAACAGTTTTACTCCTACTCATACATTTCAGGGCTTCCTTGACTTCGTCGAGACTAATTGGCCTACAATAGCAGTGGTCTTGGTGCTCCGCAGGTGTTTAAAGGTCACCTAGGGATATCTTAGTATTCCCCAGATAGTTGAGCAGGTAGTGGAAGTAGGCTTTCCGCCTAGCTTTAATTTGTTGCCCGTCCACTTGCACCAGACCATCTTCCCTGTTTATGCACTTTACTTGGTCCAAGTCCCTCGTCTTCCTCTCTCTGGCTTTGGCAATCCTATATATGTCTCTGGCTCCCTCCACGGTATCTAGCCTTTTTTAAAACTCCCCATAAGCTCTTGGTTGTGCTTCTCTGACCGCCCTCTTTGCTTCTTTCTTAGCTTGCTGGTACTGAAGTTTCCTAACTCTTTGTTTTTTGGTGCCCCGCCCTTTGACACTCCCAAAACTTCACATGCTAGTCCTCTGATCTTCGGGAACATTTTTTTCCACATTTCATTTGTGTCCCCCTCCCGGTCCCACTCGAGCTCTGATTCCGCTCTGTCCTTAAAGACTATATACTTCTCCCCCTTAAGGTCCCTCCAGCGAGTATATGTCTGCATGGGTTTCTTTGTACTTCTAACCCTATTTTTGGCCTTGACGTCCACACACAACACCCTATGTTTTGTAGAAGGGTCTTGTCCTGGGATAACCTTACAATCCCTATAGTCCCTTTGTACCCTTCTCCTTAATAGTATATAGTCAATCTGTGTCCTTGTCCCACCGCTGTGAGATATGGTGATATGCTCATCCCGCTTTCTGAAGAATGTGTTGGCAATCATTAGCTCGTAAGTGACCACGAAGTCTAGGAGTGCTTTGCCGTCTTCATTCCTAATTCAAGAACCAAAACCTCCGTGGTATGATGCGTATCCCTCCTCAGTCTTGCCAACATGCCCGTTGAAATCTCCACCGATCATCACTTGTTCAGTTTGGGGTATGCCATGCATCGATGTGTTTAAGTCCTCTTAGAATGTTGCTTTCTCGTGCTCTGTTAGTCCAGTCTGAGGTACGTAGGCACTGATGACATTTACTACTTCCCCATTAAGGACCATCTTGATGGCTATGATCCTATCACCCATCTTGGACACTCCGACTATTTTGTCCTTGAGACTACTATCCACCATGATGCCAAATCCATTTCTGCCTCTGACCTTGCCCACATACCACAAATTATATCCTAACACATCTCTGGCTTTCATGCCAACCCATATAGTCTCTTGCAGGCAAAGGATGTTGATCCTTATCTTCATCATCATTTGGGCCACCTCAAAGCACTTCTTTATTAACGTACTGACATTTGGTGTCCCTAATCGCAAGTTTCCCAACCTCTTTCGCTTCACCCTCCTCCTACTCAACCCATTAGAAGATGGCCTCAAGTTTTGAGTTCTATTACTAGTATCGTTCATCCACTAACTGTGACTATCACAGGTACAATAGTATAGGAACATGAAACATAACACCACAAGTAGTCAATAGAAAATCCACTCAAATAATAATAACCTATCACCAGTAGCAATCAACGTCAACATAGTTCAGTATAGTAAAGAGGATGGGTGGGCCAAACCAAATGCTAAAACTCGCGAGTTGTAATTAGAAACTTAAATATTACGGTGCAACACTAAGGATAGAGCAAACCTGGTGCAGGTGCCTAGTCAAGACCCTAACCGGACAGCACTAACCTGGGCCCGCTTGCGAATGAGGGTTGCTGGTTGTGTGGGGGTGTGGTTTAGGTTCAGGTCTAGATTAGGTGGGTGTGGTTAGGTTTAGGTTTAAGTTCAAGTTTAGGTCTATGTTAGGGGAGGGGAAGGAGGGTGGGTTTTGGGTGTTGGTGGTGGTGGTTGAAGGGGTAGGGAGTGCTGCTGGTTCGCAGGTGGTATGGTTGGGGAGGGGTGGTGGGGATGGGATGAGTTCGGTGGTGGGAGGGGATGTTTGAGGGGGTGGTGGTGATGGGCCGCAGGTGGTGGTGGTGCGGAGGGTGTGGGTCGTGTCGGTGGTGGTGGAGGCGTGTGGTGGTGGGGGTGTGTTATGTGGTGGAGGGGGTGGGTTGTGTCTGTGTTGGAGGCGTGATGGTAGTGGGGGTGGGTCGTGTCGGCGGTGTGGAGGCGTGTGGTTGTGCGGAGGCATGGTCGTGTCAAGGGGGGAGGCCAAGTTCGGGGGGGGGGGGGGGGGTGGGGGGAGGGAGGAAGGAAGGTAGGGCTTCGCTGGGCCGGCGGTGGGGTGTCGCCGTCTGGGTGACGGCACATGCGATAGTGGTCAGCGGTTGTCGACGAGTTTGCCGATGTCAGAGGCAAGAGAGAGATGTTAGAGGGGGGGGGGGGGGGGGGGGCAGGGAGCCGTTGTGGGGTCAGAGGTGAGAGAGAGAGATAAACAATGGCCTTATGCAATTAGTACAAATTATTCATATGCATTCTAAAAAAATTTTAGTTTATATGCAAACGACTTTAGAGTTTCTTTCAAACGTTTTCAACTAAAAAAGCAACATTCCCAGCGTCCAAAGGCTCCTGCCTACGCAGGGTCTGGGAGGAGTGGATGTACGTAGCCTTCACCCTTTAGGGTGTTACCCTGAAGAGAGGCTGTTTCTAAGAACCCTGAACCTAAGAGGTGGACTTCCCAAGAGGTTACCCATCTTGTTACTACTTTCGCCCAAGCACATTTATTATCTAAGTTGCATATCTATACTTTTATATTTATGCATTGACTTCAGTTCAAGTTTATTTGTAATATTTTACTTGTTTGAAAAATGTGTAATTTCTTTCATGTAATGGCTGAAAACCAAAAATAAAATTATTATTAAAAGTATTTACTGAACTCTCATGAGTCCTATATTTGGATTTATATTTAAAATTATCTTCTTTTCATTCCGTGTGTGAACAAAAATATGTTATCCGTGAGAATGTTTATACAAATATTTTAAATGACTGTAAAACCACAACTTAAGTGTGAGTTGAACTTGAAAGATTATCAATTGTCGATATATATGTGTTTGTATGATCACATGTTGTAAATAAAATTGTCTCAAACATTTCTTATATTTAGGAGTAATTAAGAGCCATATTTTCACTTTCAATGAAATTATAGAACAAGTATACAACAAATAAATTAATAAAATGGGAAAGTGAAAGTAATTTATAATTCAAGCCCACTCTCTGTCAGAATTCTAGATCCACTACTGTAAATTGCTAGATCGACTATATATCACATAAATATTGATGATATACATTAAATTTGTTGAATATCAACTAATTTATTAGTTATTTTAAAAATTGAGTTCTTATATCATATTCTGATACTCAAATCAAAATATAAACATTACTATATCAAAAAATTTAAGATATCTGCTTTTTTAAAAATTGATATTAGCATCTAAATCTTTATTTTTATTAATCAATGTACTTTAAATTAAAATAGTGCACGAAATTAATATAAATTCATGTTTGAGACTGAAAGAAATATTAAGAATAATAGATTATCGAAATATGTCGATGGGTCACTCGGAATTTTTGAGAGTGCATATGAATAATTTGTGTATAATTAAACAAAAACTAATTAAGCTATCAAAATTATTTATTTTGATTTTTATCCTAAAATATATAATACTTAATATTATATATAAAAAAAAGCTTCAGAAATAGTAAGAAGTATAATTAATTATACATAGACAAATCTTGTAAAGTAAAGGTGATTTGTCAAAAAAAATTGATAAAAACAGCATCTATTGGGGAATCGAACCCGTGAGCCCTAAATCCTAAAGGAAGTGCTAAACCACCAGGCCAAAGGAGCAAGTCTAGTTGTTTTTTCTTGATGTATGTCATTATCAGATATCCAGGCTGGGCTTAGCTGTTGCATGCCGTTTGTGGAAAACTCACAATTTCGCAAAGCTTCACTATACGCCGTTTCAAATGGCATATGTTGAAGAATCTACATTAAAGTGTGCCCTTTCGCTAATTTTTTTTTTCCCCATAATATGCCATTTACATAATTTTTTTTAAATAGTGCCATTTTGACAATTTAGTCAATTTTTATGCTCTAATGTTATCTCCTCGTGCAAATATCCCTTAAGCTTAAAGTGTGAATAGTGTTCTGACTTATCAAATGCTTTGTAGGAAAAAAATACATTAATATTATGAGTGAGGATATATATTGTTCAAACACACAATATCTCAAGCATAAATGTTCTTATATCATTTCAAGGGACCATCTACTTCAACCACTTAAACAATTAGATGAAAGCCTATAAATAATTTTATATTCTAATATGCTTAACTAACTCCGACCTAATGAAATTTGCGAAAATACTAGCTTTACTAATGTGAAAATATGATTTTTGACAGAGTCCTATAGCACAAAGAAGGGTTTGTTGTTAATGGTGGAATTAAGGATAGTATGTTTCAATTTTGTTCAACTTGTTTACATAGGAAGATTAGAGGTGGGAACTCTAGTTTAAATACCCCCTTCTATTTGTACTCGATAATGTCTTGTGTGTCTAGATTGGGCAGGGTAGGTCACACAAGCACAAACGGCCCGCCTCACCTAGCCTAGATGGCTGGAGCGTAGCATCGAGGTAGGGTGGTACATGTGGACTTTTTTTAACCATGTCTTTTATTTTTATGACCATAGTATTTATTAAGTTTTCATAAATGAACTCAATGTGAGTTCTTGTCTCTGGATAGTACTCGAGGCCTTTGGCTTGAGCTTCAGTTTTCTTTCATAGTTGACCTTGAGGGTGCTGCCTCGAGAGTTGTCCCTACTCAGAGTCTCGAGGCTCGAAGCTACAAGCTCAAGCTCGAGTAAACATCTTTAATCATTTCTACACACACTCCTTCCATAATTGTTCCTTCCTTAACTAACACCGGATTCTTAGCACCCCATATCTATTAGTTTCTTGGTTGAGGCCTATTTTTTGGCCATGATCTTTTCCTTAATGTGTAAGTATTCCATCAATAAATATAGCACTAGGTGAGTCGTTAAACACATTGAAATTTACAAAAACATAGAATTCTCCATTCTCGTTCTTTCTGTAAACACTCTTTCTTTCTTTCCTACATTACTGAGTAAGTTGAGACGTGCTTCAGTCCATCTCCTCATAGTACATTGCTGACTTGGGAGTGGGAGTGATATTAGTCCCATTGTACCTTTGTAAGGGCACAAAAGACATAGGGCAGTGGAGCTCTAAACGACATGGCAATTCTTTAGTCTATTATTTCCTTTCTGTTCTACAGCCTTTGTCATTTCTGTCCTTTGTTTTTTTTTTTTTTTGCAACACTCGAAATTCATTTATTGATCTTGAGATCACTTTGATTTTATTAAGAATTGTATTTTGATCACTCATTAACTCAATTTCACCAACAATCTAAGTTATTTATTATAATGAGTAATCATAATATCACTCTTGCAGACTTTGTTATTCCAGATATGTCTAAAACTGAGTCCTTAGATGGGAAGAACCACAAGATGTGGGCTAACAAGATGGAGTTCTTCCTCGGCCAAATTGAAGTTCATGCGCCTTAGATAATGATAGAGCCTCACCAAGGTCTAATAAAGACTTCGAGAAGGATAACTGCACTTGTAGGGGAATGCTTCTCCACTACATTATAATGCCTCTTTACCAAATTTATAGTAACATGGAAACTGCTAAGGAAATACGGGAAGCGATGTTAAAAAAATAAGGGTCATATGATGGTTCGGCTATGAAGTATGTTTGTAGTAGGTGGTTGTTTTTCACTATGGTGGATGAAAAACCTAATCTAGACCAAATACATGAATATGAGACCTTGTGCACTAACATACTGAATGAGGGCATGGAGTTTTGTGAAACATTCCAAGCTAACTATCTAATTAAGAAAGTGCCTCCCTCTTGGGAAAATTACAAGGCTTCCCTGAAACCTAAAGAAAAGGACATGACACTGCAAGAACTAAGGTCACATATCAATTTGGAAGAACAGAACCACAAACAAGCCAAAGGGAAGTCTTCCGAACACTCTTCCTTGGCAACTAACCTTATAGAATTGAGAAATGCAGGAAAGAGAGGGAAGTTCATGAAACCATGGAGCAAGACGAGATTCAATCATTATGATGAAGCTTCTCATAGTAAACAAAGCCAATCTCGAGGAAAGAGGCATATGACCAGTGCAAATGAAGGCCCAAAGAGGATCAAAGGAATGTGCTGGACCTGCAGCATGAGTGGCCACACCTCGAGGAATTGCAGGAAGGGACTGGATAGCACATAGAATACAGGCCCCCGGCAAATCTCACCCGAGGAAGGAGATGTGTTTGTTTCCATGATCTCCGAGCTGAACATGGTTGAGAACACCGTCGAGTGGGTAGTAGATACTGGTGCCATGAGCCGCATATGAACTAATAAGGACCTGTTTCAATAATATAAGAACACAACTGATGGGAAGAAGGTATTCGTTGGAAATTCCAGTTCGGTCCCTATCCACAACAAGGGAAGGTCCTGCTTAAACTCAACTCTGGAAAATCTCTGTGCTTGATAAACATGCTGCATATTCCTGATTTGTGTAGGAATCTAGTCTTTGGTGCTTCGTTGAATAAAGCTTGCTTTAAATAAATATTTGAGTCTGACGAATTGATTATCACTAAAAACAACAAATTCATCGGGAAAGGTTTCTATAATGGTGGTCTTTTAGTACGAGATGTTCTGAATGATACTAATAACATTGGTTCTAGTTCTACTTCTATGGTTGAATCCCTAGATCTATGGCATGCTAGGCCAGAACATGTAAATTATAACTCGGTTAAGAATCTTAAACAAATGGGTTTAATTCCTAATTGTGATCTAACCAAACCTAATAAATGTGAAATATGTTTCGAGGCTAAACATCCTAAAAAGTGGTAATAAATTGGTTGAAAGAACCTCTAGCCTTCTCGAGCTAGTACACAGTGATCTAATAGACCACAAGAACATTGTAAGTAGAGGTGGTAAAAGATATTACACCACATTCATAGATGACCACTCAAGGTTCACTAAAGTGTATCTCCTAAGCACTAAAGATGAGACTGAGGAAATATTCCTGAAATATAAAGCTGAAGTACAAAACCAATTGGATCGTAGGATCAACATGATTAGGTCTGACAGAGGTGGCATGTATGATACTACCTTCTTTAAAAAATATTGCAAGGAACTTGGAATAATTCATGAATATACACCCTAATAGAATATTATAGCCGAGAGGAAAGACAAAACCCTTAAAGACATGATGAATGCCATGTTAATTAGCTCAAACCTACCCATGAACTTGGGTGGGAAGCCTCATTATCTCCTTGTCACATAGTTAATAGGGTTCCAATCTAAAGTTAGATAAGACCTCTTGTGAACTATGGAAGGTTTATGCTTCTAACCTAAAATATCTAAAAGTGTAGGAGTGTCTAGCTAAAGTTGGAATTCCTGAGCTTAAAAGAAGTAAAATAGGTCCCAAAAAGTGTAGATGCCATTTTTGTAGGTCATGCGATGAATAGTGTCACATATAGGTTCAGGCCAATTAATGACTCGAGCCCTAAACTTGGTAAAATAATGGAATCTCGGGATGCCGAATTCTTTGAGCATAAGTTCCCTATGAAAGAATATATGCATGTACCATTACCTGCTTATGTGCCTATTGCATCTACATCATCATCTAGTCACATGCCTCCTGAACTCGAGGTCCAAGAACTTAGAAGAAGTAAGATGGCTCGAACTGAGACTAGTTTTGGACCAGTTTTCATAACTGCCTTCTTGACTTAACATCATGAGTTTGATGATCATGTTAAGAGTGCATTCATCCTAAAAGAAGATCTTAAAACATATGATAAGGTCATGAGAACAATAGAGGCTCCATCATTGGGAGAGGCCATTAATATAAAACTCGATTCCATAACAACACCTGGGTGTTAGTGCACCTTCCTAGAGGATCAAACCAATAAGGTGTAAATGGGTGTTTATAAGGAATTTAAGGCTGATGAGTCTACAGAAAATTTAAGGCGAGGCTAGTGCCCAAAGGATGCACCCAGAAATAAGTAATAGACTTCTTTGACACCTACTCACCCACAACTAAGACAGTCACTAAAGGAGCTCTGTTGGCTTCAGCATCCATACATAAGATTGTAGTACACCAAATGGATGTAACAACTGCTTTCTTGAATGGTGGCCTTGAGGAAGAAATCTATATGGAACAACTTAAGGGTTTTGAAGTTCCTAGCATGGAGCATAAGGTATGTAAGTTTGTGAAATCTTTGTATGGCTTTAAACAAGCTCTTAAACAATGGCATTAAAAATTTGATTGTACCTTGGTCATGCAAAGTTTTATCGTAAATAGTGTTGATGCATGTGTGTATTCTAAGCATGTTAACGATGATTGTGTGATTCTATTTGCATGTTAATGAAAGCTTCATTTTTTGCACTAGTGTAAATATTGTAAATGCCACAAGGTCTTCCTCGAGTACACATTTTGATATGAAGGACCCAGGAGAGGCCGATGTGACACTTGTGGTTTATGATCCGAGAATCCAAGGCTTGAGAGGGTTTAATGCTGTGTCGGTATGCTGCTGGTAGCTGCTGCCGGGGGCTGTTATGTGGCTGAATTGGTGCTGATATTGTGGGGTTGTTAGCTAATAAAGATGTATTGGTCTTGATTAAGTATTGTTGTTAAGATTCAAAGATTACTCTTGGACCTTAACCTTGGTTGGTATAGTGAGGGTATGAGATGAGGAGAGAATTTAGAGTTAATAAGGGATAAGAAGTGAAAGGGAGATGAGAAATAGAGAGAGATATCAAAAGATATCAATTTGTCATTCATCAAGTTATGAGCTCTTCATGAGAGGCTCTACATATTTATGCTAGTAATCCTTTAGGATGGCTGACTCCAAAATATCTAGAGATACAATGATCCTAGACACATGGACTAACCGACTCAACCATCAACTAGCTAACTAACCGCCAACCTTGACTTAACTAATCTAACGGCTTGACCACCCAACTACTAGCAACTACTTCACTTATTACATGACTTAACCAAGCTTAAGCTACTAATTACATCAAGACTTATTCTAGTTACAATATCAACTAACTAATACAACTCAATCAACTAAGCAACCTTCAACATAGCGGCAGTACCAATATATCAGCAGCAGCACCGCAACTAACCGCAACATGACAGCACCAACAGCCCAATGCAGCAGCTACAACAGCCCCCTAGACTTCATCAAGCTCGGATCATAACATTCCCTACCCCTTGAAAACATTATTGTCCTCAAGAATTGAATAGAGTTGTAATAGTAAAGATCAACTTCTTGCTAATGGTCTGCAGCTGGAAAGACACCTTGAAGCAACCCAATCAGAAATTGCAGCAGAGCACATTATATGATGCTTGTTTCGACACAATGTTTGTGTTTGAATGTGTAATACTCTTCAAGAGGTCTACACTGAACAAACCAAACATCAACAACACACCCACAACACCTCATGATGCAGTTTGCACAGCTCGAAACTCTATCTTGCTGTTGAGAATCACAAAACGTATCAATGCTTCTGAATTTATGCTTGTAGAATGCCGTACAACAGATTTTATATGTTATTTACCCCATAAAATAGTATATGAAGTCCTTTAACATCTCTCGAGGTCTTCCAAACTCAAACCAAGAGAACCAAGGATCAAAATCTCCTTAAAGAAATTTCCAATTGCAGCTCAAACAGCCCCATCTCTCGTTTATGGTAACAAAACATATTGAAATTCCATAAGAATGCAGCTGCAACTCTTTCATCTTGGATCTTATCCAAAATTTGTATTGCTTACACATCCATTTACTAAACCACCTCACATCATGCTCAACAACCTCTTGATTGCTTTCCAATTCCACATGATATGCTGCTGAGCTCAAAATTATAGTAGTGCTAAACCGGTGCATCACATAATGACAGATTTCGGCTCGATTTCTATCCATAGGGAAGCTTCTCGATGCGAACAAGTTATTACATCTTCCCAAAGCCTTAATACCACCAACCACACTCAATCTGAACAACTCATTTACTGCTGATAGTGAAGGAATTGTAATTGTTCAATGAATTTCAGCAGCCTCTAATACTTTAATGCCTTGAATCTTGATTATAAACTTGTAAGATATGAAAGCCTCAGCCTTTTCCTCCCAAACTCTTGTGTAGACCACAAAAACTAAGAGTTTATAACCCATTGTTGAATGCCAATGACAAATGTCATAACTTGAACTCCCAAAACATTCCAATCAACATTGTTAATGCTGTAGCTCACACATTCCAGCCTATTCTCAAGACTTGCCTGGATCCAAAGCTCATCCAGCCACCAAATAAGCCTCAAATGAACAAGCTTTGCTTTCTTGTCAACCACCTCAAGCATGAGTAACAAACATAACAAGTGGAGACACCAACAGAACTCTTGAACAGCTGATAACTTCTTCACATTTAGAGTTGATCTGTCCCCAACTACCTTGCTGATATTCACTCCAATTTTAGCTGGAACTATCCTCGATGATGCATTGATCTTTTCCATCCAAACATTGAGAAGATATTGAAGCTTATGCATATAATTTTTCCATTTAGAACAACCATAGCAAATCACAAATGAGCCATAATTTTGTAATGTGATCCCATACTGCCACAATGCTGAATTTCCAACCAAATGCTCTTGTATTACAAAATCAAACCAACCACCAAGCCCCATAACTTCAAGAGGACTCACATTTGGTTGCAATAATGGAGCTTGTTCTCTGGCGACAGCTTGATTAATGCACAATCTGAATTTCAGATCAATGCACAACTTGTGAACTTCCAACATATTAAAAATTCCTCCAGAATTAAACTTAGCCTAAATTGAACTCGGGAAATGATTTTAGCAACCTACTTGAACCTTTCCTCTAACTCAGCCTCATGTTTCAGCTTGTTACAAACATGATCTACCTTCCCTTGATCAAAAGGACTTCCAACACCAATTACACCAGTTAAAGCATCGATTGTACTGATTTTAGTCTGAACCGAATTCTACTCCAGCATCTTACTGCATTTGTACACCTCCATCAGCTCCATTGCTTGTACAGATACAAAGCTTCTCCTTTGTTGAACCTTGAAACGCACTCTCGCAACTTGATTAATTCTTTTCAGCAGAAAATCGACTCTTTTAAGCTTCTCAGCAGTTTGAACATAACCTCCCAGATCAGGAGGCAACTCGTCATAACAATGTGCATTTGAATACAATGTTTCTCCACTCCAAGAACCTTGCAATGTATTAATTACATTACTACCAGCACAAATCAAATGTTGATTTCGAATTTCAAGATGCCTTGGAGAAGTGCTTAACACATTCTATGGTGCTTTCATTGTTACTACCGCAGTAACATCAACTTTCCCAACAGAATGAGATTGTTCAGAAGTGAATATGCTTCGATTTTTCATACCAGCTTGCCATGGAGTAATACTTAGCAGATGTGGTGATGTATTCAATGATATTACGGCAGTAGCATCAAGTTTTTCAGTTAAAATCAAAGATTCCGCTGTAACCAATCCTTATATACCAGCATATATATCTGAACCTTGTATACCAGCATATACATCGGTAAAATCAGCATCTTGAGTTAGTTCTTGTTGATCATCAAGCATCCTAGGCTGAAACACAACCTCCTGCTTCAATTTCGGCTTTGTAATCTTCTTTTTACCCCAAAAATCTTTCAACGCTTCATTTAGATGGTTCCTCTTCACTTTACTCTTTGCTTTCTTTATCACTCCCATGACATGAAAATCGTATTCCCATTCCGGAAGCAAGTCATGCTGTAGCTCATCACCTTCAAAATACTCTAACTCTAGCAAAGAGTCTTCATAATGATCATCTTGCTCAAACTCAGATTCCTCAAACCTGTGTTCATTAATTTTGGCATTATCATGGTATACTTCATCTTCAACGGCAACCGATTCCACTCTAACCTTCTCATTTTGCTCAGCATTGGACTCTTGTTGTATAACGCTATCCCTTAGCTCAGGGAACTCATTTGCATCAAGAACACCAGCACCATCTTGATTGATGTTTGTAAACTGATGAGCTGAATACCGCCGACCAAAAATTCGCTGCAGCTCTTCGTCCCATGCCTGTTTCATTTTCTGCCAAAACTTCTCGCGTTCTTGCCCCCATTATTGCTTTATTTTCTCCTAATAATCACTTATCACTGATTGACAAGAGCCATCATCATCCATACCAGCCATATTTACAATGACCAATAATGCTTCGATCTGGAACAGCTTAGTTCGCAGAGATAAGAACCAGCTAAGTTCGCAGGGGAACAAAATTCGATTCAAATCACTTCAACCGATGATTGCTTAAAGAAATTATACTCCTTCATTTGCACAAAACAATCACTTACTAACGGTTCCACAATCGTCACTGATTAAAAACCCTAATATGCAGATTTCCGCCACAGAGAACTCGAACAAACCCTACCTGTAATGTTTTCTTGAATATTCAGACTTACAATTCTGAATTAAGCTCGATTCTAGATCGCAATCAAGTCCTCAACACAATACTCAAAGCAATCTTCAAGAACAAAATCGTATTTCAACACTTTTGGTGCTCAGTTCATTGTCAGATTCTCGCCCAAGCAAATTTCCACTTAATAACATATAATTCTTAAGAATCAAACGCAGATTCGGATGAATTCTCACCCCTTATATGCTTATTAACATGAATTATATCACAAATTAGCAACAAACACAAATTCTGATCGGATTGTAACCTGAAGTTCAGAAAGCAGTTACCTCAACCTCAAATACTGAATTGTAGAATTTGAATTGACCTCAATCCAGCTTGATTGTAATCTTTTGATTATGATCAAGTGTAATGTTGATCCAATAGCTCACTTTAACTTCTTCTCCAACCAATCAAATGAATAATTGATCAAGAACAATTTTGCTTAGCACTCAACTTCAGCAACTAATGCTATGCTTCAGCACTCAACTTCAGCAGCTAATGCTTGATCAATTCTTCTAAATTCAATCCAAATCAGCTTTGATGTTGAATGTAATCAACAAATACTGATCAATTAAACTTTCTTCAATGTAACTCAACCAGATTTATCCCAACCGAAAGCAACTCCCAGGCCTTGAAGTTCACAATGCGTACGACAGTCCACCAAAGTCTTCAAGTTCAGAATTCAGAAATCGCATTCTTGATCACGTAAAACTAAGCTAAATCAGTGTCAACTGTATTTGTTAATTAATTGCAACACAATCAATCAGATTTTGTATTTTTTTCGGATTTTGAGCTTGTTTCGGACGCCAAATCAAGGCTCTGATACCAATTATTGACATTCAAAGATTACTCTTGGACCTTAACCTTGGTTGGGATAGTGAGAGTATGAGATGAGGAGAGAATTTAGAGTTAAGAAGAGATAAGAAGTGAAAGGGAGATGAGAAATAGAGAGAGATATCAATTTGTCATTCATCAAGTTATGAGCTCTTCAAGAGAGGCTCTACATATTTATACTACTAATCCTTTAGGATGGATAACTCCAAAATATCTAGAGATACAATGATCCTAGACACATGGACTAACCGACTCAACCATCAACTAACTAACTAGCCGCCAACCTTGACTTAACTAATCTAACGGCTTGACCACCCAACTATTAGCAACTACTTCACTTATTACAGGACTTAACCGAGCTTAAGCTACTAATTACATCAAGACTTATTCTAGTTACAATATCAACTAACTAATACAATTCAATCAACTAGGCAACCTTCAACATAGCAGCAGTATCAATATATCAGCAGCAGCACCGCAACTTACAGCAACATGACAGCACTAACAGCCCAATGCAGCAGCTACAACAGCCCCCTAGACTTCATCAAGCTCGGATCATAACAATTGTCCAGCTATGAGTTGTAATAAAGTGTATTGTAATAACCTACAGCAGCAGGTTACGGTTGGGCTTCGGGTAGTATCTTAGCACCAATGGTTTAGGTGCTAGTTAGTAGATATTATAGTTAGTTAGACATTTTCAATACTTTTGATATTTTCATTAGTTAGTCGGTTAGGAGTTTATGTCTTGATCCAATGTACTAGATTCTTATACGTAGCTAGTCCTGTGTAATTCCTTTTTTTTTTTTTTTGATAAGTCAGTGCGTATATATCAAAAAATCACACCGATGCACGTCCATACATGAGTACGAGGGGCATACCCCAAGCTGGCTGAAGCCTACAAGCAATCTGAAAGAAAGCAACAAGCGAAAATCAAACATGATTTGATATCAAATATCCTAGGTGAAACCTTCTTTGTGTAATTCTTTCTCATTCAATCAAATATCAAACCAATCTCTTTGAGATTAAACCTTCTTTCTCATTCCATACTCTCTTTATCCTAGGTTAAGATCAAGATTTAATCTCGATCTTAACAATTAGTATGAGAGCCTCGTTTGGCTTCCAAATCAAACATGATTTGATATCAAATATCCTTGATTGCATTGCAATTCGCTTAAGAATTCAGTTCTGAATTCGATTGTAAATTGCAGTTGTTAACAGAAAAAAGTTGTTTTAAAACACATAAAAAGGGGTTCAATTGGTGATCGGATGTGAGTCCTTGAATTCAAGCTTGTGTTGATCTCATTGTTGGCAGTTAAATAGCAGAGTTCAGTGATTGAAGAGCAAATTCGTTTTGGTCGTACATGTGATCAGAATCTTAAGTTAATTGCAGTACATTGATCACATTCGGTTGAGCATATCAACTTCTGATTGCTGCATTATCCTTGTTAAATTCAGTACAGAATTGAGCCCAAATTAGTAAACAAAGTGCATAGAATTGTACTGCTGCAACGTGTGTTCTTGATCATCAGAATTCATCAAGTTACTGGAAAAGGCTGAAGTGAGTGTTGGATCAATCTTGCGCTTGTTCAAAATCAGTAAGATCAGCTTTAGCAAAACTGAATTGAGGTAAATTCAGATTCTGCAAATTCAGAAATTGAGGAAGGTAATAGATTCTTAATAACTAAGCATCAATTGCTCAGAATACACCTGTGTTGCTGAAATCTGGAGGAAAATTGTGTGTTAAGCATAAAAGCGTATAAGAACTTAGTTGATTCAACTTTGATTCAACGTATTCAAAGTAGGGTTAACAAGAACTCAAGAAATTTGCAGAAATCTGACATTGATCTTTAGAATTGAGGTTGGAAGAGTGTTAAACTAGTAATTGTAGCTAAGTTCAAGTCTAATTCATGTTCAAAGCTCAAATTACTCAAGCTAACACTGCGGTTAGGGTTCTGGTTCGAGTTTTCTCTGAGTCGAAGTTCGTCAGTTGGGGTTTGGAATCTGCCGTGATTACTTTAGCAGAATCAAGTGCGAAATTTAGTTTCCATAAGCAGGAGAAATGGGAGCTACAACAGATTCCAAATTATCCTTGCCGCCCGAACTCAAGGAGATCACACAACGCTCTACTGACAAATTGTTACAGCATTTAGAAGAGATTTCAGCTGAGATAGCTGAGAGATTTTGTCCTCGAAGAGCAATTTTACAGCCTGAGGTGAACAATGTGGAACCACTTAATGTCGTTGAAGATGAATTGGACCAAGGTAATACCGAAATTGATGAACACAAGTTGGAGGAACCTGAGGTTGAACAAGTTGATCATTATGAAGACTCTTTGCTAGAGTTAGAGTATTTCAAAGATCTTGAGTCCCAATAAGATATGTTCTCGGAATGGGAATACAGTTCTCATGTCAAGGGAATGTTAAAGAAAGCAAAGAGTAAAGCTAAGAGAAGCCATCTCAATGAAGCATTGAGAGAGTTTTAGGGTAAAAAGAAGATTAAAAAGCAGAAATTGAAGCGAGAGGTTGTGTGTCAGCCAAAGGAGCTTCTGAATTTGCAAGAACAGAATAATAGACAACCAGTGGTTGGCTTAATTGAGTCCAATTCGGTTATGGTACATCTTGATGATCCACTGGAAGAGGTTAGGCAACAAGTCTTAACTCAAGCTCCTGATTTTCTTGATGTATATGCTGGTATACAAGGGTTGGATATAGCAAAACCCTTGATTTCAACTGAAAAATTTGATCCTACTGCTGTAATATCAATGAATACATCACTAAATCTGTTAAGTATCACTCCATGGCAAGCAGGTATGCAGAATCAAAGCACCTTCACTGCTGAACAATCTCATTCTGTTGGGAAATCAATTGTTGCTACTGTGGTACTATCTGATGCAGAATAAGGTGTGCTTTTGAGTGGAGGAAAGGTTTATTCCAATACACACTCTTATGATGAGTTGCCTCCTGACCCGGGAGAAGATACTCCAGGCTATGTGAAGCTTAAAAGAGTCGATTTTCTGGCGAAAAGAAGTAATCGAGCCGCGAGATTCATTTTTAAGGTTCGCAACAAACAAAGCTTGGTTCCTATGCAAGCAATTGAGTTAATGGATTCGTACCAAGGATGTAATGTGGAGAGACAGGTTTTTTATCAGATCCACATCAGTACAATAGATACTTTGAATGATGTAATTGATGTTGGCAGTCCCTTTGATTCGGGAAAGGATGAATTACAAGTGATTGGAAAAGCTAGACCTCTAGTACTGCTGTTTGATGATGAACAATTCATTGCCAGTGCAAGCAATGGTGGAAAAATGGTAGTGGTTGTGGGTCATGGTGAAGTTAACATCAAAACAAGCTTTGAAGAAAAGGCTTTTACAGGTTGCAAGTTGCATAATTCAGATCGTGACATTGAAGTCTCAATTGTTCCGGAATTGGTGTTGCTTCGGTTCAAACACAAGCATTTCCTTGATGGGATGGTAGGTGTTATTAGTTGGTTGAGGAATTGTGGATGGTTTGAAGAAGTTTTACGCCTCTGGTATGACCTCACAGCTGGTGCACAAAGCCAAGTAAAGACAAAGATGATAGCACTTGGAAATTGGAACAAATAGCAACTGAAACGTGCTGATGAGATTCAGAACCTGAATGTGTTTGGGGTGATTTGTTGTGGTTGTTTTGAATGGAAAAATTATATGCACAAGCTTCAATATTTTCTTAATGTTTGGATGGAAAAGATTAGTGCAACATTGAGGATAATTCCAGCTGAAATTAGAGTAAATATCCGCAAGGGAGTTTGGAATGGATCAGCTCTAGATTTGAGGAAGTTTACAGGTGTTCAAAGTGTCTCCACTTGTTATACTTGTTACTCATGTTTGAGATGGTTGAGAAGAAAGCAAAGCTTGATCATTTAAGGCATGTTTGGTGGCTGGATGAGCTTGGGATCGAGGAAAGTATTGAGGACGGGTTGGAAAGTGTGAGCTGCAACATTAACAATGTTGATTAGAATGTTTTGGGGGCCATAGAAGTATTAGAGGCTGCTGAAAATCATTGGAGAATTGCAATTCTTTCACTGTCAGCAGTAAATGAGTTGCTCAAATGGAATGTGATTGGTGCTATTATGATTTTGGGAAGATGTCATAACTTGTTCGCATCAAGAAGCTTCCATATGGACAAGAATTCAGCTGAAATTTGTAATATCAGTGGCTATGAGTTGTCTTGGTTATACACTGCTGAATTTTTGACTTTTGCAGCATAACATGTGGAATTGGGAAGCAGTCAAGAGTATGTTGAGCTTGGTCTGAGATAGTTTAGTAAGTGGATGTTTAAGCAATACAAATCTTAGATAAGATCCAAGATGAAAGAGTTGCAGCTGCATTCCTATGGGATTTCAATGTGTTTTGTTACCATAATCAAGATATGGGGTTGTTTGAGCTGCACTTGGAATGTTTACAAGCTGATTTTGATGCTTGGTTCTCTTTGTTTGAGTTTGGAATGCCTCCCGAGATGTTCAAGGACTTCATATGTAGTTTTATGGGTTTAATGACATTCAAGATCCGTTATGCCGCTTACTACAAGAAGAAATTCAGAAGTACTGATGCGTTTTATGGTTCTCTACAGCAAGCTAGAGTTTTGAGCTATATCAACTGCATTATGAGCTGTTGTGGATGTGTTGTTGATGTTTGGTTTGATCAGTGCAGACCTCCTAAAGAGTATTATGCATTCAAACGCAAACATTGTGTCGAAACAAGATGTCATCCTCATGTATCAGCTGCATTTCAGATTGAGTTGCTTCAGATGTCTTTCAGCTGCAGAACTTTAACAAGAAGGTCATCAATTCAGCTACCTTTTCATAAGCAATAAGTGTTCTCCATTGTTACAATTCTCTTCCATTCTTGAGGACGAGAATGTTTTCAAGGGAAGGGAATGTTATGATCCGAGAATCCAAGGCTTGAGAGGGTTTAATGCTGTGTCGGTATGCTGCTGGTAGCTGCTACTGGGGGCTGTTATGTGGCTGAATTGGTGCTGATATTGTGGGGTTGTTAGCTAATAAAGATGTATTGGTCTTGGTTAAGTATTGTCTAGCTATGAGTTGTAATAAAGTGCATTGTAATAACCTGCAGCAGCAGGTTACGGTTGGGCTTTAGGTAGGATCTTGGCACCAATGATTAAGGTGCTAGTTAGTAGATATTTTAGTTAGTTAGATACTTTCATTAGTTATTCGGTTAGGAGTTTATGTCTTAATCCAATGCACTAGATTCTTATAAGTAGCTAGACTTGTGTAATTCTTACTCATGCAATCAAATATCAAACCAATCTCTTTCAGATTAAACCTTCTTTCTCATCCCATACTCTCTTTATCCTAGGTTAAGATCAAGATTTAATCTCGATCTTAACAGATGAGTCTACAGAAAAGTTTAAGGCAAGGCTAGTGGCCAAAAGATACACCCAAAAATGAGTAATAGACTTCTTTGACACTTACTCACCCATAACTAAGATCGTCACTGAAGGAGCTCTGTTAGCTTTAGCATCCATACTTAACATTGTAGTACACCAAATGGATGTAAAAACCGCTTTCTTGAATGGTGGCCTTGGGGAAGAAATCTATATGGAACAACCTGAGGGTTTTGAAGTTCATTGCATGGAGCATAAGGTATGTAAGTTTGTGAAATCTTTGTATGGCTTTAAACAAGCTCTTAAACAATGGCATTAAAATTTTGATTGTACCTTGGTCATGCAAAGTTTTATTGTAAATAGTGTTGATGCATGTGTGTATTCTAAGCATGTTAATGATGATTGTGTGATTCTATTTGTATGTTAATGAAAGCCTCATTTTTTGTACGAGTGTAAATATTGTAAATGCCACAAGATCTTCCTCAAGTACACATTTTGATATAAAAGACCTAGGAGAGGCCGATGTGACACTTGGGGTTAAAATAACTAGAACACTTGGGGATTTGACATTAAGTCCATCTCATTACGTGGAGAAAAGTTTTAAAAAGTTTGGTCATTATGAAGACAGTCCTAAAACTCCATATGACCCTAATATTCATTTGAAAGGAAACACAAGAGATAGTGTATCACAGGCTAAACACACTTAGATAAATGCCGTAATGTTCATTTGAAAGGAAACACAAGAGATAGTGTATCATAGGCTAAGTACACTTCGATAATTGGTAGCATAATTTTCTTAATGAAATATACTCATCCTAACATTGCTTATGCTGTTAGCAGACTTAACCGTTTTACCCATAACCTTATTGGTGAGCACCTAAATGCGTTAACAAGGCTATTAAGGTATCTTAAAGGAGGGATATTTTGATGAAATTCGTTCTACTGGCGGCTACGTGTTTGCTTGTTAGCTGTGCTATATCATGAAATTATCTAAACAAACCTACATTGCTAAATCAACTATAAAATATGAATTTATTGTACAAAAGGTGGCAGGTTTAGAAGTTGAATGGCTAAGGAATGTCCTAGGAGATATTCCGTTGGGGGGAAAGCCCATGCCTTGAGTGTCATTACACTATGACTCATAAGCAGCCATTGGAGTTGCACAAAGTGAGGCATATAATGTCAAACAGAGGCATATTAGCCTAAAACATGGTATCGTGAGACATTTGATCACGAATAATATTATCTCACTCGAATATGCAAGGACTGAAAAAATTCAAGAAGATCCTCTAATGAAAGGCCTTACAAGAAAAATAATAAATGAGGCGTCAAAGGGAATGGGGCTTTAGCCCATTTTTGTGTCCTAATCCTAATGGATACCCGTCCTTGGAATTGCTTTCGATGTTCAATGGGTGAAACGAAATTGTAGAATGAGAAGATTGTGATATAGCCAATAGAGCCCAATCAGAGAAGGTGTTGTTATTAGTGGCTCTAAGATCTGTTAGTGCTGCCATGACGTGAGGATGAGATTTAAGGTTCTCAATGATGTCCATCTACTTTAATGGTGGTGTGGGGCTGCAAACCTAATGGATTCACCTATAGGATTGTGGGGATTTAAACTCCTTTTGTCAAAAGTAGGCCATCACTCTCTAGAGCTTTCCTGAGAATACCTCGAGAACAACATGAAGGGGTTAGGTATGCTTTTCACAATGACTGCTCAAGGTTCAAGCCTATGTTCATCTCGGATGGTTGTGGGACATGCTTAGTCACTAGATGTTGATTCAAAAAGACATTAGCATCATCAAGTGTGAGTCCCACTACTCAATAATGCTCTTCCATTCCTTCTTTTTCTTAAAATTGAACCATATGGGGGGGCTATTGGAATTAGGGATAGTGTGTTTCCATTTTGTTCAACTTGTGAAAATACCTCAATCCCATTTAGGAAGACTCGAGGTGGGAAGTCTCTTTTAAATACCCCCTTGTGTTTGTACTTGGTAAAGTCTTGTGGGTCTAGAGGGGGCAAGGCAGGCCAAATGTGAATGCTCACCCTGCTTCGTCGCACGGAGGTCTCCACGGACTCTTGGGTCCGGAGTGCCATTGATCCTAGAGTGCATGTGTGGGGACATAAATGACCTAGGGCAGTGGAGTTCTCCATGGTGCCACAATTTTTCGGTCTATTCTTTCCTTTTCTGTTTTACACCCTTTGTCATTTCTATCATTTGTTTTGTAATGCTTGAAATTCATTGATTCATCTCGAGATCACTTTAATTGTATTAAGAGTTGTATTTTGACCACTCGTTAGCCCAATTTCACAAGTAAATGTTCTCCATGTATGTGATAAGTTAATTCTTTCTTTCAAAATTTGTTTTATTATTTCATACAAGAAGGTACCCAAAAAAAATTAATTAAATAAATAAATAACAATTGTTCTAAACTAGGTTTAAAATGTGAAAAGATTCTATGGATGATGCACGACAGGTTCTGATATTTTCAGAGCTCCAAGTAAAAATTTTAAATACAATACTTCCTATAGAATATAAAATTTACAAATATTAATGAATAATACTTTAAAAACTGCAGAAATAGAAATATATGGTATCTGAAGTAGTTGCTTGGGTTATGCCTGGCCTAGGATGATGCGATCAATTTTTTTATTCTTTTTTAAGCATAGCAATGTCAAAGAAAGGAGAATGTCATAGTGGGAATCCGAACCTAGATGGCTTTTGTGGCCTCCGGGACTCCCAACCATTAAACCATGTGCCTTTAGCATTGGGATGATGCGATCATCACATATGTCATAACAAAGGGATCATTAGTGATGTAATTCGTTGCATTGTAATAGGTCAGAAATATAGAGTAGATAACGTTCACGTATTTTCACTATTTTCTGAGTATCCGCAATTATAGTGAAGAATCCGCAATTATAGCGAAGAATATGTAACTCAAAAGATACCTAAAACATAATGTTAAGTTTTATATTATAAAAAAAAATATTATACTATATATCATTTTTAAGCTACTGAATTTTCTATTATATCAATTTAATATAAGTATTAAACATATTAATTAGTATATGGAACTCAATTGTTCGTGTTCCACAAAGAAAAATGTGGGGGTCAGCTTTCTCTCTGCAGTTGAATTCATTATTTGTTAGGTCCAAGTATGAAATTGGAGCCCAAAATTGGGGTTAAAATAAGAATTAGGGCTCATAATTTCAATTCTGTTATTTGGTTTATTTGTTGGAAGTGAATTTACAATTCTATTGTCTAATTCCATTGAAGTGGATTTTAACTGAAAATCATACTTTCTAATTCCGTACGGTGGGTCGAGGAATTACAATTCTATTAACTCCATTGATATGAAATCCAAATTTACCCCACTAGTTTGACAAAATCCCAAGATGACTCAAAATAGATAAACTTAGACACAACCTAAAATTTGACCTAAGCCTTAAATTCACTTGAATGACTTAAACCTGAAATGACTGAAATCAACTTAACTTAAAGTCCAAAATGAGCCCGATTTACGCCAAACAGGAGATGGCTCAAATCTAAAAAATGAAAGTACCTGACTTGAATATAATGTAAACAAACTAAGCAAAAATGGAAATGATCCGACCAAATTGACCCAAAAACTTTATATGACCAAAAGAATGAACTCGATCGATCCTAGACTGAATCCCCAAAAATACCTAACCTGGTTAATAAAAATTTGAGATAACTTGAACACCAAATGATTTGATGCAATTGTCAACCCGATTTGACTCAAAACTCGAATAACTCAAAATCAAAGTGAATCCCTCCGACCATAGTAGCTCCAACATAAAGTGAACCGCTCTGACCAAAATCCAATTGTAGCTAATTTAAAACTCGAAATGCTCCACTTCAATTGACCGAAAACCCATGATGGCTCGAACCATTATGGAATTATAATTCCGACCTCCAATTCCTTTTATTAACCAAAGGATGGAATTTCACTTCCACTAGAACTCCAATTACACTAGAAATGGAATTGGAATTGGAATTATAATTCCGATTCCATGTGCCAAGCAGAGCCATAGTTTTTTGGTTGTTTACTTTTTAGTCTCTCGATATTTATACAATACTAAAAACTTTTGACCTTTTTATTTGTTTTTTTAGTGTCTTAAATTTTTTTATGTATTAAAAGTTAGGTACTTTCTCTAGTTTGCTCTTTTTGTTTGCTTTAGTGTGTGCGGTCGCCATAAATACAAAATCAAACAAACATGCAAAATGGGACTCGTATTGACTTGGGAGCTAGTCAAATTATCAAATAGCATGTATTTGACCTCAATCAATCACATCTAATGAGGGTTGATGTTTTTGGTGAATCCGATTTTGGTTTGTATTTTGAAAGTGAACTCTGCACTTGCTCTAATTAAGGAGATTAAACTTATTTTTGTAATAGTTTTTAGAGTTTAATAATTGCGTAGTAAATAAAAGGGATATGGACCTGGCCTAAGTGGCAGTTGGGGTGACAGAGCGAAGCCTACAGACATCTTAGCTCATACACTTAAGAGCTACGAACTAGGGTGTTAGCTCAAGAACTCAGCAATCTACTCACAAGCCCTGGTCTACAGATGTTTAGGCTTGACCTCCTTCATTTATGTAAACCCAAATCAGTTAAACTTTGAAAAGGTTCAGATGGAGAAAACCGTATTTGAGCCGCTACATTAAGACCAATGCAATCAAGGTCAATCATTGGTTGTAAAGCCCTGAAATGGTGATGCAGACCTAAATTTACTTGACTCAATAAGTAGTGACATCAGTGTTAAGACAAACGCAATCTAGAACAAGGTTTGGCCATCAAAAGCTTAAACCAATGACTCAAATCCTAATTCGTTGATTATGGTATTAGGCTTAAAACAAAGAGTTCACACTTAAAACTAAAGAATTGTATTGTCTTGATGAAAGCGAAACTACAAGCTACAAGTTGTGCTACAAGTTACACTCCGACTTAATTCCCCTTTTAGTCACCGGAGTGGTAAAAAAAATGAATCTTTTGGTCATGAAAGTCAAATTTTGAAAGATTGAGTCACCATACTCCTAATAAAAGTTCCTTTTAGTCACCTAAGTGGTTTAAAATGGACAAATTGATCACCCATGTCAAATTTTGAAAGACTTAGGGCTTCTATGGCTTAGCTTATTCTAGGGGGAAAAAAAGGCTTTTGTTTCCTTAAAAAAAGCACTTCTGAGACTTGGAAAGTATTTGGCAACCATAAAAAATACTTTTTAGCAAAAGCAAAATTTTTTTTTTTTTCTTTTGCCAACCATAAAAATTTGGTTCAGGTAGCCTGTTAATATATTGAAAAATTAATTTGCATATTAAAAAAATAATTTATAAATTTATAAAAAAGTTTATATATATTTAAAAATATATTAAATATGAAAAAATATTTTAGTAATTAATTATATATTTACAATATTTAGAAAATATTTTTATTTAAAAAATAACTAAACATTGAAAAATATTTAAAAAATATTCTAAAGCATTAAAAATTAGTTTAAGTATTTAAAATATATTTAATATATTTTAGACGATATTTTATATAATAAAAATCACTTTAAATATTGGAGAAGTATATTGAATATTTGAAAAGGCTCGTGGGTATTTGTTTTCAACTATAAAAAACTTTTGTCAATGTCCTTTCTGTTAATTTTTTAGAAAAAAAGCACTTTTTTAAACATTAGTCAAAAACTCACAATATCATAATAAACGCTTCTTTACTAATTAATCCAAACACAAACTGCTTAATTGAAGCAATAATTTTTACAAAAATGCTTTTACAAAAAGTGTTTTTAAAAAGAGTCATTTATTATAGAAATGCCAAACAGGCCTTGAGTCACCCCACTAGTAATAAAAGTTTTATTTTGTCGTAGAAGTCGTTTAAAATGGACAAGTTAGTCACCCAAGTAATAATCTGAAAAATTTTATTTACCAACTTTAAATAACAACTTATTTTCATCAGTAAAATGATTTAAAAACGATAAAAAAATTTATCTTGAAATAAAAAATAACTAATTAATTATATTTTTGACTTATTTCTTTCATTGGTCTTCATTTTTTTTTTCCAAAGTCTATATTTTGTTTGCAACAAATTAGTGCACATTTGATTATTTACATTAGGTAAAAATTAAAATATTATATACCATCTTTGACATTAAATAGAACGTGATAAAATATTCTAAAAAATGACAATTTAAAGAATATTTAGAAAAAAGAAGAATCAACAGGTGCCAAGTGCATTAAAAATGATGAAAATCAATTTGGAACAAAAATTTCCAAACTCAAGAGTCATATTTGTATTTTTTGGCAAAAAATAATCAAATTCGAATGAATATGCCCTATTATTGGAATAGTGTTCTATTTTAGCATTTTCCCATAGAAATATATCACATTTTGGGTGCTTGATTGATTAAATTATAAAACTATAGGGCACCTAAGTCATAAAAGTTTAAATCTGAAGCTACTATGTTGTATTTATTGAAACGTTAAGGTGTTTAGGTGATAAATCATCAAACCTCAGGACCTAGCTGATAATTTTCCTAAATAAAACATGAGAAAATATTATATAAAATGAGAATCAAGGAATATCAAATGCTTTAAAAAATTAAAAAATATTTTAAAACATGTGAACCAATGAAATATTAAAAAATATTTTATTTTATAATCAAATTTATCTTTATCAGTTTTAATACACCTGTCATTTATTGATTCTTTTTTTTCGCCTAAATATTCCTTTTTCATTTTTTTAGAGTACTTTATCAAGTTTTATATTATGTCAAAATTGATTTATAATCTTTTAATTTTTACCTAATATCAATAACTAGATATGCAAACTCATTTGTTACAAATAAAACATACACTTTGAAAACAAAATATGAGGACCAATAGAAGAAATAATTCAAAAACATAATTAAATTAGTTATTTCTTACTTGGATGGTGTTTGAAAATATTGGATATTTATCAGGAGTCCAAATAGAATAAGTCATGAATTGATGAGTCACCAAAAGCTTAGCACATGGAATGACATTTGTAGATTTGTAGATGATCAAGGGATGACAAATCCTTGTCTTTAAATGCTTATAAATAAGGGAATCATGTGTTGTACGAGGGAGGCGTGCAAAAAAACAAGAGAATGAAATGTGAAAATCGAAAGAAAGTGAAAGGAATTGAGGGGATATATTTGAATAGATAAAAACATTCTTTGGTTCCTTAATTCTGAAATTAAATGCTTGCTATTTCTCTTTAAATATAATTGGGTTTGTATTTTTATTTTCATCCTTTTCAGTATAATATGTCCCTGGTCTTATAACATATTATCAGCACGAGTTTCTTTCTAGCCAAGGATTATCATATGCTTGTGGTAAGTTTTTACTTCATAGTCTTTGTAATTTTTAATGGCTAATTTAACTAAGCTTGAGTTTACTGCTCTTGATATAACTAGCAAAAAATGTTTGCCTTGCACCCTTGATGCCGAGAGTCACCTTGATGCTATGAATCTCGAAGATACAATTAAAAGGGGAAATAGCGCTTTCCTGCAGGATCGCAGGCTTTACTTCAAAAGGCTTCTGCCTGATCCACTTTTTTTGGTAACCTAGCCAGAGAGGTTTATTGCAAAAAAACGCCGGGACGCAGGCTCCCGAAGAGGGAAGCCCAACAAATGTCAGGAAGCTACCAAAAGCGAAGCTTTTGGCTCCCCCCTTTTTTTCAATTCTTCCTTTTCTTTCTTCTATGTCATATCCTTCCTTGTGGATTCTCGGTTTCTGAAGGAGTATCGGCCCGTGTCTTTGGCTCAAAGCAATGATATTTCTCAGGCATCATATCCGCGACGGATTGAAAGCCAAGTATCTTACAATAAAGGACTCACTTGCCCTTTGGCAGAATTTAAAGGAGAGGTTTGATCAATAAAAGTTTGTGATCCTCCTTAAAGCTCGCTATGAATTGATTCACCTATAGTTGCAAGATTTTAAAACTGTCGATGAGTACAAATCTATTGTATTTAGTATTACCTCTCGATTCAAATTATGCAGAGAAAATATTATTGAGGAGGATATATTAGAGAAAATATTCTCTACTTTTTATGTCCAAAATATGCTCCTATAGCAGTAATATTGAGAGTGGGATATCAAAAAATACTAAGTGTTAATTTCATGTCTTCTTGTTGCTAACTCTTAATGAAAAGCCATCGGTCACGACCAACTGGGTCAGAGCTATTCCTTGAAGTGAATGCTACATCCCACGACAATAATACATATAACCATGGCCGTGGTCACAGTTGCGGACGTGGCCGTGGTCGTGGACTCGGTCATGGTTGTTGTCATGGTGGAGGTTATAGCCGCGGTCATGATAACTGGCACCATGGTAATCAAAATGGACCAAAATTTAAGAAGTCTAGTAACAATGAAAAGAAATATAAAAGGGAGAAAGCCCATCAACAAAATTTGTCAAAAGACATGCAAACAAATTGCCATCACTGTGGTATGAAAAGGTCACTGATCGCGTACCTATTGTACGGCTGAACATCTGGTGAGCCTCTATCAAGCATGGTCGAAAGAGAAAGGCAAACATGCATAAACAAATTTTGCTTAAAATCATTCTCCAATTAATGTGATCCATATTGATGTTTCTGGTTTTTTTTTTAGGACGCCGATGGGAGAATTGATCATTTGATACGCAATGAATATTTTAAGCTGGATTGAAGTTTTTATTTTTCAGTTATGTCTTTGTTACTAAAGTTTGTCTCACTTTTAATGGAATAGCATTGTTTTGGTGTGTCTAATTCAATACAATATGATATTTTTGATATTTCATCTTAATAGGTTATTTTCAATAAAACCAGGCTTGATCTAACTATACTTATAAACTAAAACTTAAAAGTCTTATCATAGTCACTTAGAAATACTTTACTCATTCCACTTTTGTAATTTTGTTAATACATAATATAAATAGAATTCTACTAATACAAGTTTATTTTATATATGAAGAAATATGAATTTGATTAAAGATGGACATTTATGTCTAGCTAACAATGCAACGAAATACACTATCCTCAAAAGTAGAATATATTTTTCTCAGCTATGATTAGTTGAAGCAAATGTTTATATATTATCGGGTGTTTCAAATTTAGTTGAAGGCTCCGGAAGAGTGCATGTTTTGTTTCCTCGAGGAACAAAACTAAACATAAGCGATGCTCTATTTTTCAGTAAATCACAAAGAAACTTGATCATTTTTCGAGATGTTCATCGCAATAGTCATCCATATTGAGACGATAAATGAGAGTGATAAATAATATTTTTATATTATATCGCTTACCTCAGGAAGAAAGAACATAGTGAAAAAATTGTTAGCACTTTCTTCGGGTTATATTATACTTATATAAACCCGATTCAATCAAATACAGTGGTTAATAAGAAGTTAACTGATTACAAAACGTTCATCTTATGGCATGACCGTTTGGGCCATCCAAGTATAACAATGATGAGAAAAATCGTTGAAAGTACTTATGGACACTCATTAAAGAATAAGAAGATTCTCTCCCTGATGAAATTTGAGGTACTGCTTGTGCCTAAGGTAAATTGATTACTAGACTAACCCCAACTAAAATTGGAATTGAATCCCCTACATATTTTAAAAGAAAACAAGAAGACATATGTGGGTTTATTATTCCATCATGTAGACAATTTCGTTATTTTGTGGTGTTAATAGACGCCTCAACCCGTTGTTCCCATGTCTGTCTATTATCTACGCAATGTGGCATTTGCGAGACTCTTGCACGAATAATCCTATTATGAGTTCAATTTTCGGATTACACGATCAAAAAGATCGACCATGATAGTGCAGGGGAATTTACATCCCAAGCTTTTAATCACTATTTATGTCAATTGGGATTATAATTGAGCATCCTGTGGCTCACCAGCATACATAAAATGGTCTTGTAGAATCCTTGATCAAACATTTACAATTAATTGCTAGACTATTACTCATGAAAACGAAATTATCTAGTTTTAAATAGGTGCATGCTATATTACATGCTGCAGCATTGATTTGTGCTAGGCCAATTGCTTATTATAAATACTCCCCATTGCAACTTGTTTTTGGTCAAGAACCAAATATATCTCATCTACGATATTTTGGTTGCACTATGTATGTTCCAATTGCTCCACCTCTACACACAAAGATGGGTCCACAAATGAGACTTGGAATTTATGTTGGGTTTGAATTTCAGTCCATTAAAAATATTTTTGCTGCACGGTTTGCAGATTGTAAGTTTGATGAAATAATGTTTCCCCAACTAGGGGGAGAAAAAATAAAGCTCGAAAAGCGTGAAATTGTGTGGACTACATCATCGATATCACAATTTGATTAACATACAAATCAATGTGAAATGGAGGTTCAGAAAATTATCCATTTACAAAATATTGCAAACCAATTACTAAATGTATGTTATGAATGCGAGAATCCGAGGCGTGGGCTGTTGGTGTCCTGGCTGCTGGAGCTTATTGCGGTCATGTTGGTGCTGCTGCTACGCTGCAGGTGTTGCTGTTTTGGCGCCTATATTGGGGTTTAAAAGTTAGTTAGGTAGCTTCTAGATATTTCCTAGATATTCCTTCTCATAAGATGGTTGGTTATGTGTCTTTATTCATTGTATTAGTTGGCTTATCTTGCCTATAAGTAGTGTTCAGCTGTAATTCAGATTTATCCAATGAAAATTACCAATCTTTTTGAGATTACTCTCTCTTTCTCATCTAACTCTCTCTCTATTTTCTCATCCCTTTCACTTCTTTCTCATCCCATACTCTCTTATCCTTAGTTTACGCTTGTGAATCAACCACAAACGTAACAATTGGTATCAGAGCCTCATTTGGCTTCTGAATCAAACGTGATTTGATATTAAATATCCTTTGATTGCATTGCAATTTGCTTAAGAATTCAGTTCTGAATTCTATTGCAAATTGCAGAGAAAAGTTGCTTGAAAAAAACACATAAAAAGGGGTTAAATTGTTGATCACATTGTTGATAGTTAAATAACAAAATTCAGTGGTTGAAGAAGCAAGTTTAGTTTTATCGCATTGAGAGTTAACTACCGTACTTTGGTCACAATCAGTTGAGTATCAACTTCTGTTGCTGCATTGTTCTTGATTGAATTCAGTAAGCTGAAGTGAGGCAATTTGATCAATATTATACTTGATCATAATCAAAAGATCAGAAACAAGCTGCATTGAGGTGAATTCAGACTCTATAATTCAGTATCTGAGGTGGAGGTAAAGATTTTCTAACTTTCAAGCTGCATTTCGATGAGAATCTGTGTTGTTGCTGGTTTGTGATGTAGTTGTGTTGATAAGTATAGAAATGGTGAGAATCATCAGTATCGACGTTTGAGTCTTGAGAATTATAGGTTATTGTGTGAAGAGTTGCTTGGGCGAAAATCTGTCAGCAAAGAGAAAATCTGACAGCGAACTGTGAAAACAAAAGTGTTGAAAAATCCGATTTCGTTCGTGAAGTTCGCTTTGAGTATTGTGTTGAGGACTTGATTGCGAGTTGTAGTCGAGCTAAATTCAGAGATGTAAGTCGAATAACTTGACTAACATTGCGGTTAGGGTTTGTTAGAGTTCCTCTGTGGTGTCGAAGTTCGCCTGTTAGGGTTTGGAATCTGTGGTCATTACTGCAGCAGAATCATAAATTGTAGATCATTGATTCAAGGAATCAAGCATGACATCTGGTATGAGTTTCGCAGCAGAACGGGACGTTCTTACATGTGGTCAATTGCAAATTAAGTTGGTGGTTCGGTTTAGGCAATTTCTTAGAGAAGTGGTGCAAGGGGTTGGTCAAAAGATAAATGAACTGAATCATCAAGTGGAATCTATGGCTACGAATGGTGTTCCTCTGCAGCTAGAACTACTCGCGAAAGATCAGGATCGAAAGGTGAATGGGCAAATCAATGGTATGGTTGATCAGCAAATTCAGCTGATTGAAGAATACAGATCTGACCAGGTCATTCCTCAATCATAGGAATTGGAGGATAGGTCTAACATGCATTTTGATCAGCAAGTGCAGCAACTTGAAGTGAAATTAGCTGAGATTCGAGAATAATTTAGAAGGCCAAATTCTCCTGAGGTTCAACCGGGGAGACCCTTTGACGAATTGAATCGTCCGGTGCATTGTGAGGCTGTTAGATCCGCCATAGCCGAGGTGCACAATGTGGAGCCACTTAATGTAGTTGAAGGTGAAGTGGGCCAAGAGTATTTTGAAGATGATAAGACATAGCACGACATGTTTTTGGAATGGGAATACGAATTCCATGTCAAAGGAATGTTAAAGAAAGCAAAGAGTAAGATGAAAAGGAACCATCTAAACGAAGCGTTGAAAGATTTTTGGGGTAAAATGAAGTTGGCAAAGCAGAAATTGAAGCCAGAGGTTGTGTTACAGCCTATGATGCTTGATGATCAACAAGTACGAGCTCAAGATGCTGATCATACAAGTGTTTATGTTGGCATACAAGTTTCAGATGGTATACAAGGAATGGTGACTGTAGGATCATTGATTACAACTGAAAAACTTGATGCTGCTGTTGTTATTCGACTAGATGCATCGTCAAATCGGTTAAGTATGACTCCATGGCAGGCTTATATGCAGACCAGAAGCACTTTCACTGCTGAGCAAGTTTATTCTGATGGGGAAATCAATTATGCTGCTGCAGTATCATCGATTACAGATCAGGGTATGCATAAGTTCACTTTTGGGCGTGCTGGAGTGTTAATTCAGGATTAGAACAACATCATCTTGGATGCTTTGCAAGGTCCCTTGTGTTGGGTAAATGATTACGAATGTGTTTTGGCTGTAATGCACTATCGGCATGCCGATCGACAAGTTCGGAATGATATATTTCTTCATTTGAGTAGAGTTATGACTTATCCAAGTGCAAGTTCTTATGATAAGTTGCCACCTGATCCGGGAGAAGTCTCTCAAGACTATACTAAGCTGAGAGGAGTCGAATTTTTGCTGAAAAGATGCACTCTAGCTGCAAGAGTGCGCCTTAAGGTGCACAACAAACAAGGCTGGGTTCCTTTGCAAGCAATTGAGCTGAAGGTTGTGTACCAAGGTTGTAGTGTGGGAAGATAGATCTATGATCAGATCCACATGAGTACCATAGGTGCTTTAAATGATATAGTTGAGGATAGCAAGTCCTTTGAACCAGGAGGGGATGAATCACAAGTGATTGGAGAAGCTTGGCAACAGGTGCTGCTGTGTGATGATGAAAAGTTCGGTGTCAGTGCAAGAGTTAGTGGAAAAAAGGTAGAGGCTGTGGGCCATGATGAGGTTAACATCAAAGCAAGCTTTGAGGGAAACGCTTATACATGTTACAGGCTACAAAATTCAGATTGTGACATTGAAGTCTCAATTGTTCCGAAATTGGTGTGGTTTCGGTTCAAACACAAGCATCTCCTTGAAGGGAAGGTAGCTGTTGTTAGTTGGTGGTTTGAAGATATACTGGGCTGCTTGTATGACCACACAGCTGGTGCGCAAAGCCAAGTCAAGACGATGATGG
Source organism: Simmondsia chinensis (assembly GCA_018398585.1). Taxonomy (NCBI): domain Eukaryota; kingdom Viridiplantae; phylum Streptophyta; class Magnoliopsida; order Caryophyllales; family Simmondsiaceae; genus Simmondsia; species Simmondsia chinensis. The sequence goes on from JAGTTD010000025.1 coordinate 9,284,802, forward strand.
TAGCACTTGAATGTTACAAACCGAGAATACGAGACTCGAATTTTAAATGGGCAAATAAGGCGGGAAAGCTGTCGGCGGCAAAAGATGTTGAACTCTGTTATGCTGGTACTGCTGCGTGCTACACTGCTGCTGTGCTGCTGTTAGTTCATATTTTTAGGCTCCAAAATAATTCACTCAAATACTACTTAGTTAAGATACATTCTAGATTGTTCTAAAGTTGGTTAGATACATTGCATTTACATGTTAGCTTGTTATAAATAAGTGAATTGCTGTAATGTTAGGCATTCAATCAAATATCTGAAATTTGTCTCAGGTTGAGATCAATATTCTCTCTCTCATCTAACTCTCTCTATTTCTCATCTCCTTTCCCTTCTTATCTCATCTTAACTCTAAAATCTCTATTTCTCATCTCAATTTCAATTCTTCCTCATCTCATATTCTCAATCTATCCGCATTTTATATTAGTTTACGTTTGTGGTTCAAGCCCGAGCGTAACAAGTGGTATCAGAGCCTCGATCTGATCGAGTGCGCACTCAAAGAAAAAAAATAATAAAATAAAATTCAGGAGATCAGAATTCAGTGAAGAAAGCAGATCAAAAAACAACTCAGGTTTTGTTATTCTTGATCGGGAAAATCAGTTAATGAAATTACAGTGAAGATTGTCATTGTGTTCGGTCAAGTGCACTGCAGTTCAAACAATCAGATCTGAACTTTGTGCTACAATTGCTTCTAATCTTCTTCCTCGGCTTCAAGAGACCTCAAGTTCAAACTCAAATAGCTAGTGTTAGCCTTCAAAATCTAATTCAGACGCTGTAATGCACAATCGGCATGCAGATCGGCAAGTTCGGCATGGAGAGTCTGCTGTACTTATTCTCGTTTGCTGAGCAGATACATGTTATTAAATTAGAATAGCTATAAGACAATTCAATCAAGATCGATTCAGATCTTGATCGTGAACAATCCAGATCAGTTCAATCGTGTTGTGCAAATCTCAATTCAACCGAGCTTTTGATCTGAACAATTCAGCTCAGTTCATTTGTTTTGCAGCCACGCAAATTGATCCAGATCAAAACCGATCAGACCAGGTTTGAAGAATCAGCTCAAGATTAATACTCGACAATGTCAAGCGGAGTTACCACGCGATCTGGAGCTGCCAAATCAGGTGTACAGCCGACATATGCAGAGATTGCTGTTGGAGGTGCGGCGAATGACCAGAATTTTGTGACTCAAGAGCAACTAAACACACATTTGGAGACATTGATCACTCGGTTGCAACAATCGCAGCTAGCTATGGAGGAACGATTGCATAAAAGATTACAAGATCAGGACGAGAAGTTTAATGAACGTTTTGGCTTGAAAATTCAGATGTTTGAGGAGAAATTCAATCAACAAAAGTGCCATATTGAGGAGGCTGTGGCTGACCGGTTGAAAGAGCAAGCACACGAGATTGATGGTAGGATCGATGCGCATTTGAACCGACAACTGCAAAATTTTGAGGAGAGGTTCAATGAGATTAATAAACAGGCAATAGATGCTCGTGTAACTCAACAATTGCAAGGACTCGAGGAAATGATAACCGATCGAGTAAACCAACAAGCATTGAACATTGAAGAGAAGATTAAGGAGTTACAAAATGTGGCTACCAAATCAGCTCCTCTACTACCTGCAAGTCATGTAATCAGATCACCTAACGCTGCTGCAGAACCAAAGCGACCTGATGCAGAACTGAAGCAATTTGGTGCAGACCGAGCTAAAGATCCGAGGCAAAGCCGAGATGTAAGTATGATTTTTGGACCAAAAGTTCACCCTCCCGATCCACCCTATCGACCTACAGATGCTGCTGATGTACCGAACAGGTTCCATGCTGCAGAAACAGGTCACTTTGATCCATTACATAATCCATCTCGATCACGATCTGTTGATTTCAGTGCCAAGCATGATGTGCGAGGCCCCGAAGTTGTCCAGCAGTATAATGTGGGACAAAATGCATCAGAATTCGTTAATAATCGAAGCAGTGAAGCCTCTGATGGTAATGGACACAATGGCTTCCGACAACCTCGAGTTCAACTTGAAAATTTTGATGGGAAGCAACCTCACTCGTAGATAAGAAGATGCGAGCGATATTTCCATTTCTATTATATTCCCAATGACGAAAAGGTGGACTTTGCCGCGGTTTATCTCCAAGGGGATCATGAAGTGTGGTTTTACAGCCTGTTAAAGAGCAACCCCGTTCTTACTTGGGACCAATTCGTGTCCGAGATATGCGAGCGCTATGGTGATGAAGAAGTGGGTGATGTTGTGGAGAGCTTCAACAAGCTAACTCAAGTCACTACCGTGAAGGACTATATGACGAAATTCGAAAATCTCCGAGCAAGTATGATTACAATCGTACCTCGAGCCCCCGAGTCCTGTTATGTCTCGAGCTTCATCAGTGGGTTAAAACCGAAAATCAAGAACTTGGTGAAGGCCCTTGAACCTACTTCCTTGTCACAAGCCTTTGCGAAGGCAAAATTGATTGTGGCTTCTGACCTAACAATTCTTGATCGGCCCAAGCATCGAGAAGAGCACTTCCAACTTCATCACAAGGGAATTGAACACAAGAAATGGGATGAGCATAAAGAACCCCGAAACATTGAGAAGGTGTCCCAAAACTGCTGTTTTAGATGCCATCAACCTTATGTACCCGGTCATAGGTGCGACCCTAAACTTCTCATGATGGCAAGAGGGGATGAAATTGAAGGGGAATTCGAAAGTGATGAAGATGACGCCGAAAATGAGGGGTCCGAGCATGGAAGCGAGGATGAAGTGGATCCGATAGCTCGAAGGAAGGAGTTGCACGATCTCACTATGAAGTTGTACAAGTCCAAAAAACTCCAGTTTCGGAAGGGTGATGCCTCCAACAATTGAATTCCAAGACTCATTCTCTTTCATTCTTGAGGACAAGAATGTTTTCAAGGGGAAGGGAATGTTACAAACCGAGAATACGAGACTCGAATTTTAAATGGGCAAATAAAGCAGGAAAGCTGTTGGCAACAAAAGATGTTGAATTTTGTTATGCTGGTACTGCTGCGTGCTACACTGCTGCTGTGCTGCTGTTAGTTGATATTTTTAGGCTCCAAAATAATTCACTCAAATACTACTTAGTTAAGATACATTCTAGATTGTTCTAAAGTTGGTTAGATACATTGCATTTACTTGTTAGCTTGTTATAAATAAGCAAAAATTGCTGTAATGTTGGGCATTCAATCAAATATCTGAAATTTGTCTCAAGTTGAGATCAATATTCTCTCTCTCATCTAACTCTCTCTATTTCTCATCTCCTTTCCCTTCTTATCTCATCTTAACTCTAAAATCTCTATTTCTCATCTCAATTTCAATTCTTCCTCATCTCATATTCTCAATCTATCCGCATTTTATATTAGTTTACGTTCGTGGTTCAAGCCCGAGCGTAACATTGAAGATTGGAACAAACAACCTGCTGCCCAGATGCAGATTCTGCAGGTGTGTGGGGTGATCTGCTATGGGTGTTTTGAATGGAAAAATTATATGCACAAGCTTCAATATTTCCTTAGTGTTGGGAGAGAGAAGATTAGTGCAACATCAAGGCCAACTCCAGCTGAAATGGGAATGAAAATCAGCAAGGACAGACTTGAGAACAGGCTGGAATGTGTGAACAGCAGCAAAAGCAGTGTCGATTGGAATGCTTTGGGTGTTCAAGTTATGACATTGTGCAATTGGCATTCAACATTAGTTTATGAACTCTTAGTATGTGTGGTCTATGCAAGATCAAGCAGCTTCCATGTGGCCAAGAATCGAATTGAAATTTATGATTTCTGCAGCTATGACTGCCTTGGGATAGATACTGCTGAATTTCTGGGATCTACAGCATACCATGTGGATTTGGAAAGCAATCAAGAGTTGGTTGAGCTTGGTCTAAGACGGTTTAGTAAGTGGATGTTTAAGCAATACAAATTTTGGATATGATCCAAGATGAAGGAGTTCCAGCTGCAATTTTATGGGATTTCAACTTGTGTTGTCACTAAGGTCATCATATGAGGTCGTTTGGGCTGTAATTGGACACTTCTTCAAGTTGATATTGATCCTTGGATCTCTTGGTTTGAGTTGGGAAGGGCTCATGAGATGTTAAAGGACTTAATATGCAGTTTAATGGGTTTTAAGACATTCAGATTCAGTTATGCAGCATCTGTCAAGCAGAATTATCGAGTTGTTGCTACTCTGCAGCAATGTCAAGCCTTGAGCTGTATTATTTGCATCTGGAAGTGTCTTAGATGGGTTGTGAATGTTGGGTTTGATCAGTGCGGACCTCCTGAGGAGGATTACACATTCAAGCACAAGCATTTTGTAGCAACAAGAGACATACTCAGCTGCAACTTTTCAGCAAGAACTTCAACACTTCATAAACAAGAAGTTCAGCTATCTTTTCATAAGCTAAGTGATCTACATTGTTACAATTCTCTTCCATTCTTGAGGACAAGAATGCTTTTAAGGGGAAGGGATTGTTATGAATGCGAGAATCCGAGGCGTGGGCTGTTGGTGTCCTGGCTGCTAGAGCTTACTGCGGTCATGTTGGTGCTGCTGCTATGCTGCGGGTGTTACTGTTTTGGCGCCAATATTAGGGTTTAAAAGTTTGTTAGGTAGCTTCTAGATATTTCCTAGATATTCCTTCTCATAAGATGGTTGGTTATGTGTCTTGATTCATTGTATTAGTTGGCTTATCTTGCCTATAAGTACTGTCCAACTGTAATTCAGATTTATGCAGTGAAAATTACCAATCTCTTTGAGATTACTCTCTCTTTCTCATCTAACTCTCTCTCTATTTTTTTGTCCCTTTCACTTCTTTCTCATCCCATACTCTCTTGTCCTTAGCTTATGTTTGTGAATCAATCACAAACGTAACAATGTATTCATCGATATAAAAAGAGTGACCAAGTCACATGTTCCAGCTATGAATGCTCCTATTCGAATTGATATTCCAAATGAACAGCCTTTTAAGACATTGGCATGTGCATCTACTGCACACTAGAAGCATGGTAGACTTGTTAGTTCTAAATGTAAGAACCCAAGAAAGAGAAGATAGCAATATAAATAAGTTGGTTCCTCCATTAAAAATCCTGAAGAGAAAACCCCTAAAGAGGTACAAATGCAAATCCAAGCAAAAGATATGGAGGATGAAATGGCTCCTTGAGGATATCAATTACCTGAGAATTGTGAAAATAATGAAAATTCGAGAATGAGGAAATATCGATAAAATATGCTATTATTGGCATACTATATAACCAAAAAAAATAATTATTAATCAAGTGTTCGCAAATACTGTGGCCGTTAATTTAGCCATAGAAGGTGAAGATCTTGAACCTAAATCTGTTCAAGAATGTTAAAGAAGAAATGATTGACCGAAATGAAAAGAAGCAATTCAGATGGAATTAGATTTACTTGTGAAACATGTAGTTATTAGACCTGTAGTCCAAATGCTTGAAAACACGAAATTCGTAGGCTACAAGTGGGTATTTGTACAAAAAATAAATGAAAAGAATAGAGTGGTCAAATACAAAGCATGACTTGTACCTCAAGGTTTCTCACAGAAGCCAGGAATTGATTATGAAGAGACATATGCACCTGTAATGGATGCAATTACATTTAGATTTTTAATAAGCCTGGCAGTCTCTTCAAGGCTCTACATGTGCCTTATGGACGTGGTAATTGCTTATCTATATGGATCACTTGATAATGATATCTATATGAAAGTCCTTGAAGGACTACAAATTCTAGATGTATATAGCTTAAAACCTCGAGGGCTGTGTTCAATCAAATTACAAAGACCATTATATGGATTAGAACAAGCAAGGCAAATATGCTACAATCGTCATAATATATCTTCTAAGAGAGGGATATGTGAACAATCCCATGAGCCCATGTGTTTTTATTAAGAAACCAAATTTTGGATTTGCTATCATAACTGTCTAAGTTGATGATTTAAACATCATAGGAACTCCTAAAGCAATTAAACAAGATGTCTTGGCTTACAAATAAAACACTTAACTGATGGAATTATTGTCCATCAATCTACTTATACAGAGAGAGTACTGAAATGTTTTAATATGGATAAGGCACATCTATTGAGTATCCATATGGTCGTTCGATCCCTTGATATGAATAAGGACCCCTTTCAACCTTGAGGGGATAATGAAGAAATTCTTGGCCGTAAAGTACCGTATCTATGTGCAGTAGATGCACTGATGCATCTCGCTAACTGCACGAGACTAGATATAGCCTTTTTAGTTAACTTATTTGCAAGATATAGTTCAACTCCTATCATAAGACATTGTAATAAGATTAAACATATATTTCGGTATCTCCGTGGTACATTTGATATGGGATTGTTCTATATGAGAAAATCAAATCCAAGATTGGTTGGATATGCAGATGCTAGATATTTGTCTGATCCACATAAAGGTCACTCACAAACAGGATAATTATTTACCTTTGATGGTACTACTATATCCTAGCGATCCACAAAATAAACAACAGCAACAACTTCTTCAAATCATGCTAAAATATTTGCACTTCATGAAGCAAGTGGGGAATGTTTATGGTTGAGATCCTTATTCAACATGTTCAAGAAGAATGCGGTCTTCTAACAATCAGGGGAGTCCGACAATACTGTATGAAGATAATGCTGCATGCATTACTTAAATCAAAGGTGGAAACATTAAAGGCGACATAAATAAACCTATCTCACCAAAGTTCTTCTTCACACACGAGCTTCAGCAGACGGGTGAAATAGATGTTCATCAAGTTCTCTCAAGTCAGAACCTAGCAGATTTATTCACGAAACCATTGCCAATACCAACTTTTGAGAAACTAGTTCACAAGAATGGTATACGTCGACTCAAAAATGTCTCTTACTAATATGTCCATATGAGGGGTAGTTAAATACGTACTGTACTCTTTTTCCCTTCACTGTGGTTTTTTGTCCACTAAGTTTTTCCTGGCAAGGTTTTTAACGTGGCTGTTTAAAAGTGTATAAAACTTGGATACTATACACTTTTAAGTGTGTTATGTCTCATAATATTCTAAAGGAAAATATCCAAAGGGAGAGTGTTAAAAATATTGGATATTTATCTTAAGTCCAAATAGGATAAGTCATGAATTGATGAGTCACCAAAAGCTTTGCCCATTGAATGAAATTTGTTGATTTTTAGATGATCAAGGGATGACTAATCTTTGTTTTCAAATGCTTATAAATATGGGGATCATGTGTTGTGCAAGGGAGGTGTGCAGAAAAACAAAAGAACGAAAAGCGAAAATTGAAAGATAGTGAGAGGAATTGAGGGGATATAATTGAATAGAAGAAAATACTCATTGGTTCCCTAGTTTTGAAATGAAATACTTGCTATTTGTCTTTAAATATATTTGGGTTTGTATTTTTATTCTCTTCCTTTTAAGCGTAATATGTCCCTAGTTTTATAATAGATGATAAATTTTTTATCGTTTTTAAATCACATTAGCGCCAAAAATTAGTTGATATTTAAAGTTGGGTGGTAAAATTTTCCAAATTATTATTAGTTGATCCCCAAGTCCATTCGAAACCAATTATATGACTAAATGAGACTTTTATTACAAGTTAGTTGACCAAGTCTTCCAAAATTTGACTTGGGTGATGAATTTGTCCATCTTAAACCACTTTGGTGGCTAAAAGTAGCTTTTATTAGGACTTGGGTGACAATCTTCCAAAATTTGACCTGGGTGGCTAAAAGTTCCATTTTTGATCACTTTGGTAACCAAAAAGAGACATAAATCAATTACACTACTCTTATGAAAAGATGCACAAATGTGTTGTAAAGAAAACTTAATGAAGTCTTGTAGTTGGTGTTGAACACTTTACATCACAAATAATGTCCATATTTATAGACATAACTGGTTCACCCTAAAACCTAGTGTACTTATCCCGCGTTCGGCCTCAAATCTTTTTCCTCACGGTGAAATGACTTTGAATGTGCATCAATACACGTGCTTATGGTCCTACTAGACTCTTCCTGTTCATTTGCTTTTTTCTAGATATGCTTGAGGCCCACGTTCTTTAATATGTGTATCCAGTAACTATCTCGAGCCTGGAAACTGCCTTTCTTGCAGCCTTCTTCATAGTCCCTTGAGCTCATTCCTTTTTTACCCCTTAAGTCATTCTTAAGAGGTTGTTAATTGTTTGAGGGTTTTTAACTCATAAAGCAGCTGCAGTTAAGACTTCATTGCTTCTGTTTTTAAAAGCCCTTCATGCCAAAAGCATGGATCTACATGTCGAGCACGTGTTCTTTAATCATTAAACGTCATCGTCCAAACTCCACTGAGTTTGAGGTGTAAACAAATGTCCCCCTTTTAGACGTTAGTAACTTCAGATTTCTAACAGCTAAAAATTTGTTTGATTTGACCCTCAATGGCTATAGGAAGCTTGAGACAGTACTCTTTGATGCTTGAGCTATTATCGTTTCCGCATGTCTATTACTATCCACTGTTTGATTCCTCACTTAATGCACTATTGTCTCTCTCTTGCAATCTTCAAGCCCTTAAACTTGCTTTCATGCTTTGCTTTCTTGCTCGTTCTTTCTCGTAAGCACTTGTTGTCCAAAACCCTTAACTTTTGACCACAGGAATGGAACAGGTCACTCACTACATCTCCACCCCTGTCCCCAAGGCAGATGGTCCTAGTGAGTTTTTAAAGCATTTAGTTCGGTCAAATAGCTTAGTGGTCTTGAACAGGCTCTAAGTCCATGTTGATGTGACCTCTAGTCAAGAGGACACTTGTTGCATTCTTGAAGAGGGTCCCTCTTTTGGTGTATGGACCAAGCATGCTTGCGCTATCTTTAACCCTATATGAGAGGTTCCAAGTCTCAAGGGTATATTTCCTAACCCCTCGAAGGCCTGGTAGATACATTTGCTTCATGAGAGCAGCGAGTTGGTCTTGAGTGGGTAAGTTAGGTGCTTGATTGTTGAACTGCCATTGCCCCCAAGAGTTGAGGATCACTGGGAGGATTAGTAAGATATTCCTTAGCTCCCATGACCATCATGTCAGGGAACGGGTGTTGGCCTACATAAGTAAGATTATACGCCCTTGGTCTACATGGGCAACCGGTTAATTAGACATCAAATAAGGACCAACGAATCCTTGGTTCTAAGGCATGCCTAGGGGCATCCCCATATTTAATGGTTGTTATGCTACCCAAAATTGGACTACTCCCAAGGAATAATCCTAAGTACATGGTGCATTCACATATCCCCTAGTCTTATATACCGTAATGGGCCTATGAGGAGGGAATTGGTCCCTTACAAGGGATACTTGCCCTTGCCCATTAGTGCCAAGGCTCTATTCAAGCCTTAAGTATAGCCTCCCTTGTGTGAGGAGGGTAAACATGTCTCTGCCCCCTAGTTCCAAGGGTAGGCATATTCTGAACATTGGGTTCAAGTCCCTAAAGGTTAAGGTAGGTCCTTGATTTGACAGTCCAGATAATCCAAATGTCATGTTTTCATTCCTAAGGCCTGGGTCCAAACGTATGACACCTGAACCAGGTATAGGTTTGTTTCCTCTCCACTCAGAGGTGGGATTTGCACCAATGTTTACAGGTAACCATGAGTTTTAAGGAATATCACGAGAGTATCTAGTAGGAGTTGAGGAAGGAAGGACATGCCCTAACTGTCTAAGGTCATCCCTGACAGCTTGAACCAAGTCATTGTGAGTCTTAGCTTGTCTTGATGAGATAAGTTCAACTTCAACTACCATTTTCCTTGCCACATCACTGTCCATAAAGCTAGCAATGCAAAACAAGGTTGCATCTCAACCAAGACCCTGTCGGTTTCCTTGTGCAGTCTCTCGTTCATCGAAATCCCAATGTCATTGGCAATAGTCCTCAATGCGGCTGCCTTTTCACGATGGCTAGCCAAAGTACATACTGTCTCTGCACTTTGCTTTTCTTGAACTTCCCTTATAGACTGCTCAAGTCTTTGATCCGCGAGTTCCATTCAATGCTTAAGCATGGTCATATAGCTCTTTTGAGAATAGCCATGAAGCCTAATACGTTCATCTTCTGGGATGTCCTCATCACCTACACTTTCATATCGCAGTTTTGACTAGTTACATCCCCTCACGTGACATGACTTTGTTCTGAGAGATGCTCGAGGAGTGGCTCAATCAAGAAAAAAACCATTGAGTTTCTCACACATGAGAACTAGCTCTTATGGTTTGGACAGCTGATGAGTGGACGGAGATGACGTTATTATAATTCACAATGTGGTTCTAGATTGTAAAGTCTCCTATTGTGCCTCTCACTGTGGTCGCCAAAATGTAGGTTTGCTTTTTTTTTTTTTTTTTTTGTGTTTGCTTTGGTGTGTGTGGTCACCGTAAATACAAAATCAAACAAACATATAAAAAGGGACTTGCCTCATGTTGGGAGCAAGTCTAATTATCGAACTGCACTTGTTTGCCCTCAATTAATCACCTCTGATAAGGGTTTATGCTTTTGGTGAATCGAAATTTGGGTTGCAATTTAAATGTGGATTATGCGCTTGCTTCCAGTTATGGAAACTTAAACTTTATCTTTTATTGTTTCCGGAGTTTTAATACTAGCGCTGCAAAAAAATAATAATAATAAATTTTGAATATGGACATGGCTCGAGGGGCAGTTGAGGTGACAGAGTGGAGACCACATTCAACTTACCTTGTACACTTAAGAGCTGGGAATGGGGGTGGAGACAAGCTTAAGAGCTCAATAGCGCACTCACGAGTTAGCCCGAGTCTGCAATTTTTAGGCCCGGCACCCTTAACTTAGGATAACTCGAATGAGTTAAAGCTTGACAAGATCTAGATGGAGAGAACAATATTCGGGTCACGGGATTAGGGAAAATGCAATCATAGTCAAGCTTTGGCTGTCAAGGCAATAAAACATTGACTCAAATCTAAATTCACTAGACTTACTAAGCAATGACACCAGCATTAACACCATTGCATTCAAGCTCAAGGCTTTGCTGGAAAAGCCACCAATTATTCAAATCCTAGTTCGTTGACTATGGGAATAGATAAAAAACAAAGAGATCGTACCTGAAACCTGATAATTGTATTGGCTTGATAAAAGGAAAGCAACAAGCTACAAGCCATGCGGTGCTAAGTCAAGTTACGCTACTCCTATGAAATAAAGCACAAGTGTGCTGTAAAAAAAAGTTGATGAAGTTTTTTGGTTGGGCTTGGACACTTTACATCACGAATACAGTCTCTTATTTATAGATCTAAGTTCTAATTGTTGTGTCCTAAAAACCATGCATAGTCATCCAATTTTTAGCGTCAATTCTTCTTTCACACGATGAAATGTTGTTGAACATGCATCAATACATGTGCTTGATGTCCTAGACTCCTCACATTCATTCACTTCCTTCTGGATATGCTTGAGGCCTAGGTTCCTTGATATGCATTCCAAATAATTGGCTCAAGGCTAGAAATCGCCTTTATCGCAACCTCCTTAATAATCTCTTGAGCTCGAGTGCCTTTTACCCCTTCAGCCATTCTTGACAGGCTGTAAACCGTTCATTAGCAGCTAGATTCGAGACGTTGTTGTTCTATTTTTAAAAGCCATTCATGCCTTGAGCATGGCACCATGTGTCTAGCACGTGTCCTATCTAAACCCATTGAGCTTGTGGCGTAAACATCTCCGACAAAACCTAATGTTGGTAATCCAGACAAAATTAGACATGGCAAAAATGACTTCAGATTCAAGCCTCAAGATTTGGAGAAAACATCGGGTTAATTTATTGTTTGGAAAAGATGATGGCAGGGAGCCTTTTAAATGGATAGAAAATGCCACCATTTCACTGGAAAATACTTCATAACACTATGTTTCGCTTAAGAACACAAGAATAATATGGCGATAGACTTCTATCTGGGTCATTTTTGTAGTGGCAAACAGGTTTATAGTGTTAGGTTTTGTTGGAGAGAACACCATACAAAATTTAAAGTTGTAAAAAAATAAATCAAAATAGCGAGATCAGTTTTTATTGTTTCTAGAAACCACAAGATATTAAAAAATAAATAAATAACACAAACTTAAGGAAAATGCTAAATGCATCATGTTTGTTTAGTCAATGTTTATTTTCACTACTGTAGCTGTAGAAACTTATTCAATTATAATAATGTAATACTAAATTAGTTTTGGTTTTTTAACTAATAAGCTTCTATTTCATATTAGTTATTTTTTAAAAATATTGAATACTTATTTTTTTTAAAATATACTTAATTTAAATATCGAATATATATATATTTCCTGATAAAAGACTAGGGCTATTCTTCGCATCGAGAAAGACTAATGTTCAAATTTCTCTTAGCTACTTGGCTTGCCCCCCATTGGTTAGCCGACGACTTGCCTTCCGTCTTTCTTTCTTTCCTTATCCGCAACTGTCCTTTGGAGACACGGTCGAGAAATGCCATTACGGGGGTAACCTCCAGCCTTTCTTTCTCTCGGTCTCACACAACAAGATACGGCTTAGCCAAAAAACGTGAGTGCTCCCGCGCGCGCAATATAGGGCCTCAGTCTTTGTTGTTACTTTTCGAGAATCAACTGTTTAGCAAGAATTTCCTCTTCTTGTTCCTGCTCATTATGGGGGGTTCCGCTAATGACCGATAGATCAGGAGTTTAGCTACTAGCTTTAATTTTGGTAAAGTTAATGTTGTATATAAACTAAATCTAAGCAATATCTACGAAACTATGTCCAAGATAATTCTATTTCAAAAAAACCCGCGATCTAAAGCTCTGAGGAAATGTTAGGTATTGAACCCTATAAAAAGTGATAGCGAACGAAGTGCCCACCCCCACGTTCTCAAGCAATGCACTATTGTTGTCATCTCCTTCTCTTGGACCACACCTCTCGGGCTTCCGTGGGACAGGCTTGCTCCTCCCCAACAGTCAAAATCAAACCCGATAGCACCCCGATCCCTAGAAAGCTCCAAATCTTCTCGCATATATATAATATACGTGTGTGTGTTATATAATGTGTGATATTGGAAAAGAATAAAATTGTATATATATTTTTAATAAATATTATCAAATACACACAGCAGCTGTTCTATTTTACTCGTGTCTTGCTCGTTGCCACTACAGCTGTAGCAAGTAACTACGAAACAATTATTTATTTAATATCAAAAATTAAATTAATTTTTAGGTTATTTATACCAAAGGTTTATGTACTTTTGTCATTATATCAATTTAATCTTTATACTTTTAACTGTGTCAATTTAGTTCTTATATAATTTATATTGTATCAATTTAGTCCCTTAGTCAAATTTTAGCTAAGTTGTTGACACAATTTTTAATTGCACAATCATGTTTGATATTAGTAATCCATTACAAATCCACTCAATTGCCTCAATTTAACCGAAAGCATGGTCAAAACATTAAAAATTTCATTGAATTTCTATCATAAATTTTATTATAAACACCAGTAGCACAGTATGAATTGTACGGGGCCAAATTAATATAATTAAAAGTAAAAGGGCTAAGTTAACATAACGGTCAAATTCAGTAACCATTGGTGTAAACAACCATAATTTTTATTTTCTAATTTAAAAATATATACTAAATGATGAACAACTGATATATATTTTGGCCATCTAAAAATGTGAAAATTATTTCTAAAAAAATGATTTTTTGATTCAGAATCCAACTGTAAATGGAATATCGTTCCGCATTTGTTTGCCTTTAATAAATTTAGGATTTTATTTGGGTTAAATTACAGAAAATCCCCCAGTTTTTTGCTTCAAAAATAAAAGCACTTACAAAACCCCCTCACTTTTTTAAATTTATCACTTAATCTCCATGCAACTTATTTTTGACAATTCTGCCTGTAATATGTTTAATTTTATTTTTAGAAGAAAGTTTTATGTTATTAGACAAAATTTAGAAATTTTATGTTTTTAGCAACAAAATTAAGGGAATTTTCTATGTTTTTAAAAATATAATTATTTTAATTAATTAGAGCAATATTTATAAAAATATAATTATTTTAATTAATTATAGTAATATTATTGTAAGTTTAGAAGATAAAATGAGAAGGTTTAGTGAGTAGTTTTATTTATGAAAAAAATTTTATGTTACTGAAGCAAAATTCATAGTTTTCTGTAATTTACCCTTTTATTTGTTGTAAAACTTTAATTTGCCCTTTTATTTGTTGTGAAACTTTTGAGAGCAATAAGATTTAACGAAGGATTTGTTTCAGATCTTACAAACTACAATTTGGATCACCCTATTAAATAAATAAAAATTTTAAATTAAAAAATTATGTCATAAAAATTAAGGACAAAACAGTAATACATCAAATTCAAGTACAACAAATGAAACATCATACCTCATGTGTATGCGTAGGGCTGGGTTATAACACCGAGCAATTCAAGTAACAGTTTAAAACCCTCAAAATTTCGGGGCTCTAAATTTAAAGATTGCATTTTCTAGGTTTTAATTGTTAATATTAATATTTTTCTGATTAAAGTTTCTGCAATTTATTTTAGTAGTACTATGTTATGAAATACTTTACGATATATGAATAGCTTTATTTTAAATATTTGCAGAGAGCCTGAAAAATATCAGAACCGATGCACGCTCATTATAAATTTAATATTATGCAATGTCGTTTACATACCCAAGAACAGCGGCATAAGGGGTGATGTAATTAACAGACTTGATCCCAAGCTTGCATGCCAGTGACGGAACCCAACATGCAAAATCAAAGAAAATAAACTCCGGCCTATGAGAAGCCAGTGAACTCTCAATGAAACCCTTGGTGAGGTCCATTGCTGTCATGAGGTTGCTGGAGGGCGAGAACGGGATGTCAGCGGTGGTTTCTGCACCATCGGGGAGGCCGGGGACAGTGGGGACGGAGACTGGAAAGAAGGTGATGAGGTGGGGGTGGAGGTTGTGGGGTTGCAATTTGGGGAGGGTTTTAGTAGGGAGGAAAAAGGAGACTTTGTGAGATCTTTCAGCTAGTTTGTTTGCAAATTGAATGTTGGCTATGATGTGGCCCTTGCAAACCATGGGTACATTGCTATGTGTAAAGCTTTTGTTGTGGTGCATGTCATGGTGGGCGAGTGGTTGTGGTGGTAACTGTAGCAGCAGTTTCTAGATAGTGTGGATTTGCTCACGGGGAGAAAGTGTTGGTTTTAATCAGCATTTATAAGAAAAATAAGTGATTTTTCAAAATACTACTTTTGATCATTTTCATTCTACAAGTAGTATGACAAAAATTAAATTATCAAAGCAACGCAAAAATTCAAAATAATCAAAAATAGCACGCCTAATTTGTAACAAATATGGCCCACCATGACACATGAAGCAAAGGCAAAATGGTAAATTACATTAATTAAAAAAAATTAGTGGGACATGAGCCATATGACGCGAGAGAGAGAGTGAAATAATGAGGGATTCTTTATTTTTTATTTTTGATAAAAGAAATAAGATGAGTTAAAATTAATAAAAGTTGTCATTTAACTTGACATAAACTGATTAAAAATTTAAAGAATTAAGTAAGTATTACATATTAATATAGTTTATATTATACATATATTTATGTGTATTTTTATATATTTAGCCTTACATTAAATCAGGGTAAATAATATTCTAAAATTAATATTATAATTATATAAAAGAGCAAAAGAGGACAAGATATTTTCATGAAATGATTGAGACAAAGTAATATAAATATTTAACATATCTTTAATTAGTATAATTTGAAATGTTGAACGTTTAAAATTATAATTTAAAATAACTATGTTAATTTTCTTAACAATGGTGATAATGTTATTTACTTTATATCAACCTATTACATATATATATATACATACAAACACACGCGAGCATGCATATATATTATTTAATGAATAAGTAAATTAATTTCAAATTTAATAATTTAGTTGTTATTATGCTACGTATTCGTGTAAGAATAATATATCTCTTTGGAATTATCACTTAAATGCACTGAGGCACGATTTTTCTACAAGAGAAAGATGGATAGTTAGTTGAAATTAATAAAAATTATGGTGTGATTTGATATTGACTAATTAAAATTTAAAAAATTAGGTATTGTATATTAATGTAACATATATTATACATATATTTACATATTTAGGTTTATATTAAATTTGGATAAAATTATATTTTTAAATTTATATTATATAAATATTATTATTGTGTAAGAAAATAAAAATGGACAAGACATTATTGATAAATGACCGAGATAGAGTAACAGAAATATTTAACCTATCTTTAATTACCATAATTTGGCACAGCGAACGTTTAAAATTATTCCTTAAACCATTATGTCAATTATTCTTAACAATATATATAAAGAATAAGTAAATTAATTTTAAAATTAATAATTAATAATTACAATTATGTAGTAAAAAAAAAATTAACAAGACAAGACACATGTTTAATGAATAACCGATCAAGATCAAGAAATTTGTTTTAAAGATTGTCTAAATTACGTATTATTACTTTGAGATTTAGTGTATTAATTTTTTAGTACATAAAATTTGTGAAATAATTTCTAATCAAAAGAGTTGCATGCGTTTAATAAATTAATCCAAATAAATCTGTGTAGATGTGCAAAACAGGCTCTACTTTCATTCTTTCACAATATTGTTTGGACTATTTGATTAAATACATGATTTATAGACTAAAAGTTATTTCGCAAAGTTTGTGGAGTAAATAATTAACACATTAAACATCAAGGTACTAATATTGAGTATACCCTGAAATATTTCATTATTCATGATAATCTTGACATATTTCAAGTGTTTTTCATTGTCGATTATTATGTATCTATATATGTGTATAGGTGTGTATGTATTCCGTTTATGAATAAAAGTTTTATTTCAATTGTAAATAATTGTTATTTAAAAATAATATTTTTAAAATATTATTATCCTCGGACACGACCTTCCTTGAGGCTAACCATTAAAGGGTCAGGGTGTAAGGACGAGTACAAATCAATCCCCCCAGGCCATGCTGTTACGATTCAAGATCAATCTTGAATCATAACCTAGGAGAGAGAGTGTGAGACGAGAAAAGAAGTGAGATAGAGATGAGAAGTAGAGGGAATTGAGAGAAGGCAGAAAATATTTCTTTTTCATGAATGAATCTTACAAGGAACAATCTAAATCATTTATACTAAACCAATCTTAAACCTATTAAGACAAGAAAATATCTAGCTACGCACTTCACTAAACAAACAACCAACAACCGTTCCCGCCAAAACTGAAATCAAACATTACTACTGAAGAATACATTCACAATCACAACAATAGTCCCCTCTAGAAATCATTATTGTCTCAAGAATGAAAGCAAAAAAATTGAACCTTAATGAACTTCAAGTCTTCCCAAGTGACCTCTTCTTGTCTAAGATTAGTCCAATGTATCGACATTTGCACCAACTTCTTACCCTTCTTCTACATTGTTTGAGAATCCAGTGTGGCCAAAGGTTCCTAAAGTGTCATACCATTGGATGATGCTGCAGGAGGAGCGAACTAATGGTCTGTATCAGCTACAACTTGCTTCTTCAGTAATGAAACATGAAACATAGGGTGAACATAGGCATCAGGGGGCGGTAGTTCCAGTATATAGGCAACAGCTCCCACTCTCTCCAACACCTTATAAAGACCAAAATAACAAGCACACAGCTTGACATTCTTGCGTACAACTACAGATGCTTTCCTATGAGGCTGAAGTTTCAAATATACCAATTCTCCCACTTGAAAGGATCTATTTGACCTCTTTCTGTCAGTAAAAAAAATTCATCCTCGATTGAGCTACTTGCAAATTGTCTTTAAGCTACTTAATTAGCTGCTTCCTCTGCAATAACAGATCATTCACTTCTGCCATAGATGAAGAGGAGCTTTGTGAAGTAATAGGGAAAGGAGGGTTAAATCCATAGAGAGCCTTGAAGGGAGTGGTGCCAAATGAAGAATGGGCGTGTGTATTGTACCAAAACACTGCCAAGGACAACCACTTGTCCCAGTATTTGGGGTTGTGAAATGTCCTACTACGAAGATATTGTTCAACACATTGGTTTACTCTTTCTGTTTTCCCATTTGTCTATGGATGATAAGAAGAGCTCAAAGCAAGAGAAGAGCCGAACAACAAGAATAATTCACACCAAAAGTTGCTTGTAAACAACCTGTCACGATCGGAAATGATCGAATGAGGCAAGCCATGAAGTTTGGATATCTTGTCCATGACCATCTTGGCAAGTCTTTTTGCATTTATAGGATGGTTAAGAGCAATGAAATTGCCATACATGGTGAAACGATCCACCACCACCCATATGATATCCTTCCCCTTAGACTTAGGCAATTCCTCTATAAAATCCATGCTAATGTGTTGCCAAGCTCTATCAAGGATAAGTAAGGGTTGCAGCAACCCTTGATAAGGCGTATGATCACTCATTGTTTGTTGACATACCTCACAAACTCTAATACACTCAACAACCTCCTTCTTCATGCCTGGCCAATGAAAATATTTCTGAAGTCGTTGATAAGTGCCTTCAATACTAGAATGCCCTCCCCAAGTAGAAGCATGGAAGGACAAAATGATCTGCTTCCTAAGATTAGTGGCTGAGCCAATCCACACCTTCCCTGTCAATCGAACAGTTCCCTTGCTCACTACTAAATCAAATACATCTACTGCGGAGTCTTTGATGCTGAAGGCCGTGATACAATCCTGAGCATAACTGTCCCCTTCATAAGACAAGTAGACTTCCTCCATCCAAGAAGGCATGACAACAAAAATGGCATGGTGGGAGCATGATTCTTCCTCCTGTCTTCTTGATAAAGAATCTACAGCCAAGTTTTCTTTCCCTTTGTAATACTCAATCGAGTAATCCAACCCCAACATCTTCATAAGCCCTATGCGTTGCACTCTTGTGGTGATTTTTTGTTTTGGAAGATACTTAAGGCTTTGATGATCAGTTCTAATTATGAAATGATGGCCTTTTAGATACTGTCTCCATTTCTGTACAGTTATAAGGATTGCAAAATACTCCTTCTCATAAATTGGCGAACTCTAATGGCTAGGGCTGAGAAATTGGCTAAGGAAAGTTATAGGCCTTCCTTTCTGAGACAAAACAGCACCTACACCTTTCCCACACGCATTTGGTTCAATGACAAAAGGCAAGGTAAAGTCTGGCATTGCAAGAACCAAAGCTGAGCACATAGCCTCCTTCAAGTTTTCAAAGGCTTCTTGAGTTGAACTACTCCATACAAAGGCATCTTTCTTAAGAAGTTTAGTCAAAGGCTTAGCTATAGCAGCATATCCACCAACAAACTTTCTTTAATATCCTATTAGCTCCAGAAATCCTCTCAATTGCTTAAGAGATGAAGGAACTGGCCATTGCCTCATAGCTTGAACCTTGATAGCATTAGTTGCTACCCCACTGCAAGAAATTACATGTCCCAAGTACTCTATTTGGGTTTGAGCAAAGGAACATTTGGAGAGTTTAGCAAAAAGTTTGTGTTTATGCATTGTTTGAAAAACTTGGTTAAGGTTTGTCACATGAGAATCCAATGGAGGGCTATACACTAGTATATCATTGAAGAACACAAGGACAAACCTTCTCAAGAATGGCTTAAAGACTGAGTACATTAGAGCCTGGAAAGTTGCTGGAGCATTTGATTGACCAAATGGCATAACCACAAATTCATAGTGGCCGTGATGGGTTCTAAGTGCAGTTTTATGGATGTCTTGGTCTATCACTCGAATTTGATAATATCCTTGTCTCAAATCAAATTTGGAAAAGTATTACGATCCATGTAGTTCATCTAAGACATCATTAATTATGGGAATTAGAAATTTATCCTTTATGGTGAGGGAATTTAATTCTCGGTAGTCAATATACATTCTTGAGGTTCCATCTCATTTTTGACTAAGATCACGGGTGAAGCAAAAGAGCTATGGCTACGCCTGACAAAATTGGTTTTCAAAGCTCTTCCAATTGTCTCTCAATCTCCCTTTTTTTTGGTGAATGTGGGTATTTAAATGGTCCAAGATTAACTGGATTGGAGTTAGTTTTGAGGGGAATAGCATGATCTAAGGCTTTTTTTTGGAGGAAGTGTGGTAGGTTGCACAAATAGGCCCTCGAAGTCATGAATTAACTTGCTAATTGATGGGATAGACTTTATCTCAACTTCCCAAGGCTTTGCATTGATGGAGAACAACTGACGAATCCAACTGTAAGAACCTTTCTTAATTACTCCTTCCAATCTCTTGCCACTCCTCGACTACAGCTGAGCCTGTTCAACTATTCCTTGCAACCTTGCAGTTGTACCATTCCTCTCAAATGACACTGCGCAGCTGAGGAAAATCAAAGATAAGAGGGCTGAATGTCTTCATCCAGTCAACTCTAAGAACCATGTCACAGCCACCAAGCCTCAATAATCTGAAATCATACACAAATTGGTGACCTTGCATCTCCCAACTGAACTTCTTGCATTGAGTCTGTGTAAGCATAAAATTCCCATCAGCCATGGTCGCAGCTAAAGGACTTGTCTTGATCAGTTCATGGCTCATTGATTTCACAATCTTCGGACTGACAAAACTATGGCTGCTAGCACTATCGATCAATATCAACAATGGTTTTGACTTGCTTCCCCTTTGATCCTTATGGTATTATGACTACCATTTCTAGTAGGAGCCCTTACTGAAATTTCCATTTCATCCGTGTCTGAATCCTCTTGTTGTTATTCATGTTCTTCCTGTTCTTCCTGTGCTTCATCAGCCTCAGCTCCAAATACGCAAATAAGTAAGTTGGGATTGCATTTGTCCCCAAAGAAGTACCTTTGATTACATGTGAAGCACATTTTTTGAACCTTTTTCTCCTATAAACTCAAAGCCTTGGAACACCCTAGAGCTATCTGGTACAAGGGAGGAACTGAATGCACCAATCTACTCTTTTGTCCTCCATCAAGTAAGGCTAACATTGTGGATTCAAATAATCTTGCCTTGGAGTAAGCCTTCGACAATGTCATGGGATTCAAGGCCTTCACAAGGTTTTTGATCTTAGGTTTGAGGCCACTAATGAAACTAGAAATGTAATATGCCTCACTGGCACTCGGATTAACAGCCATCATCCTAGCTTTCAATTGCTCAAAGCATGTCATGTATTCTTTGACTGAAGTGGTTCGGGCCAACTTATTAAAATGATTAACAACATCATTGGGGTCCTCATCCCCATTTCTTTCACACAACTCATCAACAAATACTTGCCAAGTAAGGGAAGGATTGCCAAGAATTAAACTATGATACCATACCTCCTTGTCTCCATGTAAGTAAATGGAAGCCAATTCAACTTTTTTTGAATCCAAAATTGCATAGTAGCGAAAGTACCTTTCAGACCTTCTGATCCACGATTGAGGTTGCACACCATCAAAAGGTTAAAGCTCTACTTTAGGCTGGCGAAACCTTGAGCTCCTGATTGTGGACACTTCCTCTTCTTTCTCCTCATTTGGCTTTGGAATTGAAGGATTCGGAGACCTTCCTTGATGATTACCAAAAGGTAAGATTCCAGCTCCAGCAAGTGTTACTTGTCTATTGATCTGTTCTTGCATCCCTAACAGCCGATGTTGGAACTGCTATTTTGATTGCCGCTTAGACTGGGTCAAATTGGCCATTGTAAGAAGCAAATCTTGTATCTGCTGCTTCAATTGAGTCATCTGCTCAGCATGATTCGATCCAATAGCATAACTTGCCATTATAGCTGATTTCTTACCCTAAGCCAGCTTGATCGTTGCAATTCACAAGCTTGATCAACAAGCTCTGATACCAATTGTTATAATTCAAGATTAATCTTGAATCATAACCTAGGAGAGAGAGTGTGAGATGAGAAAAGAAGTGAGATAGAGATGAGAAGTCGAGAGAATTGAGAGAAGGAAGAAGATATTTCAATTTCATGAATGAATCTTACAAGGAACAATCCAAATCCTTTATACTAAACCAATCTTAGGTCAGTTAAGGCAAGAAAATATCTAGTTAAGAACTTCATTAAACACACGACCAACAGCTCTTCCCGCCAAAACTTAAATCAAACATTATTACTAAAGAATACAATTCATAATCACAACACATGCATTGGTGGGAGCCCTTATGGCACTAGGCTTGATGTTGTTGTATTTTAAAAATATTAGTACTAAGCCTAGAACGGAAAAAAAGGGACCTTTAAACTATTATACTGCTCATTTATGTTATAATGTGAGTTTATAGAACTGTTGTAAAATGTGGCTAGAATATTATATATGACAAATAGTTACAAAATATAAGGTTGTGTTACAAAGAAATTCTACTTTTTTTTTTTACCACGGAATGGAACTTTTCACCGCATAAATGATACTTTTGGGCAAACAATGATACTTTTGACCGACAAATTGGAACTTTTCATCACATAAACTATGTTGAGCTACGATGGTACTTTTGCTCAAACAATGGTACTTTCGACTAATAAATTGGAACTTTTTACTATAACAATGGAACTTTTCATTATATATACATAGGCATGATATTTCTTTTTCAAAGATTAATTAAATTAAGTTTTGAATTAATAATTTATAATTACTACTTTGTTATAAAAATAAAATAAAAATATTTGACAAGACAAGACTTACATCAATTAATAACTAACACATAATGATCAAAAAAATTATTTAAATTTTTTGTTGTCCATGGTAGTCATAGCATTTACTTATTGTTTTTAAGGTTCATTATTGTGTTATGTATGTATTTTATTTACAAATAATAATTCTCTTTTCAATGATAAATTATTGTTTTTTTTTTTAAAATAATAACTTAAAAATAATATATTAAGTTAAAAAAAGAAAAAAAGGAACTTCGACACCATTATACTACCTATTGATGTGTTAAGGTTTATGCTTGTACAATTGCAGTGAATTGTGGTCAAATATTACAAACGACAATAAATTACGAAATACGAGGTTGTGTCATGACAAAATGCTACTTTTCACAGCGAAATGCAACTTTCACCACCATGAATGGTACTTTGTTGAGCTAGGATGGAACTTTTGGGTAAGCAATGGGAATTTTGACCAACAAATTGGAACCTTTTACCATTGCAATTAAACTTTTGCTTATATATGTACATACACAAATATTTTTATTTATATTAATTAAATTAAGTTTGTAGTAAATAATTTATAATTACTGCTATGTCAAAAAATTAAAATAAAAATATTTGACAAGACAAGGCTTACATCATTTAATAACTAACACATAATTATAAAAAAAATTTATTTAAACTTTTTCTTGTCCATGATAGTCTTAACATTTAATTAGTGTTCTTTAATGTCTATTATTGTGTAATGTGTCTATTTCGTTTACCAATAACAGTTCTCCTTTTTAATATTAAATAATTATTTTTTAATTTAATAATTAAAAATATTTTTTTTTCAAAAAAAAGAAAAAGGAATGTTGAAACCGTTATTCTGTCCATCGATGTATTAAGGTTATGTTTCGAGAATTGCAGTGAATTGTGGTCGAAATATCAAAATGGCAAATAATTACGAAATGTGAGATTGTGCTATGATAAAGTGCTACTTTTCACAACCAAATGAAACTTTTCACCACAATATTGGTACTTTTGTGAGCTTAGATGATATTTTTGAGCAAAAATAAACTTTTCACCATAGCAATGAAACTTTTGACCATATATATATATATGCGCATAATATTTTTGTCTTAAAATTAAGTACATGAACTTTTAAATTAATAATTTATAACCAGGACTTTATTTAAAAGCATAAAAAATTTGATGAGACGGGACCTATGTCACTAATGTCTACACTTTGCTCAAAACAAAAATCACTAATGACTACACATAATGATCAAAAGAATTTATTTAAAATTTTATGTTTATTTACTATTTTTTAAAGTCCATTAATGTGTTATGTATGTATTTCATGTGTGAATAATATTTATCTTTTTGATATGAAATAGATGATTTTTTAGAAATAATAATATTTAAAAAAATTAGCAAGTAACATTGACAACATTATACTGCATGTTTATATTTTTAGGTTATGTTTGTAGAATCGTAGTAAATTGTGGTCAAAATATTATAAATGGCAAAGAGTTACGAAATGCTAGATTGGGTCACGACAAAATGCAAATTTTCACAACCAAATGGAACTTTGCACCAAATAATGGTACTTTTATGGGCTTAGATGGTACTTTAGTACAAAAAATGGAACTTTTTACCATAACAATAGAACTTTTGACTATATATATATATGTGCATAATATTTCTCACTTAAAACACACACACACTCTCTCTCTCTCTGTGTGCTGATAGGCCAACGGGTCCCTGCCCCTCATGTCGCGTCACTCCACATCATGTCGGTAAGCTCGCTGATGCCGCCACGCCTCCGTCACCAGCGACGCAACCACAACGGTGAGACCGCATCGTCGGCCGCAGCAATGCCACCACCACCCACCCTGTGCCCCCTCCTCCCATCTCCCTTTCTCTCTCCTCCCGCCTCAACCACTGAACCACCCACCAACCACCACCTCCTCCGCCATCACCACCTCCACCACCCCCTACCCTGATCACCATCACCACCACCTGCTTCAACCACCACCACATCACCACCCTTGACCACCACCACCACCTCTCTCCCCTGACCACTAGCACCACCCCCGACCACCTCCACCAGCCCTCTGACCACAATGACCACCACCATGTCACGACCACCACCCGACCCCACCATCATTAGCACACCCTGACATCGAAGCAACTATAACCTCATGTCATAGCTTGCAGCCGGCCGGTACCCGGTAAGAAATAGCCCAGCCGGCCCAGGTCAGACCCCATATCCTTGGAACGATACGCAAAGGACGTTAGGTTCTGTTTTATTTCTCCCTTTTCCTTGTAATACGTGATATTGATTGTTGTCACTAGTGCTATTGCTATGTCTACTATGCCCTTGTGTCTTGTGTTTGTATGCGTGTCTATCCAAGCTTGCTAATAGTAGTTTATGAACCCTTTTAGTAATGGAGCTCAAAACTTGAGGCCATCTTCAAAGGGGTTAGAGAAGGGATGGAACAACTGACTAGGAGAGGGAAGCCTACGATTTGGGTCATTAAATGTGGGAACATTACCGAAGAAGAGCTTTGAGGTGGGCCAAATGATGATGAAGAAAAAGATCAACATGCTGTGCCTACAAGAGACTAGGTGGATCGGCACAAAAGAAAGGGATGTGTTAGGATATAAATAATGGTATGCAGGCCAAGCCAGGAGGAGAAATGGAGGGGGTATTATTGTGGATGGCCTCTTTAACGACAAAGTAGTGGGGGTGACTAGGACTAGTATTAGGATCATTAGCGTCAGGCTAGTTTTAGATGGGGAGATATTGAACGTCATAAGTGAATACACACCACAAATGGGGCAAACAGAGCAAGAGAAGACTATATTCAGGGAGGACTTAGACTTAACAATGAAGGCATACCCCTAAGCGAACAAGTGGTGATTAGTGGTGACTTCAATGGGCATGTCGGCGCAAACACAGACGGCCATGCATCCCACCATGGAGGCTTTAGTTTTGGAACAAGGAACGATAAGGGTAAGGCCTTGTTAGACTTTGCCTTCACTTATGAGTTAACGGTTGCCAACACCTTCTTCAGAAAACGTGAGGAGCACATCATCACGTATCGGAGTTGTGGAGTGTTACTTTTAGTTTAAGATAGTTGTATATTTAGTAAAATTAGTGGTACATTTATAAAACTAACTCTATATTGGTTTAAACTAAGTTTTGTTATATTTCGTAACATTTCAAATCATTATTGAAGTGATTCGTGTAACATAATCTCATAATGATTTGAAAAATCACATCAAAATGAATGATTTGTTAATATTTAACTACAAGATGTTAGGACTACGAGTACACTTAGTTAAAAGTAGTGGTACATTTTTTCAAAACTAGAGGTACATTTGTAAAATGAACTCCATATGGGTTCATACTAAGTTGTAGTGTATTTCCTAACGTTCTAAATCAATATTGAAGTGATTCTTGTAATATAATCTCATAATCATTAGACAATCAAATCAAAATGAAAGATTCTCTCATATTTAACTGTGTGGTACAAGCTTATACACATTGTGGTACATTTAGTTAAAAGTAGTGGTACATTTGGTTAAAACTAGTGGTATATTTGTAAAACAAACTCAATATGGTTTCAAACTAAGTTTTTGGACATTTCAAAATGTTCTAAATCATTATTGAAGTGATTGGAATAATATAACCTCATAATCAATTGACAAATCACATAAAAAGAAAGATTCATACATTTTTCATTGTGGTAGAGTCTTTTACAACTTGTGGTACATTTAGTCAAAACCAGGGGTGCATTTCTAAAACTAACTCATATGGGTTCAAACTAGGTTTTAGGACATTTCATAATGTTCTAAACCATTGTTGAAAAGATTAGTGTAACATAATCTCATAATTATTTAAAAAGCCGCATCAAAATGAAAGATTATTTCATATTTAAGTATGTGGTACAAGCTTGTACAACTTGTGGTACATTTAGTTAAAACTAGTGGTACATTTGTAATCTGAACTCCATATGGGTTCAAACTAGGTTTTAGGACATTTCCTAACGTTCTAAATCATTACTAAATTGATTAGGGTAACATAATCTCATAATCATTTGAAAAACCACATTAAAATGAAAGATTCTGCATTTTTCATTCTATGGCACAAGCTTTTATAACCTGTGGTACATTTAGTTAAAAGTAGTTGTATATTTAGTAAAAACTAATGGAACATTTCTAAAACAAACTCCATATCGATTTAAACTAAGTTTTGTTATATTTCGTATTGTTCTAAATCATTAGTGAAGTGATACGTGTAACATAATCTCATAATTATTCGAAAAATCGCATCAAAATAAAAGATTCATTCATATTTGATTAATTGGTAAATGTTGTTGCAACTAGTGGTACACTTACTTAAAAGTAGTAGTACATTTAGTTAAAACTCGAGGTACATTTGTAAAATTCCATATGGGTTCAAGCTAGGCTTTGGGAAATTTCCTAATATTTTAAGTCATTATTGAAAAGATTAGTTTAACATAGTCTCATAATCATTTGAAAATTAAAATCAAAGATTCTTTCATATTTAAGTATGTGGTACATGCTTGTACAACTTGTGGTGCATTTAATTAAAATTACTGGTACATTTAGTAAAAACTAGTGGCATATTTCTAAAACGAACTCCATATAGGTTTAAACTAGGTTATGGGACATTGATGTGCCTTATATTTACATATTTTATTCTTCATTCCCGAGACATATTTGGCTTTTACATGTGTGTTTTGTTGTAATCTGGGTACATTTAAGTTGGAGTACAAGGAGATGACAAAGGTGGAAAAGTGACAAAATCAAGTATAATCGGTGCATATTTGAAGACTGCTTTTAGAAACCCGACCACGTGTGCGAAAATGGGCTAATTGGGTCATAATTTGGTAACCCAAATAAGTCTTGTGGATTGTTAATAAATATTATATAATATTGTATTATATTTTATATATATAGTTGACGGGTGGAGGACGGAAGTACGGAGGCCGCACAAGACGCCGCTAGCTTCCCTTCTTTTAAATATCGAAACCTAATCTCTTTTAGGGATCTTTTGCCACGCCTCCTCTCCTCCTCTCCCTCTTGAAGCCACTACGAGGTCCAATGGGTTCTCAAATGCCAAAGCGCAGGTGGTCGGAGTTCTGGAAGGATTAAAGCAAGGATCAATGTCAACGTCAATTGAGGGAGTCTTCAAGTTCCAAGTTTTTATTCATTGTTTAATCTTTTTCAAATTTGAATGATGTATAAAACTCCCATAGAGGAGTAGACTCTTTTAGTTTAGGGATGAAGGGCGGGTAGCCGCCCATATCCCAGATTTATGTTGTGCTTTTGATGATGATGATTTAGTTATTTTATATTTGCACCCCCTATATGTAATTTATGATTGTGCTTGGTGTTTCGTAGTGTGAGCTTGTAGCCATGGTGTGATCTCCAAATTATTAGTGTTAGTCAACGAGCTTGTAGCCAAGACCATAACATAACAGGTTTTCACGCGCGGCTAGGGTTGAAGTTATACCCAACCCTAAACACAATCTTTTATACAATTAATATTGAATTAGGAGTAAGAAAGAAATTAATTAGTGCTAATGAGATAACATATGCTATACTTAGGGTGATAAGATAGGTTATGCCTTTGGACTAGTTCATTACCCAAGCTCTAATTTATATATTAACCCAGGCTTGGAGCTTGTAGCCTAAATCTTCAAATTGTTGTCCTGAGTAGAATATAATGACGGGATACATATACAGCTACCCTGAATTCCTTCCCTAAACTAACCTTAATTACATTGACACTTTTTATATTTAGTTTTACTAGTTTAGTCAAAAAACCTTTGAAACCAAACAAGAACTGAATTTCCAACCGCTCATTAATAACTAAATTTGACTTAACTCCGATTCTGTGTGGATACGCCCAGTATACCTGATTTAGCTATGATGATCTTGTACGCTTGCGAGTGCACAGTTTTAAACACTCTTTTAAAACACATCAAGTTTTTGGCACCGTTGCCGGGGATCGGTTTGCTAAGTTGGAATTCAAGATTAACGAACTTTGTTTTGTTTGCGCTTTGTTTATTGCTTTGAGTTATTTTTCATAGTTTTTCTTTTGCTTGATTCATTAGTCGTGGTCAGCGTGGATTCATCCCAGCTTCAATATAGCATACACAGTAGGCGTTCGCTTGATCCTGAATTGTTAACTTTCATTCCTGAAATTGAGCGGACTTAGTCTACCATAAGGCAATTAGAAGCGAGAGAGAGTACACAACGAACCATGGCTAATAACGAACCACGTATGATTGGGGATTACTTCATTCCCTAAGCGTATGTCATGCCCGCCGGAGTTGCGTTACCTGGTGTTGGTAACGCCAACATCAAACTTAAGCCTGGGATTATCAACTTGCTTCCCACATTCTATGGGAAGCCGATTGAGAGCCCGTATGAGCACCTTAACGCATTCCTTGAAATCTGTGAAACCCGTCATTATCAAGATGTCTCAAATGATGCAATTAGACTACGTCTTTTTTCGTTCTCATATAAAGATGTAGCTAAGAGGTGGTTTCAGTCCTTACCCAGGGGTGAAATCCCCACTTGGAATGACCTTCAGCAGCGCTTCCTGGTCAAGTTTTTCCCCAAAGCCAGAACGATGTCTATTAGATGTGCTATAAACAGTTTTGAACAAAAAGACCAGGAGCAGTTTCACGAGTGTTGGGATAGGTTCAACAACCTTCTTAGAAGCTGTCCCCACCATGGGTCACCCAAGTGGGCTCTTGTCCAAAACCTTTGTGATGGTCTTAGTGCGTCAAACAAGCAAATGGTAAATGCTTCATGCGGGGGAGCATTTAACCAGAAAGGCGAGGACGAGGCCTGGATGCTTTTAGAGCGCCTCAATGTACATTCCCTCGACCAAGCCTCTTCTGTGAGGGTGGTTAGGGGAAACGCGCGTGGTGCCTACAAGGTAGCACCCCAAGATGATGTTAACTTAATACTAGATACACTTAGTAGAAAGATGGATAAGATGATGAGTTTAAATGCAAATCCCACTAATATGCATCCAGTTAATGCAGCTGAATCATCATATGAGGGTATTACTCAGTGCAGTATTTGTTCAGGTGAGGATCATTTTGTTTCTTAGTGTTTATATGTGTCACAGTTTCTCGAGTACATGCATGACCAGGTTTATGCAGCGCTGGAGTACTGGAGGAACAACAACCCGTACTCACAGACCTACAATCCACGATAGTGCAACCATCCCAATTTCTCAAGGAAGCATAACACAAATTATAACCCAGCCATGAGACAACCAGCGCCAGGATTTGCAGGTAAAGCACACCCTCCTGGTTTCCATGGAGAGCAAAGGTATAGCGCTTCATCTCACCCTCCAATTCCTAATGCTAGTCCTCCACCCCACCTCCGAGTTACACTTTTCAATTTGATGAATTTATGCTCCGCTTTATGGAGGAAAACCAACATTTGGGCCACTCTCATCCACAATCGATTTCTACATTAGAGAACTAGATATGACATTTGACCCATGCACTGAATAGGATAGAGGAAGGGAGCTTATCCTCCCAACCACTCTCGAACCCCACGGGATCAACTAGTTCTAAGCCCAGCTTGCTCATTCATGAGTAAGCCCTAGTAGTGTCAGTTTTGGGAGAGGAGAACCTTGGAAAGTTGAGGTTGAAAATGAGAAGGATGTGACTTCCCCTCCCACTGTTGATAGGGAGGGATCATGAAAAATGGTTTTTGAACCCGTTGTCCCTTTTCCTTCAGCCCTTATAAGACCGACGAAGAAGGACGACCCAAAGAGGGTTGAGCTCATGGATGCGTTTGAGGACGTGAAGATCAACTTACCATTGATCGAAGCTATTAAACACATTCCTAGGTATGCCAAGTTCCTCAAGGACCTTTGCACTAAAAAGAAGCACGCACAGGCACATATCCCAAAGAAGGTCCGCCTCACCAAGAAGTTGAGGAGCATTTTATTGTCTGGCGCCCCACCCAAGTTTCTAGACCCCAGGGCATTTACCATTCCATGCGTCTTAAGAGAGCGTTATACCAGTAGAGCCTTGCTAGATCTAGGAGCGAGTGTAAACCTCATCCCTTGGTTTTTTGAGAATTGGGTATAGGATACCTTATGCCAACGAATGTTGCACTTCAGTTGGCTGATAGGACAGAGCAGGTACCTCGTGGAGTAGTGGAAGATGTACTTGTCAAGGTTTACAAGTTTGTCTTCCTTGTTGATTTTCTCATCTTGGATGTAGACTCTACTCCTAAGCAAAAGCGCAACGCTCCCATTATTTTAGGTCAACCGTTCCTAGCAATGGCTGACGCTATGATTCATTGTAGGACGGGAGTGTTAAAGATTTTTTTTGGAAACCTCAAGGGAGAATTGAAGGTCTCGAACTTTGTTCGGCACCTTGGGGCTGAGGAGGAGTCGAAATGCTACAGGGTTGATGATATTGACCCTTTGGTAGAGCCGGGTAACCACGATTCTACAAAAAGTGATGATTGCAATAGTGTCCCTCTTTGTGTCGATAGCTATGCTTCATCACCTACACCTGGTAGGATGGAGATTTGTGACCCTGATCCTAGTAATGTTTCCCTCCTTGATAGTCACGGGTCTCAAAACGCTGTTGGGTTTGGGGATCGTCCCTACTGGATCAACCTGAGTTCTATTGTAGACATTGCCTCGGATTTTGGTAGATCTCGTGTTCTAAACTGGGTCCAGCTGAAGACGAACTTAGCGCTCTTGGGACGCAACCCATCCTATCTTTAGTTTTGTTTTATTTTATTTATTATTTTTTTTATCATGAAGTCTTTTTCAATTGCAGATTCGTTTGTTATCCCTCTTATGATAACTTCGTTTCTCTTTTACAAAGCACTTGTATGCTCTTTATTTCTAGCACTACTAACAAGTCTGTTTAGTATCTTGTCTTCTATGTCTTTGATTGCAGCATGCTACCTCCATCTTTGTTCTTTGGATTTCCTCACCACATGTCGCTGAATGTGTCACACCTTAGGTCGTCTCTTTCCTTTCCTTGTTTGAATTTATTTTTGTCGATTTGCATTGAGAACAATGCAAGGTTTGGGTTTGGGGATGGCAAATGAGAACGAACTTTTATTTGTCCTTTAAAGCTTCATTTGGCTTAAATTAGCAACATTTTTGCATGAATAAGTTTAGAGTTGCGTGTGACTTTTATTGTAGACCCAAATTTGAGATGTATTCAGATAATTAGAATGTTTAGGTAATGAGATTATTGTTGGATCCTACTTTTGAACCCGTATTTTTGTCTTTTAACTATTTAGAGAAATTATTATTTTTCACCCTTAATTTTGTGACATATCTTACTGTTTAGGTCGAAATAGCAGTAATAAGCTTAGGAATTGAAATCCACCATTCTACTTCTGACAATATTGAAATCAATTTACTATCTCCTTATCTTGAGTATTCTCCTTAAAAAAAAAAAAAAAGGTGACTTGTTGATTCTTGTAGCCCCTTGTGTCTCGAGCTAGTAAGCCCATAGGGGTTTCTTAAAACCTGGTACCTTGAGCCAACTAAATCGGGAGCTGCTGGTCAGAAGCTCGTTTCAAGGGCCACAGTGAAAGCTTAAAAAAAATCAACCCTTTAGGTCACTACAATAAGCACTAATACCTAATGAAAAAAAGAAAAAAAAGGGGTTTGTGCTAACGGATTAAACTGTGAATTCCATGGACTCGAGCCATTAGATCCATAGGGGTCTTCCAAAACCTGGTACCTTGAGCTAACTAGATCGAGAGCTGCCCGCCGAAAACTCGCTACATGGGTCTGAGGGCGACACGTCTAACCGCAGAAAAGAAAAAGGAAAATAAGGGGGAAAAAAAGGGAGAAAAGAGAAGTTTTTCTGATTTCTTTGTTGATTTGGGGTGAAAGGGTTACGCTAATTGATTCCTTAGTTTATTCTCTCTATTTCACATTAAACGTAGAGATAAGCCAAAGGGGAGAGAAGTTCTAAGCTCACTCACTAGGAAAAAGACTTCAACAACCGGAACTTAAGTTAGAACTAGTACAATAATAACATTACATAAGGATTCTCTACTCTCAGTTATGCCTTCAAATATGATCAAACATTGATTTTCACAAGGGACGCTTGCTGTACGGGCCTGATTAAAATTTTCCATTATTAGCTAGTTTAAGTTGAGTCTTGCTTGAGGACAAGCAAGGAGTGGGTTTGGGGATGTTGATGTGCCTTATATTTACATATTTTTGTTCTTCATTCCCAAGACATATTCAGCTTTTACATGTGTGTTTTGTTGTAATCTTGGTACCTTTAGGCTTGGAGTACAATGGAGCGATCAAAGGTAGAAAAGCGACAAAATCAAGCATAATCGGTGCATATTTGAAGGCTACTTTGAGAAACCAGGTCACGTGTGCGAAAAAGGACCAATCGGGTCATAATTTAGTAACCCAAATAAGTCTTGTGGATAGTTAATATATATTATATAATATCATATATTATGTTATATTATTATAATATATATATATGTATATGGGGTGGAGGACGAAATTCTTTTAAATATCGAAACCTAATCCCTTTTAGGGATTTTTTTACCACTCCTCCTCCCCTCCTCTCCCTCTCGAAGTTGCTATAAGATCTAAGGGGTTCTCAAACGCCAAAGCGCAGGTGGTTGGAGTTCCAAAAGCATCAAAGCAAGGATCAACGTCAATGTCAATTGATGGAGTCTTCTATTACGTTTGTGATCGAATCTCAAACGTAAGGTAAGTATAAGAGAGTATAGGATGAGAAAGAAGTGAAGGGAGATGAGAAGTTAGAGAGAGAATAAGATGAGAAGAGAAGTTGATCTCAAGGAGATTGGTAATTTTGATTGAATGAATTCCAATTACACAAGATCACCCTACTTATATGAACTAGATACATTGAATCAATGCTTAACCGGCTTAAAACAGCAGCCAAACAAGACTAGTTGCACTTAACGGCCAAAACAGACTTTGGCGCCAAAAAATAGAGTTCAAATGCTACAAGCTTATTACATTCAAACAAGTAAGAAACATAACAATCCCCTCCCCTTAAAACATTCTTGTCCTCAAGAATGAAAATAAGGAAATTGACTCAACAAAAAACACTTGTCTTCCCATGTGGTAAAAGCTTCACCCAAATTACACTAGCTAACACGTAATTTCTAGCCTTTGGCATCAGTTGCTGCTGCTTGCTTCACTTCCATTACTGCAGCCGGCTGTAACATCAATGAACCGTTGGAACCTACCACTGGAGGAGCTGAGGAAGGTCTGTGACCATCTTGAACCCGCTTTTCAAGAAGTGACACATGAAAAACCGGGTGAATGTAAGAGTCAGGTGGAAGCTTTAATTTTTAGGCCACCTTGCTAATTCTCTCCAACACCTTGTAAGGCCCAAAAAACCTGGCACAAAGCTTGACATTTCTTCTCACTGCTACTGTTGATTGCCTATATGGCTGCAATTTTAGGTATACCATATCTCCTACATCAAAATTTCGATCAACTCTCTTCCTATCAGTATACCATTTCATTCGGGCTTGGGATTCACTGAGGTTATACTTTAGCTGCTGCATAACATGTTTCCTCTGGTGCACCAGCTCACCTACTTCAGCCACATTTGCCCCAGCCCCTTGCAACATCAAGGGAGTTGGAGGATCATACCCATACAATGCCTTGAAGAGTGTAGTGCCAATTGAAGCATGGAAATGAGTATTATACCAAAACTTCGCTAACGATGGCCATCTTGCCCACACCTTGGGATGACTAAACACCATGCTTCTAAGGTATTGCTCAATGCATTGGTTGACCCTCTCTGTCTGACCGTCAGTTTGAGGGTGGTAGGAAGAACTAAGGGCCAAAGTCGTTCCCAAGAGTCCAAACAACTCTTTCCAAAACTGACTTGTGAAGAGCTTGTCTCTATCAGATATTATGGATTGGGGCAATCCATGAAGCTTGTAAATGTTGTCTAAGAACACATGGGCTAACTTTTCTGCAGTCACAGGTCGAGCCAATGCAATGAAGTGCCCAGATTTGGTGAACCGATCAACAACTGCCCAAATTACCTCTTTCCCTTCTGATTTAGGCAAACCCTCAATGAAATCCATGCTTATGTGTTGTCATATACCGTCAGGAGCAGACAAGGGCTGGAGAAGGCCTTGGTATCTATGATCACCTAGTTTAGTTTGTTGACAAACCTCACAACTTTGCACAAAGCTAGTCACTTCTTTCTTCATCCCGGGCCAACTAAAATGAAACTTCAATCTCTGATATGTCCCCTCAATGCCTGAGTGACCTCCCCATGAACAATCATGAGCAGCACGGATGACTTGGTGTCTAAGACCAATAGAGTTGCCAACATACAACTTCCCTTGGATTCTGATAACACCCCGGGCCACAGAAATTTCAGCACCAGCAACCAGATTGCACGGCTTGTCTATACTAGCAGCAGCTATACATTCTTGCGCAAATGAATCTCATAGGATTGATGTAACTCTTCCATCCAAGCTGGAGAAATCACGAAAACAGTGCCAAGGGAACCTTGCTCATAGTCCTCAAAGTTGCTTGACAGTGCATCTGCAGCTAAGTTCTCCTTCCCTTTCTTGTATTCAATGTCATAATCCAACCCCAACATCTTCATCAACCCTTTTCTTTGTATCCTTGTGACAATCTTCTGCTCTAACAAGTGCTTAAGACTTTGATGATCAGTTTTAATGATGAAATGATGCCCATCCAAGTAGTGCCGCCACTTATCAACCGCAAGCACGATTGCAAGGTACTCCTTCTCATACGTTGAAAGAGCTTGATGCTTTACACTCAATGCCTGGCTGAAATATGCAATAGGTCTTCCCCCTTGAGACAACACTGCACCAATTCCACTTCCACTTGCATCTGTCTCAAAAATAAAGCTTGAAGAGACATCGGGCATTGCCAAAGCTGGTGCTCTGCACATTCCAACTTTGAGAGCATCAAAAGCATTTTGAGCTTTGTTCGACCATCTGAAGGAATCCTTCTTAAGTAGATCTGTCAGTGACTTGGCTAAGGCACCATAGTTAGATACAAACTTACGGTAAAAGCCAGTTAACCCAAAAAATCCCCTCAATTGTTTCAAAGTAACCGGAACAGCCCATTCCTTCGTGGCTAGGACTTTTGAAGAATCGGTTGCAACTCCATCACAAGAGATCACATGGCCAAGATATTCCAGATGTGTTTGAGCAAAAGAACACTTGGCCAACTTAGCATACAATTTATGCTCACGCATGACCAAAAATACCTCCCTCAAATTCTCCAAATGCTCCTCAAATGATGCACTATAAATGAGGATGTCGTCAAAGAAAACTAACACAAATTTCCTAAGAAATTGTTTGAAGACATCATTCATAAGAGCCTGGAACGTTGCTGGTGCGTTAGTCAAGCCAAATGGCATGACCACAAACTCAAAGTATCCATGATGCATCCGGAATGCAGTCTTATACACATCATGCTCTCCCACTCTAACCTGATGATATCCTTGCTGAAGATCTAGCTTGGAAAAGACTTGAGCTCCATATAATTCATCCAACAAATCATCTATAACTGGTATACGAAACTTGTCCTTCACAGTCATAGAGTTGAGTTTCCTGTAATCAATACACATACGAGCCGTACCATCTTTCTTCTCGACAAGAATGACTGGAGAAGCAAAGGGGCTATGGCTTGCCTGTATGAAGTTAGTCTTAAGCAATTCATCCACTTGCTTCTCAATCTCTGTCTTCTGAGCATGAGGATATCTATAAGGTCTTATCTTCACCGGTTCTGCACCCTCTTTGAGAGGAATTACATGATTCACACTCCTCTTGGGAGGTAAGGATTTAGCCGCCTCAAATACATCCTCAAACTCAGTAACCAGAGCCTGCACTTCTGGTTCGGTAATGTCGACCATTTCAGCAGAGGAAATAGTAAACAATTGGCCCACCCACTAGTATGCACAGCTCCGAAGGCCCTTCTTCAACTTACTTCCCTTCATTACTTGAAGTTGAGCTTGCTCTGCAATGCCATGTAGAGTGACTTTGGAGCCTTGAACTTTAAAGGAGGCCGTGGGATTTGCATGATCAAACAGCATAGGGCTATGAGTTCTTATCCAGTCAACCCCGAGCACCATGTCACAACCTCCTAGGGGAAGGATCCTGAAGTCATAGTTGAACTTACGGTCTTGCATCAGCCACACAAACCCCCGGCACTTGTTTTGCGTCGTGACAGTTTTACTATCAGCCACGGTAACATCAAGTGAGTGAGTTTTTATCACTTCATGACCCACCTTCTTGACTACTTTGGGATCAACAAAGCTATGAGTAGTCCCACTATCAATGAGAATAATAATAGACCTTTTTCCAGCCTTCCCTTTAATTCAGATCGTGCTATGAGCCCCATTACCGTTCAACGCTTTCACTGAGATCTCTACTGCAGCATCCTCTAAATCTTCTTTGATTTCCTGATCAGAATCGGTATTATCCACTGCAATTTCTTCATCATCAGAGAGCTCACCAGCATTAGTTCCTTCAACAGCCATGAGGAACTTGGGATTACACTTGTGGCCAAATTGGTAAGGCTGATTACAACGAGAACACAATTTCTGCTGCGGTCTGTTATCAATTCAGTTGGTTCTGTTTCTGCTCGTGCCTTGCTGAAATTTGGAACTACTCCCATGAGGTCTGGAAGCATCACTTGCTGCTAGGCCTATGGATTCATGAAGCTTGGCTTTAGCAAAGGCCATAGATAAATCAGTAGGATCAACGGCTTTAACCAAGTTCTTCAGCTTAGGCTTCAAACCACTTATAAAAGCTGATACATAATAAGACTCGGAGGCCTCAATTTCAGTAACAATGCTAGCCCGGAGATTCTCAAATCTGGTCATGTACTCCTTCACAGTCGTCTCTTGCTTCACTTTATTGAATTTATCCACAATATCACTATCATCCTCATCACTATACCGAGCACACAAGGCCTTGGCAAACTCATTCCATGAAATGGAAGGTTTACTTCTTATCGAACTATAGAACCACACCTCATGATCACTAAGCAAATACACAGCCGCAATTTGTTCCTTCTCCGATTCATCAATGTGATAGAAGTAGATATAACGCTCGCACCTCTTTAGCCAAGAGTGAGGTTGTTGACCTTCAAATGCATCGATCTGCACCCAAGGTTGTCTATGGCTATTATTTCTGCTATTGGATGACTCTTCATTACTTCCTGATCGTTGCTGCTGCCAAGAATCAGGTGGTCGATCGAATTGATCAGCATTTACTTCTCGAGGTCTAAAAGTGTGCTCCATTTCCTGAACTTTGTCACTGGATACAGCATTCCAGTTTGAAGGTCGAGATTGTACATGCTCGCTGTGCCTTTGCCTGTCAGTAATATCAGCTTCTTGTGTTCTAACCGGAGCTCCAGCTTCACCCTCACGATTTAATGCCTCAGCTCTCAGTGAGGGATTAGCTTGTAGCACACTCACTGGTATCAATGGATCTGGTAACATACGAGGATTTGGCCTCCTGAATTGCTCACGAATTTTAGCTAATTTTGCTTCCAACTGCTGCATTTCCCGATCAAACCTCGAGGTAATCCTTTCCTCCAATTCTTGTGCTTGCCGTCTGAAGTGATTGGAGACCATAAGTTCAACCTGCTGAGATAGTTGATCAAGCTTCACATCCCATTGCTGATGTATCTACTGACTTATATCATTATTAGCTTCATTGATTTGAACAAGCAAGTGAGCACACATCGCCTTCAATTGACTGTCCAATTGCACATTTGTGACAACATCCTGACCTGCAACATCATTGCCTCCAACCACATCAGCATACGAAGATCTGGCAGCTGCCTTAGATGCTGCCGATCTAGTGGTGACTCCACTGCTCAATGCCGCCTCGGTTAAGTCCATGGATGCTTGATATCAAATCCATTTGAATTGAAAGCCAAACGAGGCTCTGATTCCAATTGTTACGTTTGTGATCAAATCTCAAACGTAAGCTAAGAATAAGAGAGTATGGAATGAAAAAGAAGTGAACGGAGATGAGAAGTTAGAGAGAGAATAAGATGAGAAGAGAAGTTGATCTCAAAGAGATTGGTAATTTTCATTGAATGAATTCCAATTACAATAGATCACCCTACTTATATGAACTACACACATTGAATCAATGCTTAACCGACTTAAAAAAATCGCCAAACAAGACTAGCTCCACCTAACGGCCAAAACAGACTTTGGCGCCA
This sequence comes from Simmondsia chinensis, assembly GCA_018398585.1. Taxonomy (NCBI): domain Eukaryota; kingdom Viridiplantae; phylum Streptophyta; class Magnoliopsida; order Caryophyllales; family Simmondsiaceae; genus Simmondsia; species Simmondsia chinensis. The sequence goes on from JAGTTD010000025.1 coordinate 9,323,734, forward strand.
AAAAACAGAATTCAAATGCTACAAGCTTATTACATTCAAAGAAGTAAGAAACATAAAATCTTCAAGTTCCTAGTTTTTATTCATTGTTTTATCTTTTTTAGATTTGAATGATGTATAAAATTCCCATGGACCCATGGAGGAGTAGACTCTTTCAGATTAGGGATGAAGAGCAGGTGGCCGCCCGTATGACATATTTATATTGTGCTTTTGATGATGATGATTTAGTTATGTTATATTCGCTCCCCACTGTGGGGAATTTATGATTGTGTTTGGTGTTTTTTTGTGTGACCCTGAAGCCATGGTGAGATCTCCAAATTATTAGCATTAGTCTACGAGCTTGTAGTCAATACCATAACATAATAGGTTTTCAAGCATGGTTAGGGTTGAGGTTGTACCCAATACTAAACACAATCTTTTATACAATTAATATTGAATTAGGAGTAACAAATTTAGATAGCCTATGGTATACTTAGGGTGATAAGATAGGTTGTGCCTTTAGACTAGTTCATTACCCTAAGCCCTAATTTATATAATAAACCAAGCTTAGAGCTTGTAGCCTAAGTCTTCAAATTGTCATCTTGAGTAGAATATAATGACGGGATATGTATAGAGCTACCCTGAATTCATTCCCTAAACTAACCTTAATTGAATTAACACCATTTTCTATTTATTTTACTATTTTAGCCAACAAACTGTTAGCTTCCAATTCGAAATTGAACGGCTAACCTTGTAGAAGAAAGAGTTGAGATGAGAAGAGAAGTGATAGGGGATGAGAAATCGAGAAGGAGATGAGAAAAGAGAGACAAATTGCAAAGGAAATTCTGAATTTTATTGATTGAATGCAGAAAATACAAGCTTAGAGCCTATTCACACAATCGAATACAACGAATCAAGACAATTCCAACTTAACCGACTCTAATAGATTTTTGGTGCCAAATATGCAGCAGCCGCCAGGTTTGACCAAGGCTTGACCCAACCGACCTCCTAAAGGCGCCAAAACCTTTTAACTATCATTTGAAAACATGGAAATCACAACTAAGAAGACAATACCCGAAATACAACCAAATTTACCACTAAAATCTAATGATTCATAACATTCCCTCCCTCTTGAGAAACTTCTTGTCCTCAAGGAGCAAAATTAGGGAATTGGCTCTTCAAGAAATTGCAATTTTCCCAAGTCACAAAGCTCTTGTACAAGTTGGTCTATTGCACCAACACTTCTTGCAATGCACCATGTTCAAACTGCAACGTTCTTCGAGCCTTGATAGCAATTGGTTGCAGCAGCAGCATCCCATTAGACCCTGCTTCAAGTGGCTCCCGAGCAACACTAGGTAGTCACGGGTCTTCTTGACCTGCTTTTTAAGTAGAGAGACATGGAACACCAGATGAACGTATGAATGTGAAGGTAAGTCAAGCTTGTATGCAACATTGCCAATTTTCTCCAAGATTTTGTATGGACCAAAGAAACGGGCACTTAGCTTGACATTTTGCCTGACAGCCAAAGAAGACTATTTATACTGTTGTAATTTAAGGTAGACTATGTCTCCAATTTCATAACTTTTGTCTACCCTCTTTTTGTCAACATAAAATTTCATCCATGCCCGAGCTTGTTGGAGATTATCTTTAAGCACTTGCAAAATCTGCTTCCTCTGCTGCACTAAATCACTTGCTGCTGAATCAGGAGCTCCCGGTTGCTGCAGCAACATTGGAGAAGGAAAAGGATAGCCATACAAGGCTAGGAAAGGTGAAGTGCCAATGGATGCATGGAAGTGAGTGTTTAAACAATACTCCGCTAAACAAAGCCAATGATTCCACTCTCTGGGCCGTAAGAAAACCATACTCCGGAGGTATTGCTCCGCGCATTGGTTGACACATTCGGTTTGGCCATCCGTTTGAGGATGATAAGAGGAACTAAGTGCCAACGTGGTACCCATCAATTTGAACAACTCCCTCCAAAATGTGCTTGTGAAAATCTTGTCACGATCTGAAACAATGGATTGAGGCAATCTATGTAACTTGTAAATGTTGTCAAGGAAGATTCTTGCCAATTTTTCAGCAGTAACAGGTCAAGCAAGAGTAATGAAATGGCTGTATTTGGTGAAACAATCCACTACCACCCATATGATTTCCTTGCCTTCAGACCTCCGTAATCCCTCAATGAAATCCGTGGTAATGTTGATCGATGCTCCATCCGGAATGGGAAGGGGTTGAAGAAGACCCTTGTAACGATGATCTCCCAACATGGTTTGTTGACATACCTCGCAAGCCTTAACATACTCACTCACTTCTTTTTTCAAGCTTGGCCAACTAAAGTAAGCCTTGACCCTTTGATAAGTACCTTCTATACCGGCATGACCTCCCCACGCACCATCATGAGAAGCATGTATTATCTGATCCCTCAAACCAGTAGCAGAACTAACATACAACTTGCCATGAATTCTGATCAGACCCCTTTGTACTGAAATACCAGTTGCATTGACATTCTTCTTGCATCCTTCACAAGAGCAGCAGCTACACATTCTTGGGCAAAAGAATCACCCTCATATGTCCTATAAACCTCTTCCATCCATGAAGGAATAACCACTGATGTAGCACTGCAGTACCCAACTTCAGCATCTTCAAATTTTCTGGACAAAGCATCGGCTGCAGCATTCTCCTTGCCCCTTTTATATTCAATGTCATAATCAAGGCCTAGCATCTTTATAAGGCCCTTCTTTTGAATTCTCGTCACAATTTTTTGCTCAAGGAGATGCTTGAGGCTTTGGTGATCCGTTCGAATGATGAACTTGTGACCCTCCAAGTAATGCCTCCACTTTTCAACGTCTAAAAGAATTGCTAAATATTCTTTCTCATATGTCGACATAGCTTGATGTTTTGGACTAAGAGCTTGACTCAAGTAAGCAATAGGCCTTCTAAGTTGAGAAAGAATAGCCCCAATACCTGAACCACATGCATCTGTCTCCAACACAAAGCTCTCGGTAAAATTTGGCATTGCCAACACTGGTGCAGCACACATAGCCGACTTTAGAGCTTCAAATGCAGCCTGAGACCTCTCAGTCCATGTGAATGCATCCATCTTTAAGAGTTCTGTTAAAGGTTTGGCAATAGAACCATATCTTATAATGAATTTTCAATAATATCCGGTCAAACCCAAAAAACCTCTCAATTGCTTCAAGGTTATTGGAATTGGCCAATCTTGCATCACTTGGATCTTAGAAGGATCGGTGGAAACTCCTTCGTAAGAGATGTCATGGCCCAAATACTCAAGCTTTGTCTGAGCAAACGAACACTTGGGCAACTTAGCAAAGAACTTGTGTTGTCGCATCACCATAAAGACTTGTCTAAGGTGAGTGAGATGATCCCCATAAGTGGAGATATAAATCAGCATGTCATCAAAGAAAACGAGTACTGATCTTCTCAAGAAAGGTTTCAAAACATCATTCATTGCTGCTTGGAAAGTGGCCGGAGCATTTGTTAGGCCGAAAGGCATAACAACAAACTCAAAATGCCCATGATGAGTCTGAAATGCAGTCTTGTATATATCCGGCTCAAGAACTCTGATTTCATGATACCCCTGTCTCAAATTAAGCTTAGAGAAGAAGCATGCTCCATATAACTCGTCAAGCAAATCATCTATGACGGAAATGGGAAACTTATCCTTCACTGTCAAGGAATTCAATTGACGATAATCGATGCACATTCTAGCCGAGCCATCTTTCTTCTTCACGAGGATCACAGGTGAAGCAAAGGGACTATGGCTTGGTCTAATGAAATTCATGTGAAGTAGCTCCTCAACATGCCTCTTAATTTCTGTCTTTTGGCCATGAGCATATCGGTATGGCCCAATCTTGACCGGATCAGCATTTGCACGAAGAGGAATGGCATGGTCCACACTCCTTTGAGGAGGAAGACTCTTTGGTTGCTCAAAAATGTCCTCAAACTCTTCCACCAAGGCCTGAACTTTTGGATGGATGTCTTGCCGCAGTTCAACATAGGAGATCACAAACAAATGCCCGAGCCATTGTATTGCTTTCTTCTTGATTCCACCTTGTAGTAATTTACCATCAATCAACTTGAGCTGAGCCTCCCCTGAAATGCCCTGCAGAGATACCATAGTGCCAAGAACCTCAAATGCCACGGTCATTTTATCAAAATCAAACACCACCGGATTGAAGGTTCTCATCCAATCCACACCAAGTACCATATCGTAACCTCCCAAGGGAAGAACTCTAAAATCAAAGGTGAATTGATGATCTTGCATAGACCATGGGAATGCTAGGCACTTGTTCTTAGTTGTTAGTGAATTGTCATCAGCCACCATAACCGCTAATGGGTGAGTCTTTTTCACTTCATGCCTTACTTTCTTAATCAACTTGGGATCAACAAAACTATGTGTACTCCCACTATCAATAAGAACAATGACAGAGGTTTTTCCAGCCTTACCTCTGATTTTAATAGTGTTATGAGCTCCACTCTTGGTCAGTGCCTTCATTGATATTTCAACTTCATCATCGGTCATTCCATCTTGTGAAAAAGAACCATCACTGTCATCCTCAGCCTCAGAAATTTCACTGCCAGAGAAAACACCAGCACGGGACCCCCTTGCATACATTAATGCTTGAGATTTGCACCTATAACCAGGCTGATATGGTTGATTACAACGAAAGCATAGCCTCACTGAGCTCCTGTCAACAGCTCGCTTGAATCTGGGACCAGAATTGCTCTTCTACTGTTGAGGTCTGTAATTACTGCTGTGTAGCTTGTTCTTGTCACTTGAATTGGCTAAAGTAGCTTCAATCAACTTAGCCTTGTTGTAAGCACTAGACAATGTCTTAGGACCAATGGCTTTCACCATATTTTTGATCCTCGGCTTCAATCCGCTCACAAAACAAGAAACATAATAGGATTCTGCATCATCCGGAGCAATGGATAGAACTGACAGCAAATTAGCTCGTAAGTTCTCAAATCTGATCATATACTCTCTCACGGTTGAGGTTTGGGACAACTTGTTAAAGCTATCCACAACATCAATTGACTCATCTTCACCATAGCGTTCACACATTTCTTCTTCAAATTGGCCCCAAGAAAGATGAGGTTTGCTCTTCAATAAACTATAATACCATACCTCATGATCACCATGTAAATGTACTGTGGGTAGCTGAAGCATTTCATCTTCAGGTATATTATAATATTGAAAATACCGATCACATCTTCTTTGCCATGATTCGGGTTGTCTACCATCAAAAGGATCAATCTCCACTCTTGGCTGCCTGTAAGTACCACTCCTGCCACCACATGAATTGTCATTACTCACTAATCTTTGCTGAAAATATTGATCAGGAGGTCTATCAGGATGCTCGAGCTCATCAACTGCAATTCTGTGATGCAAAACAGAATTCTGTTGCTTTGAATTGTAATCTGCATTCAATTCATTTGATCTAAAATGAACTTGTCCTGAGGCCCGATCCTGATTTTCTGCAGCAATTTTAGGTTGTGAAGGTTGATTCTCAGCTGAACGGATGTGGATTGAAGGTCCTACATCAGGTTGCAACATTGGAGATTTGCCTCGAGTCCTACACAAACCTTCAGTTATGTCAACATGAACTTGCTGCTGATCCACTTCAACCGGTTGAAAGATCTGACTAGCTGCTTAAGGATTGCATTAATTGAGGATTCTCCTTGCTTATTAACCTGCTCTTGTAATTGCACAAAGCTTCACCTCAATTTGTTGCAACCGATCTTCCTTATTCGCATCTCTTTCCAAAAGTAACTGCTACATTTTTAACATTCTCTCAATATTGTCATTTTGCTTATTAAGCTTAGCATTCTGCTCAAACTTGTCATGTAACTCCCGAAGGTGATCAGTATTAAGATATTGGGGACCGATTGTTGCATTTACACTAGCTTCCACAGTGCGAGTTGCATCAGCACTGGCAACTGCAGCAGCATAATTCATCTCCGGACCAGGTGCATTTGCTCCACCAGCTCCTGATCTAGTTCTCACACCATCGGTCATGATTTTCTTTGCTTTTACTAGCCCCAATCAATCAATTGATTTCTTGAACCAGCTCTTATACCAATTTTTAGCTTCCAACTCGAAATTGAAAGGCTAACCTTGTAGAAGAAAGAGTTGAGATGAGAAGACAAGTGATAGGGGATGAGAAATAGAGAAGGATATGAGAAAAGAGAGAGAAATTCCAAAGGAAATTCTAAATTTTATTGATTAAATGCAGAAAATACAAGCTTAGAGCCCATTTGCACAATCGGATACAACGAATCAAGACAATTCCAACTTAACCGACTCTAATAGCTTTTTGGCGCCAAATATGCAGCAGCCGCCAGGTTTGACCTTGGCTTGACCCAACCGACCTCCTAAAGGCACCAAAACCTTTTAACTAACATTTGAAAACATGGCAATCACAACTAAGAAGACAATACCCGAAATACAACCAAAATTACCACTAAAATCTAACGATTCATAACACAAACCTTTGAAACCAAACAAGAACCGAATTTCCAATTGCTCATTAATAAAAAAATTTAACTTAATTCCGATTATCTATACCCGATTTAGCTACGATGATCTCGTATGCTTGCGAGTACACAGTATTAAACATTCTTTTAAAACACATCAAGTTACTGGAAAAACTTGGTGTGATTGAAAAGAGTGTTTTAAAATCGTCTACTCACAAACGTACGGGGTCGTCATAGCTTTGCTGAGTGTACAGGTTGTCTCCACAGGGAATCGATGTCAAGATGGATTTATCACTCAACGAAAGGTTAAATTTCGGTTGCTTTTATGTCGAATCGTGTTATTGAATAAACAAAGGCAATTAAACAATTTCAAGAGATTTTAATGCGATTAAGGATAGTTCAGGGAGTGAATTCGATGTAGCTTAACTCGGGTCCCACTATTGTATTTTACTTAAGATGACAATTTAAAGGATTTGGGCTACAAGCTCTAGATCTGGGTTAACATATAAACTAGGGCTTAGGGTAATGAGCTAGTCTAAAGGCATAACCTATCTTAGCACCTTAAGTGTAGCATAGGTTATCTCTATAGCACTACTTAATTCCTTTATTACTCTTAAATTAATTTTAACATTTATTAAAGGTTGAGTCATGGGTTGGGTACAGCCTCAACCCGGACCACGCGTGAAGTCCTGTTATGTTATATGGTCTTGGCTACAAGCACAAGACTTGTCATTGGAAGGTTGAAAACCTAGACATGGCTACAAGCAAACATACAAGATATCCAACAATAATGAAGAATTCCCCACATGGGTGAGAAAAAAATAACATAATTAAATCATCATCCAATAAAAATACAATACAAGAATCCGGACAGCTACCTGTCCTTCATCCTAAAACTAAAATGTTTACTCCTCCATGGGAGTTTCACACATCATAAAATTCAAAGAAAGGAAGACACAATGCATAAAAACAAACAAAAGAAGAAACTCTCTCAATTTTTGTGTTGATGCCAATCCAAGCCTGAATTCTCCCAGTACTCCAACCACATGCGGTTCGGCTTTTGAGAACCTGTAGATCTCGTATTGGCTTCAGGTTTGAGAGGAAGGGGAGGACGTGCGGTTTAGAAAAAGCATGGAAATAGCTGACCTCCCCTCCTTTATTTATGGGCACAGCTGAGGCTAGGGTTCCGTATGGAACCCTCTCGATTGATCGGCTATCCGATTAATCGGCTAAAAGCGCCAATCGATCGGTGAGCTCACGCAAAGCTCTCGATCGATCGGTGCTTTTGGCTGATTGATCGGTAGGCTCTCGGTTAGTTTCTCTAACGTGAGCTGTTGATCGATCAGTTCTCCAAGCCCCTTACATCGAAAGGCTATGGGATGTACCCGGTTCATAGAATTATGACCCGATGGGTCTTTCTTTTGCACAAGTGGTTGGGTTTCTCCAATTAGTCTTCAAATATGCTTTAATAGTGCTTGATTTTGCTGGATTTCTGCTTTCGTCCTCTATGATGTGTTCCACATGGAAATATACTTAAAAAACAGCAAAACACACATGTAGAGGTCGAATATATAGCAGGAATAGGAAAAAAAATATGTAAAAATCAAGCGCATCAATATCCCCAAACCCACACCTTGCTTGTCCTCAAGCAAGATTCAATTTAAACTACCTACTAGCGGAAAAGTCGAGTCCGGCATTTAACTGCGAAGTTCACTCATGAAATTTATTGTTTAATCAGATTTCAGAGTGTACTTGAGAGTAGGGAATTCTTATGTGACGTTATTATTGCACTAGTTCTAACTTAAGTTTTTGTCATTAAGGTCTTTTTACTAGTGAGTGATCTTAGAACTTCTCTCTCCTTCATCTTACTTCAAAGCCCTCCAACTTTAAGAAGACATAAAGATAATAAGTAAAGGAACAAGTTATCCTAACCCTTCATTGCTAATCAATAGTGAAATCAAAATGCGTCTCTTTTCTCTCTTGTTTTCCCCTAATTTTTTTTTCCTTCTTTTGTCATTGTTTTAGACTGTAGGTCGAGATTAGGTGTTGTTCTTGTTGGATTTTTCTATTAGATTTGTTTTATTTTCCTTCTTCAGTTTTTCATGTTTCTTTCTTTCCCTTATCTCTGTGTTAATTTGCTCTTGTTTTTATTTCAAGAATATGCCGCGTGCCAAGAGGAGCCGCACGAAGGAGGGCAGCAGCTCCCAACAAAACGACATTCTAGCTCGGATCAGGGCTGCCCCTTTATCTGGGGAAATGTTGTTTGGTGAGGTTCTCAAGGATGAGAGCGAGGGTGCATGGGCCATTCTCTTTTGCCAACATTGGATCTCACCTACCTTCTTTGTAGAGAGCTAGAGGGAGACCCCTGTTTTTCTTTCTTTAGTGAGGGAATTTTATTCCTCCTATGCTCGCCATCACAATGGGAGTCGGACCTACAGCGACATCACTACTTGTGACAAGACCATCTGGTTCGATGGCAAGGACATCGGCGAGGCTATAGGTTATCCCTTGTATGTCGACGAATCCATTGGGCACCCTCCCGTAAACCCACCAAAGGCCGTGGACATTATCATTGAGCTATCCTTCCACCACGTTCCGCTCCGCCTTCCATCCCATAGTGGCTCCTGGACACCATTATTAAGGCCATGTTATGCCCTATTGGTCAATGCCCAGAAGCGCACCGACCCTATTCTAGACCTTCTTTGGAATTCTATCGGGGTGTGTGGGTGGATGTCGGGGCGACTTACCTTGCGAGTTTTACTGTTGTCTGCCACCGGCTTTAGTGCTTCTCTATTGGCGGAGGTGCTCTATACTTTCCTCGTCTAATTACGCGGCTCATACAGCGTGCTTGGGTGCACATACCGATCGCTCCCGACCGAGCTTTCGCTCCGCTCCGCCACTTCGATCCCACCTGGCATCATTTGACCTTCCTTTCCCTTGCCCGGGCCGATGTGCGAAGGGAAGAGTTGGACAAGGAGGATGACTTGGATCGGCGCACTGCTCCTGTTCGAGCTGCATATCGCGAGAGACGCCCAGACTCACCATCGGCTCCTTTTGGTCCCGGCGACGTCCCGCTTTACGTGACGGATATTATGCACCGCCTAGATCACATTCTGTCTTTGGTAGCTGAGCTTTATCAACGGCAGACGGGTGGCTCTCCTCAACCTTTCCCCCTCCTTGAGTTATTTTTGTTGCTCCTATACTAACCATTCGTTCTCTACATCTTTCTTTTCCTTTTATTAACAAATTGTTTTAGTGCACGGTCTTCTCTATTTTTTTTTTAATGCAGCCTGCTATTGTTTTCCTTCCACTTTTGGGATTCGCTCAACATTTCTGTCCGCCTATTCGTGATCTCAGGTCGTCCCTCTCCTTTCCTTGCCTCTATTTTAATTCTGGTGCATTGAGGACAATGCAAGGTTTGGGTTTGGGGATGGCAGATAAGAGTCAACATTGGTTGTCCTTTGAGCTTAATTTAGCATAAATTAGCTGCACTTTTGAAGGCATGAATGAGTATAAAGTTGTCTATGACTTTTATTGCAGACAAACTCTAAGATGTACTTTGATGATTAGAATGTTTATGAGATAAGATTATTACTGGATCAGACTTTTGATTCCATATTTTTGTCTTTTAACTTGTTAGTGAGACTGTTACTTTTCACCCTTATTCTTGTGACATATTGCAATGTTTGGGTTGAAATAATGGTAATAACTTTAGGAATACGAATCCACTATTTTACTTCTAATAATGTTGAAATCAATTTTACATTTCCTTATCTTGAGTAACCCCTAAAAAAAAGGTGTCCGGTAGGTTCTTATAGCCCCTATGTCTCGAGCAAGTAAACCCATAGGGGTATCTTAAAATCTAGTACCTTGAGCCAACTGGGTCGAAAGCTGCTGGTCAAAAGCTCACTACATGGGCCACAGGGAAAGCTAAAAGAAGAATCCCTTTTAAGTCCCTATGATAAGCACTAATACCTAAAAAAAAAAAAGAAGTTATGTGCTAACAGATTGGGCTGCTGATTCCTTGGACTCGAGCCATTAGGTCCGTAAGGGTATCCTAAAACCTGGTACCTTGAGCCAACTGGATCGGGAGCTGCCGGCCGAAAACTTGCTACATGGGTCTGAGGAAGACATGCCTAACCGAGTGAAAAAAATATGAGGGGAAAACAAGAGAGAAAAGAGAAGCCTTTTAATGTCACTATTGATTAGCGGTGAACGGTTCGGATAACTTGTTCCTTTACTTATTATCATTATGTCTTCTTAATGTTGGACGGTTTTTAAGTAAGACGAAGGAGAGAGAAGTTTTAAGATCACTTACTAGTAAAAGGACCATAATGACAGAAACTTAAGTTAGAACTAGTGCAATAATAACATCACATAAGGATTTCCTACTCTCAAGTACACTCTCAAATATGATTGAACAATAATTTTATCCAGTGACCTTTGTAGTTAAATGCCTAACTCCACTTTTTTGCCAGTGGCTAGTTTAAATTGAATCTTGCTTGAGGACAAGCAAGGTGTGGGTTTGGGGATGTTGATGCTCTTGATTTTTACATATTTTATTTCCCATTCCTACAATATATTTAGCCTTTACACGTGTGTTTGGCTGTTATTTAGGTACATTTCCATGTGGAACACATTAGAGAAGACGAAAGAAGAATTCCGGCAAAAGCAACCACTATTGAAGCATATTTGAAGACTAATCAGAGAAAACCAACCACTTGTGCAAAAGAAAGACCCATCGGGTCATAATTAGGTGAATCGGGTACATCCCATATCATTCGGTGCTTAATCGAGCAAAGGGGCTCGGAGAACTGATCGATCAGCAGCTCACGGTTAGAGATACTAACCGAGAGCCTGCCAATAAATCGGCCAAAAGCACCTATCGATTGGGAGCTTTGCATGAGCTCACTGATCCATCGGTGCTTTTAGCCAATTGATCGGATAGCGGATCGATCGGGCCCAACTCTCGATTGATCGGGAGCGTTCTGCACGGAACCCTAACCTCTGCTACACCTATAAATTGAGGAGGGAAGGTCAGCTTTTTCCACGCTTTTTTCTCAGCCGCACGTCCTCCCCTTCTTCTCAAAACCGAAGCTGCTACTAGATCTACAGGTTCTCAAAAGCCGAAGCGTAGGTGGTTGGAGTACTGGGAGAATTCGGGCTTGGATTGGCATCAACATGAAGATTGAGGGAGTTTCTTCATCTATTTATTTTTGTCCACTATTTCTTCCTTTCTTTGAATATTATTTTGTGTAAAACTCCTATAGAAGAGTAAACAATTTAGTTTAGGGATGAAGGACGTGCAGTTGTCCAGATTCCCATTTTGTATTTTACTTAAGACGAAAATTTAAAGGATCTAGGCTACAAGATCTAGACCTGGGTTAATATATAAACTAGGGCTTAGGGTAATGTAGTCTAAATGCATAACCTATCTTAGCACCTTAGTGTCGCACAAGTTATCTCATTAGCGCTACTTAATTCCTTTATTGCTCCTAACTTAATATTAATAGTTATTCAAAGTTAGGTCTGGGGTTGGGTGCAACCTCAACACGGAAAAAGCATGAAGTTCTGTCATGTTATATGGTCTTGGCTACAAGCACAAGACTTGTAGCCGGAATGTTGAAAACTTAGACAGGGCTACAAGCACACATAAGAGATATCCATCAATAATGAAGAATTCCGCATAGGGGTGCGAAAAAATAACATAATTGAATCATCGTCTAATGAAAATACAAAACGGGAATCCGGACAGCTACCCATCTTTCATCCCTATACTAAATTGTTTACTCCTCCATGGGAGTTTTACACATCATAAAATTAAAAGAAAGGAAGACACAATGCTTCAAAACAAACAAAAGAAGAAACTCCCTCAATCTTCGTGTTGATGCCAGTCCAAGCCTGAATTCTCCCAGTACTCAACCCACCTGCACTTCGGCTTTTGAGAACCTGTAAATCTCAAAGCGGCTTCGGGTTTGAGAGGAAGGGGAAAACCTGCAGCTAAGAAAAAGCGTGGAAAAAGTTGACCTCCCCTCATCTATTTATGGGATTAGCAAAGGCTAGGGTTCCATACGGAACCCCCCCGATCAATTAGGAGTTGGGCCTGATCGATTGGATGTCCAATCAATAGGCCAAAAGCGCAGATCAATTGGTGAGCTCAAGCAAAGCTCCTGATCGATTGGTGCTTTTGGTTGACTGATCGGCAAGCTCTCAGTTAGTTTCTGTAACCACGAGCTGCTGATCGATCGGTTCTCCGATCCCGTTTGCTTCATTAAGCACCGAAACGTCATGGGATGTACCTGATTCACCGAATTATGAGCCGATGGGTTTTTATTTTGCACAAGTGGTTGGGCTTCTCTTATTAGTCTTCAAATGTGCTTCAATAGTGCTTGATTTTCCCAAAATTCTTCTTTCATCCTCTCTGATGTGTTCCACATGGAAATGTTCCTAAATAACAAGGAAACGCACCTGTAGAGGCCGAATATATGGCAGGAATGGGAAATAAAATTTGTAAAAATCAAGCGCATCAGACATTCATAACATTCTAAGACATCGTTGAAGTGAATTGTGTAACATAATCTCTTAAGCATTTGACAAATCGAAACTAAATGAAAGATTCTTTCATATTTAACTATGTGGTACTTGCTTTTACAACAAGTAGAACATATACCTTAAAAAAGTGGTGGATAAGGTAAAAACTATCGGTAAATTTCTAGAACGAACTCTATATGGGTTCAAACTAAGTTTTGGTAAATTTTTTAACGTTCTAAATAATTATTTAAGTAATAAGGGTAACATAATCTCATAATCATTTGAAAAATCACATCAAAATAAAAGATTCCTACTCACTATGTGGTACAAGTTTTTACAACTTGTAGTACACTTAGTTAAAAAAGGTGGTACATTTAGTTAAAACTAGTGCTACGTTTGTAAAACTAACTCCATATGGGTTGAAACAAGAATTTGAGACATTTCATAACATTCTAGATCATTACTGAAGTGACTAGTGTAACATAATCACATAATCATCTAAAAAGCTGCATCAAAATGTATTCTAACATTTTTCACTATGTGGAAAAAGCTTTTACAACTTGTGGTACATTTAGTTCAAAGTAGTTGTACATTTAGTAAAAATTAGCAGTACATTTTTAAAACGAACTCCATATCGGTTTAAACTAAGTTCTGTTATATTTCGTAACGTTCCAAATCATTATTGAAGGGATTTGTGTAACATAATCTCATAATCATTGGAAAAATCGCATCAAAATGGAAGATTTATTAACATTTAACTATGTGGTACAAGATGTTAGAACTAGTGGTACACTTAATTAAAAGTAGTGGTACATCTTGTCAAAACTAGAGGTACATTCGTAAAACGAACCATATGGGTTCATACTAAGTTTTAGAGTATTTCCTAACATTCTATATTATTATTGAAATAATTCTTGTAACACAATCTCATAATCATTTAACAAATCAAATCAAAATGAAAGATTCTCTCATCTTTAACTGTGTGGTACAAGGTTTTACACATTGCGGTACATTTAGTTAAAAGTAGTGGTACATTTTGTTAAAACTAGCGGTACATTTATAAAACAAACTCCATATGGGTTCAAACTAAGTTTTTGGACATTTCAGGACATTCAAAATCATTATTGAAAAGATTAGTGTAACATAATCTCGCAATCATTTGAAAAATCGCATCAAAATGAAAGATTCTTTGATATTTAAGTGTGTGGTACAAGCTTGAACAATTTGTGGTACATTTATTTAAAAGTAGTGGTGCATTCAGTTAAACCTAGTGGTACATTTGTAAAATGAACTTGAGTTCAAACTTAGTTTTGGGACATTTCATAACATTTTAAATCATTATTGAAGTGATTCATGTGATTCACGTAACCTAATTTCGTAATCATTTTAGAAATCGTATTAAAATGAAGGATTTTTTCAAATTTAACTATGCTTTTCAAGCTTCCACAACTTGTCGTGCATTTAGTTAAAACGAGTGGTACATTTAGTTAAAACTAGTGGTACATCTGTAAAACGAACTCCATATCAGTGTAAACTAAGTTTTTGTACATTTTCGAACATCCTAAATTGTTATTGAAGTGATTCATGTAACATAATCTCATAATCATTGAAAAAATTGCAACAAAATGAAAGATTCTTTCATAGTCAACTGTGCGGTTTAGGCTTTTATAACTAGTGGTACATTTAGCTAAAAAGAGTGCTACATTTGGTAAAAACTAGTGGTGCTTTTCTAAAATTAACTCCATATTGGTTCAAACTAAGTTTAGCTACATTTTTTTAACATTCAAAATCATTGTTTGTGTAATTATTGTAACTTAATCTCATAATCATTTCAAAAATCACATTCAAATGAAACTTTTTTACGTTTTTCCCCAAGGGGTACAAGCTTTTATAACTTGTAGTACATCAAGTTAATAACATTTTGCATTTTGTGAAAACTTGTACATTTTGTAAAAACTAGTGGTACATTTGTAAAACTAACATCGTATGGGTTCAAACGAGGTTTTGGGTCATTTCATAACATTGTAAATCATTATTTAAGTAATTAGTGTGACATAAATCACTTCAAAATGAAAGATTCCCACATTTGTCACTATGTTGTACATGCTTTAACAATTTGTGGTACATTTTGTTAAAACTAGAGATACATTTATAAAACTAACTCTATATGGGTTCAAACTAGGTTTTAGGACATTTCATAAAATTTTGAATCATTATTGAGATGATTCGCGTAACTTAATCACATGATCATTTGAAAAATCACATCAAAATGAAAGATTCCTACATTTTTCAATCTATGGTACAAGGGTCTATAACTTGTGGCACATTTAGTTAAAACTGGGGGTACATTTTTAAAAGGTACTGCATATCGGTTCAAACTAAGTTATGTTATATTTCCAAACATTCTAAATCACTATTGAAATGATTAGTGTAACATTATCTCAAAATCATTTGAAAAATCGCATCAAAATGAATTATTTATTCATGCTTAACTATGTTGTACAAGCTGTTACAACTAGCGGTCCAATTAATTAAGAGTAGTAGTACATTTAGATAAAATTAGAGGCACATTTGTAAAACGAACCATATGGGTTCATACTAAGTTTTAGTGTATTTCCTAACGTTCTAAATGATATTGAAGTGATTCATTTTACATAATCTCATAATCATTTGACAAATCAAATCAAAATGAAAGATTCTTTCATATTTAACTGGGTGCCACAAGCTTTTAAACTTGTGGTACATTTATTTAAAAGAAGTGGTGTATTTGGTTAAAACTAGTGGTGCATTTCTAAAGCAAACTCCATATGAGTTCAAACTAGGTTTTGGGACATCTCATAACATTCTAAATAATTATTGAAGTGGGTCGTATAATATAATCTCATTATCATTTGACAAATTGAATCAAAATGAAAGATTATTTCATATTTAACTATGTGGTACAAGTTTTTAAAACTTGTGGTATATTTAGTTAAAATAGTCATACATTTGGTTAAAACTAATGGTACATTTGTACAACAAACTCCATATGGATTCAATCTTGGTTTTGGGAAATTTCATAATGTATTAAATCATTATTGAAGTGATTCGTGTAACATGGTCTCGTAATCATTTGACAAATCGAATCAAATTGAAAGATTCTTCCATGTATAACTGTGTGGAAAAAGCTTTTACAAGTTATGGTATGTTTAGATAAAAGTAGTGGTACATTTGATTAGAACTCGTGGTACATTTTCGAATTGAACTCCATATGCGTTCAAATTAATTTTTGGGACATTTCATAACATTCTAAATCATTATTGAAAATATTAGTGTAATATAGTAATGTAATCATTTGAAAAATCGCATCAAAATGAATTTCATTTTTAAGTATGAGGTACAAGCTTGTACAACTTGTGGTACATTTAGGGCCCGTTTGGGATTGCTGTGAAAAAAACTGCTTTTTTCAGAAGCAATTCTTGTAAAAGCACTTTTGTAAAAAGTACTGTTTGAAATAAGCAGTTTGTGTTTGGCCAACCAGAAAAGAAGTGCTTATAGTATTATTGTGAGTGTTTGGCCAATATTAAAAAAGCTTTTTTTCCTATCAAATTACATGAAAGGACAGTAACATAAGTCTTTTATAGTTGAACAAATCACCCATAACCATTCTAAAGATTTAAAATATTTTTTGTTATTTAAAATATTTACTAAATATATAAATGATAACTAATATAGCTGTGTAGGTGCATTCAGCATTAGTAAGCTGTGACGGGCTCATTTGTGTACACGTAGTGCGGGTGTTGGTTTAGTCGCTTCGGACTCCTAGGATCTAGTACCGTGGGGTACAGTGTTACTCTCTATACTCCACTCTACTCTATTACGCTATTCACTACACCCTCCCACTCTCTTTCTATCTCTCCCTCTTTCACTCTACCCTCCCTCTCTCTCTCTCTCTCTCTCTACTCTCTATACACTCTATGATTGCACTATGTCACATGTATAACCCCCCTTTCGTGCTTGTATACTTTCACGCGCATACATACGTAGATGCTTGGAAGCTTATTTAATTAATTCATTTGTGATTAATTCATTGGTGATGAATTGATTATTGACTTGAAGGCGTACACGCACTCATCCTTAATTGGATCAAATAAAAGGTTGGGGGACCTCAGAAACAGGCTCTCGTCAAGGTCTCACTCTGATGGGGTAAGACTGCGTACATCCTTCCCCTCCCAGACCTTATGCGAGCGGGAGCCCTTCATACACTGGGTTTGTTGTTGTTGTTTCATAAATATATATTAAATATATAAAATATTTTTCGTATTTAAAAAATATTTTCTCAATATTTTAAAAATATTTAATATTAAAGAAATTAAAATATTTTCAAATACTAAAAATATTTTCCAAATATTATAAATGTATTATTAATTGTTAAAATATCTTTTTAATATTTAATAAATTTTTAAAAATATATAACCTATTTGCAAAATATATACATTATTTTTTAAAAATATTAATGAATTTCAGGGTACTTAAAATAAACTTTTCTCAATTGTTTAGTTTTTGCTTCTACTTCTGCTTAAAAAAATAAGCATCAAATTTCTACTTCTACTTATGAGCAGAAAAGCTGCTTTTGCTTTTAATAAAGAGCAAATTTTCTCAGTTGCGAAGCACCGTCAAATCTCATAAAAGTGCTTTTTTGTAAAAAAACGTAATTTTTTCCCTGAAATAAGCAATCCCAAACAAGCCCTTAGTCAAAAGTAGTGGTACATTTAGTTAATACTTGTAGTACATTTGTAAAACAAACTCCATATGGGTTCAAACTTGGTTTTGGGACCTTACAATATGTTCTAAATCATTATTGAAATAATTAATATAATATAATCTCACAATCATTTGACAAATCGCATCAAAAAGAATGATTCCTACATTTTTCACTATGTGGTTCAAGTTTCCACAACTTGAGGTACATTTAGCTAAAACGAGTAGTATAGTTTGTTAGAACTAGTGAAACACTAGCAGAACTAACTCCATATTGGTTCAAACAAAGTTTTTGTACATTTCCTAACATTCGACGTCATTATTTAATTAATTTGTGTAACATAATCTCAAAATCATTTTAAAAATAGCATCAAAATGAAAGATTCCAACATTTTTCACAACTTGTGGTATATTTAGTTAAAAGTAGTACTACATTTGGTTTAAAATAGTGGCACATTTACAAAACGAGCTCCATTTAGGCAAAGTTTTGGTACATTTTCGAATGTTCTAGATCATCATTGAAGTGATTAGTGTTATATAGTCTTAGAATCATATAAAACATTACAACAAAATGAATGATTCTTTCACATTTAACTGTGTGGTACATGCATGTACAGCTTGTGGAACATTTAGTTAAAATTAGTGGTACATTAAGTTAAAACTAGCGGTACATTTGTAAAACGAACTCCATATGGGATCAAACTAGATTTTGGGACATTTCATAATGTTCTAAATCATTATTGAAGTGATTCCTACAACATAATCTCATAATCATTTGACAAATCGAATAAAAATGAAAGATTTTTTTCATATTTAACTATGTGGTTCAAGCTTTTACAACCTGTTGTACAATTAGTTAAAAGTAGTGGTACATTTAGTCAAAACTAATGGTACATTTGCCAAACAAACTCCATGTGCATTCAAACTAAATTATGTTTTATTTCCTGACATTATAAATCATTATTAAAGTGCTTAGTATAACATAATCTCAAAATCATTTGACAAATCACTTCAAAATAAAAGATCCTTTCATTTTAAATTGTGTGGTACAAGCTTTTATAGCCTTTGGTATATTTAGTTAAAACTAGTAGTACATTTCCAAAACAAACCCCATATTGGTTCAAATTAAGTTTTAAATCGTTATTGAAAAGATTAGTGTAACACAATCACATTGTCATTTGAAAAATCGCTTTAAAATGAAGGATTTTTTTCATTTTTAAGTATGTGATACAAACTTGTATAACTTGTGGTACATTTAGATAAATTATGTTATACTCGTAGAAGCTTGTAGAAGTTCAAATTTCATTTTTTGCATTGGTAAAATTAGTATCAAAAATTTATTTATTTGTTAATTTTATTTACCTTGCTTGCATTTTTTAATTATAAATTCAGAATATGATGGCACAATTCATCTTCATCTGGAGCTGGTTGATCTAGTTCCAACTCTTCTAAGAAACAGTCAGAGAAAAATTTGATAAGGTATCGACTCGAGAAACAACTAATGACACAAAGTTGAAGTTTTGGTATGAGATGTGTAATATTGATGCACATTCTATGAAAGTGTTGAATGCTCATGAGAGGGAAAAGAAACACAAGGCTAAACTTGTGAAACTCATCGAAGACCACGAGGTGAACCTGACGTTGGCCTCAACCAATAAGGCGCCTCGCGTGGTGAATGAGGCTAACCCGGTGACACAAGAAACAAAGGAGGTGATCGAGGAGGAGACACTCGTAAGGAAATAAGAAACGGGGGGTGAGGATCAAGTGGATGAATATAATGTTGATGCTGATGTAAAACGTGGGGGAAGGAGAATGGTGAGGCTCGGATTGTATGCGACTTATAGATTTTTCTCTGATGGTTTCAAGATAAGTAATTAAAACAATTAAGACATCCAAAATAAAGAAAAAAAATTTGAAGAACTTTGTGACGCACATGGCGTTCCTTTCCTTTTATTTTGTAAAATATATTTGTAATTATGATTGTATGGTATTGTATCATACAATTTGTATGTTATATTTTTTGTTAATAAATTGTAATTTTTTTTGGTCAAATTGATTATATATATTAAAAAAAGGGGCTGGCCCGGTGGGCCAAGGTCGGGGGCCGGGTCCGTTAGGCATGCTGGCCTGGGGCTGGCCCAGCCTATGGCCATCTCTAGTTCTAAACTTATTTTACTTAATCTTTAAATAAAAATATTATGCTTATGCGTGGATAAAATCAAAAGTTCCAATGTAATGGCAAAAGTTCCAATTTGTTGATCAAAAGTACCATTTTTTGCCCAAAAGTACCATCCTACCTCAACAAAGTACAATTCATGTGGTGAAAGTTCCATTTCGTTGTGAAAAGTAGTATTTTGTTATGACATAACTTCGTATTTCGTAAGTCTTTATGATTTATAATATTTTTACCACAATTCACTAGAGTTCTAAAAACATAGCCCTAATACGTTGATGGGTTGTATAACGGTGTCAATGTTCTTTTTTCTTTTTTAAATAAAATAATATTTTGAAATTGCTATTTTTAAAAAATTATTTTTTCATATTGGAAAGAGAAATATTATTCGTAAACGAAATACATACATGACACAATAGTGGACTTTATAAAACACTAAAGAAATGTTAAAATTATCATGGACAACAAAAAATTTAAATAAATGTTTTTTTTTTATCATTATGTGTTATTCATAAAATGATGTAAGCCACGTCTTATCAAACGTTTTTATTCTATTTTTTTAACATATTAGTAATTATGTGTTATTAATTCTAAATTTAATTAATTTAATTTTTAAATAAGGAATATTATGCATATGTATATATAATGAGAAGTTCTATTGTTAGGGTAAAAAGTTCTAATATGTTGTTCAAAAGTACCATTACTTGCCTAAAAGTGACATCTTACCTTTGTAAAGTACAATTTATATGATGAAAGCTCCATTTCGTTAAGAAAAGTGGTATTTTTTCGGGACACAACCTCACAATTTCCAATTCTTTGCTGTTATAATATTTTGATCACAATTCAATGGAGTTCTACAAAAATTATTATTTTCTTAAATAAATAATATTTAAAAAAAAATATTTCTGTTGAAAAGAGAACTATTATTCATAAACAAAATACATATATAACAGAAAAATGAACTTTAAAACACTGTAAATTAAAGTTAAGACTATTATAGATAACAAAAAGTTTAAGTAAATTCTTTTATCAGTATGTGTTAGTCATTAAATTATATTAAGACTATCATGGACAACAAAAAGTATAAACAAATTTTTTAATCAGTATGTGTTAGTAATTAAATGATATATGTCTTGTCTTGTCAATTATTTTTATTTTAATTTTTTAACGTAATACTAATTATAAATTATTAAATTTAAACTTATTTTACATAATCTCTAAATAAGAAAAATTAATGCGTACGTATTTATAAAATCAAAAATTGCCAATTTTTTGATCAAAAGTACAATTTCTTGCCCAAAAATACCATCCTACCTCAACAAAGGATCATTCATTTGGTGAAAGTTCCATTTCATTGTGAAAAGGTAGCATTTTATCATGACACAACCTCATGTTTCATAATTTTTTGCCATTTATAATATTTTGACCACAACTCATTGCAATTCTATAAATATAACCTCAACACATTGATGGATAGCATAACGGTATCAACATTCCTATTTCTTTTTTTTGAATAAAAAATATTGTGCCATCACACAACCTCACATTTCGTATCTCATGGCCATTTATAATATTTTGACCATAATATAGTACAGTTCCACAAACATAACATTGAAACATAGATGGACAATATAATGCTGTCAACATTCTTATTTCTTTTTTTAATTATAGAAATACTTTTAGATTGGTATTTTTAGAAATTAGTTAGTTCATATTGCAAAGAGAAATATTAATTGTACACGAACTACAAACGTAACACAATGATGAACTTTTAAAAGTACTATATAAACACGCTATTTTATATACGCCTCTCCTCAAATGAGCTTGACTCTATATACGCCCAGGTCCCCAGCAACTATGATGCGACCCCAAGAGGGGCAAACTCCATTGAAAAGAAAGCTCCATCCATCGGCACAATGAGCAATCACCATCTCAACATCAGAAGGTTTGGTTTTGGTCTCAGCCAAACCAATAACAGATAAACGATTAGAAGATATCCAAACTCCACTATGAACGGGAAGAGTCGGGGTGATTTAGCCTCCTAATGTTCCAACATCCAACCACCACGACGAAACAATCAAGAGGGAACATGGTAACCTCAACGCACGAGGAAGTGGAGGTGTCCAACAAGCTCTCAAACCAGTTCGAGACATCAAGGCTAGGCGCACTTGCCGACTGGTTCAAAGTACATACAATAGGAGTAGCGATCCCAAGAATATCATCTTGGGCCGCCTCCACCTCAAAAGGAACATCCGCTGTCTCCGAATCACGAACGTTACGAAGAGGAGAGGAAACAGGTAAAAAATCAGCAAGAGTCCGTGGTGAAAGAGAAATAGATCCAGAATTAGAAAGAACAGTACGGGTGCTAACACCCTCCTCCCTAACATCTGGGACAACTGCCCCTCTTAGCTCGGAATTGCCTACCTCACACAGCTTAGTAGGCTCAAACAAAACTCAGTGCCCTCCCCAGCCTGCATCCATCACGAAAGACCCAAAAGGAATTCCACAACCGATGTTGCTAAAAGAAAACCCGTCCAAAGCAGGCCCATTTCCTCTAAAGGGAGGGAGAGAGAGAGTATAAGAGGGAAGCCCCTCCGCAACGGGCCCATTCCCTTGAGAAGGAGCAAAAAGTGGGACACTAGAAGGAAGCCCCTCCAAAATGGCCCCATTCCCTCTAGTGGAAGTACTGGGAGACTCTTTAGGGGAAAGCTCCTCCAAAACGGGCCCATTTCTCCTAGTATAAGAAAGCACAATAGATGAAAGCCCCTCCAAAGTGGACCCATTTCTTCTAGAGGTAGAGCTGGCCATCCCTCTAGCGGTAATAACAGGTGGCTCATAAGAGGAAACCCCCACCAAATCAGGCCCATTCCCTCTAGAAGTAGAAAAAGATGGGTCACTAAAGAAAAGCCCCTCCAAAACGGGCCCATTTCCCCTAATAAAAGACATGTGAGTAGGACAGGAAAGGCCCAATCCCCGTAGCCTAGAAAAAAAAAAAAAAGCATCAGACTCATTATTGGGCCAAAAAATGCGTGGCCTAGTAGAACTCCCCTGTGCAGGTGGGGCATTACACGGCCCAGTACTTAGCCGAGAGGAAGGAGGCCCAGCTCTAATGTTTGGCCCAATTCCAAGCCTAACCCCAAGCCCCTCTCCATTTGGCCTAATATCTAGCACCCCAGCCCTGCCCAAAACCCACCCTAACACCTTGCTCCACCACCTCCACCGACAGCCCATTAGGAGCCCCAATTGTGTGGACCTGAATTGTTGTGCCCCATCATTAGCAACAGCCCCGTCCCCCTTCCGGGGATGGTTTCACCGGCAGCGATGCTTTCCGGCTGCACCTACCAGGTTATCAATCACAGCAGCAATGGTATTTTGGGTGTGACAAATGTGCCCAAAAACTCAACATTTTTGACATACTTTATGCATCCCCTCAAATTTAACCGCGACCGGGATAAGTCGATCATTGCATTCAGCTATCAATCACGTTGGGGGGTCAACCCAAGCATCTATTTGCATGCAAACTCCGGCATAGCTCATCATAGAGCCCTCATGGGTTGGTTGGTCCACGAAATGACGTCTACCTACGCCACTAGCAATCGAGCTCAAAACATTTTCAGACCATATGGAGGCCGGGAGGCCATGTAGTTGGACCCAAATAGAGATTTGGGGTAGCTCCTAAGAAGGAGCAAAATCAGCCCAGCAGCGCTAAAGAAAGTTATAGTGCCCATTAAAAGTACAAGGGCTAGCCCGAAGAACAAGATCCGACTCAGCGATCGACTTGAATCGGAAGTAATAAACCTCCTTATCGACTATGGCACACTCAATGCCCTTCGATCCCTAGAGAAATTTGGCAGGAGCTACACATCGAGAGTAAGCAGCATGGCCTCCAATAACTTGGCACACAAGACAACGCCCCCATTTCTTAATACTCGGAGCTACATCCTCATCTATGATGGTCGTAAAAACTTCACCGTTAACTAGACGCGGTGGGACAAATCAGAGGGACCCCCCTGAAGGCGCTGTAGAAGCTATATTGGCCTAAAAACGAGGACCCCGACCATCCAAGCGTGACTCGCCCGAAGTCCGAGCCAGGCCCGAAACTCGGGATGGAGACAAGGGCACTGCATGCATGGTGTACAAAAATCAAGAAGGTCCTAGTACAATAAAGAAGAAGCTAACAAACAAGGGAATCTTTTGCAACAAACTTTTAACAATCAAGTAACAACCTCATCTCCACCCATCTTCATCTCATGCCACCCAACCTCCACCATCATCACCACCCAAAGCCACCATAAGCACCACCCTAAGCCAAGAAGCACAAGTAAAAATGGGAATGAAAAATACAACAAGATGCAAATTGAAACAAACAAATATCCAGATCATGAAGTCATCAAAATGAAAAGCATATTTGCACTCTATTTCATAACAAAACAGAGACCCCTGGACCCGGACGGCATGAACTACCCAAGATCAACAAAGAAACCATGGAAGCAAACAAAGGAGCAAGAAAGGTAAGGATTCATACCAAGGAATGCTCCACAAGAAGAGAAATCCAGATGCTATTCCAATAGAGAGAGAGAACCCCGAAGAGAGAGAAAATGACCGCTGCGCCAATTACCAGTCCAAAAAGCAAGAAACCCTGATAAACAAAGCCATCAAAGAGATGAAAGATGAAATCTAGAGCAAGGACAATTGGAAAAAGAATCCTATGCTACCATTAACATCAACCTCGATCACCCTCACTTACATGTGTTTTCGCCCTAAAAAACCAGTGGTTGGATTGGTGCCCTGATTATCCCACAAGATAGAGGAGATCACGAGGAGTCCAAATCTGGGTTCAGCGCCACTGTACGACCCTCCACGTAGTCCCCACAGCACAGCATAGCACAGGGAGGACACCTGCCTCACACACCACCCGCAGCCCCCACGTGCCGCCACCGGAAATCGCCCAATGAGGGCATCTCTCTCTAGAAATTAGAAATTAGAAATGTCCCCCCCCCCCCCCCCCCCCCTCCCTCTTCTCACTCTCTCACCCTCGGGGTATTTGTTCGTACATGAAATATATATGTAGCATAATAACAACTAAATTATTAACTTTGAAATTAATTTACTTATTCTTTAAATAATATATATATGCGCGCGTGTGTGTGTGTGTGTAAAATTAGTCAATGCAGAGTACATAATATCATCAAAATTATTAGAAAAATCTACATACTTAATTTAAAAGTATAATTTTAAACGTTCAACTTATCAAATGTTAAATATTTCTACTACGTTTTCTCAATTATTTCATGATAATGTCTTATATGTTTTTGCTCTTTTATACAATAATAATATTTATATATTACTAATTTTAAAATATGATTTGTCCAAATTTAATAAATATCTAAATATATAACAATACGCATAAATATACATATAATATACACTATATTAATACGTAATACTTAATTCCTTAAATTTTTAATCAGTCTATGCCAAATTAAATGGCACCTTTTATTAATTTTAACTCATCTTATTTCTTTTATCCAAAAAAAGTAAAAGAACTCCTCATCATTTTTTGCTTTAACGCTCTCTCTCTCTCACGTCTCAGGACTTACATCCCACTAATTGTTTTTCTTTTTTTAATTAAATGGATTTTACCATTTTTCCTTGCCCATATGTCATGGTGGGCCATGTTTTAATTTTAAATTTCACGTGTTGTTTTGTTAATTTCCAATTTTTGCATGCTATTTTGGGAGTGCAATTTTCAAAAATCACCCAGAAAATCATGCAGATCAGAATAAAAAGATTTTGAATTATATTCTACATAATTCTTTTTGGTATTTAGTAATGTGAAATATTAAAATTGTGTTTAATCGATTACTAAGGTTACAATCACTGTTACATATAGAGAATACAACCGCAGCGCAAAGACTAAGGCAAAAGTAACTTGGGAATGCAAGATGTAGATCTAGGTATAGAAGTAGAGTATGAGACTTAAATATGGCTCTGTTTGGCACATGGAATTAGACTTATACTATGGAGTTGCTGTTCTAATTCCAATTCTGGTGGAATTGAGATTTTGATAGAATTGAAATTCCATTATTTGGTTCATCAAAGGAATTTGAGGTTGGAATTATAATTCCGTCATGATTTGATTCATCATAGGTTTTTGGTCACTCGCGTTGAAGTATTTTGAGTTCCATGTCAACTATGATCAGATTTTGGTTGCCGCGGTTCACATTGAGTTCGAGTTATTATGGTCGAAGCAATTCACTTTGAGTTCGATTTATTCGACTTTCGATCAAATCGGGTTGAGTATCGCATCGAATCATTTAGGGTTCAAGTTATCTCGAATTTTCAGTTCATCGGGCTGGGTCATTTCTTTGATTCAGGCTAGGATCGATCGAATTTGAGTTAATTTAGGCCCTTTCTATCTCGAGTAATCTTAGGTTTGGGAGAAACAAATTGTATCATTTCAAATTTTGAATCCTCATAAACTAAGTTTGAGATGGGTTGGGTCATTTTAGGTTTGCATTATATTTTGTATAGGGTCAATTTAGTCGGGTCATTTCCACTTTAGCTCAGCTTGTTTATGTCACATTCAAGTCAACTAGTTTCATTTTTTGGATTTGAGGCATCTCGAGTTTCGGGTCAATCGGGTTGGGTCACTACGGACTTTGTGTTA
Organism: Simmondsia chinensis; assembly: GCA_018398585.1. Taxonomy (NCBI): domain Eukaryota; kingdom Viridiplantae; phylum Streptophyta; class Magnoliopsida; order Caryophyllales; family Simmondsiaceae; genus Simmondsia; species Simmondsia chinensis. Next base: position 9,350,322 of record JAGTTD010000025.1, read on the forward strand.
CGTTAATTTCGGTCATTTCAAGTTCAAGTCATTCGTGTTGGGTGATTTCAAGGTTCATGTCAAATTGTAGATTGTGTCTAAGTCTTTTGATTTTGAGTCATCTTGGGGTTGGGTTAATCAAAGTGGAGTAATTTTGGGTTTTAGGTCAATGGATGTAGAATGGAATTGCAATTTTTTACCCCCATCCCTAGGAATTGAAAAGTATGATTTTCAGTTAAAATCTAATTCTATGGAATTGGGCAGTGGAATTGAAGCTCCAATTCCAGCAGGTGAATCGAACAACAGAAGATTATGGGCCTAATACTAGGCTCCATTTCCATGCTCTAAGCATGACCTAACTGTAGTAGATGAGGATTTAGATACTAAAATATGCTCTTGCAATCTAAAAGGGGTGGGGCCACGTGAAAGATTCTTTTACAATAATAGAACTTGTCAGCAGAAAAGCCCTTGGTGAAGATCATGGTTATCAAAATTGGGAATCAGATTGTAGGATCGTACGATCCCACTATGCCCTACCGACCCGGATCGTGTAAAAAATCTTAAGAAAATAAACTCGCATCAAACTCAAGTGGGATCGGTAGAATCGGGGTAGGATTAGTAGGATCGCCGATTCTACACCGATTCTACCCAGTCAATAATAAAAAATAACATATTTGAGGTCTGATACCTATTCTATGCTGATTCTATGTCAATTCTACTCCGATTCTACAGTTTATGTATTAAATTTATTTTTTCATCTTTTATTTTTTTTAACTTTTCCCTTCCTCACCTTTCTTTTTCTCATTTTCCTCCTCCCCTTCCTCTTCCCTCTCCCATAACGTAACCCTAATCATTCTCTCACATCACACTCTTAACTGATCTTCACCGACAGCCCTGGCCACCGCCGATTGCGGCCAACTAACATCGACCCACTGCCCCAGCCATCCACCAAGGTTTGACAATGAGATCGACATATCTAATTTTCTTTTTGGATAAATCACTAATTTTTGTTTAATTTCTTATTCTTCTGGCATATTGAGTTACTTGGGTAATTGTTTTTATTTTCATTTTGTTTATTTTCAGCTTGATTTTGTTTTTGGACTTTTTTGATGTTCTTTATTATGTATTTAAGGTTTGTAATGCGATTTTATTATATACAAGTTATTGTTTTACACCTAATGTAGAATCTTACGATTCTCGATCTGATTCTACGATCCCGATCCTGGGGACCCCACACCGACCCTACATAGAATCTCGATTCTGATAACCTTGGTGAAGATATAAGCAACCTGACGAGCGATCGCCATGCAATGAACCTGTAGATCGCGATTGAGAACTTTCTCAAGTACATAGGGAAAATCCGCATCAACATGCTTCCTTCAATCATTAGACACAAGGTTTGGGGCCAGGTAGGAAGTAAAGACCTTATCACAAAATACCACGATAGGACTAGAATGGTAAAGGCCAAGGTCCCGCATTAGGTATCAAACTCAATCACTCTCATCAACAATGTGAGGCCCAACACGATATTTAGACTCAATACTTGTGTTGGCAACAATAGGTTTTTTCCTTGTCACGCCAAGAAATAGGATCAGGACAAAGAAACATAGCATAACTTGTTGTGGAATGACATGTCTAGAAAAGTACCCCAATCAGCATCAACCAAAGCCACTATGGGTTTACATGACCCCAGAAGAATGGAGACGTCATGGTCGAGAGAGCTTTTGAGGTAGCATAGAATCTGCTTCACAGCGTACCAACAACTAGATCTAGGACCCTGCATGAATTGAGTAACAAGGTCAATAATATAGCATTTATCAGGATGAGTTATCGTTAGATATTGAAGTTCCCCAATAGCACTTCTGTATGCAGTAGGATCTACAAGGAGATCCCCTTCACTTAGTGAAAGGTGGCATGAGTGGGTAGTAATGTTTTGACAGGTTTGGAACCGTGCATATGGAGTTTGGTGAGTGGGTCGACAGTATATTTGTGCAGAGAGACAAATTAGGCAGTGGGGCTATGTTTGGCTTCGATGCCAAGGAAGTAGTTTAAGTAAGGTCCTATAGAAAACTGAGTGGAAAGGATATTGAAGAAACTATTAGAATAAGAGCTGTTATTCTTAGATATTAAAATATCATCCACATGAACTAAACCAGAAATAAGGTCGTAGCAAGTGCAGCATATGTGCAAGGAGGGGTTAGCCCTACTACGAATGAACCTATGACTAAACTGGACTGAACTGAACCGCTAAAACTAAAGAGAGTTTGTTTAAGACCGTACAAGGGCTTACGTAAGCAGCATACATGATCAGGGTACTGGGGAAGAATGAATCCCTATGGCTAATGCATTTATAGTTCTTCATGTAAGAAACCATGAAGGAACACATTTTTGACATGAAGTTGTTGTACAGGCTGTGCAGTTTAATAGAATGTGAGATAATGAATTGGATGGCAGGAGGTTTGACAATAGGACTGAACGCTTCATTATTTTCATTTCCCTCATGTTGATGAAAACCTTGGCGACCAAGAGGACCCAAAGGTGCTCGACCAAACCATCTACTTCATACTTTACTTGGTATTTCCACTTATTACCTACAAAGTTTTTACTCAGGTTATGAGGGACAAAATTCAACAAATGAGTTAAGAGTTTGATAGGAATAAGACGGAGCAAACTGTATTTGGGTTACCGAATGAGGACCAACACTATCAAGGTCAAGCATTCGCCGTTAAATCCCTTAAACAATACCTCAAACCTAAATACACTTGACTTATAAAGCAGTGACACTAGTGTTAAGACTAATGCAATCAAGGTCAAGCCTTGGCCATCAAAGCCTCAAACCAAAGCCTTAATTCGTAACTTACTGATTGTTGGAAACAGATTAAAACAAAAAGTTCAAACCAGAAAATAAAAATGCTATATTGCCTTAGAGGAAAGTAGGTATAATGTAATCTAATCTATGCTAAGCTAAGCTAAGCTAAGCTAAGTTACGCTACTCCTAGGTAAAAATCACAAGTGTGTTATAAAGACTTTGAAGAAGGTTGTCATTGCACCCTATAATTCGAACATCTCCTTCCCACGTTTGCCTCAATGCTTCTTCGTTGCACTGAATGGGTGTTGATCGTGCCCAAAAATGTGTGCTCGGGTGTCTTTTTGGAAGCCCCACATCACCGGAGTCCCTTTTACATGGTCACGTTCTTTTGGAAATACTGGAGGACAATGCACTAAGAAATGTACTTCAAATAACTGCCTCGAGCCTCAGAACCACCTGTCTTGCAGCCTTCTAAGCGGTCCCTTAAGCTTGAGCCTTTTACCCCATCCACCTTCTCGAGAGGCTGACATCCCATAAGGGATATAACTCTTCAAGTAACTGGGCTCGAGATGGCATTATTTCATCATTCAAAGGCCTAACATCTCTCAAGGATTGCCCACGTGACAATCATGTGACCCTTAGTCTTAAAACGGCATTGTCCCAACACATTTGAGATTGGGGTGTGAACAAATTAGTCTCAAAATGGTGTCATCCCAACTCCTTTGATTTTGGGGTGTGAAAAAATGCCCCCCTTTTAGCCGTTGGTAATTTCTTATTTTCAACGGGTAAAACATCTACCCGATTTAACATCCACAACTACAGGGTGTTATGATTCTAGGATGTAGGGAAATAACAATAAGGCAATGTTTGTAAATAAGTAGTATAAGTCATTAGTAGTCATGTATTAGTTGGTGTTAGCATAATGGCGGCTAGTTGGTTAGCAAGGTAAAGATGTTATTTGCTTAGGAGGTCAATGTTAGCGGAAGTTGAGGAGGTCGGTTGAGGTGTATGTCCAAGTTCATTGTATCTTAGTTAGCCACCATTAGCGTAAGATGTTATAAGTGGAAGAGCTATTTCATTGTAAGGCATTATTGATAAATGAATATGCTTCTATTTCTCTTCTCAACCCTAATTTCTCTCTATTTCTCATCTCCTTTCACTTCTCTTCTCATCTAAACTCTATCCTGTCATAGTTATGATTCAAGATCATTCTTGAATCATAACAATTAGTACCAGAGCTTGATTTGCTTCCAAAATCAAGTTTATCAATATCTAAATTTGTGATCTAATTGCATTAGATCATTGATACTGCTTTAAGTGTGCTAGAAGTTAGTCAATCGTGCTGCATTGTTATTGATTGAATCGTGTTGCTACATTATCATTGAGTCTAGTTGTTAATCGATTTAAATTGAGCTAAATTTTTCAGATCTTGTGGCTTGATCAGTTTGAGTTGGATTGAGATAGCTTGTGTACAAGCTGATTTCGAATTGAATTATAGTTAGATTGTATTTGTGCATATTCCTTAAATCTATGCATGGACAAAAGTTTTTAGCTGCAGATCGGATTACTTGAGTAGGATACAACTACTAAAGCCCTGGATTTAGCTTGAATTACCATCAAATTATATTAGATCAAAGTGATCAAGGTTAAGCGCTACAAAATTTTGCTCTTAGCTGTGGGTTTGATGGGAAATAGCTGAATCTAGTTCATTGTTTGGTTGAGATGACCTGAGTTAAAATTTAGAGAAGTCTTTAGTAGTAGAACATTTGAAGTTAACAAGTGGTTCCTGTGTTGATCAGATAAACAAACATAAGTACAATCAGAATAGCACAATCACACATTTGATTCTACATTGGATTTCAGCTTTGCTGATTTGAGCTGATTTAGTCACGTTTTGTTGAGCAAATTCAGTTGAAATCCTAAGGTTTGTCAAGCAGCAGAGCAGTTCGAGGATTTGTTTTACATCAACACTGATCTTACTGGAGTTGGGATTCAGATCGGGCTTGCTCAAGGAATAGGCGATCTTGTTCAGATTAGCATTAAAATTAACCAAGGGAATTCAGGTCACAGTGGCAAAATCAGTTGCTAAATTACATATTCGAGCCTAAACACTTTCAAATATTGGTCTTGGTACTGGAGCATTGAATTAATTTGAATTGATCAAGCAATTCATTTCATAGACTGCTGTTAGTGCTATCTACAGCTGCTTTTCACGTGTTTAGGGCTCAGTTCAAGTCTGAAGTATTGCAAGTGACTACTTGAAACTCAAATTGAAGTGGTCAAATGCACTAGAGTTGTTTGTGTGAGGTTCATGAATTCAAGGTTCTGTTGGTGAGTTAGAATTTGAGAGGAACTGCATTCAGCTCGGAAATCCTGGACTAACATTCTATTGAGGTTCAGAATTATGAGCTGAACATTTGGAACTCAGTTGTTGAAGCATTCATACATTGATCCTTGCTTAGGATCTACATACAGCTGAGTGTAATACTTAGTGAATTTTCATTTATAATTAAATCGCACTGTTCCATTCTTTAGTGTGTTTTGCAGATACCTTAATCAATATAAGAATTTCCACAACTTGATCAGATATGTCTGGAGGAGTCACTACTAGAGCAGGTGCAGCTTCATATGCTAGTGATCAGGATGATACAATTTCAAACATAAGTCACCAAGTGAATGCTATGTTCTTATCAGTCCAACATACTTGAGTCGTTATGGAGCCTTTTGAAGGAGTGCAACCTCAAACATGGATAAGAAGTTGTGAAAGATAATTTTGCTTCTGCAAAATTACTGAGGCTAAAAAGGTTGAGCTTACAGAATTATATCTTTGAGATGACCATAAGAAGTGGTACTTTGGTTTGATGCATGGTAAGATCTTAATTACTTGGGATGAATTTTGTGAACAGTACAGTGAGGAATTCGAGTTCTTTGATGAATAATGACCTTATTCTTGGATTTAAAATTGTGAGATTTAAGGAATGAGATTTATCAACCAAAGGCATAAGTTTTGGAGGTTGAATCGAAGATTATAGCAGTGGAATCAATATCGATTCAGCCATAAGATTTGAAAAATCTAGATAAGTTTGATCTAGCAATGACTCAACCTCAACCGGCTGCATCTGAAATTCCTTGGCTGCAATTGAGTGTTGTGGATGGGAAAACGCAGGGAAGAAATGAAGTGGCATCTGTTCAAGGTTATGTAGAGGACTTGATATAGGATCGACAATGTAATCTGAACGAAAAAGATCCTTTTCAAGCTTGTGTATCAATGGTACAACATAAGAAGCATGAAACGCAACAAAAATTTGCGCTAGCAGAGATTATTTCTTCATTACTACAGCCTTTCCTGCTAGCCAATGTGATTGCTTCAAAACCACAACTGATGAGTATGAAAGTGTTTTAACATGGTAACAAATCTCGCACAACTGAGGCCTCGTGATCCGGGAAAGGAGGAGCTTAAGGTTTCCATGGGAGTTGATCAAGTACAAGATCAATGTAATAGGTAAGGCTATAATGATAACGTACCATTACAAATGGAAGAGCTTCTAAGTGTTGAGGCTAAAGACTAGCAAGTGCGCATTGAAGTTTTAAGCCTTAAATGGTTGAAATTGCAGCTGATTTTACAGCCTAAATTGGAGATGAAGTTGGTAATTAATCTCAGTCATAAGAAGTGCTTTGCAAGCAGGAGATTAAGAGCTTTGAAGCCAATCTTGGTCTATCATGGGAGGCCTCCTGATTTTCTACATCTCAAGATGAACAAAGTGGTTCTTGAAAAGCTTTGCACGTTCAAGAATAGGATGTTGAAGCAGCCCAAGGTGGTGTTAATGTCGATTGATAGGCTTGGAGCTTGTTCATGCATCAAAAGAACAATGAAATTAGCAAGGAAGAAGTTGAACTCAACAAATCAGTGAGGAATAAGGATGTTACTGCAGCAGAGCAAGCAAACTCAGCCAACAGCCCTTCCGATCAAAGAGAATTTGAGCTTACTGTTAGTTTCAGAAAATGAAAAATTCAGTAGGGTAGTAGTTTTGCGAAACACTTTGATTGATCAATCTCAGCTTTGGCACCAAAAAAGTGGGCGAAGGGAGCTCATAACTAGATCCTTAGTGAGAAAAGAAGAGAGGAAGGCTCCATGTATGGAATGTAATGGCAATCAAAGGTTCAAGTTTGGGCTAAAATGTCAATTCAACTTGAATTCATTGGCTTCAGATACTACATCAAAAGTACAGGTTGGACAAGAGCTAGTGGTTGTTATGAGTCAAATTGCGGGTGCAGGGCATCTTCCAAGGGTCCAAGCTAATGTAAGGCCTCTTGAATTCCATTGGGTTTTACTCCAACAACAATTAGATCACTTGGGTGAAGCAGCAAGGTTAGTTTGCAAGCAACAAGGTCATATAGTCACGGGTTATAAAGGGTCAGTTGTTACTGATTAGGTCAATTACAAGCAGCTAAAAAGTACATGATAAGGAGCTAAAGATGAGATTACGAACTTATACTACTGTGCAGCAGTCAACAAGGGTCATCAAAACACTTATGCGTAGCAGCTCTGCATATCTGTTCAACAAGAGGAACTGCTATATGTTGCGAAATCATTTGGTTTGGGACTTGGTTGTCCTATTATTTTGGCAGTAAATTGGAAGTTAGGGAAGGTTATGAAAGCTTGTAGAGGACACCAAAACCTCAAGGGTACTCACTACTTGATCAACAATGGAAGGAAATCCATAGCGAAACCTCTTAAATGGGAAGACATTTGCAAAATCCTCCTCAAATCTGATGTTAATAATTATGCAGTGCTGAAGTTTGGCCTAATCAAGTGTTTGATGGTGTTTTTTTTTTCAAGGGAAAACTAGTATGGAAATAATTACATTGAAGCAAGATGCAAGTGTTGCTATTTTGTCTGAATTCCTAGCTATAAATACAAAGCTAATGAGCATCTTGAAGCTGTTCAAATATGAACCTTGAAGCTACTTCTCTACTATGATTCTTGGGGCAAGAATCTTTAAAGGGGGGAGTATTGTTATGATTCTAGGATGTAGGGGAATAATAATAAGGCAATGTTTGTAAATAAGTGGTACAAGTCATTAGTAGCCATGTATTAGCAGGTGTTAGCATAATGGTGGTTAGTTAGTTAGCAAGGTCAAGATGTTAGTTGCTTAGGAGATCAATGTTGGCAGCGGTTGAGGAGGTCAGTTCAGGTGTATGTCCAAGTTCATTGTATCTTGGTTTGCCGCCATTAGCATTGGATATTATAAGTGGAATAGCTCTTCCATTGTAAGGCATTATTAATGAATGAATGTGCTTTTATTTCTCTTCTCAACCCTAATTTCTCTCTATTTCTCATCTCCTTTCACTTCTCTTCTCATCTAAACTCTATCCTATCATAGTTATGATTTAAGATCATTCTGGAGTCATAACACAGGGAGCTCGAGAGAGCACTGTTTAACATTTAAGCTTCCTCCATTCCGGTATGCCTATTAATGTGACAATGAGGGCTTCAAGAATTTTTACCTCTTGCTGTGTGCTTTCTCTCAATTACAATCAAGCACTTTAATACCTACTCTCTATTTTCGAATATTTGTTCCTCTTACTGATTAAGTTCTTAGAACTTTAGATTTCTTCAAACCATAGAAAATGGCTCAAATCACTCATGCCCTATCCATCTCCATCCCTGAGGCTGATAGCCCTATGGAGCTCCTGAAGCAATTGGTCCAATCAGACGAGGTGCATCTCGCTTGGGTTTCTGAGAAGGATCCTTCTTCTCCCTATAAATCATGTGTCCTAGGCTAATCTTTTGCCTTCTAGGCATGTTCCCATTCTTCGTAGCATTCTTTTTGATATGTTAGGGGTTTCCCATGCTCTTTCCTATATTTGTCGATATCTATCTAGGAATACAATGCACTAATGAAGGACATACCCTACATGAATTGGGTGGACAACCTTTTGTAATGTATGAGTTGGGTGGACAACCTTACTTTCTTTGGAAGGTGGAAAGTGCCTTCATGTGTCGTTGATGTGACACCAATAAATGCAGCCCTAAGGAGAGGATGAAAAAAATGCCTTTCCCTTTCCATATTACTGGATATCAAGTTAACAGAGTAGCCTAGATCTATACCATGATGGTTTATAAAGTGGTTATCGGAAATAACTCTTGTAAAATGAGTTCCCCCTTATCTAGGCTTCTTAGCTTGACTTTAAACTCAATGGCCTTGCCATGTGGCCTTGGATAGCAGGGAGTCCATGGAACAAGGCACTCAGCTAGGCAAGCAACTAGCTTTGTAGCTTTGAGACACCTTCAATGGCTTGAGTGAATGCATACTTGGTTTTAATTATTTTACCACCCCAACTACTGAAGAGACTCCCAAGAATACTCGGAGTTTCACTAGGATGCTCTTGGAAGAATATTTGCCTGAAGCTGCCACGCTAGTCCTTGAGGTTTGCTGTTCTAAGAAGAGAAGCAGAAGAAGAATTCCATTTGCCCATTCAGCTAGGTCACTCAAGCATCAAAGGAAGAAGAAGATGATGAATAGGCAATGCCTATCTCACAATTAGTGAGAAAAGGAAGAGCTAGACTTCCTTAATAAGAGGTCTTGGCCTTTCCATATAGGATTTTCCTTTACTCAATCATTCTGATGTTGTCCTTACTTGCCTCTATGATGTCAGGCAATTATAGCTCTAGTCATAGTGGAGATCCTAGACTCTCCATCAAAGAGTCATGCTCCAGAGTCCCCTTAATGAACAGAGCCATTGGGCTCAGCTGTTGATGAAGGGGAGGACATAATCACCTCCTGTTCGGAGTCACTCATGGGTGATCAAGCACAGGATGCTCCTGCTTTAGTTCTCTTAAGGCAGGAACTGACTCAAGCCTCTTTCCTACTCCCATGGTAGCCCTCAATCATTGTTGAAGAGGCGCATGAAGCACCATTTCTTACTCTAGGCTATGAACTACTGTTATTTGAGCTGTAGATTGGTCCTAACAAATAAGTATCATTCTTTAAATGTTTCCCACGATGCAAGTGTCCCTATGCTAGATGCACCAGTAAAAGATCTACCTTCACTCCCAACTGAAGTTCTAGAGGTGAGAATTGACCTTCCATACGCTGGTTTTACTCCAAAGTTGAGGTTCATTTCTAATGCTTCTGATGTTTTTATCAGGCTACTTCAGCAAAGGCTAGACCTCCTCTTATCTCAATAAGAATATCTTCTTCAAAGAAGCTAGGAGTAAGAGGGAGGCTAGCGTTTCAGCAGCTCGACCAAAGTATTTCTCTAAAGTTCTATAGACTAGGGGAGTTGGCTAATCTGCCTGTTCACTCTTTGGCTATGGATGCCAACCAACAAGAAGCTTTCCCACTTGTGATGTCCATAAAGGAGGACCCTAAGGTGGCATCTTCCTTTATCAGGGAGCTTGAAGCGCTAGAAAGGGTGCCCCTCATGATTTCTCAAGAAGTCCCATTGCTACTTTAGCAGAAGCGGTAGTGTGAACCTTCAATGACGGATCTTGGATGCTCAGTCAGATTACGAGGCTTGCAACTCCTATTTAAAGAACTCCAGGTGGCTAAGGAGATCCAAAACCATCAAACCTAAGGTATTGGGAATGTAGAAGAATAGGTCCATCGGTTGGAGCAATAGTTGGACCAGCTCAGGGGTTGGCTTAAATCCCTCATGCAGCATCATTCTCTCCAAGACTCAAGAATTGGAGAACTAGAGAGGGCAGCCATAGAGAAACAGAAAGAATAGCAGACTCTCCGAGAGGAAGCCATTTCAGTGGATCAACGGTTGAATGAAGCAACCAACTAGCTACTAACCATAAAAGAGTCAGTAGTTTGGATTAGGACTTAACTTTTCTAAAAATGTATAGAAGCAATAGGCCATACAAGTGATTCTCTTATATTGGTTTGTAATGGCCATGTACTTCTTCCTTCATTAATGAAACACATTTTTTGTTTTAATATATCTCTCAGATTGGAAATTCCTTTTTTAGTTTCTGATTTTAGTAACACAAGGGTCATTGGTTTGATCCTCACGACACTAATATTGAAATTAGGCCCATAACTCAGGAAATCTAAACTTGAAACCACTTTATTAGAATCCCACATTAAAGGCACCTACTTCTTTAGGAAACTTCCATTGATGGCCCTAGGATGTGTCCTAAAATCAAGATCTTAAAGTAGGTAGGCATTACCTCTAAACACTTCTATAATTTTGTAGGGATCATCCCAATTTGGGGACCACGTTATAAAGACATGATCCTTCTAGCCAATGGGCAATACCACTTTCTAAACCAAGTCCCCTAAGTCAAAGGACTTCGGTTTGACCTTTTTTTGTAGGCTTTGACTACTCCATTCTTTTGATTTTCTAGCTTATAAAAAGCATCAAGCCTATCTTGATCTAAATCAGTCAATTCATCCATTATAGCTTGCTCTTATTCAAGTTCAGAAAATGCCCCTTGATGAGCCAACCTAGTAGACTGAGCCGTCACTTTCATTAGAAGTAAAACATCATGGCCATATGTTAAATGGAAGGGAGTTGTCCTAGTTGCATCTCTTTTGGACGGTTTATGAGCCCATAGACCATCAAGTAGTCGATCATGCCACCTCTAAGGATTATCCTCAAATATTTTCTCAACGTTGGCCTATAGAATCTAGCTAGTAGACTCTACTTGGCCATCTGCTTGGGCATAATAATGAGTTGAATTCAAGATTTCTATATTGAAGCTCTTAGTAAACTCTTTAATCTCAGAACCATTGAAAACTTTTGCATAGTCCACAATTATGGTCTTTGAGATCCCAAACCTGCATAAGATATATTCCTTAATAAAATCAATTACTCTTCTTGATTGATTTTCCTATATGGCTTGGTCTCAACCCACTTTATAAAGTAACATGTGTCCACAAGAATGTATGAATGTTGCTCGATAGAAGGAGGATTGATCTCTTCTATGATGTCCATTGCCCCTCATTGCGTGATAGAAGGAAGATTGATCTCTTCTACGATGTCCATTGCCAATCCACGAAAGAGCCATGGCTTAACTATAGCATGCATCACAGTTGAAGGGACTCTAGGTACATGCACATGTTATTGGCATGCTCTACACCCTTCGGCATATTTGATATAGTCATCCATCATTGATGGCTAATAATAACCATAACGTCTAATGAGCCAGCGCATCTTATTTCCAGCCAAATGGGATCCATAGATTCCCTCTTGTGCTCTAACCATGCCTAAGCATTGCCTTATCCAAGTCCAGACACTTGAAAATCACACCATTAGTATCCCTTTTGTATACTTCTCCAAATTCATCATCAAGATGATATCTATGAGACCTCATCTTCTTCTTTTTGTTTTTGATATAATCGTAAGGGGGCACAATTCTTATAACAAGGTGACAGAATGAGAGGGGCTAATCATGGCTGTCCATTAAAATGGTTGGCTAAGGTTGGTCCCCTTGATAAATAAACAAATTTCTCCCCACTCCAGCTCCCCCGACTGTTCCTTTCTCTCTCACGCTGCCACCCGCCATCGCCGCTGGCCATCGTTGCTGCCATTGGCCACCACTGCCCTCCACCTCCGACCTCCTCCCTCGGACACCACCCCTCTTTTTTCTCTCTCTGCCAATATCCCTTTCTCTGCCAACCCCACCCTGTAACCCTTCACAGTGCTGCCGCAGCTGCCACCGCCCCTCTTTTGTCTCTCTTCCAATACCCCTTTCTCTTTCCCCCACATCCCTTCACCCTCGTCACCTGCCGCCGCGGCGAGTGACGGGGGTGAAGGGATACGGGGGAGAGAAAGGGGTATTGGAAGAAAGACAAAAAAGGGGTGCGGACGGGCGGCGGCGACGGGTGGCGGGGTGAGGGATTAATTGGGGGGGGGGGGGGGGGGGGGGGGGAAGGGATATTGGAAGAGAAAGGAACAGAAGAGGCGGCGGCGGTAGACTGGCGGCGGCGGGCGGTGGAGGCCGGGCAGCGATGAGTGGTTGGGGTTAGAGAGGGAAAGGAAGGGTGACGGTGGCATTGGCAAAGGGAGGGAAGGGATAAGGGAGAAATTAATTTTTTTCATCTAATAAAAAATGGGCAATCTTGACCATCCATTAATGGACGGTCAAGATTTGTCCCTCTCACCCTCTCATTTTCTCATAAGAATTGAGCCCATCGTAAGGGTTCTTAAAGTAATCCACTAAGGGCTTCCCCTAATTCTCACGCTGATTTGTGACAGATTGTTGTACTTCCATGCAATCCATGTGTTCACTTGTAATTATCTTGTTTTCAATGCCAAAAGATTCAGTGATTTCTAGATCATGGTATAAGACCTTGATTTTGATGACCATGCTTTTCTCACACCATGTTTTGGGCAGTTTATTCCCAAAAGCTAGTTGGGCCAAGTCATTGGCTGCTTTCTTCTGTTCTTGAGGTATAAACTAGAATTCAATAGCATCAAATCTATTTAATAGTTGTTGCACTATTAAAATATATTTGTACGAGGTGTCACTCAAACATTAGAACTGTCCCTTAATTTGGAAATTTGCCAACTGCGAATCCCCTCTCACAATTATATAAAGGACTTTCATTTCTAGGAGAGTTTCAAGGCCAATGATCAATGTCCCATAATTAGCTATATTACTGGAACACTTACCCACCAGGGTAACAATAAACTTAGGGATGATTCCGGAAGGAGACTTAATCACAATCTCCACTCCAGCACGTGATTTGGTCCTTGATTCAACAAAGTATAACTTCGAAGCGACCATTTCAATCACCAAGAGCTCACATGGCTCATGGATGGATTCAGTTAGAATGTTTGGATGGTTAGTCAAAAAGTTTGTTAGTTCTTGGCCCTTTATTGACTTTTGTGACACATAGATTAACTGAAACTGAGGTAGCGCAATTATCCACTTATTTAATCTTCCTCTCATTAAAGGTCTATCTAGCATATACTTGAAAACATTTGGTTGAGCCACCACATAAATGGTAAATGCAAGGAAGTAATGCCTTAGCTTTACAGATGCGTAATACAAAGATAAACATAATTTGTCAAAGAAAGAGCATTTTATTTCACACTCATTTAAACAACTGCTCAAGTAGAACATGTCATGTTCAAACCCTTGCTCATTGTCTTGTATAAGTAGACAACCAATTGATTCCTCAGCAGTAGAGACATAGATCTTCAACGGTTTGCCTTGCCGAGGTGGAATCAACACTAGTGGCCAGATCGAATAGCCTTTGATGGCCTCGTAAGCTACTTGGTGTGGCTCCTCCCATTTGAAGTTCCTTTTAGACTTGAGCTTTGGAAATGGAGAGAAGACTTTAGTCTTTCCTGTGACATTTGAAGTAAAACATCTTAGGAAAATTAACCTGCCCTAACAAACGTTGGAGTTCCTTTTTGCTCGAGGGAAGTTTAGCATCTTGAATGGACTTAGCCTTGTTTATATCAACACCAATCTCCCTCTAATGTACTAGGAAACCTAGGAAATTTCCAGATCAAACTCACAAGGCACACTTTAGAGGGTCCATTTTAAGGTTGTGGTTCCTCATTCATAGGAACGCATTAAGTGCCCAACTTGGATTTTTGATTTGACCACGATGTCATCTATATAGAGTCCCATAATTTTGCCAATGAGATCATGAAAGGTCATGTTCATGGCTCTTTGGTAGGAGGTGCTAGAATTCTTTAGTCCAAATGGAATGGCTGCCCATTCGAAGGTCCCTATTGACCTGGGACATCAGAATGCGGGTTTGTGGGTATCCTCCGAAGCAATCATGACTTGGTAATACCCGCAACAGCCATCCATAAATTACAAACCACATTCCTTGAGGCTGGATCAATAAAAATGTAAGTCATAGGCATGGGATATTCATCCTTTGGCTGCATTTAGATCTCTAAAGTCAATACAAACTTTGATCTTGTCGTCTTTTTTAATCACAAGAACAATATTTGCCAACCATTCAACATATCATTATAACATAAATTCCTCACTAACAGTCAAAAGCTATTGCATATGCACAAATGATCGTCGCATTATGTCTGATACAAATGTTGCATGACCATTGCATTAGGTCGCGTCACCTATTCCATAGGCAATGCTTCCAGAGTTTAAACAAATAGGCAATGGTTCATTTGAAGGCAACAGTTTTACGCCTCTGCGTTAGAATTAATGTCCTGAAAATCCTAATTATTTTATTTTAAATGTTAATTACTTAAAATTATTTTATTTATTTAAAGCCTGATTATGGCGTGAGGTTGAATATACACGTGATTACTTATTCTAAAGCGTTCCATGAGATGAATGTAGTCCAAGATGACATGTCGGGTTTGGTTTAAGTGGTCAAGCCACAGATAGACTTAAATCAAATTGATCAACTCAAAAAGTATGTTCGTAGCCGGTGATAAGTTTGGACAACTTGTCTAATAAGACTATAATTTGATACTTTAGATGACTTATCTCAGTCATTTAGATAGACATCCAAAAGAGTTGTATTGCTGTTTAAAATTTGATTGATACATTGAACTAAAGGAACATACCCAATGCTTCAAGGGCTTCTACCTACCCAAGGTTAGGGGGGGCAGATGTATGCAGCCTTCCCCCTTCAAGGTGTTAACTTAAAGAGAGGCTGTTTCCCAGTGCCCCCAACCTTAGGGTAAGGACTTCTCAGGAGGTCACCCATCCTGGTACTACTGTCACCCAAGCACGCTTAACTTCGGATTGGTACATCAAACTAGATCACATGAATTAATTCTATCTAAACTACTATAAAAAATAAGTAATTCATCTTGTGCTATTATAATGATAACTTTAAATGTTGAGATTGTCTTGGAATTGTGCATGTAGTGTGTGTCATTTTGAGCATACTAAAAAAGTGAGGTCTAGTTTAGTGGCCAACATCCTTTGTTCGTTGGGAGAGAGCATTAGGTGCAGTAGAAACAAAACTTTCAATATGGAATCTATAGTCTCTTATGAGATACAAATATCCCCTTAGTTGATTCGCAAGTGTTCGAGTAAATTTGGAAAAACAATGGTCAACGTGTTCCAGGTGTTTAACATTTGAAATTAATATAATAAATATGTTTTGTCCCCTTTGGAGCTGCAACTAAATTGTCCATAATGTCCTTCAAAGAGCTTGAATTGTAAAGATAGGAGCAGAAACTAGATGTTGCCTAAGCTGTAGGAAGCTCCTTTTGCACTCTTCATTCCATTCAAATCATGTTGAAATACTTGCACTTCATGAAGCAAGTAGAGAATGTTTATGGTTGAGATCTTTTATTCAATATATTCAAGAGGAATGCGATCTTCCAATAATCAGGGGAAGTCCGATGATACTATATGAAGATAATGCTACGTGTATTATTCAAATCAAAGGCGAACACATCAAAGGCGACAAAACTAAACATATCTCGCCAAAGTTCTTCTTTACACGCGAGCTCCAGAAGACGGGTGGAAGAGATGTTCATCAAGTTTGCTCAAGTGAGAACCTTGCAGATTTGTTAACAAAAGCATTGCCAATAACAACTTTTGATAAATTAGTTCCCAAGATTGGTATGCGCCGAATCATGAACGCCCCTTGCAAATATGTTCTCAGATAGAACAATCCCATAGCGGATATACTACGGAGATACCAAAACATATGTTTAATCCCATTCCAATGTCTCCAGGCAGGAGTTGAGCTATATCTTGGTAATAAATGAACCGAAAAGGCTATATCTAACCTTGTGTAGTTAGCAAGACACGTTAATGCACCTGTTGCACTTAAATATGGCAGTTTAGGGCCTGGAATTTCTTCATTATCCCCTCAAGGTTGAAGACGGTCCATATTTACATAAGGAGATCGGGCAATCGTTAGGGTACTCAACGGGTGTGCTTTATTTATGTTAAAACATTTTCGCACTTTTTCCGTATAAGCAAATTGATGGACTAAAATTCCATCAGATAAGTACTCCATTTGCCGGCCAAGACAATATTTTGTCTTTCCGAGATCTTTCATCTCAAACTCCTTATTTAGATATACGACAGCTTGTTTAATTGCTTCGGGAGTTCCTATGATGTTTAAGTCACCAACATAGACTGCGATTATAGCAAATCCACAATTCGTTTCCTTAATAAAAATACATGGGCTCACGGGATCGTTAACATGTCCTTATCTAAAAGGGTATGTACTAAAACGATTGTACCACATTCACCTTGATTATTTTAATCCATACGAAGATCTTTGTAATTCGATTGAACACAGCCCTCGAGGTTTTGAGCTATATGTATCTAGCATTTGTAGCCCTTCAAGGACTCTCATATAAATTCATTATCAAGTGATCCATATAGATAAGCCGTCATAACATCCATAAGATGCATTTGGAGTCTTTCAGAGACTGCCAGACTTATTAAGAATCTAAATGTAATTGCGTCCATTACTAGTGTATATGTCTCTTCATAATCAATTCCTAGCTTCTATGAGAAACTTTGGGCCACAAGTCGTGCTTTATATCTGACCACTTCATTCTTTTCCCTTCTTTTCCTCACAAATACCTACTTGTAGCATAAGTGAATTTAATTATGCCTGAATTGGTTCATTCCATTTTGGCCAGTAATTTCTTCTTTGTCATTCTTGAACAGATTCAGGTTCAAGATTTCCACTTTATGTGGTCAAATTAGTGGCCACATTATATGTGAACACTTGATCAATAATCGTCTTATGTGGATTCCCTCGTATGCTAGTAATAACATAGTTTGTCGAGATTTTCTCCTTTTTTTTGGTAAGTCAGCGAAATATATAGATGAAAAGAGAAATAGTACAAGCTATAAGGGGCATACCCCAGGATACTGCCGAAGCCTAAAAATATGAAACAACGTCAAAAGAGCCAGACAAAGTCCATACAAAAAACAACAAAAGAACAATGAAGGGAACAACGAAGAAACTAAGTCTCAAGACCCCATTGCCGAAGCAAGGAGGTGTGACGATGAGCTCCTCTAACCGAAGAAGTAGCAAGCAAGCGGCTCCTGACCAAATCCGCAATCTCTTCTCCAACGGCTGCAATTGGTCTGGACTGAGAACGCTGGACCCGAAGGTTGCGCTCATACCAAATAGTATACACAGTAACAGAAAAGCAGGGTCGGGCAATGGCACTGCCAATCTCTCGCCGCCTAAGATGTTGAGCAGCCCAAGTGACAAGATCGTCCCAAGGAAGGGTAGGCCAAGCGATAGATGTACTCGGAGTGACCAGACCAAGGCAAAGAAGAGGTGCTCATGAGTCTCATCAGCAGAACTACAAAGAACACTGACACTCTGAACCTTCAGGGCTCCGAAACACCGAAGTCGGTCCCGAGTCCAAAGTCGCTGCCGAGAGGCGAGCCAGAGAATGAAGGAGTGCCTCGGTATATGCATCTGAAACCACAGAAGGTGATGAATGGTATCCTCCTCTCTCCTACTCCGCACCATCTCGCAAGCGGACTTGGTGGTGAAATTCCCTGAGGGGTCACCCAACCACCGGATGGAGTCCGCTACACCAGCCCGGGGGTAAAATCAATCGTGTCCCAGATGGGCTGGAGCTCCAAACAACCCTTTGGAAATCTTCACTGACCACCCTCAAAAATGGATGAGACCCGAGAATCCTAATGAAGTCCAGAGGAGGTGAGCAGTCGAGCAGGGAAGCGCTCCGAAAGATGACCACATGGTAGCCAGTAATCAGTCCAAAGGGCATTGCCAAGGCCATCACCAATGACATGGTAGATCACACCAAAGCAGAGGCAGCGGACCGAAAGAATCTGACGCCAGCACCAAGAAGTAGAACTCGTCGCCCGAATAGTCCAGAAGCTCCGCCCTCGAAGCCGGTTCAGATGAACCCAACGCGGCCATAACGAGGAAGGGTTAGAGAGGAGGAACCAGATATGCTTCATAATCGAAGCCTGGTTCCACTTAGCAAGGCGACGGTGCCCAAGACCACCCTCCCGCCAAGGGTAACACATATACCTCCAAGCAACCTTTACCCCTCCCGGGGCCAAAGAAGATCCTCTCCAAAGAAACGCCGCAAGAGTCGACTCGTTCTTCCTGATCATCATCTTCGAAAGCATGAAGACCGATGACCAGTAGACCTGAGTGGCGAAAAGAACAGATCGGATAAGCTGCAGACGACCAGCATACGATAGAGAATGGGAGGTCCAGAGCCGTATACAAGAGAGAATGTGATCCAGCAGTGGCTTGCAGTCAACGTATCATAGCCGAGAAGTGATAAGTGGTACCCCCAGATAACGAATGGGGCATTGCCAAAGGCTGAAACCTAGAACACCCAAAATGCCCCGCTGAGTCGCAGAGTCCACCCCTGCTAGAAAAACTGAGCTCTTCGCTGCATTCAAGGACAGCCTCGAGAGTACAGCAAAGAGGTCTAAAGCCTCACGAACAATAGATACACTACCCATATCACCCCGACCGAGGATCATCAGGTCATCAGCATAACACAGGTGCATCAGCCCAGTGCGAGGGCAGCATGGATGATAGCGAAAATGTGGGTCATCGATAGCACGACAAAGCAGCCCTCGGAGACCCTCCATAGCGATAACAAACAAATAAGGAGAGAGAGGGTCACCCTGACGTACACCTCGACTGGAGTGGAAGAACCCCTGAAGTTCGCCATTGATGGCGACGGAAAAGTGGGATGTAGAGAGGCACTCGCGGATCCAACCAATCATGACCTCAGGAATCCCCATACTCCTCATACCTGCTAGAATGAAGTCCCATCGAACAGTGTCAAAAGCCTTACGGATATTGACCTTCAGTGCACAACGAGTTGAGACCTGAAGGTGATAATCGCGCATCAACTCCTGTGTCGAAAGGATGTTGTCAGAGATCCGACAACCCGGAACAAAAGCTGTCTAAGCATCGTCAATCAACCCGGGAAGGACACCCTTCAACCAGTTTGTTATAGTCTTAGTGATACACTTATACATCACATTGCAATAGGAGATAGGGCAGAAGTCACCAAAGGTGGAGGGAGTCTCCACCTTAGGCGCAAGACATATCCTGGTGGTGTTCAGGGCACCCAGCATGCTGCTGGAGACGAAGAAAGACTGCACGGCCCTGATCACTACTCCTCCGACCACCTCCCAAGCCCTCTTAAAAAAGAGGGAAGTGTAACCATCAGGCCCCGGGGCTCTGTCATCACCTATGGAAAAGAAAGCATCACGAACCTCTGCTGCAGAGATCGCGGAGATAAGCGGGCGAGCCTGATCCTCAGAAATACGAGCCTCAAAAAGGTCAGAAACTTCCTCAGTCAGCAGACCACCCGACTCAGTCAACAAATCCTGGAAGAAAGTAACCCCGGCACGAGAGATCAACTGGGGATCATATGTCCTCAGACCATCAGAACCAACAATGGACGAGATCCGGTTCCGAGCCTACCGATGGAGAACAGATCGATAGAAGAACCGAGTGCTCTGATCCCCGAGTGAAAGCCACTGAATGTGCGACTTCTGAAGGTAGAACGCCTCCGCATCCCGACACAAAGCAGAATACTCACGAAAAAGACGGTGCTCCTTAAGACGAAGAGAAGAACTCTCAGGGCCCTCACCCAAGGCCCTCTGGCCCATGGCCAAAGCATCACAGGCCACCTCGACTCTGGCCGAAATGTGACTGTAATGGCGGGCGTTGAGGGCATTCAACTCACTCTTCAGCAGCTTCAACTTCTGAGTTAGCTAATACATCGGAGTACTCTCAACACAAGTGTCCCAGACTCACCTAACAGTGGGAAGGAAGTCCTCGTGATTAGCCCAAAATTGAAGAACTTAAAAGGAAGTGCTTGGCACGGCGTTCCCCAAGCCCTCGCACAACAATGGCGCTATGATCTGAAATAATATGACGAGCAAGGATCTCGGCAGATGCGATGGGGAAATCACAGAGCCAACCCTCGCTAACAAGGCACCAGTCAAGCCGCTTGGGAATCAAGCGGTCATCCTCGGCCTTATTGGACCACGTGAAATGAAGACCCGAAGAGGAGATTGGCGTGAGCTCAGCCTCCGTAACACACTCCTGGAAGTCATCCATGTGGCCAGGCCAACCTTCCTGGCCACCGCATCGATCAGAGAGGCTAAGGATGGAGTTGAAATCCCCAAGTAGGATCCACGGCTCGTCCAAGAGACTCAAGCTAGTGCTCCGAATATAGTCCCATAAAGCCCGGGGAGAACTCGGCTCGTTAAAGCTGTAAACAAAAGTAGCGAGAAAGCTCACAGCCCCAGAAAGATCAGAGATATGACAAGTAAGAAACTGGTCCCCTCC
Organism: Simmondsia chinensis; assembly: GCA_018398585.1. Classification (NCBI taxonomy): domain Eukaryota; kingdom Viridiplantae; phylum Streptophyta; class Magnoliopsida; order Caryophyllales; family Simmondsiaceae; genus Simmondsia; species Simmondsia chinensis. The sequence goes on from JAGTTD010000025.1 coordinate 9,371,355, forward strand.
TCGAATGAGCTCGACTCTAAAAATGCCCGGATCCCAAGGAACAATAATGCGACACCTAGTAGGGCATATGCCACTAAAGAGAAAGCTCCACCCATCAGCACAACCAGCAATCGCTGCCTCAACATCCAAAGGCTTAGTTTTGGTCTCGACCAAACCAACAACAGATAGATGATTGGAAGAAATCCAATCACGAATAGCACAGGAAGATCGGGGATTGTTAAGCCCCCTAATATTCCAACAACCAACCACCATGATGAAACAGTCAAGAGGGGGTGCGGCCCGCACGCTTGGCTGCATGAGTGAGTGGCCTCCTTGGGCCCACTACGGCAACCTCAACACGTGGAGAATTGGAGGTGTCCGACAAACGCTCAGATAGGTTCGACGTGCTCAGACTCGGCACACTAGTCGACCAACGCAACGAACAAACAAGGGGGTAGCAACTCCAAGAATGCCATCCTGAGCCATCTCCACCTCGTTAGGAACATCAACTGACTCCGAGTCATCCAGAATAAGAGTGGGAACATGTAAAAAATCGGTGAAGGTCCGAGGCGAAAGGGAAACTGATCCAGAATCAGAAAGAACCATATGGTCAGCATCAACTCCGAAAGATTCGATAAGCGGCCTACGGCTAACATCCCAAGAGGAAAGCCCCTCCAAATGGGCTCATTTCCTCTAGGGGCAGCACTAGAAGGAAGCCCCTCCGAAGTGGGCCCATTCCCACTAGTGTGAGTAACGGGTGAAACTCTAGGAGAAAGCCCCTCCGAAACGGGCCCATTTCCCCTAGGTGAAACAACGGGTAGGTCACTAGAAGGAAGGCCCACCAAACCGGGCCCATTCCCTCTGATGCAAGAACTAAGTGAGTCACGAGAGGAAAGCCCCTCCAAAACGGGCCCATTTCCTCCAGAAAAAGAAAGTCTCGAAGGGCAAGAGCCATTGGGTCCAGTAAAATGCAGCCCAGCCGTGAGCCCATGGAGAGAGAGGCATGGCTCAAGATGAACCGGCCCACCAACAGCCCGCCCCACCGACCGCACGCAACCCCCATCCCCAACCGGCCCACCGTCATCTCCTTGCCCACTAATAATTTCCTCCTCAAGCCTAATATTTGGCCCAATTGGAGGCCCATGCCCATTATGCATCTCATCACCACTTCCCTTCTTCCCCTTATGCCGCCTCCGTCGCCGCCGGCCTTTACCACCGGCCACCGCCTCCGGTTCCTACGGGAAGATAGTAACGGTGCTTTAGGTGGAACAAGAGTGACCAAAAACCCTACATTTACGACAAACTTTTGTCATACCCTCCAATTTGACAGTTAGCGGTATGATTCGACCATTGTAATCAACCGAGAGTCTCTTCGGGGGGTCAATCCAAGCATCAAGCTGTACACAAACACGAGCATAGCTAACCATAGTACCTTCCAAGGTTGGTTGGTCCATGTAAAGGGGGTGGCCGACACCAATAGCTATCGAACTCAATGAATTCTCCGACCATAGGGAGGCCGGGAGGCCATGTAATTGGATCCAAATTGCGATTCGAGGGGGGTCATGTGATGGAGTGAAGTTAGGTTTCCAACGCTCAAGGGAGAGATAGTGCCCATTTAGGGTTCAAGGCCCACCCCTAAGAATCAAATCCGACTAAGCTATCGACTTAAACTGGAAATAGTAGACTTCCTTATCCACAATTACGCATTCAAGCCCTTTTGACCCCCAGAGCATTCGAGCTAAAGCAACACACCGAATGTATGCAACATGACCCTCAATAATACGACCAACAAGACATCGGCCCCATTTTTCAAGACCCGGCGCTACATCGGCATCAGTGATGGTAGCAACCACTTCCCCATTCACGAGCCTCGGAGGAATAAACGGAAGTGTACCACCCGGGGGTCACGGGCCAGCCACCGACACCCACGACCGGGGTGGAGCGACCGGTTCAGCCATGGCGCAACCAAAACAACGCAAGCAGGAAGATTCGAGCAAGAAACAAGATTGTAACAAACTTGTAATAAATTTTTAACAACCCCAAATCTCCAAACAAAACAAACCAAAATCTCCACCACCCACCCCAACAATGCCGGCCATGATCAAGAATCAAGCAAGCAAATCAAGAAGCAACTTGATTAATTCATCATCTAAGTAAGTGGGATAGAGGGTGTGTACCAAGATTTTCTTCACAATAAGAGATACAAGCAAGATTCGATAGAGAAATAAGACCCCGAGGAGAGAGAAAATGAGCTCCAAATCCACCAATCGACCAAGAAATAGCAGGGGACCACCGAGGTTGAAAGCGCCAGATGAAGAATAGGAATGAGCGTCCTACGTGTTATGATCCGAGAATTCAAGGATTAAGCTGTATTTGGTTAAGTGGCCGATTAGTTCTGTGTGCTGCTGCTGTTGTGATGTTCTGCTGTGTGTGGGTCTATGGTTGCTGTTCTGTATTGAAATAACGTTAGCTTAGTAGCTGCATTGTAATATCCTTAGTTGCTGTTAGTTGTTGATTAGTTTAATAAAGATGTAATAGCATTAGTTATATTAGTTCAGTTACTGTTTTCCTTAGCTTAGTTTTAAGTGTCATAAGCTGCTAGTTGTTCTTGTAATCCTTCAGTTCAAGCTGTGTTAAGTCACTACAGTAGCAAGTGCCGGTTAGCAGACTTGGAACCAAAATGGCTTGATAGATAGTTAGATATTTTAGTAGTTGTTAGTTAGATATTCTTCTAGACACTTCTTGATATCTCGAAGTCGGTTACTTAGGTGTCTAGGATCAATGTCTTGCACTGTGTTTAAATAAGTGAATCAAGTGTAAATCTAAATCATTCAATCAAATACATGAAAACTATCTCAATTTGAGATTAAAATTCTCTTTCTCATCTCCTTTCCCTTCTTATCTCATCTAACTCTAATTTCTCTACTTTCTCATCTCTAACTTCACTACTTTCTCATCTCATACTCTCAATCTCTCTCAATTTTACTTAGCTTATGTTTGGGAATCGATCCAAATGCACAGGGGGCCTCACCCACCCGCCACCAGTCAAGCCCCACGCGCCGGTTTCTGGCCACCGCTGCTACCACCGAAGGCCAGCAAGGACAGGAGGAGGTGGTCGGTCCTGGTGCCGGTTGAAGGAGCCACCCACCGTGGCCCGCGCCTCAACAACCCAAACCCCAAACCCTAACTCCCTTCTTTACTCGAATTCACCCTCACGGGTCACCGGTGACTACCGGAACCGCCCCCACGAGGAAGCAAGAGGGCGGGCGAACAGAACGCCACCCGACCGGACACCAGCCGGCCACTGACGCTCCGCGCAGCGGCTGCCCTATAGCTCCATAGTAATCTCGAGTACTATAGCTGCGATCTCGCCGAAGATGCTGTCGAGACTTCCTCATTCTCTACATTTTCATCATTTTCACATTTTCATGCTTTTCTAGCTTTAATTTTTCTTCCCGCTAATTCTAGGAACATTATATCCAAAAAGTTACATTCTGCAAACCGTACAGTAAAAATATCTCCCATCAGTGGTTCAAGATATTTTATAATTGACAAGGATTCAAACCCAGTATAAATTTTCAGTCTCCTTTGTGGTCCCATCTTTATACACTGGGGTAGAGCAATTGGAACATACACAGTGCCACTAAAATTTTGAAGATGATATATATTTTATTCTTGACCAAAATCAAATTGCAATGAGAAGTATTTATGATGAGCAGTTCACCTAGCACAAATCAGTGCTGCAACATGTAATAAACGAGGTCGCTTTTGTCTACCTACTTCTAGGCACCTATTAATCACCCACTCAAGATGAAGAGTCACAGGCTTGTGACGTATGAACATAAATGACAACTCAACAGTAAAAATCCCTTCAGAATGTGGCAGTCTGAACAAAAAACTAGGAATGAAATGAACTAGTTCAGTATCCGCAATGACCCGCTTTGAGATAGTCTTGGACTTTCTTACAGTTCATTTAAAATTCTTGTCATAGCCTATTAAATTTAGCAATAAGTGATGTTTTGCAATAAGTGTCATGATAAGAAGATATTGAGGGTCGGTCGTTACTAAACCGCTCATTAGACATGTGTTATGATCCGAGCTCGATGAGGTCTTGGGGGGGCTGCCGTAGTCGCTGCTAGTATCCTACAGCTGTTAGTTGCTGCTGCTGGGGGCTGCTTGTTGTTTGAGTCGTATTAGTTAGTTGTTATGGTAAGTAGTAGTATAGCTTGGATTAAGTCATGTAATAAGTGGAGTCTTGATTGTTAGGTTGTTGGGGTCAAGGCCGTTAGTTAGTTGAGTCAATTGTGGCGGCTTACTTAATTGTTGGTTAGTCCTTGTGTGGCTAGATTCAATGTATTAGCTCATATCATGTAAGTAGTATAGATAGGAGGTTCTAGCTTGTAATCTCATAACTTTGATGAATGAATTGATATCGTTGATATCTCTCTCTACTTTCTCATCTCTTTTCCCTTCTTTCTCATCTAGAGTCTATTATCTCTTTTCATCTCATACTCTCTCTATTCCAACCAAGGTTAAGGCTCAAGAGCAATCTTGAAACCTTAACAATTGGTATCAGAGCCTTGATTTGGCTTCCGAATCAAGCTCATATCCGAAAAAATACAAAATCTAATTAATTGTATTGCAATTAATCAATAAAAACAATTGTGTTGCAGATTTAGTCTTGTGATCAGAATTCGATTCTGAATTTTGAACTTTGAGATTGGCGGTTACTACATTTGCTACTGCAAGGCCTGGGAGTTGCTTGGGTTCGGATTAGAATTAATGCAATTACATTGACCAATGGTTAATTGATCAGTATTTGTTAACTACATTCAACATTAAAGCTGATTCATAGTGAATTCAGCAGATTCGATCAAGCTTTAGCTGCTGAATGTTAGTACTGAAGCAAAATAACAGTTGCTGAAGTTATGTGCAAAGCGCAATTGATCTTGATCAAATATTCATTTGATCTGTGGAGAAGAAGTCAAGTGATGCTAATTGACCCACATTGCACTTGATCATCATCAAAAGATCAGAAACAAGCTGAATTGAGGTTCAATCATATTCTACAACTCAGAAATTGAAGTTGAGGTAACTGTTTCTGAAGTACAAGTTCATTTCGATCCGAATTTGTTTTTTGTTGCTGGTTTGCGATGAAATTGTGTTGATAAGCATAGAAGTGGTGTGAATTCATCAAAATTTGTGCCTGATTCTTAAGAATTATATGTTATTAAGTGGAGAATTGCTTACGCGAAATTCTGACAACGAACTGAGCACTGAAGGTGTTGAAATCCGATTTTGTTCTTGAAGATTGCGGTGAATCGTGTGTTTAAATCACCATTACAAACAAAGATCGAACCTATTTCAGATTCTTAATTTGGATTATTCAAGAAATCATCATTGTCATAAATTGTTCGAAGTTAGGGTTTGTTCAAACTCTCGGTGTACGAAAATCTGCATATTAGGGTTGAGATCCGTTGTGATTGTGGAATCAATAGCAGCGGATTGTTGTGCGGATGAAGGAGTAAAATTTTGTTAAGCGATCGATTGTTGAAGAGTGAGAACAAGTTTCTCACTTCTGCGATTTTCGAACTGTATTCTGCGAATTGAGTTGTTCCAGATTGAAGTTGTTGTTCATTCTCGATATGATGTAGTTGACTAAGCAGTGGGAGAAATTAATAAAATGGAGACAAGAATGGAGAAAAGCATTTGAAGAATGGAGACAAGAATGTATGCAGCGAATTATGAATCAGCAATATTCAGCTCAACCGTTTGCTAACATCAGTTGTGATCATGCTGGTGTTCTTGATGCAAATGAGTTTTTGGTGCTAGCGGATAGCATTAGACAACGGAAGCTCCGTGTTGAGCGAAAAAAGAAAGTGGAATCTGTTGCCGTTAGAGATGAACTCGTCCCCGATAGTGCCGAAATTGATGAACAGAAGCTAGAAGAACCAGAGTTTGAACAGGATGATCTTTATGAAGACTCTTTGCTTAGGTTAGAGTATCTTGCTGATGTTGAGGCACAATATGACATGCATCTGGAATAGGAATACAATTTCCATGTCAAAGGAATGTTAAAAAATGCCAAGAGTAAAGTGAAGAGGAATCATCTTAACGGCACATTGAAAGATTTTTGGGGTGGAAAGACGTTCACTAAGCAGAAATTGAAGCATGACAAGTCCGTGATTGAGTCATTGTCTCCAAAGGATGATTCGATGCTACAAACCGGTCACTATGAAGTCGTTGCAAGCAATCAAGCAGAGAACTACGCAGACACGAAGCATTCTGCAGAAAAATTCGATGTTACTGCTGAAATATCTTTGAATACATCTCCAAATCAGTTAAGTGATTCTCCATGGCAAGCTGGAAAGCTGAACCGAAGCACTTGCACTACTGGGTAACCTCATTTAGCTAGGGGAGTCGATGTTACTGTTGTTGTGACAATAGAAACACCACAAAACATGTTAAACACTTATCTAAGGCAACTTGATACTCGTAATCAAAAATTGCTTGGTGCGGGTGGTGATGCAATTGATAGATTGCAAGGTTCTTGGAGTAGAGAAATGGAGTATTCAAATGTACACTCTTATGACGAGTTGCCTCCTGATCCGGGAGAAGCTTTCCAAGTTTATACGAAGCCGAAAAGAGTCAATTTCCTGTTGAAGAGAAGTAATCAAGCTGCGAGAGTGCGTTTCAAGGTCCAATGAAGGAGAAGCCTTGTATCAATACAAGCAATTGAGTTGTTGGATGTGTATAAATGCAGTAACATGCTGAAGCCATTTTCTGTACAGCCACAAATTAGTACAAGTGGTGCTATAACTGATATAATTGGAGTTGGAAGTCCCTTTGATCCGGGAAAGAATGAATTACAAGTATTTGGAGAAGCTGCGCATCCGGTGCTGCTGTTTGATGATGAAGAACCTAATGTAAGTGCAAGCATTGGTGGGAAAATGGTTAAGGCTGTGGGTCATTGTGAAGTTAACATCAACGCAAGTTGTGAAGACAGGAATTACACATTTTGCAAGCTGCACAATACTTGTGATGATGAAGTTTCCATTGTTCCAGAATTTGTGTTGCTTAGGTTCACACAAAAGTGTTTACTTGAAGGGTTGGTAGTTGTTGCTAATGGTTGGAAAAATTGTGGATGGTTTGAGCAGGTGTGTGGCCTTAGGAATGACCTCACAGCTGGTGTGCAAAGCCAAGTAAGGCCAAAGGTGATAGCACTTGAAAATTGGGACAGACTGCAACTGAAAGGGGCTGATTTGGTGCAGAATCTGAATGTGCTTGAGATGGTCTGTTGTGGGTGTTCCTAGTGGAAAAATCATTTGCACAAGCTTCAATATTTACTTAATGTTTGGATGGAAAGGATCAATGTAAGTTTGAGGAGAACTTCAGCTAAAAGTAGAGAAAAAATCAGCAAGGTAGCTTTTGACAGAACGACTCCGTGTTTGAAGAAGTCTTCAGATGTTCAAGAGCTTGGTTGGTGTCTCCACTTGTTATATTTGTTACTTATGCTTGTGTTGGTTGATAAAAAAGCAAAGCTTGGTCATTTGAGTCAAGATTGGTGGTTGGTAAAGCTTTGGGTCCAAAGAAACCAGCTGTACAGATTTGAAGTTATGAGTTGCTGCGTGAGCTTTGCAAATGGAATGGTTTGGGATGTTCACATTATGACATTGTGTCTTTGGAATTTAAGTAAGGGCCATGGGTACTTAAATTGGTGGTGCATAAGCCCAGAACTTCAAGCCAAAGTCCCAAGAGATAGATTGATCAAGTTTGGACAGTATGTATGCAAGGCAGCTGCTGAAAATATTGAAAATTCTGAGAGAATTCCAATTCTCTCATTAACAGCAGGAAATGAGACGCTCAAAGGGAATTTGATTGGTGTTATTATGTTGATGGGAAGATGTCATAACTTGTGCACTACAAGAAGCTTCCATATGTATGAGAATCGAGTTGAAATTTGTGACTTCCGCAGCTATGTGTTGTCTTGGGCGTGCACTGCTGAATTCTTAAGTTCTGCAGCTGATCATGTGGATTTGGGGAACAATCAAGAGTTTGTTGAGCATGATCTGAGTGAGTCTAGTAGGTGGATGTTTGAGCAATACAAATTTTGGATAAGATCCAAAATGAAAGAGTTACAGTTGCATCCTTATTGGATTTAAATGTGTTTTATTTCCAGAATCAAGAAATTAGGCTGTTGGAGCTGCAATGGGAAAGGTTTACAAGCAGAAATTGATGCTTGGTTCTCTTGGTTTGAGTGTGGGAGGCCTCCTGAGATGTTAAAGGACTTCATATGCATTCTTGTAGGTTTAATGACATTCAAACTCTATTATGCATCATTTTACTAGCAGAATGACAGGATTGTTACTGCATTTCGTGATTCTCAGCGACAAGATAGAAGTTTGGGCTATTTTAACTGCTTCGTGAGGGGTGGTGATGTTTGGTTTGATCGTAGCAGACCTCCTGAAGAGTGTTATGCATTCAAACGCAAGTATTGTATCAAGACAAAATGCCATCCTCATGTACCTGCTGCATTTCAGAGTTACTTCATCAGTTAGTTCGTTTCAGTTGCAACACCTTTCAGTAAATTCCAGTGCAATACAACTCAGTCTCAGATTTGCATTGAGTGTGTTCATAGATGCTGAATTCGTAGCTGCATTGAGTGGTTCATGATCGGCATTGGATGAAATAATTTCAGCATCAAGATGTTCTTAACTGCAGTTTTCAGGATGAGTTCTTCAATTTCAGCTCTCCTTTTCTCAATAATAAGTATTCTTGAAGGTCTCAACTCTGTTCTATACTTGAGGACAAGAATGTTTTCAAGGGGAAGGGAATGTTATGATCTGAGCTCGATGAGGTCTTAGGGGGGCTGCCGTAGTCGCGACTAGTATGCTGCTGCTGTTAGTTGCTGCTGCTGGGGGCTGCTCGTTGTTTGGGTTGTATTAGTTAGTTGTTACGGTAAGTAGTAGTATAGCTTGGATTGAGTCATGTAATAAGTGGAGCCTTGATTATTCGGCTGTTGGGGTCAAGGCCGTTAGTTAGTTAAGTCAATTGTGGCGGCAAACTTAACTGTTGGTTAGTCCTTGTGTGGCTAGATTCAATGTATTAGCTCATATCATGTAAGTAGTATAGATAGTAGGTTCTAGCTTGTAATATCATAACTTTGATGAATGAATTGATATCCTTGATATCTGTCTCTACTTTCTCATATCTTTTCCCTTCTTTCTCATCTAAACTTTATTTTCTCTTCTCATCTCATGCTCTCTATATCCCAACCAAGGTTAAGGCTTAAGAGCAATCTTGAAACCTTAACAACATAAGTACTTTAAAAATTAGCAATAGCCTATATGATGAATCACATCCCTAGGATAATATTCATGCGCAAAGTACATTATATAAATACTACTAATCACTATTCGTGCAATTGTTTATTTGCAACCACGAGACAGGAGGCGTATCAAGCTCATAAGTTCAAAGACGAATGAAAGAGGCAAACCAATGCTAGTCAAAGATATCCTTTGAGAATGATATACCATATGGTTGATTTACTTCTTGTTGGGCATGTACCCGCCTCAAGGTGTGTTAAGTCCAGCAACCTCTCTTTCGTTTGATATATGTCCTGGATATGCTTATCATTGGGTAGGAATACCATCTTGTGTGGTTTTACTATTTCAATTATGCTTGCTACCTTGACTGTATCTAGGTATTCTACACACGACACATAACATTTACCAAGTGCACACTCATCACCATGGTCCGACCTAGTGTAATCACCCGCAACGGGTGTAACATCTCTCACCATGGTCTGCCCTTGTGCAATCACCCGCAATGGGTGCAACATTCCTCACCATGGTCCGCCATGGTACAATAACCCACAACGGGCGCAACTTCCCTCACCATGGTCCGCTCACCCTATTACAATGACCCGCAACGGGCGCAACATATCTCACCATGGTCCGCCCTGGTGCAATAACCCGCAACGGGTGCAACATCCCTCACCATGGTCCGCCCTGGTGCAATGACCTGCAACGGGTGCAACATCCCTCACCATGGTCCACCCTGATGCAATCACCTGAAATGGGTGCAACATTCCTCACCACGGTCCGCCCTAGTGCAATCACCCGCAACAGGTGCAACTTCCCTCACAATCGTCCGCCCGCCCTGGTACAATGACTCGCAACAGGTGCAACATCCCTCACCACGGTCTGCCTTGGTGCAATCATCCGTAATGGGTGTAACATCCCTAACCATGGTCCGCCCTGGTGCAATGACTCGCAACGGGTGCAACAACCCTCACCATGGTCCACCGAATCATGCACAACGGGTGCAACATCCCTCACCATGGTCCGCCCTGGTGCAATCACCCCGCAATGGGTGCAACATCCCTCGCCATGGCCCGCCCTTGTGCAATCACCCGCAACAGGTGGAACATTCCTCCCCATGGCCCGCCCTGGTGCCATCACCTGCAAAAGTGCAACATCCCTCACCATGGTCCACCTTGGTGCAATCACCTGCATCGAATGCAACACCTCTCAAGGACATACTCATCACGATAACTACATTACTGTATATTACGTATTGTTTACTTGGGCAGTAAACAAAAAATACAATATATTTGGCACTTTAATCTTGTCTAGACAGGCTATCCCTGTCACCTGTATATTGACCAAGTGTATGAATTTAACCCGATAGAGGTGCCTTTTCCTATCAAAGTAACATGGACTTGGCGCAACACACTCGTCGCTTTGTTAATGTTACTAACCAAATGTGAATATACCTAGGGGCTAATCACGATAGTAATATCCTTACATGTTTATCATATAGAGCTTGAATCGCCATGAACGCTTACTGATATAATGGGGCAAATGCTCGAGTACTCTAAGTTTTGAAAAACCTTTGAGGCCTAGACTCTTCTAAACATTCTTACACAAATAAGAGTTGCGACATAAAATTCTCTGTCGATATCCACGATTACGCTAAACACCGTATTAAAGATCGTGATGGGTCATGCACCTAGTTACAAGTCATAATGGCTTAAACATCTTATTAAGTGCCGAATACCTCGTTACACATATTAGTCAGATCATCACTTAAGAAAACAATGTATAGTAGCAAGCTCAGAGCAAAACAGGTTTATTAATTTGTGACCGAACATGGAAAGACAGAGGTTCGCTCACGAAGTAGGGGCACTACTATGTTGGTAGACTATAATTGAGCAGCTGCCTACTATAGATGGGCAACCAGGTTACACAGACAATTATTTGTCAAAAATTTAAAACAACGCAATTCGCCCAGTAAGGGTAAAACCAACACAATTCGCCCAATAGGGGCAAAATCAACACAAATTCGCCCAATAGAGGTAAAATCAACACAATTCGCCCAGTAGAGGCAAAATCAACATAATTCGCCTAGTAGAGGCAAAATCAACACAATTCTCCTAGTAGAGGCAAAATCAACACAATTCACCCAGTAGAGGCAAAAGCCACACATTTCGCCCAGTAACGATAAAATCAACACAGTTCGCCCAGCAGATGTAAAATAAACACAATTAGTAGCGGATGGGTATGACATTACTTAAAGAGGAAGGATATTTGTGGATGGGTACGACTTTACTTAAAGGGGAAGGATATTGGTGTATGTTTGATTCTATCTTTAGTACTTGTGCATAAATGTATTTTGGAGGAATAAAATAAGCGAATTGTGTTGATTTTGCCTCTACGAGGCCAATTGTGTTGATTTTACCTCTATTGGGTGAATTATTTGGTTTTGACCTTACTAGGTGAATTGTGTTGATTTTACCTCGACTGGGCGAATAGTGTTGATTTTGTTTCTACTGGACGAATTGTGTTGATTTTACCTATACTGGGCGAATTGTGTTGCTTTTGCCTGTATTGGGCGAATTGTGTTGATTTTACCTCTACTGGGCGAATGGTGTTGATTTTTCCCCTACGGTGCGAATTGTGTTGATTTTACCTCTACTGGGCGAATTGTGTTGCTTTTGCCTCTACTGGGCGAATTGTGTTGCTTTTGCCTCTACTGGGTGAATTGTGTTGATTTTGCTTCTACTGGGTGAATTTTGTGGTTTTACTATTACTGGGCGAACTGCGTTGTTTTAGATTTTTGTTGTAGTAATTGTCTGTGCAACCTACTTGCGCATCTACAATAGAAGGTGCTCAATTGTAGTTTACCAATAATAACTAGTATGCGAATCACATTAGAACGTATGGCGACTAAAAGGATCCTTTAAGAGTAAAGACAATAGAGTCACTAAGCTGCTATAACTTGCTCATAAAAACTGTATCGGCTAATAAAGGTTCTTACGAGAGGAAGCTATAAGCACTTCATTATGTTTATGGATGATTATTACTCAACAAATTATATCTATATAATTGTGAAGACTAAAGTCTAAATCCTTTGAAAAGTTCATAAAAATTTTGAAGATTAAAGTGGAATCAACTAGGTAACTATATCAAGTCACTTTGATTAGATCGAAGTGGTGGTTTTAAGGGGGAGTTCTTATTTTCCTTACTCCAAAAACTTATAGAAAGCATCAATAACGTATCATTAAATATGGTAGGATTCATACAACGAGTCAAGTCTACATACCAAAAGGTTTGTCATGTAATAGGTAAGTAGACCCAAAAGTATAGTAGCTAGCTTGTGTTAGATAAATTTACAGTGTGAGATATTGTGTCTCAATAGCATGATATAACTTTTAGTTTAGATGATTTATTAGATATATCCTCAACTAGTTTTTAATTTCACGCCAGGTACATAAGAGCTTTGTGTAGGGGGTAGATGGTCTGGGCCACCTGACGGATTCTTGTCTTCAGCCTCAGCGGTAGATCATGATATTAAATCTGATCCTCTAGACTACAATGGAACTGTTAAGAATAAAAATGTAGACCAATGGGTCAAGGCCATAAGAGCTAAGATAGTATTAATGTACTTTAACCATGTCTGAGATCTTGTAGAGGAGTCAAAAGACATTAAGTTCATTAGATTGAATCTGAATGTATCTACAAGATTATTGAAAGGAATGGATGAAAAGGTGGAGACGTTCAAGGCTAATTGATGGCAGTGGGTTACGCCCGAAAGGAAGGAATCATCAATGATGAGACCTTCTAGCTAGTTGCTAAGGTTAAGTCCATAAGAAGGCTCTGATCCATTGTATGTTATTATGATGAGATATGGAAAATGGAAGTTAAGATGACATTTGATGAATGGTCATCTTGAGTAAAATATATGTATGATATAACTAGACATATTTATTGCCAATAGTCAACAATACATAGCGTGGAAATTGAGGAGCTCTCTTTGCAGACTTAAATCAACATCTTATTCATTGAATAATGAATTCGATGACGCCTATCAAATCATATGGATTTGAATCAAAGGTTAGTGAACCATGAGTATACGAGTGACATGACAAGAAAGTATTGACTTTCAAAATGTTGTATTTAGATGGAATTCAACTCATTAAGAATGTTGTGGAAAGTTATTAGCTGTTAAGATTTGACTATCCAATAATTTCAAAATGAAAGAACCAAGATGGTGTAGAAAGTCATTAGTTGTTGAGATTTGACATTATATTACTAGGATCAAGCTTTAGTGAGATTCAAAAAAAGGATGTTGAATTTATCATGAGTTGCTTTCTTTTAACAGGATTCAAGATGTTTGACGTAAGGATTTCTTTTTACCCTGGGAATGGGAGTCATTGGATGATGAATTGTGAAGCAGTCTTGTGTTGCTTAGTTCACTATGGAAGTCTAGTACTAGACAACTCATGAAGTTGTAAAGTAGACTAGTTGCCTCGTAAGGGTCCAAATAGATTAAAGTTTTTGAGCGAAAGAATGTGACAGTAAGAGATTGCTGTTGAAAAAGTTTAACGTCAGTGAGCTGATAGATCCCTAGGGGATATTTATGCAATGCAGGGCTAATTAGGTTTAGGAAAAGTGGGAGATTGTTGCAATTGGTATCCTAAAATATCTAAATATTTTATTTTAATTGTTAATTAAAGAAAATTATTTTATTAATTTATGTATGATTATGTTTCATGTGTCAAATATACATATGATTCTTTTTTTAAAGCATTCCATGAGATGGACATAGTCCAAAATGACATGTCAGGTGTTGTTTAAGTGGTCAATGGGATTAAGCAACAGATAAACTTAAATCAAAATTATTGTATGTCATCAAGGTATGCTCATAGTAAGTTTGGACAACTTGTCAAATAAGATTATAATATAGTACTTTTGATGACTTGTCTTGATCATGTGGGTAGAGATCTAAAAAGTGCTATGTTGGTGTTTACAATTTGATTGATACAATGAACCGGGCCTCATGACTTGTATCTAAACTATTATGAAAAATATGTAATTCATTTTGTACTGTTCAAACGATAACTCAAAATCCTGATATTGTCTTGGACTTGTGCATATAGTGTGTGTCACTTTGACGTATAGAAAATTTGAGGTTTCATTTAGTCGGCCAACATCCTTTGTATGTCGGGTGATAGTATTATGCGTAGCTGGAAGAAAAAATTCAATATGGAATTTATAGTCTCCTATGAGATAAAGATATTCTCTTAGTTGATTCCCAAGTGTTTGAATAAATTCATAACAACTATGACCAAAGTGTTCCAGGTATTTGACATTTAAAATTAATATAACAAATGTTTTTATACTAATGAGTCATCCAAAAACAGGGCGAGTTGGGAACTAAAGGAAAAGCTTTGAAGAAAATGGCAGTAGTCAGTGTAATTTTTCTCATGGATATCTAATAGATGGGTTAATTGTTATTAAAAAAAATCATACAAGAATTGTTAAATAATTATATTTAATTCTGGAGTGCAGTAATGTTTATTTAGTGGAATTAAAATTAATAAATGTAATCAATGTTATCAAGTGTTGATAATTAGATTTGACCCATTCAGATCCAGAATTAATTTGTTACTAAGGTCCCTCTGCAAGCCTGTAGAAGTACATCGGCTAAAAAATATTTAAGTGAATTAATGAGATGAATAAATTAATTTGCGAATCATAAAATTAATAATGAGGACAAGGCACCCTAAGAGGAACCAAAAATATACTTTGTTGGACGTGGATACTGGCTCAACACCACGACAGTTAGGGTGCCAGCCATTAGACGTCAAGTTTAGAAATGTTTAGAGGAGAAATAACCTTGATTAAGAGGCAAATGGTGCTTCCAAACTTACTCAGACTTAAAAGAGAAGACAACCACAAAAAAAGGCAGCTTAATGGAGAATTGTGCTTGAGTCTTGCCTGACTAGGCTCTCCAAAGAAGTCAAGGTCCATAAGGGCAAGCAAGCCGAGCATATGGATCTTGAAGACCAGGTGCCTGAATCTAGGCCTTTCACAACTGGTAAAGGGCCAACTCATAAAAAACTTGAAAGATGGGCTAGTCTCTCATCTTCAAAAGGGTGAGAATCTTAATGCGATCACCTTACCAAGGACTCCTTAGCACTAAAATCAGCTATGAACGAGGAGGAGTACTCCCCTCTTAGCATCAACTTGGTGGAGCCACTAGATTGTGCCAATCCAACTTGGTCTGACATCGAGAACAATTTCCACAATGTAGACTTTCCCCAGCCAATGGATGAATCTCGAACCTTAGAGGTTGATCTTGAGAATGAACCTCAAGAAAAGGACATGCTAATTGAAAGCAGTCCTCAACAGCTAGATCAAGATACTACCAGGGTTAACTGTCCTGCGAAGGGGATGAACCAAGGAATCTAAATACAATTCATGATGCTACCTAAGAAGGTTGACATCAAAACTGCCCTACTCCTTCCTTTGATATTCGTGACAGCTGATGCTCAAGAAGCTCTTCAGGGTGACGTGATTGCATTGGATGAGAGCCTCAATTGGAACTCATGGCAGAAGCAGCAGCCACTAAAGGCGGACTCAGTCCCTTGTTCTCTAAGGTTAATGCTACAACACCCAAATTTCCTTGTGATCTCTCTAAAATAATGAAGACGATGTTTGGTGAGCCCAATACTTCCAATAAACACATCAAGCCCCCATATATCAAGGAAAAATTCGATGGCATTTTTATAAACAGGGTATTAGCGGATAATGGCGTGGCCGTCAACATATTGCAATCATATATGTTGCGGGTCATTGGTAAGTTTCGAGAGGACTTAATCACATCAGATGTGGCGATTTGTGGATTCTCAAGAGCTGCCACCAAATTTGAAGGAGTCATCCCGATTGACTTGACTATTAGTTGCTTAAGCACGCTAACAAAGTACCGTGAGCTATAATGCTTTGCTTGGTAGAGATTGGCTGCATGCCAATCATTATATTCCATCTTCATTGCACCAGTTGCTAATCTTATGGAACCATGACAAGTATGAGGTTGTTGTGGTAGATAATAGGCCATTTTGTCACGATCTTGGATGCGTGACTTAAGATTCAAGGATCGGGGTGATCCAAGAATTTGGTTGATAAGGAGTTTAGAGTTAAGAGGAGAGAAAGAAGGTGAAATTTAGATGAGAAGTAGAGAGAATTAAAGACGGGAAAGAGAAGTGTTCATTTCATATTTGTTTTGGATACCAATTACAAGTATATGTCTCCCTATTTAAGCTACTTACAACCATTTCAAATGAATTAGGCGGGAAATAACCGCCACAAATAAAAAGGCGGGAAGGGAAAGGGAGGAGCGTGTTGCTTGTAACCGCTTCTTGATGTTCTAGATTCTTCTAATACATTTCCTTTATTTTAATTGGCTAATTAATTGAATTAATACCCAATTTATTTTTACTAATACCGGGTGTTAGTTAAATTAAGAATGGGCCATTACAAATACTAACGGGCCGGGCCTAAGGCAGTTTCATGACATCCTCAGGCAGCGAACCGGGCTGAGCCTTGACAACCCTCTGGCAGCGAACTGGGCTGAGCCTTGACAGTTCGCTGGGCCGGACTTCAACAAACCTCTGGCGCGAACTTTAGCGGACCTAGACACGAGCTAGGGCAGACCTGTGACAGTGCCTTCCCCATGAAACGATCCTAGTCCTCAAGGATTAAAGGGGGAAACTGCCTGCGTAGGAAGGCCCAATCTTCCTATGTCTCCTCTGCCAAGTTTTTCCATTTGATCAGCACCTGTGCAACTCTCTTCTTGTCTCTTGTCACGGTCCGGTGCTGGAGAACCTCCAGAGGCATGACTTCAGGATCCCCGTCTGGGTCACATTGTGGAAGCTCATTACTGCTTTGAACCCGTTGCCCAATCTTCCTTTTGAGCCTGGATACGTGGAAAACTGGGTGAATTTTGGCCCCTTCCGGTAGGTCTAGTTTGTAAGCAACATACCCAATCTTGGCTAAGATTGGATAAGGGCCGTAGTAGCGAGCTGCCAGTTTCAATTTCCTTTTTAAGGCCACGGATGTCTGACGGTAAGGCTGCAGCTTGAGGTAGACTAAGTCCCCTACTTCAAATGTGCGCTCGGTCCTTTTCAGATCTGCCATCTGCTTATAACGATGCTGGGCTGCCTTCAGATTTTCCTTAAGAATGTTGATCATATGACCCCGTTCTGTGACAAAGTCCTCCACATCAGGAGAAGTAGAGTGATAGGGAACATCCCAAGCTAGGAGGCTTGGTTCATAACCATACAGGGCCTTGAATGGCAAGGTCTTCAGCGAGGAGTGATAGTTGGTGTTATACCAAAATTCCGCCAAAAGCCTTCCATTGGGCCCACAGCTTGGGCTTGAGAAGGGCTATGGCACGGAGATAATTTTCTAGGCACTAATTGACTCTCTCGGTCTGCCCATCAGATTGGGGGTGATAAGAGCTGCTCATGGGTAAATTCACCCCAGCAAGACGCATAAGTTCCTTCCAGAATAGACTTAGAAAGGAGGAATCCCTATCTGAGACTATGTCCTTTGGAAACCCGTGCAAATGATATACGTGATCTAGGAAGAGCTGAGCCACTCTTGCTGCTGTATAAGGATGTGCCAAGGTCAAAAAATGGGCATACTTGGTGAAGCGGTCCCCCACAACCAAGATCACGTCCTTCCCTTGAGACCGAGGCAGGCCTTCAATGAAATCTAGGCTGATGCTGGACCAGGCCTGGTCTGGAACCGATAGGGGCTGGAGTAGGCCTGGGTAGGGCATATGTTCCCCTTTTGTACGTTGGCATATGTCACAGCTGCGCACCCATTCTTTGACACTGTCTCTGAGCTTTGGCCAGTAAAACATGCTCTTGACTCTCATCAACGTGCCTGTTTCTCCTGCATGTCCTGCAACTGGTGAATCATGGAGGGCAAGCAAGACATTGTCTCTTACGGATGCACTTTCACCCACATAGATGCGTCCCTTGCAACGGATGATCCCCTTTTCAAGGGAGAATGGAGGTTGGCCCTTAGGGTCAAGGGTCAGTTGAGCAAGGAGCTGGGAAGCTTGGACGTCATCTATATAACTATCGCTGACCTCCCTCACCCAAGTTGGGGTGACAAGGGTCAGCTGGGCCAGCGTGCCCTGGTCTGGACCTTCACTGCGCCTTGACAAGGCATCTGCGGCACGGTTACGGTACTGAATGCCATAGCTGATGCCCATAAGCTTGGAGACTCCCTTTTGTTGAAGTCTGGTGCTGATGCACTGGTCCAAGAGGTGGCGCAAGCTGGAGTGGTCTGTCTTGATGATGAAATGGCTGTTGAGGAGGTAATGCCTCCATTTTTGGACGGCCATGATCACGGCCATGAGCTCCTTCTCATAAACAGATAGGCAAAAGTGGCGCGGACTGAGGGCCTGGCTAAGATAAGCCAAGGGCCTCCCCTTTTGAGTCAAGACGGCCCCAATGCCAACGTCACAAGCGTCTGTTTCCAGGACAAAAGGCTCGCTGAAGTTAGGCAGGGCCAGCACGGGCGCTGTCATCATGGCGACTTTTAGAGACTCAAAGGCTTCCTGAGCGGTCACGTTCCAAAGGAAGGATCCTTTCTTAAGGAGGCTTGTCAAGGGTTAGCTCAACTTTCCATAACCCTTGATGAACTTACGGTAATATCCGGTGAGGCCAAGGAACCCACAGAGGCTTTTGACGCTTGTAGGTACGGGCCAATCTCTCATGGCTTCAATCTTGGCCATGTCAGTGGCCACCCCCTCTTGTGAGATAATATGGCCCAAGTACTCAACATGGTCTTGTCCGAACGTGCATTTGCTGCGTTTGGCGTACAGATTATGGGCACGGAGCATGTCCAAGACCAATGCTAAGTGTTGTAAGTGTGTGCCCATCCCCGGGCTGTAAATCAAAATGTCATCAAAGAAGACCAAGACGAACTTCCTCAAGAATGGGGCAAAAACCTCATTCATTAGTGCTTGGAATGTGGTAGGCGTTGGTCAGACCAAAGGGCATGACCCGGAACTCATAGTGTCCCTGGTGCGTACGAAAGGCTGTTTTGTGGCGGTCCTCATTTCTGACTCGAATCTGATGATAACCGGCCCGGAGGTCTATTTTTGAGAAAACTGCTGACCCTTGGAGTTCGTCCAAGAGATCATCAATGACCGGAATGGGGAACTTGTATTTGACAGTAATCTGGTTGAGCTGGCGGTAATCAACGCAGAATCGGTAGGTGCCATCCTTCTTTTTGACTAAGAGGACGGGTGAAGCGAACGGACTTCAACTTCCCTGTATGATGGAAGTTGTGAGCATCTCTTTAACTTGCTGCTCGATCTCATCCTTTTGGTGATGAGGATATCGGTAGGGCCTGATGTTAACAGGTTTGGCCCCTGGTATGGTAGGAATGTTGTGGTCATGAGTGCGAGGTGGAGGCAGCCCCTTTGGGATGTCAAACACATCTTCATATTGGTTAATCAGATGTGCTAAGTCTGGCTGTAACTTAGCTTCAGGAATTTCCACTACTCCGGTGGCCATGAAGAGATGGCCTATCACGCAGTTGGCCGTTTCTTCAAGAACCGTGTAATGCCACGCTCGGATATGGAATGTAATGTTGCTTGCTCAGCCATGCCTTGCATCCGGACCATCTTCCCCTCCTTGCAACAAGAGAAGTGGAGGTTGGTGAAGTCAATGGTTATGGGGCCATATCGTTGTAACCAATCCACTCCTAAAACCATGTCACTCCCACGTAGCTCAAGAACCCGTAGGTCATCAGTGAAGGTAGTGCCCTGAACTTTCCACTTGACACCCGTGCATTTCTGATAGCTCATGAGGCTCTCCCCATTAGCTACGGTGACTGTCATGATAAGCGTTGGCACGGTCTCCAACTTAAGTTCACGGACCACAGCAACGTCTAGAAAGCTATTGGTGCTTCCACTATCAACAAGGACAGTAATGGTCCTCTTCTTGATGGACCCACTCAAGCGCATGGTATTATGAGTTATGCGCCCAGAGAGGGCGTTAAGGGAGATTTCCATCACCCTTGTGTCGTCTTCTTAAGCCTCCTCTTCTTCTTGCACCTCTTCTTCTTCTTCTTGCTCTTCCTCAACCTCCTCTTGCCCCTCCATACTTTGGAGCTGCTTGGACTTACAAATGTGTCCAGGAAAGTATCGCTTCCAGCACTTATAACATTGTCCAGGTTCTCACCTTGGAGCACTGGAGCCAGTGGAAGGTGCCGGACCTGACCGTGCCCCATTGGGCCTTGTCACGGACCCGTACGAGGACGCTGGGCCCTGGAAAGACACAGACAGTCCCGTGCGTGCACTGGACACTGTCTTGACATGGAATCTAGGCCTGGTGACACCCGTTCCAGTCCCTTTGGTGCCACGGATCTCAGCGATAGCCACGTCTTCAAGCTTGGCTTGTTCAAATGCCAAACTTAAGTCCTTTGGCCTGGCTGCTTTGACTGAAGCTCTGAGGACCGGCTTGAGGCCGTTTATAAAACTGGAAACGAAGTAATCTTCTGTTAAGGTGGGATGATAAATCAACATCCAACTCTTGAGTTCTTCGAAATGTATGATATAGTCCTCCACCGTGTTGATTTGAACAATCTTGATGAATTCCCCCACAATATCATGAAGGGACCGATCTCCGAATCTCTTGCAAAACTCGTCCGCGAAGAACTGCCACGTAATTACTGGATTCTTGAGATCTAAGGCCTGGTACCAAGCCTCCCCATGATCGGGCAGGTGGTTTGAGGCGAACTCCACCCACTCCTCCGATGGTACCTGATACCAACGGTAGTACTTAAGCAACCTCCTGATCCATCCTCTTGGATTAGATCCATCAGAGCGGGGCGGATCAAGTTTGGCAGTGTGGTGTGAGCTCCAGGTGTGGTGACTGCCGTTGTTCCCACTGTTTTCTCCTTCATCACCAATACGTGAGGGAGCTTGCTCATGTCTGATCTCTGGTGGTGGAGGAATCAAGCCACTTCCTCCAATTGGAACATAATTGCTGGACCCTCCAGCCGTAGCGTGAGCTGTTGCAGTCGGTAATGTGACCTCCGGTTGTTTTTTTTGGCTAATTGCGAATCTCTGTATTGTAGTGCTCAAGGTCCCCATTGTGATCCTTAGATTCTCGGTAACTTGAGCTTGAGAAACTATGGAGGTTTTGAGCTCGTTGCTAATTTGAATTTGATTTTCAGAAATTCGTTCCAGCTTCTCTAAGCACCGTTCAACCTATTCAAATCTTTGTTGAACTTGCAAATCAATCGTTTCCTCCGATGTAGACATTGTTGCAGCGGATCGTGTACTTCTTGTAATGGCCAGTTTGATGATCAGAAGATGGCTCTGATACCACCTTGTCAGGATCTTGGATGCGTGACTTAAGATTCAAGGATCGGGGTGATCAAAGAATATGGTTGATAAGGAGTTTAGAGTTAAGATGAGAGAAAGAAGGTGAAATTTAGATGAGAAGTAGAGAGAATTAAAGACGGGAAAGAGAAGTGTTCATTTCATATTTGTTTTGGATACCAATTACACGTATATGTCTCCCTATTTAAGCTACTTACAACCATTTCAAATGAATTAGGCGGGAAATAACCGCCACAAGTAAAAAGGCGGGAAGGGAAAGGGAGGAGCGTGTTGCTTGTAACCGCTTCTTGATGTTCCAGATTCTTCTAATACATTTCCTTTATTTTAATTGGCTAATTAATTGAATTAATACCCAATTTATTTTTATTAATACCGGGTGTTAGTTCAATTAGGAATGGGCCATTACAAATACTAATGGGCCGGGCCTAAGGCAGTGTCATGACATCCTCAGGCAGCGAATCGGGCTAAGCCTTGACAACCCTCTGGCAGCGAATCGGGCTGAGCCTTGACAGTCCGCTGGGCCGGACTTCAACAAACCTCTGGCGCGAACTTTAGCGGACCCAGACACGAGCGGGGGCAGACCCGTGACACATTCATGGCTTGCTCCCACTATACAACAACAACAATAACAACCCAGTGCCTCAAAGGGCTTCCGCATACGTAGGGTCAGGGGAGGCTAGATGTACACAGCTTTCCTCCTTTCAAGGGGTGCCCAGAAGGGAGGCTGTTTCCGAGGACCCCTAACCTGAAGAACTTGTCAGCAGTGATGAAGCTTGGCGGCCTGACAGCAAGAGAGCAAATAAGCATATGAGCCTAAAGCATAAAAGCAAAAGCACAAAGCAGGGCAAAGTTAGGTAAATAAAGGCAGAGAAAGGCAGAAAAAGGAAGAGAAATAGCAAATTACAAATAAGCCAATAAATAGATGGTCAAAGAGGAGCTCAGATCACACATAAGTCCACCGAATCCGGACTACCCTGAAGGCCTAGAAACACGAGAGGTAGCACAAAACGCTGGGCTACCCTACTCTATGTCGCTACATCTGCTACTCATATGCTAGCCCTCCAGTGGGCTATATCTAAGGCCATCTCCTCCCAGAGGTTTAGGTGAGCGAGGTCTTGTCTGATCATCTCCCGCCATCTCTTCTTTGGCCTACCTCTCCCCCTCCTGCCTAACATAGAATGTGCCTGCTCGCATCTCCTGACCGGAGCAGTGCTCGGTCTCCTCCTAGCATGTCCAAACCACCTCAAACGTTGCTCCCATATTTTATCATCAATAGAAGCCATGCCTAACTTACCTCTTATGACTTCATTCCTAATCCTATCTTTCCTTGTGTGTCCACACATCCACCATGGCATCCTCATCTCCATCACCTTCATCATCGGTGTATGATGTTGTTTCATCGCCCTACACTCTGCCCCCATATGACATGGCTAGCCTCACTACCTTCGTATAGTATCTTCCCTTTAGCTTTGAGGGAAACTTTTTGTCGCAAAGTACCGCTGAGGCCTTTCTCCATTTATGACATCCTACTTTAATCCGGTTGTTGACATCCTCGCCCACTTCACCGTTGTGCTGTATCATGGACCCCAGGTATCGGAAACTCTCCTTTCTTGGCATAGGGTCCTATCCAATCTTGAAGTCTTCTCCACTTGGCGTGGTGGTGGGATTGAAATTAAGCTTCATGTACTCAGTCTTGGATCTACTGTGTCGTAAGCCCTTCGATTCCAATGCCCTTCTCCACAGTTGTAGCTTCTCATTAGCCTCCTCCCGTGAGTCCCCCACCAGCTCTATGTCATATACGAAAAGCATGCACCAAGGTACACCTCCTTGGATGTTCCTAGCGAGCTTATTCATCACCAGAATGAATAAATAAGGGCTCAAGGCAGATCCTTGGTATACCCCGATTGTTATTGCGAACGCGTGTGTCTCTCCTTCCACTGTGCGTACCCTGGTTTAAGCATCCTCATACATGTCTCTAATGGCCAAGATATATGGCACAGGGATGCCTTTCCTGTCAAAAACCCTCCATAAAACCTCCATTGGCACTCTATCTTATGCCTTTTTCAAATAAATGAAAACTATGTGTAGGTCCTTTCGTCTTTCCCTGAAGAGCTCTATCATATGCCTTAGGATGTGGATGGCTTCTATAGTTGATCTTCCGCGAATTGGTTCTCGGACACCTCTGTTTGTTCTCGTAACCTCCTTTTTATGACCCGCTCCCGCAACTTTAGCATGTCGCACATTGGTTTTATACCCTGATAGTTGACGCATCTCTGGATGTTGTCTTTGTTGTTATAGATCGAGATCAATTTGCTTTTCCTCCATTCATTGGACATCTTTTCCCCCCTGAAAATTTGGTTAAATAATTTAGTTAACCAACTGATGCCCTTTTGTCTAAGGCAATTCCATGACTCTATGGGTATATCATCTGGGCCAATTGATTTACAGCTTCCCATATGTTACAGGGCTTCTCTGATTTCCTAGGGGCCAATTAGTCTGTTCTCACCGTAGTTCTAGCGCTCCTCAGATGTTTGAAGATCACAAAGGTATATCTCTGTATTTCCCTGATCATTGAACAGATCATGGAGGTAGGGTCTCCTCCTAGCTTTAATTAGTTGCTTATCCACAATCACCTATTCGTCTTCCCCTCTTATGCACTGTACTTGATCCAAGTCCCTTGTCTTCCTTTCTCTCACCTTAGCAATTTTATATATATCCATAGCTCCCTCCTTGGACTCCAGCCTCTTGTAGAACTCCTCATATGCTCTTGATTGTGCTTTTCTGACTGCTATTTATGCTTCATTCCTGGCTTGTTGATACTAATGTCATTTATCCTCATCTCCACTGCGAACCCAGTCCTTGAAATAGTCTCGTGCGGCTTTAATCTTTTCTTGGACCTCCTCGCACCACCACCAGGACTCTTTGCGGCTTGGCGCCTCTCCCTTTGACATGCGCAGAACATCCTGTGCTAGCTTTTGGGCTAGTTGGTTCAACAATTGGTTTGTATCTCATTTGTGGTCCCACTCCATCTCAGACATTGCTCTTTCCTTGTACTCCTTATACTTCTTTCCCTTCAAAGCCATCCAACAAGTCTGTGTCTAGACGGGTTTGGTAGTTTTTTTGGCCCCCTTTTTGGTCTCAATATCAGCCCACAAGACCCTGTGTTGTGTAGAAAAGGTCTTCTCCTGGCGAAACCTTACAGTCTCTACAGTTTCATTGTATCCTCTTCCTTAAGAGCATGTAGTCAATCTGTGTCCCTGTCCCACAGCTTTGACACATGATGATGTGTTCATCATGCTTTTTAAAGAAGGTGTTGGCCACCGTTAAGTCATAAGTGACCGCAAAATCTAGGAGGGCTTCGCCCTCTGCATTCAGCTTGCTCCCACTATAGTGAGGCAAAATTCTATGAAGATGGTGTGAGGCCCCTAGATGTCAAGAGGACCATTCCGCAACATGCCCAACAACAAGACACAATAGCCATATTGGATAGCCTACTAACAGAAGCTGAAGTTGGTCAAATGGAGGTCGAGTATGAGGATTCTAACTCCTAGGGATACATAAGGACCCTTTTCTATTAAGGGGGCTTCGAGGGCACGCCAGAATTCCAATGCGGAGGCACCAAGACCTCCCAGTAATGGCCCAAGAGGCCATTTCCTCAACATTAACAAAACTCATGGCCTGGCATGCTAAGGACTAGCTCTGGATTGAACAACCCTTTCATGGTTTTCAAGTCCATGCAACATAAGAAAAGGAGTTGGAGCTCTCTGATTTAATGGCTGCGCCTGCCAAAATAGAGGATCCAAGGGCGCAAGTTGAAGATCCCCTCCCGTAGATAAATTTGGGCTTAAAAGAAGACCCAAGGCCTACCTATCTTTACCCTCTGCTTTCTGAGGACCAGAAAGAACAGTACTGACTTAGCTTCGTGAATTCAAGGACTAATTCGCTCATGACCACCATGAGATGCCTGGCCTAGATAGGGAAGTGGTTGAGTATATTGTTAGCTTCCAATTCAAATTGAAAGGCTAACCTTGTAGAAGGAAGAGTTAAGATGAGAAGAGAAGTGAAGGGGGATGAGAAATGGAGAAGGAGATGAGGAAAGAGAAAGGAATTCCAAAGGAAAATCTATGTTTTATTGATTGAATGAAGAAATTACAAGCTTTGAGCCCATTTATACAAGATCGGATACAATGAATGAAACAAACCCAACCTAACCGACTCTTAACTGCTTTTGGCGCCAAAACCAGCAGTCGCCACTTTTGAACTGATTGACCACTAACCGACCTCCCCAAGGCGCCAAACCAGCTAACTAACATTTGAATACATTACCAACACCACAATGGAGACAATACCGCAATACAACCAAAAATTACAGCTTAAAATCTAATGAATCATAACATTCCCTCTCTTTTGAGAAACTTCTTGTCCTCAAGGAGCGAAATTAGGGAATTGGCTCTTCAAGAAGTTGTAATTTTCCCAAGTCACCAAGCTCTTGTTCAAATTGCACCATTGCACCAATGCTTCTTGCAACGCACCATGTTCCACCTGCATTGTTCTTCTTGCCTTGACAACAGCAGGTTGCGGCAGCAGCATACCGTTAGTTCCAGCTTCAGGTGGCTCCCGTGCAATCTCAGTCCCTCGCTTGACCTGGTTTTTAAGTAGAGAGACATGAAACACTGGGTGAATGTATGAATGTGAAGGTAAGTCAAGCTTGTATGCAAAGTTGCCAAATTTCTCCAAGATTTTGTATGGGCCAAAGAAACGAGCACTTAGCTTGACATTTCTCCTAACAGCCAAAGAAGACTGTCTATATGGTTGCAATTCAAGGTAGACCATGTCTCTAACTTCATAGCTTTTGTCTACCCTCTGTTTGTCTGCATAAAATTTTATTCGTGCCCAAGCTTGTTGGAGATTATCTTTAAGCACCTGCAAGATCTGCTTCCTCTGCTGCACCAGATCACATGCTGCAGAATCAGTAGCTCTCGGCTGTTGAAGCATCATTGGAGAAGGAGGAGGATAACCATACAAGGCTTGGAAAGGTGAAAAGTGAGTGTTGAACCAATACTCCGCCAAAGAAAGCCAATGATTCCACTCCTTAGGCCGTAAGAAGACCATACTCCAGAGGTATTGCTCCACGCATTGGTTGACATGTTCTGTTTGGCCATCCGTTTGAGGATGATAAGTGGAACTAAGTGCCAACATTGTACCCATCAATTTGAACAACTCCCTCCAAATTATGCTTGTGAAGATCTTATCCCGATCCGAAACAATGGATTGAGGCAATCCATATAACTTGTAGATGTTGTCAAGGAAATTCTTGCAAATTTTTCAGCAGTAACAGGTCGAGCAAGAGCAATGAAATGGCTATATTTGGCGAAACGATCCACTACCACCCATATGAATTCCGTCCCCTTGGAGCTTGGCAATCCCTCAATGAAATCCATGCTAATGTTGATCCATGCCCCATCCGGAATGTTAATGGGTTGAAGAAGACCCTTGTAACGATGATCTCCCAATTTGGTTTGTTGACATACCTCACAAGCCTTAACATACTCAGTCACTTCTTTTTTCAAGCTTGGCCAACTAAAGTAAGCCTTGGCCCTTTGATAAGTGCCTTCTATACCGGCATGACCTCCCCAAGCTGCATCATGAGAGGTGTGTATAATCTAATGCCTCAATCCAGTAGCAGATTCAATGTACAACCTACCATGAACTTTGATCAGACCTCTTTTTACTAGTAAACCAGTTGCACTATTAGTCTTCCTTGCACCCTTCACAAGAGCAGCAGCTACACACTCTTGGGCAAAAGAATCACCCTCATATGTCTTATAAATCTCTTCCATCCATGAAGGAACCACCACGGTTGTGGCACTGTAGTACCCAACTTCAGCATCCTCAAATTTTCTGGACAAAGCATCGGCTGCAGCATTCTCCTTGCCCCTTCTATACTCAATGTCATAATCAAGGCCAAGCATCTTCATTAGGCCCTTCTTTTGTATTCTCGTCACAATCTTTTGCTCAAGGAGATACTTGAGGCTTTGGTGATCCGTTCGAGTGATAAACTTGGGGCCATCCAAGTAATGCCTCCATTTTTCAACGGCTAAAAGAATTGCCAGATATTCTTTCTCATATGTCGACATAGCTTGATGCTTGAGACTAAGAGCTTGACTCAAATAAGCAATTGGCCTTCCATGTTGAGAAAGAACAGCCCCAATACCTGAACCGCCTGCATCTATCTCCAACACAAAACTCTCTTCAAAATTTGGCATTGCCAACACGGGGTGCAGCACACATAGCCAATTTAAGAGCTTCAAAAGCAGCTTGAGACTTCTCTGTCCATAAGAAAGCATCCTTTTTTAGGAGTTCTGTTAAAGGTTTGGCAATAGAACCATAACCTGTAATGAATTTCCTATAATACCCGGTTAAACCCAAAAAGCCTCTCAATTGCCTCAAGGTTATTAGAATTGGCCAATCTTGCATCGTGTTATAAATTGTTGGAATTTCATTGTAATTTCTGTTTGTAGTGTTGGATTAGTGTCTCAAGTTGAAGTTGTATTTTTTCAAATGTCGGTCGGGTCGGTAGTTGGCGCCAAATGAGGTAGTTGGTCAAACTCGGGTCAAGGGTGGTGTGCGGCTGCATTTTAGGCCCGAAAGTCAGTTTGGGCTGTTATGTCTTGGTTCTTTGTACCTAGTTGTCTATAAATAAGCTCCTAGGTTGTAATATGAATTCAATCAATGAAATATAACTGAATTTCTTCTGAAATTTCCTCTAATTTCTCATCTCTTTCTGTATTTCTCATCCCCTTTCACTTCTCTTCTCATCTTAATTCCTTCCTCTACAAGGTTAGGTTTCCAATTGTTAATTGGAACCTAACAAGTGGTATCAGAGCTGGTTCTACAATCAAGTGATAGATTCGACTGTTAAAATTAAAAAAAAAAAACATGATTGAAGGAGTGAGGACTCGATCCGGTGCTGGTGGTACCAATGCTGCAGATGTAACCATTGCTGGAAGAAATGCAGCAACCGATCATTACAAAGAATGGAAAGACGATTTAGGACAATTGAATGTTAAGATTGATCAGCACAATGAGAAGTTTGCACAGCAGGACAGTATTCAGAAATTGTTAAATATGATGATGGATAAGGATTCTCGTATGCAGAAAATTGAGGAGAAAATTGAGAAATTGCAAGAACAAGTTGATAAACGAGGTGAATCAAGCTTAGAAGAAATCTTAAAGCCGGCTAGCCAGATTTTTCATCAAAAAGATCTCGATCAGCAGCAAGATCAGGATAACTGAACAGAAATTCTGGTGAGGAACCGTGGCAAATCTACGACTGATCAGGCGACAGTAGCAGCTTCAATCAATATCAGATCCGCAGCAGATCAACCTATGTCACAAGAATTTGTTGTTAACAATCAGAATCGGGACTCAGAGCCGGCACATTTCTGTCCTAAACCTTCAAACATCAATCGCAATTGCAAACCACCACAGCATTTAGTTCTACATCGCAGGGACGACTTTGATGAGCTCAATCATTTGGACAGACCTCCTGATCAACCTTATCAACATAGGACCGTGAGTAATGATATGATATCTGGTGGTAGGAGCGGAAATTACAGGCAACCAAGGGTTGAAATTGATCCCTTTGACGGCAAATTAACAGAATCGTGGCTGAGAAAGTGTGACCAATATTGCACATATTACAATGTTCCGGATGAGGACAAACTCCAATTGGCTGCAGTACACCTCCATGGCGACCATGAGGTGTGGTATTACAGCTTATTGAAGAGCAAACCGAACTTATCTTGGGGCCAGTTCGTAGAGGAAATGTGCGAGCGTTATGGACAAGGGGAGTAATCGGACATTGTGGATAATTTTAACAAATTATCACAAACTTCAACCGTGAGTGAGTACATGCTTAGATTCGAGAACCTAAGAGCCAATTTGCTTTCCGTTTTGACTATAGCTCCTTAGGATGTCGAATCATACTACGTGTCTTGCTTTATAAGTGGATTAAAGCCTAGGATCAAAAACATGGTGAAATCCATTGGTCCTAAGACCTTGTTAAGCGCGTATAATAAGGAAAAATTGATTGAAGCCACTCATATTCAACCAAGCGACAAGTTTAAGCAGACCGGCAGTAGTACCAGACCACAACAGAGAGCAGGTGGCGCAGATTCTGGTATTAGATTCAAGCGTGCGGTTGACAGTAGCTCGGTGAGGCTTTGCTATCGTTATAACCAGCCGTATCAACTAGGACACAGGTGCAAATCACATGCAATAATGTGTGCTAAGGGGACCGGTGTTGAAGCTGATTCAGGCAGTGAGCAATCGACTGCTGAAATTGACAGTTTTAGTGATGCTTCACAAGAAGAATTGAGTGAGGATGAAGTGGAGATATCAATGAAGGCGTTAACCGGTAGTGGAGCTCATAACGCTATCAAAATCAGAGGCAAGGCTAGTAAACACTCCATCATAATCCTCATTGACAGCGGAAGTACACATAGCTTCATCGGTCCCAAACTAAGTAAGAAGGTTAGGCATGAACCGATAAAGACTCACCGTTTGCAAGTAATGGTGGCTGACGGCAATTCTTTAACCATTCACAACAAGTGCATAGCATTCCCTTGGTCTATGCAAGATCATTGGTTCACCTTTGATTTTCGAGTTCTTCCTTTAGGCGGTTATGACATGGTGCTTGGGGTGGATTGGACGAGGACCATCAACCCGGTTGTGTTTGATTTCGATAAGATGACCGTGGCCTTCGAGGTTCATGGCACCAAAGTGTCTTTGAAAGGTATGACAGAGGAGGCTCAACTCAAGATTATTGATGGTAAACGGGCACATGATGGGATCAAGAAGAAAACGATACAATGGATAGGACAATTGTTCATGATAGCCTCGGTGAAGCTGCAGCAGGGACTTCAACCAAACGTGCAGGCTTTGGTGAACGAATTTGGTGACGTCTTTGAGCCACCTAAGATTCTTCCTCCCCCGCGGAGTGTGGACCATGCCATTCCTTTGCGTGCAAACGCGGATCCGGTGAAGATTAGACCTTATCGTTATGCACATGGTCAAAAATCAGAAATAGAAAGGCAAGTGGAGGAACTTCTTAATATGAACTTCATCCGACCAAGCCATAGCCAGTTTGCTTCGCCCGTGATCCTTGTGAAGAAGAAAGATGGCTCGGCTAGAATGTGTATTGATTACCGCTAGTTAAATGCACTCACGGTGAAGGATAAATTTCCCATCCCGATTATAGACGATTTGCTTGATGAATTACATGGGGCATGCTTCTTTTCAAAGCTGGATTTGAGGCAAGGATACCATCAAATCAGGGTCCTTGAGCCGGGTTACCACCTTCCAAACTCACCATGGCCATTTTGAGTTCATTGTAATGCCTTTCGGTTTGACAAGTGCTCTGGCCACGTTTCAAGCAGCCATAAATGATGTTTTCAAAACTTTTCTGAGGAAGTCGGTGCTCATTTTCTTCGACGACATACTGATTTATAGCTTGACATATGAAGCTCATCTTATTCACCTCCGACAAGTGTTTGAATTGATGCTGCAACACAAGTTTTTTGCAAAGTTGTCAAAGTGTTCGTTTGCTCAAGATAAACTCGAGTATTTGGGTCATATCATCTCTTATGAGGGGGTGTCTACTGATCCGAATAAGATCCGTGCAATGCAAGAATGGGCGATTCCGCTAACCTTGAAGAAATTAAGGGGTTTCTTGGGGTTAACCGGCTATTATCGAAAATTCATTAAGGGATGTGGTTCGATTGCCATACCCTTGACCGAACTCTTGAAGAAGGATGCTTTCACATGGAACGAGAGATCTCAGGCCACCTTTGAAGCCCTTAAAGCCGCAATGTGCGCTGCCCCTGTTTTGGCAATGTCGGATTTTACCGTAAACTTTGTTTTGGAGACCGATGCAAGTGGAACTGGTATAGGGGCTGTTCTTTCTCAAAAAGGAAGGCCTATTGCTTACTTGAGCCAAGGCCTTAGCCCTAAACATCAAGCGATGTCAACATACGAGAAGGAATATCTCGCCATCCTATTAGCCGTCGAGAAATGGAGACAATACTTGGAGGGTCATAAGTTCGTCATTCGGACCGATCATCAAAGCCTCAAATATCTCCTTGAACAAAAGATCGTGACCAGAATTCAGAAGAAAGGGCTCATGAAAATGCTAGGTCTTGATTACAACATTGAATATAGAAGTGGCAAGGAAAACACCGCAGCTGATGCATTGTCAAGGCAGTTTGAGGATGAAAATCAGGCTACCTGTGCTGCTGTAACCATGGTAATACCTTCTTGGGTGCAAGAGCTACACAAGTCCTATGAGAGTGACCCATTTGCTCAGGAAAAAGTGGCCGTTGCAGCCCTCACATGCGATGCAAGGTTCGGTTCTGCAGATAGTGAGGTATCGGTTCAGCAGGGACTGATCAGGGTTAAAGGCTATTATACGTTGGTTCTGCCGCTAATTTGAGAGAAATGGTCATCCAAGCTTCTCATGATGCTGCTTGGGGTGGTCATGAGGGTGTGGAAGGTACCTACCAACAAATCAAAGCATATTTCACATGGCCGAGTATGAAGAAAGATGTGAGTGAATGCGTGAAATCGTGTGAGGCATGTCAACAAACGAAGTGGGGAGAGCCTCGTTACAAAGGACTTCTTCAGCCTCTTTCCATTCCGGAGGGAGCTTGGGTTCATATTAGCATGGATTTCATCGAGAGACTTCCGAAGTCCGAGGGTAGGGAGGTCATATGGGTCGTGGTGGATCGTTTCACCAAGTACAGTCATTTCATTGCTCTTGTTCGACCAATCACCGCTGAAAAGTTGGCAAGGATCTTCCTTGACAACATTTATAAGTTGCATGGATTGCCTCAATCCATTGTGTCTGATCGAGATAAGATTTTTACAAGCATGTTCTGGAGAGAGTTGTTTAAGTTGTTGGGCACCACATTGGCACCCAGTTCCTCATATCATCCTCAGAAAGACGGCCAAACCGAGCGAGTCAATCAACGTGTGGAACAGTATTTGCGGAGTATGGTCTTCTTGAAGCCCAAGGAGTGGAACCCGTTGGCTTTCCTTAGCTGAATTTTGGTTCAATACACACTTTCATACATCCATTAGCACTTCTCCATTCCAAGCATTGTATGGTTACACTCCACCCTCTCCTATGATGCTCCAACAGCCGAGAAGCAATGGTACTGCAGTGGTGGATTTGCTGCAGCAGAGAAGACAGATGTTGCAAGAACTAAAGGACAATCTTCATCAAGCTCGAGTCCGAGTGAAGTATTATGCTGATAAAAAAAGGGTAGACAAAAGTTATGACGTTGGTGACATGGTCTACCTAAAATTACAACAGTATGGACAATCTTCCTTGGCAGTCAGGCGTAATGTCAAGCTAAGTGCTCGATACTTTGGCCCGTATAAAATTTTGGAGAAAATTGGCAATGTTGCTTATAAACTCGACTTACAATCCCCTATTATTTTGAAAACTTATCATCATGCTTTTTAGGCTATTTTTCTACTCTTTCTTAGCTCATTTACTGTAATTTAATTGGAATAACCTAAGAATCGATTGTTTTTGTGCTTTAATAGTGAAACAAAAATCTAAGGCATTATCTTGATAAAACCATGGTATTTGAGTTCACAAGTTAGCATAGCTGTTTTACCTTTTTTTCGTATTAAAAGATAGCATAGCTGTTTTACCTTTTTTTCTTATTAAAAGATATTCAAATTTGAATGGATTGCATTAAGGATTATCATCTTATAGCTTTGAAGAGTTGTGCCTGAATCTAAAAAAAAAATTAAAAAAAAAAAAAGAGTAGATAAAATTATATCTCTAGCGCCACTATCTCGCATAAATACAGATAAGTGCTACCCAATATTGAGGGCATCTTAGTGGTGGCTTCTCTCACTTATGGGTCATCGCCCAGGAGTCAGAGTTTGATTCTCACTGTACATAAACTCAGGGGAGTCATAGAGAAGGAATCTCAGTGGCGGCTTCTCTTACTCATGGGTCATCGCCCAGGAGTCAGAGCTTGATTCTCGCTGAAGATTTACTCACTAGGTAATATTGGGGACATCTCAGTGGTGGCTTCTCTTACTTATGGGTTATCGCCCAGGAGTCGGAGCTTGATTCTCGCTGAAGATAAACTAACGAGCCGAAAATGACTTAAGCAAATAAGTTCCTTTGAAAAAAAAAAAAAAAAAGAAAAGAAAAAATTGGCACAAAAATAATTAGTTTTGGGCATACTTAATAAGACTTGTTATGAGTGGTATGAATTTTTTTCCTCTAATCTATTTGAATATCTCGAGATTTGCAAGAACGGATAAACTTAATGTGCTTTTCTAACTTCTGAATCTTGGCTACCTAGGTGATTGATAGATTTTTCCTTAGAAAGGATGATTTTTCCTTTAGAGCCTTAAACGTTGATTTTCAGTAATTCATTTCTGAATTACAGTACATCCGCTTTAAACAGTAGAAAAGTTTTTGAAAAACATGAGATATGGTGCTGAAATGTTCAACCTCGCTCGAGGACGAGCAAGATTTAAGTTTGGGGGCATTTTGATAACCTTATATTAGTATATATTTATCTATATTATTTTAATACATTTGTAACCATTTTACTTATAATTTTTATTAATTTTGCCATGTTTGCTCATTTTGCAGAATTTTGCTATTTTCTGGTAAAAACACCAATTTTGTATTAAATATTGTTATTTTTATCATTAATATCAATAAGTAAAATCAAGATAAATAAAAAAAAATTACAAAATAAAAACAAAAATTGTATAAAATTACCTAAAATACCTTACTTGCACCCTATTTTACAAGTTCTGCATCAATTTTAGCCAAAATTCAAGCTTTTATCTTCATTATTCATCTTTTATATCTTGTATAATATAATTAAACATTAATTAAAGCTTTTTTAAGCATAAAAAAATCAGAAAAAAATCGAAAATACAAAAAAATCACAAGTTACAAAGCAGGTGGTGCACTTGCTGCAACAAGCTCGTTTGCAGCCCCATATTTCTTGATTTTGCTACTAAAATACATTAACCCAAAGCTTAAAAAATTTATCTAACAAGAGCTTAGAATGTTATTGCAGTATTTGGGCGGTGGTATGAAGAGGAAAGCAATATAATTGGTTGAGAAAGTGGCTAGAACCTCACATTGCAGCTGCTGAACAAATCATCCAATAAAATGAAGTTTGAGCTAAGTTTTGGCCGTGCAAGCTGCAAGAAAGATATAAAATTACTTCATTTATGTATCAACCACAATTTAAACCAATTATGATCAAGATA
This sequence comes from Simmondsia chinensis, assembly GCA_018398585.1. Lineage (NCBI taxonomy): Eukaryota > Viridiplantae > Streptophyta > Magnoliopsida > Caryophyllales > Simmondsiaceae > Simmondsia > Simmondsia chinensis. The sequence goes on from JAGTTD010000025.1 coordinate 9,406,371, forward strand.
TGGGCGGTGATAAGGCTCAAAATCAATTAAAATCTACAATCGCGCAGACAGCCTGCAGCAGCCGCAGGAAGCTCCAATGGAGGTCGATTTTTGTGATTTTATCTTAGTTTTTTATTCCAAAATCGACTTGTATAAATAGGGGAGGATTCAGGGAGTTGATGAATCAAGTTTTTAGACCAAAAAAACACAAAAAAATCGAGCAAGAATGAGGTGAGAACAGGTCCGGTCGCGGCAGGAAGACCCTAGCCAGTTCTACTCTATTTTTGTTATTTTTTATTATTTTTTGCATTTTTTATCAATTTTATTTCTTAATTTCATGTATTTTGATGTTTATAATGTTTAATATTAAGTTTAACACGAGCTAATTTTGTTAATCTAAGGCTACGATGTTGCCTAAGTTGTGAAATACGCTCATTTCTATTTCAAAGTATTCAATGTTTATGTTATTGCATTGTTGAAGCGTTTATCATTGTTCTTAATAAGTTTTAAATGCTTGATCACTATTTAAGGCCCATAATGATTCATAATGAGACCGAAAGGAGATTTATGATGATTGCTAAGGTGATAAGCACCACAAATTGGGCGAATGCTCGAGAGAGATTAACGCGATTTGTGCGGTTTTTAAAAGAAAATCATAGAGCTTTTATAACTCTTTTCTTATTTAAATTCATGCACGAAAGTGATGGGTTAATATGTGAAAGAATACACTAAATGTTGCTCGAGAGAGAATGTTTAGTAAATTAAGATTTACAATCATTAACACACAGTAACAACTTGAATATCCAGAATAGAAAAGGCGTACTGATGCAACTAAGGTGAAATCGGATGCCTTAGACTTTATTAATTAATAAAAAAAAATTTTAATCGGCTTATACTATTCTTGTTTTAACCTTTTATTTTTATTTTATTTTATTTTACTTTATTCCATATCAAAATCCATAATTTTTCAAATAGTATTAAAGCTATTAATTTCAGTACACACTCAGCAATCCTCATGCGAACGATACTCTACTCACTCTGTATTACTTGAAGCAACTAGTGCACTTGCTAGTAAAAAATACACATCAAGTTTTTGGCGCCGTTGCCTGGGATTGTCTGTAATTGAGTGATATTGATACCACATAGTTTTGATACTAATTTGAAATTGTTAATAATTTGTAAATTTTGTTAAATTTGAAATATAAATTTCTTTTCATTCATTCATTTTATTTGTAAAGATAATTCTTAAAAATAAAACAAAAATATTTATTAAATAAAAAAATTAGTATATTAAAAGAAAAAAATTATTTTGTTTGTTTTTATAATTTGAAATTGTCGATAGATTGTAAATTTTGTTGGAAATACCGAAAATTAATCTTCATTCATTTATTTTATTTTATTGGAGATTATTTTTTTTTTTTTAGTTTTTTGAGTAATTTTAACTTTTTCTTAATTTTTAAATCCATTTAGATAAATTAGATCCACCAAGAAAATCGAGCTAACGACTATAAACTAAGCACTTCTTGGGAGGCAACCCAAGTGTTTATATCTTTATTTATCTAATTTTTATTTTTCTTTTATTATTTTTATCCTATCTCATATTTATTCTTGATTAAACAGATATTTCGCAAAAAGTTTGGGGATGGCACAATGTCCACATGCGCCATCAAAGAGCAATCCTCAAATCGGGGAAGTACCTCTCTTCCACTTGCTCTTTATATTCATTTTAGCATTAAAAACAATGTCAATTTTTAAGTTTGGGGGTGGGAGAGTCAAATTTTAAAATTTTAATGAATTTTTTTACATATTGACGAAGTTTTCTGTTACTGTATGTTTTAGAGTCGGCTTAAGTGCCTCCCAGAATTCGGAGCCTTTGTATGGGGATGTAAATAGGGTCGGCCAACAAGAATATTTTATACCCTTTAAGTTTTACGGTATTTTAAATAATAATAATAATATAATAACATCAATATGTTAAAAAAAAAAAAATTCCCCTATTATTTTGAAAACTTATCACCATGCTTTTTAGGCTATTTTTCCACTCTTTCTTAGCTCATTTACTGTAATTTAATTGGAATAACCTAGGAATCGATTGTTTTTGTGCTTTAATAGTGAAACAAAAATCTAAGGCATTATCTTGATAAAACCATGGTATTTGAGTTCACAAGTTAGCATAGCTATTTACCCTTTCTTTCTTGTTAAAAGATATTCAAATTTGAGTGCATTGCATTAAGGATTATCATCTTATAGCTTTGAAGAGTTATGCTTGAATCAAAAAAAAAAAAAAAAATAACAAATAAAAAAAAGGGAGTACATAAAATTATATCTCTAGCGCCACTATCTCGCATAAATACAGATAAGTGCTACCCAATATTGAGGGCGTCTTAGTGGTGGCTTCTCTTACTTATGGGTCATTGCCCCGGAGTCGGAGTTTGATTCTCACTATAGATAAACTCAGGGGAGTCATAAAGAAGGAATCTCAGTGGTGGCTTCTCTTACCTATGGGTCATCGCTCAGGAGTCGGAGCTTGATTCTTGCTGAGGATTTACTCACTCGGTAATATTGGGGACATCTCAGTGGTGGCTTCTCTTACTTATGGGTCATCGCCCAGCAGTCGGAGCTTAATTCTCGCTGAAGATAAACTAATGAGCCGAAAATGACTTGAGCAAATAAGTTCCTTTGAAAAAATAAAAGAAAGAAACAAAAAAAATTGGCGCAAAAATAATTAGTTTTGGGCATACTTAATAAGACTTGTTATGAGTGGTATGAATTTTTTTCCTCTAATCTGTTTGAATATCTCGAGATTTGAAAGAACGGATAAACTTAATCTGCTTTCCTAACTTCTGAATCTTGGCTACCTAGGTGATTAATAGATTTTTCCTTAGATAGGTTGATTTTTCCTTTAGAGGCTTAAATGTCAATTTTCGGTAATTCATTTTTGAATTACAGTGCATCGGCTTTAAACGGTAGAAAATTTTTTGAAAAACATGAGATGTGGTGCTGAAACGCTCAGCCTTGCTTGAGGATGAGCAAGATTTAAGTTTGGGGGTATTATGATAACCTTAAATTAGTATATATTTATCTATATTATTTTATTATATTTTTAACCATTTTACCTATAATTTGATCAATTTTGCCCGGTTTTGCTTATTTTACAGAATTTTGCTATTTTTTTGTAAAAACACCAATTTTGTATTAAATATTGTTAGTTTTATAATTAATATCAATAAGTAAAAGCAAGATAAATAAATAAAAAATTACAAAATAAAAATAAAAATTGTATAAAATTACCTAAAATACCTTACTTGCACCCTATTTTACAAGTTTTGCATCACTTTTAACCAAAATTCAAGCTTTTATCTTGATTATTCATCTTTTATATCTTGTATAATATAATTAAACATTAGTTAAAGCTTGTTTAAGCATAAAAAAATCAGAAAAAAATCGAAAATACAAACAAATCACAAGTTACAAAGCAGGTGATGCACCCGCTGCAACAAAGTTGTTTGCAGCCCCATATTTCTTGATTTTGCTACTAAAATACATTAACCCAAAGCTTAAAAAAGTTAACTAACAACAGATTACCATGTTATTGAGTATTTGGGCGGTGGTATGAAGAGGAAAGCAAGATAATTGGTTGAGAAAGTGGCTAGAACCTCACATTGCAGCTGCTGAACAAATCATCCAATAAAATGAAGTTTGAGCTATGTTTTGGCGGTGCAAGCCGCAAGAAAGATATAAAATAACTTCATTTATGTATCAACAACAATTTAAACCAATTATGATCAAGATATGGGCGGTGATAAAGCTCAAAATCAATTAAAATCTACAATCGCGCAAACAGCCTGCAGCAGCCGCAGGAAGCTCCTATGGATGTCCATTTTTGTGATTTTATCTTAGTTTTTTATTCCAAACTCAACTTGTATAAATAGGGTAGGATGCAGGGAGTTGATGAATCAAGTTTTTAAACCAAAAAAACATAAAAAAATCGAGCAACAATGAGGTGAGAACAGGTCCGGTCACAGTAGGCAGACCCTGACCTGTTCTACTCTGTTTTTGTTATTTTTTGTTATTTTTTGCATGTTTTATCATTTTTATTTCTTAAGTTCTTGTATTTTGATGTTTATAATGTTTAATATTAAGTTTAACACGAGCTAATTTTGTTAATCTAAGGCTACAATGTAGCCTAAGTTGTGAAATACGCTCATTTCTAATTCAAAGTATTCAATGTTTATGTTATTGGATTGTTGAAGTGTTTATCATTGTTCTTAATAACTTTTAAATGCTTGATCACCATTTAAGGCCCGTAATGCTTCATAATGAGACCAAAAAGAGATTTATGATGATTGCTAAGGTGATAAGCACCATAAATTGGGCGACTGCTCGAGAGAGATTAACGCGATTTGTGTGGTTTTTAAAAGAAAATCATAGAACTTTTATAACTCTTTTCTTATTTAAATTCACGCACGAAAGTGATGGGTTAATATGTGAAAGAGTACGCTAAATGTTGCTCGAGAGAGAATATTTAGTAAATTAGGATTTTCAACCATTAACACACAGTAACAACTTGAATATCGAGAATAGAAAAGGCGTATTGATGCAACTAAGGTGAAATCAGATGCCTTAGACTTTATTAATTAATGAAAAAAAATAATTTAAATCGGCTTATACTATTCTGGTTTTAACCTTTTATTTTTATTTTATTTTATTTTACTTTATTCAATATCAAAATCCATAATTTTTCAAATAGTATTAAAGCTATTAATTTCAGTACTCACTTAGCAATCCTTGTGGGAACGATACTCTACTCACTCTGTATTACTTGAAGCGACTAATGCACTTGCTAGTAAAAAATAGGCATCAAGTTTTTGGCGCCGTTGCTGGGGATTGCCTGTAATTGAGTGATATTGATACCACATAGTCTTGATACTAATTTGAAATTGTTAATAATTTGTAAATTTTGCTAAATTTGAAATGTAAATTTCTTTTCATTCATTCATTTTATTTGTAAAGATAATTCTTTAAAACAAAACAAAAATATTTATTAAATAAAAAAATTAGTATATAAAAAGAAAAAAATTATTTTGTTCTTTTTTATAATTTGAAATTGTTGATAGATTGTAAATTTCGTTGAAAATACAGAAAATTAATCTTCATTCATTTATTTTATTTTATTGTAGATTAATTTTTTTTTAGTTTTCTGATTAATTTTAACTTTTTCTTAATTTTTAAATCCATTTAGATAAATTAGATCCACCCAGAAAGTCGAGCTAACGACTATAAACTCAGCACTTCTTGGGAGGCAACCCAAGTGTTTATATCTTCATTTATCTAATTTTTATTTTTCTTTTATTATTTTTATCCTGTCTCATATTTATTCTTAATTAAACAGGTATTTCGCAAAAAGTTTGGGGATGGCACAATGTCCACATGCGCCATCAAAGAGCAATCCTCAAACCGGGGAAGTACCTCTCTTCCACTTGCTCTTTATATTCATTTTAACATTAAAAACAATGTCAATTTTTAAGTTTGGGGGTGGGAGAGTCAAATTTTAAAATTTTAATGAATTTTTTTGCATTTTGACGAAGTTTTCTGTTACTGTATGTTTTAGAGTCGGCTTAAGTGCCTCCCAGATTTCGGAGCCTTTATATGGGGATGTAAATAGGGTTGGCCAACAACAAGATTTTCTACCCTTTAAGTATTACTGCATTTTAAATAATAATAATAATATAATAACATCAATATATTAAAAAAAAAAAAAAAAACAATCCCCTATTATTTTGAAAACTTATCATCATGCTTTTTAGTCTATTTTTCTACTCTTTCTTAGCTCATTTAATGTAATTTAATTGGAATAACCTAAGACTCGATTGTTTTTGTGCTTTAATAGTGAAAAAAAAAAATCTAAGGCATTATCTTGATAAAACCATGGTATTTGAGTTCACAAGTTAGCATAGCTGTTTTACCTTTCTTTCTTAATAAAAGATATTCAAATTTGAGTGGATTGCATTAAGGATTATCATCTTTTAGCTTTGAAGAGTTACGCCTGAATCTAAAAAAAATATAAAAAAAAGGAGTAGATAAAATTATATCTCTAGCGCCACTATCTCGCATAAATACAGATAAGTGCTACCCAATATTGAGGGCGTCTTAGTGGTGGCTTCTCTTACTTATGGGTCATCGCCCAAGAGTCGGAGTTTGATTCTCACTGTAGATAAACTCAGGGGAGTCATAGAGAAGGAATCTCAGTGGTGGCTTCTCTTACCTATGGGTCATCGCTCAGGAGTCGGAGCTTGATTCTCGCTGAAGATTTACTCACTCGGTAATCATGGGGACATCTCAGTGGTGGCTTTTCTTACTTATGGGTCATCGCCCAGGAGTCGGAGCCTGATTCTCACTGAAGATAAACTAATGAGCCGAAAATGACTTGAGCAAATAAGTTCCTTTCAAAAAAAAAAAAGAGAGAGCAGAAAAAAAATTTGCACAAAAATAATTAGTTTTGGGCATACTTAATAAGACTTGTTATGAGTGGTATGAATTTTTTTCCTCTAATTTGTTTGAATATCTCGAGATTTGAAAGAACGGATAAACATAATCTGCTTTCCTAACTTCTGATTCTTGGCTACCTAGGTGATTGATAGATTTTTACTTAGAAAGAGTGATTTTTCCTTTAGAGCCTTAAACGTCAATTTTTGGTAATTCATTTCTGAATTACAGTACATTCGCTTTGTACAGTAGAAATTTTTTTGAAAAACATGAGATATGGTGTTGAAATGCTCAGCCTTGCTCGAGGACGAGCAAGATTTAAGTTTGGGGGTATTATGATAACCTTAAATTAGTATGTATTTATCGATATTATTTTAAAACATTTTTAACCATTTTACCTATAATTTTTATCAATTTTGCCCGGTTTGGCTCATTTGCAGAATTTTGCTATTTTCTTGTAAAAACACCAATTTTGTATTATATCTTGTTAGTTTTATCATTAATATCAATAATTAAAAGCAAGATAAATAAATAAAAAATTACAAAATAAAAACAAAATTGTATAAAATTACCTAAAATACCTTACTTGCACCCTATTTTACAAGTTTTGCATCAATTTTAGCCAAAATTCAAGCTTTTATCTTCATTATTCATCTTTTATATCTTGTATAATATAATTAAACATTATTTAAAGCTTGTTTAAGCATAAAAAAATCAGAAAAAAATCGAAAATACAAACAAATCACAAGTTACAAAGCAGGTGATGCCCCAGCTGCAACAAGCTTGTTTGCAGCCCCATATTTCTTGATTTTGATACTAAAATACATTAAACCAAAGCTTAAAAAAGTTATCTAACAACAGCTTAGCATGTTATTGCAGTATTTGGGGGCTGGTATGAAGAGGAAAGAACGATAATTGGTTGAGAAAGTGGCTAGAACCTCACATTGCAGCTGCTGAACAAATCATCCAATAAAATGAAGTTTGAGCTAAGTTTTCGCGGTGCAAGCTGCAAGAAATATATAAAATAACTTCATTTATGTATCAAACACAATTTAAACCAATTATGATCAAGATATGGGCGGTGATAAAGCTCAAAATCAATTAAAATCTACAATCGCGCAGACAGCCTGCAGCAGCCGCAGGAAGCTCAAATGGAGGTCGATTTTTGTTATTTTATCTTAGTTTTTTATTCCAAACTCGACTTGTATAAATATGGAAGGATGCAGGGAGTTGATGAATCAAGTTTTTAGACCAAAAAAACACAAAAAAATCGAGCAAGAATGAGGTGAGAACAGGTCGGGTCGCAGTAGGCAGACCCTGACCTGTTCTACTCTATTTTTGTTATTTTTGTTATTTTTTGAGTGTTTTGTCATTTTTATTTCTTAACTTCATGTATTTTTATTTTTATAATGTTTAATATTAAGTTTAACACTAACTAATTTTGTTAATCTAAGGCTACGATGTAGCCTAAGTTGTGAAATACGCTCATTTCTAATTCAAAGTATTTAATGTTTATGTTATTGCATTGTTGAAGTGTTTATCATTGTTCTTAATAAGTTTTAAATGCTTGATCACCATTTAAGGCCTGTAATGATTCATAATGAGACCGAAAGGAGATTTATGATGATTGCTAAGGTGATAACCACCACAAATTGGGCGAATGCTCGAGAGAGATTAACGCGATTTGTGTGGTTTTTAAAAGAAAATCATAGAGCTTTTATAACTCTTTTCTTATTTAAAGGCATGCACGAGAGTGATGGGTTAATATGTGAAAGAGTACGCAAAATGTTGCTCGAGAGACAATGTCTAGTAAATTAGCATTTTCAACCATTAACACACAGTAACAACTTGAATATCGAGAATAGAAAAGGCGTATTGATGCAACTAAGGTAAAATCGGATGCCTTAGACTTTATTAATTAATAAAAAGAAACAATCTAAATCGGCTTATACTATTCTAGTTTTAACCTTTTATTTTTATTTTATTTTATTTTACTTTATTCAATATCAAAATCCATAATTTTTCAAATAGTATTAAAGCTATTAATTTCAGTACTCACTCAGCAATCCACGTGGGAACGATACTCTACTCACTCTGTATTACTTGAAGCGACTAGTGCATTTGCTAGTTAAAAATACGCATCATTAGCTGCGGCGGTCAAGCTAGTGGTCTGCCGATCATTAGTGGCGGCTAGTTAGTTAGTTGTTGGTTAAGTCGGTTAGTCCATATGTCCACGATTATTGTATCTCTAGATATTTTGAAGTTAGCCATCCTAAAGGATTAGTAGTATAACTATGTGGAGCCTCTCTTGAAGAGCTCATAACTTTGATGAATGAAATTGATGTCTTTTGATATCTCTCTCTCTACTTCTCATCTCCTTTCCCTTCTTATCTCATCTAAACTCCAAATTCTCTTCTCATCTCATACTCTCATTATCCCAACCTCGGTTAATGTCCAAGAGTAATCTTTGAATCTTAACAATTGGTATCTGAGCCTTGATTTGGCTTCTGAATAAAGCTCTAAATCAAAAAAAAAATATATATATATATATATACAAAATCTGATTGATTGTGTTGCAATTAATCCATAAAAACATTTTCGATCCTGATTTAGTTCAGTCTTATATGATCAAGAATTCAATTCTAAATTTTGATCATGAAGAGGTTTGTGTACTGTAAGTCCATATTTGAAGCTGAATTTGCTGGTTTTTGTGATCAGAAATTCATTTCAGAAGTGCATTGAGTGGCGGTTACTGTCATATGCCTTATTGATCTGCAAGTGTTTGGGAATTTCTTCGGTTGGGATCAATTTGATTGAAATACATTGAAGAAAGTTTAATTGATCAGTAATTTTTGATTACATTCAGTATCAAGCTTATTCAGATTGAATCTGATCAAGCATTAGCTGCTGAAGTTGAGTGCTCAGCAAAGTATTAGTTGCTGAAGTTGAGTGCTGAGCTTAATTGTTTTTGATCAATTATTCATTTGATCAGTTGGAGAAGAAGTTTAAAGTGAGCTATTGGATTGACATTACACTTGATCATAATCAAAAGATCAGAAACAAGCTGGATTGAGGTGATTTCAGGTTCTATAATTCAGTTGTTGAGCTTGAGGTAACGGTTTCTGAATTGAAAGTTACAATCTTATTAGAATCTGTGTTGTTGCTGATTTGTGATATAATTCGTGTTAATAAGCATAGAAGTGGTGAGAATTCATCAGAATATGCGTTTGATTCTTAAGAATTATATGTTATTGAGTAGAGATTTGCTTAGGCGCGAATATGACATTGAGCTGAGCACCGAAAGTGTTGAAATCCGATTTTGTTCCTGAAGATTGCTTTGAGTATTGTGTTGAGGACTTGATTGCGATTTAGAATCGAGCTTAATTCAAAATTTTAAGTCAGAATATTCAAGAAAGCATCGCAGTTAGGGTTTGTTCGAGTTCTCTTTGGCGAAAATCGGCATATTAGGGTTCGTAATCAGTGACGATTGTGGAACCGTTAGAAAGTGATTTTTTTGTGGGAATGAAGGAGTATTATTTCTTAAGCAATCATCAGTTGAAGTGATTCGAATCGAATTTTGTCCCCCTGCGAACTGAGTTGGTTCTTATTTCTGCGAACTGAGTTGTTTCAGATAGAAGCATTGTTGTTCATAGCAAATATGGCTGGTGTAGTTAATGATAGCTCTTGTCAATCTATGATGAGTGATCCTTCGGAGAAAATAAAGCAAAAATTGAGACAAGAACGCAAGGAGTTCTGGCAGAAAATGAAACAGGCATTGGACGAAGAGCTGCAGCGAATTTTTGATCGGCAATATTCAGCTCATTAGTTTACAAACGTCAATCGAGATGGTGCTGGTGCTCTTGATGCAAATGAGTTCCCTGAGCTAAGGGATAGCGCTATACAACAAGAGTTCAATGCTGAGCAAAATGAGAAGGTTAGAGTGGAATCGATTGTCGTTGAAGATGAAGTAGACCATGATAATGCCAAAATTCATGAACACAAGTTAGAAGAACCCGAGTTTGAACAAGTTGATCCTTATGAAGACTCTTTGCTAGAGTTAGAGTTTTTTGAAGATGATGAGCTACAGCAAGATTTGCTTCCGGAATGGGAATACGAATTTTATATCAAGGGAATGATAAAGAAAGCAAAGAGTAAGGCGAAGAGGAATCATCTAAATGAAGCGCTGAAAGATTTTTGGGGTAAAAAGAAGTTGACAAAGCAGAAATTGAAGCAAGAGGTTGTGTTTCTGCCTAGGATGCTTGATGATCAATAAGAACTAACTCAAGCTGATTTTATTGATGTATATGCTGGTATACAAGGGTTGGATATAGCTAAACCTTTGATTGCAACTGAAAAATTTGATGCTACTGTTGTAATAACAATGAATATATCACCAAATCTGTTAAGTATCACTCCATGGCAAGCTGGTATGCAGAATCAAAGCACCTTCACTGCTGAATAATCTCATTATGTTGGGAAATCAATTGTTGCTGCTGTGATACTATCTAATGCTGAGCAAGGTGTGATTTTGAGTGGAGAAAAGGTGTATTCCAATATACACTATTATGATGAGTTGCCCCGTTAGCCGGGAGAAGAAACTCAAGGCTATGTGAAGCTGAAAAGAGTCGATTTTCTGCTGAAAAGAAGTAATCGAGCTGCGAGAGTGCATTTCAAGGTTCGCAATAAACGAAGCTTGGTTCCTATGCAAGCAATTGAGTTGATGGATTTGTACAAAGGATGTAATATGGAGAGACAGGGTTCTGATCAGACCCACATCAGTACAATAGATGCTTTAAATGATGTAATTGATGTTGGCAGTCCCGTTGATCTAGGAAAGGATGAATTACAAGTGATTGGAAAAGCTAGACCTCTGGTGCTGCTGTTTGATGATGAACAATTCAGTGCCAGTGCAAGCATGGTGGAAAAATGGAAGTGGTTGTGGGTCATGGTGAAGTTAACATCAAAACAAGCTTTGAGGAAAAGGCTTTTACAGGTTGTGAGCTGCATAATTCAGATCGTGACAATGAAGTCTCAATTGTTCCGGAATTGGTGTTGCTTCGGTTCAAGCACAAGATTTCCTTGAAGGGATGGTAGTTGTTGTCAGTTGGTTGAGGAATTGTGGATGGTTTGACGAAGTGTTGGTCCTCTGGTATGACCTCACAGCTGGTGCACGAAGCCAAGTAAAGACAATGATGATAGCACTTGGAAATTGGAACAAACAACAACTGAAAGGTGCTGATCAAATTGAGAACCTGAATGTGGTTGGGGTGATCTGTTGTGGTTGTTCTGAATGGAAAAAGTACATGAACAAGCTTCAATATTTTCTTAAAGTTTTCATGGAAAAGATCAGTGTAACATTGAGGATAATTCCAGCTGAAATTAGAGTAAACATCAGCAAGGGAGTTTAGAACAGATCAGCTCTAGATTTGAGGAAGTTTACAGCTATTCGAGAGTTCTTTTGGTGTCCCCACTTGTTATATTTGTTATTCATGCTTGAGATGGTTGACAAGGAAGCAAATCTTGTTCATTTAAGGCAAGTTTAGTGGCTGGATGACCATGGGATTCAGGAAAGTCTTGAGAATAGGCTGGAAGGTGTGAGCTGCAGCATTAACATTGTCGATTGGAATGTTTTGGAAGTTCAAGTTATGACATTGTGTCTTGGGCATTCAACAATGGTTTATGAACACTTAGTTTGTGTGGTCTATGCAAGAATTTGGGATAGAAAGGCAGAGACTTCCAGATCTTACAAGTTCACACTCAAGATTCAAGCAACAGAAGTAATAGAAGCTGCTGAAAATTCTTGGAGAATTCCATTTCCTTCACTGCAAGCAGCACATCAGATGTTAAATAGAATCATGGTTGGTGCAATTGCGGTCTTCAGAGGTCTTATGAACCTGTGGATAACATGAAGCTTATTTTTGAACCAAACACGAGCTAGATTCAGTGACAGCAGTAGTTACAATTTGCTTGGGATCTACACTACCAAACTTTTGAATTCAGCAGTTAAGGAAGTGACATGGAACGACAATGCAGTAAGAGATGAGCCTGATGTTTATGGGCTTGGTAAAACAAAGTTCCAACATTACATGTCATGGAGGAAATATCAGGTGATCTGTTAGCCGCTGCACTCTCCTTGGTACCCTATATGTTTCAACAACAAGATGGTGTTGTTGGGTAATTTCAGTAAAAATTGAAGGTTTTTAGAAGGCAATGGTGCTAATGGGTTCACTTGGTTTGAGTTTGGAAGGCCTACCACGATGTTCAAGGATATCATATGCAGTCTTATGGCTTTAGTGACATTCAAATTCTGTTATGCAGCATACTACAAGCAGAATTTCAGAAGTGCAGATGCGTTTTATGGGACTCTGCAACAAGATGGAGTTTTGAGCTGTATTATCTGCATCAAGAGGTGTCGTGGGTGTGTTGTTGATGTTGGGATAGTTTGGTTTGATTTGTGCAGACCACTGGTAGTAGAACTCTCCAAATCAGATACAAGCAAGGACAACAGGACCTTGGGCCGGAATTACTTCTTAATTTGCATCAATATGGAGTTCTTTAGCTGCATTCCAGTTCTTGTTACATACATGTTCTTGCTATAGTATGATTTTGCAAGGCAGTCAGCACATTCAAGCTTTCTTCAGCTACAACGAATTTTCAGCAAGTTCGAGTGCAGTACAATCCAGTTCCTGATATGCAATATATGTGTTCATAGATGATGAATTTCGTAGCTGCAGCTCTACAAGCAATTTGCTCATGTTTAGCTCATGTTTCCTATTGTGGCACTTGGTCTTCAAGCTTCAACTCTTTTCTTGATTCTTGGGGACAAGTATCTTTTAAAGGAGAGAGTAATGTTATGATTCTCATAATAGAGGGCATATGAAATAGAGTATAAATGTAATAAGGTTTTGACTATAGCTAATTGAGTTGTATTAGCGAGTTGATATTTTAATTAGAATAAGTCTTGATGTAATTTGTAGCTTAAGCTTTGGTTAAGTCATGTAATAAGTGTAGTCTAGAGCTTGTTAGCTGCGGTGGTCAAGCTAGTGGTCTGCCGGTCATTAGTGGTGGCTAGTTTGTTAGTTGTTGGTTAAGTCGGTTAATCCATGTGTCTAGGATCATTGTATCTCTAGACATTTTGGAGTTAGCCATCCTACAGGATTAGTAGTATAAATATGTAGAGCCTCTCTTGAAGAGCTCATAACTTTGATGAATGAAATTGATGTCTTTTGATATCTCTCTCTCTACTTCTCATCTCCTTTCCCTTCTTATCTCATCTAAACTCTAAATTCTCTTCTCATCTCATACTCTCACTATCCCAACCTAGGTTAAGGTCCAAGAGCTATCTTTGAATCTTAACACCCTATTTACTCCAACATCTTGTTGGGAGAACTCATCCAAGGGCCATCAATGGTAGGTTCCTAATGAAATATGTGCCATGTATATGGGATTCTGACAAAGAAGTCCTTAAATACAGATGTCTTGAATTAAGGGCCTAGTTTCAGCACCAATGCCTAGAGGATCAATCTCAAGATCTTTAGGTAAAGTAAAAGAAGAAAAAGAAAGAATGGAACCACCAAGCAGAGAGACATATTGAATAAATGCGTATTTCATTAATTCTGAGAGAATACATTGCTTAGATGTGGAAGCATTACAAGACAATAACAAAAATGCAGCCAAAATTGTTCATACAATAGGAAATTGAGATCCAAGGTGTTGAAACAGCCCAAAGAATATAAGCCTTGGTCACAATCTTCTTCCTAAAACAATCAAAGGCAGTTGCATTTCTTGAGGTCTCCAGCTGCCATTTTATCCTCAGAATTCAATGGATTTCGGTAATAACTACTAGGGTTGAGGACATAAAAGTATTCGCTTAAAGTATCAAAAGGATTACGAAATGGGTAAATGATTTGTTCGCAGAAGTTTAGCTTCTCGGCCATTTTAATCCTTTAATGGAATGCATGGTGGAATCCTAGGCTTATGCGTAGTCTTACTAAGGAACCCCTTGAAAATTAAGGTATGAAGGTACATAGGGGAACATAGAAGCCTCATTGCTACTTGTTATTAGTGAAGCTCTCCCAAGGCAAGGACTTGTACGTTTGGCCCAGTTCTAGGGTTTATGGTTTGAGAAGGCCGATCTATTGAAAAAGAGAAGCCGCTCCTCCACTGGAGAACCGGCAAGGTCTTCCACCCGATTCATGTGGCTGCTGGCGTGTCACTCTAGCTAGGCACTGGTGGTATGGGCACCAAAGCATGTGGGGAGGGTTTCACATACTAATGAGAATGGAAAACCTGGTGACACTGGGTCTAATGTCCACAAAGAGACGTAAAGGATTTCTGTTGAGGTAGGCCGATTTCATTAGGCTCTGAAATACATCAAAAGGGTTTGGTTGCCAAATGTGATTCGTCAGAAAGGAAAAGAGCGCAAGATAAACAGCAAGAAGAGACAGAAGAAAAGTGAAAACGCCAAGCCCCAACTATCATACTAATAGACACGGGAAGGAGAAGAAAAAGACATGTTCTCTTAAGGAGACCCCTATAGCCATTGAGTGTCACATCAATCATATTTTACCCATTGTAAATTGGAATTTACAAACAGCTAAAAGGGGGGCATTTGTTTACACCCTAATTCTTTTAGGGCTGGGACGATGCCATTTTTGGATAAAATGCTGCATGGTCATCACGTGAGGTCCTCCTTAAAGGGAGTCTAACCTTTGCGTATTGTGACAATGGCATCTTGAGCCCTGTACTTGAGAACATCGTTACCCTTGTTGAGGGTAACAGCCACTCAGGGCTTGAGATGGCTGAAGGGATGTTATGAGCTTGAACATGAGGGGCTACTAGGAGTGCTACAATGACGGTGGTTTCCAGGCTCAAGGTAGCTACTTGGGGTGCATTTTCAGCTACTTGTGCCTTTAGCTTAATTTCAGAGAATGTGGGGCTTCAAGAGGGAACTTCTACTGAAAAATTAGAACATGGACATCAAGGATTTCCCTTCAATACCCAAGACACATTGATAGAAGATAAACGAGCGCAAAGGAACAGCTTAGCTGCTAAACATGGGTGGAGTTGTCGTAAAAATAAGAGCAGCCATTAGTATTTTTTCTTATAAATAAAGGGCTCTCAATCCAATGTAGTATACATGAATTCAATACAAAACTTCTTTAAGTTTTCTACAGCACACTTGCTCTTTTCCTAAAAGTAGTGTAACTTAGCTTGGCGTAGCGTAACGTAGATCATTATTGTACTTATTACGATTGTAATACAGTTCTCGGGCTTCAAGTATGACTTTCCTGTTCAAATTAGTTCCCAAAAATCAACAAGTTGAGGTTTGAGGCTTAAGTTCAAGGCTTTGACAGCTAAGGCTTTGTCCCTTCATTGCGTTGGTCTTAATGCTACTGTCACTTCTTAACACGTCGGTGAACTGAGGTTCTTGCCATTGATCAGGGCTTTGATGGCCAAGACTTGTCCTTGATTGTGATGGTACTGGTTTAATGACCTGAATACGGTTTGCTCCACCTTAATCTTGTCAACACAAGCTCATCGATTTATTATAATTCAAGGGTGTCAATCTTAGAAACCTAATTGACTCCGGCTTGTTAGTGGACTGCTGAGCTCTTGTGTTTGTCTCCACCCATGTTGCGGTCTGTGGCTTTTCTAAATCTACTACTAAATCTGAAGGGGTCATCCCGATTAAGTTAATTGTTGGCAGCTTAAGCATGCTTATAGCTTGCGCTATAATGGAAACTACCCTGAGCTATTATGCTTTGGTTGGGAGAGATTGGTTACACGCCAATTACTATATCCCATAATCACTACACCAATTGTTAATCTTCTAGATGCGTGACAAGTATGAGGTTGTTATGGCAAATAACAAGCCATTTATGGCTTGCTTCAACTATGTTGAGAAAAAATTCTACGACGATGGCGTGGGACCACTTGATGTCAAAAGGACCACTCCACAATTTGCCCAACAACAAGATACAATGGCCATCCTTGACAGCCCACTCACTGAAGCTGAGGATGGTCAAGCTGATATGAAGTATGAAGACCCTGATTTTTGGGGTTCCATGAGGGCCCTTCTCGAGGAAGGAGATCTCCATAGCATGCTAGAACCTTAATGCGAAGGAGCCAAGACTTCCCAGTTATGGCCCTAGAGGCCATTTCCTGAGCATTAGCAAAGGACGTGGCTTGGCATGCTGCAAATAAGGTTTGGACTAAGCAGCCTATTATGATTCGAGAATCCGAGGCATGGAAATCATGGTGGCTGAGTTACAGTCCTGCTGCTAAGTTGCTGCTGTTGGTTGTGTTAGCTATGGTTATGTTGTGCAGCGGCATATTGTGGCTGTTATAATACTGATTCGAGTGATTAGTTTAATAAATAATATGTCAATAGTTGCATTGTATGAGTCCTAGTACTTCAATTAGTCCCTTCCTATGCCATGTTGTAATAAATCTGCAGAATTGGCATGTGTACTGCAGCATGGTTCTAATTTTGTTAGGGTGGTGCTTTGGGCGCCAAATAGGATTTAAATGTTAGTTAAGCTTTAGTTCTAGATACTTCCTAAGTTGGTTAGTCCTTGTGTGGCTAGATTCAATATACTAAGCTTATATCATGTAAGTAGTATAAAAAAGAGGCCCTAGCGTGTAATACATAACTTTGATAATGAATTGATCTCATTTGGTTACTTTCTCTATTCTCCCATCTCTTTTCCCTTCTTATCTCATCTCAATTCAATATTCTTTCTCATCTCATAGTCTCACTATCCCAACCAAGGTTAAGGCTCAAGAGCTAATCTTTAAAACCTTAACAATTGGTATCAGAGCCTTGATTTGGCTTCCGAATCAAGCTCATATCCAAAAAAATTATAAAATATGATTAATTGTGTTGCAATTAATCAACAAAAGAAGGTTTGAAATTGATTTAAGTCAGATTTGGTGATCAGAATTCAAATCTGAATTGTTGAAGAATTTTTGGCGGTTTCTGCACTGGAGTTCAGCGAGGCCTGGGTAGTTGCTTCAGTTGGGAATTAAAGTGATCATATTACATTGAAGGAAGTTCAATTGATTAGTATTTACTAAGTTCAATCCACATTAAAGCTGATTCAGATTGAACTCAATAGAATGGATCAAGCATTTGCTGCAGAAGTTGAGTAATGAAGTAAGTAGCAGTTGCTGAAATTTGATGCGGAGCTAACTGTCTTGATCGATCATTCATCTGATCGGTTGAGGAAGAAGTTGAAATTGAGCTATTTGATCCACATTATACTTGATCATCATCAAAATAGCAGAAATCATCTGAATTGAGGTGATTACAGATTTTACAATTTAGGAGTTGAAGTTTGAGGTAATGGTTTTCTAATCTTCAAGTTGTAATTCGATGAGAGTTCGTGTTTGTTGTTGGATTATGATGAAATTGTGTTGATAAGCATAGAAGTGGTGAGATTCATCAGAATCTGCGGTGATTTTTGAGAATTTTATGTTATTGAGTTGAGATTTGCTTAGGCGAAAAAATTGTCAGCGAAGGCGAAAACGGACAGTGGAATGAGAAGCGAAAGTGTTGAAATCCGATTTCGTTTGTTAAGATCGCTTTGAGTATTTTGTTGAGGACTTGATTTTGAGTTCGAGTCGAGCTTAATTCAAAAGTCTAAGTTGAATTACTCAACTAAACGTTGCTGTCAGAAATCGTTCGAGGTTAGGGTCTGTTCGAAGTTTATCAGTTAGGGTTTATAATCATTGACGATTGTCGAACTGATAGCAGTTGATTGGTTGTGCAAACAAAGGGGTAAAACTTCATAAAGCAATCGATTGTTGAGGAGTGCGAACAAGTTTCACACTTCTACAAGTTTCGAACGAAGTTTTGTTGTTCATTACAAACATGGCTGATGGAGTAAGAACCAGATCAGGAGCAAATGTATCAGCTGCGATGACAAGTTCTAGTGCTGTTGCATCAATTGATCACCACCGGGAGTTGAATGACAAGTTCGAACAGCTGATTACTAAGTTTGATCAGCAGCAAATCGAGCTGAATGCTAAGTTTGATCAGCATAGCTTCGAGAGTAAACAATAGAATGACAGCATTCAGCAAATGTTGAAGTTGACGTTGGGTAAAGATGCGAGTAAGGAGGAACGATTGCAACAAATTGAGATTATTCCACCTACTGAAGTGGTTCTACCGCAAGAGTTCATTGTTGAGAAAAAAGAGAAGGTGCAATCTATTGTTGTTGAAGATGAACTCGACCACGACAATGCCGAAATTGATGAACACAGGCATGAAGAACCTGAGTCTGAACAAGATGATTCTAATGAAGACTCTTTGCTAGGGTGGGAGTATCTTGATGACGTTGAGGCATAGTATGACATGCATCCGGAATGGGAATATGATTCACATATCAAAGGAATGATTAAGAAAGCAAAAAGTAATACGAAGAGAAATCATCTAAGTGAAGCATTGGAAGAGGTTGTGGGTAAAAAGAAGTTGTCCCAGCCAAAATTGAAGGGTGTGGTTGTGGCTTAACCTAGTATTCTTGATGATCAACAGGAGTTAACTCAAGAGGCTGCTCCGACAGATATGTATGCAGGAATACAAGAATTAGTTGCAGCAGAATCTGAGACTCCAAATGAAAAACTTGACGCCTTGGCGGTAATATCACTAAAAACATCTCCACATTTGTTAAGTATTATTCCATGGCAAGGTTATCTGCAGAATCGAAGCTCTTTTGCTGTAGAGCAATATCATTCAGATGAAGGCATGTCTCAAAATCAAATTCCAGAAGTAGAAGTTGCGGTGAGACATCATGAACATCCAAATGAAGTGTATTTGAACAAGTCCTATGATCTCATGAGGGAGAAGATGAAGTTTCCCATGCATGTGTCGGCTAATCCTCAAGTGCAACTTCAAACATCTGGTGTTAATCCTCAAGATTCAATTCCAGAAGCTGATATGCACTGTCGGCATGCCGATCGGCAAGTTCGGAATGATTTATTCCTTTATGTGAGTAGAGTTATGACTTATCCAAGTGCAAGTTCTTCTGATAAGTTGCCTCCTGATCCGGGAGAAGATTCTCAAAACTATATCAAGCTGAGAGGGGTCGAATCTTTGCTGAAAAGAAGCACTCGAGCTGTGAGAATGCATTTCAAGGTTCACTACAAACCAAGCTTGATTCCTATGCGAGCTATTGAGTTGTTGGATGTGTATAAGGGCTGTATTATGCTAAAGGGGAATGTAGTGCAGGCAAATGTCAATGCACGAAGCCAAGTAAGCATAGAGATTTTAGCATTTGACAATTGGGATCAGCTGCAAGTGATTGGTGCTGATATGGTGCAGATTCCGAACATGTTTGGAGTGATTTGTTATGATTGTTTTGAGTGGAAGAATCATTTGCACAAGCTCCAATATGTCCTTAATGTTTTGGTGGAGAAAAGCAACGCAAGATTGAGGAGAACTTCAGCTAAAATCAGAGTTAAAATCAGCAAGGAAGATCTGGACAGAACAACTCTGTGTTTGAAGAAGTTTTCAGCTATTCAAGAGCTTGGTTGGTGTCTCCACTTGATATATATGCTACTTATGCTTGTGTTAGTTGGTAATAAACCAAAGCTCAATTATTTGATGCATATTTGTTGGCTGGATAAGCTTGGGATCCTAAGAAGTCGGCTTTACAGATCACAAAGGGAGAGCTGCAACATTGGAAGAGTCGTTGGGTATGTTTTGGGTGTTCACATTATGACATTGTGCATTTGGCATTCAAGAATGGTTTATGAACTCCTAAATTGTGTGTTCTATGCAAGAGTTTGAGAAGAAGTGGCTAAGAATTTCCGATCTTGCAAGTTCACCATCAAGATTCAAGCAATAGAAGCTGAGGCTGTTGAACAATCCTGGAAAACAACAATCCTTTCACTGTCAGCATTAGATGATCTGTTCAGAATTGGCTTGATGGGTGCTATTTTGTCTTCTAGATGGTGTAATAACTTGTTCACTTCACGTAGCCTCCATATGAACATAAAATGAGCTGCAATTTGTCAATGTGATTCGCAACCGGATTGCACTGCTGCATTGCTGGTTTCTGCAGCAACCTTGGTGCAATTGGAAAGCAATCAAGAATTTGTTAAGCATGTCATGAGTTGGTTTAGTATGTGGCTGTGTGAGCAATACACTGTTAAGTTTTTGATTAATTCACAAACGTAAGTTAGGATAAAGAGAGTATGGAATGAGAAAGAAGGGAAGGAGATGAGAAATTAGAAGAGTTTAGATGAGAGAAAGAAGTTTATCTCAAAAGAGATGGCTTAGTATTTTCATTGAATGCCTCAAAATTACACAAGATCACACTGTATAAAGGGAAATTGAAACAAGCCTTCAAAATCCCAACACTTAAACTAAACTCCAGCCAAAACAACGACCGAGAGCACCCTAACTAACTTTGGCGCCAAAAGGCCAATTCAAACCCGGCAAACACATACTCGATTTATTATATCAAAATATCAAAGGACATCAACTACATATCAGACCTTAACTAAATCAACTAACACACATCACTTATTAAATTCATATTCTAATTCATGTGCCCCAATTATGAGAATCATAACAATACTCCTCCCTTTAAGAGATTCTTGTCCCCAAGAATCAAGAAGGAAGTTGAAGCTTGAAGAACCAATGCCACAATAGGAAAAACAAGCTAAACATGAAGCAAACTTGGATGAAGAGTTGTAGCCAAAACAACAGCAACATCTGAAGCAGTCAACAACCCCTAACAGCCTTAAATCATCAAACTAACAGCAGCACAACAGCAACATTAATCCAATTTAAGTCCATGCCTCGGATTCGAGGCAATGAAGAACTCTAATTGCATAGGAAAAAGGTGACTGAAATGATGATTGCTAGCTGAACTTATTGCAATAAAATGAACCAAAGCTGTACTGAATTATGTACACAGCAAATCCATGAAGAAGACACCTTGTTTCGACATAAAGTTGCGTTTGAATACACCATGCCTCTCAGGAGGTCTGCATTGATCGAACTAAACATCACAACACCTCATGAAGCAGTTAACACAGCCCAAACTTCTGTCTTGCTGCAGAGAATCACCCCACGCATCAAAACTTCTGGATTTCAACATGTGGAATGCTGCACAACCAGTTTTGTATGTCATTAACCCCATAACTTCAGTGATTCCCTTGTCCTCAGCTGAAACCATGGAGACAAACGACTTGCAAATGTCCTCCCAATAGCATAGCTTAATGTAGGAGACCCTATTGATCAAGACTCCACTCAAAAGAAGAATTATATCATCCCGAACTTGCCGATCGGCATGCCGAAGGTGCATATTAGCTACTGGGATCTGATTTCTTGCTGATTTAACATGCTCTGTAGTGGTATCATCCAACTTATTCAGCTCCCACAACCACCTACTGAACCAATTCATGACATGTTCAATAGATCCTAGTTGCTTCCCAATTTCACCCAAGAGGCTGCACCATCCATGCGTCTACTTAGCACCTGATATGCAGCTGACAGTCCACAATAGTCCCAAACAGCCCCACTGCCAGATTGGGTTCTGCAGCTCCAAACATTCAGCCTGATCTCAATATTTCTTTGGATTCCATGCTCAACAACCCACCAAACGTGCCTCAATTGATCAAGCTTTGCTACCTTGTCAGCCTTCTCAAACATGAGTAGCCAATATAGCAAGTGAAGACCCCAAAAGAACTCTCGCTCAGATGTAAACTGCTTCAGAATCAAAGCTGGCCTGTCTCTAACTTCCCTGCTCATGTTTACTCTGAATTGAGCTGGAGTTGTCTTCAATATTGCTTGGGTCTTGTCTACCCAAATGTTAAGGACATATTGAAGCTTATGCATATGATTTTTCCATTCAAATCCATCACAGCAGGCAACAACAATTATATTCATATTCTGAATCTGATCAGCAAGTTTCACTCTCTGTGTATTTTCTGAATTTTGCAGCTTGTAATATGTATAAGCTTTTCCCTCAAGGCTTGCTTTGATATTAACCTCATCATGACCCACAGCCTCTATCATTTTTCCACAGCTTGCACTGACACCAAACTTTTCGTCAACACACAACAGCATCGGTTGCCAAGCTTCTCCACTCACTTGTTATTCATCCCCTCCCGGTTCAAAGGGCTTGCCATCATCAATTATGTCATTTAAGGCTCCTATGGTACTGATATGGATCTGAGCAGAGATATGTTTTCCCATATTACGATCTTGGTACACAACCTTCAGCTCAATTGCAAGCAAAGGAACCCAGCTTTGTATGTTGTGGACCTTGAGGCGCACTTTTGCAGCTCGAGTTCATCTTTTCAGCAAAAACTCGACTCTTCTCAGCTTCATATAGACTTGAGAGTCTTCTCCCAGATCAGGAGGCCACTTATCGTAAGAACTTGCACTTGGATAAGTAATAATTCTACTCAAATGAAGAAATAAATCATGCCGAACTTGCCGATCGGCATACCGATAGTACATTTCAGCCACTATACACTCGTAATCACTCACCCCACACATGAGACCTTGCTCAACCTCCAAGATGATGTTGTTATGGACCCAAGTTAACACTCCATCATGCCCACAAGTGAACTTAAGTATACCTTGGTCTGTATTTGAAGGTACTGCAGCAGCCACAACTGAATCTTCAACAGAATCACCTTGCTCAGTGATGAAAATGCTTCCGTTCTGCATATAAGCTTGCCAAGGAGTAATACTTAACAGATTTGGAGATGTACTCAGCGAAATTTCAGCAGCAACCTCTAATTTTTTAGTTGGAATCATAGCTTCTGCAGCAACCATACTTGGGTCTTGTGTACCAGCATGTACAGCAGTAAGATCAGCATTTTGAGTTAGCTCTTGTTGATCATCACTCCTCATATGCTGCGACACAACCTTATGCCTCGATTTCTTCTTTGTGATCCTCTTTGTTTCCCAAAAATCTTTCAATGGATTGTTAAGATGATTCTTCTTCACTTTACTCTTTGCATTCTTTAATATTTCCATGACATGAAAATCATACTCCCAATCTTGGAGTCTGCCATGATGTAGCTCATCCTCTTCAAAATACTCTAACTCTAGCAAAGAGTCTTCATAAAGATCATCACGTTCAACCTCAGGTTCATCCAACTCGTTTTCATCAACTATGGCATTACCTTGATCCAATTCTTCTTCAACTACATTAAGTGGCTCCACAATGTGCACTTCAGCTACTGCGGAAGAGTTTGGCCTTCTATATTGTTCTTGAATCTCAGCTAATTTTACTTCAAGTTCCTCCCTACACTGATCCCAACGCTTGTTAATCCTATCCTCCAATTTTTGTGATGAAAAATGACCTCATCAGATTTGTCTGATTCAAGCGGTTGAACTTGCGGATCAACCTTGCCATTGATTTGCTACATCACCTGTAATAATTCATCGCAAAATTGCTTCATCCTACGGTCAAAGTATGCATTCGTAAGCCGATCCTGACCTGTTACATCACTACCATCCATAATCGCTCTTAACTTCACACTTGTGAATTGATCCGAATGATCTTCGAATTAACAGCAGCACAAATGTTTAAAATCGACAATTTTTGGAGCTTTCGAGTTCGGTTTTAAGAATCACCGCATATTCAAACCCTACTAACGAACTACGAGCAGAGGAAGTTCGAACAAACCCTAACCGCAATGTTAGTTGATTAATTCGACTTACACTTCTGACCTAAGCTCGACTCAAGCTCGCAATCAAGTACTCAACACAATACCTAAAGCAAATTTCACGAACGAAATCAGGTTTCAACAATTTACGTTTCTCCTTTCTACTGTCAGAATTTCGCCTATGCTGTCAGAGTTCTCGATACATAAAATTCTTAAGAATCAACGCAAATTCTGATGGATCCTCACCACTTCTAAGCTTATGAACACAATTTCATCACAATCTAGCAAGAAGAGCAGATTTGAATCGAGTTTGAACTTGTTGTTCAGAACAGTTACCTCAACTTCAATTTCTGAGTTGTAGAAACTGATTAAACCTCTATTCAGCTTGTTTTGTGATCTTTTGATGATGATTAAGTGCAATGTGGATCAATTAGCTCACTTGTAACCTCTTCGCCATAGATTCAAATGAGTGATCGAACAAGGACAGGTAGCTCAGCACCACTTCTTCAGCAACTCAAACTTGCTTCAGCACTAAACTTCTTCAGCAAATTGCTTGATTGATTCTTATAAATTTCAATCTAAATCAGCTTGATGTTGAATATACTCAACAATAGTGATCAATTGAACTTTTGTTCAATGTAATTCACTCAATTAAAATCCCAACCGCAACATCTCCTAGTCACTTGCTGAAAACTGGTGCAATAACTGCCAAATCAATACCAGTTTCAGATTTGAATTCAAATCACAAATTCTGAATTAACTCAGTGACACAATTATTTTTATTGATTAATTGCAATACAATTAATCGTATTTTGTAATTTCTTTCCGGATATAAGCTTGATTCGGAAGCCAAATCAAGGCTCCGATGCCAATTGTTACGTTTGTGGTTAATTCACAAACGTAAGTGAGGATAAAGAGAGGATGGGATGAGACAGAAGGGAAGGAGATGAGAAATTAAAAGAGTTTAGATGAGTGAAAGAAGTTTATCTCAAAAGAGATGGTTTAGTATTTTCATTGAATGCCTCAAAATTACACAAGATCACTCTATATAAAGGGAAATTGAAACAAGCCTTCAAAATCCCAACACTTAAACTAAACTGCCGCCAAAACAACAACCGGGAGCACCCTAATTAACTTGGCGCCAAAAGGCCAATTCAAACCCGGCAAACACATACTCGATTTATTATATCAAAATATAAAAGGAAATCAACTACATATCCGACCTTAACTAAATCAACAAACACACATCACTTATTAAATTCATATTCTAATTCATATGCCCCTATTATGAGAATCATAACATACACATTTTGGATAAGATCCAACATGAAAGAGTTTAGTATATGTGTTGCTACCATGATCCAGATAGGCGGTTGTTGGGGCTGCATATGGGAATGTCTTCAAGCTGAATTCGACAATTGGTTCTCTTGGTTTGAATTGGGAAGGCCTCCCGAGGTGTTAAAGGACTTCATATGCATTTTTGTGTGTTTAATAGCATACCAAGTCAGTTGTGCAGCTTATTACAAGCAGAAGAACATAATTGTTGCTGCATTTGAGGAATTTCAGCAGCAAGTCTGGATTTTGAGCTATGTTAACTGCAACGGGAGGGGTTCGGAATGTGTTGGTGATGTTTGGTTTGATCATTAGAGACCTCCTGAAGAGCATTATGTACTCAAACGCAGACATGGCATCACGATAAATTGAAGTGCTTAATTGCAGATTTCAGCAAACTTCATCATTTTCGATGCATTTTCATATGCAATAAGTGTTCTTCATTGTGACAATTCTCTTCTATTCTTGAGGACAAGAATGTTTTCAAGGGGAAGAGAATGTTATGATTCGAGAATCCGAGGCATGGAAATCATGGTGGCTGAGTTATTGTCCTGCTGCTAAGTTGCTGTTGTTGGTTGTGGTAGCTGCGGTTATGTTGTGCAGCTGCATATTGTTGCTGTTATAATGCTAATTAGAGTGATTAGTTTAATAAATAATATGTCAATAGTTGCATTGTATGAGTCCTAGTACTTCAATTAGTCCCTTCCTATGCCGTGTTGTAATAAATCTGCAGAATTGGCATGTGTGATGCAGCATGGTTCTAATTTTGTTAGGGTGGTGCTTTGGGCGCCAAATAGGATTTAAATGTTAGTTAAGCTTTAGTTCAAGATACTTCCTAAGTTGGTTAGTCCTTGTGTGGCTTGATTCAATGTACTAAGCTCATATCATGTAAGTAGTATAAATAAGAGGCCCTAGCTTGTAATCCTAACTTTGATAATGAATTGATCTCATTTGGTTACTTTCTCTATTCTCTCATCTCTTTTCCCTTCTTATCTCATCTCAATTCTATATTCTTTCTCATCTAATACTCTCACTATCCCAACCAAGGTTAAGGCTCAAGAGCTAATCTTTGAAACCTTAACACAGCTATTCAATTGCTTCAAGGTCCAGAAAACATAAGACAAAGAGCTAGAACTCTTTAACTTAAGAGCTGCACTAGCCAAAATGAAGGATTAGTGGGTGACTCCCTCCTCGATGTTAACATGGGATTGACAAAAGACCTAAGGCCTATCTAACTGAGCGCTCTACGTTCTGGGGGGCAGAGAAAGCAGTATCTGACCTTGCTTCGTGAGTTTAAGGATTACTTGCTTGGGGTCATAACGAGATGGCTTGCCTAGACAAAAAGGTGGGTTAGTATAGGCTTCCAATCAAGCCAAGCTCGAGGCCCATCATTCAAGCCCATAGAAGAATGTCCCAGCAAGTTATTGGTTTGGTTAAAGAGGAGATTAAAAGGCTCTTAAAGGCAAAATTTATTAGGACTGCCAGGTATGTCGAATGGTTGGCAAATATTATTCCTATCATTAGGAAAAACAGTAAAATTAGGGTTTGTTTTGACTTTAGAGATCTAAATATAGCCACCCCAGAGGATGAATAACTAATGCCAATTGTCGATATGCTTATTAACTCATTCTCGAGGCATGAGGTCCTATCTTTTATGGATGGCTACTGTGGATACTATCAAGTTATGATTACTTCGGAGGATTCCCATAAGATAACATTCAGATGTCCTATGTTAATGGAAACCTTTGTGTGGGTGGCTATTTCATTGGGCTTAAAAAATGCCGGGGCCACCTACCAAAGAGCCATGAGCATGACCTTTTTGACAAGATCATGAAAGTCTACATAGACGACATCGTGCTCAAATCAAAGTCCCAAGTCAAGCACATGGAAGACTTCAGGGGGGCATTACATAACCTTAAGATGAATCCAATAAAGTGTGCCTTTGGCGCACGTGCTGGAAACTTTCTTGAGGGGCATTGACGTGGACATTAATAAGACTAAGGCCATTCAACGGGCCAAACCACCTTGAAGCAAAAAGGAGCTTCAGTGCTTCTTAGAGCAGGTTAATTTCCTAAGACTTTTCATCTCGAATGTTGTAGGGAAAAAGTAAGTATTCTCTTCACTACTAAGGCTGAAGTCTGAGTTGGACTTCAAGTGGGACGAGCCATATCAAGCAACTTTTGATGCCATCAAGGAGTACTTGATCTGGCTAGCAGTTCTCATTCCACTAAAGCAGGGAAAACATTTGATGATCTATGTCTTTGCTTCTAAGGAATCTATTAGTTGTTTGCTTGTACAAGACAATGAGCGAAGGTTTGATCAAGCTGTGGTCTACCTTAACCATTGCTTAAATGAATGTGAAATAAAATATTCCTCATATGAAAAAAGGTGTCTATCTTTGTTTTACACCTTAGTAAAATTCAGACATTACTTCTTGGCATTTACCATAAATGTCATTGGTCTGAAGAATATCCTAAAATACATGCGGGATAAACCCTTGATGAGAGAAAGGTTGAACAAGTGGAGTATCGCACTACTTCAGTTTGAGTTGGTATATGTGTCAGAAAAGTCAGTAAAGGGCCAAGCCTTGGCAGACTTTTTAGCTGACCACCCACACATTTATACTAGCTTAAAGTACGAGCCAGACCAACTCCTAAGGGTGGACATGGTCCCTTGGAAATTGTTCTTTGATGGATCAAGGACCAATTCAAGTGCTTGGGTTTGGATTGTGATATAATTTCCTGCTAGATTCATCACCGAATTAGCCATGACTTTAGTTGCTAAATGTTCCAACAACATGGCAGAATATGAGGCATTAATAATAGGCCTATGAACTTTCTTGGAAATGCAAGTCCTCAATGTCATCATAAAAGGAGATTTTCAGTTGGCAATTTCCGAAGTAAGAGAGGAATTTAAAAGTTTGAGCTATACCTCGAACAAGTATAATTCAAAAGTATTGAAGCTATTAAATAAGTTCGATGGTGTTCAGTCTGAGCTTATCCATAGAGAGTAAAATGAAGCAGTCAATGACTTAGCTTAGTTAGCATCAGGGTAAAAGTTTCCCAGCACTTAGAGTGAAGAGACCATGGCCATTAAGACCAAGGTTTTAGACCATGATAACAAGCTCACTAAGTCTTTCAGTTTTGAGGGCAAAGTCATGCCAAGAAGCCTCAATATGACATTGAGTTCACTTGGAAAGTTTTGAGACCTAACAAACTGTCCTAAGTCAATACAAGGATAGGTGAAAGCCTCTAATGGATTACTTCAAGAACCCTCAAGACTACAATAGGGACAGAAAGATGAAGATGAGAAGTCATAGATTCCATCTAGATGATGAATCTGGAGACTTACATAAAGGGGATGCTAGTGGAGCTTCTCAAGTGCCTTGACTTCGGCGAAGCAATGCTAGTAATGGTAGGAGCCCATGAGGGTGTCTGTGGATCCCATCTAGCTGGCAACAAAATGCACTGGCACATCAGATGTTGTGGCTATTATTGTCCATCAATGATGGATGATTGCATAAAATATGCTGAGGGGTGCAGAGCACGCCAAAGGCATGGTCATGTGCCAAGATTCCCTGTAGCCGAGATGCATGCTATTGTCAAAAGCTGGCCCTTCAAGGGTTGGTCAATGGACATCATAGGGGTGACTAACTTTCATTTTTGCAAGCAACACCCTTACATTCTTGTGGCCTCAAACTATTTCACGAAATGGGTTGAGGCTAAACCATACTGGAATATCAATTAGCAAGACGTGATTAGTTTATTAAAGAGTACATTCTATGTAGTTTTGGAATCCCTGAAACCATGACTGTGGACCAAGCTAAGGTGTTCAATGGGGCTGAGTTCAAGGAATTCAACCAAGTGTTTCAGCATGCAAATTTTAAACTCAACCCCTTGCTATGCCTAAGCCAATGGCCAAGCACAGTCAACAAACAAGATTATGAAGGCCAGTATTGAAAAGATGATCAAAGACAATACTAGGAGGTGGCATGAATTCCTACTGGATGCCCTTTGGGCTTACAGAACGTCTAAATGTGACGCAACTTAGACAACTTACTTCCATTTGACGTATGGCCATGATGTCATGCTCCCAATGGAAGTAACAGTTCAATATATTTGGTTAGCTCATCAAGCGAGGTTTTCTTAACTTGAGTACGAGTAGACTATGGTGGATGAGCTAACTAACTTAGACCAAGTTAGGCTTGATGCCCTTCACAAGTTGGAGACACAAAAGAAGAGGGTAGCGAAAGCCTATAGCAGGAAGGTCAAACCCATGTCTTTTGACTTTGGGGATATAGTTTGAAAAGTGGTTTTACCCATTGGCTAGAAAGATTGTGTCTTTGGGAAATGGTACACAAACTAGGAGGGCCCATTGGGAATCATAAAGGTATTTGCAGGCATTGCTTATTTACCCTAAGTCCTATATCGAAGAACTCGCCTAAGGGCTATTAATGGCAGGTTTCAGTGCCATTAATTTTTGATTCTAACAAAGAAATCCTTAAGTATATATTCCCCGAATTATGGGCTTTATTTTCAGTATCAATGTCTGGAGGATCAACCCCATGGTCCTGAAGTTAAAAGAAGAAGAAAAAAGGGGAACCACCAAACTGAAGGACATGTTTGACAAAGTGCATATTCCATTAATATTGATAAGAGGTAGATGGATTATATAAGAATAAAAATGCAAGTGTCCTTGTACAGCCAAAATATTTTTACAAAAGGCAAAAAATCAAAAGAGTGAAGTCCTAATTCTCACTACGAAATCCTCTATAGAAGATAGTTGGCTGCTTGCACCATTCAGCTCAAGGTCTAAGGAAAGGGCTTCTTCTTGAAGGGCTTGATTACTACTTTAGGCCTCCATGGTAGCTTCCTCAAGTCCTCCGACCACTGAGCCTTGAGATGGATGCTGTTTGTTGAAGGAGAGCAGCTCCTACTTAAGGCGACTCAATCTTTTCTCCAAGTGATGAATCTCATCTTTTGGGACTTTGATCTCCTGAGCTTGCCGGCTATGGACCGTATTGGTTGCTTGGAGTTCTTCAAACAAAAGTTGTAAACCACCTAGGCCAGCTGAACGCCCTAGGTCCCTGATGGCGTCTTGATTGTGCCGCTTCTTTTGAAGGTCATTTAAGACCTCATGGTCCCTGATGGCGTCTTGGACTTCGAGCCCTCTGGCAATGGCAGGAGCCACCTTAGTGTCCTCCTTGAAGGTCTTCACCAAAGACATAGCTTCTTGGAAAATGCCTCTCTCAGTCAAGGTCCGAACACGAAGATGTGTAATCGCTCTTAGTCTTTGGAGTCTTGGGGACACTTGGTCTAGTGGCCAATAGGCCAGCTTGCCACTCGCTTCTAGCTTCTCCAAATGAGAGAACATCCCTTTTAACATTGAGGAAGGAATGGCTCTTGAAGGTGTCACATATAGAAAGGTTAACATCAAAAGGTGTTCAAAGTAAATTTTTGCTTTGGAAAACAACCAAAGTTAAGAAAACTATCTTGACCTCAGCTTGAGGCAAAGGAGGAACTTCTATTGGCACTTCTACCATTGGAACTTTTGTCAGCATAAGTGCCATAGGAGCATCTGTTAACTCTTCAGCCTAGGGGGCACCTTCCATGAGGGGAGCCTTTGGGGAATAATGCTTGCATGTAAGAACCAAGTATGGCTTAAAACCCCAAGGGTTGGGATGCTACAGTGCAAGATGTTGACTTCAAGGATCTCTTTGATAGAGATTGGGTCTCACGGAAGAAGGAACGGAGCCTGCATAAAGCCATGATGTAGAGTAACTAGGAAGGAAACCTCTTCACCGGGGAAGCTTATGATTGGATTCACAATAGAGGTACCCACGTCACCTCCTTCTTCAGCACTCGAGCTCAGTGATTCAGTATCTTGACAGAGCTCTTGTGCAATTTCTCGAGATGGAGAATCTATTATCTCCTTGATAACAGGAGCTAGCACTTTTTGTGGCTGTAAGAAGCAAAGATAGAACCTGCTATGACATGGATGAATGAGACACCAATTGAGAAAAGCCAATACCTCTGGTTCAGGGAACGTGGGCCTTCTTTTCCTCACAAAATGTGAGATGGGTACCTTTTCGTCTTCTTCTTCCTCTGCTGCTTGAATGGCTTTAGTGGGGAGAATTTGAGGGATATCATTATTCTTCCTCTTTCTTGAGCCACCAACTACAGGGGCTGGTGGTGAAGTTCCTAGAGGAAATTCCTCTAGCAACATTTGGGTAAAGTTCCGAATCCTAGGACTCCTGGGAGTTCCCTAGATAATTGTTGCAAAAAAGAAGAACAAGGATTACTCTTTGTTCATAGCACCCAAAATTGAGACTGAAGCATACTTCAGGGATGATTGTCTGCCAGATCGTGCCTTCTACGGTGTTGGCCTGATATTGATTGGCTGACTTCCTCTCGAGTTGGGACTTGCACTCAAAGGAAGGCATAAAATGCTGCTTGGTGCCTTTGGTCTCCAAAAGAGGAACAATAAGCTTGGAACCAAGCTATGAAATGAGGTGTGGCAAATGGGGTGTACCTGCAGACAATATGGTACCCATAGCAGGATTTTACTTCTGGGTCTAGCTCACCAAGCTCTCTAAGCTGAGCAAGTTTGATGGAGATCCCTTGGCCCACCAAAGATTTTTTTTGCCCTTAGACTGGGAAAAGGAATGTCTTGGACCATTCCAAATTGCTAGAAAACATCCCATGCCTATAAGGTTCTACACCGGATTGGGTTTGGTGATAGAAAAATAGATCTTGAGAACCCAAGATTGCTTGCTAAGTCTATGAATTGATGCCTAAAGAGACATCATAATGAAGGTCTAGTTTTTTAAACTAGTGTGGACTAAGATTCCTCTCCCTCAAAGGAGTCTATTGAGTCCCTTGCCTACCTCGAGGAGACATCAGTATCTCAAAATATTGGTCAAAAGACCATCTTAGGGGTAAAAGGACATCACAACGAGCGAATTGCTCTCCAAAGCAAGAGACGCCCCCACTCGTGGGAGCAAATGGTCCTCTGGGGCAGAGCTCCAAAAAATAGGCTGAGGCCCAAGGCCAGACTATACACTAAGGTCCACCCGTCTGAACATCATAGTTTTTAGCTACGATGTCCCCAAGGCATCCATACACTTAGGCCAAAAACAATGGTCCTAGGGCTAATGGACCAGTACTAAAGACCAAGTTGAGAGCCACGGTCTTAAGAAACTTAAGACGTGAGTTGAAGGAGTTAGCAAAGAAAAACCTATTCAGCCAAACAGGCAAAAGCATGCCTCTTCTTCTTCCGAACCTTTCCCATAGTTATGTACTCCTATTACAAACATCTTAACAAATGACTTATAACCATTAGGCAAATCGGTTACAAAGAAAGAAGAGGCAAAGTCTTCAGACCCTGAAGAGATAAAAGTGCCAAGTGGAAACTCTTCTCTTCTTAGTGAAAGACCTATCAAGGCCGTTGCGCCCTCCAAAGTGATGCCAAGAAACCACTTAGTAAGGACAAAAGCGTTGTAACAGGTTTTCCAGTAGCATGTAAATGCCGTCATGATGGGGTAGTCATACCTGAGAGCAATGGTGGAAAGCCTAATGGCTTCATAGATGTAAAGGTTCTTCAATTTTTCTCCCTGGGTCAACATTAATCTCTCTGCCCATTCAGAGTACGGCTTTGCAAGGAACGCCTATCCTTTGAAATGCGCCGCTTCTTTGTAGATGTGCCTTTCTCCCCAATATTTCCTTGTAAAGGCTATACAATATAATGGAGACTCATCAATATTTAGGAATACACCATGAAGACTAAGGATGTCATGAGATGGGTCAACGATAAGCCCTAGGACATAAGACGTGAAGGTGGAAGAAGGATCATTCTCTAATAACCAAGAATGATCCTCCTTAATGGTGTAAAGGTCATTGCACCCTGATGCACATCAGAGACCATTGAAGTGTCAGATTGGAGCAAACGCGTCAATTGTTCAATAGGGCTCTCAGCTTGAGGAAGGCGAGAAGAAATGGCAAGGGAAATTTGGGTGATTGTCAGAGTGGTTTCAAGAAAATCCAAAGGGATGACGAACAGATTGAAATAAGAATCGAAGACTCGAGAATGAAAGCAAGTGTTTTTCAAGGGTGCTAGATTATAGCAAAGAGAGAGAGCACAAAGTAGAAAAGTGAAAGTTTCAAGCCCTAAATATCACACTTATAGACATGCAGGAAATAAAAGCAAATGACAAATAGCGTTCTCTCGAGCTCCCTGTAACCGTTGAGGGTCAAATCAAATATATTTTTTACCCGTTGTAAATTTGAATTTACCAACGACTAAGACGGGGACATTTGTTTAGAGCGTAATCTTGGATACTTGGGCACTAAGCTTTATCCAAGAGGACATGAAGCTTCTTGAGGGGACTTCAGCTAAAAGTATGAATGCCAGCACCAAGGAATTCCCTCCAACACTAAATCAAGGGCACGTTCTTCGATCTTTTACGTGCACGTGAAGAAGCTTTGTGCCCTGACGTGGGAGAAGTCGGCGTAGAATTTGGGAGCATCAATTGTTTTATTTTTCTATAAATAAAGGGCTCTACATAGTCCAAAGGAGTACACACACTCAATACAAAATTATTTCAAGTTTTCTTTTACAACACACTTGTGCTCTTTCCTTAGGGGTAGCATAACTTAATGTCGACTAGCTTAGCATAGAACTTGTTGTACTTGCTTCATCAGTAATATAGTTTCTTAGGCTTCGGGTATGAACTTCCAATTTTAATATGTTCCCCAATTTCGACGAGTTAAGAATTGAGACTTTGGTTTAAGGCTTTAACAGCCTTGATTGTGTTGATCTTAATGCTACTATCACTGCTTGATAAGTCAGGTGAACTTAGAATCGTGCTATTGATTATAGCTTTGATGGCCAAGGCTTGACCTTGATTACGTTCGACCTAATCTAGTGACCTGAATACGGTTTACTCCACCTTAATCTTGACAGATGTAACCTCATTTGAGTTATTATACGTCAAGGGTGCCAGGCTTAAAAACCTGATTAACTTCGGCTTGTAACTGGACTACTGAGCTCTTGAATTTATCTGTTGTGATTTTGGAGTGTATTCTTAGTAATAATGTTGATTTTAGTTTTGGCCGGAAAGGATGTTGTTTGGTTGTTAAAGTCATGAGCTTAGCTAGATATTTTCTTTGTTCCACCAACTTAAGCTTGTTTAGTATAATTGACGTGGATTGTTGATTGTAAGATTCATTAAATGAAATAGAAAGATCTTCTCTTCCTCATCTCAATTCACTCTAATTCTCATCTCTATCTCACTTCTTTTTCATCTCACATTTTCTCTCCTAGGTTATGATTCAAGATTGATCTTGAATCATAACAATTGGTATCATGGCTTGCGTTTAAGCTTGCAATTTGCTTCGATCAATCTAGCTCAAGGCAAGAAGGCTGTTGCAATGTCTAGAGGTTTAAATGCTGGATCAAATTAGGCAGAGCAATTTAATCAATTGTGACAGCAAATCCAGGAGTTGATGCAGCAGCAAATGTAGAATTTGATGTCGACATTGCAACAATCTTAGTCGCAGTTCCAGCAGCAATAAATCAGGATGCAAGAACAGATTAATAGGCAACCAGCACCTATTGAAGCTAGTATCCTTCCTACTGGGGGAAGACCTCCCAATCCTCTATATCCTAAACCAGCTGATGAACACGCTGAGGGAATGCATGTGGTCAAGAACTCTAGATTTCATTAGCCAAAGGTTGAGATTGATGCCTTCGGTGGAACACAACCTCAATCTTGGATAAATATATTTGAGAGGTACTTTCGATTTTGTGCTATTCGTGATGTACAATAGGTAGAATTGGCTGGGTTATGCTTGCAAGGAGACCAAAAAGTTTGGTTTCATAGCTTGATGTTGAGTAATCCAACCATATCTCGGCAAGACTTTGTTGATGAATTGTGTGAAAGATATCGCTTTTAGGATCCTCGGGATGTTGTTGATCATTTTAACATGGTGGCTCAAACCACTTCAGTGAAGGAGTACATGACACCCTTTGAGCAATTGAAAGCTAGGATGAAGGCAGTTAATCTGAGGGCAAGTGAGACATATTACGTTTCTGGCTTCATTAGTGGCCTCAAACCTAAGATCAAAAATCTTGCCAAGGCATTGAATTTAGTGACATTTTCCAAGGCAAGGCTATTTGAATCCACTGTGTTAGCCATACATGATGGAGGATAAAGGAATAGATTGGTGCATTAAGTTCCTCATCTGTAGTAGATGAATCCAAGACCTTCTAAATCCTTGAGCTTGGAAGAGAACAAGGCCCAAACATTGTATTTGTAGTCTAATCAGAAGTACTTCTTTGGCCACAAATGCAATCCTAAGCTATTAATGTTTGTATTAGGAGCTGAGGTTAAAGAAGAGCGAGAGAAGCAAGAGGAACAGGAGATTGATTAGGAGAAATTAGAGGATTCGGACATTGATGAGATGGAAATTTCAATAAGGGCTCTTACTAGAAATCACACTCACAATACCATAACGATCAAAGGAGAAGCAAGACACAAACCGTTGTTGATATTGATCGATAGTGGAAGCGCCCATAGCTTTATTGATGCCAAGATTGTGAAGCCAGTAGGCCATGAATTGATCAAGACAAGCCCTTTAGCTATAACTGTGGGTGATGGCATTCCATGCTTGCACAAACTAAATGCAAGCAGTTTAGTTGGGAGATGCAAGGTCGCCAATTTGTGTATGATTTCAGAGCCTTGAGACTTGGCGGCTGAGACATGGTGCTTGGAGTGGATTGGATGAAGACATTGAGCCCTCTTATCTTTGATTTTGCTCAATTTTGAATGTCATTTGAGAGGAATGGTACAACAGCGAGGTTACAAGGAATAGTTGAACAAGCTCAGTTGCAGCTAATGAGTGGCAAGATATTAGAAGGAGTGATCAAGAATGGCTCTTGTAATTGGATTGGTCAGTTGTTCTCCATTAGTGCATAACCTTGGGAAGCTGGGGTAACTTCTACTCCTCGAATTAGCAAGTTAATTCATGAATTCAAGGATTTATTTGAGTAACCTACCGCACTCCCTCCAAAAAGAACCTTGAACCAGGCAATTCCCATCAAGGTTAATGCTAATCCAGTTAACCTTAGACCTTACAAGTACCCTCATTCACAGAAAAATGAGATTGAGAGACAAGTGGAAGAGCTTCCAAAAACCAATTTCATCAAACATAGCCATAGTCCATATGCTTCACCTATGACCTTAGTTTTAAAAAAAAAAATTGAGTACATCAAGAATGTGAATAAATTACTGACAATTAAACTCTCTCATCATAAGGGATAACTTCCCAATTCCTATAATCGATGAACTTCATGGATCACAAAACTTTTCCAAGCTTGATTTGAGACAGGGATACTATCAAATTCAAGTGATAGACAAAGACATTCACAAAACTGCATTTGGAACCCACCAAGGCCACTATGAATTTGTGCTTATGCCATTTGGTTTGTCTAATGCTCCAGCCACTTTTTAGGCTCAAATGAAATCACTCTTTAATCCATTTTTAAGAAAGTTTGTCCTTTTGTTCTTTGATGACATATCATAAGTCTAATTGAGTATATAATTATTTATATCATTTTCATACCGTTTTACATCAAAATTTTATCGCTTTTGCTCACTTTCGCTCCTACCGTTATTTCTTTCAAAAAACACTTATTTTGCGCTAAATCTTGTTAACTTTTATCATCAATATCAACAAGTGAATGCAAGATACATTAAACAAAAGCAAAAAATTGGAGTAAATACAACATTTCGCATGGTTAAGCATGAACGTATCAAGAACATGTACAATTTATTTCATCAAGCAAAAATGGGTGGCAAAATGCACAAATCAAGGGCAAGATTGGATTAACAAATACATGAACACATTCAAGTTGATTTTGAAGCTGAGTTTTGGGTGGAAAAATCTAAAAAGAAAGAGAAAAAGTAAGAACATCAAGTTTCAAAGTATGAACAACAAGCTTGAACAACTCACTTCAACTTGCAAATTTGGGCAGCAAAATGGAAAACTCCAATGCAAGGATGCTTTGTACACTTCAAGAACATGTTCATGGGGATGTCAAGTCTAATTTAGGGTGGTTCAAAGCAGCAAAAATCTGAGGAAATCAGCAAAAAAGGCAAGTTGATCAAAACTGGGCAGCAATGGCAGCAAGGTGCTGCAATGAGCATTAAGCTTGCAATATTTTTTTATTTTAAGCAATCCCAACCTTATGTACTATAAATAGGGAGGTTTGGGAATTTTTTTGAATCAAACCAACTAGCAAAAACCCAAAAGAAGTAGAAGAAGTAGGATAGAAACCGAGAGGAAGAAGAAGAAGGAAGCAAGGAAAGTTTTCTTTGTACTTTTGCATTTTTAAGTTCTTTCTATCCTTTTCTTCTTTAAAGTTCATAGATTTTATTTCAGTTTTGCTTTATATTATGTATACCATGTACAAATTTTTTATTTCCTAGGCTACGCTTTAGCCTAAGTTGTGATACATGCTATTTTCTAATTCAACGTATTCAAAGTTTGTCTATTGCGCTATTTGAGTGTTTATCATTGCTCATCATGAGTTTTGAATGCTTGATCACCATTCAAAGCCTATAATGATTCATAATGAGTCCGAGAGGAGATTTATGATGAATGATAAAGTGATAAACACCACAAATTGAGCGAATGCTAGAGATAGATTAACGTAATTTGTGTGGTTTTAAGTAAAAACTATGAATCTTCAAAACTCTTTTTTCATTTAAATTAATGCAAGAGATTGATGAGTTAGTATGTAAAGGAGCATGGTAAATGTTGCTTAAGAGAGAATATTTAGTGAATTAGTGTTTTTGACCATCAACACGTAATAACCACTTGACTATCAAGAATAGAAAGGCGTATCGATGCAACTAGGTGAAATTGGATGCCTTAGATCTTATTAAAAAATAGAAATCTTCTAAAATTACAAAACTTTACAAATAAAATAGTAACCTAGTTAGTCCTTTTCATTTTATTTGTTACATATTCAAAATTTCAAATTTCGGTCTTTCAAGTAGTGATAAAGCTGCTAATTTCGGTACTCACTCAATAATCAATCCTTGTGGGAATGATACTCTACTGGCTCTGTATTACTTGATATGACTTAGTGCACTTGCTAAGAAAACACCAAGTAGGCATCAATATACTTGTGTATAGCCCTTCTTTGGATTCTCATGTTACACATCTCAGCCAAGTTTTCCAAATAATGCATAAACACAAACTTTTTGCTAAACTCTCCAAATGTTCCTTTGCTCAAACTCAAATACAGTACTTAGGACATTTCTTGCATTGGGGTAGCAACTGATGTTACCAAGGTTCAAGCTATGAGAGAATGGCCAATTCCTTCATCTATCAAGTAATTGAGAGGATTCCTTGCAGGATATTACAGAAAGTTTATAGGTGGATATGCTAATATAGCTAAACCTTTTACTGATCTTCTCAAGAAAAATTCCTTTGTGCAGAGCAATTCAGCTCAGGAAGCCTTTGAAAACCTGAAGGAGGCTATGTGTTCAGCTTTTGTTCTTGCAACGCCAGACTTTAGCCTGCCTTTTGTCATTAAAACATATGCAAGTGGTAAGGGGGTAGGTGCTATGTTATCTCAGAAAGGGAAGCCCATTGCCTTCCTTAGTCAATCCCTCAACCCCAGACATCAGATTTTGTCAATCCACAAGAAGGAGTATTTGGCAATTCTTATAGCAATGCAAAAATGGAGACACTATCTGGAAGGTCACCATTTTATAATAAGAATTGATCATCAAAGCCTTAAGTATCTACTAGAGCAAAAGATCACCACAAGAGTGCAACGTAATGGGCACATGAAAATGTTAGGATTGGATTACTCGATTGAATATTATAGGGGGAAAGAGAACTTAGCTGCAGATGCTTTATCAAGAAGACAAGAGGACAATTCAACCTCCTACTATGCTAAGTGTTTTACCATCTTGGATGGAGGAGGTCTACTTGTCCTATGAAGGGGACAGTTTTCCTTAGGACTGCACCACCTTCAACATCAAGGGTACAGCTACAGAGGTATCTGATGTCATGGTAAGTAAAGGGAAGGGTGTACATTTGTTCAACCAATGACCTTAGAAAGTAGTTTATTTTGTCCTTCGATGCTTCTACTATGGGAGGGCATTCTGGTATTGAGGGCACATATTAAAAACGTAAGCAATATTTCTAGTGGCGAGGAATGAAGAAGGAGATTGTTGAATGCACCAAATATTGTGAGGCTTGTCAACAAACAAAGAGTGATCACACGCCTTACCAAGGGTCTCTGCAACCCTTACCTATACCTGATAGAGCCTGGCAGGGCATCAGCATGGATTTTATAGAAGGGTTGCCTAAATCTGAAGGGAAGGAGATCATATGGATGGTGGTGGATCGTTTTACCAAGTTTGGTCACTTCATTGCTCTTAATCACCCTATTAATGTAGAAAAACTTGCCCATGTGTTCTTAGACAATATACGCCAACTTCATGGCTTGCCTCATTAGATCATTTCAGACCGTGACAGGTTGTCTGCAAGCAACTTTTGGCGTGAATTGTTCTTGCTGCTAGGTTCTTCGCTTGCTTTGAGTTCTTCCTATCATCCACAGATAGATGGACAAACATAAAGAGTAAACCAATGTGTCTAACAATATCTTTGAAGCATGACATTTCACAATCCTAAGCATTGGAACAAGTGGTTATATTTGGCAGAATTTTGGTACAATACTAATGCACATTCTTCATTAGGCACAAAACCCTTCAAGGCTCTCTATGGATATGACCCTCCTTTCCCTAAAATTTCACAAGGCTCATCTTCAACTATTGAAGAAGTGAACAATTTGTTGTTGCAAAGGAAACAGTTAATTCAGCAGCTTAAGGATGAAGTTTTTTGCTGATAGGAAGAGGTCAAATAGATCATTTCAAGTGGGGGACCTGGTATATCTGAAACTTCAACCTTATAGGAAAGCATTTGTAGCTGTACACAAGAATGGCAAGTTATGTGCTCAGTATTTTGGGCCCTATAAGGTGCTGGAGAGGTTGGGAGCTGTTGCTTATCATTTAGAGCTGCCTCTGGATGCCTATGTTAACCCAGTGTTCCATGTTTCACTGCTGAAGATACATATTGCAGCTGATACAGATCATTCTTCTGTGCCTCATGCAGCTTCAACTGATGCTATGCTACTTCAAGAACCTCTGGCCATACTGGATACTTAAACAGTTCAGCAAAATAGCAAGAAGATTGAGCAGGTGCTGGGACATTGGACTAATCTTAGACAAGAGGATGCCACTTAGGAAGACTCGAAGTTCATCAAAGGGCAATTTCTTTCATTTCATTCTTGAGACAAGAATGCTTTCAAGAGGGGAGGATTGTTGTGATTTTGGATTGTACTCTTAGTAATAATGTTTGATTCTAGTTTTGGCAGGAAAGGTTGTTGTGGTAAAATTCTTAAAAAGCATGAGATCCTGCGCCTTAATGTTTAGCCTTGCACGAGGACCAGCAAGATTTAAGTTTGGGGATATTTTTATAAGTCTAATTTAGTATATAATTATTTGTATCATTTTAATATAATTTTAACCATTTTTTGCATCAACTTGTATCAATTTTGCTCGGTTTTGCTCGTTTTGAACTATTTTGCTATTTTCTTGTAAAAACACTCATTTTATGTTAAATCTTGCTAGGTTTTATCATTAACATCAACAAGTAAAAGCAAGATACATCAAACAAATACAAAAAATTAGTAAAATGTCTCATATTACACGCCTAAATACAATTTTCACATAAAAGAACACAAGTCGCAATTTGGGCGGCAACTTTAAACAATTGTTTTTACCCAAATACATTGCATACTACTTAATCATCATCACCTTGGGCTGAATTTGCAGATTTGGGCGGTGCAAAGTGAAGAGAAAGCATAAAATATATAGATCTTATACAAGTTGCAAGCCAGCCGCACCATTTAGCAAATAAGAAGCAATTTTGTTGATTTTTTTTGGATTTTTTTTTTTTTCTAAGTTCTACTAGTATAAATAGAGGACGTTTGCAGATTTTTGATTTATCCCTAAACCAGCAAAAAAAATCAAATAGAAAGTAGATGTAAATAGAAAAAAACGTGAGGGAGAAAGAAGGAGAAGGAAGGAGGGAAGTTTGGTTTATAATTTTCAAATTTAAGTTCTTTCAAGCCTTTTCTTCACTAAGTTCATGAATTTTGTGTTAGTTATGTCTTACGTTAAGTTTATCATGAACTAATTTTGTTATTCCAAGGCTACGATGTAGCCTAAGTTGTAATATATGCTTATCTCAAATTCAACGTATTCATTGTTTTGTCATTGCGTTGTTGAAGTGTTTATCATTGTTCTTCATGAGTTTTAATTGCTTGATCACCATTTAAGGCCTATAATTATTCATAATGAGTCCGGGAGGAGATTTATGATGAGTGCTAAGGTGATAAGCACCACAAATTGAGCGAATGCTCGAGAGAGATTAACGCAATTTGTGTGATTTTTAAGAGAAAATCATAAAGCTTTAAAAACTATCTTATTATTTAAATTCATGCACGAGAGTGATGGGTTAATATGTAAAAGAGCATGCTAAATGTTGCTCGAGAGTGAATATTTAGTAAACTAGCATTTTCAACCATTAACACGTAATAACAACTTGAATAACGATAATAGAAGGGCATATTGATGCAACTAGTTGAAATCGGATGCTTTGGATATTATTAAATCATAAAAACTCTATAAAATCAATTAACACATTTTATTTCTTATTAGTTTATTTTATTTCATATCAATATCTAAATTTTTCGGTTTTTCAAATAGCATCAAAGCTATTAATTTTGGTACTCACCCGATAACATTCCTCGTGGGAACGATACTCTACTCATTTCCATATTACTTGATACGACTAGTGCACTTGCTAACGCATACGCAATGTCTGCATCAAGTTTTTGATAAGAAAAAAAAATTTAAGTAAAATAATTCTTGGCTAAAAAAATCTTATTTTCAATATAAAAATATTTTTTTTTTTTTTTGCTCTTTTTATTTTAAATTCGGGAAAAAATGTTTTTTTTTTTTTTTTTTTTTTTTTTTTTTGTGAAAGACTACTAACTAGGACTGTAGAAATTAGACATTATTTTTGCTGGCCGACACTATTTACATCCCCATACAAAGGCTCCGAACTCTGGGAGGCACCAAAGCCGACTCTAAAACATAAAACTGGAAGACTTTTCGAAATAATATTTGTTTCAAAACCTCAAAATCTGCTTTTCCCACCCCCAAGTTTAGAGTTTAACATTGTTCTTAATGTTCAAAGAACTACAAGGATTAAGCGAGGCGAGGGATACTTCCGAGGTTTGAGGAATGCTTCTAGAAGGTGCATGTTGACATTGTGCTATCCCCGGCAACGGGGCCAAAAATTTGATGCAAACTTTGCGTATACGTTAGCAAGTGCACTAGTCATATCAAGTAATATAGAATGAGTAGAGTATCGTTCCCACAAGGGTTGTTATTGAGTGAGTACCAAAATTAATAGCTTTGATGCTATTTCAAAAACCGAAAAATTTAGATATTGACATGAAATAAAATAAACTAAAAAGAAAAAAATTATGTTAAATGATTTTAAAGAGTTTTTATGATTTAATAATATCAAAGGCATCCGATTTCAACTAATTGCATCAATACGCCCTTCTATTCTCGTTATTCAAGTTGTTATTACGTGTTTATGGTTGCAAACCCTAATTTACTTAATATTCTGTCTCGAGCAACATTTAGCATGCTCTTTTACATATTAACCCATCACTCTCGTGCATGAATTTAAATAAGAAAAGAGTTTTTAAAGCTCTATGATTTTCTCTTTAAAACCACACAAATCGCGTTAATCTCTCTCGAGCATTCGTTCAATTTGTGGTGCTTATCACCTTAGCACTCATCATAAATCTCCTTTCGGACTCATTATGAATCCTTCTAGGCCTTAAATGGGGATCAAGCATTTAAAACTCATGAAGAATAATGATAAACACTTCAACAATACAATGACAAAATATTGAATACGTTGAATTAGAGATAAGCATATATTACGACTTAGGCTGCATCGTAGCCCTGAAATAACAAAATTAGTTCATGATAAACTTAATATAAAACATAACTAACACAAAATTCATGAACTTAGTGAAGAATAGGCTTGAAAGAACTTAAAATTAGAAAATTACAAGCTAAACTTCCCTCCTTCCTTCTCTTTCTTTCTCCCTCACGGTTTTTTTCTATTTACGTCTACTTTCTATTTGATTTTTTTTTCTGGTTGAGGGATGAATTAAAAATCTCCAAACCTCCTTTATTTATACTAGTACAACTTAGAAAGAAAAAAAAAACAAAGCAAAAAAAATCAACAAAATTGCTTCTTATTTGCTAAATGGTGCGGCTGACTTGCAACTTTATAAGATCTATATATTTTATGCTTTCTCTTCACTTTGCACCGCCCAAATCTGCAAATTCAGCCCAAGGTGATGATGATTAAGTAGTATGCAATGTATTTGGGTAAAAACAATTGTTTAAAGTTGCCGCCCAAATTGCAACTTGTGTTATTTTATGTGAAAATTGTATTTAGGCGTGTATGGTTGAGATATTTTGCTAATTTTTTGTATTTGTTTGATGTATCTTGCTTTTAATTGTTGATGTTAATGATAAAACCTAGCAAGATTTAACATAAAATGAGTGTTTTTACAAGAAAATAGCAAAATAGCTCAAAACGAGCAAAACCAGGTAAAATTGATAGAAGTTGATGCAAAATTTGGTTAAAATTATATTAAAATGATACAAATAATTATATACTAAATTAGAATTATCAAAAGTTAAGTTTATTTTCTTTAAGTTTTTTAAAACCTTTAGTATTACTGACACTTCTCTCTTAAAACTTGGTTTTCAAAGGTGGTTGTGTTCTTAATCTTTCTCACTAATTTTATTTTTCCTCTAACTTAAGTTTATTTATTTATTTTAATTATTTATCAAAAAAAAAGGAGTGCTAAAACTAATGGATTGCTACAATTTTATGACACCTCAATATCCAACTGTACCCAGGAGACAATTGAGCATTTGTGAAATTAGTGCAATATCTGCTCAACTCACACTAATTCA
This sequence comes from Simmondsia chinensis, assembly GCA_018398585.1. Classification (NCBI taxonomy): domain Eukaryota; kingdom Viridiplantae; phylum Streptophyta; class Magnoliopsida; order Caryophyllales; family Simmondsiaceae; genus Simmondsia; species Simmondsia chinensis. Next base: position 9,450,964 of record JAGTTD010000025.1, read on the forward strand.
AAAACAATTAGATGAAATGATTGCTGCTTACACTCCTAGATGTGAATTTTGTGCAGGTAACCATGCTAGTACGGAGTGTCAAGTGGGCAACAGTTTTTCCTCATTAGGTTTTGAACAATATAACTACAGGTCAAAGTTTAATGAAACCCAATACAACCCTTGCTCTAGCACCTACAGTCAAGGATGGATGAACCCTTCTAATTTTTGATGGAACCATCACAAAGCACCTTGGCCACCCGTTCGTCCACATCAAGAAAAGAAATATGATTTAGAAGAGATGTTTAGGAAGTCCATGCATGAATGGACAATTTTTTACTCAAGAAACTAGGGCTAGCTTTAGAAATCAAGAAGCTTCCATCTAAAATCAAGAAGCATCCATTCAAAATTTAGAAACTCAAGTAGGGACTATATTAGTGGAACTTTTTGAGAGGTCCAAAGATTCCTTGCCTAGCAATACCATCACCGATCCAAGGGAACAAACTAATGCCATAACATTGAGGGATGAGAACATATTAGAAGATCCACCTCAATGTGACATAACCCCTTTGATTGACCAATCGCCACCAATGACCAAACCTATCTTGACTGACCCACCACCACCAATTATTGAAATAGAATGTGGAGCTTGTCTAACATGGTCAGAGGTTTTCGGAACCATGGATGCCTCAGTGAAAAACGGCAGAAGAGATCGGAAAAGGAAATTCAAGTTATGGCAAATCAGGCTCAAGAATCTCAAGATTGGAGAAGGTAGAGGTCGTCATGTGAAGAAGGGTACAAAGAAGATACATGGAAGGAAATGGTCATTGAGGGTGGATGGAGGAAACTCTATTCTCATTCAGGACACGGGATAGATCATTGCCAAGCTAACGACTATAACTTAAACGCTTCTTGGGAGGCAACCCAAGTGCTCTTTTCCTTACTTCTTTTATTTCATTCTCCTTTTATTTTCATTTTCTTATGTTTCTATACATTTTTGTTCAACCAGGTTTTTTAAAGCAAGTTTGGGATAACCTGATCACAACATTCACCAACAAATATCAATCCTCAAACCCAGGAAGTATCTCTCACCTAATGCTTCGTTCTTTATATTTCTTTTAAAATTGAGGACAATGTTAACTTTAAGCTTGGGGGGTGGGAGAAATAATTTTTAAAAAAAATTTGAACAAAAGTTTTCGAAAAGTTTCCATGTTCTGTCTTTTAGAATTGGCTTTAGTGCCTCCCAGAGTTCGGAGCCTTTGTATGGGGATGTAGATAGTGTCGGCCAGCAAAATGATTGTCTATTTTCTACAGTTTTGATCATTAGACTTTTTAAAACTTCATTAAAAAGAGAGAGAGAGAGAGAGAGAGAGAGAAGATATCATCATGCTTAATAGGCAATTTTCCTACTCTTTTTAGCTCGTTTACTTTAATTAGATTTGAATAACCTGATAATCAATTTTTTTTGTGTTCTAATTGGAAAACACGATCTAATCTAAGAAATTATCTTGATAAAACTGTGGTATTTAAGTTCACTAGTTAGCATGGCCATTTTACTTTTCTTTCTGATTAAAAGATGCTTAAATTTGAATGAATTGCATTAAGATTATCTTGTACATAATAGACTTTGAAGAGTTATGCCTAAATCTAAAGAAAGGGGAAAAAAAAAAAAAAAAGAGGAAAGCATCTCTAGCACCACTATCCCACATAAACAATTTTAAGATATGTGCTACCCATTAAGAGGACGTCTCAATGGTGGCTTCTCTTACTTAGGGGTCATCGCCCAGGAGTCGGAGCTTGATTCTCACTGAAGATATGCTCGGGAAGTCATAATGAAGGCATCTCAGTGGTGGCTTCTCTTACTTATGGGTCATCGCCTAGGAATCGAAGCTTGATTCTTGCTGAAGGTATAGTCACACGATAATATTGGGGATGTCTCCGTGGTGGCTTCTCTTACTTATGTGTCATCGCCCAGGAATCGGAGTTTTATTCTCGCCGAAGACATACTCAAGCGCCAAGATTAACTTGAGCTAATAAATTCCTCAGATTAAAAAAAAGGGGCGCAAATAATTTAGTTTTAGGCATACTTGACAAGTCTTGTTATGAGTAGTATGATTTTTGTCCTCCATTCAGTTTGAATGTCTTGAGATTAGAAAGAACAGATAAACTTAATTTGCTTAGTTAACTTTTGAACTCATGACCTAGGTAATTAACAAATTTTTCTTGGAAAAGATGGTTTTGCCCTTATAACCTGAGACTTTGAGCCTCAGTTAATCTTCTCTAAATTGGAGTGCGCCAGCTTTGAATTGAAGAAGAATTCCTAAAAAGCATGAGATCCTGTGCTTCAAGATTTAGCCTTGCTCGAGGACGAGCAATATTTAAGTTTGGAGGTATTTTAATAAGTCTATAATTAGTATATAATTATTTATATCATTTTGATATATTTTTAACCATTTTACATCAAACGTCTATCGCTTTTGCTCGATTTTGCTCGATTTCAACTATATTGTAATTTTCTTGATAAAACATGTATTTCATGCTAAATCTTGCTAGGTTTTATCATTAACATCAACAAGTAGAAGCAAGATACATCAAATAAAAACAAAAAATAGGAAAACCGTTCCAAAGCACACGGTTCAATGCAAGAAGAACTAGAAATAACATAAAATAACACAAGTTGCATTTTGGGCGGCAACTTTAGACAATTTTTATTACTCAAATACAATGTATGATACATGAAATTATCACTTTGATCTGATTTAGCAGGTTTGGGCGTGGAAATCAAAGAAAAAAAAATGACAAGTTCATACA